>CM038674.1:316415778-317654410 GCA_021605145.1 Aegilops bicornis | reverse complement strand
GGCAAAATAGCCCCGTAACTTCGGGAGAAGGGGTGCCCCCTCACAAAAGGGGGCCGCAGTGACCAGGCCCGGGCGACTGTTTACCAAAAACACAGGTCTCCGCAAAGTCGTAAGACCATGTATGGGGCTGACGCCTGCCCAAAGTGCGGAAGGTCAAGGAAGTTGGTGAACTGATGACAGGGAAGCCGGCGACCGAAGCCCCGATGAACGGCGGCCGTAAGTATAACGGTCCTAAGGTAGCGAAATTCCTTGTCGGGTAAGTTCCGACCCGCACGAAGTTTTCATTCTGTACATGCCAGATCATGAATTAGTAACTGCATCCAATCTCTGAAAAGTCCCGATTGTTTCGAAAAGAGGATTCCTCGCTTCTTTCTCTCATGCAAAACCGTGCATGAGACTTTCATCTCGCACGGCTCCTAAGTGATAAAAGAAAGAAGAACTCGTCTTCTCTCTTTTTTGATTTCGACCCGGACACGTCAAAAACTATCAGCGCCGAGAGAAAGACGAGATTCAGTAAGTAATTCAGTGAGTGCTTTCTTAGTTAGTCTTCGGGACGGAGTGGAAGAAGGGCGGAGACTCTCGAACGAGGAAAAGGATCCCTTCGAAAGAATTGACCGAGGAGCCGTATGAGGTGAAAATCTCATGTACGGTTTTTTGCATGATTCAAATGAAAAAGCTTTCTCAACGATTCCTATTCTACTAACAAGAGTAGACATGCAAAATTTATTTGTTACTGAAGAGAAAACCGTTCCAGCTGTTCCTGAATAGCTTCCTTCAAAAGCGGCACTTCTCCAAATCCAGAAGACAGACGGAATTCTAGGATTATCCTTTTGGGCAAAGACTTTTATGCAGACTTCTTCTGCCACGGGACGAATCGCCAAGTGGGCCATTGAGCTTGGACCCCATGGTTTGAAATACATGCCTCAGACTGCTATCAAGTCTCAAGCCCTGGTGGATTTTATCAATGATTGGACAGAGTTGCAGGCACCTGAGGAGAAGCCAGATAACACATATTGGACTATTCACTTTGATGGGTCCAGGCAGTTGGAAGGCTCGGGGCTGGAGTTGTTTTAACTTCCCCTCGAGGTGACAAATTTTGTTATGTGCTCCGGCTTATGTTTCCCTGTACTAACAATGCAGCTCAGTACGAGGCCTTACTTCATGGTCTCCGGATGGCCAAAGAGATGAATTTGAGCCGGGTAAGGTGCTTGGGCGATTCAGACCTCGTCGCTCAACAGGTGTCAGGCACGTGGGACTCCAAGGATCCCCTTATGGCGGCTTATCGTCGTGAAGTTGATGCTGTGGCTGGACACTTCAAAGGTTATCAAGTGGAGCACATTCATCGGAGGAAGAATGAAGCGGCTGATGCTTTAATCCGGCTGGGATCTCAGCGTAAGCCGGTGCCGCCTAACACTTTTCTCGAAGTTTTGCATAACCCTTCTGTCAAAGTGCCTACAGAGGAGGAACTAGCAGTACCAGACCCGGAGGCATAGCTGGTGGCAGCTCTTCACGCTATCCCAGATTGGACAGTCCCATATTTGGCCTATATGACCCGGGGAGAGTTGCCTGAGGATGAGACCTTGGCAAGACAAATCATCAGGCGGTCCAAATCTATGACAATTGTTCATGGCGAATTGCACCACCGCAGTGTTACTGGGGCGTTTCAACGTTGTGTGTCGCCTGCGGAGGGTCAGGAGATACAACGTGAGATCCATGAAGGAGATTGTGGTCATCATGCCGGCTCAAAATCTCTGGTGGCCAAGGCTTTCCGTCATGGTTTCTATTGGTTGAAGGCTCATGCTGATGCAAAGGATCTGGTCAGCAAATGTGACGGATGTCAAAAATTCTCACGACGAGCTCATGTGTCGGCTCAAGAATTGAGGATGATTCTAATTACTTGGTCGTTTGCAGTCTGGGGGCTTGACATGGTTGGACCTTTCAAAAGGTCTAAGGATAAGAAGACACACCTTTTGGTGGCAGTGGATAAATTCACCAAGTGGGTTGAGGCAGAGCCGGTCAGTAAGTGTGATGCAGCCACGGCGGTTCAGTTCATGAAAAAGGTGATCTTTCGTTTTGACTTTCCACACGATTATCATAGCGATAATGGTACTAATCTCTCCAAGGGTGCCATGGAAGAGTTCTATCAACGAGAACATATCCGGCTTGATGTTTCCGCTGTTGCTCACCCTCAATCTAATGGTCAAGCAGAGAGAGCTAATCAAGAGATCTTGGAGGGTATCAAACCCCGGCTCTTGGTCCCCTTACAGCGAACTCCGGGTTGTTGGGTGGAGGAGCTACCCTCTGTACTATGGAGCATCAACACAACGCATAACAGATCTACAGGTTATACACCTTTCTTCATGGTGTACGGAGCAGAGGCAGTTCTGCCAAGTGACATCCGGCACGATTCACCCCGTGTGGCGGCTTACGTTGAGGCTGATAACGAAAAAGCTCGTCAGGATGCACTTGATTTGTTGGATGAGGAGCGAGAATTGGCAATAAGCGGCGCTTCGGCGATTTACGACAAGATCTGCGCCGCTATCACGATCGCCGGGTTAGAAGCAGAGCCTTTCAGGAAGGCGATTTAGTGCTCCGGCTCATCCAGGATCAGTCTGATATGCACAAGCTATCCCCTCCTTGGGAAGGACCCTTTGTGGTCAGTAAGAATCTGAACAACAGGTCATACTACCTTATCGATGTTTGAGAGCACAAAGACTCACGTAAGTCGCAGGAAGAGACCTGCCGGCCGTGGAACATAGCTCATCTTCGGCCTTACTATACCTGAGCCACCGGCTCTCAGGATATATATATATATATATATATATATATATATATATATATATATATATATATATATTCTTTTTTGTCAATGTATATATTATATAAATCAATAAAGCAGGACCTCTTTTCTTTTCACCCTCAAAGGTTTATATGTCCTCTTTACGTGTGGTGGAAACAACCAATGTGGAGGCGGATCATATCTGAATCCGGCTTTCCCTTTGGTCCGCTCTTATGATCATATCTGAATCTAGCCATGGTCACTTGGGGCTTCCTGTTCAAACATAGGTCGATTTGAACCAAAGAGAACATAGTATCGATACCCAATTGATCGACATCTTGCCAAACCCACTTGGGGCTTCTTAATCATATTTGAATCATAGCTTAACCCCTTTGGGTCTGACGTGGATCGTATTCGAATCAGCGTCATTAAAAACTCTCATGGTCACTTGGGGGCTTCCTGTTCAAACATAGGTCGTATTCGAACCAAAGAGAACATAGCTGTCGATACCCACTTGATCGGCGTCACCAAAGCCACTGGGGGCTATATGATCATATCCGAATCTTAGCTTAACCCCTTTGGAACAGTTCACAGATCGTATTCGAATCAGAGACTTTTTTTAAATTCAGTTTATTATTCATTATACTTCGTAAGACATAAATGTTATTAAGGGGCAGGAGAACATCATATGTGCCAATTTTCAGGAGTTAAACTCACTATCATGATTTGGGTAACATAAGCCGACGAGAATGCCAAAAAGATCGGAGGTATGCTATTGTGATTATAATCATGAGCCGGCCTTTATATGATGTTTTGATTCATACTCCGGGTTATCAATACTTTATGTGACCCCGGATGCGATAAGTCGCCAAGGGACTTCTGTTTTGTTTTATATGCAGGACAAAGCAAGAAAGTTTTTAACATCAAGGAAGGATCAGCATAAGCTGGAAGTATATAGTAATGGCGGCTTACGAAAGTATTAAGTGCCACAAACATGCGCGAAGGCATGACAAAGTTGCGAGGTTTTTCTACCCTATTACAAGACTCCCCGAGTCTGAATAATGAAGCATTGTTTTTGCAAAGTAATAACGCCAGGCGGTTCACTCCTTTGGTGGGCTTGAAGATTCCGAGTTATCCTTCTCCGCCTCTCCGTCTGCTGCCCTGTCCTGGAAGGTTGACGAGGTCCAGTCGTTGCCGCTTAAGGCTTCAAACTCAGCTTCATCATCTATTAAACCGGCTGGGTCAACTTCAGCGGCAAAGGTGTGCTTATGAGTTGGAGGGATCAGGCTGACGTCATCATAGTGAGGTGTTGGAATTCTCCGGTTCTCGCTATCATAGCCCGGTTGATACTTGGTAAGATCAATATCATTCCCAATGATGGTAGCCACAGGACGTACGACTCTCACAGGTGGTAAAGTCTGTTTCATCGAATACAGAGCTGTCTTCCTTCAAGCTGGGATATCAAAGAGCAACGTCTGCCAGGTCTAACTCTGGAAGCAACGCCTTGGCCCGGCTTAAGGCAGCTATGGCTCCGGTTCTGGCAGATGCCCGCCTTAGCTCTTGAATCCGCTGGGGTAGGACGGCAAGCCGCTTGAGCACATATTGCAAGAGATGGGGAACGTCATTTGATAAAGCCACAACGGCCAAAGCACGTTGTGACCCAGCGTATAGCTGTTCCACCAGAGTGTACACCGCCTTTAGCTTGATCAGCATGTTCTGCTTGAGGTTTGTGCTCCTGGGGCCTGTGTTTATACACATAAGGTGAGCCAGATATGACTATTAAAATAGTCATCAAAGGAAGGATTGTGATATTCAAGGTTATATATAGTAACTTACCGAAGATTGCTGAGACCATTTGAGATATCTGGCGCTTTAAGCCGGACAGCTCGGCGGTTGCTTCTCCAAGTGATGCTTCTGCTGTCTCGGCCCGGGTCACCAGTGAGGCCTTTTCATCAGCCCAGATTTTCTTCTCCACATCAAAATTCTTCTTCAATTTCTCTTGTTCAAAGACGCTGAAAGAAAATTTGGAGTTGACCTTTTTTTTCTTGAGCTGCCAGGCGGTTCTTCAGGTCAGCAATCTCCGACTCAAATTGACTTGTGGTGGCCTGCGGTAATGTCGGGTTATAATCAAAATTGTGGTAAGATATCATTAAGTCCCAAGCACTTTGCATGCAAAGATACTTGACACTTGGGGGCTAATGTATGCTGAAGAAATTTAAGGTACAACGTCGGTTCATGAGAAATTAAGTCCCAAGCACTTTGCAAGCAAAGATACTTGAGACTTGGGGGCTAATGTGTATTGCAAATTCAAGGTATCATGTTACAACCGGGTTAAATATTTTCATATAAACCGGAAAAGGCAGTGCTAAGAAGGTTTCTAAGTCTACAGCATATTTATTCATAAGCAATAGACTTGGGGGCTCATACAGTAAGTATGATTAAGGAAAGTAACATAAGTTGTACCTCAGACTTTTGTTGTATTTGTTTCACCATATTAATTTCCAGGTCACGGCTGCTATGTACTTGATTGATATAGCCAGAGACTATATCTCCAATGCTCAAATTAGTATAATCTGCAATGTCTAATTTGGCCTTTCGTCGCTCCAAAAGCTCTTCTTTGGCAGAACACTTGGCAAGGACGATGGGCTGACTTGGTTCGACAAACCGAGTCTTGGTAATTTCAACCTCCGGATCAATTATCTTAACCGGGCTAGGAGTTTCCGGTTTATCAGAGCCGCCAAAAGTTTCTTCAGCGGGCGGATCAGAGGATGGCGCTGGAATATCATAAGTCGGTTCAGGCGGCGGTTGATGAGTGGAAGTATCAGGGGCGGCTGTTCTGAGTTTCGGTTCAGTTACTACCGGGTCTTGGGATGGCTTATTCTTTTTTTCCCTCTTACTGGGCTTCACCTGCACGCTGTGGACAAAGCAGAAGGGTGAGCACAAAATATCAGTAAAGGAAAGCATAAGGAAAACAAAATTATATTACCCAGGGGCAGTCTTGAAAGCCCGCATGTTAGATTGCATAGACTCGCCGGATGAAGGAGACGTATCCTGATAATTGGAGTCAGATGAATTGAGAGGTTGACGAATTAAACTCGCCAAAGGGTAAACAGAACGTAAATCAGAGATAACCTCGACCCGACGCTTCCTGGTTACATCAGGTGAGCCGGAGGAGAGCTCTATATCCTTGCTGGTCTGGGTCTGCCTCCGGCTTTCAAATTGTTTTTGCTTCAAAAGAAATTGAGGATCTTGGTAAGCCAAAGGATGTGAAAATCTTACTTTCCGGGTTACTCTTTGAATTTTCTGACGTGGCAGGGGCTCGGAGTTGGAGGAGATTATAGTTACCTCTTCCTCGACGGCTTGGCTGTTCCCCGTATCCTCCTGAAAAGATTAAGGGTCAGCAAGGTGATGATAAAGAGTCAAGAGAGTTAAAAGTTACCTCTTCTTAAATGCGTCGAAGTGTCATCTAATTTAAGTAAATCGGAAGCGCTTGGCTTCCTTTTCCTTGAATTTCCAGTCTTGGCGGTTTTCCTTTCGGCTCTTTTGGCCGCTCTAACTTGTTTTGCCGCCTCATGATTATACTTGACCTTCCAGAAGTTACCATCGGCCTGTGAAGAATGATAAGGGGTTATGAATAAAAGTAAGGTATAACACAGTAAGGAGTAATTGTTGAGGTTGATGACTTACTGCAGGAGTCGGGTTCTTCTTGCAGAAAGGAAGTAAGCCGAAGGCGTTATTGATCACCGTGCCCTCTTTCAGCAACGTCAGGGTCGTAGCATCTACCACATCATCTGGTAAGTCGTCGGGACTGTGACGCAGTGGGTCATTCTTCTCGCCTGAGTAAGTGCACATTAAGCCGGGGCGGCGGCTTAACGGAATCACTCGCCAAGCGACCCAGACTCGGACCAAGTCAACACCATCTAAGCCATTTCCCAAAAGAGCTTTGATTTTGCTAATGGTGGGAGCAAGTGGCAGACGCTCAACGGCAGTCAGTTTATCCGGCAGCGGGTGGTTGGATTCAAGGCGCGAGGCGCGAAAGCCAGGCAGAGGATTTTCGTCCACCGGAGAAGTATCCTCGCAGTAAAACCACGTCTGATTCCAATCGTTTGGATGACTCAGAAGTTCAGCGTAAGGAAAAAGACAGTCTCTCCGCCGCTGAATTGAGATGCCACCAAGTTCCAGACTGGGCCCGTTGGCACGTTCGTTCTGCCGGTTTAAGTAAAACAGTTCTCTGAATAAAGTATGCTGGGTTCGCCTCCAAGATACACCTCGCAGAAAACTTGGAAGTTGCGAATATTTGACACGGAATTGGGTCCGATGTCTTAAGGTCTGAGATCAAAGAAACGCAAAACATCCCTGAAGAATGTTGAACCGGGTGGAGCGAAGCCCCGGTTCATGGGAATAGTAAACACAATCACCTCCCCCTCCTTGGGTTGAGGTTTCTCCTCGGACGGGTCAGGAGCATGATAAGACATGACCTCCTTCTTGGGCAGATGACCGGACTTCACAAAATCAGACAGTTTGCTTTCCGTGACAATGGACAGGACCCAGTTGCAGGTCACAGGGGCCTTCGGAGCCTTAGGTGCCGTGGTGTAAGCGGAAGCCTATGACAAAGTCAAAATGTCTGGTTTAAATATATTCAAGGTGGCGGCTTAAGAAGGGGCCTAATGACATATAGGTGACTATGCAATAACGTTTAAACCGCTGCAGGTATTAAAGGTAATTAAAATTTTCTTAAGTCACCGAAGCGGCGGTCTTGACAGCCGGTGTTGTCTTAAACCGGTCACATGGACTACTATGGCTAAAACAGATTCAACAGATGCAATTTTTGGCTAAGTGTGGAACAAACAGGTTTCACAACTTGCAGTTATTATTTTGGATCAAACAGTAGCTTTGCAAAGAAAAATTTCTAGACCTAAAACAGGGCAGAGAAGTTCATGCACTTGAAGAGGGCTTCCAAACAAGAGAAATGAGATATGTTTCTATGCAAAATAGGCACAAACAATTACCGCAGCAGTTCTATGTTGTTTTTACGATCTAAACGGTGCATTAGAGGTGAAAACTAGCAAGGGTTGGCATCGGGCGGCGATGAACGCCGACGAACTCAACACAGTTCCAATGCAGATCTAAGAAAGGGAAAGAGAGTGTCGGATTTCGGGTTCCGGCTAACCCTCTAGGTTCTAACTCTGGGGTGCATGCGGAGATCTCACCTCCTACCTACCTACACCTCGTCGCCTCGCAAGGATCTAAACTACACAAAAAGCAACACAAGGGACACAAGGTTTATACTGGTTCGGGCCACCATGGTGGTGTAATACCCTACTCGAGTGTGTGGTGTGGTGGATTGCCTCAGGGGCGGATGATGAACAGTACAAGGAAGAACAGCCTCGCGAGGGTCTGTTTTTGGCCGGTGCGATGAACTGCTAGGGGAGTTCAGTCGCTTCTCTCTCTCTAGATTGATCTCTCGATAGATTCGAGATGCCTCTACCTTGTGGGTGGCTAGTCCTATTTATAGGCAAAGGCCCTGGGCCTCTTCCCAAATATTGAGCGGGAAGTGCGCCAACAATTGGCCATTTTGAAGGGGAACATCTAGTACACTTATCCTGACTAAAGTCGGTCCTCGCATGCCAAAGACTCTGACGGTGGCCTTGGCTTGGGCTCCACGATGACCTCCTTCCTGCCGTTGTGTTGGTCTTGGTCTTGTTGCACCGAAATGGTTGCCTTTGCTTGATGCTCTCGCTGCGCTTGCCTCCTTTGCACCAAAGAGGAAATGAGGACCTTCTTGCTGGCTGGCGCCCTTGGCGCCCTTAGTCGTCATGGCTTGCGTCATGGGCACCTCGTGAGGTACCCCGCCTTGGTCTCTTCGCCTCCTCGCGAGCCCGGCTGACGAGGCCGTGCTCGAGGAAGCTTCACGTCCGCCCATGAGGCTTGGCCCCTCGCGAGGGTCTTGAGCTTGTGCTGATGAAGATGGGCCGAACTGGGCCACCCCCTGAGCCACGCCGCAGGCCGCAGGCAGGCAAGTCTGGGTACCGCCGTTCCCAGAACACCAACAAAGAGGAACTCATGGATGTGGACGAGCTGCGGAGATTCGCCGTCGATTTCTGGTCAGAGTCGGGTTGATGCAGCGGCCTGAGTCAGTGAAGACGCGGGGTTCGACGGCCGCGGCGGCGGAGCTCGAGAAGAGGCAAGAGGAAGAAGACGACTGAAAGAGGGAAGAATGGATGACCTTGGTCGTGCATATTTATAAGGGAAGGCCGACTGAGACGGCGCAAGAAACGAGGAGACCAAGTATCATTATCCAGCCACCCCGACGCCTCGGTTTTCGGGATGGTCAGTAAAGGCAGAGATCCGTTGAAGATATGATGGAATAAAATAGGGATTTAATTGAAGATGACGTCACGATGGGTTAAAACGGATCCATAAGATGACGTCACGACGGGTTATGACCTTTTCATGGACAGAAGACAGAAAGACTGGTTGTTAAGATATTTTCAGATTGACATGAACCGGTTCAAATCAATCTGGGGCCTAATGTTGGGGGATATGACTATTTTTGTAAGCTGCCCAGGAGGGGCCGGGTTACACAAAGAGAGACTCATCAGAAGAAGCCCAAGACCAAGCATGAAGATGGCGGTTCAATAAAGGGTCTAAGGCCCATAGGCGACTTAAGGCCCATAGTGATAAATCGCCATGATGGCATGACTTGTATTATAAGGTAGAATTAACTAGTCACCGAGCCGGACACTATCTATAAGCCGGCCGGGACTTTGTAGGCCGCAGGGCGTCAACCCGTGTATATAAGGGGACGACCCGCTGGCGGCTTAGGGCAGGAACAACTCATCAAGAGCTGGGCATAGCGTATCTCGCTCCCTGGTCATCGAAACATCAAGCAATACCAACCCAACTAGACGTAGGCCTTACCTTCATCGTAAGGGGCCGAACTAGTATAACCCGTGTCCTTTGTCCCGATTAACCCCTTTAAGCTTCCTAGTTGCGATGGCTCCACGACTAAGTCCTTGCAAGAGGACATCTGCCGTGACAAAACCACGACAGGATGCAAGAGACGAACACGTATGCAATGCAATGCACATGATGACATGGCAAAATGCAACACGCAAGAAAACGACATGGCAATGAAGGAGAATAACTGGCAGACACCTGGCGCATCGGATCCGGGGCATTACAACTCTCCTCTACTAACAAGAGATCTCGTCCCAAGATCTTAGGACCGAGACGGAAGAAAAGAGGAAGAGGTGAAACAAGAACTAAAGAGGGAAAGGGAAGAAAGTCGAGAATACTCGAGTAGGAAAGAGGAACGAAGATTATAATAAGGATCAAAAGGTGAATGAATAAGATAGACTCTGAAACCACTCCGGTTAGAAAAGTAAAAGAATGAAAGAATTAGGCAGCACTCCGACTAAACATGGAAAGAATAGAACATGAACTTGAGAAGATGGAACGATAGTTGCCGAGAGGAATGACACAATGCCTCCGGAAAGCTTGAAAGAGTTGAATGAAAGGAATGACGAAGAAAAAGATATCATCTATCACAATTGAGGTTGAAAACATCCTTAGGAGGAAGGATTGGACGAAGTTGTTGAGAAAATCAACATGAAAAGAATAAGCTTGTTGTGGACTTATGGAAAACATCTCAAAATTATGAGGTGATAATGTTGGAAATATGCCCTAGAGACAATAATAAATTAGTTATTATTATATTTCCTCGTTCACGATAATCATTTATTATCCATGCTATAATTGTATTGATAGGAAACTCAGATACATGTGTGGGTACATAGACAACACCATGTCCCTAGTAAGCCTTTAGTTGACTAGCTCGTTGATCAATAGATGGTTACAGTTTCCTGACCATGGACATTGGATGTCATTGATAACGGGATCACATCATTAGGAGAATGATGTGATGGACAAGACCCAATCCTAAGCCTAGCACAAAGATCGTAGTTCGTATGCTAAAGCTTTTCTAATGTCAAGTATCATTTCCTTAGACCATGAGATTGTGCAACTCCCGGATCTTGTAGGAATGCTTTGGGTGTACCAAAGCGTCCTGGCGTAACTGGGTGGCTATAAAGGTGCACTACAGGTATCTCCGAAAGTGTACATTGGGTTGGCACGAATCGAGACGGGATTTGTCACTCCGTGTAAACGGAGAGGTATCTCTGGATCCACTCGGTAGGACATCATCATAATGTGCACAATGTGACCAAGGGGTTGATCACGGGATGATGTGTTACGGAATGAGTAAAGAGACTTGCCGGAAGCGAGATTGAACAAGGTATCGGGATATCGACGATCGAATCTCGGGCAAGTACAATACCGCTAGACAAAGGGAATTGTATCACGGGATCGATTGAGTCCTTGACATCGTGGTTCATCCGATGAGATCATCGTGGAACATGTGGGAGCCAACATGGGTATCCAGATCCCGCTGTTGGTTATTGACCGGAGAACGTCTCGGTCATGTCTACATGTCTCCGAACCCGTAGGGTCTACACATAAGGTTCGATGACGCTAGGGTTATAAAGGAAGTTTGTATGTTGTTACCGAATGTTGTTCGGAGTCCCGGATGAGATCTCGGACGTCACGAGGAGTTCTGGAATGGTCCAGATGTAAATATTTATATATGGGAAGTCCTGTTTTGGTCACCGGAAAATTTTCGGGTTTTTTCGGTAACGTACCGGGACCACCGGGAGGGTCCCGGGGGTCCACCAAGTGGCCACTAACCCCGGAGGGCTGCATGGGCCAAGTGTGGGAGGTAACCAGCCCCAGGTGGGCTGGTGCGCCCCCCACAAGGGGCCCAAGGCGCCTAAGGAGAGGAGAGGGGGCAAACCCTAAGGGCAGATGGGCCTTAGGGCCCATACCTGCGCCTCCTCTCCCTCCACTGGCCGCCACCAGATGGGATTGGGGCTGGCCGCCACCCCTAGGGTGGAACCCTAGAGGGGGCGCAGCCCCCTCCCTCTCCCCTATAAATACTTGAGGCTTGGGGGCTGCCCAAGACATGAGTTTTCTCCCTCTATTGGTGCAGCCCTGCCTCTCCTCCTCCTCTCCCGTGGTGCTTGGGCGAAGCCTGCTGGATTGCCATGCTCCTCCACCACCACCACGCCGTTGTGCTACTGCTGGATGGAGTCTTCCTCAACCTCTCCCTCTCTCCTTGCTGGATCAAGGCGTGGGAGGCGCCACCGGGCTGTACGTGTGTTGAGCGAGGAGGTGCCGTCCGTTCGGCACTAGGATCTCGGTGATTTGGATCACGGCAGTACGACTCCTTCAACCCCGTTCTCATGAACGCTTCCGCTTAGCGATCTACAAGGGTATGTAGATGCACTCTCCTTCCCTCGTTGCTAGTTTCTCCATAGATAGATCTTGGTGACACGTGGGAAAATTTTGAATTTCTGCTCGTTCCCCAGCAGTGGTATCGAGCTAGGTCTATTGCGTAGATTCTTTGCACGAGTAGAACACAAAGTAGTTGTGGGCGTTGATTTTGTTCAATATGCTTACCGTTACTAGTCCAATCTTGTTTGACGGTATTGTGGGATGAAGCGGCCCGGACCGACCTTACACGTACTCTTACGTGAGACAGGTTCCACCGTGACATGCACTTGGTGCATAAGGTGGCTAGCGGGTGCCGATCTCTCCCACTTTAGTCGGAACGGATTCGATGAAAAGGGTCCTTATGAAGGGTAAATAGCAATTGGCATATCACGTTGTGGTTTTGTGTAGGTAAGAAACGTTCTTGCTAGAAACCCATAGCAGCCACGTAAAACATGCAAACAACAATTAGAGGACGTCTAACTTGTTTTTGCGAGGTATGCTATGTGATGTGATATGGCCAAGAAGAATGTGATGAATGATATGTGATGTATGAGATTGATCATGTTCTTGTAATAGGATTCACGACTTGCATGTCGATGAGTATGACAACCGGCAGGAGCCATAGGAGTTGTCTTTATTTATTGTATGACCTGCGTGTCATTAAACAACGCCATGTAATTACTTTACTTTATTGCTAACCGGTAGCCATAGTAGTAGAAGTAATAGTTGGCGAGACAACTTCATGAAGACACGATGATGGAGATCATGGTGTCATGCCGGTGACGATGATGATCATGGAGCCCGAAGATGGAAATCAATGGAGCTATATGATATTGGCCATATCATGTCACTACTATATATAATTGCATGTGATGTTTATTATGTTTATGCATCTTGTTTACTTAGAACGACGGTAGTAAATAAGATGATCCCTTACAACAATTTCAAGAAGTGTTCTCCCTAACTGCACCGTTGCTAAAGTTCGTCGCTTCTAAGCACCACGTGATGATCGGGTGTGATGGATTCTTACGTTCACATACAACGGGCGTAAGACAGATTTACACACGCCAAAACACTTAGGGTTAACTTGACGAGAGCCTAGCATGTACAGACATGGCCTCGGAACACAGACCGAAAGGTCGAGCATGAGTCGTATAGTAGATACGATCAACATGAAGATGTTCACCGATGATGACTAGTCTGTCTCACGTGATGATCGGACACGGCCTAGTTGACTCGGATCATGTAATCACTTAGATGACCGGAGGGATGTCTATCTCGAGTGGGAGTTCATAAGATGAACTTAATTATCCTGAACATAGTCAAAAGATCTTTGCAAATTGTGTCAGAAGCTCGCGCTTTAGTTCCCAATTGTTTAGATATGTTCCTAGAGAAAATATAGTTGAAAGTTGACGATGGCGATTATGCGGACAAGAGAAAGCTTATGTCCTTAATGCACCGCTTCGGTGTGCTGAACCCCAAACGTCGTTTGTGGATGTTACGAACATCGGACATACACGCTTTTGATAACTACGTGATAGTTCGGTTAAACGGTTTAGAGTTGAGGCACCAAAGACGTTTTGAAACGTCATGGAACATATGAGATGTTTGAGGGCTGAAATTGGGATTTCGGGCTCGTGTCCACGTCAAGAGGTATAAGACCTCCGACGATTTTCTTAGCCGGCAAACTAAGGGAGAAAAGCTCAATCGTTGAGCTTGTGCTCAGATTGTCTGAGTGCAACAATCACTTGAATCGAGTGGGAGTTGATCTTCCAGAGATAGTGATGTTTCTCCAAAGTCATTGCCACCAAGTTGCTAGAGCTTCGTGATGAACTATAACAAATCAGGGATAAATATGATGATCCTTGAGATATTCGCGATGTTTGACACCGCGAAAGTAGAAATCAAGAAGGAGCATCAATTGTTGATGGTTGGTAAAACCACTAGTTCCAAGAAGGGCTAGGGCAACAAGGGATACTTCATGAAACGGCAAATCGATTCTTTGCTCCAAAGAAGAAACCCAAGGTTGAACCCAAACCCAAGACTAAGTGCTTACGTGATGAGAGGAACGGACCTTTGAAGCGTAACCACCCTAGATACTTGGTAGATAAGAAGGCGGGCAAGGTCGATAGAAGTATATTGGATATACATTACGTTAATGTGTACTTTGCTAGTACTCCTAGTAGCACCAGGGTATTAGATACGGTTAGGTTGCTAAGTGTTAGTAACTTGAAATAAAAGCTCCGGAATAAACGAGACTAGCTAAAGGTGAGATGACGATATGTGTTGGAAGTGTTTCCAAGGTTGATGTGATCAAGCATCACACGCTCCCTCTACCATCGAGATTTGGTGTTTGCGTTGAGCATAGACATGATTGGATTATGTCTATCGCAGTACGGTTATTCATTTAAGGAGAATAATGGTTACTCTGTTTATTTGAATAATACCTTCAATGGTCTTGCACCTAAAATGAATGGTTTATTGAAATCTCGATCGTAGTGATACACATTTTCATGCCAAAAGATATAAGATAGTAATGATAGTACCACTTACTTGTGGCACTGCCATGTAAGTCATATTGGTGTAAAACGCATGAAGAAGCTCCATGTTGATGGATCTTTGGACTCACCTGCTTTTGAAAAGTTTGAGACATGCGAACCATGTCTATTGGTGTATACGCATAAAGAAACTCCATGCAGATGGATCGTTTGGACTCACTTGATTTTGAATCACTAGAGATATGCAAATCATACCACATGGGCAAGATGACTGAAAAAGCCTCGGTTTCAGTAAGATGGAACAAGATAGCAACTTGTTGGATGTAACACATTTTGATGTGTGCAGTCCAATGAGTGCTGAGGCATGCAGTGAATATCGTTATGTTCTTACTTCACGGATGATTCGAGTAGATGTTGAGTATATTTACTTGATGAAACGCAAGTCTGAGTTATTGAATGGTTCAAGTAATTTCAGAGTGAAGTTAAAAGATCTTCGTGACAAGAGGATAAAATGTCTATGATATGAACATAGAGATGAGTATCTGAGTTACGAGCTTTGGCACGCAATTAAGACATTGTGGAAATTGTTTCACAATAAATACCGCCTGGAACACCATAGTGTGATGGTATGTCCGAACATCATAGTTGCACCCTATTGGATATGGTGCGTACCATGATGTCTCTTATCGAATTACCACTATCGTTCATGGGTTAGGCATTAGAGACAACCGCACTCACTTTAATAAGGGCACCACGTAATTCCGTTGAGATGACACCGTTTGAACTATGGTTTGGAGAAACCTAAGTTGTCGTTTCTTGAAAGTTTGGGGCTACGACGCTTATGTGAAAAAGTTTCAGGTTGATAAGCTCGAACCCAAAGCGGATAAAATGCATCTTCATAGGACACCCAAAACAGTTGGGTATACCTCCTAATTCAGATCCGAAAGCAATAGGGATTGTTTCTTGAATCGGGTCCTTTCTCGAGGAAAAGTTTGTCTCGGAAAGTTGAGTGGGAGGATGGTGGAGACTTGATGAGGTTATTGAACCGTCACTTCAACAAGTGTGTAGCAGGCACGAGGAAGTTGTTCTGTGGCACCTACACCAATTGAAGTCGAAGCTTATGATAGTGATCATGAAGTTTTGGATCAAGTCACTACCGTACCTCGAGGGGTGACAAGGATGCGTCATCGCTTGAGTGGTGCGGTGATCCTGTCTTGAAGGTCATGTTGCTAGACAACAATGAACCTACGAGCTATGGAGAAGCGATGGTGGGCCCAAATTCCGACAAATGGTTAGAAGCCATGAAATCCGAGATAGGATCCATGTATCATAACAAAGCATGGACTTTGGTGGACTTGCCCGATGATCGGCAAGCCATTGAAATAAATGGATCTTTAAGAAGAAGGCGGACGTGGGCCGGTAATGTCACCGTCTATGAAGCTCGACTTGTGGCGAATAGTTTTCACAAGTTCAAGGAGTTGACTACGATGAGATTTTCTCATCCGTAGCGATGCTTAAGTCCGTCGGAATCATGTTAGCATTAGCTGCATTTATGAAATCTGGCGGATGGATGTCAAAACGAAGTTTCCTTACCGCTTTTGTAAGGAAAGGTTGTATGTGATACAATCAGAAAGTTTTTGTCGATCCTAAGGATGCTAAAAGGTATGTTGGCTCCAGTGATCCTTCTAAGGACTGGAGTAAGCATCTCGGAGTTGGAATATACGCTTTGATAAAATGATCAAAGATTTTGGGTTTATACAAAGTTTGTGAGAAACTTGTATTTCCAAAGAAGTGAGTGGGAGCACTATAGAATTTCGATGAGTATATGTTGTTGACATATTGATGATCGAAATGATGTAGAATTCTGGAAAGCAAATAGGGTTATTTGAAAGATGTTTTCAATAGAAACCTGGATTAAGCTACTTGAACATTGAGCATCAAGATCTATAGGGATAGATCAAAATCGCTTAATGGTACTTTCAAATGAGCATATACCTTGACATGATCTTGAAGGTGTTCAAGATGGATCAGTCAAAGAAGGAGTTCTTGCCTGAGATGTAAGGTATGAAGTTAAGAGTTAAAGCTCGACCATGGCAGAAAAGAGAGAAAGGACGAAGGTTGTCCCTTATGCTTTAGACGTAGGCTCTATAGTATGCTATGTTGTGTACCGCACCGGAAGTGTGCCTTGCCATGAGTCAAGTCAAGGGGTACAAAAATGATCCAGGAACGGATCATTGGACAATGATCAAAATTATCCTTAGAAGAATAAGGAAATATTTCTCGATTATGGAGGTGATAAAGAGTTCGGCGTAAAGGGTTACGTCGATGCAAGCTTTAACACCTATCCGGATGACTCTGAGTAGCAAACCGGATACGTATAGTGGAGAAACCATTTGGAATAGCTTCAAGTGGAACGTGGAAGCAGCATTTACAATATGACATAGAGAATTGCGAAGTACATACAGATCTGAATATTGCAGACCCGTTGACTAAAACTTCTCTTACAAGCAAAACATGATCAAACCCTAGAACTCATTGAGACTTAATCACATGGTGATGTGAACTAGTTTAAGACACTAGTAGACTCTTTGGATGTTGGTCACATGGCGATGTGACCTATCGATGTTGATCACATGGCGATGTGAACTAGATTATTGACTCTAGTGCAAGTGGGAGACTGTTGGAAATATGCCCTAGAGGCAATAATAAATTAGTTATTATTATATTTCCTTGTTCACGATAATCGTTTATTATCCATGCTATAATTGTATTGATAGGAAACTTCGGATACATGTGTGGGTACATAGACAACACCATGTCCCTAGTAAGCCTCTAGTTGACTAGCTCGTTGATCAATAGATGGTTACGGTTTCACGACCATGGACATTGGATGTCATTGATAACGGGATCACATCATTAGGAGAATGATGTGATGGACAAGACCCAATCCTAAGCCTAGCACAAAGATCGTAGTTCGTATGCTAAAGCTTTTCTAATATCAAGTATCATTTCCTTAGACCATGAGATTGTGCAACTCCTGGATCTGTAGGAATGCTTTGGGTGTACCAAAGCGTCACAACGTAATCGGGTGGCTATAAAGGTGCACTACAGGTATCTCCGAAAGTGTACATTGGGTTGTACGAATCGAGGCTGGATTTGTCACTCCGTGTAAACGGAGAGGTATCTCTGGGCCCACTCGGTAGGACATCATCATAATGTGCACAATGTGACCAAGGGGTTGATCACGGGATGATGTGTTACGAACGAGTAAAGAGACTTGCGGAAACGAGATTGAACAAGGTATCGGGATACCGACGATCGAATCTCGGGCAAGTACAATACCGTTAGACAAAGGGAATTGTATACGGGATCGAT
This sequence comes from Aegilops bicornis, assembly GCA_021605145.1. Lineage (NCBI taxonomy): Eukaryota > Viridiplantae > Streptophyta > Magnoliopsida > Poales > Poaceae > Aegilops > Aegilops bicornis. Next base: position 317,636,428 of record CM038674.1, on the reverse strand, counting down.
TGAGTCCTTGACATCGTGGTTCATCCGATGAGATCATCGTGGAACATGTGGGAGCCAACATGGGTATCCAGATCCCGCTGTTGGTTATTGACCGGAGAACGTCTCGGCCATGTCTACATGTCTCCCGAACCCGTAGGGTCTACACACTTAAGGTTCGATGACGCTAGGGTTATAAAGGAAGTTTGTATGTGGTTACCGAATGTTGTTCAGAGTCTCGGATGAGATCTCGGACGTCACGAGGAGTTCCGGAATGGTCCGGAGGTAAAGATTTATATATGGGAAGTCCTGTTTTGGTCACCGGAAAAGTTTCGGGTTTTTCGGTAACGTACCGGGACCACCGGGAGGGTCCCGGGGTCCACCAAGTGGGGCCACTAACCCCGTAGGGCTGCATGGGCCAAGTGTGGGAGGTAACCAGCCCCAGGTGGGCTGGTGCGCCCCCCACAAGGAGCCCAAGGCGCCTAAGGAGAGGAGAGGGGGCAAACCCTAAGGGCAGATGGGCCTTAGGTCCCATACCTGGTGCGCCTCCCTCTCCCTCCACAGCCGCCACCCAGATGGGATTGGGGCTGGCCGCCCCTAGGGTGGAACCCTAGAGGGGGCGCAGCCCCCTCCCTCTCCCCTATAAATACTTGAGGCTTGGGGGCTGCCCAAGACATGAGTTTTCTCCCTCTATTGGTGCAGCCCTGCCTCTCCTCCTCCTCCTCTCCCGTGGTGCTTGGCGAAGCCCTGCTGGATTGCCACGCTCCACCACCACCACGCAGCTTGATTGTGCTGCTGGATGGAGTCTTCCTCAACCTCTCCCTCTCTCCTTGCTGGATCAAGGCGTGGGAGACATCACCGGCTGTACGTGTGTTGAACGCGGAGGTGTCGTCCGTTCGGCACTAGGATCTCCGGTGATTTGGATCACGACAGCACGACTCCTTCAACCCCGTTCTCATGAACGCTTCCGCTTAGCGATCTACAAGGGTATGTAGATGCACTCTCCTTCCCTCGTTGATAGTTTCTCCATAGATAGATCTTGGTGACACGTAGGAAAATTTTGAATTTCTGCTACGTTCCCCAAGAGATAACCGACCACAAGCGGAAAAAGATTGAATAGCTGAGAAGAATGAAGGAATGCAAAACTCCACTTCAAAAGAATATGGAGAATTAATTGCACTTCGACACGTAAGAGGAAAAGATACTTTTGCTCCTCCAACAAGAATCTTTATGAACACTTGAAGAATGAATTAAATCCTTACAAACCACCATAATAACTCCGGTAACAAAAGGATGACGAGATAAAATTGAAGGATGAAAGGGATCAGATTAGAGTGTTGCGATGCTTTAGATGGGGCTTCTCGTCGAGACAAGCGAGAAGCTTGGAACTCCGAAAAATAAAAGATGAAAACACGAATCTTCTGAGATGTCTTCATCACTCCGGAAGGATAAACTGGCGAGAGGCGAACGATCAGAGGGAAATATTTGAGTTGAGGGAAAGAATACGATCAACAACAAAAAACTTGAATTGGGTCCACCGGAAAAGGAAATGAGACAAACAATGATGAACTAGGCGAGAATTCACCGGTTGAGACAACTGAGGAAGAACTGAAGATACTCCACACGAATGAAATTGATGCTCGAATAGAGGCTCGGACTCCTGGAATAAAAGGGTTGGGAGGGCGGGAAAAAAACACAGGCAACTTGAAACAGGGAACCGACGAATAACTTGAAGAGAAGACACCAGTTGAAATAATTGAAGCAAGAATGCAAAAGCTTCGCACGATTAGAATGGATACTCGATTACAGACTTCGGTTCCGAGAAGAAGAAGGGAGGGCGGGTGGGAAAAACAAGGACAACTTCGGACAGGGAAACAACACCGATTGAAAAGAGTTGAGGATTGATCTCCCAAAAGACAAAGAGGTTTGATCCGACTTGACGAGAAATGCACCGGATAAAAGAGGATGGACAACGAACGAAAAACACCTGCGCGATCCTAAAGAAAAATTTGAAGGGGAAGAGGAGTAAGTCGAAACACCTACGTCAAGATTTCTCACCAGAGCGACGAAGGGGCAGAGAAGTAAAAAGAATTCCTACTCTCTGATATAACTAGACTCCAAAAAAGTTTTTCTTCTAGACTCGACAACGGCCAAACTATACGATCAATCAAGGGGGCTCCTATGGTCGGTCGAGGCTCTGATACCAACTTGTCACGCCCAAGATGCGACCCTATCCTAAAGGAACTCGAAGGTCCCACCAAGGATAGAAGCGCTTCTTGAAGACGCTTTTGCAAGGTGGATATCATTACATCAACATTACATAATAGATGGGGATACATACAAGGCATACAAATGCCGCAAGAATACATCAATACATCATACACAAGATCAACATCCGACTATGGGTGAAACACAAACAGGAACTCAAACGACATCCACCCTGCTAGCCCAGGCTGCCGACCTGGAACCTATCCCCTGATCAAAGAAGCAGAAGAAGAACTCCAAAACAAGTAAACGTCGCTCTCGTGTCATGATCGTCGCAATACCTGTACCTGCAACTGTTGTTGTAGTAATCTGTGAGCCACGAGGACTCAGCAATCCCATTACCATGGGTATCAAGACTAGCAAAGCTTAATGGGTAAGGAAGGGGTAAAGTGGTGAGGTTGCAGCAGCGACTAAGCATGTATGGTGGCTAACTTATGAAACAAGAGCGAGAAGAGGAGCTAAGCAAACGGTCGCCAACTAGTAATGATCAAGAAGTGATCCTTAACTCCTACTTACGTGAAACATAACCCAGAAACCGTGTTCTCCTCTCGAACAACCCCGAAAAGAGACAATCACGGTTACGCACACGGTTGGTGTATTTTAGAAGAGTTTACTTCAAGTTTACTACAACCGGATATTAACAAATTCCCATCTGCCACATAACCGCGGGCACGGCTTTCGGAAGTTCAAACCCTGTAGGGGTGTCCCAACTTAGCCCATGATAAGCTCTCACGATCAACGAAGGATATCCCCTCTCCCGGGAAGACCCGATCAGTCTCGGAATCCCGGTTACAAGACATTTCGACAATGGTAAAACAAGTCCAGCAAGACCTCTCGGCGTCTGGCTACCACGATAGTAGGCAGCGTATCTCATCTCAGGCCACAACCGGATGAGCACTACGTATAACTAAAAACCAGCCCTCAATTTCCCCGAGGTGGCGCTGCAAGTGGCTCTAGTTTGGACCAACACTTAGAGAAGCATTGGCCCGGGGGGGCTAAAATAAAGATGACCCTCGGGTTAATTACTCCCAAGGGAAAGGTAATAGGTTGTTAGGCAAATGGTAAAACCAATTTTGGGCCTTCTTTGGAGGAGTTTTATTCAAGGCGAACTGTCAAGGGGTTCCTATAACACCCAACCGCGTTAGGGACGCAAAATCGGGAACATAATACCGATATGACGGAAACTAGAGGCGGCTAGAGTGGAACAAAACGCCAGGCATAAGGCCGAGCCTTCCACCCTTTACCAAGTATATAGATGCATTAATAATATAAGAGATATTGTGATATCCCAACATAAACATAATCCAACATGGAGCAATCTTCATCTTCACCTGCAACTAGCAACGCGATGAGAGGAGCTGAGCAAAAGCGGTAACATAGCCAAACAACAGTTTGCTAGGAAGGCTGACAAAGGTTAGAGGTGCATGGCAATTTGGGAGGCTTGATAAGCAAGTGGTAGGTAACACGGCATAGCGATAGCATCGAGGCAACTAGCATAGCAATGATAGTAATGAGATCCAAGGTGACGGACATCTTGCCTGAAATCCCGCTAGGAAGAAGCATGAGTCCATGAAGAAGATGAAGCCACGAAGCCGAACCAAGCGTAGACGAACGAATCCTCACAATCGCAACGAAACGGGAACTATCGAGGAGAAGCACACAACATGGTAAACACACCACACATGAACAAGGCATGATGCTCAACCAAGTATGATGCATGACAAGGCTACATGAAGCTACTCCTGGCAAGAGATGATGCCTATAAGAGCAACACATCAAAGCAAGTTTAAATGAGGCCGGAAACAACATATAACAATACCGGTAAGTCCTCATATGCAAATTTCGAAATTGGTCCAGATCTGAATAAACCTTAAGTTCTAGTTGTTAAACAGAAAGTTAAGATGCACCAAGATGATCTACACGAAATTATAGTCAAGTTACATATAAAGTTCATTTAATTTGTAGCTACGCCCTAGAAGATATGAGCAAAACAAGATAAACATGGCATTGATGCAAAATGCATTCAAATATCAAGCACACACCTCAAAACATATATGCAACAAGGTAACATGAAACTACATGCAAAACAAAGCAAGTTTCATATAGAGCACACTCAAAACGGAGCAACGGTTCAACACATACACATGAAACAAGTTTGAAGGGCATGCTGTCCAAAACAGCAACTAGGCATATTGCAAGCACCAAAACAACATGCTACAGCAGCACAACATGAAAACAAAGGCATGAACATGATGTACACGTAAAGCATGACAAAAAATGAACACTGAGCTATCTCCAGAAATCACTAGAACATGCTCAAAAGGACAAGGAAGCTTGAAAATAATAACAGTTTCACAGACTTAGCAGAAATCACTATGCATGGCAAAAATAACATCAGGTTGCAGTGTTTAGAGCTATCAAAACAACATGCTACAGAAACTTATCATGGCAACCAAAGGCAGGGCATGAATCTACTAATTGCATAAAACAAAAGTCCCTTACTGATCACGAGCCAAAAGGCACAGAAGATATGATGGCACCCATGTAAACATAGTAAGTTTCCTAAACAGATTCAGACAGCAGAAAAACTGATCATGGCATAAACAGAATTATGAAAGGCACCTTTGCGAGCTCAAATTACTCATCACAAAGCATTGCATGGCAAGACAAACATACCTACAGCAAGATGACATGTTCATGAAGCTAACCATGGCAAGAGCAAGTTCATAGCATGCTTGGGTTACTAACAACAACCATGGCAAAATTGATTAACATGTAAACAATCTGCCAGGAACATTTTGTAGCAAACATAGAGCAAGATTAAGACATACTAGAGCACTCCATAAATGCAAACAGGTGCATGGATGGATAGAGCATAACATGTGAAGAAAAATATCCTTAGTAAACATCTCCATATTAAGCATGGAACTCATGGTATCAACAGGTTTACATAGCATCACAATATATCAATTTCAGACTTAGCAGAAATGACCAAGTCACAGAAATCAGCAACATCATGAAGGCTACTTTGCAAGCTTGTAAGAATCAACAAATGGCATATCATGAAGAGTGGATGGCACCAAAGAAAACATGGCACCTTGTAGCCTATATCACATATAGACTTCATGCTCAAAAGAAAATCGCACAAAAAGATATAAAAAAGACAAATGAGCAAGTTCTGTTAAACTACAGCAGACAATATCACATAGCAGTCTTGCAACAATGATTAGGGCATCAAGATGACCTCAAACAAGCATGGCACAATGAAACCAACTAAGAGCATCTCACAATGAACATTTCAATATATCATATGCACAAAACGTTGCAGCATGCATGAAGTTATGACATGATGAAGGGAGCATCATAATGCAAATATTTTCGGGACTTGGTGAAAAATCAGGGCAACCTCGTGTGGATCTGGATCTGGGCGCGGATTCCGAGGTGGAGCCGGGCTCGCAGGAGTTGAAGGAGAGTCCGGCGAGGGATCGGGGCGCCGGATACGGTCCGGCCCGACCGGATCTGGCCGGAGTGGGAGTCGGCGACGGCGGGATTCGGCGGAGGCGGCGTGGCAGGCGCGACGCGGCGGGCGGCGAAGCTCGAGGCAGCGGGAGCTCGCGAGCCGGCGATGGCGGAAGGCGGCCGGGCGGAGCTGGGCGACGCAGCGGCGGCGAGATGCAGCGGCAGGCAGAGGCGCTGACGGCCTCGGGCGGGTCGCCGCAGACGGCGGGGTACGGAGCTGCGGGGCCGGATCTGGGCGCGCGGGACGATGGCGGTGACGTGGCGGCGCGGGAGTAGCTGAGGCGGTGGGGCGTACGCGTCGGGTCCGATCCGGACGTGTCCGGCGGCGCGGGGAAGAAGGGGTAGGGTTAGACTGCGAAATCTCGGGGGTGGGGGGTTATTTATAGGTAGAGGGAGCTAGGAGTGTCCAAATGAGGAGCGTTTTTCGGCCATGCGATCGTGATCGAATGACCGAGAGAATGGAGAGGGTTTGGATGGGCTCAAGGGCTGTGGTGGAGGGGTGTTGGGCTGGAAAGATAGATGAGTTTCGGGCTACGCGGTTAACTGTTGGGGCGTCAAACGGACTCCGAATGCGATGAAAATTGGCAGGCGGTCCACGTACTCTAAGACAACACCGCACGCCAAGTTGCATCCCATTCCGAGAACATTTAAATGCTACTCACGAAACGAGGTCTGAGAGGTGCAACGGGTGCGTGTGAGAGTGTCGGATCGCGAAACGGACACCGGGGAAAAAGGTCGGATGCAAGAGACGAACACGTATGCAATGCAATGCGCATGATGGCATGGCAAAATGCAACACACAAGCAAGCGACATGGCAATGAAGGTGAATAACTGCAGACACCTGGCGCATCAGATCCGGGGCGTTACAAGTTAGCCGGCAGGTTCTTCAACCAAGTGCAGGCTGTCCCCTCCAGCATCATGGTGAAATACTTGGCACATGCCGCATCGTCTACGTCCAGCATCTCCATTGCCATCTCATAACTTTCACCCATACCTCGGGGGATAAATCGGCACTGTAATTCGGCACCTTGCGTGGGCCCTTGAAGTCCTTAGGCAGCCATGCATTGTGTAGCGCCGGGACGAGACACGACACCCCCAAAGAACTGGAAGTAACCCCTGGTTCTACCGACGTGGTTGGACGAACCGGAGTAAGTTGGCGGGCTTCATGTTGCGCCGCTAACTCTGCCTCTCGACGTGCCCTGGCACGATCCACCACATCCTGAGCATCACCACCGCCACCCACCGGGTTATGGCCATGGGGAGGATTACGGTTTCACGCACTGCTTGACACAGCCAGTTCATCCATATGCCTGCTGTAACTCCGGCTTGGGCGGGGAGTAGAGTGGATCCTTTCGTGGCTATATGAATAAGCCTGCTGCTGAGTCAAAGCTGTCTGAAGGAGCTCCCTAGCACGTCGCGTCTCGACCGCTACTGGGGACTCGCCTTCGATCGGAAGAGCCGCCAGCCGTGAAGCGGCAGTGACAATGTTATCCATCGGGTTAGAGTAGTGACCCGGTGGCGTTGGGACGTGTTGTGACGGAACGTTGTTATGACAAGGTGGATCAGTTGGACGTGGCTGAACCAGTGCCCCCATTCCAGGTGCCTCCGCCCGGTTCACCACTGGTAGATTACTAGTCCCTGCTCCTGGGGTATTAAAGAGGTTCCTGGCATCATAAACCGGCGGCAGGTGAGACCGGTACCTTCTCCTCATGACATCGTTTGATGCGCTCTGATCCAACATAAGCCGGTAAGCCTGTGCATCCAATGCGGCCCGTTCCGCAGCCATCCTGGTATCCTCAGCTACCAGGTCGGCCTTGGCCTGAGTTATCTGATCTTTCACCTTTGAGATTTCCACATTATGCTCCTCTTGGTTCGCCGGGTTAACCTCCGCCATTAGTGTTGCCAAAGCGTCAAATAAATCAGATAAAACATGAGTCGGCGGTCGCACGGGGCCTCCTGCCCCGGCCGCTGTTGCTGTTGCTGCTACTGATCCGAAGACCATCGCCGCAGCGGTCGAAGAGTGGAGCGCTGGCTGCATACCGGCCATGAAGATCGCAACCCGGTTTGGAGGATCAAAGGGGTCCAAAATACTGTCTCCATCGGAACAGCCCCCAATCCGGACATCTTGCAACTGGTACAATGAATCGGTCTCTCCGGTCGATGACTCATCATCCGAATGAACGACGGTCTCACCACCAGATGCCGATCTATCTTCAGATTCCGCTCCGTGGATGACTCCCACAAAGGCACGCTTCATGGCAGGCCGAACCCGGGCAGGTCTCGCACGCTAAGCCATCTCGGCGATGTTGGTGCAGATGTCCGTCTCAGGGCCCGATTCGCCGATCTTGCCAATGAAAACGTGGATGCCGCCGAAGGGGACCCGGTACCCGTACTCGATTGAGCCGGCCTCGGGGCCCCAGCCTGCGTCGTCGATGTAGAGCTTGCCGCGACGACTCTTAGTCATCCGGCCCACAGCATATCCTTTGGGTCCTTCGAAGATGCCCTCTAAGAACTTGAAACCATCGTGTGATAGCCCCACGGTGGGCACCAACTGTTGTGGTTTTGTCACGGTAGATGTCCTAGAGAAAGGACTTAGTCATGGAGCCATCGCGACGGGTTAACTTTAAGGGGTTAAAGTGGAAAAGGGACACAGAGATTTTATACTGGTTCGGCCCCTTGCGGTGAAGGTAAAAGCCTACGATCCAGTTGTTGTGGAATTGCTAGGGTTTCGATGACCAGGGAGCGAATTCGCTATGCCTGGTTCTCGAGTTGTTGTTTGTTGTCCCTAACCCGCCGCTGGGTCGTCCCCTTATATACATGGGTTGACGCCCGCCGGTTTACAGGATTCTGAGGCCGACTCATCAACGTGTCCGGCCCGGTCTCCACTATTTCTGCCTTACAACACAAGTTTACATATCAATGTCGGTTTATGTCTACAGGCCTTAATCCGCCTTTGGGCCCTAGGCCTTCATAAAGCATTGTCATCTTTGTCTTCGTGGGCTTTAAATATAATAACTCATCATGGGGATAACCCGGCCTCTCCTGGCCGGTTTACGCCTAGCTGTAATATCTCCAACACTGCTCGTTCCCCGCCGGGCCGGTGGCGGCGTTGGCGGCAAGTGACGGAGAACGACGGGGAGGCCCGCTAACGGGAGCCGTCTAAGCAACGCGGGCGGCGAGGGCGGCCCGGCGCTCAGGCGAGCTTAGTGAGCGCCCGCCATGGATGCGACGAAGCGACGGGACGCAGATCGACGGAAGGAAAGCTTCGGCGCACTCCTAGCTGGCGCACCAAATGTCGGATTTCGGGTTCCGGCAAAACCCTTGAGGTTCGAACACTGGGGTGCGCACGAAGATTTCCCCCTACCTAATCACACCCTCAACCTTGTCGCAATCCCAAATCCTAGCTCGACGAATTCGCAACACAAGAGACACAAGATTTATACTGGTTCGGGCCACCGTTGTGGTGTAATACCCTACTCCAGTGTGGTGCGTTGGATTGCCTCTCGGGCTGAGGATGAATAGTACAAGGGGAAGAACCGCCTCTTGAGGTGAGGTGTTCTTGTGCTTGGTGAGTGTGAGGATGATCTGAATCAGTTCGTTCGACATCAGTTGCCTCCTATTGTGGTGGCTAGTCCTATTTATAGAGGCCCTGGTCCTCTCCCCAAATATTGAGCGGGAAGGGAGCCAACAACGGCGAATTTGAAGGGGGACAGCTAGTACAAGCTAACCTGACTAAAGGTGGTCTTCGCCTGCCAAAGGCTCTAGTGATGACGCCGTCTTGGGCACCACGGTGACCTCCGTCCTGCCGTCCTGCTGGTCTTGGTCTCGTTGCACCGATATGGAAACCTTTGCATGATGCCTCGGTACACATCGCCTGCGCTTGCCTCCTTAGCACCAAAGAGGAAACAAGGACACTGTGCGTGCTGGCGCCCGCCTGGTCTTGGTCGTCATGGCTGATATCGTAGGAACCACGCGAGGTTCGCCTTGCCTTGATCTCTCCGCCCCTCGCGAGCCTGCCTGGTGAGGCCGCTCCCGAGGAGGTCTTGTGTCATCCCCCTCGCGAGGCTTGGCCCCTCACGAGGGTCTTGAGTGTTTGTTGGTGAAGACAGGCCGTACTGGGCCGTGAGTGGAGCCACACCGCGGGCGGCAGGCAGGCAAGTTTGGGGACCCCTGTTCCTAGAATGCTGACACTCTCCCTACCTTATCACGCCCTCATCCTCACTGCGATCTCAAAGCCTAGCTCGAAGAACCCACAGAAAGGGAGACACAAGAGTTTATACTGGTTCGGGCCACCGATGTGGTGTAATACCCTACTCCAGTCTGGTGTGGTGGATTGCCTCTTGGGCTGAGGATGAACAGTTACAAGGGAAGAACAGCCTCCTGAGGAGAGGTGTTCTTGTGCTTGGTTAACTTGTGTGTGGTTGAGGATGATCTGAATCAATTCCAGTCGCCCCTTACTATGGTGGCTAGTCCTATTTATAGAGGCCCTGGTCCTCTCCCCAAATATTGAGCGGGAAGGGATCCAACAACGGCCAAATTCGAATGGAGACAACTAGCACAAGTTATCCTGACTAAAGGTGGTCTTCGCCTGCCAAAGGCTCTGGTGGTGACGCTGCCTTGGGCTCCACGGTGACCTCCATCCTGTCGTCTCGCTGGTCTTGGTCTCGTTGCACCAATATGGAAACCTTTGCCTGACGCCTCGGGACTCCTCGCATGCACTTGCCCCTTTAGCAACAAAGAGGAAGCGAGGACACTACACGCGCTGGCGCCCACCTGGCTCCAATTGTCATGGCTTGCATCACAGAAACCTCGCGAGGTGTCCCTTGCCTTGATCTCTCTGCCCCTCGCGAGCCAGCCTGATGAAGCAGCCCCCAAGGAGGTCTTGTGTCGTCCGCCTCGCGAGGCTCGGCCCCTCGCGAGGGTCTTGAGTGTTTGCTGGTGAAGATGGGTCGTACAGGGCCGCTGGTGGAGCCACGCCGTGGGCCGCAGGCAGGCAAGTCTGGGGACCCCCGTTCCCAGGACGCCGACAGTAGCCCCCAGGCCCAAGGCGCGCTCGGACTTGGCTTCGAGGCGAAGCCAAAGGGCAAGTGCGGAGCGCCGCGGGCCCCAACAGCCTGTGGCCCCGCTCGACGCATGGCGATTGATTGGACGTGGGCGTCTCCGCTTCCCCGCACCGCTTCGTCAACTGCCCGATTTGACGAGTCCCCGCTGCATGCAGAAGAATCATCATTACCTGTGATCGTGGGGGTCGCCGGTTGGCCTTCCCCTTCTATAAATGAGGATGGGCAGAGCCCCAGTTGCCCATCTCTTCCTGCTCCATTCACTTCTTCTTCCTTGCCCCATGGTGCCTACGAAGAGGTTCTCGGCCGCAGAGAAGGGGAAGGCCTGCCGAGCGGGGCCCGGCTCTCCGCCGCCCAAGCGTGGACGCGGCCGTCCCCGCAAGCACGCCGCGGTGCCTCTTCTCGTGGTGGGACTCCCCCAGATCGTGGCAATCCCATCGATGAAGGGAGGCACGCCATGGTCGCACAGCCTCTCCGTCCGTGCTTCCACTCGGCGGAGGTGCTGCCGGAGTTCGTCGTGTGGTCAGAGCACCCGACTGGCACCTGGCTTCAGCTCCCGCGCTTCTTCACCGGCGAGCTGCCGGCCACAGGTCCAGGCGGGCTCTGGCTGTAGGCGGACGGCTGCTGCAGGAAAGCTTCATGGGTTGCGGGTCAAGGTCTCTGTCGCGGGCAACGTAGCCCTGGCCCGCGGCTGGCAGACGTTCGCCCGCGCGCGTGGCCTGGGCACCGTGCACCCTCCACTTCAAATGTGACGGCAACACGGCCCTCTTCCTGAGGGCGTTCGGAGAAGACGGCCACCGCGTCGGGTGCTGCCCCGAAGAGAACGACGGCGACGAGGTGCTTGGCCTTGGCGACGGCCAAGACGAGGGCGAGGATGGCCTTGCCTTCGGTGCTGGCCGCCGCTCGCCCAGCTACGTCGGTTCTCCCTCTGGCGATAGCTCCAACAGCGGCGGGTACGACCAGCCGCCACACCGCCGCGCCCGCTTCGAGGGAGGCAGCGGGTCGCCCTGCTGTCGCGCCTCGGCTTCGAGGGGAGGCAGCGGGTCGCCTGCCGCCAGTGCCCTCAAAGGAAGCGCGAGGAGGGGTCCGGCTGAGCTCAGGGATCACCATGGGTCCGTCCTCGCGAGCTGCTGCAGGGGCGCACACCTCTTTTGTTTCGTTCTTTCCTTCCTGCATTTAGAGAGACACAAGTATGGGGCCCCGTGGGGGCGTGCAACGAACCATGATTTCCAAGCTGCTATGCCATGTTTATTCTTCCTGTGTCTTATTGCGGCGTCAACATTTTAAGTAAGCACATAGAAATGACTTAGCTTGACGTGCTCGAAGTAGTTTTCGCCTCATGAGGCGCGCATTTCCTAGTTTCTGACGAGGCCTCCTTGGCCTGGGAGGCGTCCTCGCGAGCTGCAAAAATTCGTTAGGAAACTCTCAGTCTTCCGGGCCTTGGTCGCAGGCGCCGCTGGCCATGATCCAGCGCTTCGCATCGCGGTACCCGAGGGCACGGATTGAGGGAAGGGCGCCAGCTTATGAGCTCGAACGAGGGTGCCTCACGAAAAACAGGAAAAAACCCTGGCGAGGGCACCTGTCCAGCCCCCTCGCGAGGCGTGCGAGAGAGAGTATAGGCCAAAACAAGGAACCGAAGGCAGAAACGGAGGCAAAGGGCGACGAAACCAAACCGGCAAGGAACACCAGAAAGCAAATTTCCATTAAAGAGGGGTAAGCCAACCACGGAAAGCAAATGAAAAGCCGCGTCCGGCACCTAGTCTAGTCTTCTTGTCTTCTCACCGGTATGAGCTAAGTGCTGCCACTAGGACGTGGGAGGGAGCCCCCGAGGCCCGAGGGCGGCAGTCCTGAGACTCCGGGGCGTGTACAGCCCCACTCATTATTACGTGAGAGTGTCACGAGCGGGGACCTTCATAGGCACTAGGCCTTCTTCACAGGCGCTGGGCCTTTCTTCATGGGTAGAACTTCTGGAGGTGTTGGATGTTCCAGGCGTTCTGGATGGGGACCCCGTCTTGTATCTCCAGGCGCGCGGCGCCAGGCCTGGAGACATGGGTGAACCTAAACGGGGCCTCCCACATGGGAGAGAGCTTATGCAACCCTTCCCTAGAGAGCACCCGCCTTAGGACGAGGTCACCCACCTCGAGCGTCCTGGGGTGGATGCTGCGGCAGTGGTGCGGATGGTGCGATTGGACTACAGCACAGACTGGAGCTCATCATGCCAGCCCCTGCCGCAGGCCTCGAGCTTCTTCTTGAAGGTCCTAGTCTTGAGGCCTCTCAGGAACTCCGCGTTGGCGCGCTCGGCCTGACCATGGCTCCTAGAGTGTGCCACCGAAGCGTAGCAGATCTGCATTCCAAGGTTAGCATAATATGTCTTGAAGAGATTGCTAGTGAACTGCGAGACCCTTGATGAACTTGACCGCAGATCTGACTGGGATGGTGCGGGCGGCTTCTACCTCCGCCCACTTGGTGAACTTGTCGGTGGCGATGTAGAGGTAGCGGTAGCCCCCGGGCGCTCGAGGGAATGGGCCCAAGATGTCCAGCCCCCAGACCACGAATGGCCACGAGAGTGGGATGGTCTGGAGGCCCTGAGTCGGCTGATGGATCAGCTTGGCGTGGAATTGGCAGGCCTCACAGGACTTCACCAGCTCAGTCGCGTCGTTGAGCCCCGTAGGCCAATAGAACCCACTACGGAACGCCTTGCCAATGAGGGTTCGTGATGACGAGTGGTGCCCGCAGTCTCCGTCGTGTATGTCGGCTAGTAGCTCTTTCCCCTGCTCCCTGGAGATACAATGCAGGGAAACGTCATCCGGCCGCTTCCTGTACAACTCACCGTCCTGGATGCAGTACACCGTGGCCTGCCGTGCCACGCGCTCCACATCTTCCTCCTTCTCCGGCAGTGTCCCTTGCGTCAGGTACTCCTTGAACTCCTTGGTCCAGCAAGCCTCCTGAGGCTCGAGCGCCAAGAGTAGGCGCGCCCCTGAGGTCGGGCCGCAGGCCGGGGCTCCCGAGGAAGCACCGTCCTTGAAAGTGGTGGTGTTGCCGATGGTTTGAAGAGCCGCTCCTCGAAGACGCCAAGCTCTTGGGGTAGCCGCTTGGATGCTCTCTTGGCGATGTCGTCGTCTTCCATGTTGGTGCCGCGGGGCACGTGCTACAATTCCAGGCCCAAAAACTGCTTTTTCCATTTTGTGTACCTCTATGAGGTATGCCTCCATGTGCTCATATCTCGGCTCGTATACCTTGTTGGAGAAGTTGACGAGGAGCTGTGAGTCGCCCTTGATGGTGAGGAACTTCACCCCCAGGGCCACCGCAGCCTTGAGGCCAGCTATGAGGCATTTGTACTCTGCTATGTCGTTGGAGACTTTCTCACCCAGCTGGAAGCAGAGCTCCACGGCGTAGTAGAGCTTGTCCTGAGTGGGCGAGATGAGCACCGCTCCAGCTCGCGCGCCCTGACGCGTGAATGCGCCATCGAAGTACATCACCCAGCCGTCCGGCGCTTCACTCCCTGGCGAGAGGGACGGATCCTCTCCTGCTTCAAGCTCCGGGGCGTCCATCCATTCTGCCACGAAGTCGGCGAGCGCGGCTCCCTTGATGACTCTGGATGTGCTGAACTCCAGCTGGAACGCCTGCAGCTCGATATTCCACTCGGTGACTCTTCCAACAGTGTTAGGGCTCTTGGGCACCCTTTCCAGTGGGTAGGCTGAGACGACCTTGATTGGGTGACCTTGGAAGTAGTGTCGTAGCTTACGCGAGGCCACCAAAAGTGCGAGCAAGAGCTTCTGAGGCATGGGGTATCATACCCCTGCATCCCGCAGTACCGTGTTGACGAAGTACACTGGATGCTCGATGAGGGCATGAGCATCAACGGGAGCCGCGTCTGTCGGAGGTTGGGGCGCCTCCTGAGGCGACCGGACCTCCGGAGCCTGGTCGCCCGTTGGGGCCTCGGCAGGCCTAAGGTCGCCATCCTGCTGAGTCGGGCCATCCTCGGTGTTGTTGCGTCATACATCCATTTTGCATCGTGCTTTTATATTGATATTTATTGTATTATGGGATGTTATTACACATTATGTCACAATACTTATGCTTATTCTCTCTTATTTTGCAAGGTTTACATAAGGAGGGAGAATGCCAAATTTGGAATTACGAATTTGGAAAAGGAGTAAATATTAGAGACCTATTCTGCACAACTCCAAAAGTCCTAAAACTCCACGGAAGTTATTTTTGGAAATAATAGAAAATATTGAGCGAAGAAAATACCAAAGGGGACCCACACCCTGGGCACGAGGGTGGGGGCGCGCCCTACCCCCCTGGGCGCGCCCCCTGCCTCGTGGGCCCCCTGGTGGGCCTCTCGTGCCCATCTTCTGCTATATGAAGTCTTTTGTCAGGACCCCGATTCCAAGTCACATCGATCTAGCTGGTAACACCTCATATCACTTTGTGGCCTCACGCACGGTATTCCCACGGGTGTCGCCTTACCATGGCCCGGGACCGTTTGCGCCTTTTGGCTCACGTATATGATAGTGTCGCTAGCATCCATATGACAGAGAACCCGAGCCGACATGGCTAGTCGTGAACACAAAGCGGCACTAACCCATGGGGACAGGCATACATGAATCAACTTGAGCATGTCGATCGGCGTGTGAATCCGGGCTGTAACCTTTGGGCTAACAAGACTTCGGGAACCCGGTCAGAAAGGCTAGGCAGGACTCGGATGTCACCGCGTGACATTTCCCGAAGGATGTATACAGAACGAAGTGAAACACATTCCGGCCGATCAAGTGTCCTGAAAGCGGTAGTCTTTGGGCTAGCGAGGACTCCGGTGAACCGGGCTGTAGCGGACTACTATGGCTCAAGGAAGCACTAGACTACATTTCCCCATAAGAGAGGTTGTCAAGGATAATCAACTAGATTGTTGGATCCCACACATACCAATCATTTCAAACATACACACAATCTGCTCGATATGTGTAAATACAACATGGCATCACAACATAACTCTACGACTCAAGTATTTATTCATTAGGCTCCGAGGAGCGAGATATTACAAACATGGGTCTCATGACCCAACATTCAGAGCATACAATTCAAACACAAGCGGAAGCTTAACATGTGCGAATCTGAGACATCTACAAATGAAAAAGGCTGAGAAGCCTGACTATCTACCAGATCTTGCCGAGGGCACAAGATCGTAGCTGAGGTAACAAGCTAAACGTCGAAATCCACGCGGAACTACTAGCGAGACTAACGTCTCTCTGCAAAACATAAAATAAGCAAACGTGAGTAAAAATGTACCCAGCAAAACTTACATCAGAACTAACTACATATGCATCGGTTTCAATAAAGGGGGTGGTGGAGTTTAACTGCAGCAAGCCAGCTTTGACTCAGTGGCTATCCTAAACTACGACTGCAAGTAACCCTTCTGAGGTGGCACACACGAGTCCACATATTCACCATATCAATACACCACTATGGATCCGCTCCCGTCTCCCTACAAGAACGCCATCCATAGCACTCACGCTTATCTTGCGCATTTTAGAGTATCCACTTTCACTTGTCTATGAACTGTATGCAACCCAGAAGTCCTTTACATGAACACGGCTATTGAATAGATGATGTTAACCTGCAGGGGTGTACTTCTTCACACACGCTCTCGCCACTTACCACCATGTACACGCTGTATCTCGGCAACCTTCAAGCGGAAGCCTGGCGAGGGAGTCGGCCACGACCTGACTAACCACACAAGTCTCTAATCCAGGTTTATCGCCTATTCGGGTTCCATCCGCGAGGAGATCCGGCCGGGGTGTCGCTCACGGCCCCAAACGATGTGTGCAGGGTTCCCGAGACACCAAACGGGCGCTCGGTACACCGGGCCACGGTGTATCTACCGCAACATAGCCCACCCCTAGGGCCCCCAACCCATATCCTACAAACACCAGAAACTAGTTGCAACTCCTGGACAGAGATCGAGGCGATTAATAAGCCGAGAGGGGTCGAGTTACCGGAACCCAATGTGTGGTAGTAACTGTTTCATGGATCACAAACACAGAACTCAGTTCCTGAGGACGGCTGCAATGAGACAACCCACCATGTACTCCTACATGGCCTCTCACCGCTACCTTTACCAAATCGTGTTCACACACTTTAGCTCTCAACAGTAGGACATGTTCACACACCTCCGATTCATCCCCGATGAATCAGACCTGACTCAACTCTAAGCAAAGAGGCATGACAAACAAGCATGAATGAGTAGGCTGCTGTGAGGCTCAAACAACTCCTACTCATGCTAGTGGGTTTCATCTATTTACTATGGCAATGACAGGTCATCTGAGAGGATAAAGGGGTTCAGCTACCACAGCAAATGTATGATGAATCGTTGTTGTCCTAATGCAGTAAAAAAAGAGCAGGAGCGAGAGAGTGGGATTGTATCGGAATGAACAAGGGTTTTTGCTTGCACGCACTTCGAAGATAGCATTGAGTATTCATCGGTGTCAACGATCACAACGTCGGTACAACGCGTCTACCGAGGGGGAACAACACCGGCAAACAGAGAAGAAACACGATCAATGCAATGCACAATATGATGCATGCTATGACATGGCAATATGAATGTGTTTTGAGCTAAAGCAACTACAACCAGATGGGTTTGAGCTATTTTTGAACCAAAGATTCAAAGTTCAAACTCATCATGGTCATTATTAGTGATTTATCTTGTTCTGCACTAAACAGCAGGTTAACTTGTTTAAACATGCATGAAACCAGTACAGATGGATAGATTGAACTTTTCTGATCATTTTTCATATATAACTTATTTGATTTGGAGCTACGTTGAATTACTATGATTTTTAGAAGTTAGCACTATTTTCTGGAATTTCTTGTATTAAAATAAATCCAGAAAATAGCTTATTGCATCGACATGACATCAGTGTGACATCAGCAGGTCAACACGCCAGGTCTAGGTCAAACCTGACCAGTGGGACCCATACGTCAGTGTCTCAGGCTGGTTTAGGTGGATGACAAGTGGGACCGGTCAACGGCCACGTCAGCGAGGTCAACTCCGACGCGTGGGGCCATTGTGATTATGAATTAATCTAAACAGAGATAAAACTGGGTTTAATTAGGGCATGGGCCCGTGTGTCAGTGAGCCTAGGGTGGGTTAGTGGCGTCATTAGTCGCTAATGATGACGCCACGTCAGCCCGCCGGCGTTTAGCCGCCGATGACCGAAACCGTGGCGGAGATCTTCGGAAATCGCTGTCAGGCGATGGTTCGACGCGCGGTTGGGCTTGCCCGACTCCTAGGAGTGTGCCGCATCTGGTGGTGCAAGTGGCTAGACCCGGGGAGGCCGGAAACGACACCAGCGAGTAGTTGGGCGGCGGCCGGAGCTGTGGCTTGACGCGGGTGGCACTACGGTGCATGGGAAGGGGAGTTGTTCGTGTCTACGGGCGTGTGAGGCCATTCTGAGCTTGGTGGCGTGCTCAGGTGGAAGCTCCAGTGGCTAAAGCCACGGCGGCGACATGGCCGGCGGAGCCGAGCTCACGGCTCTGGCGGTGACAGCGGCTAGCGGACAGGCTAGAGGAGGAGAGCAAGGGGGAATTGGAGAGGAGCTCACAGTGGAGCTAGCAGAGGCGACGGCGAGGTCGGAGAAGCGTTGTGGCCGGCGAATCGATGATGGCGGTGATGAAGCAGAGGCGGCGATGGAGACGACGGGGGCGGCGCTCTACTGCTCCTGGTTTTGCGTGCGTCGACAAGAAGGGAAGAGCAGGATGGCGTGGCGTCCGAACACGCTGCAGTGACGATACAGGGCGTTGGTCGCGCGGTTGGCAAACTGCGATGGCAGCGGCCTCTCGGTGGAGTTCGAAATCGAGCTATGGAGGAGGGGGAACGTGGCAGTGGGAGCTCGGGGAGGAGGGGAAAGTGAGGGGGCCTCGGCGTCTCGCACGCTGGATCGGGTCGAGGAAGGGGCAAGCGAGGAGGTGGCAGCGTTGCCAGCGCCGCCACGCACTGCTTCTCCTTCCGCGAAGGTTGAAGAAACAAGCTTGGGCTGGGCTGAAATTTGGGCCTGCTGCTCGGTTGGGCCACCTGATGCTGGCTGGCAGGTAAGTTAGGTTAGGTTCTCTCTCTCCTTTTAATTGCTTTTGTTTATTTCTGTTGTTTTGTTTTGATTTAGTTTTAAGCACTAAACCATTTTGCTTTCTTCTGATAATTTTGCAGGGACTTAAAAGGATTATTCCAAAGCCCCTCACAATTTCTCAGAATTATTGGACACATATTCGATATATACCAAATATAAATCCAATGCAAATAGGTATTGCATTAGCTTCAAATGCCCAAAATAAATATTTATGAGCTCCTAAAAATATTGGTTTGAATTTTACTTCTGGCCAATATTTTCATAGAGAAACATGAACATTTTCTGGGACCTATTTGAAGCAATTTGTATCTTGGTCATTTCAAAAATGATTTCTGAGGCTTTCACATGACTAGCTAGCCTAGAGCAAACCAGAACTAGGGATGTGACAACTCACCCTCACTAAACAAGAATCTCGTCCCGAGATTCAAGTCGGGAGGTAAGAAGACAAAGGGGACACTAAGCTAACACGATCTCCTCGATCCAACTGTCCTTCTCGAAGATGTTGACTCATTGCATCATCTTGATCTCGACGTCTTGCTTGCGAGGTCTTCATTCAACACGACGACGACAGAAGGAGACTCTACAGAAAATGATCTCCTCGAAGATCGAGTATTCAAGATAAACTCATGGAGTGAGAGGTAAGAACATCTCCCAAGCTGAGATACGAAGCTTTCATCCAAAGGGATGGAGTGGAACAGATGACGAAGGTTCACTATGTAGACACAATTCCACACTTAAGAAGGTGGTGAACGGTTGTCCACGTAGCGAGGAGTTGAGTTGCCATGATACCATAACGAGACATCTTAAGGAAGGTGACCATGAAAATATTCCCTTAAGTGGCAAAAAGAATTACTTTTGTTTCAGAGATCATTGAAACTCTTTATACCAGCCTAAGGCAATCACAATCGATCATTTGGCGGAGTTCAAAGGAATGGCATATCAGGATTCGAATGGATGATGTGGACTACCTTGTTGAAGACAACGCAATGAATGATTTTGCTTATCATCGGAAATGGATGGGACCCATGGTAGGACCACTTTTGAAGATGATCCTAAACAACAATTACTGAGAGGGCAGCCCATGGGAATTGGCACAATGGCGGTGCAAGCTGGGAACAAAATGCAACTGTTGGGAATGTTCCAACCATCATATCTGCCTGAGATTCAGATCCGATTGGTGATAGGATATTTCAGACTCAGCATGTCCGAAAAGAAAGGTTGAAACACAAATCGATGAGATGACGTTGCGAGATTCTCGGGATATGAACTACGATAGCAAGCTCCAAGACATGAGCTGGTTTTGCTACATACATGTGAGCATGTTGTCCAAGACAAGAATGACCACATAGTAGTCTTATAATAAAACACTATCGAGTTCTGGTCGGGAACCATCATCAAGGATTTCGAAGTCTATACGCAAGTCCATGGATTAGATCCCAAGCATAGACTTATTTTCCTTGAACAAGTCAATCAGTGGCTTGGTGTGCTAGGGAATACATATGGAGTGGAGGTAATTAATCTACCAAACCATAGAATACATTTGCACATGCATATCTGACTTGGGATGGTGCCAGAGGAAACAAAAACAATCTTTCTCGAACTCACGGCAGCAACTTGCACCGAATGCACATGAATTCGAGGAAGTCACTTCTTCCATCCAAGCATAAGCTTCATGAACGGAACACGAAGGCATTGCTTACAAAGTTTCCAACACTAGGTTGATGTTCAACATGAATCATGGGGGGGACAAAATGCTGCTGATGGGCTCAACAACAACTCATCGGAATTTCCATATCACTGGACTTCCACCATCATGTGAACACGGTAATAGCATTGGTCAGACCCAAAAGATATAATGGTGTATGCTCGAGGGATCAACCACGAGTAAGACAACATTACGAACATCGCTGGTTCTGATTTGACTTGATGATAGCCCATACTCAAGTCAAAGTTTTGGCAGGACAACAGATCCAACAACTGATCATGAGGACCAATTGGTGAAGGTATCATCTTTCTTCAACACACACACAAAAGGATGTCCCTTAAAATGAACTAAGTCAGACAAGCTTTTATCTTCCAACTCTCCAATTTGTTGTTTGGCTTAACCAACTAGCTCAGGGTATCCCACACAGATTCTTGGAGAATGGGTTGTTTGGAGGAAAACCAACATGATCATGAGCTCAACATAACAGTCAGGGAACAACCTGGTAACACTTCCGAGAAGATATTCGGAAAATCACGAACCACCGGTATGTTACTAAGCTCGAGAACAACCTTGCTTTTCAGGGCAAGATGATATGATCAAAAGAGTGAGGATTGACACAATCCTAACTCATTGATCGAAGAGTGCACCAGGAAAAACGGACTAGGTAGCACAATCAATCTCGGGATGGCGATTCAAAGAACCAACACACTAAGAATGAGATTTTATCCATTAACCACTAAGCAACATGGTTGCTAGGGTATTGATTTCACACATCATGATTCACTTGTCGGCATTCGGTTGCGACAACACGGGACCGAGGAATGAATAATGATGGCGAGAAGTATCACTGCATCAAGAATTCATAAGAGGTTGTGCAATTCCCATGACATTCTTGACATAAGATGGCAATACTCCAGGGTAGAACAGATTAGAAGCTAGATTGACATTTGATCTGCGGAATACAACTGCTTTGACCCAATCCTAGAAATGGACAAGGTACTGGAGTTTGTTTCTCCTAGTCATTCCAGAATAGAATGGCTCGGCGGACTACAAGAATAATAGGCATCGATGAACACGGTTGCACAACTACTCCTGTCTATCAATTGATAGACGAGGATCAGAAGGCAACTAAAGAGGGACAACTCAAAGGAACATACGGTTTTCTGAGTTGTGGATGCATAGATTAGTATGTCGAACAAAGTTCAACAAGTTTCTTCCAGGTAATCCATGCAGAGAGGTAGAACTGGCAGATTCACAATTATGAATGGAGAACTCCTCAAGAGTACTCTGATTGTGATCCTTCGGTTCAGCGAGGAACTTCTGTCGTAAGCGGTTCATAGTATTTGGAAGAAGGAAATACCACGGACCTCGAGGACTATTGCAAAGTTACTAATATCCTAAAGGAACTAGCAAACACTATCAACAGGAGGTAAGTAGGGTGAATCTCGGGTTCAAGAACCCAGAAATAGAATACCTACTACTAAATGGCATCACAGGATGCTTTCGAGAATAATGGCCAGAATCATCACACTGGGAACACAAGGCATGGCTAGATTACTAGGTGATACTCTAGACACCTAGGGTCAAAATAATAGCTCCAACATAAATGTCGAGGCAATGAAATACCTCAACACACTAGTTAGTGTGGTTGATCTGGCCAAAAGAACATCATGAACGGAAAGAAGGGACTTGCAAATGCATCAGACTATTTTAGAAACCTGGGATGACTCGGACAGCATAACGGTTGTAAATGCTCACAATGATTTGAGACATCCTGCAAAAATGGTGGCATAACCACTCAGAAGCACGAAATCAAGGTTCCGAGACCAACTATGAACACACGGAAGTAGTAGAAACTGAACTGAGATTTGAAACTAACAATCCTATAGGTCTATGGATTAGTAACACGTCATCCTGATAGATAGATGAGAAGGCCTAGTTCTTAATCCCTGTAGAAGAGAAGAGGTTGACTCAGATCAGAAGGCCATGAGGTATAAGGAGTAAAAGAGCCTTATGTTCCCTCCCACAATCAACTCCCTTATATAACTAAAGCATTTCTAGACACAACTTCGACCAGTCTGGCTTGGTAATCATACAGGCAGTCAGGCTCTGATACCAAAGCTGCCACGACCCCGATTCCAAGTCACATCAATCTAGCTGGTAACACCTCATATCACTTTGCGGCCTCACGCACGGTATTCCCACAGGTGTCGCCTTACCATGGCCCGGGACCGTTTGCGCCTTTTGGCTCACGTATATGATAGTGTCGCTAGCATCCATATGACAGAGAACCCGGGCCGACATGGCTAGTCGTGAACCCAAAGCGGCACTAACCCATGGGGACAGCATACATGAATCAACTCGAGCATGTCACCGCCAGCGTGTGAATCCGGGCTGTAGCACTGGCTAACAGGACTCCGGAACCCGGGCTGTAGCAAGCTAGGTAGGACTCGGATGTCACCGCGTGACATTTCCCGAAGGGATGACAACTGGAACAAAGTGAAACACATGCCACCGGTCAAGTGTCACTGAGCGGTAGTGTTGGGCTAGCAGGGACTCGGTGAACTGGCTGTAGCGGACTACTATGGCTCAAGGAAGCACTAGACTACATTTCCCCATAAGAGAGGCTGCCAAGGATAAACAACTAGATTGTCGGATCCCACACATACCAAGCATTTCAAACATACACACAATATGCTCGATATGTGTAAATACAACATGGCATCACAACATAACTCTACGACTCAAGTATTTATTCATTAGGCTCCGAGGAGCGAGATATTACAAACATGGGTCTCATGACCCAACATTCAGAGCATACAATTCAAACACAAGCGGAAGCTAGCATGTCTGAGTACAGACATCTACAAATGAAAAAGGCTGAGAAGCCTGACTATCTACCAGATCCTGCCGAGGGCACAAGATCGCAGCTGAGGTAACAAGCTAAACGTTGAAATCCACGCGGAACTACTAGCGAGACTGACGTCTCTCTCCAAAACATAAAATAAGAAAACGTGAGTACAAATGTACCCAGCAAGACTTACATCAGAACTAACTACATACGCATCGGTTTCCATAAAGGGGGTGGTGGAGTTTAACTGCAGCAAGCCAGCTTTGACTCGGTGGCTATCCTAAACTATGACTGCAAGTAACCCTTTTGAGGTGGCGCACACGAGTCCACATATTCACCATATCAATACACCACTATGGATCCGCTCCCGTCTCCCTATGAGAACGCCATCCATAGCACTCACGCTTATCTTGCGCATTTTAGAGTATCCACTTTCACTTGTCTATGAACTGTACAAGCAACCCAGAAGTCCTTTACCGCGAACCACGGCTATTGAATAGATGATGTTAACCTGCAGGGTGTACTTCTTCACACACGCTCTCGCCACT
This sequence comes from Aegilops bicornis, assembly GCA_021605145.1. Lineage (NCBI taxonomy): Eukaryota > Viridiplantae > Streptophyta > Magnoliopsida > Poales > Poaceae > Aegilops > Aegilops bicornis. The sequence goes on along the minus strand of CM038674.1, from coordinate 317,612,377 downwards.
TACCACCATGTACACATCGTGTATCTCGGCAACCTTCAAGCGAAGCTTTGGCGAGGGAGTCGGCCACGACACGACTAACCACACAAGTCTCTAATCCAGGTTTATCGCCTATTCGGGTTCCATCCGCGGAGATCCGGCCGGGTGTCGCCACGGCCCCAAACGATGTGTGCAGGGTTCCCGAGACACCAAACGGGCGCTTCGGTACACCGGGCCACGGTGTATCTACCGCAACATAGCCCACCCCTAGGGTCAGGCCACGCACGGCCCCCAACACATATCCTACAAACACCGTAAACTAGTTGCAACTCCTGACAGAGAGATCGAGGCGATTAATAAGCCGAGAGGGGTCGAGTTACCGGAACCCAATGTGTGGTAGTAACTGTTTCATGGATCACAAACAGAACTCAGTTCCTGGGGACGGCTGCAATGAGACAACCAACCATGTACTCCTACATGGCCTCTCACCGCTACCTTTACCAAATTGTGTTCACACACTTTAGCTCTCAACAGTAGGACATGTTCGCACACCTCCGATTCATCCCTGATGAATCAGACCTGACTCAACACTAAGCAGGAGCAGGCATGACAAACAAGCATGAATGAGTAGGCACAACAGGGCTCAAACAACTCCTACTCATGCTAGTGGGTTTCATCTATTTACTGTGACAATGACAGGTCATGCAGAGGATAAAGGGGTTCAGCTACCGCAGCAAGTAACAGATGAATCGTTGTTGTCCTAATGCAGTAAAAAAGAGCAGGAGCGAGAGAGTGGGATTGTATCGGAATGAACAAGGGGGTTTTGCTTGTAGCATTGAGTATTCATCAGTGTCAACGATCACAACGTCGGTACAACGTCTACCGAGGGGGAACAACACCGGCAAATAGAGAAGAAACACGATCAATGCAATGCACAATATGATGCATGCTATGACATGGCAATATGAATGTGTTTTGAGCTAAAGCAACTAGAACCAGATGGGTTTGAGCTATTTTTTAACCAAAGATTCAAAGTTCAAACTCATCATGGTCATTATTAGTGATTTATCTTGTTCTGCACTAAACAGCAGGTTAACTTGTTTAAACATGCATGCAACCAGTACAGATGGATATATTGAATTTTTCTGATCATTTTTCATATATAAATTATTTGATTTGGAGCTACGGTTGAATTACTATGATTTTTAGAAGTTAGCAATATTTTCTGGAATTTCCTGTATTAAAATAAATCCAGAAAATAGCTTATTGCGTCGGCATGACATCAGTGTGACATCAGCAGGTCAACACGCCAGGTCCAGGTCAAACCTGACCAGTGGGACCATACGTAAGTGTCTCAGGCTGGTTTAGGTGGATGACAAGTGGGACCGGTCAACGGCCACGACAGCGAGCTCAACTCCGACGTGTGGGGCCACTGTGATTATGAATTAATCTAAACAGAGATAAAACTGGGTTTAATTAGGGCATGATCCCGTGCGTCAGTGAGCCTGGGGTGGGTTAGTGGCGTCATTAGTCGCTAATGATGACGCCACGTCAGCCCGCCGGCGTTTAGCCGCCGATGACCGAAACCGTGGCGGAGATCTTCGGAAATCGCTGTCAGGCGATGGTTCGACGCGCGGTTGGGCTTGCCCGACTCCTGGGAGTGCGCCGCATCTGGTGGTGCAAGTGGCTGGACGTGGGAGGCTGAAACGACACCAATGCAGTAGCCGGGCGGGCGGCCGGAGCTGTGGCTTGACGCGGTGGCACTACGGTGCATGGGAAGGAGTTGTTCGTGTTCACTGGCGTGTGAGGCCATTCTCGAGCTTGGTGGCGTGCTCGGTGGAAGCTCGATGGCTAAAGCCACGGCGGCGACATGGCGGCGCAGCGAAAGCTCACGGCTCTGGCGGTGACAGCGGCTAGAGGACAGGCTAGAGGAGGAGAGCAAGGGGGAATTGGAGAGGAGCTCACAGTGGAGCTAGCAGAGGCGACGGCAAGGTCGGAGAAGCGTTGTGGCCGGCGAATCGACGACGTCGGTGATGAAGCAGAGCCGGCGTTGGAGACGATGGGGACGGTGTTTCATCGCTCCTGGTTTTGCGCAAGGCATTTAGAAGGGAAGAGCGGGATGGCGGGGCGTCCGAACACGCTGCAGTGACGATACGGGGCGTTGGCCGCGCGTTTGGCAAACGGCGATGGCAGCGGCCTCTCGGTGGAGCTCGAAATCGAGCTATGGAGGAGGGGGAACGAGGCAGAGGGAGCTCGGGAAGGAGGGGAAAGTGAGGGGGGCCTCGAGCGTCTCCAGACGCGGATCGGGTTGAGGAAGGGGCAAGCAGGAGGTGGCCGCGTTCGATTGTGCGTTCGCCACACACCTGCTTCTCCTTCTGGAAAAAGGTTGAAGAAAGCAGCTGGCCGGGCTGAAATTTGGCTGCACTGGCCTGCTCGGTTGGGCCACACGGTACGGGCTGGCCAGGTAAGTTAGGTTAGGTTCTCTCTCTCCTTTTAATTATGTTTTGTTTATTTCTGTTGTTTTGTTTTGATTTAGTTTTAAGAACTAAACCATTTTGCTTTCTTCTGATAATTTTGCAGGGACTTAAAAGGATTATTCCAAAGCCCCACACAATTTCTCAGAATTATTGGACACATATTCGATATATAGCAAATATAAATCCAATGCAAATAGTTATTGCATTAGCTTCAAATTCCCAAAATAAATATTTATGAGCTCCTAAAAATATTGGTTTGAATTTTACTTCTGGCCAATATTTTCATAGAGAAACATGAACATTTTCTGGGACCTATTTGAAGCAATTTGTATCTTGGTCATTTTCAGAAATGATTTCTGAGGCTTTCACATGTCCCCATTTCAAATTCATTGAAATTTAAACATGATGCACACATGACTAGCTAGCCTAGAGCAAACCAGAACTAGGGATGTGACATCTTTCGTCCGAGAAAAAATCATAAGCAAACTTCCGGGACGAGACTCCGCCGCCACAAGGCGGAACCAATCTAGGGCTCTGGCGGAGCTGTTCTACCGGGGACACTTCCCTCCGGGAGGGGGAAATCATCGCCATCATCATCACTAACGCTCCTCTCATCGGGAGGGGGACAATCTCCATCAACATCTTCACCAGCACCATCTCTTCTAAAACCCTAGTTCATCTCTTGTATCCAATTCTTGTCTCCAAGTCCGAGATTGGTACATGACGTTCTTTGGTAGTGTTGATTACTCCTTGTAGTTGATGCTAGTTGGTTTATTTGGTGGAAGATCATATGTTCAGACCCTATATGCATATTAATACTCCTCGATTATGAACATGAATATGCTATGTGAGTAGTTACGTTTGTTCCAGAGGACATGGGATAAGTCTTGCTATTAGTAGTCATGTGAATTTGGTATTCGTTCGATATTTTGATGAGATGTATGTTGTCTCTCCTCTAGTGGTGTTATGTGAACGTCGTCTACATGACACTTCACCATTATTTGGGCCTAGAGGAAGGAAATGGGAAGTAATAAGTAGATGATGGGTGCTACCTCTTGAGCACTGCGTTGGATTTCCCCGAAGAGGAGAGGATGATGCAGCAAAGTAGCGTAAGTATTTCCCTCAGTTTTTGAGAACCTAGGTATCAATCCAGTAGGAGACCACGCACAAGTCCCTCGTACCTACACAAAACAATAGCAACTCACAACCAACGCGATTAGGGGTTGTCAATCCCTTCAGGTCACTTACGATTGTGAGATCTGATGGAGGTGATAAATAATATTTTTGGTATTTTTGATAGATAGATACAAAGTAAAAACTAAAAGCAAAGTAAAAAAACAAAGCAAGTAAATAAAGTGATAGAGATTGATATGATGAGAATAGACCCGGGGGCCATAGGTTTCACTAGTGGCTTCTCTCAAGAGCATAATTATTCTACGGTGGGTGAACAAATTCTTTGTTGAGCAATTGACAGAATTGAGCATAGTTATGAGGTTATCTAGGTATGATCATGTATATAGGCATCACGTCCAAAACAAGTAGATCGAAACGATTCTGCATCTACTACTATTACTCCACTCATCGACCGCTATCCAGCATGCATCTAGAGTATTAAGTTAAAAACAGAGTAACGCCTTTAGCAAGATGACATGATGTAGAGGGATAAATTCATACAATATGATAAAAACCCCATCTTGTTATCCTTGATGGCAACAATACAATACGTGACTTGCAACCCTTTCTGTCACTGGGTAAGGACACCGCAAGATTGAACCCAAAGCTAAGCACTTCTCCCATTACAAGAACTACCAATCTAGTTGGCCAAACCAAATGGATAATTCGGAGAGACTTGCAAAGATAACTCAATCAAAGATAAAAGAATTCAGAGAAGAATCAAATATTATTCATAGATAAGCTGGATCATTGTAGCGACCAGACCTCAAATAGTCTGATCTATGTGCTCAAGTGTCATCCCTAGATCAGTAATGCTGACACCACACAGTACTCGAAGGATTTATAACAGAGTAGCAATCACACACTTATTACATCGAATGTCTCAAGAGAGAACTTAACAAAATAAATATGGCTTAAGGCCATCTAATAATGATAACAGCGGAAGGCTTGGAAGAATAAGCGAGTCCATCAACTCCAGCGGAATCACTGAGTATAGAACCACGACCTAAAAGGCACCTTACTCGCCGTCTGAAAAATCTAAAACATGAAACATTGCAGCCCGAAAACGGGTCAGCACATGGAATATGCTGGCAATGTAACACATAGAGGATAATAAAAGAGTAAGCCTATACTACATGCATATAAGGCTGGTGGAAAGCTCTATGGTTACAGTTTTGCGTAAAGCCAATTTTCCCTACTGCAAAGGAATAAATTTATTTAACTATCATGGTGGTTGTTAAACATTGAGAATGGTTGACAGCATCCTCAATCCCAATTAAAGTAATCATTAACAAAACCCAACAATATTAATTAAAGTAACATGATGAGATTCACATGATAATCCAAGTACTAGATACTCAAGATGTCCATAACCGGGGACACGGCTAATCATGATTAGTTTTTACACTCTACAGAGGTTTGTGCACTTTTCCCCACAAGACTCGATCTCCTCCATTTGGTTTCTCGCACTACATGGTGTTTGAGAAACGGATGACCGAGACATAGTTTTTCAGAAGCGCTTGCACCTTACGTATGGGTAGACCGTACCAACCTACAACCCCTACATCTGCTAGTCTACCCGTAAGAGTTCGCACAACTTAGTCAACTATGCTAGAGCCCATAGTAGCATGTGGCTGCACACGGAAGTTTCTAGCATGAATAATCTCATGATCCCTTTTAGCCTGGGTGGCGTTCCGATGAAAAACAGGCAAATCCTGGAAACCAGGTACCTCAATCCACCCAGATGTGTGTTTAAGTTGCCACCTTAAATAAACCATTAATTAACAATCTCACATCTGTCATGGATACACTCACCCAATCCACGTCTACTAGCATAGCATGGCATAATAAGCAAACGTAGAAGTAAGTCCCAAAGGTTTGATAATAAACAGGTAATAGGTACTACCTCATCTACTTCCCATCCCAAAATTTAATTAGATCCTAATCATGCAATGTTTGAGGATTGATCTAATGCAATAAAACTGGATAGTAGAAAGGGTATGATCAAAGTGTTACTTGCCTTGTTGATGATCCGCGAAACCTAGAGACTCGAAGTAACACGCGGCGCACTCCGGGTATTATATCGCAGACAAACAAACAAGCATACAATAAGTACTCATATAATGCACGGGTAAAACTCAAACAAAAGATCTAACCAGAAAGTTCAACTTAAGAACTCCATTTTGCAAAAAGAATCAAATCAAACGAAGCAACGGAAATCAAACGGCGAAAGAAAACAGCTCCGTTTTACTAATCTGGATCTAAGTCAAATTTTACAGAGGCAAAAACTTGTTTAAGTTGGTTATTCGGAAAGAGGGTTTCGAGACGAAACTCCAGGCGCTTGAATCGCCTGATTCGGATAAACGAGCGAAAAGTTATACTAAAACGAAAATCGGATCGGAAATCGCGATCAGAAAAATCACGGATTAAATCCGAGAAAAAGAAAAACGATGAACAGGTTAACGAACGAACGTTCATTAACTAGAACTAATCTGACGAACACGTTCGTTAAAATGAACGAACGAGCGAACGCTCGCTATTTAACCGAACCGAAAAAAACCGATCTAATAAAAAACGGAAACTAAAAAAAACCGACGGAAAACCGAACGGTTTTTCAAAAAAAAGCAATGACGGATTTGAGGCACCTCGGTCGGGTCGGCGGTTCGCAAGGTTGGCGGCGGAGGGCTGGGCGACGGGCGGCAGCGTGATTCGGTGGCTAGGGTTAGGGTTCGGCATGGTGGCGGTCACAAGGGCCGGCAAGGGGGCTGGTGGGTCAGGCACTGGGCGGCGCTATTTAAAGGCTGCCCCGGGCGGAGTCCCGCTCGGGTACGGCCCGTAGGTCGGTTCATTTTTTTAATAAATAATTTGTAAAAAACAAACGAAAGAAATACTAAACGGACTCCAAAAATCCCGAAATAAATTTTTCTCGGCTTCTAAAATCAAGCCGGACAAGATGAACATTTATTTGGGGTCTAAATGCAAATTTGAAAAACGCACATTTTTCCTAAATTCAAATAAAATGGCGAAAAACTCCAAAATAAAATCTTATTTGATTTTATTATTAAATTCTTATTATTTCTTTATTTTGGGAAAGTCATTTTATTCCCTCTCTCAGATTTTTGTAATAGAAATAATTGGAGAGAAAATAATTAAAATCAAATGATCCTATTTTCAAAATTTGAGAAAACCCAAATATGAAAATAACGAAATCCCCAACTCTCTCCGTGGGTCCTTGAGTTGCGTAGAATTTCTAGGATCGAGCCAACAATGCAACAAAAATATGATATGCAATGATGATCTATGTATAACATTCCAAATTGAAAATTTGGGATGTTACAAACCTACCCCCCTTAAGATGAATCTACGCCCTCGAGATTTGGGTTAGCTAGAAAATAGGTGAGGGTGGTCCTTAAGCAGATCTTCCTCTCGCTCCCGTGTGGCTTCATCCTCGGTGTGGTGGCTCCACTTGAACTTTGCAAAACTTAATGACCTTCTTTGCGGGTGACTCGGCCGGCATACTCGAGAATCTTAACTGGTTTCTCCTCATAGGTCAAATCGTTATTCAACCGAATTGCCTCTAGTGGCACAAGATCTCTCGATGGTATATCCGCCATCTCCGCATGACACTTCTTCAATCGAGAAACATGGAACACATCGTGAACACCGACAAACCCTTGGGTAATTCCAACTTGTACGCAACTTCTCCCATGCGCTCCAAAACTTTGTATGGTCCCACAAAGCGTGGCGCTTAATTTTCCTTTAACACCAAAACGCTTAACTCCTCAAGCGGAGATACTCGAAGGTAAACTCATCTCCGTCTTCATATTCCGTCTCCTTGCGTTTTGAATCGCGATAGCTCTTACGCCTTGGTAGGGCTACCTTGAGCCTATCGCGAATCAAGTTTACTTTCCGTTCGAGACTCCTTAATCAAATCTGGTCCAAACAAGCGGGCGGTCTCCAACCTCATCCCACAATAGCGGGTTCTGCACCTCCTTCCGCATAAGGCTTGAAGGTGCCATCTTCAAACTGGTTTGGTAGCTGTTGTTATAAGAAAACTCCGCATATGGCAAGTTGTCATCCCAACTTGCTCCATAATCCAAAGCACATGCTCTCAGCATATCCTCCAAAATCTGGTTGACTCTCTCGGTTTGTCCATCCATGCGTGGATGAAAAGTTGTACTAAACTCGGTCTGGTTCCCAAAGTTTCATGCAAGCTTTGCTTCCCGAACTTTGAGGTCAATTGGGTTCCTCTATCTCGACACGATACTCCTCGTAACTCCATGCAAGCATACAATCCTGGTCATGTATATCTTAGCCAATTTGGCACTGCTGTAGGTAGTCTTTACTGGAATGAAATGAGCTACCTTCGTCAAACGATCGACTACAACCCAAATCGAGTCATAGCGTGAACGGGTCTTGGGCAATACCGTGACAAAATCCATGCCTAGTTTATCCCACTTGCATTCGGGTATAGGCAATGGTTGTAACAATCCTGCTGGCTTCTGATGTTCTGCCTTCACTTTCTGACACACATCACAAACTGCTACATACTCTGCAATATCTTTCTTCATCCCGGTCCACCAGAAAGTATCCTTCAAATCCAAATACATCTTGGTATTTCCGGGGTGGATCGAATACGGCGAATCATGTGCCTCTTGCAAAATCAACTTCCGAATCTCCAGATCACTTGGCACATAAACGCGGTCCTCAAACCATAAGGTATCGTGCTCATCCTCACGAAATCCCTTTGTTTTTCCCCTGCTCATCCTCTCCTTAATAGAAGCAACTTCCTTATCTGTCCTTTGAGCTTCTATGATTTTATCCATCAAAGTAGACTGAATCTCCAACGCTGCTACATAGCCTCTCGGAACTATTTCCAAACATAGCTCCCGGAATTCCTCGGCTAATTCTTTTGGTAAACCTCCGGTCATTAGGATGTTGACATGACTCTTATGGCTCAACGCGTCTGCTACCACGCTAGCCTTTCCGGGGTGATAATGCAATCTCATCTCGTAATCTTTAATAAGCTCCAACCATGTCCTTTGTCTGAGATTTAACTCCTTCCGCGTGAAGATGTACTTCAAACTCTTGTGATCCGTATACACCTCACAATGATTTCCAATGAGGAAATGCCTCCATGTTTTCAATGCATGCACTATGGCTGCTAACTCCAAATCATGTGTGGCATAGTTTAATTCGTGGGGTTTCAGTTGTCGTGAAGCATGCGAAACAACTCTTCCCTCCTGCATCAGCACTGCTCCAAGTCCTCGACGTGAAGCGTCGCAATAAACTTCATAATCTTTGCTTTGATCTGGCAGGATTAATACTGGTGAGGTAACCAAACGCTTCTTCAACTCTTGGAAACTTTCCTCACACTCCTCAGTCCATATGAACTTGGTATCCTTCTTCAATAATTCTGTCATAGGCTTCGCAATCTTCGAGAAATTCTCAATGAATCTTTGGTAGTATCCTGCGAGTCCAAGGAAACTCCGGTTCTCTCCAACGGTTGTTGGCGCTTCGATTTGTCACCGTGGCAACTTTAGTGGGGTCTCATCGCTATACCTTCTCCGGATATAACATGTCGGAGAAATCCAACTTCCTTCAACCAAAACTCACACTTTGAACTTGGCATACAACTCATGTTCTCCGAGCTTCTCGAGTACCAAACGCAAGTGCTCCTTATGTTCTTCTTCATTCTTTGAGTAGACCAAAATATAAATCGGTGAATACCACGACGAACTTATCCAAAAACTCCATAAACACCTTGTTCATCATGTTCATAAAATAGGCTGGGGCGTTAGTCAGACCAAATGACATAACGGTATACTCATACAGCCCGTACCTGGTGGTAAATGCCGTCTTAGGTATATCCTGCTCCCGAATCTTCAACGGATGGTATCCTGATCGCAAATCGATCTTGGGAAATACCTTAGCTCCTTGCAATTGGTCAAACAAGTCGTTGATCATCGGCAACGGGTATTTGTTCTCAATGGTCACTTCATTCAATCCTCGATAATCAACAACCATTCTTAATGATCCATCCTTCTTCTCCACTAGAAGTAATCGGGCGATCCCCAAAGGCGAAGAACTTGGGCGAATAAAACCTTTGTCCAAAGAACTCCTTAATCGCTTCTTAATTTCCCCCAATCTTGGGCTGGCATCCTATGCGATCTCTTAGATATCGGCCCAAAGGTGGCACAGAGTTCAATCAGAAACTCAATGTCTCTGTCCGGCGGCATGCCTGGCAACTCTTCCGGAAACACGTCCGGATAATCCCTTACCACTGGTACTTCCTCCTGCACAACTCCTGATAAGGAATTTACATGTGCCCTCCTCGGCTCATGCCGTGATACATACTTGATTCTCCTTCCTTCTAGGGTGGTAAGCAAAATAAACTTACTGGCGCAATCAATATTCCCTCCGTACTTTGATAACCAATCCATGCCTAATATCACATCCAATCCTTGGGATTCCAAAACTATTAGGTCCGAGGGAAATAAGTAGTTTCCAAGCCTTAATGGCAGTCGATCGCACCATATACTAGCCATGTATTCCGCTCCGGGTGAGGTTACTAGCATGGGTGACCTAAGGGCTTGGGTTGGGGTTGGTGTGGGTGGTGGCGTGGCCAGGCCAAAGGGCTGGTGGGCGCCAGGGCGGCGCTATTTAAAGGCTGCCCAGTGAGTCCCTTCGGTACTGACGTAGGTCGGTTTTTTTAATAAATAATTTCATGAAAAACAAGCGAAAGAAATACTAAGCGGACTCCAAAAATCCCGAAATAAATTTTCCCGCTTCTAAAATCAAGCCGGACAAGATGAACATTTATTTGGGGTCTAAATGCAAATTTGGAAAACGCACATTTTTCCTAAATTCAGATAAAATGGCGAAAAACTCCAAAATAAAATCTTATTTGATTTTATTATTAAATCCTCATTATTTCTTTATTTTGGGAAAGTCATTTTATTCCCTCTCTCAGATTTTTGTAATAGAAATAATTGAAGATAAAATAATTAAAATCAAATGATCCTATTTTCAAAATTTGAGAAAACCCAAATATGAAATAACAAAATCCCCAACTCTCTCCGTGGGTCCTTGAGTTGCGTAGAATTTCTAGGATCGAGCCAACAATGCAACAAAAATATGATATGCAATGATGATCTATGTATAACATTCCAAATTGAAAATTTGGGATGTTACAATCATAAACCCACAATTCATCGGTCTCAACAAACACACCGCAAAAATAAGATTACATCGAATAGATCTCCACGAGAGAGGGGGAAAACATTGTATTGAGATCCAAAAAGAGAAGAAGTCATCTAGCTACTAGCTATGGACCGAAGGTCTGAAGTAAACTACTCACACTTCATCGGAGGGGCTATGGTGTTGATGTAGAAGCCCTCCATGGTGGATGGCCCCTCGTGAGCTCCTAAACAGCCCCAAGATGGGATCTCGTGGATCTGAGGAAGATGCACGGTGGAATTAGGTTTTTGGCTCCTGTTCTGATCGTTTGGGGGTACGTAGGTATATATATGAGGAAGGAGTACGTCGGTGGAGCTTCGAGGGGCCCACAAGGCAGGGGCGCGCCCAGGGGGAGGGGGCGTGCCCTCCACCCTCGTGACCGCCTCGTGGCTTTCTTGATGGAGGGTACAAGTCTCCTGGGTCTTATCTGATGAGAAAATCACATTCCCGAAGGTTTCATTCCGTTTGGACTCCGTTTGATATTTTGTTTCTTCGAAATACTGAAAAAGGCAAAAAAGCGACAATTAAATTTGGGCCTCCGGTTAATAGGTTAGTCCCAAAAGTAATATAAAAGTGGAAAATAAAGCCCATTATAGTCGAAAACAATAGATAAAGTAGCATGGAGCAATCAAAAATTATAGATACGTTGGAGACGTATCGGGCATCTAAGCTTAATTCACGCTTTCGTCCTCGAGTAGGTAAATGATAAAAGAGAATTTTTTATGCGGAGTGATACTTTGGCGTAATTTCAATGTAAATCTTCTTAATCATGGTATGAATATTCAGATCCGAAAGATTCAAGACAAAAGTTCATATTGACATAAAAATAATAATACTTCAAGCATACTAACAAAGCAATTATGTCTTATCAAAATAACATGGCCAAAGAAAGTTATCCCTACAAAATCATATAGTCTGTCTATGCTCCATCTTCCCCACACAAAGTATTTAAATCATGCACAACCCCGATGACAATCCAAGAAATTGTTTCATACTTTAACATTTTCAAAACTTTTCCAATCTTCACGCAATACATGAGCGTGAGCCATGGATATAGCACTATATGTGGAATAGAATGGTGGTTGTGGAGAAGACAAAAAGAGGGAAGATAATCTCACATCAACTAGGCGTATCAACGGGCTATGGAGATGCCCATCAATAGATATCAATGTGAGTGAGTAGGGATTGCCATGCAACAGATGCACTAGAGCTATAAGTATATGAAAGCTCAACAAAAGAAACTAAGTGGGTGTGCATCCAACTTGCTTGCTCACGAAGACCTAGGGCATTTGAGGAAGCCCATCATTGGAATATACAAGCCAAGTTATATAATGAAAAATTCCCACTAGTATATGAAAGTGACAAAATGAGAGGTTCTCTATCATGAAGATCATGGTGCTATTTTGAAGCACAAGTGTGGTAAAAGGATAGTAACATTGTCCCTTCTCTCTTTTTCTCTCATTTTTTTGGGGCCTTTTCACTTTTTTTATGGCCTCTTTTTTTTATTTTTTTTATTTTTCGTCCGGAGTCTCATCCCGACTTGCGGGGGAATCATAGTCACCATCATCCTTTCCTCACTTGGGACAATGCTCTAATAATGATGATCATCACACTTTTATTTTTCTTACAACTCAAAAATTACAACTCGATACTTAGAACAAAATATGACTCTATATAAATGCCTCGTGATGTACCGGATATGCAATGAAACATGAGTGACATGTATGAAAGAATTATGAACGGTGGCTTTGCCACAAATACGATCAACTACATGATCATGCTAGCAATATGACAATGATGGAGCGTGTCATAATAAACGGAATAGTGGAAAGTTGCATGGCAATATATCTCGGAATGGCTATGGTAATGCCATGATAGGTAGGTATGGTTGCTGTTTTGAGGAAGGTATATGGTGGGTGTATGATACCGGCGAAAGGTGCGCGGTATTAGAGAGGCTAGCAATAGTGGAAGGATGGGAAAAGTGCGTATAATCCATGGACTCAACATTAGTCATAAAGAACTCATATACTTATTGCAAAAATCTAGAAGTTATCAAAGCAAAGTATTACGCGCATGCGCCTAGGAGGATAGATTGGTAGGAAAAGACCATCGCTCGTCCCCGACCGCCACTCATAAGGAAGACAATCAATAAATAAATCATGCTCTGAGTTCATCACATAACGGTTCACCATACGTGCATGCTACGGGAATCACAAACTTCAACACAAGTATTCTTTAAATTCACAACTACTCAACTAGCATGACTCTAATATCATCATCTTCATATCTCAAAACAATTATCAAGCATCAAACTTATCTTAGTATTCAACGCACTCAAAAGAAAGTTTCACATATCTTGAATACCAAGTATATTAACATTAAGCAAATTACCATGATATTAACGACTCTCAAAATAATCTAAGTGAAGCATGAGAGATCAAGTTTCTTTAAAACAAATCCACCACCGTGATCTAAAAGATCTAAGTGAAGCACTAGAGCAAAAATTATCACACTCAAAAAGATATAAGTGAAGGACTATGAGGAAAACTATCAAGCTCAAAAGATATAAATGAAGCACATAGAGTATTCTATCAAATTCTTATTCATGTATGGCTCTCTCAAAAGGTGTTTACAGCAAGGATGATTGTGGTAAACTAACAAGCAAAGACGCAAATTATACAAGACGCTCCAAGCAAAACACATATCATGTGGTGAATAAAAATATAGCTTCAAGTAAATTACCGATGAAAGTGGACGAAAGAGGGGATGCCTTCCGGGGCATCCCCAAGCTTTCAATTTTTGGTGTCCTTGGATTATCTTGGGGGTGCCATGGGCATCCCCAAGCTTAGGCTCTTGCCACTCCTTGTTCCATAATCCATCAAAAGAATTCACCCAAAACTTGAAAACTTCACAACACAAAACTCAATAGAAATCTCGTGAGCTCCGTTAGAGAAAGAAAACAAAAGACTACTTTAAGGTACTGTAATGAACTCATTCTTTATTTATATGGGTGTTAAACCTACTTTATTCCAACTTCTCTATGGATCATAAACTATTTTAATAGCCATAGATTCATCAAAATAAGCAAACAACACACGCAAAGCAGAATGTGTCAAAAACAGAACAGTCTGTAGTAATCTGTAACTAACGCAAACTTCTGGAACTCAAAAACTTCTACAAAAATTAGAAGACCTGGACAATTTGTTTATTGATCATCATCAATTGGAATCAATCTTTTATCACGTTCTGGTGAGTTTTAACAATTCGGGCACTGAGCGCAAAGTTTCTGGAAATTACAGCAAGATCAAATAACTATCATCCAAGAAGATCCAATAGGTTTAACTTGGCACAAACACTAATTAAAATATAAAAACACATCTAAACAGAGGCTATATGGATTATTTATTACTAAGAAGCAAGGAAAAATATTGTGTTGTCTCCCAACAAGCGCTTTTCTTTAAAGCCTTTTTAGCTAGGCATTGAGATTCAATGATGCTCACAAGAAAGACAAGAATTGAGGCACAAAGAGAGCATCATAAAACATGTGACAAACACACTTAAGTCTAACACACTTCCTATGCATATGCATATTATAGGCAAACAAATTATCGTAGCAAGCAAAAACTAGCATATGCAAGAAAGCGGAAAGGAACAATAACAATCTCAACATAGCGAGAGGTAATTTAGTAACATGAAAATTTCTATAACCATATTTTCCTCTCTCATAATAATTACATGTAGGATCATAGGCAAATTCAACAAAATAGCTATCACATAAAATATTTTCAACATGATCCACATGCAACTCTTCTAAAATAGTGGGATTATCATTAACTAAAGTCATGACCTTTCCAAACCCACTTTTATCAAAAACTTCATAAGATTAAACATTCTCCAAATATGTGGGATCTAAAGTTGACACTCTTAGAACCCACTTTCAATATTATTGCAAAAAATATTATCAATCTCATATTCATCATGGGGCTTAAATAAATTTTCAAGATCATAAGAAGAATCACCCCAATCATGATCATTGCAACAAGTAGTAGACATAGCAAAACTAGCATCCCCAAGCTTAGGGTTTTGCATCTTATTAGCACAATTGACATCAAAAGAATTTATAGTAAAATCATTGCAATCATACTTTTCATCGAAGGAACTATCAAGTATGGGCGCAATAGCAACGATCTCATGTTTAACATAAGGAACTATAGAAAATTCATCTTCATAAATATTGGCATCATAGCCACAAGAATAGCAAGCATCATGTTCATCAAGGGATATTTCAATCAAATCATTGGAATCATCATTATATATAGATTCATGCATATCATTATTTCCTTCCAAAGCAACGGTCATTCTTTCAATAAATTCTTGGAGATAGACATTATGAGCAAGGTTTTTATTGCAATATTTAAGTATGACGGAATTTTCAGATTTGTTGAGAGTAAAATCATACTTTTCAATCAAAGAAGCAACTTCATGAGCACCCTTAAAAATGACAAATTCTTCACTTTGTTCGATATCATAGTAACTATAAACACCCTTTGCATAAGAACATAAGATTTCATTATCATTGAACTCACATAGGTAGGGAAGGTGTTTTTTAGGGCTCTTAGAGCAACAAGTAAAATCACACATTTCACAAAGATTCAAAGCATAGCAAAGCAGACTATTTATATGATACCGTAAGAGTCTCCCTTTTTCAGACAAACGGTGACACACAAAATGAGCATGCTCATCTAAAGTTTTCCCATCAACTAGGCTAGTTGGGGTTTCAGCACGAGCGCATAAGGATCGAAGATGATCCAAGTAGAACACTTTAAGTGGATCCATAACAATAGACTTTTAGCAAGCAAAGATGCAAGCAAATATAAGGCACATGGTAACACAAGCAAACAAGAAGCAAGCGAGAAAAAGAGGAGGAGATTTGGAAAGAGAGGGCGAATAAAACGGGAAGGGTGAAGTGGGGGAGAGGAAAACGAGAGGAAAATGGCAAATAATGTAATGCGAGAGATAGGGATTGTGATGGGTACTTGGTATGATGACTTTTGCGTAGACTCCCGGCCTTGAGAGAAATTCTTCTTGCTACCTCTTGAGCACTGCGTTGGATTTCCCCGAAGAGGAGAGGATGATGCAGCAAAGTAGCGTAAGTATTTCCCTCAGTTTTTGAGAACCAAGGTATCAATCCAGTAGGAGACCACGCACAAGTCCCTCGTACCTACACAAAACAATAGCAACTCGCAACCAACGCGATTAGGGGTTGTCAATCCCTTCACGGTCACTTACGATAGTGAGATCTGATGGAGATGATAAATAATATTTTTGGTATTCTTGATAGATAGATACAAAGTAAAAAGTAAAAGCAAAGTAAAAAACAAAGCAAGTAAATAAAGTGATAGAGATTGATATGATGAGAATAGACCCGGGGGCCATAGGTTTCATTAGTGGCTTCTCTCAAGAGCATAATTATTCTACGATGGGTGAACAAATTACTGTTGAGCAATTGACAGATTGAGCATAGTTATGAGGTTATCTAGGTATGATCATGTATATAGGCATCACGTCCAAAACAAGTAGATCGAAATGATTCTGCATCTACTACTATTACTCCACTCATCGACCGCTATCCAAAGCATGCATCTAGAGTATTAAGTTAAAAAGCAGTAACGCCTGTAAGCAAGATGACATGATGTAGAGGGATAAATTCATGCAATATGATAAAAACCCCATCTTGTTATCCTCGATGGCAACAATACAATACATGCCTTGCAACCCTTTACATCCTTTGGGTAAGGACACCGCAAGATTGAACCCAAAGCTAAGCACTTCTCCCATTGCAAGAACTACCAATCTAGTTGGCCAAACCAAACGCATAATTCGAAGAGACTTGCAAAGATAACTCAATCATACATAAAAGAATTCAGAGAAGAATCAAATATTATTCATAGATAAGGTCGATCATAAACCCACAATTCATCGTTCTCAACAAACACACTGCAAAAATAAGATTACATCGAATAGATCTCCACGAGAGAGGGGGAGAACATTGTATTGAGATCCAAAAAGAGAGAAGAAGCCATCTAGCTACTAGCTATGGACCAAGGTGAAGTAAACTACTCACACTTCATCGGAGGGGCTATGGTGTTGATGTAGAAGCCCTCCGTGGTGGATGCCCCCTCCGGCGGAGCTCCGGAACAGGCCCCAAGATGGGATCTCATGGATACAGGAAGGTACGGCGGTGGAATTAGGTTTTTGGCTCCTGTTCTGATCGTTTGGGGGTACGTAGGTATATATAGGAGGAAGGAGTACGTCGGTGGAGCTTCGAGGGGCCCACGAGGCAGGGGGGCGCGCCCTCCACCCTCGTGACCGCCTCGTCGCTTTCTTGACGGAGGTCCAAGTCTCCTGGGTCTTATCTGATGGGAAAATCACGTTCCCGAAGGTTTCATTCCGTTTGGACTCTGTTTGATATTCTGTTTCTTCGAAATACTGAAAAAGGCAAAAAAGAGCAATTCTGGGCTGGGCCTCCGGTTAATAGGTTAGGCCCAAAAGTAATATAAAAGTGGAAAATAAATCCCATTATAGTCCAAAACAATAGATAAAGTAACATGGAACAATAAAAAATTATAGATACGTTGGAGACGTATCAATGGGTTGCTAGAGTGACAGAAGCTTAAACCCTAGTTTATCCGTTGCTTCGTAAGGGGCTGATTTGGATCCATATGTTTCATGCTATGGTTAGGCTTACCTTAATACTTCTTTTGTAGTTGTGGATGCTTGCAATAGGGGTTAATCATAAGTGGGATGCTTGTCCAAGTAAGGATAGCACCCAAGCACCGGTCCACCCACATATCAAATTATCAAAGTACCGAACACGAATCATATGAATGTGATGAAAAGTAGCTTGACGATAATTCCCATGTGTCCTCGGGAGCACTTTTCTCTATATAAGAGTTTGTCCAGGCTTGTCCTTTACTACAAAAAGGATTGGGCCACCTTGCTGCACTTTATTTACTTTTGTTACTTGTTGCTCATTACAAATTATCTTATCACAAAACTATCTGTTACCTATAATTTCAGTGCTTGCAGGGAATACCTTACTGAAAACCGCTTTATCATTTCCTTCTGCTCCTCGTTGGGTTCGACACTCTTACTTATCGAAAGGACTATGATAGATCCCCTATACTGGTGGGTCATCAAGACTCTTTTCTGGCACCGCTGCCAGGGAGTGAAGCGCCTTTGGTAGGTGCAATTTGGTAACGAAAAATTTATATAGTGTGCTGAAATTTACTGTCACTTGTTACTATGGAAAGTAATCCTCTGAGGGGCTTGTTCGGGGTATCTTCACCCCGACCAGTAGAGCAAAGAGTTGCTCCTCAACCTACTGAACCTACTGAAAATGAAAATGTTTACTTGAAATTCCTTCGGGTATGATAAAGAAACTGCTAGCTAATCCTTTTGCAGGAGATGGAACAATGCATCCCGATTTACACGTAATCTATGTGGATGAAGTTTGTGGATTATTTAACCTTGCAGGTATGCCCGATGATGTTATCAAGAAGAAGGTCTTCCCTTTATCTTTGAAGCGAGATGCATTGACATGGTATAGGCTATGTGATGATATGGGATCATGGGACTACAAGCGATTGAAATTGGAATTTCATCAGAAGTTTTATCCTATGCATCTTGTTCATCGTGATCGTAATTATATATATAATTTTTGGCCTCGCGAAGGAGAAAGCATCGCTCAAGCTTGGGGGAGGCTTAAGTCAATGTTATATTCATGCCCCAATCATGAGCTCTAGAGAGAAATGATTATTCAATAAATTTAAGCTCGGCTTTCTGACAACAATTGCACCATGCTCGATACTTCTTGTAATGGTTCCTTTATGATGAAGACTATTGAATTCAAATGGTATTTACTGGAAAGAATTAAATGCAACTCTGAAGATTGGGATCTCGACGAAGGTAAGGAGTCGGGTATAATACCTAAGTTTGATTGTGTTAAATCTTTTATGGATACCGATGTTTTCCGTAAATTTAGCACTAAATATGGACTTGACTCTAAGATAGTAGCTTCTTTCTATGAATCTTTTGCTGCTCACGTTGATCTCCCTATGGAGAAGTGGTTTAAATATAACCCTCCCATAGAAGTAAAAGTAGTTGCACCTATTAAAGTTGAATAAAAGACCATCACTTATAATGATCCTATTGTTCCTACTGCTTATGTTGAAAAACCACCTTTCCCTATTAGGATAAAGGATCATGTTAAAGCTTCAACTGTGGTTCGTAAGAGTAATACTAGAACCTATACACCCCCTGATCAAGTTAAAGTTGAACCTAATATTGCTATTGTTAAAGATCTCTTGGCTGATAATATTGATGGGCAAGTTATTTATTTCTATTATGAGACTGCTAGAATTGCTAAACCTAGTGCTAAAGATAAACATAGACCTGTGGTAGGCATGCCTGTTATTTTTGTTAAAATAGGAGATCATCGTTATCATGGCTTGTGTGATATGGGAGCTAGTGCTAGTGCAATACCTATTGACTTATACAAAGAAATTATGCATGATATTGCACCCGCTGAGTTAGAAGAAATTGATGTTACCACTAAGCTTGCCAATAGAGATACTATATCACCAATTGAAATTGTTAGAGATGTTGAAGTCGTGTGTGGGAAAACTAAATATCCTGTTGATTTTCTTGTTCTTGGTTCCCCACAATATAGCTTTTGTCCCATTATATTTGGTAGACCCTTCTTAAACACTGTTAATGCTAAGATAAACTGCGAAAAGGATGTTGTTACCATTGGTCTAGGTGATATGTCTCATGAGTTTAACTTTTCTAAATTTCGTATACAACACCGCGAAGAGGAATTGCATAGTAAAGATGAAATTATTGGTCTTGCTTCTATTTCCGTACCTCCTAGTGATCCTTTAGAACAATATTTGCTAGACCATGAAAATGATATGTTTATGAATGAAAGAAGGGAAATAGATGAAGTGTTCTTTAAACAGGGACCTATTCTGAAACACAATTTTCCTGGTGAAATCTTAGGGGATCCTCCTCCACCAAAGGGTGATCCCGTGTTTGAGCTTAAACCATTGCCTGATACCCTTAAATATGCTTATCTTGATGAAAAGAAGATATATCCTTTTATTATTAGTGCTAACCTTTCAGAGAAGGAGGAAGAAAAATTATTGAAAACTACGAAGAAGCACCGTCTTTGCTATTGGATATACTCTTGATGATCTTAAGGGCATTAGTCCCACTCTATGTCAACACAAAATAAATTTGGAGAAAGATGCCAAACCAGTTATTGATCACCAACGACGGCTGAATCCTAAGATGAAAGAAGTGGTAAGAAAGGAAATATTAAAGCTCCTTGAGGCAGGTATAATCTATCCCGTTGCTGATAGTCAGTGGGTAAGTCATGTCCATTGTGTCCCTAAGAAAGGAGGTATTACTGTCGTTCCTAATGATAAAGATGAATTGATTCCGCAAAGAATTATTACCGGTTATAGGATGGTAATTGATTTCCGCAAATTAAATAAAGCTACTAAAAAAGATCATTACCCCTTACCTTCTATTGATCAAATGCTAGAAAGATTATCCAAACATAGACATTTTTGCTTTCTAGATGGTTATTCTGGCTTCTCTCAAATACCTGTGTCAGCTGATGATCAAGCTAAGACCACTTTTACTTGCCCTTTCGGTACTTTTTCTTACAGACATATGCCTTTTGGTTTATGTAATGCACCTGCTACCTTTCAAAGATGCATGATGGCTATATTCTCCGACTTTTGTGAAAAGCTTTGTGAGGTTTTCATGGACGATTTCTCCGTTTATGGATCCTCTTTTGATTATTGCTTGAGCAACCTTGATCGAGTTTTGCAGAGATATGAAGAAACTAATCTTGTCTTGAATTGGGAAAAGTGCCACTTTATGGTTAATGAAGGTATTGTCTTGGGGCATAAAATTTCTGAAAGAGGTATTGAATTTGATAAAGCTAAAGTTGATGCTATTGAAAAGATGCCATGTCCCAAGGACATCATAGGTATAAGAAGTTTTCTTGGTCATGCCAGTTTTTATAGGAGGTTCATTAAGGACTTCTCAAAAATTTATCGGCCTCTGACTAATCTATTACAAAAAGATATACCGTTTGTCTTTGATGATGATTGTGTAGAAGCATTTGAAATACTTAAGAAAGCATTGATTTCTGCACCTATTGTTCAGCCTCCTGATTGGAATTTACCCTTTGAAATTATGTGTGATGCTAGTGATTATGCCGTAGGTGCTGTTCTAGGGCAAAGAGTTGATAAGAAATTAAATGTTATTCAATATGCTAGTTTAACCCTAGACAGTGCTCAGAGAAATTATGCTACTACTGAAAAAGAATTCTTAGCAGTTGTATTTGCTTGTGATAAGTTCAGACCATATATTGTTGATTCTAAAGTAACTATTCACACGGATCATGCTGCTATTAAATATCTTATGGAAAAGAAAGATGCTAAACCTAGACTTATTAGATGGGTTCCCTTGCTACAAGAATTTGATTTACATATTATTGATAGAAAGGGAGCTGAGAACCTGCTGAGACAACTTGTCTAGGTTAGAAAATGTTCTTGATGACCCACTACCTATTGATGATAGCTTTCACGATGAACAATTAAATGTCATAAATGCTTCTCGTCTTGCTCCATGGTATCTGATTATGCTAATTACATTGTTGCTAAATTTATACCACCTAGTTTCACATACCAGCAAAAGAAAAGGTTTTTCTATGATTTAAGACATTACTTCTGGGATGACCCACATCTTTATAAAGAAGGAGTAGATGGTGTTATTAGATATTGTGTACCTGAGCATGAACAGGAACAGATCCTACGCAAGTGTCACTCCGAGGCTTATGGAGGACACCACGCTGGAGATAGAACTTCACATAAGGTATTGCAATCCGGTTTATATTGGCCTACTCTCTTCAAGGATGCCCGTAAGTTTGTCTTATCTTGTGATGAATGTTAAAGAATTGGTAATATTAGTAGACGTCAAGAAATTCCTATGAACTATTCACTTGTTATTGAACCATTTGATGTTTGGGGCTTTGATTATATGGGACCGTTTCCTGCCTCTAATGGGTATACACATATTCTAGTTGTTGTTGATTACGTTACTAAGTGGGTAGAAGCTATTCCAACTAGTAGTGCTGATCATAACACCTCTATTAATATGCTTAAAGAAGTTATTTTTTCCGAGGTTTGGAGTCCCTAGATATTTAATGGTGATGGTGGTTCACATTTTATTCATGGTGCCTTTCGTAAAATGCTTGCTAAGTATGATGTTAATCATAGAATTGCATCTCCATATCACCCACAGTCTAGTGGTCAAGTAAAATTGAGTAACAGAGAACTCAAATTAATTTTGCAAAAGACATTAATAGATCTAGAAACAATTGGTCCAAGAAACTTGATGATGCATTATGGGCCTATAGAACTGCATATAAAAATCCTATGGGTATGTCTCCGTATAAAATGGTTTATGGAAAAGCATGTCACTTACCTCTCGAACTAGAACATAAGGCATATTGGGCCATTAAAGAGCTCAATTATGATTTCAAACTTGCTGGTGAGAAGAGGCTATTTGACATTAGCTCACTTGATGAATGGAGAACCCAAACCTATGAGAATGCCAAATTGTTCAAAGAAAAAGTTAAAAGATGGCATGACAAAAGAATACAAAAGCGTGAGTTTAATGTAGGTGATTATGTATTGCTATACAACTCTTGTTTAAGATTTTTTGCAGGAAAACTTCTCTCTAAATGGGAAGGCCCTTACGTTATCGAAGAGGTCTATCGTTCCAGTGCCATAAAAATCAACAACTTCGAAGGCACAAATCCAAAGGTGGTGAATGGTCAAAGAATCAAACATTATATCTCAGGTAATCCTATAAATGTTGAAACTAATTTTATCGAAACCATAACACCGGAGGAATACATAAGAGACACTTTCCAGAATGTTTCAGACTCCGAAAAGGAAGAGGTACGTGGTACGGTAAGTAAACCGACTCCAAAACAGTTCCAATGGCAATTTTTCTCCGTTTTGGAATATTTAGAAAAATAGAAAAATAAGAAGCAGTCCGAGAAGGACACGAGGCCTCCACGAGGGTGGAGGGCGCGCCCTACCCCTTTGGGCACGCCCCCCTGCCTCGTGGGCACCTCGTGCGCTCTCCGGAATCCATTTTCTTGCACGATACGTATTTTGGTCGGTAAAAATTCATTATATAATCTCCCGAAGGTTTTGACCATCGTATCACGCAATTGTCCTCTGTTCTTGTTTCGAGCTGTTTTTCTGACAGATCTAGATCATCATGACGTCTCCAAGTGCCCCCAAGGACAAGTTCTTCGAGAAGGTCATCAACCCCTACCTCGCGGAGGTGCTGCAACGCCCTCAAACCATTGAGATGCATGAGGGGGTGCTGCACATCCGCGGTGCTGAGGGACCAAGGAGGACCGGAAGCGTGGAGACAAGGCTCGAGGCAATTAAGCAACGAGTTTCAAGTGCCAGGAGATGGTGGAGCGTGGACTTGACTCCAATCACATAATGATCACGGAGTTCACCAATAACCACAAGCTGGATGCCAAGGACATTAGGGAGGCCATCTTCAAGCTCCACGAGAAAATCGAGCACCTCCAAGCCCAAATCTATGACCTGCAAAACCAAAACTGTGGGTATGAATATAGATTCAAGAGGATGAGTTTGGCTGCAGATTTAAGGATCCCGGAGACTCGATCATCATTCTACGAAGGTGAGCCTATGCCTTGGAAGATGGACGACAAGCCTACATCATCAACAACCCCTTCACCAGCAGAGGAGATATAATCACATGGGTATGGGCACTCCCCTTGGCAACTGCCAAGCTTGGGGGAAGTGCCCCGGTATCGTATCACCATCACACTCCTATCTTTACCGTTTTTC
Source organism: Aegilops bicornis (assembly GCA_021605145.1). NCBI lineage: Eukaryota > Viridiplantae > Streptophyta > Magnoliopsida > Poales > Poaceae > Aegilops > Aegilops bicornis. The sequence continues at coordinate 317,588,535 of CM038674.1, read as the reverse complement.
TTAGTTCGATCCTTTTAGTAATATCTTGATCTAGTAGAATAAAGTTTTTGGTATGATCTAGTTTTGAGTTTTGCTTTATGATCCCTCTATGTAATCGAGTCCGTGAGCTATATAATAAAGATTAGTGTTGAGTCAAGGGCTTGACTATTTTGCCATGATATTGAGGGAATAAAAGAAAAGAAAAGGAATAAAAAGAAATAAAGAGATCATATTGATCTTATGTAGAGTAATGACTTCACATAGAAAGAGTATGATGATTAAAGGTTGTTGAGAGTTGACAAACATAGCTTTGGTCATCATTGCAATTAATAGGAAGTAATAAAGAAAGAGAGGTTTCACATATAAATATACTATCTTGGACATCTTTTATGATTGTTAGCACTCATTAAAAGATGACATGCTAAAGAGTTGATGTTTGACAAGGAAGACAACGTAATGGGCTATGTTTTCTTATATCTGAAATAAAGTATATTGTCATGGATCATCCAACATGTTGAGTTTGTCTTTCCCCCTCATGCTAGCCAAATTCTTTGCACCAAGTAGAGATACTACTTGTGCTTCCGAATTCCCTTAAACCCAGTTGTGTCATGAGAGTCCACCATATCTACCTATGGATTGAGTAAGATCCTTCAAGTAAGTTGTCATCGGTGCAAGGAATAAAAATTGCTCTCTAAATATGTATGATTGATTAGTGTGGAGAAAATAAGCTTTATACGATCTTGTGATGTGGAAGAAATAAAAGCGACGGACTGCATAGTAAAGGTCCATATCACAAGTGGCAATATAAAGTGACGTTCTTTCGCATTAAGATTTTGTGCATCCAACCCTGAAAGCGCATGACAACCTCTGCTTCCCTCTGCGAAGGGCCTATCTTTTGCTTTTATCTCTTACCCTTATGCAAGAGTCGTGGTGATCTTCACCTTTCCTTTTTACATTTTATCCTTTGGCAAGCACAGTGTGTTGGAAAGATCCTGATATATATATATATCCAATTGGATGTAAGTGAGCATGAGCTATTATTGTTGACATTACCCTTGAGGTAAGAGGTTGGGAGGCGAAATTATAAGCCCCTATATTTCTCTGTGTCCGATTAAAACTCCATAACCACAAGTATTGCGTGAGTGTTAGCAATTGTGAAAGACTAAATGATAGTTGAGTATGTAGACTTGCTGAAAAGCTCTGACATAGACTCTTTCCGATGTTATGATAAATTGCAATTGCTTCAATGACTGAGATTATAGTTTGTTAGTTCTCAATGAAGTTTCTGATTCATACTTGACATTGTGAATAGATTATTACTTGAGCATAAGAAATCATATGAAAATATCCATATATGTTGTTGTTATGAGAATAATCATGATGCCCTCATGTCCGTATTTTATTTTATCGACACCTCTACCTCTAAACATGTGGACATATTTATCGTTATCGGCTTCCACTTGAGGACAAGCGAGGTCTAAGCTTGGGGGAGTTGATACGTCCATTTTGCATCATGCTTTTATATCGATATTTATTGCATTATGGGTTGTTATTACACATTATGTCACAATACTTATGCCTATTCTCTCTTATTTTGCAAGGTTTACATAAGGAGGGAGAATGCCGCGTGGAATTCTGGGCTGGAAAAGGAGCAAATATTAGAGACCTATTCTGCACAACTCCAAAAGTCCTGAAACTCCACAGAAGTTATTTTTGGAAATAATAAAAAATACTGAGCAAAGAAAATACCAGAGGGGACCCACACCCTGGGCACGAGGGTGGGAGGCGCGCCCTACCCCCCTGGGCGCGCCCCCTGCCTTGTGGGCCCCCTGGTGGCCCTCCGGTGCCCATCTTCTGCTATATGAAGTCTTTCGTCCGAGAAAAAATCATAAGCAAGCTTTCGGGACGAGACTCCGCCGCCACGAGGCGGAACCTTGGCGGAACCAATCTAGGGTTACGTGGAGCTGTTCTGAGGGACACTTCCCTCCGGGAGGGGGAAATCATCGCCATCGTCATCACCAACGCTCCTCTCATCGGGAGGGGGCCAATCTCCATCAACATCTTCACCAGCACCATATCCTCTCAAACCCTAGTTCATCTATTGTATCCAATTCTTGTCTCTAAGTCTGAGATTGGTACACATGAGGTTGCTAGTAGTGTTGATTACTCCTTGTAGTTGATGCTAGTTGGTTTATTTGGTGGAAGATCATATGTTCAGATCCATTATGCTTATTAATACCCCTCTTATTATGAACATGAATATGCTTTGTGAGTAGTTACGTTTGTTCCTGAGGACATGGGAGAAGTCTTGCTATTAGTAGTCATGTGAATTTGGTATTCGTCCGATATTTTGATGAGATGTATGTTGTCTCTCCTCTAGTGGTGTTATGTGAACGTCGACTACATGACACTTCACCATTGTTTGGGCCTAGAGAAAGGCATTGGGAAGTAATAACTAGATGATGGGTTGCTAGAGTGACAGAAGCTTAAACCCTAGTTTATGCGTTTCTTCGTAAGGGGCTGATTTGGATCCATATGTTTTATGTTATGGTTAGGTTTACCTTAATACTTCTTTTGTAGTTGTGGATGCTTGCAATAGGAGTTAATCATAAGTGGGATGCTTGTCCAAGTAAGGACAGCACCCAATCAATGGTCCACCCACATATCAAATTATCAAAGTACCGAACGCGAATCATATGAATGTGATGAAAACTAGCTTGACGATAATTCCCATGTGTCCTCGGGAGCGCTTGTCTCTATATAAGAGTTTGTCCAGGCTTGTCCTTTGCTACAAAAAGGATTGGGCCACCTTGCTGCACTTTATTTACTTTTGTTACTTGTTGCTCGCTACAAATTATCTTATCACAAAACTATATGTTACCTATATTTCAGTGCTTGCAGAGAATACCTTGCTGAAAACCGCTTATCATTTCCTTCTGCTCCTTGTTGGGTTCAACACTCTTACTTATCGAAAGGACTACGGTAGATCCCCTATACTTGTGGGGTCATCACTGCGGCCCCCGCAGTCTCCTTCAGGTCTTGCTTCGCCCCGGCTGGGGCGCGGTTCAGCATGACGTGTCCTTGGCCTGGCGCTCTTCCCGAATCGGCACCAAGGCTGCACTGGCTGAGTGAGGGGTGGCGGCGAGGTAAAGCACCAGAGGCTCGAGAGGGCGGGGCGCCACCATCACCGGAGGGCTGGTCAGATATCTCTTGAGGTCTCGAAACGCTTGGTCAGCCTCCGGAGTCCAATCGAACGGACCCTTCTTCTTCATCATCTTGAAGAACGGCAGGGCGCGCTTTCCCAGCTTGGAGATGAAGCATCCCAGCGAAGTCACGCAGCCGGCGAGCTTCTGCATCTCCTTGAGGGTTTGTGGTGGGCTCATGTCTTCAATTGCCTTGACCTTTTCCGGGTTGGCTTCAATCCCCCTGTGAGACACGAGGAAGCCCAGCAGTTTGCCGGAAGGGACGCCAAATACGCACTTTTCCGGGTTGAGCCGCAAGTCCACCTAGCGCAGGCTCGCGAAGGTCTCCTCCAGGTCCTGAATTACCGTTCTCACCTCCCGAGACTTCACCATAATGTCGTTGACGAAGGCTTCTGCGTTCCTCCCGAGCTGCTGGCCCAGGGCGATGTGCATCAGCCGTTGAAAGGTCGCGCCCGCTTTGCACAGCCCGAACGGCATGCAAGTGTAGTAGTACACCCCGCAAGTGGCCAGGAAGGCCGTCTTCTCCACATCCTCTACTGCCATCTTGATCTGGTGATAGCCTGAAAACGCATCCAGGAAGCACAGCAGGTCGCACTCGGCGGTGGAGTTAACGATCTGGTCGATGCGCGGAAGCGGGAACGGATCCTGGGGACAGGCCTTGTTGAGGTTGGTGAAGTCGACACACATGCGCTCCTTCCCGCCTTTATTTGGCACAACAACAGGGTTCATCAGCCACTCGGGGTACTGGACCTCGCGAATGACACCTGCTGCCTCTAGCTTGCGAGTTTCCTGGACGATGAATGACTGCTTCTCCGTGGACTGTCGTCGTGCCTTCTGCTTCACTGGGCGCACATTGGGGCATACCCTCAAGTGATGCTCGATCACCCCTCTAGGGACACCTACCAGTTGATCTGGCTCCCAGGAGAATACTTCCTTGTTTGTGCGCAAGAACCTTACCAATGCTTCCACTTGATCTTGGTCGAGGTTGGCACCTATGGTGAAGGTGGCTCCAGAAGACCCATCTTCCTCGACCGGCACCTACTTGATTTCCGCCCGATCTTGAGTGAACAACTGCCTTCTTCTTGGCTAGCACGGCCCCCTTAACTCCTAAGGGGGCCTCGTCGGCCGATCGCGCTGCCTCGGCGGTCTTGAGGGAAAGCTTGAGTGCCACCAGAGCTTCCTTGGTATCTTCGACTATGGTGAGGACGTCCTTGCTCCCGGGCATCTTCATGAGGTTGTAGGCTGGATGGGTCGCTGCCATAAACTGAGCTAGAGCCGGATATCTGAGGATGGCATTGTACGGAAGGCCAATGCGGGCGATGTCAAAGTCGATCAGCTCGGTGCGGTAGTTGTCGTGGTTGCCGAAGGTCACGGGAAGACGGATCTGCCCCAGGGGGCTGGAGGAGCCGCCGCCGACTCCGGAGAAGGGCTTGCTGGGGCGGAGCCGCTCGAGCGGTACGTGAAGGAGGCTGAAGGCCTCCACCGAGAACACGTTGAGGCCGGTGCCGCTGTCGATGAGGGTCTTGGTGACGGCTATGTTGCAGATGGTGGGCGTGCAAAGCATTGGGAGCACTCCCGAGCCGACGGTGGTGACGGGGTGATCTCCCGAGTCGAAGGTCGGGTCGGCGTTGGGTGCTACCCAACCCAGGGGAGCCCCCTGCCGCGTGGAAGAGGCATTGATCTGGCGAAAGAACGGCTTGGCGTGACGGTCTGAAGGCGGAGCTTGCGAGACGCCGAGGAGGGCCGCGACAGTGAGGGGCGCCGGTGCCGCGAAGCGCGCAGCAAAGACGTTGCACAGCTCCTCCCAAGATGCCACCATGGATCCGGGGAGGTTGAGCAGCCAGGCGCGCCGTGCGCCGGTGAGGGCCATGGGAAGCTAGTTGGCAATGACCTTTTCGTCACCCACGGCCTTAAGAACGGCCTCCTCGTACGCCAGCAGGAAAGCTGACGGGTCCGCCGCGCCGTCGTAGCGCGGCGGCATCTCTGGCCTGAACTTGGGTGGCCACTGTACCTACCGTAAGGCGGGGGCCAAGGCTCGGAGCCCCGTGGCCCTGCCACAGGCTTCGGTCGCCACAGCCGGAAGAGTGGCGCCGGCCATGAGGGTGAGGCGTGGTGATGGCGAAGCGTAGATCGACGGAACGAAAGCTTCGGCGCACCCCGACCTGGTGCGCCAAATGTCGGATTTCGGGTTCCGGCAAAACCCTTGAGGTTCGAACACTGGGGTGCGCACGAAGATCTCTCCCTACCTAATCACGCCCTCATCCTCACTGCGATCTCAAAGCCTAGCTCGACAAACCCGCAGAAAGAGAGACACAAGAGTTTATACTGGTTTGGACCACCGATGTGGTGTAATACCCTACTCCAGTGTGGTGTGGTCGATTGCCTCATGGGCTGAGGATGATCAGTTACAAGGGAAGAACAGCCTCTTGAGGAGAGGTGTTCTTGTGCTTGGTGAACTTGTGTGTGGTTGAGGATGATCTGAATCAGTTCCAGTCGCCCCGTACTGTGGTGGCTAGTCCTATTTATAGAGGCCCTGGTCCTCTCCCCAAATATTGAGCGGGAAGGGATCCAACAACGGCCAAATTCGAAGGGAGACAACTAGTACAAGTTATCCTGACTAAAGGTGGTCTTCGCCTGCCAAAGGCTCTGGTGGTGACGCCGCCTTGGGCTCCACGGTGACCTCCGTCCTATCGTCTTACTGGTCTTGGTCGTTGCACCAATATGGAAACCTTTGCCTGACGCCTCGGGACTCCTCGCCTGCGCTTGCCCCTTTAGGACCAAAGATGAAGTGAGGACACTATGCACGCTGGCGCCCGCCTCGCTCCAGTCGTCATGGCTTGTGTCACAGAAACCTCGCGAGGTGTCCCGTGCCTTGATCTCTCCGCCCCTCGTGAGCAAGCCTGATGAGGCAGCCCCCGAGGAGGTCTTGTGTCATCCGCCTCGCGAGGCTTGGCCCCTAGCGAGGGTCTTGAGTGTTTGCTGGTGAAGATAGGCCGTACAGGGCCGCTGGTGGAGCCACGCTATGGGTCGCAGGCAGGCAAGTCTGGGGACCCTCGTTCCCAGGACGCCGACAGGTGCGTTGGTTCCCTAGACGGTTGGTGGTGTTCAGAGCTCAATCATTGTGGTGTAAAGCTCCGAACAAGCATCGGGGTCTCCAATTAGGTTGTGGAGATCGCCCCGAGCAATTTGACAGGTTCCGGTGACCGCCCCCAAGGGTTGCCAAAGTGTACGGGTTCGGTGACCGCCCCCAAGGGTTACCATTTGTACGGGTTCGGTGACTGCCCTCAAGGGTCCCTTAGTGGAATCACGGCATCTTGCATTGTGCCAGTGCGTGAGGAGATTACGGTGGCCCTAGTGGCTTCTTGCGGAGCATTGTGCCTCCACACCGCTCCAAACGGAGATTAGCATCCGCAAGGGTGTGAACTTCGGGATACATCATCGTCTCCGCGTGCCTCGGTTATCTCTTACCCGAGCCCTTTACTTATGGACTTTACTTTGTGATAGCCATATTGTGTCTTGTCATATATCTTGCTATCACCTAGTGGTTTATCCTGCTTAGCATTAGTTGTTGGTGCACATAGGTGAGCCTAGTTGTTGTAGGTTTTGTGCTTGAAAAATTAACCGCTAGGTTTATTTCGCATTTGTTCAAGCCTAAACCGTAATTATTTTAAAGAGCCTATTCACCCCCCCCCCCTCTAGGCGACATCCACGATCTTTCAATTGGTATCAGAGTCTCGTCTCTCTTTATTAGGCTTAACCGCCTAGAGAGTAAAGATGTCGACTAGGGGATTAGGATTCACTGACACTCTTAGTTTCGATGGCACAAATTTTGATGTTTGGGTAATTCGCATGCTTAATCTCTTTAGGGTCATGGACCCAAATTTAGAGCGAATTGTAGATATGGGTTTTTCTCCTCCGAAGAATCCTCAAAGATTATCTTTAGAGGATGAGAAAAACTTTTATCTCAATGCTCAAGCTTCTAATGTGCTTTTTGATGCTTTGAGCAATGTAGTTATATTTCAACTCATGCCGTTCCGGGATGCTCATGAGTTGTGGACAAAGCTTCAAGATAAATATGGTGTGTCCAAGATTTGTGGGGATGATTGTTCTCCCTCCACCTCCGGTCGTGTTGCCTTCTCAACTTCTTCTACTTCACCTACATGTGGATTTCCACAAGGTAATGATATGGTGAGTAGTGTTGGTCATTGCAATGATGATAGTGTGTTAATCGTTGATGACTCTTCATCACTATCTTATTGCAATGCTTCATCTTTGGACTTTAACACTTCATGCACCTTACATGTTTCACATGCTTGTGTTGATAGTCCATGCATATCATGTAGAAATTGCTTGACTAAATCCCATGATGATATGCTTGCTATATCTTGTTGCCATGATAAAAATGCATGTATTTCCTAGAGTTGTTGTGCTAACAATGTAGAGGAAACCCAATACTCCGCGGAACAAGATGTGGTCTTAAATGGTGCTCAAGGGATCCTACATCATCATCTATTGCTTTTTCCTACTTTGAACCCCAATATGTCTCTTGATGATGATGTTAATGCTAATGATGATGAGGATAATGATGAAGAGAATGATAATGTTGCTTCCTTAAAGATTAAGGGGGAAATGGTTTTTAAAGCTCTTCATAAAAATAAAATTGCTCGTTCCAACTTCATGGAAATTATGTCCATTGCCATTGAGGGCAAGAAATACATTGAGGAGTTGGAATCTCATCTCGAGGAGCATGAGGTCACCACTGATAAAATGGAAGGTCATGAGCATGATTACGCTAATGAGATCGCTGGCCTCTCTCAAGCTCTTGAACTTGAACAAACCACCAAGGAATGTCTTGAGGAGACCTTTGATCTAGAATTATCTAGAATAAAGGAATCTCATGATAGAGCACTTGAGGTGGCCAATGATTTCAAAACTAAAAATGCTAAGCTTGAAGTTTCTCATGCTAGACTCCTTGAGGATTTTAAGCACCTCGAAAATGGCTCAAGGGTCATCAAGGGTGAGCTTATCAAACTCACCGAGTCTCATGCTAAAGTTGAAGCTTCTTATTTAAATGAGCTTGCCAAGTTGTCCTCTATTATTGTTGTTAATGATGATGGTTATTCTACTAACTCTATTACTTGTGAAGCATCCATTTTGAAGGAGAATGTTGAGCTATGGGCTCAACTTGAGTTGCTATCTAGAAATTATGGGAAATTGGAAGAAAGCCATGAAAAGCTCTCAAGCTATCATGATGATATTCTAGTATCCCATAATGTGCTAAAGATAGATCATGAGGCCATCATTTCTAAGTTAACATCTAGTGAGCCTCATGTGAATACTAGCACTACTTTTAGTCAAAATGCTAAATTGCCTTGTGCTAGTCCTCGTAATTCATCCATGCATAACATTGGTACATCTTGTGATGAATTGCTTTCCTTGCCTTGTTGCTCTAACAATGAAGCTTATACTTCCTCTAGTGCTTGTGTTGAGACTAACCATGTAGAGGAAATCAAAGAGCTCAAGGTCCAAGTTACTTCTTTGAAGAAAGACCTGGAAAAGTGTGATGAAGGGAAGGCCACACTCAACAATATCTTGAGTGTGCAAAAATCCCCCAATGACAAAGGTAGACTTGGATTCAACTCCAATATGAAGAATTCCAAGAGCAACAAGAAGAAGGGCCAAAACAAGTCAAGAGCTCGCCAAGATCATTTGCTTCAAGTGAAAATTTGAAGGGCATCATGTTAGATCTTTCCCTTTGAAGAAGAAGCACATTAGTGACAAGGAACAAGGGAAGCGGCCACAAGTTCTTTCTCATGCTCAACCTCAAGTTGAAGAAAGGCCTCTTCCCAAGAAAACTCAAGCTAATGCTTCTCAAGGTGAGAAATCAAGTGAGAAGAAAGTGAAGAGTAGACGTTGCTACCTATGTCGTGAGAAAGGTCACCTCGCTTCTTCATGCACTAGTGGCAACTTATCCAACCCAATTATTATTGATGATATATATTCTCTTGGGAAGGATAAGGTTGGCAATGTGTTTGCCAAGTTTTTTGGTACTCAAAGTGGTTTCAAGCAAAGAACCATTTGGGTTGCCAAGCTTATTGTGACTAACCTCTTAGGGCCCAACTTGGTTGGGGACCAACAAGCTCAAACTTGATCAGTATGTGTCTTTGGAGGGCATTGGAGACTTGGCTACATTATGAAGAATTAAGGGGTCTTCATCATTCATATTGCCTCAAGCCAAGTCATTCGGATTATCAAGTTTCTATCTCATATCCAATGTGCCTCCTTGTGTAACTTGTACTTAAATTGTTTACATTGAAAGTTACTTGCCCCTTTGCATGTTTTTGTTTTGTACCTTGCATGTGTTTGTATATGTGTGCTTCCAATTTGCTTATCTTGAGTAATCAAGTATGTGTATGTTGGTTTGCACTTCATGTACGTGCGAGTTGTGTGTTGAGCCTTTTGCATCTTGTTTGTATCTTAATTGGCTCTTGTGAGAGATTAATGGAACACCCATTTTGGGGGAGTGATGTGCTTTGTGCACTCACGGTCCCACAAATGTGTGTACATGAGGAATACCACCTAGTATTGATATTGCAAGCTTATCTAGTCACTATGTGGTATGTCTTCTCATGAGAAATTCAAATTCTAAATAGTCCATTAATTATCTCTTGTTGGATCCTTTTATTGCCTCTTGTTAAGTTTTCTTGGGTATCACATTATGGGGTAGTAATATACTATGTGTATATTACAAGCCTAGAAAATGTGTACATTTGAGATATTGTCACCTAGAGTTGATATTGTAAATTATAGTGTTCCTAGGTGACATGTTAGCTCTACAAGTTGCGGTTTTCTTATTCTTGGTGTGAAGATGATATTGTATTTCCTTCTATCTACCACCGGGAATCATTTCCAAATACTTCTTGTCTTTTGACAATTGGTACTCACTTATGTGAGGTCAAAATTATTGATCATCTTCATCGCATTTTGTTTCATTTGCCTTATCTCTTGCCAAGACTGTGTCAACTCCCATTGCCTTACGTGCCACTTGTGGATCTTGTTGTTTTCTGATCTTGTCTAGTGTTTTCTTGATATAGTGAAAGTGGTGATCCCACCTTGTGCATTTTGTATTCAAATGCAAATTCTCTATAATGCACAACTCGTGGGGGAGCTATCCTATTTTCTATAAAACACTCACCTTGTGATCCTTATCAAGTGTGTGTTGGTGGAATGCAAACCGTTTCTTTTTGGTACTTTGTGCCATCAAGAAACTTTGTAGAGCACTTGGTTTGTTTGGAACCATTCTCTCTTTTGGGAGTTTGACATCTTTCTTTTCACGTGTATCAATGGACATCTCATTTCTTGATGTATCTTTCAGTTGATATCTTCCAAGTGATGATTTATTCATTTGGTATCTTTTCTTCACTTGGTATTTCTTTGTCAATTGGTATCTGTTCTTGAGAGTCTTGAGCATGCATATTAACTTCATGTAGTCTATTTGGCATACTTTCTTTCTTTGACCCAATATATAGGGGAAACTCCACAAAGTCTCAAATTGGATGAGATGTGCATGAAATTAATTTTCATATCTATATGCACATATTTATGTGGAGTTTGTACTATGTATTGTTGGTTCTCTAACTCTTTGGTCCCAATGAGTTTGGGTACCATTTTGTTTGTGTTGTTGTTCTAGGAACAATTGGAGATGCATTGGATGCTCGGCTCACTCACAAGGAAGGTGTTGTCACCATGTGCTTATTGGAGTCAAGCTATGATGATCAATGAACTACTATCTACCTTCAATTGGTATCTACTACATCCTTCCAATGTTAACCCGGTAACATGTATCTTCATATACTTCATGCACACATTTCTTGCATCAACCTTGTGTAGGTTGTATCATGGCATGTTATTCATTCTTTCTTGTGATACGTGTTTCCTTTCTCAAAGCATCCCAACAATGGTCTCTTGTTTCTAGTTGTGATGTCTTTGATGTTCTTGTGGTTGGAATTCATTTATATACAATAAGACCATATCTAGTCACGTGCTATGCTATCAAGCAAATTTCTTATTGGTATATTTATGACTTCCTTGTGGATATCTTGTTCTTTCCTTTTTGTAACTATTTCGTGTGTATATCCTTCTTTGTGGATTGATATCATCATGATTTTCATCTACCTAGAATCTTATACACTTGAGAGAAGTTACATCTATAGTCAATATCCTTATTTTTTCACGTCCACCTTTCCTTGGTGGTTATGTGAAAAGATTTATCTTGAGTGCGGATCTTATATCGTTGTCTTGATGCACTCTGTTGTGGTGAAGATATTTTTTATCTTGCTTGTCTTGATAAGGCTTTTGCCATTTCGATTGGTATCCCTCCTCTTGACAAAGCTATCATTTTCTTTCTTCACCATGGGTTGTCACAAGTGTTGGTTATTCATTTTGCATATTGAGTGTGCTTGTGAACCCATTTGCTTGATGTGTGTGGGAAGGACATGTCATGCACCTTGTATCTCTACTATTCAAGACTATGTTGATGCTTAGTGCTCACCCTTACATTAGTCTTCTCAAGTGCTTTGCCATGACTCACACACATCATTTTGGTTGAGCCTACTCTTAAGTTGCCTCTTTTATATGTTGCTCAACCATTTGTTTATTGCAAGTGCTAGGCTTTGTTTCCTACATGCTCACTTGCACTTGTTGTGAGTTTCTATTGATTTTCAGGGAGTGATGATCCTATTTTGTGCACTTGGTATCCTAATGAAAATATTCTAAGGAGTGCACAAATCCCGGGGAGCTTCACTAGTGTCTTGAGAAGACTCTATTGCTCTCTTGCACTTGTCGTGAGGTTCTATTGATCTTGGGGGAGTGACGATCCTATTTTGTGCACTTGGTATCCTAATGCAAATATTCTAAGGAGTGCACAAATCATGGGGAGCTTCTCTAGTTTCTCTAGAACACTCCTTTGCTCATATCATAATATCTTTTATTCATGTGGCACATAGGATCATTGGTCTAGTTAGTTCAATTGGTATCTTTTGATAGTTTGCTTCAATTGGTATCTTTTGATTGCTTGTTTATCTCTTTGTTGTGTCTTTGTGGCATATCATTCTTTAGCAATCTTTGTGCCTCAATATATTTTGTCTTCCTCCAAGTATTTACCTTTGGATATCTATGGAGGAACACAATTTATATTGGCCTTCTAAGCTTTTTCGCCCATTTTGGCAATCGATGCCAATGGGGGAGAAGTTTTAGAGAGTTTTTCTGGAGAAGTTTACAGATGTCGGCGTTCTGGGAACGGGGGTACCCGGACTTGCCTACCTGCGGCCTGCGGCGTGGCTCAAGGGGTAGCCCAGCACGGCCCATCTTCATCAGCACAAGCTCAAGACCCTCGCGAGGGGGCAAGCCTCGCGGGGCGGACGACAGGAAGCTTCCTCAGGCACGGCCTCGTTAGGCTGGCTCGCGAGGAGGCGGAGAGATCAAGGCGGGTACCTCACGAGGTGCCCATGACGCAAGCCATGACGACCAAGGGCGCCAGGCGGCCGGCCCGTGCAGTGTCCTCATTTCCTCTTTGGTGCAAAGGAGGCAAGCGCAGGCGAGAGCATCAAGCAAAGGCAACCATTTCGGTGCAACAAGACCAAGACCATCACAACGGCAGGAAGGAGGTCATCGTGGAGCCCAAGCCGGCGTCACCGCCAGAGCCTTTGACAGGCGAGGACCAACTTTAGTCAGGATAAGTGTACTAGATGTTCCCCTTCAAAATGGCCAATTGTTGGCGCTCTTCCCGCTCAATATTTGGGAAGAGGCCCAGGGCCTCTGCCTATAAATAGGGCTAGCCTCCCACAGGGTAGAAGGATCTGGAATCGAGAACAGAGCTAGAGATCAAGCAATCTAGAGAGAGAGAGCGACCAAACTCCCCTCAGCAGTTCGTCGCACTGGCCAAGAACAGACCCTCGCGAGGCTGTTCTCCCTTGTATTGTTCATCATCATCCCCTGAGGCAATCCACCACACCACACACTGGAGTAGGGTATTACACCACAATGGTGGCCCGAACCAGTATAAACCTTGTGTCCCTTGTGTTGCTCTTTGTGTAGTTTAGATCTTTGCGAGGCGATGAGGTGCAGGTAGGTAGGGGTGAGATCTCCGCGTGCACCCCAGAGTTCGAACCTAGAGGGTCTGCCGAACCCAAATCCGACATTTGGCGTGCGGTAGGTGCACCAGAATCCGTCTTCCGCCGCCTGTTCTTCGCCGCCCATCGCATCCATGTTTGACGCTGCCGGGCCCGCGCGAGCACCGGGCCGCTTCGCCACCAGCGTCGCCTAGACGGCCCCGTCGTGCCGCCTCGCCGTTCCCGTCGCTGCCGTCAACGCCGCCACCAGCCAGCGGGAACGAGCAGCAAGTATCGCCCCAAAGATCCGTGTCGTGAGGCGATACGGCCGTACCACTACTCCTTCGCTCGCCCCAGATGGTTCTTCGTCTCGCGCACTCCGCGCACCCATGGAGGCTCTAGCCACGCTCATCACGGCAAACGAGCTCCTACGCTACCGCCCCGTCGACGACGTCTACGAGGAGTGGCTCGACCGCGTCGCCGAGCTCGTCCGCAGGGGCTCCCAGCGCCGTCCTTCTCATCGCCGCGCCCGCCTTGCGCTGGCGATGAAGCTCCGGGCGCCTCGGCCGCCTCCCCTCAAGAAGGCGCCTTTGGCCCCAAGGCGCGTGGCCCTGGCGGAACCCACTCCGTCTGCACCACAAGCGAAGAGCAGAGCTGTCAAGAGGTCCTCGCCCCAAGAAGCTGCCCGAGTGCTCCTCGCACCGGCTCACACGATCAGCGCTCCTGCTCCCAAGACGCCAAGACCCCGTCTTTGCTCCAGCGGCGGCCAAGACGGGGACCCGCAAGGCCAAGCCCTTCGTCACCAAAGGCCTCCGTGGCTACATCGCAGCTGCCGCGCCTTCACCACCGAAGCTACGCAGCGTCGCGTGGCGGCAAGTTCAAGCAGACCTGCCTCGCCACGACGCATCTGACGGGCCGACCTGCGGAGTTCCTCCAGCTCTACGAGCTGGGCATCGAAGCCGCCAACGGGGATGAGAAGGTCATGGCGAACTGGTTTCCCATGGCGCTCAAAGACGGTGCCCGCACCTGGCTCCTGAACCTGGCTCCTGGCACGATCTCCTCCTGGGACGAGATGCGCACCCGCTTCATCGCCAACTTCCAAGGCACCCGCGACCGGCCTCCTGCCGTGAGCGACATGCGCCGCATCAAGCAACAGCCAGGAGAAACCCTGCAGAAGTACATCCAGCGCTTCAACAACGCACGCCTCAAGATTCTCAAGGTGACCGAGGAGGCCATCATCTCAGCCTTCTCCGACGGTGTGCGTGACGTCAAGATGAAGGAGGAGCTGGCGATGCACGAAGACCTGTGCACGTCCTTGGAGCTATTCAACTTGGCAACCAAGTGCGCCAGGGCTGAGGAAGGACGCCTTTCCCTCCTCGAGCTGTCGGCTGCAGACCCAGAAGAGAAGAAGCCCAAGGTCAAGGACGTGAAGCGCAAGGGGGCTGCCGTGCTCGCGGCAGAACCCGACACCAAGCGAGGCAGGGATCAGCCTGAGTCTTCCAAGGGCAGCCGGTACTGTGTGTACCACGACCTCCACACCCACAACACCAACGAATGTCAAGAACTCAGAGCCATGCGAGAAGGGCGAATTGGTCGACACCCCGACCGCAGTGATCGAGGCTACGACCGAGGAGGACAAAGAAATGCAGGACGCTGGGAAGACCGTGGCCCTCGCCAAGGGTGGCGCGACCGACCTCGCGAGGACCGCTGGCAGGATCAGCCTCACAAGGGAGGCTGGAGGGATCAGCCTCGCGAGGATCGCCCGCAAGGGAACGCAGGCCTCCCTCCTCTACCACAACAGCCAAGGAGAAATGAGGACCATCATCAGGACGAGGGGGTTGGGGGCTTCCAGGAGCCGCGTGCAATCGCTTGCATCCTGAGCGGAGCTCAAGCCCCAGCCTCCCAGCGCATCTTCAAGTAGTTCGCCCGCAAAATGAATGCAGTCCTCCCCAAGCTCGAAGCCACGCGCCCTCTTAGGTGGTCAGCGTGCGCCATCACATTCAGCTCCGCGGATCAGCTCAAGTGCGCGGCCACAGCCGGAGTCCTCCCGATGCTTTGTTCCCCAATCATCAGCAACGTGCAAGTCACCAGGACCCTCATCGATGGCGGAGCAGGGCTCAATGTCCCGTCCGTAGAGACATCCAACAATCTCCAAGTGCCTTCTGATACCTTCAGCCAACCAAGCCTTTCTCCGGAGTCACCGATGGCTCAACAGTTCCGATTGGGCAGGTCCACCTCCCTGTCACCTTCGGGGCACGCGACAACTACCGCACCGAGCTCATCGACTTCGACGTCGCCCACATTCTCCTGCCATACAATGCCATCCTCGGGTACCCAGCTCTGGCCAAGTTCATGGCCGTGACTCATCACGGCTACAACGTCCTCAAGATGCCGGGAAGCGGCGGAGTCATCACGGTGCCTTGTGAGGAGAGGGACGCAGATGTGCTCACAGGCGTGCTTTTCAAGCCGCGTCACTTGAAGACCCAGATCGCAGGAGCGGGAGGCTCCCCGAGGCTGTTCCCAAGAAGAAGAAGACATCACCAGGACCGGCCCCTCGGGAGGCAGGCCCCTCGGGGTCCGTGCCTGTTCAGGGGACACCTCCTTCTGTCGCATAGGAAGGTGCGCCCGGCGCCCTCCTCGAGCAAGGCTCGGGGGGCTCTCTCCTGGAGGGCCACCGACCTTGCTAAGGTCACGAGGGAGGCGCTTGGGCACCACTTGGAGGCGTGTTTCAAAGCACATTTCCCTAAGGAAGGAGCAAGGCAAGGAGGGCCAAACCCTCAAGAGTTCGTCAGCCCAGTCATTCAAGAGCTGTAGGAGTCAAGAGTCATGAGTGGCAGCCGCCGCTTACCCGCCATAGCTCCCCATCCAGGCGAGGATGGTGGGCTGCATGTCTGCATCGACATACCAGGGCTCAACCGAGCCGCCTCTCAGGAGCGCCTCTGGCCCTCACGCGTGGGGCGCTGTGAAGGTCCACCCCACAGCTACGTTCGCATGCCTTACGGCGTGCCGAACGCGGCTGCCACGCGCCAGCGCCTCATGGGGAGCATCCTGGAGGCTCAAGAGGCCAGGCGTTCCGCAGTCCTGGCGGAGATGGAGATGGTCCGCGAGGAGCCACCAGCGCCTCCGGAGCCTCCCGAGGCTCCTGGGCCTGGGGGCTCGTGAAGATCGGCTTCCGCAGCCCACGACGTCCGCTACTTCAGCATCCCTTCGTCTTCAACGTTATCAGGTGACATCCTTCGAGTTTCATTTTTAGCTGGGAGCGCCCCAGTGGCTGCATCATTCCTGTGCAGCGTGGGTCCGTCCCTGCGGCGTGTATCCCTTTTGCTTCATGTTCCTAGCTTACTTTATTGGGAGCGCCCCTCGGGCTGCATCATCCCCAAGTCGCTCGGGCCAGACCCAGCGATGTCTGCCTTCCCTGCACCTATCTAAATTAACTTGCTCCTTCGTGATTAACGTGTTTGACCTAGTCGCCCGTTCGACTGACACCAACTAATGGCGCTGCTCCCTAACGGCACGACGCTTGCGCATGGGTCCGTCCCTGCAACGCCGACAAACCTGAATGGCCGAAGCTCGCCGCGGCAGCGCGCATGGCGCCACCTCGTCAAGCCTTCAGTGCCTCGTCACCCCTCCAGAGCAACCAATGGCTGACTGTCGATTGTCATGACGAACTCTTGTTCTTCTTATGAGCCTGCAGGATCTCTTCAAGGAGCAGCGCCAGGCGAGGCCCTCACGGCGTCTTCTTCACTCTCGTCTGTGCGAACCGCTTGCACGTAAAAGGGGGGTACCTGAGTATCGCGACTCATGGGCTCCTACTGGCTCTCCAACCCTCACCCTCTGGCCTTGTCCACGGCATCGCGACCTGGCCTACCAGCGACGGCTGAGCCCCGCTCGAGGGTCGGGGCCCGAGGACGTAGAGCAGAAAGGGGAGTAAAGGCGAGAGGGAAGAGGCACGCGGGGACCTCGCGAGGCAACTCCTCGTCTGCCATTACGCGGACCTAACGCCGCACCAGGAAGCGTTTCCTGACTCCCGAGATAAGTCATCCTCCGGAAACACTAGCTATCGCGGCACCGACCTCGCACCTAAGGCAATCCCGTGTTAGCAACGTCGCGCTCCTTTCTCACCGAACGATGGCTGCTTGAGCGCCAAAGGGGACCTCCTGAGCATCGCGACCCAGGGGCTCTTACTGGACCCCGGGCCGCTCACCTCATGGCCTTGACCACGGCATCGCGACCTGGCATACCAGCAACGGCTGAAGCCTGCCTTGGGACCGGGACCTGCCGGCGCAGAGCATCAAGCCCTCACGAGGTTCGAAAGGAGGAACTAAGCTAAGACAGAATGAGCATCTCGCACTACTTCACGACAAGGATCATATTAACAAACAGAACCACAGGCACCTTACAAGCCCCCACGGGGCGCGCTTTTCGACTCCTCGCAGGGAACAGAGGGAGCAGATCCTAAAGAACGCTAACTACACGCGCCTCCGCAAGAGACGCCATCATCAACAGTGGGCCGTCAGGCACCGGCGCCAACCTCATCCAGATCAGAGGCGGCGGCAGCCTGACGAGCCCGCCCTGCTCCGAGAGCGACGCAAGCTCGGGGGCTCGTAGCTGTCGTCGCTCGTCTCCGGAGTCGCGAAGAGCTCGGCGGAGTCGCTAGATCCTCCGACGCCTCCGTCGCCTGAGGAGCTGCTGAGGGAGCGATCGGCGAGCCTGGCCCTCGGGGCCCCGACCACCTCTCTCAGGGCAGCACTCCAGCCGGCGTCCTTCCGCGTCGAAGACCTTGAAGAACATAACGCACCGGCTGTACTCCAGGTGGACTGGCGAGGGCGCCTCGTCCCTGCAGAGACCAGGCGATCTCGCCCCAGCCTCGAGTCATGAAGACCTTGCCCGAGGCGACGACCGCGACCTCCGCTCCGGTCGCAAGGGTGCTGCAGCCGGCGTGCTGCAGCCAGAGCTCAAATATCCCTCAAGGCATCACGAAGGCGAAGGAGGGAGGAAGGCGAATCCAAGAGTGAGGAGGCATGGCGGCGTGGAGCAAAAACTCTTGGGAGGAGCCCTCGGCATGGACTCCGGGAGGAACAACGCGCACCGCCGTGACCTGCCGGCGCCGGCGGCAGCGTCGTCCATGGCGCTCGGCGACAACTCCTTCAGGGCCCTCAATGCGGGCGTACAAGGGCAGCAGGAACCCTGGCGGCGGCCGCTCGTACTAGGGCCTCGACACCTCCTGCCGGGCGCCCTCATCTCGATGGCATAGGGCTAGTCGTTTCTTCGGCGGAAGCGGGTCGAGACCCTCTCGGGGAGCCTTTCCTTTCTCTTCCGCGGAGAACCGGCGGATCGGAGCCATTGCCGCAAAGTGGAGCAAGGGATGGAGAAGAAGGAGAAGCAAGAAGAGATGGACTGGAAGGGCACGCGCTGTTCCATACTTATAACCGGGGAAGGCCAACCGACGACCTCCACGATCACAGGTAATCATGACCCGCTTTGCATGCAGGGACTCGTCAATTCGTGCAATCACCGAGGCGTCGTGGGGAAGTAGATATGCCCACGTCCAATCAACCGCCACGCGGTGCCCAAGGCCGCAGGCTGTTAGGGCCCGCGGCGCTTCGCACTTGCCCCTTCGCTTCTCTGCTAAGCCAAGTCTAGGCGCGCCTTGGGCCCGGGGGCTACTGTCGGCGTTCTGGGAACGGGGGTACCCAGACTTGCCTGCCTGCGGCCTGCGGCGTGGCTCAAGGGGTGGCCCAAAGATGGCCCATCTTCATCGGCACAAGCTCAAGACCCTCGCGAGGGGCCAGATTGCTGGGCGGACGACAGAAGCTTCCTCAGGCACGGCCTCGTCAGGCTGGCTCGCGAGGAGGCGGAGAGATCAAGGCGGGGTACCTCACGAGGTGCCCATGACGCAAGCCATGACGACCAAGGATGCCAGGCCGCGCAGTGTCCTCATTTCCTCTTTGGTGCAAAGGAGGCAAGCGCAGGCGAGAGCATCAAGCAAAGGCAACCATTTCAGTGCAACAAGACCAAGACCATCACAACGGCAGGAAGGAGTTCATCTTGGAGCCCAAGCCGGCGTCACCGCCAGAGCCTTTGACAGACGAGGACCAACTTTAGTCAGGATAAGTGTACTAGATGTTCCCCTTCAAAATGGCCAATTGTTGGCGCCCTTCCCGCTCAATATTTGGGAAGAGGCCCAGGGCCTCTGCCTATAAATAAGGCTAGCCTCCCACAGGGTAGAAGGATCCGGAATCGAGAACAGAGCTAGAGATCAAGCAATCTAGAGAGAGGGAGAGAGAGAGCGACCGAACTCCCTCAGCAGTTCGTTGCACCGGCCAAGAACAGACCCTCGCGAGGCTGTTCTCCCTTGTATTGTTCATCATCAGCCCCTGAGGCAATCCACCACACCACACACTTGAGTAGGGTATTACACCACAATGGTGGCCCGAACCAGTATAAACCTTGTGTCCCTTGTGTTGCTCTTTGTGTAGTTTAGATCTTTGCGAGGCGACGAGGTGCAGATAGGTAGGGGGTGAGATCTCCGTGTGCACCCCAGAGTTCGAACCTAGAGGGTCTGCCGGAACCGAAATCCGACAACAGAGTTATTTCTTCTTGATTTGGTTTTGTTCCTAAGCATTTTCATCTCATACACATGCATCATTGGTTGTTGCATTGCATGATGACGCATAATTACTTATATAAACTCTTGAAAGTGATTGACATCAATTACCAAAATGGGGGAGATTGAAAGAACATGTGGTGCCCCCATGTGTGGTTTTAGTAATTGATGACATTCTCTATGGACTAATGGTTGCATTGAGTTATATTTGAAGGATTTTTCCATAGGATTTTCTTGAGGTCCATTTGTTGGTTTCAGGGAGAGTATGTGATGATCAAGGTGCTATTCAAGGAATTATCTAATGATTGGTCATGTGAGAGGTTCATCAAGACTAAGTCAAAGAGTGAATCAAGTTGATCAACTCAGAAAGCATGCAAGATGTGTTGAGAGGGATCAAGTGATCCCATGGTATGGTAAGCATTATCTGTTACGCTTTGTGAACTAACCCATGGTCTACGTGAGAATTCTATGTGGGGTTAGGTATGTTTCCATGGGCTTGCGTCAAGAGGAAGATATCATACAACCCATGGAGAGGATGACATCAAGTGGTGATCGTCATCAAGATTGCGGTGTGCAAGTTCAAGTGGAGGATCATGGAGAGATCACGTCCTTGATGCTTTCCGTCCATTATGGTGACAATGGACTTGTGAAGATGCGCCAAGGAGTGGCTCACCCATCGTGTAGTATGGGGGAGCAATCTACTAGTCTTCATCAAGCTAGTGCAATCAAGAAAGGTGGTCCAACTTGAGGGAGTCAAGACCATCTCATCTAGCTCAAGTGGACTATGTTCAAGGAAAAGGTTTGTTCTTGATAGGTTTTCTATTTTACCGTCTCATGGTGTTAGTTGGGAGACCGGATTATAGGATCGGAGCCGTACTATCAAGGGGGGCTCTCGAGTGAGTAGCTTGACCATATCGTTTGGTGAAAGCTCAAACCATTGCATTCTTGGCACCATTATATTTCTTGGTTATTGTTTGGATTTTCTCTTTGTGAGGTTTTAGAGCTTGTGGTTATCTTCGTGACAAGCTCTAGTTCATCAAAAACCGATTTCCTATGCATCTTCTTTTGTGTTTTCGGTGTTGGAGTTTTTACTGGTCTTATTTGAGAAAGGGTTCTCACCATTTTATTTTGGGTATTTTCTCAATTGCTATTTCTTGCTATTTCTATCAATATTGTGTTAGCCCTTGTCTCTAGCTCTCCAACAAACTTGGTTTCATCAAATTCGGAGTTCGTTTACAAAAGTTGTGGCCGTTTCAATTTTACCGGTTCCCGCATCTCTCTGCCTAGTGCGGGTGCCCGGGGTCCTTGACCCCCGGGTGCCCGGGGTCACCCGAGCCCCTCCACAGTGACCTCTCTGGCCGGTCCGGGTGCCCGGGGTCATCCGGCGCACTCTCTCTCCGCCTCTGATCACCCCGGGTGCCCGGGCTCCTCCGCCTCCTCCTCGCGGCCCCCTCCGGGTGCCCGGGGTTGGGACCCCTGGGTGCTCAGCCCCCATGCCGTTGTGCTTCCCTTGTTCGTCCGGGTGCCTGGGGTTTTCCCCCCGGGTGCCTGGAGTTTAGTGGCTTTTTCTCTGGGTTGTGCGGGTGCCCGGACCCCTTTTGTCCGGGTGCCGGGGTGCAACGGTCATATTTTTCTTGGGGGTACCTTCTTCCACCTCCAACCTAAGAAAAATCTGAGCAAGCTTCCCCCCCCCCCCCACCACCATTGTTGACCTCTTGGAGCTTGCTATCTCTCAAGACCTCCATGGATTCTTGCTAGTTTTGGGGGAAAAGAGAGAGGAGATCTAGATCCACATTTCCACCAATCACTTTCTCCTCTATGTGAGGGGAACCCCTTGGATCTAGACTTGGAGTTCTTGGTGCTCTCCTTCTTGTTCTTCGTCTCATTTTCCTCCCTGGCATTAGTTGCTTCGGTGGGATTTGAGAGAGAAGGGACTTGGGCACTTCGTGTGCCCTTGCCATTGCATTTGGTGCATCGGTCTGAGTTCTCCACGGTGATACGTGGAAGTTGCAAGTTGAGAAGCTTATTACTCTTGGGTGCTTGGTACCCTTGAGCTTATTCATCTTTGGTGCCTTGGTGCCCTAGACGGTTGGTGGTGTTCAGAGCTCAATCATTGTGGTGTAAAGCTCTAGGCAAGCGTCGGGGTCTCCAATTAGGTTGTGGAGATCTCCCCGAGCAATTTGACAGGTTTCGGTGACCGCCCCCAAGGGTTGCCAAAGTGTACGGGTTCGGTGACCGCCCCCAAGGGTTGCCATTTGTACGGGTTCGGTGACCGCCCTCAAGGGTCCCTTAGTGGAATCACGGCATCTTGCATTGTGCTAGTGCGTGAGGACATTACGGTGGCCCTAGTGGCTTCTTGGGGAGCATTGTGCCTCCACACCGCTCCAAACGGAGATTAGCATCCGCAAGGTTATGAACTTCGGGATACATCATCGTCTCCGTGTGCCTCGGTTATCTCTTACCTGTCGGATTTCGGGTACCGGCAGACCCTTGAGGTTCGAACTCTGGGGTGCGCACGGAGATCTTTCCCCTACTAGCTCACGCGTTAATGGTTTGCAAGGGATCTAAACTAGGAACGATGAATAGCACAAGAGACACAAGATTTATACTGGTTAATACCCTACTCCAGTGTGTGGTGTGGTGGATTGCCTCCGGGGCTGATGAAGAACAGTAAAAAGGAAGAACAGCCTCGCGAGGGGCTGTTCTTAAGCTGGTGCGATGGACTGCTTGGGTGAGTCCAGTCGCTTCTCTCTCTCTCTCTCTCTCTCTCTCTCTCTCTCTCTCTCTCTCTCTCTCTCTCTCTCTCTCTCTGGTAGGTTCGACCCCCCCTCCCTTCTCTCTGTGGTGGCTAGTCCTATTTATAGAGGGAGGCCCTGGGCCTCTTCCCAAATAATGAATGGGAAGGGCGCCAACAATTGGCCATTTTGAAGGGGAACATCTAGTACACTTATCCTGACTAAAGTTGGTCTTGGTGCCAAAGGCTCGACGGTGACGCGTAGATCTGGCTCCATGATGACCTCCGTCCTGCCGCTCTGGTGGTCTTGGTCTTGTTGCACCGAAGCGGTAACCTTTGCCTGATGCCTTGGCCTGTGCTTGCCTCCTTTGCACCAAAGGGGAAACAAGGACACTGCGCAGGCTGGCGCCTGCCTGGCGCCCGCCTGATCTCGATCATCATGGCCTGCGTCATGGGGCACCCTCGTGAGGTACCCTGCCTTGATCTCTCCACCTCCTCGTGAGCCTGCCTGGTAAGGTTGCTCCTGAGGAAGGTTCCTGTTGTCCGCCCCGCGAGGCTTGGCCCCTCGCGAGGTTCTTGAGCTTGAGCTGATGAAGTTGGGCCGCGCTGGGCCCCCACTTGAGCCACGCCGCAGGCCGCAGGCAGGCAAGTCTGGGACCCCGTTCCCGAACACCGACAAGAGCCCCCGGCCCAAGGCGCGCCGGACTTGGCTTAGCAGAGAAGCGAAGGGGCAAGTGCGAGCGCTTGGCCCCAACTAACTGCGGCCTTGGGCGCCGTGTGGCGATTGATTGGTCGTGGGCGTCTCCGCTTCCCCACGATGCCTCATTACACGCCCGGCTAAGCGGACCCGGGGTTGCACACGTCCATTCCCCTTTCACCGTCCGCGCACTCACGGCCCTTCCTTCTTCCTCTGGCTCCAACTTCCGCCCTTAATCCAACTGGACTCTCACCCTTCCTGTCGCCATGGCGCCAACGAAGAAGGAAAAGGTGAAGAAGCCCGCTCCTTCGTCCCGCTCGTCTCCGGCGGTGGCCCCCGCCGTCGATCGATCTATCATACTCAACCCCGAGGCCTTGGGCAAGGTCCGCTCTGCTCTTGCCACCATCTTCAACGAGTGCGGCAGGACCACGGCATGGTCTGCGTCCCATGCCTCCTTCGACAGGGTTGTCACGGAGGTCCGGTTCTTCGCTGATGCCCTGTGGGCGGGTCTGGTTCCCCCCTTTTATGCTTTCTTCAATGCGGTGCTCTCCCACTACCAGATCCACATGATGCATCTCGGGCCTGAGTCCATTACCCTCCTGGTTGTCTTCGCCTTTGTCTGTGAGGAAATGGTGGGCATCCCTCCTTCCGTTGCCTGCTCAAGGCCACTTCTTCTCTTTGCTTTGAGTGATCCTACTCAATGCTCGGGTGTGTGAGCTTCCTTGCGGTGCAGACGGCTGCTTGAGGATCGATTTGGACTCCCTCCCCGAGGCCAAGTTCAGAGAGCGGTGGTTGTATGTGGACGTTGGGGTGCCCAGCCCCCTTCTCTCGCACCCTACCTTGCCTGTTGTCCCCAACTCAGGCTGGGGTCATGAGACGCTCGCGGACACCCAGCTTGCATTCGTCTGGCGCCGCTTCGAGAGCTTGAGGGCGCTCAATGTGACGGCACCCAAGGTGGTGAAGGAGTACCTCCAGTGTCGCATTGCTCCTCTCCAGCACCACTCTCATCGAATGTAGGACTTTGCGGGGCGCAAAGACCGCATGCGACATCAGGAGGGGGACCTGGCGCCTGAAGTGCTGAGGACGGTGCTCAGGGTCCTGGCTGGGGATCCTTCCCCATGTAGCCTTCGTCATGGTGGTGCCCTCTTGTATCTCTGTTCGGGCAGAGCTGATTTCGTGAAGCAGATGCCTAGTTTTGACGAGTGGGGGCTGCGCCCGGCTGGCCTCAGGGGGCCTCGCGAGAACCCAGTTGCTGTGGTCACTCTTCCGGTTGCCCAAAGTGGCTCTGTCTCGGGTGATGGAGCAGGGAGACGAGAACCGCCAGGAGTTGAAGGGGACGACGTTGAGGTGGTGACGCCGCGCGGAGCCCTGAGGGCGGCATCTCCCGGAGCTCGTTCCGGAATAGTGACAGGTGAGGAGTTGCGGCCTCCGGCTCCTGAGGACCCAGTCGTCCCTCATGAGGCGGCGCCTGGTGGCGTCCCCCAGGCTGGTCCCATTGGCGCTGGTCGCCTTACCGCCTCCTCCATGCCACAAACCGACCCATGCACCGAGCGCTTAGGCCAGTTCCGCGTAGACTTCGTGGCCCTCCGCAAGAGGAAGGAGGCCTCGGGCGGTGACGATCGCCTCGCCGCTTGTCAAGTGCAGGAGGTACTTCGCCACGGACGAGTAAGTCCTCTTCTCTCTCTGCTCCTCTACTTCTCGGTTCTTGCAGCTGACCGTGGCCTTTTAGGGCCCTTCCTGCCGAATTCGCGGAGACGGCCAAGGAGCCATCTCCCCAAGCTCCATCCTCGTTGATGATCCTTGGTGCGTCGGGTTCAAGCGGCCCTTATCACTCAGCCGGTCGGAGAGGTGGCCCGTTCAGCTAGGCGTCCCGAGCCTGCGCGCCTGTTGTCCTCCCTTCACGAGTTCTCCTGGGGCATAGCCGACTTGCCCCGCGCCCCTTCCTCGATTGCGGATGGTGGCTGGCTGAAGTCAATCTTGAGCTCCTCTTCTGGGGACGGACCGGCGCCAGGCCTTGCTCCTGGCGAGGCCCGTCCGGCGATTGTTGGGGCGCTAGCCCCCTACCCTGCACTGGGAGGAGGCGCGCCGCCTCTGGGCCCTCCGCATACACCAGCAGCAGAGGGTGACGCGGAAGACGTGCTCAGTCGTGCTCGCGAACGCTGCGCCCTTCTCGAGAATTTCTCCATGGGGCGACGGACGCGGTGAACCGGCTCGGGGCGGAGCTCGCCGGCGAGGATGCGCGTCTCGAGGCCAAAGGTTTGCGCCTTGCTGAGGAGAGGCGCAAGCTGAACGTAGCCGTTGCCCTTGCGCGTCACAAGCGTGACCTTGACAATGCGAAGGCTGAGGAGTCGCTGGCGGCCTCACGAGAGGTTTGCTCTCGAGCCGTCAAGGAGGCCCTGGAAGCAGATTGGCGGTGCAGGGACGCGGAGGAGCGTGCGTGGGAGCTCCAAGCCTGGAGCAACTCTCTGGAGCAGCAGGTGGAGTTGCGCCAGGCTGCACTTGTGTCGCTGAAGGAGGCTTCCGTCGACCAGGCGGAGCTCCAGAAGCGCAAGGAAGAGCTGATGCTGGAGGCTGCCGAGCGCAACCTCGACCTTGAGCGGTTGGAGACGAGGGAGCGCCTGGTGGATCAGGCGGAGGATGATGTCGCCGAGCGTGAAGCCCGAGCCCAAGAAGAGGTCGACCGCCGCGTAGCGGAAGCTCGCTCAGGCCTCGAGCGCCAGTATGAGTTGAGGTTGGAGTTGGTCAGGGCCGAAGCTGAGGGCAGGACCGCGGCCCTAAAGGCCAAGCTAGACGAAGTGACGCGGGATGCGGACTCCTCCGCAGCCGCCCTTTGCGCAGCGCAGGCAGAGCTGACCTCCTCCCGCGCCGAACTTCTTCTTCTCCGACAGAGCATTGATGGCGCCGAGGCCACCGCACGGCAGAATGAGGACGAGATTCGTCGTTTGGCGGGTTCTGGAGCACGAGCATGCCCCCATGCTCCGTACGCTCAAGGAACGGGCTAACGCGGCCTTGGGCAACATTTGCGAGGCTGCCGCTGAGGAGCCGCATGAGACCAACTATGCTGGCAACCTCCAGTATTTTGCTGACGTGGTGACGCTCCTGGAGAACCGCTCCGAAAGGTCTCGTTGGCTCGTCGAGGACAGGAGCCGAGCCTTGCTCGGGCGCGCTTTTTCCCGTGTCTTCAGTCATCTGTGGGACAGGGATCCCCACTTCGACTTCGATGCCGCCATCGCACCGGTGCCCATAGCCGTCCGGGGCGACCTGGCGCAATGGGTGGAGGATCACATGGACGACCTTGTCAGGTCCTTCGCGTCTGATGATGACGGCGTGATCGTGGCCGCCGATGAAGGCGGCGTGGTGGACGGTCCTGGTGCTAGCGGAGGTGTTGATGGCGGCGATGATGTCAATGAAGCCAGCGACGCCTCTGGAGGTGACCCAGAAGGCGCGGCGAGTGATATGTCCGACTGATTGTTTGTCACCGTTGTTTACCCTGCACGAAAGAGGTTCGGGCATGGCCCTGAAGACTGTGAGAGCATTTTGGGAGGGGAAGCCCCTCATGTAAAGGTTTGCGGTAAATGCCCTGGTAATCTTAACGCAGCGTGTGAGCTTAACGGCCGGCCCGGTGGTGGGTCACCTGGCTCGTTTACCTTTTGACTCGGTGAGCCCGAGCGGGCTGTGGGGCCATAAGCGCCATATGTGTCTTCTGGTGAACCCATTGATCTGCGATAAGAACCTCCGGAGAGGGCGTGGCGACAGCCGTCCCGAAATGTGGACCTTGGTTGGCCCGGCCCATTTCGCGAGGGGCTCACGAGGGGAGGCAGCTGACGCTAGCTTTGGACGCAAAGCCGAAACCAGAACACGAGAGATTGCTCGAATGAGACTAAACACCCCTTCCCCAAACGCACGCAAGGCTCGAACTCAAATCCAACTTAAATTCAAATCGAAGAAACTTGTCAACTGAGGAAAAGGCAAAAAAGCAAAAGGCCGCGTCCGGCACCTAGTGTAGTCTTCGGCGTCTTCTCACCAGCGCGGAGCTAAGTGCTGCCATCAAGGCGTGGGCAGGAGCCCCGAGGCCCGAGGGCGGCTCTCCGGAGACTCCGGGCGTGTACAGCCCCACTCATCATTACGTGAGAGTGTCACGGGCGGCGAGCTTCACAGGCACTGGGCCTTCTTCACAGGTACCGGCCTTGCTTCATATCGCCAGATGAGGGGCCCGCCTTGCGCCACACTCTACCGCCACTGACGGCGGCCGGAGACCAAGGACGACGCCAATGGGGTAGAGCGGTCGCCAGCGGTTCCCACGACGACCACGGGTCCTCTGCCGGGGGCAGGCCCTGAGGCACCTCCCCGGCAGAGGGCCTACCTCCTGATAATGTCTTGCGCCAAGCGTCGTGGGGACGAACCCAGATCTCGGCCCCTTTCCTGCAGCCCCCGGTGCCCTCCTCCTGAGGGGTAAGAGGCTTTAGTGTTGGGGCAGCCACTGTCCACGATGACTGTACCTCCTGCGGCTGCACGGTTAGCATAAGCTTGCTCTGAGGAATTAATGGTACCAGATAGTTCTGCCGCCCGGCATGGTCGTCGAGGCCCTCTTGGGGTTCTGAAAAGAGCTCGGTGGTGGTGTCTCCTCGCTTCACCTGGCCCAAGGAATGAGCCATGGTCTTCTTCCCGTGCGCACTCTTGATCCATCATGCGGGGCACATAAGCTTCTAGGGCCGCTGCCCCGTAGGTCTCGCTGTAGTGCCCCACATGCCATGCAGTACGGCACGGAGTGTTGTCTTGAGAGTGGTGGCGTGATGGTCCGCTGAGGCCAAAGGTCGTGGCGTTCGCTCCTTCGCCGGCCGGAGATGGGGTCTGCGCGGCTTGCCGCCTGGTGCTGCCGGCCAAGTTGGCATCGAGTAGGCCCTGGAGCCCGCTTGAGGTTGCATGGGCGCGTATGGGGCCGCCATACGGCATGCTCTGGACCTGGGGTGGCAGCCGGATGCAGAAAGGAGGTGCTCCCGAGGCGGCGGCGTCCAGGAGCTCGGCCACTCGCTCTAACAACACGTCGCGGCCGCCCTCTAGAAGCCGGCACCGTAACAGCTCTCGGGCCACCGTGAGCGCGGCCCTGGAGTTTACCTACTCCCGTCGGGTGTGCGGCGCCGTGGCCGCGCTGTGGCTTGAGGCTCTGGCCCTGGCCCTTTGCCCGGCGTGAGGGCAGGCGGCGTCTGGCGCGTCGCCCGCCCGCAGCCCCTGCGAGCGCGAGCTACTGAGGTGCAAGGTTGAGGTCTCCTTGGGCTGGCGGCCTGGCGTGGGCCACGCCGCCCAGCCAGTCGGCGTTAGCTGCCGGGTCGCTTGACATCGAGCAGCGACGGCAAACGCGAGGCGGCGGAGGAAGGATTCCGCGCACCCTACCGGGCGCGCCAAATGTCGGATTTCGGTTCCGCAGACCCTTGAGGTTCGAACTACAGGGTGCGCCACGGAGATCTTTCCCCTACCAGCTCATGTGTTAATGGTTTGCAAGGGATCTAAACTAGGAACGATGAACAGCACAAGAGACACAAGATTTATACTGGTTCGGGCCACCATTGTGGTGTAATACCCTACTCCAGTGTGTGGTGTGGTGGATTGCCTCTGGGGCTGATGAAGAACAGTACAAAGGAAGAACAACCTCGCGAGGGGCTGTTCTTGAGCTCGTGCGATGGACTGCTTGGGTGAGTCCAGTCGCTTCTCTCTCTCTGGTTGGTTCGCCCCCCCCCCCCCCCCCTCCCTTCTCTCTGTGGTGGCTAGTCCTATTTATAGAGGGAGGCCCTAGGCCTCTTCCCAAATAATGAGCGGGAAGGGCGCCAACAATTGGCCATTTTTAAGGGGAACATATAGTACACTTATCCTAACTAAAGTTGGTCTTCGGCTGCCCAAGGCTCTGACGGTGACGCCGTCCTGGGCTCCACGATGACCTCCGTCTTGCCGCTCTACTGGTCTTGGTCTTGTTGCAATCAAGCGGTAACCTTTGCCTGATGCCTTGGCTTGTGCTTGCCTCCTTTGCACCAAAGGGGAAGCGAGGACATAGCAGTGGCGCCCACGATCTCGATCGTCATGGCTTGCGTCATGGGGCACCCTCGTGAGGTACCCTGCCTTGATCTCTCCGCCTCCTCGTGAGCCTGCCTGACGAGGCTGCTCCTGAGGAAGGTTCCTGTCGTCCGCCCCGCAAGGGTCTTGAGCTTGAGCTGATGAAGCTGGGCCGCGCTGGGCCCCCACTTGAGCCACGCCGCGGGCCGCAGGCAGGCAAGTCTGGGGACCCCCGTTCACAGAACGCCGACATTACCCGAGCCCTTTACTTATGGACTTTAATTTGTGATAGCCATATTGTGTCTTGTCATATATATTGCTATCACCTAGTGGTTTATCTTGCTTAGCATTAGTTGTTGGTGCACATAGGTGAGCCTAGTTGTTGTAGGTTTTGTGCTTGACAAATTAACCGCTAGGTTTATTCCGCATTTGTTCAAGCCTAAACCATAATTATTTTAAAGTGCCTATTCACCCCCCCCCCCTCTAGGTGACATCCACGATGTTTCATCCTGGTATTTGATACCAGTTCAGTTGCTAAGATTAGTAACTCGAAATAGGAGTTGCAGAATGAACAAATACTAGTTAAAAGCGAGGTGATGATGTGTGTTGGAAATGATTCCAAGGTTGATATGATCACCATCGCACACTCACTCTACCTTCGGGATTAGTGTTGAACATAAATAAATGGTATTGGGTGTTTGCGTTGAGCATGAATATGCTTAGATCATGTTTAGTGCAATATGGTTATTCATTTGAAGTCAAGGAATAATTGTTGTTCTATTTACATGAATAAAACCTTCTGTGGTCATACACCCAATGTGAATGGTTTATTGAATACGATCGTAGTGATACACATATTCATAATATTGATGTCAAAAGATGCAAAGTTGATAATGATAGTGCAACATACTTGTGGCACTACCGTTTAGGTCATATTGGTGTAAAGCGCATGAAGAAACTCTATATGGATGGACTTTTGGCATCACTTGATTATGAATCATTTGATACTTGTGAACCATGCCTCATGGGCAAGATGACTAAAAATCTGTTCTCTGGAACAATGGAGCGAGCTAATGACTTATTGGAAATAATACATACCGATGTATGCGGTCCAATGAGTGTTAAAGCACGCGGCGGGTATTGTTATTTTCTCACCTTCATAGATGATTTGAGTAGGTATGGGTATATCTACTTGATGAAACTCAAGTCTGAAACGTTTGAAAAGTTCAAAGAATGGCAGAGTGAAGTAGAGAATCATCGTAACAAGAAAATAAAGTTTCTACGATCTGATCGCGAAGGCGAATATTTGAGTTATGAGTTTGGCCTTCATTTAAAACAATGTGGAATAGTTTCACAACTGACGCCATCTGGAACACCATAGCAAAATGGTGTGTCTGAATGTCATAATTGTACTTTATTAGATATGGTGCGTTCTATGATGTCTCTTACCGATTTGCCACTATCGTTTTGTGGTTATGCATTAGATACAACCGCATTCACATTAAATAGGGCACTGTCTAAATCCGTTGAGATGACACCAAATGAACTATGGTTTGGCAACAAACCTAAGTTGTCGTTTCTTAAAGTTTGGGGTTGTGACACTTATGTCAAAAGGCTTCAGCCTAATAAGCTCGAACCCAAATCGGAGAAGTGCGTCTTCATAGGATACCCTAAGGAAACAATTGGGTACACCTTCTACCACAGATCCGAAGGCAAGATCTTTGTTGCCAAGAATGGAACCTTTCTAGAGAAGGAGTTTCTCTCAAAAGAAGTGAGTGGGAGGAAAGTAGAACTTGATGAGGTAATTGTACCTTCTCTCAATTCGGAAAGTAGCACATCAGATAAATCCGTTCCCATGATGCCTACACCAACTAGAGAGGAAGCTAATGATGATGATCATGAAACTTCAGATCAGGTTCCTACACCTCGTAGGTCGAACAGAGCATGTTCCTCACCAGAGTTGTACGGTGATCCTGTCCTGGAAGTCATGTTACTAGACCATGGCGAACCTACAAACTATGAAGAAGCGATGATGAGCCCAGATTCTGATAAATGGCTTGAGGCCATGAAATCTGAGATAGGATCCATGTATGAGAACAAAGTGTGGACTTTGGTGGACTTGCCCGATGATCGGAAAGCCATTGAGAATAAATGGATCTTCAAGAAGAAGATAGACGCTCATGGTAATGTCACCATCTACAAAGCTCGACTTGTCGCGAAAGGTTTTCGACAAGTTCAAGGGGTTGACTATGATGAGACCTTCTCACCCGTAGCGATGCTTAAGTCAGTCTGAATCATGTTAGCAATTTCCGCATTTTATAATTATGAAATCTGGCAAATGGACGTCAAAGACTAAATTCCTTAATGGATTTCTTAAATAAGAGTTGTATATGATGCAACCAAAAGGTTTTGTCGATCCTAAAGGTGCTAACAAAGTGTGCAAGCTCCAGCGATCCATCTATGGACTGGTGCAAGCATCTCGGAGTTGGAATATACACTTTGATGAGGTGATCAAAGCATATGGTTTTATATAGACTTATGGTGAAGCATGTATTTACAATAAAGTGAGTGGGAGCTCTGTAGCATTTTTGATATTATATGTGGATGACATATTGTCGATTGGAAATGATATAGAATTTCTGGATAGCATAAAAGGATATTTGAATAATAATTTTTCAATGAAAGACCTCGGTGAAGCTACTTACGTATTGAGCATCAAGATCTATAGGGATAGATCGAGACGTTAATAAGACTTTCACAAAGCACATACCTTGACAAAGTTTTGAAGAAGTTCAAAATAGATCAGTCAAAGAAAGGGTTCTTGCCTGTGTTGCAAGGTGTGAAGTTGAGTAAGACTCAAAACCCGACCACGGTAGAAGATATATAGAGAATGAAAGTCATTCCCTATGCCTCACCCATAGGTTCTATAAAGTATGTCATGTTGTGTGCCATACCTGTTGTGTACCTTGCCAAGAGTTTGGCAAGGGGGTACAATACTGATCCAGGAGTAGATCACTGGACAGCGGTCAAAATTATCCTTAGGTGCCTTAAAGTGGACTAAGGAAATGTTTCTCGGTTATGGAGGTGATAAAGAGTTCATCGTAAAGAGTTACGTTGATGCAAGCTTTGACTAGATGACTCTAAGACTCAAGTTGGACACGTATTGAACGTGGGAGCAATTAGCTAGAGTAGCTCCTTGCAGAGCATTGTAGACACAGAAATTTGCAAAATACATACGGATCTGAATGTGTCAGACCCGTTGACTAAACTTCTCTCACAAGCAAAACATGATCACACCTTAGTACTCTTTGGGTATTAATCACATGGCGATGTGAACTAGACTATTGACTTTAGTAAACTCTTTGGGTGTTAGTCACATGGCGATGTGAACTATGGGTGTTAATCACATGGTGATATGAACTAGATTATTGACTCTAGTGCAAGTGAGAGACTACAGGAAATATGCCCTAGAGGCAATAATAAAGTTGTTATTTTAAATTTCCTTGTTCATGATAAAGGTTTATTATTCATGCTAGAATTGTATCGAAAACTTAAATACATGTGTGAATACATAAACAAATATCGTGTCCCTAGTAAGCCTCTACTAGACTAGCTCGTTGCTCATAGATGGTTAAGGTTTCCTAACCATGGACATGTGTTGTCATTTGATAACGGGATCACATCATTAGGAGAATGATGTGATGGACAAGACCCATCCGTTAGCTTAGCATATTGATTGTTTAGTTTATTTCTATTGCTTTCTTCATGTCAAATACATATTCCTTCGACTATGAGATTATGAAACTCCCAGATACCGAAGGAATACCTTGTGTGCTATCAAACATCACAACATAACTGGGTGATCATAAAGATGCTCTACAGGTATCTCCGAAGGTGTTAGTTGAGTTGGCATAGATCGAGATTAGGATTTGTCACTCCGAGTATCGGAGAGGTATCTCTGGGCGCCTCTCGGTAATGCACATCATAAGAAGCCTTGCAAGCAAAGTGACTAATAAGTTAGTTACATGATGATGTGTTACGGTATGAGTAAAGAGACTTGCCGGTAACGAGATTGAACTAGGTATGAAGATACCGACGATCGAATCTCGGGCAAGTAACATACCGATGGACAAAGGGAATTGTGTATGTTGTCATAACAGTTCGATCGATAAAGATCTTCATAGAATATGTAGGAGCCAATATGGGCATCCAGGTTCCGCTATTGGTTATTGACCGGAAAGGTGTCTCGGTCATGTCTACATAGTTCTCGAACCCATAGGGTCCGCACGCTTAACGTTCGTTGACGATATAGTGTTATATCAGTTATAAGATTTGATGACCGAATGTTGTTCGGAGTCCCGGGTGAGATCACGGACATTATGAGGAGTCTCGAAATGGTTGAGAGGTAAAGATTGATATATAGGACGATGGTATTCAAACACCGAAAGGGTTTTGAAATGCACCGGGTAGCCATCGGGTCACCGGAAGGGGTTCCGGACACCCCCGGTAGGTGTTATGGGCTTAATGGGCCAAGGGAGGGACAGACCAGCCCACATGGGGCTGGTGCGCCCCTCTCCCTGGCCGAACAGCCTAGGGAAGGGAAAGGGGAGGGCTAGCCCCTCCTGCCTTTCCCTCTCATGGGAGGAAGGAAAGGGGGGCGCCACCCTCCCCTGCCTTTCCCCCGCACCTATACAAGGCAGGGGGCGCGGCTTGGGAGAGACCCCAAGTAGGATTCCTCCGGGCGCCCCCTTTGGCTGCTCCTCCCTCCCTCCCACCTATATATATGTGGGAGGGGGCGCCTAGCACATAACAGACAATTGCCTAGCCGTGTGCAACGCCCCCCACCACCGTTTACACACTCGGTCATATTTTCGTAGTGCTTAGGCGAAGCCCTGCGGAGATCACTTCACCATCACCGTCACCACGCCGTCGTGCTGCCAGAACTCATCCACTACCTCGCCATCTTGCTGGATCAAGAAGGCGGAGGACGTCATCGAGCTGAACATGTGCTGAACGCGGAGGTGTCGTACGTTCGGTGCTCGATCGGTTGGAACGCGAAGAAGCTCGACTACATCAACCGTGTTGTCAAACGCTTCCGCTTACGATCTACGAGGGTACGTAGACACACTCCCCCCCCCCCCTCTCTCATTGCTATGCATCTCCTTGATAGATCTTGCGTGTGCGTAGAAAAAAAATTGTTTTCCATGCAACGTTTCCCAACAAATACAAACTAGAGAACAATTCTAATTGTGAAGATACTATGAACAACTAGTTACCCGACGGTATAAATAAGCTAGTGTGGCGGTATCCCAACTGAGTCCATGCTCCCACCCAGAAAACAACGTAAGCCACATAAAGGAAGCGTTCACACCAGTACCACCGGAAAAAATAACCCGACTAATTACATACCACAAGTATGCCCGGGCATACTGCTACACCGTATCTTCAGCAGCATCAGTCGAGCACTCCTAGAAGTTCCCAATAATCCAATGATAAGTTGCATCAGGGGACTTCCCTCGCACCCCTGAGTCCTTCCCGATGAGTCTCACCATAGTGTTACGCCATCCCATAATCTATGCTAAAACAAACAGGATCTCCTTTGATAGGAAGTGCTAGGATCATTGAAGAATCCAGCAAAGTCATGATCATCTCCCCACAATGGAAGTGGAAACTATGTTTCTCAAGACGCCACCGGTCAATGAGTGTCATGATGGCACAAGGGCACATCTTTGGCGTCGAACAAGACACGAGTGTGGTGGAAGGGAGAAGCCCGGTCTTCCGGATATACTTCGCGTATCGCTCTTCATACTTCGTCTTATCATGAACCCCCACCGGACCTTAGGTGAAGCTGATCAAAAGCACTTTCTTCCTCTGTCATCCGCCCATGTTGCAATTTATCGTACGACACATGGATATAGGACATCCTGCGCAAAATTACAATGTACCGTAAGGCTCGTTGTTATTGTGCAAATATCCATACAAGTGCAAACACATACATACATGTGCAAATACATACATACACTAAATCTTTTGTATGCACTAAATCTTGGATGCACCAAATATGCACAAACCCTACCCTAAGCTAAAAACTATAAGACCAACTATTACCTACCAAATCCCTAATCCTAGCATACAAATCCTAAACCATACCTACCGAATCCCTAACCCTGTCGTACAAATATCCGATGAAATTTGAAAAAAAAAGGACAAATAGATCCAATGCGGAGATTTCGACCAATAAAACTATGGTCATGAAGGAAAATACCTTAGGGATTGAAGGGTAAGAGGATCCACAATTTTTTAGCTCAGATCCACAACATTTGTGGGGGGAGGGGGGCGTGAGGGACGACTATGCCTCTGTTCTTTCTTCTTCTCCTATGTTCCACTTGCCCCTAGGCCAAGGCGTCATCCTGGTGTGTGGCTGATCTACAGCATGGTGCCCTTGATCAGAGCGTCGTGTTGTATAGCATGCCGTCCCGAGGCCGGGCACCATGAAAATGGGTCATTCTATGAAGAAAAAAAATCAAACAGGGTTCATTTTGTGCTTAAGTTTTTGAAAAGGGTCATTTGTGTCGTTTTTCACAAGCAAGCCAATTTAATATATGGCCACTGCTTTGGGGTTTCAAAGTCACACATGGAATACCATTTACACTTTATTAATTGGACAACATCATTGAATTATCTGATTTAGTTTGAAATAACAGCCTCCGTTGTTAGTTTTCCATTCTTAAAATACCTTTTGGACCGAAAGAATAACTATGCATTTTATGACTGATTTTTTTTTCTGATAATCATCTCTATATAAGAAGAATGGTTGAATAAAGTATATTGCTTACAGTATATAAATGGACCATCATTTGTCCATTTCTTGTAGTCAAATTAAGTATAAATTTGAGAGTTGGTTGTGCACTGCTAAATATGAAGTGTAGAGCATGGAACTGACATTTAGGGGAGCATCAGGGTTTTATATGTGGTTATTCGATGTCGTTAAGGTGTTTAAAAAATATAGTATGAAATTGTGTTGTACACTAGATTACTTAGTGCACATGATTGTTTTTAAAAATTATGCTGGAACTAAAACGTATGCTTTTTGAATAATGGGAGCCCACTGGAGGAAGATAACCATTACCGTCTCAAACCGCAGAGCTGATTTCCCTATGCCAGTGCGCAGGGAAGTTTAATGTCCCCAATTGGATTTTGAAACGATCAGGCTTGCAAAGCCTCAACAAATCAACAAAGCTCACGGCAGCAGAATCCCCAAGAAAGCTCCTGAACGGGTCACCGCAGCGTAGAAAGAAACAAAACATGAAGTGACTCAGCAGCTTTGCGAGTCTTACTGGATAAACATTCCTTGCACTTGCAAATCACAACCCTTTGCAACTAAGCATACGCCACCAAGAAACATGGACTTGCATCAGCGTCAATGATGACAAGACCAAGGGTGTCAAAAACATTTAAAACGTCCCAGTCAAGAATTACTTGAAAATTTACAATCCAAGAACAGCTGATGCTAAACCGTAACAGTAAGAACATCACCTGGTATATTGAAACACTGCCAAAACCGTTGAATAAACAGGACAATATGGCTTGTTAATGCAGACACAACAATCACCTTCCTAGACATAATGCTCAATGTGCGTCTAATGTACAGGCTACATAATTCCGGAGCCAGGTTATCTTTCCTTCAGCTGGGGAACAAACAAACCTTGGTAGAATACTGCCTTCATCTAACATCCCAGCAGCTACTTGAGATACCTAAGAGACAGAGACAAACATGTACAATCACTAAGGCATTCTCATGCCAAATACAATTAGACAGTTATTGTCTATTAGACGGAGTCCTGAACCTGCAAATCAGGAGAAGGTAACCACGATCAAAAATGAGATAAACTTAAGGAAAATAGCAGAGCACTTTACAGATTACAAGCTGAATAGGTAAATGAAGCAGATGGCAGTGCAACAATTCATAGTAGTAGTGAACAGAAGTAGCACTGCAGAAGAAAACTACAGGTGTATGCAGAATCAAGAGGATCCTGAGGCTGAGTGATGGTCCATCATGGCAATGCTCCTTAGAAGGAAAACATAGAACTAAAGTAGAAAATTTAAGGCTCCAGCGAATTAGTGACACCACCTGAAATAACCAACACGTTTACAAACAAATTACTTGGGTGACTGACTCATCTCATACAGGCCACTTTCTCAATGCTCCACCTTGTACAGGTGCTATCTAATGCCTACCAACTAGGCAAAAAACTCTTATGTGGCAAGGTAATTAAGAGGAGAGAGAGGAGTTTGGTGACCCCAGGAAGAAACGATGCTAGGCGCGCGTACCTACACAAAAACACAATTTACAGTCTACAACTCATTAAATGAAGAAAGCTTAGCAACAAGCTAAGCACCTACGCATTGGAGAGTTTAGTCGCTAAGCTCTTTCATGCAGTTAGCATCTCATCTAAGCACCTATGCACTGGAAAGACCTTGTGCGGAAGAAAATGATAAGAATACAAAGTTGTCCGTAGTTTTTTTTTTCAGAAGAAGTTAGTAAATCATAATGGCATATGCGTACCAAGATTTGTGCTCAAAATAACGCATTGCAAAAATTCTCCAAATAATAATGACATGTTTGTCCTAGCTACCTCTGTTTTTAAGGCGTCCCTAAGGCGTCGCCTAAGCGACGCCTAGGCGTCAGGGCGCCCCCAGGAGGCAAGGCGTCGGCCTTGCCTTACATGTGTGTCTAAGGCGTCCGCCTTAGTCCTTATATGCCCAAGGCGTCCGCCTAGGCGCCACTCTGCCTGCCTTAGGCAAATAAGGGCGCCTTAGACAGAGCTGGGTGGTTTAGGCGGGAAACAGATAACTGGGAGGGAAGGAAAGGGCGGGAAACTTTGTTTTGGCGCCAACAGGTACTAGAGGGAGAGAGAGAGAGACCTGTAACCATTTTCAGTTTCCCCCCACCCCCAGGCTGGATCTGAGCTTCTCCCCCTCCTCTCTGGCAGCTTCCCCCTCCTCTCAGGCAGATCCCCCTCCCCCTCTCTTGCAGTTCCTCCTCCTCTCCTGCAGATTCTCCATCCCCTCCAGAACTATATGGGCTCTACAACCATCAGTTGCAAGGTGTGTATGGCTGTATGCCTAGTTGCCTAATGCCTACCAAATTCTACTTAATTCTGTTGCTTACAAGTCTCTAAGGCGTCGCCTCGCCTTATGCCTTAGCGCTTAGGCAGTGAGGCGCCCCCCCAGCGCCTCGCCTCGCCTTACCGCCTTAAAAACATAGCTAGCTACTGCCCTAATCATGTTCGGTTCCTGCCATCCTGGTCTAGCTTTTCCAAAGAGCAGCTTAGGGTGCGAAAATAAACCTACACCACAAATTTTGCACCACTCTTTCCTTTCAACTCCACATGTTGCAGAAATGGAAATTCTCCCAAAATGACTTATGGTGCCAATGGAAGAAACCTTTAGACACTAGCACAGGTTGTCAGCAGGGGCTGTGTTCCAGCCACGAGTAGCCCTGCCCATAGCTCCTTTCCACTAAATCACCATGCTGTTCCACCGTTGATGAAGTCAGACAGCTCATGTTTTCAGGAGATAGAAACAAAAGATCGACCTAGACTACTAACTGGGGTGAGAATAGGGTGATGCAGCAATTTTGGTGATGCAAAAGTTCTAGATACCGATTGGCTTCAAAGCCTAAAACTGAAGCTAGAAGATGGATGGAGATTTACACATTTACCAGCTCATACGTGCATATGTTCCTACTTTGGTGCTCGTGGGCATGTTCAAGTGTGCAACATCTCTTCCGGGTGAATGAGAATATGACCCTACCAATTATTTGGTGATGACCAAAATTTGGTGATCGTTTGGATGGTTGCCAATATTTTGGCTTGCCAATGACCAATTAGCAACTCTAATTATTTTTCTAGCCAATGTTGGCCAATTCATGGGCAAGCAAAAGCTTCACCAAAATATTAGCTAGCCAAATGTTTGGATGGGTAGCTTGGGCTCAAGACCAAACACACCCATCATAGTTCCACCCATGCCCATCTCGCCAGTTTGTGTGAATGCACTTAAATGTTGGTCCAACAAGAATTAGACGCCGATCCTACTGTCCATATTGCTTAACTAACGAATCAAACAACAACGCCTTCAGACCAAACAAGTTGGGGGTAGGCTAGGGCTGAAACCCACAAGATCTCGCAACCAACTCATGGTTCTGGCACATGGATGCTTCCACGCACCCCTGTCCATGGCTATGGTAGGAACCGGATCCCTACCAGGGCGTGGTCTCAGGTTGTAGGGGTGGAAGGAGGAAGACATGGTCGCCGGCGCTGGGGCGCAGTAGTTGCGTGCGCGCGAGAGAGAGAGAGCAGGGGCGGCGGCTAGGGTTTAGGTCTCCCGGCTCCCTAAGGAAGCCGAGCAAATATGATTGCTTCTTGCTTAATCCCAAAACAGGTCCTTACACGAGTTTATATGATCCTCCTAATAAGATAATTGGGCTAAGCCCCTAATAACGGTAAGATAAACTGGGCCACAACTAACTGGGCTAAGCCCTTAATATGCCGGTCATAACATCTCTCCTCGCCTGCACAAACAACTCGTCCTCGAGCTGGAAGGCGGGAAAGATCAACGGCCGCCAAACACCTCCGTGTCAACTGGGGCGGGCTGGTCGCCGAGCCCGGCGACGGCGGGGTCCTCCTCAATGTAGTCTGCAGCCTCCAAGTAGAAGAGTCGTGGGCAGACGTGGCCCGGTACGTAGGGCTCATCGCAGTTGAAGCACAACCCTTTGCAGCGCCGCTCGAGTTGCTCGGCCGGGTGAGCAGCGAGCAGGGCATGCCGCGCCTTGGCGAGGCGCCCAGAGGGAGCTGGGCAAGCCGACCCTGCGCGGGAACGTCCGGCCAGGGTGGCGGCCTAGCAGCCCGGGGCGGTGGCACCTGCTGGATGGCCACCGAACGACGCTCGAACGCGTGGGCGTAGTACATGGCCGTCCGAAGGTCCTGTGGTCCGTGTATCTCCACGTCCACGCGGATGTGGTCCGGTAGGCCGCCGACGAATAGCTCAGCCCGCTGACGAGTTGAAACGCCGGGGGCATGGCACGCCAGTGCCTGGAAGCGGTCGGCGAAGTCTTGCACCGAGGTGAGGAACGGAAGACGCCCAGGCTCCGCCAGGCAACTCCCGCGTATAGGCGGACAGAAGCACAAGAGGCACAAATCGCGGAAGCGCTCCCATGGTGGCATGCCGCCCTCGTCCTGTTCAATGGCGTAGTACCACGGCCGCGCGGCTCCTCGGAGATGATACGAGGCGATCCAGGTGCGGTCGGACGCGAGCGTGCGCTGTCCCCTGAAAAATTGGTCGCATTGGTTGAGCCAATTCAAAGGGTCAACAGTGCCGTCGTAGGTCACGAACTCCAGCTTGGAGAATCTCGGTGGCGGCTGGGCGTGGACGACGGGCGAGTGCGCCTCGTCAGCACGGGGCAGCGAGGAGGACGGGGCCGAGTAGGCGGGCATCAGGGTACCGCCCTGGAACAAGGGCCCGTCGACGCTGGCGAAGGGCTCGGCGGAGCCCGAGGACCCGCCAAAACCGCATGGCCGGGTAAGGCCGGGCGGGCAAAGACATGCGCCCGACCGAGTCCGTCGTGTAGACCGGCTCAAGGGACCCAGCGAGCCAGGCCGGTAACGGAGACGGCGACGGGGGAAACCGGACCTGGTGGATGGGCACCCCCGAGCCCGTCGTCGGGATGCCCAGGGCCGCGGTCGCCGATGGCGGCGGCCGCTATTGCCCTTCGCTGCATGGTGGAGGCGCCGGTTCATCGGTGGCGGCTGCCACGGCAATGCCGCATGGCGGCGCGCGGGTCGCCGAGGATGGCGGTCGCGCGGCGGCGGGGCGGTGGCGAAGGGCACAGGCGGCTGCGGCCCATAGGATCTCGCGAGGAACGTGCAGATGCCCGTGACCGCCTGGGTGAGATACCGAATGGCAGGCGTCATCTCCTCTGGGGTAAAGACGGCGGGGTCGGGCGAGGCGGAGGTGACCGGCACCGGCAAGAGCGGGGCACTGGCCGTGGTGGCCATCGGAGCAGTCGTCACGGTCGACAGCAGGAGGGTCGGGGTGGGCGGCGGCGAGGACATGATCACACCGAAGCTATCTGATACCAAATTGGTAGGAACCGCATCCCTACCAGGGCGTGGTCTCAGGTTGAAGGGGTGGAAGGAGGGATGGCGTGGAGGAAGGCGTGGTCGCCGGCGCTGGGGCGCCGTCGTTGCGTGTGCGAGAGAGAGAGAGAGAGAGAGAGAGAGAGAGAGAGAAAGAGAGAAAGAGAGAGAGAGCAGGGGCGGCGGCTAGGGTTAAGTCTCCCGCCTCCCTAAGGAAGCCGAGCAAATATGATTGCTTATTGCTTAATCCCAAAACGGGTCCTTACACGAGTTTATATAATCCTCCTAATAAGATAATTGGGCTAAGCCCCTAATAACGATAAGATAAACTAGGCCAAAACTAATTGGGCTAAGCCCTTAGTATGCCGGTCATAACAGGCTAGTTCTTTGGTGATATTCCGGTCCTTCAGATCTCTCTTTACAGACTTCTCCCATGTCAAGTTTGGTCTACCCCAACCTCTCTTGACATTATCAAGACGCTTTAGCCGTCCGCTATGCACTAGAGCTTCTGGAGGCCTGCGCTGAATATGCCCAAACTATCTCAAACGATGTTGGCCAAGCTTCTCTTCAATTGAGGCTACCCCAACTCTATCTCGTATATCATCATTCTGGACCTGATCCTTCATTGTGTCACTCGGGGCCATACAACATTGCGGGTCGAATCACCGTCCTATAGCTTTCGTGGCACTCTCGTCACAAAGAACACAGAAGCTTGGCGCCACTTCATCCATCCGGCTTTGATTTGATGGCCCACATCATCGGTATCACCATCCTTCTGCAACATTGACCCCAAATATCAAAAAGTGTCCAAGATACCACCTGCCCATCAAGGCTAACCTCCTCCCTAGTTGTACTGAAACCGCACCTCATGTACTCGGTTTTAGTTCTACTAAGCCTAACATCTTTCAATTCCAAGGTTTGTCTGCATAGCTCTTTGATGCTTTCTCATAATAACTCCCGTTCGACTATCATCGACTAGCACCACATCATCCGCAAAGAGTTAAGGGCTCAAGGAAGGATCACAATGTTGTACTCCCGCCATCTATGTTTAATCTCGTCCTTCACTAGGAGCTGGTATGCTCCGTCCTTGATGCATTTGACTTGTTCAGCATCCCTCGTCTTCCTCTCTCAGATCTTGGCCATCTTACGGATGTCCCTTTAGCCTTCCTTCGTGTCTAAGTGTTGGTAGAGGTCCTCATAAGTCCGAGCCCTTGCTTCACTCACGGCTCGCTTTGCGGCCTTCTATGCCACCTTGTACTACTCTATGTTGTCCGCACTCCAATATTTCTTCTCCTTAATAGCCTTCCGGACATCATCGTTCCACCACTAGGTATCTTTAGCTTCGCTTCTTCCCCTGGACAATCCGTACACTCCAAACTCCTCTGAAGCCACCATAGAATGCAAGTTGCCATCTTCATCCACATATTGTCTGCATCACCTCCTTCCAAGGGCCCTCCTTAATGACCCTCTCCTTGAAAGCCTGAGTTGTCTCCTCCTTGCGCTTCCACCATTTCGTTCTAGAGACTTAGGCGCGCTTATCCCGCTGGACACGAATCCGAAAGCGGAAGTCAGCCACCACAAGCTTATGTTGAGGGACAAGATTCTCTCCAGGTATCACCTTACAATCTAGACAAGCACGCGGTATCTTGGGCCATCCCAACAATCCTAACCTATAACCCCATTAACTTATGAGTTATGACCTTCTACGAATAATATCAGCCAGCCTCTACCCCCTTCTGCACCACTTTCCAACGAATTGGACCCAAGGTTGTCACCAGGAGCCCCCAGCCTTTCCCGCAAGTGCATTTTCCACCACCAGAGTTGTTGCTACCATGGAGGTAGCCGTCAACTTGTTTGCTATCATCAGAGGGGTGCTACCCACACATCATAATTCTGTTATGCCCATATAGATAGAATCAACTGTAGGGAGCAAACAGGCAGCCCACCAACAAACAGTAGGCGATGGGCAAAGACAAAATTATGAGCATGGCAAGTGGCATTTATGTTTGCAAGTGAGAAATATTGAGTTGTATGGTTATGTTCCAGTACTAGTGTACTACCAGTGCCCAAGCTGCTTTGCAGACAGATTACCATTGATAAGCTAGATTGTTTTTGCCAACTTATCTAGCTTGTACTCAGAAACCCTAATCAAAGACCAGCCAAACATGGCTACTTTTAGGTAAACCAAACAAAAGAAACTACCCAGGAAACCTAAGTTCAATAAATGGACAATATGATAGATAGAAACTAATTACTTCCTTAAAAGTATCTAAACTTTATGTGTCTGTAATTTTCCAAGTCCTGGATCATTTCATCATAGATGAGCTTATTATCCACATTTTGCTTGTATCGAACCGGAAATCAAACTAATCATAAGGGCAAGAATCAATGACATTAAGTACGTAAAGTTAGAAATTGAGGTATGTATCAGGATATTATCTCCTCGTGTAGTCACACCTCATAATTTCTTCAAACCCAATTACACTCTCATAACAATGTATTGTTTGTCCCTATAATTGGTGGTATACACTAAAAATGTTTTCTCCTAATTCTCACATAAGAAAATGTGTAAACCCTATACTCTGTTAGGCAGGTTGTATGTTCCCAAAATGCTAAGGCCTCCTTTGGTTCATAGAGTAGAAAAATCGTAGGAATAGGAAAATCATAGGAGATGAGATGACATGTATCTCAAATCCTATGAGTAGTAATAGGAAAGGAGATGCCCTTTGATTCACATCATAGGATTTTTTCCATTGAGTCTAGGCTAATGTTTATTTTCCTATGAAATGTGGAGGATAGGAAGAATTCCTCCATATGAATAGGATTCCATTCCTACAAACCAAAGGGCTCTAAAGAAATTTTTTCTATAGAAATCCTATCCTATGAAATTCCTACAAGATTCCTCTAAACTAAAGGAGGCCTAAGTTGCTGTTATCAGATCACTGCGCTTTAACATATCATGTGGGATCAGAAAATTTTAAGATTTATCTGGGTGTAGAAAGTCAACGATGCAAAAAATAACATGCACGCGATACCAACCAACACACTAGCAAGAAATACTTACTATTGTTATTTTCTTTTGAACAACAGTATTAGCAATTGCCTAAGAAATACTTACTGAATAAATGAAGGAACAAATAGCTGTCACTTTATAATAACACAAATGCATCCTGCTAATTTCTAAGCAACCAATACATATTTATAATTACCAAAACCTACCTATGTCTCAAGATGAATTG
The DNA here is from genome assembly GCA_021605145.1 of Aegilops bicornis. Lineage (NCBI taxonomy): Eukaryota > Viridiplantae > Streptophyta > Magnoliopsida > Poales > Poaceae > Aegilops > Aegilops bicornis. The sequence goes on along the minus strand of CM038674.1, from coordinate 317,543,785 downwards.
GCAGCATTTGATCCATCTGTAGAAGAGCTGTCACTGTCCGAGTCTGCCAAGACGATCATTAATGATTAGGCTATACCACTATACTGCAGCCTAATCATTCGCTCAATACAAATGTAAACAACTAAAGATAGACTAGAAGTCAAATACACAAGGTAAAACCAAAACAGAAGGAAATATTACCACTAGAAGAGGAATCTGAATCACTGCTGGAGCTGCTTGAGCTGCTAGATCTACTGGCACTCGGTCCATTATTATTATTTTGGTCTGGCACAGAAGTTGCTAATTGCTCGCCCACCATCAAATCTGTGCATAAGAAAAGTCGTACTTTTATAATCGCCTTATCATGTGCTTTTACTTTTAGGATGAATGAATCAGGGCGAAAAAGGACTTACTTAGCTTTGGAGATTTTTCACCAATGTTAGGTTGTTGACTCTGCAATACAAAGAAACTGTAATTCAGCACCAATTATACGATTTCCTTAGCTATAGAACTATTGCTAGATTAAGAATGATCAACTGTTCATACTGTTTGTTGTGCAGCATGCAGAGCACGCAACTCTACATCTTGCCTTGCAAGCATTGCACGCTCAGCCTTCCTCTTTTGCTTGCTCAGGTTCTTCTTGAAGTTAGCAACAAATCTATCAAGTTCCCAAAGTGTCTCCGCATCCATGCTATCTATCTCAACCTCAATCTCATCTTCATGCTGCCTAACCGAAAGATTCTTGTTCTTAATGATCTGCACAACAATATCAAGCTTTTCAGGAGGCAAGTTCTGAAGGTTATTGCTAAGTTTACGCTTCTCATCTATCGTCATATCTCTTTTATCCAGATCCTTTGCCTTTGGCTTCTTCAATGATGGAGTGCGTACACTAATGGGAGTATGACTTATCGGCCTTGACTTGGAGTCCAGCGCCATATGGTGCTTTAAGGAATCTGACCTCTCTAGTAAGCGCAAGTCTATCGGGGGAGGTGGAAACTTCTTCGGCAAAGGTGGGCATGATGCAAGGTAGTCAACCTCAGCCTCAATCTCAGGCCACTGAGCTTCAAAAATTCCTAACAATTGCTCAGCCATGAAATGCACATCCTGCCCTTTGGGATTATACGTCATGGCATTATGGAATGTTAGCCGTACATCATTAGCAAACTCCTTTGGGTCCCTGTAATGCCCACGAGTAAGCTGCCCTTTATAGTGCCAAGATCCATCGGGTGCTTAATAATGGCAAAATAGTCATGCAACCCAAGTGCAACAGGATCAACAGGCTTGTTAAACACCCACCCAAATTTGTGCTTCATTAGTCGGGACAGCAGTGATGAAGACTTCTTAAATGCATGCGAGTAGAGTCGCTGCTCAGCGTTGTAACCTGCACCATGAGCTGACGAGGAACGGTGTTTCTTCTTGTGGTGCTTGGTTTTCTTCCGGCCATGTGAATCTGATGGCGGTATCCTATCTTTGGCAAGCAAGAACTCTGAATTTTGGTAAAGCTGATTGGCCTTTGGTGTTCGCTTTTCCTTGTCAAGTGATTCTGTGTGAACTTCTGGCACAATTAGCGGGCGGCGTGGCAGAAACGAGCGGACAGGAGGAACAGAAGCAGTAACTGGGGCCGGTACGGGCGTCACAGCATCACTGCCTGAGAACTGGGGTTGCACATACCCAGCAGTGAGCAGAGGCGGTGGCCGAGGTACGGGCTGGGATGCCTCAACTGCCAAGGCCTCGCCAGCCGCCTTGAGGCGCTTGGAGAGCACGCGTACCTGGTCGAGCTCTGACGCAAGCTGCCGACGCAGCTCGCTCCGGACCCTGCGCTTCCGAGCCTTGTCATCCGCGGCCGCCCGGATGTCGATGTCGGCATGACCGTTTGGAACGGCGGCGCCATCCCGGGCAAGGCCGGAGGAGAAATCGCCGGAGGCGGCAGCCGGTGCCCCGTGCGGCGACGATGTGGGAGAAAGAGGAGGAGGGGAAGTCGGTGCGGCCGGATCGGAGAGCGGCGGCACCGCATCCTCAGCCTCCGAGCGACGAATCGAGCGACGGAACGAGGCTAGGGTTTGCTCAAGGGGGTCGGAATTAGGAATGGGGCAAGGTTCTGGATGGGGATTGGGGTCGGGGCTAGGTTCTGGAGGGGGATTGGGGTCGGGGGTAGGGTCTTCAGGAGGGGGTTTAGGGTTTTTGCGGGGGTTCCTGCGGCTATAGACCTTGATCTCCGGCGCCCACCGGGACATCACGGGGGGCGGCGCGAGAGGTGGCGGGGTTGGGGGCGGGAAGGGGAAGAGGGGTTGCAGGTCTGAGGCGTCGGCGGTGGCCCTCAGCAGCCTCACGGCGGTGATAGAGTGGAGATATTTTCTGTAGCTGCGTCGGGTCGGTTCGGAGCTTGGGTAGATCGGAGCTTGAGCTAGGTCAGGAGAGGAAGAGAAAAGGCACGGACGGGATGGTGGAAGGTGTTTTGAGTGATGGCAAGAGCTTTTTTCTTCTTTTTTTTTTTTGAGCGAGATAGCTAGAGAAATTATTTTTTTAGAACAATAGCGAGAGAATTGACTCATCTTCAAAAGGCTTCCCCCGTGAAGTTGGATAGTATCCCAGGAGAAGTGCATGGATGAACCCGGGTACATATGAACCCATTTTGAAAAGCATATTTCTAAATTTTAAAAACGTTTGAAAAAAATTACACGGGTACGTCTCCATGTTTTATGTGTGTGCATAAAGTTTCACGAAAAAATAACTTTTATTGTGGCATGTGCAAAAAAGACAAAAATTTATGTCGTGGAACACTATTTAGAAGCACTGAAATTTGTCTTTTTGCAGAGGCAAAACAAAAAGACATTTTTTTTATAAAACTGTGTGCCGCGTACAGACATTTGCGAACATGTATGCGTGATATTTTGTTTTTAATTTTTTAACATTTTAAAACATGCTTAAAATACATTTTTTGAAAAGTGGTTGCATATGCCCATGGGTTCAGATGGTGCCCTCTCAGTATCCCAGTCTTCTTTTAAAACCGTCATTCAAGACATTTTATTCAACGTATTGACGAACAGAGTCCGACTGCACAGAGCAGGCAAGAACTCGTACATGAAAAGAGGTTACACTGAAAACACTAATTACAGATTCTTAAACACACCTATGAGCTACCTCGTTGGCGTCTCTTCGAGCGTAGGTAATATCAAATTCCTGCAAAATTGAGAGAAGTGGTTGAATCTCTCTAAATATATGGTCTTCATGGACCTGAACGTACCATCCTTCCATTCATCTCGAATTATCAGACAATCTGTCTCGATGAGGACATGTTGTCATCGCTTCTCCACCGCAAGACATGCTGCCTCCCGAACTGCATACGGTTCACTAATATAGGGGTATTGAAGAAAATATGACCTAGAGGCAATAATAAAGTTGTTATTTTATATTTTCTTATAACATGATACATGTTTATTATTCATGCTATAATTGTATTAACCGGAAACTTGATATGTGTGGATACATAGACAAAACACAGTGTCCCTAGTAAGCCTCTACTAGACTAGCTCGTTAATCAAAGATGGTTAAGTTTTCTAACCATAGACATGTGTTGTCATTTGATGAACGGGTGATGCACAAGACACATCCGTTAGCTTAGCATATTGATCATTCAGTTTTATTGCTATTGCTTTCTTCATGTCAAATACATATTCCTTCGACTATGAGATTATGTAACTTCCGGATACCGGAGGAATGCCTTATGTGTTATCAAACGTCACAACGTAATTGGGTGATTATAAAGATGCTCTACAGGTATCTTCGAAGGTGTTTGTTGGGTTGGCATAGATCGAGATTATGATTTGTCACTCCGAGTATCGGAGAGGTATCTCTGGGCCCTCTCGGTAATGCACATCATAAGAAGCCTTGCAAATAATGTGACTAATGAGTTAGTTGTGGGATGATGTATTACCGAACGAGTAAAGAGACTTGTCGATAACGAGATTGAACTAGGTATGAAGATCTGCGTGATCGAAGCTTCGAGGCAAGTGACATACCGATGACAAAGGGAATAACGTATGTTGTCATTCTGATCTGATCGATAAAGATCTTCGTAGAATATATGGGAACCAATATGAGCATCCAGGTTCCACTGTTGGTTATTGACTGGAGAGGTGTCTCGGTCATGTCTACATAGTTCTCGAACCCGTACGGTCCGCACGCTTAACGTTCGATGACGATTTTGTATTATATGAGTTATGTGATTTGGTGACCGAATGTTGTTCGGAGTCCTGGATGAGATCACAGACATGACGAGGGGTCTCGAAATGGTCGAGAGGTAAAGATTTATATATAGGACGATGATATTCGGACACCAAAAGTGTTCTGGGGGTACTGGGTACATATCGGGTCACCGAAAGGGGTTCCGGGCATCCCCCTGGCAACTACATGGGCCTAATGGGCCAAGAAGGGGACAGACCAGCCCCTAGGGGGCTGGTGCGCCCCATGTAGGCCGAAATAAGGGGGAAGGAAAGAGGATAAGAGGGAAAGGAAGGGGAGGGATTCGGCCTCTCCCTTCCTTTTCTCCTCCCTCCTCCTTCCTTCCCCCTCCGGATGAATATGGAAGGGGGAGGCAGAATTGGGAGGCGCCCAAGTAGGATTCCTCCTACTTGGGGCGTCCCCTTGGCTGCCTCTCCTCCCCTTCAACCTATATATATGAGGGGGGGCACCGCTAGAACACACAACATTGATTCCTAGCCGCAGCGTGCGCCTCCACGATTTACGCCTCCGGTCATATTCACGTAGTGTTTAGGCGAAGCCCTGCACGGATCACTTCACCATCACAGTCACCACGTCGTCGTGCTGACAGAACTCTCCCTCGACACTTTGTTGGATCAAGAGTTTGAGGGACGTCATCGAGCTGAATGTGTGCAGAACTCGGAGGTGTCGTACGTTCGGTGCTTGGTCGATCGGAACGACAAGAAGTTTGACTACATCAACCGCGTTGTCAAATGCTTCTGCTTTCGGTCTACGAGGGTACATGGACACACTCTCCCCCTCTCTTTGCTATGCATCTCCTAGATAGATCTTGCGTGAGCGTAGGAATTTTTTTGAAATTGCATGCTACGTTTCCCAACGGTGGCATCCGAGCCCGGTCTATGCGTAGATGATATGAATGAGTAGAACACAAAGAGTTGTGGGCGATGATCATCATACTGCTTACCAGCCTGTCTTATTTTGACTCGGCGGTATTGTTGGATGAAGCGGCCCGGACCAACCTTACATGACCACGTTCATGAGACCGGTTCCACCGACAGACATGCAACTAGTTTTGCATAAATGTGGCTGGCGGGTGTTTGTTTCTCCAACTTTAGTTGAATCGAATTTGACTGCGGCCGGTCCTTGTTGAAGGTTAAAACAGCAAACTTGATAAATCACTGTTGTGGTTTTGATGTGTAGTTAAGAACGGTTCTTACTAGAAGCCCGTAGCAGCTAGGTAAAACTTGCAACAACAAAGTAGAGGACGTCTAACTTGTTTTTTGAAGGGCATGTTGTGATGTGATATGGTCAAGACATGATGTGATATACGTTGTTGTATGAGATGATCATGTTTTGTAGAAGTTATTGGTAACTGGCAGGAGCCTTAAGGTTGTCGCTTTATTGTATGAAATGCAAACGCCATGTAATTGCTTTACTTTAACACTATGCGTTAGCGATAGTTGTAGAAGCAATAGTTGGCGAGGCGACCACGACGCTATGATGGAGATCAAGGTGTCAAGCCGGTGACAATGGAGATCATGACGGTGCTTTGGAGATGGAGATCAAAGGCACAAGATGATGATGGCCATATCATGTCACATATTTTAATTGCATGTGATGTTTATCTTTTATGCATCTTATTTTGCTTAGTACGATGGTAGCATTATAAGATGATCCCTTACTAAAATTTCAAGGTATAAGTGTTCTCCCTGAGTATGCACCGCTACGGTTAAATCGTCTTTGAGACATCACGTGATGATCGGGTGTGATAGGCTCTACGTTCACATACAACGGGTGCAAGACAGTTTTGCACATGCGGAATACTCGGGTTAAACTTGACGAGCCTAGCATGTACAGACATGGCCTCGGAACACTGGAGACCAAAAGGTCGAACGTGAATCATATAGTAGATATGATCAACACAGAGATGTTCACCATTGATGACTACTCCATCTCACGTGATGATCGAACATGGTTTTATTTATTTGGATCATATATTGTTTAGATGACTTGAGGGATGTCAATCTAAGTGGGAGTTCTTAAGTAATTTGATTAATTAAACTTAATTTATCATGAACTTAGTCCTGATAGTATTTGCATATCTATGTTGTAGATCAATAGCTCGTGTTGTAGCTCCCCTATGTTTTTGATATGTTCCTATAGAAAACTAAGTTGAAAGATGATAGTAGCAATGATGCGGACATGGTCCATGGTATGAGGACTATCCTCATTAATGCACAGAAGAATTATGTCCTTGATGCACTGAGGGAGTCTTGGATTAAGGGGTCCTCGGGCGTCCGGCCTATATGACATGGGCCGGACTGATGGGCTATGAAGATACAAGACAGAAGACTTCTTCCCGTGTTCGGATGGGACTCTCCTTTGCGTAGATGGCAAGCTTGGCGTTCGGATATGTAGATTCCTTCCTCTGTAAACTGACCTTTGTACAACCCTAGCCCCCTCCGGTGTCTATATAAACCGGAGGGTGTAGTCCGTAGAGGCAATCATAATCATACAGGCTAGACAACTAGGGTTTAGCCATTACGATCTCGTGGTAGATCAACTCTTGTAATCCTCATATTTATCAAGATCAATCAAGCAGGAAGTAGGGTGTTACCTCCATCAAGAGGCTCGAACCTGGGTAAACATCGTGTCCCCCGTCTCCTGTTACCATCGACCTTAGACGCACAGTTCGGGGCCCCCTACCCGAGATCCGCCGGTTTTGACACCGACATTGGTGCTTTCATTGAGAGTTCCACTGCATCGTCATCAGAAGGTTCAATGGCTCCATCAGCCATCTACAACAATTCTTCCCTGGGGGAGGCTTTCCTCCCGAGCCAGATCTTTGTGTTCGGCGGCTTCGCACTGCGGGCCAACTCGCTTGGCCATCTAGAGCAGATCGACAGCTACACCCTAGGTCACCAGATTAGTTTTGGAAATCTGGACTATGTCGTTGATATCTGAGGAGACTTGATCTTCCAAGGGTTCACGACCCCAAATTCCGCTCTGGACTTAGATCCGGAGTGCATCGCCAGGTCCGAAGATGGGATTACTAAGCCCACCAGACTATCTGCGGTTGCTAAACCCAATACGGGAAAGCCGGAGGAAGTAGTGTCTCTGGCAACCATCATGGAGCCGAACTCCACTCCGGACACTGGCTCTGAACCCTCAGAGTCAGCATCGTGTGAGATCAGCCAAGGAGTTTCCTTCCTGCCATACTCCACGGATTTTCTTCTCCCTGGCAAAACCTCGCCTTTAAGCGAGGCTCTAGACTTGATGCGATCCCTCGTCATTATAGAGGAGCAACGTCCGAACTACGCACGGGCCGAACTAGGGGCTGAGGGCAGGGAATTTTGCGTCCCACCCACCACCCACTTCATAGCCACTATCGAGGACTTAACTGACATGCTCGACTACAGCTCCGAAGACATCGACGGTATGGACGACGATGCCGGAGAGGAGCAGGCCAAAAACCCACTGTTTATCGGCCGCTGGACAGCCACCTCTTCGTATGACGTGTACATGGTGGATACACCCAAAGAGGGTGACGGCGATGACAAAGAAGATCCAGTTGAGGATAAACCTCCTGAGATACAACCAAAGCACCTACGTCAGCGGGGCCGCTCTAAATCACGCCGCGGAAAAGATAGTAATACCGGCACGAGAGACAACACTCTAGATGATGTCGAAGACGAAGAAGAGCCCGTCGAGCCAACCTCCGAACAGGACGATTGGGAAGACGGACAAGTTAGCCCTGATGAACAGGTCATAAACGAAGACTCGGAGGACAGCAATTATCTTCCACTCTCCGAGGATGAGGTGAGCCTCGGCGACGAAGACTTTATCGTGCCGGAGGAACCTCTCGAGCAGGAGCGCTTTAAGCGCCGGCTAATAGCCACTGCAAGGAGCCTGAAAAAGAAGCAGCAACAGCTTCAAGCTGATCAAGATTTACTCAACGGCAGGTGGACTAACGTCCTGGCAGCCGAGGAATACGGCCTCGAGCGCTGATACGTCCATTTTGCATCATGCTTTTATATTGATATTTATTGCATTATGGAATGTTATTACACGTTATGTCACAATACTTATGCCTTTTCTCTCTTATTTTTACAAGGTTTACATGAAGAGGGAGAATGCGGGCAAATTTGGAATTACAAATTTGGAAAAGAAGCAAATATTAGAGACCTATTCTGCACAGCTCCAAAAGTCCTGAAACTTCACGAAGGCACGTTTTGGAATATATACAAAATATTGGAGAAAGAAACAACCAGAGGGGGCCCACACCCTGGCCATGAGGGTGGGGCACGCCCTACCCCCTGGGCGCGCCCCCTGCCTCGTGGGCCCCCTGGCAGGTCTCCGATGCCGATCTTCTGCTATATGAAGTCTTTTACCCTGGAAAAAATCATAAGCAAGCTTTCAGGATGAAACACCACCGCCACGAGGCGGAACCAATCTAGGGCTCCGGCGGAGCTGTTCTGCCGGGCAAACATCCCTCCGGGAGGGGGAAATCATCGCCATCGTCATCACCAACGATCCTCTCATCGGGAGGGGGTCAATCTCCATCAACATCTTCACCAGCACCATCTCCTCTAAAACCTTAGTTCCTCTTGTATCCAATCTTTGTCTCAAAACCTCATATTGGTACCTGTGGGTTGCTAGTAGTGTCGATTACTCCTTGTAGTTGATGCTAGTTGGTTTATTTGGTGGAAGATCATATGTTCAGATCCTTTATGCATATTAATATACCTATGATTATGAACATGAATATGATTTGTGAGAAGTTACGTTTGTTCCATAGGACATGGGAGAAGTCTTGCTATAAGTAGTCATGTGAATTTGGTATTCGTTCGATATTTTGATGAGATGTATGTTGTCTCTCCTCTAGTGGTGTTATGTGAACGTCGACTACATGACACTTCACCATTGTTTGGGCCTAGAGGAAGGCATTGGGAAGTAATAAGTAGATGATGGGTTGCTAGAGTGACAGAAGCTTAAGCCCTAGTTTATGAGTTGCTTCGTAAGAGGCTGATTTGGATCCATATGTTTCATGTTGTGGTTAGGTTTACCTTAATACTTCTTTTGTAGTTGCGGATGCTTGCAACAGGGGTTAATCATAAGTGAGATGCTTGTCCAAGAAAGGGCAGTACCCAAGCACCGATCCACCCACATATCAAATTATCAAAGTAACGAACGCAAATCATATGAGCGTGATGAAAACTAGCTTGACGATAATTCCCATGTGTCCTCGGGAGCGCTTTTCTCTATATAAGAGTTTGTCTAGGCTTGTACTTTGCAAAAAAAGGATTGGGCCACCTTGCTACACTTTGCTTACTTTTGTTACTTGTTACCCGTTACAAATTACCTTATCACAAAACTATCTGTTACCGATAATTTCAGTGCTTGAAGAGAATACCTTACTGAAAACCGCTTGTCATTTCCTTCTGCTTCTCGTTGGGTTCGACACTCTTACTTATCGAAAGGAATACGATAGATCCCCTATACTTGTGGGTCATCAAGTCTCTTTTCTGGCGCCGTTGCCGGGGAGTGAAGAGCCTTTGGTAAGTGAAATTTGGTAAGGAAAAATTTATATAGTGTCCAGAAATTTACTCTCACTTGTTACTATGGAAAATAATCCTTTGAGAGGCTTGTTCGGGGTATCTTCACCCTGACCAGTAGAGCAAAGAGTTGCTCCTCAACCTACTGAAAATTTTTACTTTGAAATTCCTTTGGGTATGATAGAGAAACTGCTAGCTAATCCTTATACAGGAGATGGAACATTACATCTTGATATGCACCTAATCTATGTGGATGAAGTTTGTGGATTATTTAAGCTTGCAGGTATGCTTGAGGATGTTATAAAGAAGAAGGTCTTCCCTTTATCTTTGAAGGGAAAGGCATTGACATGGTTTAGGCTATGTGATGATATTGGATCATGGAACTACAACCGATTGAAATTGGAATTTCATCAGAAGTTTTATCCTATGCATCTGGTTCATCGTGTCGTAATTATATGTATAATTTTTGGCCTCGCAAAGGAGAAAGTATCGCTCAAGCTTGGGGAGGCTTAAGTCAATGTTATATTCATGCCCCAGTCACGAGCTCTCAAGAGAAATGATTATTCAAAAAAAATTATGCTCGGCTTTCTCTCAATAATCGCTCCATGCTCGATACTTCTTATACTGGTTCTTTTATGATGAAGACTATTGAATTCAGATGGGATTTATTGGAAAGAATTAAATGCAACTCTGAAGATTGAGAACTCGAGAAGGTAAGGAGTCAAGTATAACACCTAAGTTTGATTGTGTTCAATCTTTTATGGATACCGATGTTTTTCGTGAATTTAGCACTAAATATGGACTTGACTCTGAGATAGTAGCTTCTTTCTGTGAATCATTTGCTACTCATGTTTATCTCCCTAAGGAGAAGTGGTTTAAATATAATCCTCCCATTGAAGTAAAAGTAGTTGCACCTATTAAAGTTGAAGAAAAGACTATCACTTATAATGTTGATCCAATTGTTCCTACTGCTTATATTGAGAAACCACCTTTCCCTGTTAGAATAAAGTATCATGCTAAAGCTTCAACTATGGTTTGTAAGAGTAACACTAGAACACCTACACCCCCTGAGCAAATTAAAGTTGAACCTAGTATTGCTATGGTTAAAGATCTCTTGGCTGATAATATTGATGTGCATGTTATTTACTTTTGGATGAAGTTGCTAGAATTGCTAGACCTGATACTAAAAATAAACATAGACCTGTTGTAGGCATGCCTGTTATTTTTGATTGCTATCATGGCTTATGTGATATGGGTGCTAGTGCAAGTGCAATACCTCATTCCTTATACAAAGAAATTATGCATGATATTGCACCTGCTGAGATAGAGGAAATTGATGTTACAATTAAGCTTGCCAACAGAGACACTATTTCACCAGTTGGGATTGTTAGAGATGTTGAAGTCATGTGTCTGAAAGTTAAATATCCTGCTGATTTTCTTGTTCTTGGTTCCCCACAAGATAGTTTGTCCCATTATATTTGGTAGACCCTTCTTGAATACTGTTAATGCTAGGATAGACTTCAAAAAGGATGTTGTTACTATTGGTTTGGGGGATATGTCTCATGATTTTAATTTTGTTAAATTTCGTAGACAACCCCATGATAAAGAATTACCTAGTAAAGATGAAATTATTGGTCTTGCCTCTATTGCCGTGCCTCCTTGTCGGGGAGGCTGATCGGACCCACGAACACCTATGGGACCGGCGGACCGAGTCCCTTTTGGTTCGGAGGGGGGCGGAGATCGCACGAAGAGCGGATCGAGGCGAAGCACGAAGCAGTTTTACCCAGCCGAGCTCTCCGGAGAGATAAAACTCCTACTGCTGCTTGTGCTGATTTGTATTGTGTTCTTGCTAGGGAGCGATGAGGGCTACAAGACCTAGCGTGAGTATTCTCTGGTCTCGAATGAGTCGAACGGAACCGAACCCTCCCTACGTTGCGCATGGGCCTCCTTTTATATGCTCAAGGGGTCTCTGACAGGTGGCAACGTAGATGAGGGTACAAATGGAAAAACAGTAGTTGGTACACCTACTTGTACAGTGTACAGTGCAATATACCTAACCCTGACGGCAAGGGACAAAAGCATTAAATGCCCGTCCCCTCGTCAGCTAAACAAAGGCAACAGGGACCGTCAGAGCGCCACCGCTTTGCCACGATGGTAGGCTTGTCACGCCGCTTATCGCTGCTCCTACCGGCACAGACCTCTTGACACGCAGCGCATGGGATGGTCCCATGGCGACACGTTGATGGATGAGCTGGAGCGGAGATGAAGAGAGGTTACTGCCGCGGCAAGCGCCTTTGCCGCGGCTGAATCCTTGTCGCGTCCGGAGGCTTGTCGCTCCGAGCCTTCCGGCAAGCTCCTCTTGCCGGGTCTTGTCTTTATGCGTGCCTTGAGTGGCCTTCCCGGCAAGCTCCTCTTGCCGGGCCTTGTCTTCTTGGTTAAATACTTTGTTCTTGAATGGCTCCAGAGGAACCACGAAGGATCTTGGCGGTGACCAGGCAAGCCTTGCGAGTCTTGCCTTGCCCGATGCGAGTTCGGGATACTAGGGTACCCCTACTCTAGTACACCGGCAGGAGCCCCGAACTGGGCCACCTACGGTGCAGCTGTTGGGCGGGCCCAAAAAGCAATCTGCAGTCACACGGCCTTGATCACGCCGTTACTTGCCCCGGACCCACCACGTCCCCCACAGGCAGACGACCGCATCGAGCGTGGCGTCGTGTGAGAGATCGTGGGCGAGGTCGTGGGGGTTTCTTTATTAGGAAAAGCGGAACGTCTGCCCCCTCTCCCTCCTTATAAACAGGGGAAACAGGGGCAGGTCGCTCACCTCGCCATTGCTGTCTTGTCCCAAAAACCACCGCCGCTCCCCCCTTCTTCTCCAGTGCGAAGAGAGCAGCGCTCCGCCCCCTTTCGCCACAACGCCATCAACGCCGTCGGTCTCCTCCACCGCCTCCGCCATGGCTCCGAAAGCCGACAAGGGGAAAGGCGTGAAGTCGGCCGAGGCGCAGCGGCTCGCGGCGCTGCGAAAGGAGCGGGCCATCTTCTCCCCCCAGCTCGACGCAAAGGAGCTGAGGGAGGGCTTCTACCTCTTTTGGTCGACGGAGACGCGTGCGCATCCGCGCACGAAGGTACTCCCCGCCTCCGCTTCTGAACTAGCCCCAACTGGGTATCCTTTCTTTGCGCTTTTCTTCTATTGCGGGCTCTGCCCGCCCTTTTCTGAATTCTTCTGCGACATTATGAACACCTACGGGTTCCGCCTCCTTGATTTCACCCCCAACGCCGTCCTGACCATGGCGGTTTCGCACACCTTTGCGAAAACTTTGTCGAGATCCACCCAAACGTAGCCCTCTTCCGCCACTTCTTCATGCCCAGCGTTGAGAGAGGGGAGCCGCTTCTTGGGAGGGATTGCTTGGGTCTCTGTGGTCGGCAAGAAAGAGGCCTATCTGGAAGGAGAGTTCCGCAGCAAATGGGAGGAGTGGAGAGCCAATTAGTGTTGGATCGTAGAGGAGAACCCGCAGCCCTTCACTGCCCTGCGCCAAGCCCCAATAGTGTGCGGCAACGATTGGAGCAACTTGGCGCCGGAGGATGCTAGGTTGAAGATAGCTGTGACCCGGATCTTGCGCCTCAGGCTTGCCGGACTCACCGTAGGCGCAGTTGGCGCAGAATTCCTTCGCCGCCAAGACGCTCCCTTGCAGGAGAGGAGGAGGCCTGCTTGGGAGTTCCAAAACGCAGCGGATATCATGAGGCTGCGCCCGGGCCTTAACTGGAATTTCACCGTCCATGAGTTGGATGCGATGCTGCTGGAGCTGTTTAGGAACGACCCCGATCACCCCGAGTGGTTTAGGTTGCCGAGGGGGGTCGTCCCATTGTGCAACAACTCTGCGCTCGACCGTATCCGCGCCATGATGCCGTTGTGCGATTCCCATGGGATCGTTCCAACCTAGCAAGAGCCTTCCGACGACATCGTCGGCGGTTCTTCGACAGCTTGGAAGAAGTGCCGATCCGCCCGACGAGCGAAGAAGCTCACCGCGACACCACCGATGAAGAGATGGTGCGCATTGCCACAAGGTTGGAGGAGGCGGCAATTTGCCGCCACCGGGCGTCTTCGGGTACACCGTGGAGGAGGCAGATGCGCAGAGGCGGCAAGCCTTGCCGAGCGAAGGAGTTCGCGGTGAGGAAGAGCTTGTCAACCCGAGGCCGAGTCGGCGAGCCGCCGAGGGCGCTTCTTCCCCACCATCCAGCGGCTTGCCGCGAACGGATCCGGCTCCGCTTAAAGAGGCGTCTCCGCAAGGCCGGAGATGAGACGGGCGGCAGACGGGCCCACAACCGCAGCGCTCAGCCGACGCTCTCTGAAGTAAGCGATGTTGCATGAGCACCCACTAACTGCTGCGACAAGCTGGGCGGGATCCTCCTGTGCCACCACCGACACCTCCGCCAAGCGGCCAAGAGCCCACTCCTCCGCCTCGTCGCACTGGAGGCGAGCCGGAGTTTGATTTCTCCGCGCTCAGCTCCGAGGAGGAAGAAGAAGAGTAAGCTTTAATATTGTGCTTGTATTTCTTCAATTTTATTGCTTCATCTTGAATCTGATTTGCTTCGTTCTGAACTCTTTCCTTTCCAGGACGCTAGCCCAGAGAGCGTCGAAGAGAGCCAAGACCCCGGTGGTCGTCGTTGAGGACGATCCACTGTGGCAACAGGGGGCGTCCTGAGACCCCTTTGCGGACCAGCAACCCTTCCTCGAGCAGCCCTCAAAGACAACCCCTAGGGTAAGTATGCGGTTTTCTCTCATCGTTAGGTGTGCATGGGTGCTCCTTCTTCATTGATATCATTTGTTGGTTTGTGTAGGAGCAGAGCAGCCTCATCGGGAGGGCCGGAGGCCGCCCAAATTCTATCTGCCGACTTCGCCGCCAAGGGATGACTCCCGACAAGGAGCACCCCGACAAGGGAGACTACTCCGGCAAGGGACGGCGCCAGTGATCCTCCGGTGGTCGAGACCATGGCTGCAGATCCCATTGCAGGTAATCCTCTTCTTGTGAAAATTTCCCTTGGGCTTGTTTTCTTCTGTTTTTCTTTTTGAACATTTGCTTGACTGTTCTTTCTTTATGCGCCATAGAGCCGATGGAGACCGAGGTCGCCATGAGGAGGAAGCGCGGCAACACCGACGAAGCCGCCGTCGTGGAAGAAGAGGCCGGCGCCGACGAGCTTGCCGGGCGAGGAGGCCACCGACGCCGCCACATCAGAAGCCGTGGCGAGGGTCTCGGCGATCGTGACCGACGGCCTGCTGCAGGAGCGCCAGGCGCCACATCGACCACCGACTCCCCGCTTGCTTTGCTGTCAGGTTCTCAAGAGCTGACCAGCGCCTACTCAAGGCCGGCGACGGCGTCTTCATCAAGCTCCCCGAGTCGAGCTCAGGCGCCGGTCGAAGGAGAGACCTTCGACGGAGAGCTGCTCGCCTCCGGCTGGCCGACGTCAGGACGCGCACGGGCAAAGAAAGATCGGCGAAGTCTCGAGGAGGAGCTTCTTGAAGAAGGCTGTTGTCGCTCTACCGCGCCCGACAAGCCAAGTTGGAGTCCCGGAAGCACTTGTCGCGAGGGCGGAGCAGACATGGAGAAGCAGCAGAAGAGCTCCGGGCACCAACCAAGAAGCTCTCCTAACGTAGTGGAAGAGCGGAGCGACTTCTTTGAAGAGCGCACGGCCTTCATCCTCGAGAAGGCCGCGGTGAGGAGGAGCAATGACTTGCCGCCAGAAACCGTCTGAGAAAGCGAGCCGGGCGCAGCGGAAGGTCAACTGGATAGCCACGAGGAAGAGCTTGTCGCGCGAGGAGTCACTTGGCGGGGCTCTTAAGGAAGCGAAGGATGCCGCCGCGATCGCCGAGGCCGCTAAGAAAGAGTTGGAGATGAAGGTAACGCACCGGAGGCCGCCTCGAAGAGCGGGCGAGGAGCTTGCTGCGCTCAAGCACGAAGCGAGAAGGACGCCTACACTCTTGGCGAATCGCAGGCCGTCTCGCTGATAGGAGCAAGGAGCTCGACGCCGCCAAGGATTCCAAGGCAGATCTTGAGTGAAGATGACCACTCAGCCTTGAGATCTTTGGGCCAGCGCCAAGGAGGCGGGAGGTGGGCCTGTTGGAGACGATCAAGGCCAACAAGGAGCTGCTTGGCGAATGTTGTTGCCACCAGGCGCCTTGAGGAGAGTGTGGAGCCTTTGGACCGAAGGTCTTGTGGATCTTCTTGCCGCCATCCACAACAGCCGATGGACCTAGGGATGGTGGATCTCGGATACTCCTCCGACGAGCACCTCCAACCCGGCGCCAAGCTTAGCTTATTCTTCAAGGGCGTGGTGACGGGCCTCCAGCCGACTCGGGAAGAGGTCCCAAAGCGGTGGCCGAGGAATCACGCCAGATCTGGCAGGAGCCCTCCGAAGGTGTTGATGAAGGTGGCCTTCCGCAATCTGTGCCTCAACCTCAGCAGGCGTCCTCGGATCCTTGGACGCCAGATGCCGATGTGGAGGCGCTCAAAGCCCTTGTCGCACCCATTGTGGACAAGGTGAACAAGATCAAGCGGGTTGATGGCGACCCGCAGAGACTAGGCCGCCAATTTTATCTTTCCCTTATCGGCTGCCGATCATGTTTAGAACAATTTATTAGATCTGCGACAAGCTTATTTTGTAATATAACTCTATCTTAGGCGATGATTGCAATGTTATTTCCTTTACTTGATTCCTTCCTTTGTGCGTTTACGCCCTCGCTTTTAGGGAACTTGTCGGTGCAGGCACCTTTCTTGAAAGGCCGAGTCGGAACGTCGCTGACTTCTTGGCGGTGCCGCCTCCGACAAGCAACCTTGTCGCGACTAGCTGTAGCTCACTTAAGTTGTTGAGTGGACTCGAAACAAAGTAAGGGCGCGACTAGCCAAGTTGGTTCCTCCGCACATGTGTTTTCCATACAAAGTACTATTGTTCGAGGAAGATAACTTAAAATTTAAGAAATGATTGCTCGAGACTTGGGCAACTTAGCTTTTCTGTCGTTTGCTTCCCGATAAAGCGAAACTTCCTCGAGCAACGCTTGGTCCATAGTATTATCTTCTCCTTCCCCTGGTTAACTTGTGCTGCGAGGAGCCTTCCTTTCTTTGAGAAAAGAGAAAGAAGAGAAAATAAAGTTATGGAGCCCAATGACTCGATATTGCTTACGGGTGTGGGTGCTGCACAAAGTGTTAGCAAAAACATGCAATAAAATGATGAAAGCATGAATTTGACAAGTTGTGCGCAACACATGAGCTTTTATCGATGCATCGGGTCTGCGCCCGACTTTTGTACAAAAAGGATTACATGCAACAATGCAAGACTTGTATTAGGTGGTTCTTTAACAGTTCCGCAACCGCGCTCTATGGGTAAAACTTACGAAGATGTTCAATGTTCCAGAGTTGCTCACGGAATGCCATCTTCGGTCTCAAAGCGAGACAGCCAGGCCTAGTGACTCGTTTCACCCGATAAGGGCCTTCCCACTTCGGCATCAACTTGTTTGAATTCTTGGCGGACCGAACGCCCGAAGAACAAGGTCGCCTTTCCTCGAGGCTTCGGCACTAACTGCGGCTATGGTAGCGACGCAAAGCTTTGTTGTAGCGAGCAGCTCAGACAAATGACTGAAGACGATCCTCCTCAAGGAGCGGTAGCGTCATCTTGTCGCAGCTGCTCTTGCTCAAGCTCATCATAAGCGAGCACTCGAGGCGATCCATATACGAGTTCCGTGGGGAGAATTTCCTCTGCTCCATAGACTAGAGCAAAAGGTGTCTGGCCAGTGGCTCGATTTGGCGTCGTCCTGATCGACCAAAGAACCACCGGCAGCTCCTCAATCCAGTTTCTTCCGCACTTGTGCAGCCTGTCGAAAGTTCTGGTCTTGAGCCCGCGAAGACTTCAAAGATTTGCCCTCTCGCTGACCGTTGCTTCTCGGATGAGCAATGAAGCAAAAGCACCTTGGCGCCAAGATCTTGGGCGTCTTGCATGAAGGTGCGACCAGAAATTGTGTGCCGTTGTCGGTGATGATCCTGTTAGGGATTCAAACGGCAAACAATCGACCAAGAACTTGATGGCCGATCGCTGGTCACCTTCCTCATCGCTTCCACTTCCGGCCACTTTGTGAACTTGTCGATGGCAACGCACAAGTACTCAAAGCCCCGACAGCTTCGGGAAGGGGCCGAGGATGTCGAGCCCCTGCAATCAAAAATGGCCAGGATAAAGGGATCGTCTGGAGAGCTTGAGCTGGCTGGTGTGTCTGCTTGGAATGGAACTGGCACGCTTCACACTTGGTTACTTGTGCAGTTGCATCCTGGAGGGCTGTCGGCCAAAAGAAACTTTGCCGGGAAGCTTTGCCGGCAAGTGCTCTGGCGCCAATGTGGTGACCACATATGCCTCCATGTATCTCTGCCAACAGCTTTTGTCCATCTTCTCGGCAAATACACTTCAATTTCACACCGTTGAGTCTTGTTACGCATAAAGGTGTGTCAACAAACCGGTAGATACTTGATC
Organism: Aegilops bicornis; assembly: GCA_021605145.1. NCBI lineage: Eukaryota > Viridiplantae > Streptophyta > Magnoliopsida > Poales > Poaceae > Aegilops > Aegilops bicornis. The sequence continues at coordinate 317,525,522 of CM038674.1, read as the reverse complement.
GCCGGGCTACTCTCTTTCCGCTTCTTCTTGCTCTTCGGAAGCTCTCCTCGCTGAAGGAAATGGACAATCTGCCGCCCATCTTTGGAGCTTGCGGCTCGACAACAAGGACTAAAGGCACATCTGCCGTCTTGCGGAACATCGGCTTCCATGGCAAGAACTCGCAGCTCAGCCGAGCTTGACGCGTTCCCGGCAAGCTTGCGAGAGCAAAACTTGTCGGGAGCGTCGCTTCAACGAAACAAACCACAGGGCTTGTCGGAGCAGACCGCCTCGGCTCTGTTGGTGTCGGTCCTGGGACCTTTTGGTGGCGGCTTCGGAAGCTCACGGGAAAATAGTCACCAAATCAACTTCCTCTTCTTGTTACATCCGAGTTGATGGTGTTACGGTTGGCTCGAGTTAGCTTGAGCACAAAAATCCCTGGTTCCACAGTAACTTAAGTGCAGCGCAGACTTTGACAGCGCCATCGACAATATCATTGTGAGCTCTTGGAACATATTCCATTTGTAGGCCGTCAAAGTGTTCTTCGAGCTTTCTCACTTCATCAACGTAGGCTTCCATCAATGGACTCTGATAATCTTTGTTCACTTGGCGGACGACAAGCTGCGAGTCACCCCTGACAATGAGCTTCACGATCCCAAGGTCCGCTGCGATCTCGAGACCGGCGAGCAAACCTTCATACTCTGCAGTATTGTTTGTTGCTTGCTCCTTGGGAAAGTGCATCCGGACTACGTACTTGAGGTGCTCTCCGGTGGGTGCGACAAGCAAAGACGCCGCAAGACCGGCGCCTTTGCAGCGAGAAGGCACCATCAAAGTACATCACCACTCTTTGCTTGCTTCCTCGACGGGAATGCTCGTCTCTGGAATTTCTTCATCCGTTGTTGGCGCCCATTACGCTATGAACTCGCCAATGCTCGCTTTGGATAGTTGAAGTGCTTTCAAACTTGAGGCCAAAGCTTGGCAGTTCAGTGCCCACTCGACAATCCTGCCTGCCGCCTCTGGATTCTGCGATATCCTCTTCACGGAAAAGCAGTGACAACTGTGATCTCATGTGCCTAAAAGTAATGGCGCAACTTTCTCGAGGCCATGAGGAGGCCGAAAAGCAATTTACGCACACCAGAGTACCTTGACCTAGCCCCCTGCAGGAGGGAATCGACAAAGTAGACCGGGCGCTGCACCATCCTTTTACGCATCTGCTCTTGCGTCACAAGCAGATCCGTCCTTGTCGGGACCAGAGCTTGCCGTGAGGCCCCCTGCTTGTCGCTGGATGTGTCTGCCGTGGTTGCTAGCTCATCATCCGCCTCCCTCTCAGCTACTAACGCAGCACTAACCACTTGATTGGTTGCCGCTATATATAGCAGCAACTTCTCTTGTGGCTTAGGTGCGACAAGTGTTGGAGTGGAGGACAGGTATCTCTTCAAATCCTGCAGCACTGCCTCCGCTTAGGGAGTCCATTTCATTGGACCTGCCTTTTTCAAAATCTTGAAAAATGGCAGGGTGCGTTCAGTAGACCTAGAGATAAACCTGCTGAGAGCAGCCACGCAACCGGCAAGTCTTCGTACATCCTTGACGCGCTTTGGTGCTTCAATCGCTCAATGGCCTTGATCTTGTCGGGATTGGCTTCAATTCCCACGAGACACGAAGAACCCAAGAAGCTTGCCGGAAGGGACTCCAAACACGCACTTCTCGGGGTTGAGCTTGAGGTTGATCTTGCGCAGATTTGCAAAGGTCTCATCCAAATCTTGAACCATAGTTGCTTTGTCCTTGCTCTTGACCACTATGTCATCCATGTAGGCTTCTACATTTCTGTGCATTTGCGGCTCAAAAGCGTCATGGCCTCCGCTGACCGAACGTGGCGTCGTGTGAGAGATCGTGGGCGAGGTCGTGGGGGTTTCTTTATTAGGAAAAGCGGAACGTCCGCCCCCTCTCCCTCCTTATAAACAGGGGAAACAGGGGCAGGTCGCTCCACAAAGTGGCCGGAAGTGGAAGGAGTGAGGAAGGTGACAGCACAGTCAGCAGTCTAGTTCTTCAGGTCGATTGTTTGCCGTTTCGGAATCCCTAACAGGATCATCACCGACAACGTCACACTATTTTCGAGTCGCACCTTAATGCAGTATGTCCAAGATCTTGGCGCCAAGGTTCCGCTTTACTTACATTGCTCATCCGAGAAGCAACGGTCAAGCGAGAGGGCAAATCTTTGAAGTGCTTCGCTGGCTCAAGACCAGAACTTTCGGCTGTGCTCCACAAGTGCGGAAGAAATCGGATTGAGGAGCTGCCGGTGGTTCTTTGGTCGATCAGGACGACGCCAAATCGAGCCACTGGCCAGACACCTTTTGCTCTAGTCTATGGAGCAGAGGAAATTCTCCCCACGGAACTCGTATACGGATCGCCTCAAGTGCTCGCTTATGATAAGCTTGAGCAAGAGCAGCTGCGACAAGATGACGCGCTACTCCTTGAGGAGGATCGTCTTCAGGCCGCTGTACGAGCTGCTCGCTACCAGCAAGCTTTGCGTCGCTACCATAGCCGCAAAGTTAGTGCCAGAAGCCTCGAGGAAGGCGACCTTGTTCTTCGGCGCGTTCAATCCGCCAAGAATTCAAACAAGTTGACGCCAAAGTGGGAAGGCCCTTATCGGGTGAAACGAGTCACTAGGCTCAAGGCCGTCGCCTTTGAGACCGAAGATGGCATTCGGTGAGCAACTCACGGAACATTGAACATCTTCGTAAGTTTTACCCATAGGGCGCGGTTGCGGAACCGATTCCGCAACCACCTTTTGTACAAGTCTTGCATTTGTTGCATGTAATCCTTTGTACAAAGCCGGGCGCAGACCCGTGCATCGATAAAAGCTCATGTATTGCGCACAACTTGTCAAATTCATGCTTTCATCATTTTATTGCATGTTTTTGCTAACACTTTGTGCGGCACCCACACCCGTAAGCAATATCGAGTCATTGGGCTCCATAACTTTATTTTCTCTTCTTTCTCTTTTCTCAAAGAAAGGAAGGCTCCCTCGCGCACAAGTTAACTGTGGGGGAAGGAGAAGATAATACTATGGACCAAGCGTTGCTCGAGGAAGTTTCGCCTTTATCGGGAAGCAAACGATGAAAAGCTAAGTTGCCCAAGTCCGAGCAATCAGTTCTTAAATTTTTTAAGTTATCTTCCTCGAACGATAGTACTTTGTATGGAAAACCCGTATGCAGAGGAACCAACTCGCGGTTAGTCGCGCCTTTACTTCGCTTCGAGTCCGCTCAACAACTTAAGTGAGCTGCACCTAGTCGCGACAAGGTTGCTTGTCGGAGGCGGCACCGCCAACGAAGTTGGCGACGTTCGCACTCGGCTCAAGGCAAAGGTGCTTGCACCGACAAGTTCCCTAAAAGCGAGGGGCGTAAACGCATACAAAGGAAGGAATCAAGTAAAGGAAATAACATTGCAATCATCGCCTAAGATAGAGTTATATTACAAAATAAGCTTGTCGCAGATCTAATAAATTGTTCTAAACATGATCGAAATGACAAGGGAAAGATAAAATTGGCGGCCTAGTCTACGCGGGTCGCCATCAACCCGCTTAATCTTGTTCACCTTGTCCACAATGGGTGCGACAAGGGCTTTGAGCGCCTCCACATCGGCATCTGGCGGCAAGGATCCGAGGACGCCGTTGAGGTTGAGGCCTGGATTATGAAGGCCACCTTCATCAACACCTTCCGAGGGCTCCTGCACAGATCCGACGTGATTCCTCGGCCACCTGCTTTGGGACCTCTTCCCGAGTCGCTGGAGGCCCGCCACCACGCCCTTGAAGAATAAGCTAAGCTTGGCGCCGGGTTGGAGGTGCTCGCTTGAGGAGTATCCGAGATCCACCATCCCCAGCTCCATCATTTCGTTGTGGATGGCGGCAACAGATATCCACAAGACCTTCGGTCCAGTGCTCCACACTCTCCCTCAAGGCGCTCTGGTGGCAACAACATTCGCTGAAGCTCCTCGCTGGCCTTGATCGTCTCCAACAGGCCCACCTCCCGCTCCTTGGCGCCGGCCCAGTGTCTGCGTCAGTGGTTAGCTTCACTCAAGATCTGCCTTGGAATCCTTGGCGGCGCCGAGCTCCTTGCTCCTATCAGCGAGACGACCTGCAGCTCGCCAAGAGTGTAGGCGTCCTTCTCGCTTGTGCTTGAGCGGCAAGCTCCTCACCGCTCTTCCGAGGCCGGCCTCCGGCCACCTTCGCCTCCAACTCTTTCTTGGCGGCCTCGGCGGCTGCGGCGGCATCCTTCGCTTCCTTAAGAGCCCCGCCAAGTGACTCCTCGCTTGTGCTGACAAGCTCTTCCTCGTGGCTATCCAGGTTGACCTTCCGCGCCCGGCTCGCTTTCTCATTGTGGACGGTTTCTGGCGGCTAGTCAGCTGCTCCTCCTCATTGCGGCCTTCTCGAGGATGAAGGCCGTGGCGCTCTTCAAAGAAGTTGCTCCCGCCATCCGCTTCGTTAGGAGAGCTTCTTGGTTGGTGCCCCAAGCTCTTCTGCGGCTTCTCCATGTCTGCTCCGCCCTCGCGACAAGTGCTTCCGGGACTCCAACTTGGCTTGTCGGGCCAGTAGAGCGACAACGGCTTCTTCAAGGCAAGCTCCTTCCTCAGATTCGCCGGCCGCTGTTTGCTCGGCGATCCACTCAGCGTCGGCCAGCGGAGGCGATCAACTCTCCGTCGAAGGTCTCTCCTTCGACCGGCGCCCTGGAACTCGACTCCCATGGGAGCTTGATGAAGACGCCGTCGCCGGCCTTCATGTAGGCGCCGGGCTAGGGCTCTTCGAACTGGCGCCCGACGCTGGCGGGGGAATCGGCGGTCGGTGTGGCGCTGGCGCTCCTGCGGCCAGGGGCGTCTGGCGATCGCCAGACCCTCGCCCGGCTCTGCGGCTGGCAGCGTCGGTGGCCTCCTCGCCGGCCAGGCTCGTCGGCCGGCCTCTTCTTCCACGACGGCCGCTTCGGTGTTGCAGCGCTTCCTCCTCGCTGGCGACCTCGGTCTCCATCGGCTCTATGGCGACAAAGAAAGAACAGTCAAGCAAATGTTCAAAAAAGAAAACAGAAGAAAACAAGCCCAAAGGAAATTTTTCGCAAGAAGAGGATTACGCAATGGGATCTGCAGCCATGGTCTCGACCACTGGAGGATCATCGGCTGTCCCTTGCCGGAGTAGTCTCCCTTGCCGGGCGCTCCTTGCCGGGAATCCTCCCTTGGCGGCGAGGTCGAAGCAGATAGAATTTCGGGGCGGCCTCCGCCCTCCCGATGAGGCTGCTCTGCTCCTACACAAACCAACAAATGATATCAATGAAGAAGGAGCACCCATGCACACCTAATAAAGAAGGAGAAAACCGCATACTTACCCCGGGGCTCTTTGAGGGGCTGCTCCGAGAAGGGTTGTCGGGTCCCAAGAAGGGGTCTCGTGACGCGCCTCAAGGTTGCACAGGTGGATCATCCTCAACGACGACCACCGGGTCTTGCCTCTTCGACGCTCAAGAAGGCCCCTGGAAAGGAAAGAGTTCAGAACGAAGCAAATCAGATTCAAGATGAAGCAATAAAATTGAAGAAATACAAGCACAATATTGAAGCTTACTCTTCTTCCTCCTCGGAGCTGAACGCGGAGAAATCAAACTCCGGCTCGCCTCCAAAGGCGACGAGGCGAGGAGTGGGCTCTCTTGGCCGCTTGGCGGAGGTGTCGGCGTTGGCTGGGAGGATCCCGCCCAGCTTGTCGCAAAGCAGTGGGGTGCTCCGCGGCAACATCGCTTGTCGAGGTAGAGCGAAGCTGCGCTGGCGCCAAGGGCTGTGGGCCCGTCTGCCGCTTCTGCCTCATCTCCGGCCTTGCGAGACGCTTTAAGCGGAGCCGGGTTTTGCGGCAAGCCGCTGGATGGTGGGGAAGAAGCGCCGGCGGCTCGCTTCGACTCGGCCTCGGGTTCGGGCGAAGCTCTTCCTCATCGGGCGAATTCCTTCGCCGGCAAGGCTTGCCGCCTCACGTGCATCTCGCCTCCTCCATGGTGTACCCGAAGACGCCACGGCAAGATGGCCGCCGCCTCCTCCAACCTTGTGGCAATGCGCACCATCTCTTCATCGGTGGTGTCGCTGGTGAGCTTTTTCCGCTTGTCGGGCGGATCGGCACTTCTTCCAAGCTGTCAAGAACTGCCGCACGATGTCGTCGGAAGGCTCTTGCCAGGTTGGAACGATCCCATGAGAATCGCACAACGGCATCATGGCGCGGATGCGGTCGAGCGCAGAGTTGTTGCACAATGGGACGACCCACCTCGGCAACCTAAACCACTCATGGTGATCGGGGTCATTCTTGAACAGCTCTAGCAGCATCGCATCCAACTCTGTGACGGTGAAATTCCAGTTAAGGCCCGGCACAGCCTCATGATGTCCGCTGCATTTTGGAACTCCCAAGTGTGTCTCCTCCTCTCCGCAAGGGAAGCGGCGGCGAAGGAAATTCATGCGCCAACCGCGCTTTACGGTGAGTCCGCAAGCCCGAGGTGCAAGATCCGGTCACAACTATCTTCAACCTAGCATCCTCCGGCCAAGTTGCTCCAATCGCTGTCACAAGACTATTGGGGTTTAGCGCAGGCGTTGAAGGGCTGCGGGTTCTCCTCAACGATCCAACACCAATTGGCTCTCCACTCCTCCCACTTGCTGCGGAACTCTCCTTCCAGATAGGGCCTCCTTCTTGCCGAATTTCGGAGACCCAAGCAATCCCTCCGGCTAGCGGCTCCCTCTCTCAACGCTGGGCATGAAGAAGTTGCGGAAGAGGGCTACGTTGGGGTGGATCTCGACAAAGTTTTCCGCAAAAGGTGTGCGAAAACTGCCATGGTCAGACGGCGTTGGGGGTGAAATCAAGGAGGCGGAACCCGTAGGTGTTCATAATGTCGCAGAAGAATTCGTAAAAGGGCGGCGAGCTCGCAATAGAAGAAAAGCGCAAAGAAAGGATACCCAGTTGGGGCTAGTTCAGAAGCGGAGGCGGTAGTACCTTCTGGCGCCGGATGCGCACGCCGCTCCGTCGACCAATAGAGGTAGAAGCCTCCCTCAGCCTCCTTTAAGGCCGAGCTAGGGGAGAAGATGGCCCGCTCCTTTCGCAGAAGGCGAGCCGCCACGCCTCGGCCGACTTCACGCCTTCCCCTTGTCTCGCCGAGCCATGGCGAGGCGGTGGAGGAGACCGACAGCTGCTGATGGCGCTAGGCGAAGGGGCGGAGCGCCGCTCTTCGCGACCGGAGAAGAAGGGGGAGCGGCGGTGGTTTTTGGGACAAGACAAAGAATGGCGAGGTGAGCGACCTGCCCTCGCTTCCCCTGCTTATAAGGAGGGAGAGGGGCGGACGCTCCGCTGTAATAAAGAAACCCCACGACTCGCCCCACGATCTTCACACGACGCCATCGCTCGCGCGGCTGCTCATGGGGACGTGGTGGGTCCGGGCAAGTAACGGCGTGATCAAGGCTGCGGTGATCGCAGACGCTTTTGGGCCCGCCCAACAACGCCGGCACCGTGTGGCCCAGCCCGAAGTTGCTGGGGTTTCACGTATTTCAGAAAGTGAACTGCAGCAGCTGGCAAAAGTGACTCGTCAGCTCCTCGCTTATCGCTGGTAGCTCGCTTGTCAGGGATTAATCGCTGCCCAGGCCAGGTTGACAGCCTCCCGGCATCTTGGCGCGAAAGATGTCGGGAGGCTGATCTGACCCATCGAACACCTATGGGACCGGCGGACCGAGTCCCTTTGGTTCGGAGGGGGCGGAGATCGCACGAAGATCGGATCGAGGCGGCTAAGCACACGAGCAGCTTTACCCAGCCTTCGAGCTCTCCTGAGAGATAAAACTCCTACCGCTTTGTCCGATTTGTATTGTGTTCTTGCTAGGGAGCGATGAGAGCTACAAGACCTAGCGTGAGTATTCTCTCGTCTCAATGAGTCGAACGGACTGAACCCCCCACGCTATGCGCATGGGCCTCCTTTTATATGCTCAAGGGGTCTCCAACAGTGGCAACGTAGATGAGGGTACAAATGGAAAACAAAGAGTTGGTACACCTACTTGTACAAAGGTACAAAGGTAATATACCTAACCCTCGACGGCAAGGGACAAAAGCATTAAATGCCCGCCCTCGCCGCTTAAATAGTGCAACAGGACCGTCAGAGCGCCACCGCTTGCCACGATGGTAGGCTTGTCAATGCCGCTTATCGCCGCTTCCCCCTAATCGGGCTGCACAAATTTTCTGACACGCTGCCGCATGGAATGGTCCCATGGCGACACGCTGATGGATGAGCTGGAGCGGAGATGAAGAGAGGTTGCTCGCCGCTTCAAGCGCCTTTGCCGGCTGAATCTTGTCGCGTCCCCGGAGGCTTGTCGGCCTGAGCCTTCCCGCAAGCTCCTCTTGCCGGGTCTTGTTTTCAAGGTGCCTTGAGGGCCTTCCCGCAAGCTCCTCTTGCCGGGCCTTGTCTTCTTGGTTAAATACTTTGTTCTTGAATGGCTCCAGAGGAACCACAGAGGATCTGGCGGTGACTGTGCAAGCCTTGCCACTTGGTGTCAGAATCGCCCAGGCACGAAGTTCGGGATACTAGGGTACCCCTACTCTAGTACACCGACACTCCTAGTGATCCTTTAGAACAATATTTGCTCGACCATGAAAATGATATGTTTATGAATGAAAGAAGGGAAATAGATGAAGTATTCTTTAAACAGGGACCTATTTTGAAACACAACTTGCCTATTGAAACTTAGGGGATCCTCCTCCACCCAAGGGTGACCCTGTGTTTGAGCTTAAACCATTACCTGATACTCTTAAATATGCTTATCTTGATGAAAAGAAGATATATCCTGTTATTAGTAGTGCTAACCTTTCAGAGCATGAAGAAAAGAAATTATTGAAAACTCAAGAAGCATTGTGTCGCTATTGGATATACTCTTGATGATCTTAAGGGCATTAGTCCCACTCTATGCCAGCACAAAATAAAATTGGAGTAAGACGCTAAACCAGTTGCTGATCACCAACGGCGGTTAAATCCTAAGATGAAAGAAGTGGTAAGAAAAGAAATACTAAAGCTTCTAGAGGCGGGCATAATTTATCCCGTTGCTGATAGTCAGTGGATAAGTCATATCCATTGTGTCCCATGAAGGGAGGTATTACTGTTGTTCCTAATGATAAAGATGAATTGATCCCGCAAAGAATTACTATAGGTTATAGAATGGTAATTGATTTCCGCAAATTAAATAAAGCTACTAAAAAGGATCATTACCCTTTACCTTTTATTGATCAAGTGCTAGAAAGATTATCCAAACATACACATTTTTGCTTTCTTGATAGTTATTCTGGTTTCTCTCAAATGCCTGTGTCAAAAGAGGACCAAGAAAATACCACTTTTACTTGCCCTTTCGGTACCTTTGCTTATAGACGTATGCCTTTTGGTTTATGTAATGCACCTGCTACCTTTCAAAGATGTATGACTGCTATATTCTCTGACTTTTGTGAAAAGATTGTTGAGGTTTTCATGGATGATTTCTCTATATATGGAACTTCTTTTGATGATTGCTTAAGCAACCTTGATCGAAGTTTTGCGTAGATGTGAAGAAACTAATATTGTCTTGAATTGGGAGAAGTGCCACTTTATGGTTAATGAAGGTATTGTCTTGGGGCATAAAATTTCTGAAAGAGGTATTGAAGTTGACAAAGCTAAAGTTGATGCTATTGAAAAGATGTCGTGTCCTAAGGACATTAAAGGTATAAGAAGTTTCCTTGGTCATGTCGGTTTTTATAGGAGGTTCATTACAGACTTCTAAAAAATATCTAGGCCTCTAACTAATCTCTTACAAAAAGATATTCCTTTTGTCTTTGATGATGATTGTGTAGAAGCATTTGAAATACTTAAGGAAGCTTTGATTTCTGCACCCATTGTTCAACCACCCGATTGGAATTTACCCTTTGAAATTATGTGTGATGCTAGTGATTATGTTGTAGGTGCTGTTCTAGGACAAAGAGTTGATAAGAAATTAAATGTTATCCAATATGCTAGTAAAACTCTAGACAGTGCCTAGAAAAATTATGCTAGTACCGAAAAAGAATTTTTAGCAGTTGTATTTACTTGTGATAAGTTTAGACCTTATATCGTTGATTCTAAAGTAACTATTCACACTGATCATGCTGCTATTAAATATCTTATGGAAAAGAAAGATGCTAAACCTAGACTTATTAGATGGGTTCTCTTGCTACAAGAATTCGATTTGCATATTATTGATAGAAAGGGAGATGAGAACCCCGTAGCAGACAACTTGTCTAGGTTAGAGAATGTTCTTGATGACCCACTTCCTATTGATGATAGCTTTCCTGATGAACAATTAGTTGTCATAAATGCTTCTCGTATTGCTCCATGGTATGCTGATTATGATAATTACATTGTTGCTAAATTTATACCACCTAGTTTCACATTCCAGCAAAAGAAAGAGTTTTTTCTATGACTTAAGACATTACTTCTGGGATGACTCACACCTTTATAAAGAAGGAGTAGATGGTGTTATTAGACGTTGTGTACCTGAGCATGAACAGGAACATATCCTACGCAAATGTCACTCCGAGGCTTATGGAGGGCACCATGCTGGAGATAGAACTGCGCATAAGGTATTGCAATCCGGTTTTTATTGGCCTACTCTCTTCAAAGAAGCCCGTAAGTTTGTCTTGTCTTGTGATGAATGTCAAAGAATTGGTAATATTAGTAGACGTCAAGAAATGCCTATGAATTATTCACTTGTTATTGAACCATTTGATGTTTGGGGCTTTGATTATATGGGACCGCTTTCCTTCCTCTAATGGGTATACACATATTTTAGTTGCTGTTGATTACGTTACTAAGTGGGTAGAAGCTATTCCAACTAGTGGTGCTGATCATAACACCTCTATTAAGATGCTTAAAGAAGTTATTTTTCCGAGGTTTGGAGTCCCTAGATATTTAATGACTGGCGGTGGGTCACATTTTATTCATGGTGCTTTTCGTAAAATGCTTGCTAAGTATGATGTTAATCATAGAATTGCATCTCCATATCACCCACAGTCCAGTGGTCAAGTAGAATTGAGTAATAGAGAGATCAAGTTAATTTTGCAAAAGACTGTTAATAGATCTAGGAAGAATTGGTCCAAGAAACTTGATGATGCATTATGGGCCTATAGAACTGCATATAAAATCCTATTGGCATGTCTCCGTATAAAATGATTTATGGAAAAGCATGTCACTTACCTCTCGAACTAGAACATAAGGCATATTGGGCCATTAAAGAGCTCAATTATGATTTCAAGCTTGCCGGTGATAAGAGGCTATTTGACATTAGCTCACTTGATGAATGGAGAACCCAGGCCTATGAGGATGCCAAACTGTTTAAAGAAACAGTTAAGAGATGGCATGACAAAAGGATACAAAAGCGTGAGTTTAACGTAGGTGACTGTGTGTTACTATTCAACTCTCGTTTAAGATTTTTTGCAGGAAAACTTCTCTCTAAATGGGAAGGTCCTTACGTTATTGAGGAGGTCTATCATTAGGTGCCATAAAAATCAACAACTTCAAGGCATAAATCCAAAGGTGGTGAACGGTCAAAGAATCAAACATTATATCTCGTGTAATCCTATAAATGTTGAAACTAATGTTATTGAAACCGTGACCGGAGGAATACATAAGGGACACTTTCTAACGCCTTGAGACTCAAAAGGAGTAGGTATGTGGTACAGTAAACCGACTCCAAAACAGTTCTAATGGTAATTTTCTCCGCTTTGGAATATTTAAGAAAATAGGAAAATAAGAAGTAGTTAAGGAAGGACACGAGGCGTCCACGAGGTGGAGGGCGCGCCTACCATTGGCGCCGCTTCTTACCTCGTGGGCACCTCGTGTGCCCTCCGGATTCCGTTTTCTTGCAGGATACTTCTTTCAGTCGGTAAAAATTCATTATATAATCTCCCGAAGGTTTTGACCACCGTACCACGCAAATATCTTCTGTTTTTGTTTCGAGCTATTTTTTGACAGATCTAGATCATCATGACGTCTTCAAGCACTCCCAGGGACAAGTTCTTCGAGAAGGTTATCAATCCTTACCTCACGGAGGTGCTCCAACACCCTCAAACAATTGAGATTCGTGATGGGTTGCTGCACATCCGCGATGTCGAGGGACCAAGGAGGACCGGAAGCATGGAGACAAGACTCGAAGCAATGGAGCAACAAGTTTTCAAGTGCCAGGGGAGGGTGGAACGCGGACTCAACGCCAACCACATGATGATCGCGGAGTTCACCAACAACCACAAGCTGGATGACAAGACCATTGGTGTTGGGGATATAACTATTTGTGTAAGCCGCCCATGAGGGGTCGAGTTACGCAAAGAGGGATTCATCAGAAGAAGCCCAAGACCAAGCGTGAAGATGGCGGTTCAATAAAGGGTCTAAATCCCACAGGCGACTTAAGGCCCGTAGTGGTAAACCGCCATGATGGCATGACTTGTATCGTAAGGTAGAATTAACTAGTCACCGAGCCGGACACTGTTTATGAGCCGGCCGGGACTCTGTAGGCCGCAGGGCATCAACCCATGTATATAAGGGGACGACCCGCTGGCGGCTTAGGGCAAGAAACAACTCATCGAGAGCCGGGCATAGCGTATCTCGCTTCCTGGTCATCGAAACATGAAGCAATACCAACCAAACTAGACGTAGGCCTTACCTTCACCGTAAGGGGCCGAACTAGTATAAACCTCTCGCGTTCTTTGTCCCGATTAACCCCTTTAAGCTTCCTAGTTGCGATGGCTCCACAACTAAGTCCTTGCAAGAGGACATCTGCCATGACAATTCCATGACAGTTGGCGCCCACCATGGGGCCAGCGCACGGTGGATTTGAGTTCTTGAAGGGCAGCTTCGAAGGGCTCAAGGGATACTGTGATGGGCGGATGACCAAGAGTCGCCGCGGCAAGATCTACATCGACAACGGCGTCGGGGCCCCGACGCCGACTCAATTGAGTACGGGTACCGGGTCCCCTTCGGCGGAATCCACGCCTTCATCGGGCCGGATTGGCGAGCCGGGCCTCGAGCCAGACAACTGCATCGACCTCGTCGAGACACCTCAGCGCGCGAGACCCGCCCGAGTTCAACCCGGCATGAAGCGTGCCTTCGTGGGTTGCATCCACGGAGAGGAACTTTCTAAAGGACCTGAAGATGGTGGTGAGACGGCCGTCCTCTCTGCCGGTGATTCGTCCGCCGGTTCAACAGATTCGTTGTATCAAGTCCAAGAGGGCATGCTTGGGGGTTGTTCTGACGGCTCTAGTATTCCGGACTTCTGTGAGCCGCCAAGCTGGGCAGGAGTCTTCATGGCTGGTACTCAACCCGGTCAAAACTTAATGGCTGCAACAGCAATAACGTCCGGTCGAGCGGCCGGGCAGAGGCCCCGTGCACCCGCCGCTCAGTGCCGATGGATCTCATGGATAAGCCGACGGTTCGTTAACCGCCACAGTTATTCCTGCAAATCAAGATGAGCATAACGTGGAGGTGGCAAAGGTGCGTGAGGAGATAGCTCGGGCCAAGGAGGCCTTGGCAGCTGAGGACACCAGGTTAGCTACAGAACGGGCGGCGTTGGATGCACGGGTGCAACAACTCCAGTCAGAGGCTTTCCAGCTTAATATGAGCCTGAACGAATCTAATGAGGTGATGAGAAGGAGGCACCAGAAAACTCAATCCCGTTTGCCTCCGGTTTATGACCCTCAGAACCTTTTCACTACACCCGGTGCCGGTCCTAGCAACCCGCCCGAAGCAAATCAGTTTATAACGGCTGGAGCGGGAGGACCGGCTCAGCCTCGAGAGATGGCACCTCCTCATGGGACTATGGCCCCGCCCCGCTATGTGCCAATACCACCGGGTCATTTTTCCAACCCCATGGAGAACTTAATCGCAGCATCGGCGCGTTTGGCGGCTCTCCCAGTGGACGGTGATGATCCGACAGTGGTGGAGACCCGAAGGATCAGAGACCTCGTCCAGACAGCCCTAGCTCAGCAAGATACTTATTCTTACAACCGGGACAGGATTCATTCAACTCCTCCTCCTTGGTTAGCTCCGGCTCGTCAAAACCGGAGTCCGAGTTACAGCAGGCACATGGAGTCAGAAGCTTTGTCAAGCAACGCCAAAGACCGTGAATTCCGCCTTGGTGGATATAACCCGGTGCAGGACCGGATACATCAGGAGGACGAGCGGGCGGCTCAGCTAGTGGCTCAACAAACGACTCATCAGGACCTTCCAGATTATCCCCCGACTTTCGTTGAGGCGGGAGTGGCTACCAGAACCAGCGGTGTTCCTTGCTTAGTGTCGGCTTTACGCAATGTACATTTACCCAAGGACTTCAAGGGACCTCGGAAGGTGCCGAATTACACGGCCGACTTGCAGCCCGGAGCGTGGATCGAAAGTTATGAGATGGCCATGGAGCTGTTGGAGGTCAGTGATGCAACAATGGCTAAGTACTTCACCATGATGTTAGATGGAACGGCCCGATCTTGGTTAAAGGGCTTGCCACCCAATTCTGTTAGCTCATGGGCAGAATTGAAAGCCCGATTCATCCAGAACTTCAAAGACACTTGCAAGAAATCTATGTCGATTGTGGACCTGACAAATTGTAAGCAGGAGGAAGGTGAATCCACGACTCATTGGGTACGTCGGGTCAAGGAGATAATACATTCGTCTGACAAGATGGATGCCGGTTCTGCAGTCCTCATGTTGGAGAAGAACTGCCGCTTTGAGCCCCTGAGACAGAAACTGGGGCGCCTTAAGCGTGATTGCAATGATATGGGTATGTTGATGGCAGCTTTAGTCAAATATGCTGACTCTGATAGTACCAAGGATCCCGCGTCTGATGAGGAAAAGATAGGGAAGGGAAAGAAGAACGGCAATGGAAAGGGTCAGCAGCATAACCCAACGAATCAAGGAGGCAATAAGCGTAAGTCTGAGGGTAACCCAGAGTTTGTAGCCAACGCCAATGCACAGGGTAACAATCAAAGACGTAAGGGCAAGCCGCCCCTCTCTGGCGGGTCGTGCCCATCTCTTGAGCAAGCATTACTCAATGAGCCTTGCCCGAGACACGACACCCGGGAACGACCCGCCACTCACTTATGGAAAGACTGTGCGATCATGAAGGCTTTCAAAAATTCCAACATGTTTGATGGCAATCATGGGTCGGGCGGCGGCTCAGGAGCAGGCGGCTTTCATGGCCCGGGCGGCGGTTCAAGTTCCGGCTTTCAAGGAAATCAAGGCGGCTATAATCAGCGATCGTTTGGCCAAGGGGACAGCAGAAGAAAGAATCAGGTTATCAAAGCCACCAAGCAAATGAATGGTGGGCAGTATCATGTGTTCACCACTAATTTGTGCAAACGTGACCAGAAGGTTCATAAGAGGGCCGTGAATTCTATTGAGCCGGCGGTTCCTCGTTATTTAAGGTGGTTAGAACAGCCCATTGTATGGAGCAGGGAAGATCACCCCTTCCGGGTTGATAATCCGGGTCAGTTGGCCTTGGTGGTAGCACCTCAGGTTGGTGGATATAAATTCACTAAGGTACTCATGGACGGAGGTAGCAGCATCAATATCCTCTATTATGAGACCTTTCACCGCATGGGATTGATTGATAAGGACTTGAGGACGTCCAACACTGTCTTTCATGGAGTGGTGCCTGGTAAGTCGGCTTACCCAGTTGGCAAGATTGAACTGGAAGTGGCCTTTGGAGATGAGTATGATTCTAGAGCCGAGAAACTAACTTTTGAGGTGGTCAAAATCAAGAGTCCATATCATGCTCTGTTTGGTCGGCTGGCTTATGCCAAGTTCATGGCACGGCCGTGTTATGTTTATCTACAGCTTAAGATGCCGGGTCACAAGGGCACCATCACCGTGCATGGAAGTCGAAAGGTAGCCCTGGAATGTGAGGAAGGCGACGCGGCTTATGCTGAGTCTGTTTGTGCAGCAGAGGAGCTGAAGTATTATCAAGACAATGTTGACCCCGCGGATATGACCTCTCTAAAGAAGCCAACCACCGAGCATGACCCGACTTATCAGCGATGTGTATAGAACTGTCTCCACGATCAAATTGGGCGCAATGTTCATGCTTATGTGGATGACATCATGGTGAAGTCCTGAGAGAAGGAAACCTTGATATCTGATTTGAAAGAGACCTTTGATAATCTCCGGGTTTATAAGATGATGCTTAACCCGGCAAAGTGTGTATTTGGTGTACCTGCAGGCAAGCTCTTGGGGTTCCTGGTTTCAAACAGAGGCATTGAAGCTAATCCGGAGAAGATCAAGGCAATTACCTCTTTAGCTAAACCGGCGTGCATCAATGATGTTCAAATGATCGGGCGGGTCGTGTTGCTGCTTTTAAGCCGGTTCATAAGCCGGTTAGGTGAGAAGGCCCTACCGCTGTATCAGATGATGAAGAAAACATACACTTTTGTCTGGAGTGATGCTGCTAATCTGCCTTTGAAGATTTAAAGAGACAATTGTCTGAGCCGCGGGTCCTTGCGGCTCCCATTGATAGGGAGCCATTACTGTTATATGTGGCTGCTAACGCACGAGCCGTCAGTGTTGCCATCGTGGTGGAGCGCAAGGAGGCTGGCAAGGAGCATCCGGTTCAACGGCCGGTTTATTACATCAGTGAGGTGCTCATAGAGTCCAAGCAAAGGTATCCGCATTGGCAGAAGCTTGTTTATGGAGTGTTTATGGCAAGTCGGAAGCTGAAACAGTACTTCCAAGGTTATCCTATAACTGTGGTAAGTTCTGCCCCCTTGGGAGACATCATCGAGCAGGGGAAGCCACAGGACGAATCGCCAAGTGGGCCATTGAGCTTGGGCCTCATGGTTTGAAGTACATGCCACATACTGCTATTAAGTCTCAAGCCTTGGTGGACTTTATTAATGATTGTACAGAGTTACAGGCACCTGAGGAGAAGGCAGATAACACATATTGGACTATTCACTTTGATGGGTCCAAGCAGTTGGAAGGCTCGGGTCGGAGTCGCTTTTAACTTCCCCTCGAGGTGACAAATTTTGTTATGTGCTCTGCTTATGTTTCCTTGTACTAACAATGCAGCTGAGTATGAGGCCTTACTCCATGGTCTCAGGATGGCCAAAGAGATGAATTTGAGCCGGGTAAGGTGTTTGGGTGACTCAGATCTTGTAGCTCAACAAGTATCAGGCAAGTGGGATTCTAAGGACCCCTTAATGGCGGCTTACCTCGTGAAGTTGATGCTGTGGCTAGGCACTTCAAAGGTTATCAAGTGGAGCATATTGATTGAAGAAATAATGAGGCGGCTGATGCTTTAAGCCGGCTGGGTTCTCAGCGTAAGCCGGTGCCGCCTAACACCTTTCTCGTTGTTTTGCATAATCCTTCCACAAGATACCTACAGAGGAAGAACTAGCAGTGCTGCACTGGAGGCACACCGGTGGCAGCCCCGCACGTCATCCCGGATTGGACAAAGGTCGTATTTGGCATATATGACTGGGAGAGTTGCTCGAGGATGAGACTTTGGCGAGACAAATCATCAGGCGATCCAAATCTATGACGATTGTTCATGGCGAGTCACATCACCGCAGTGTTACTGGGGCGTTTCAATGTTGTGTGTCGCCTGCGGAGGGTCAGGAGATACTTCGTGAGATCCATGAAGGAGACTGTGGTCATCATGTCGTCTCAAAATATCTTGTTGCCAAAGCTTTTCGTCATGGTTTCTATTGGGCGACTACCATGCCGACGTGGAGGATCCGGTTAGCAAATGTGACGGATGTCAAAAATTCTCACGACGAGCTCATGTGCTGGCTCAAGAGTTGAGGATGATTCCAATTACTTGGCCGTTCGCAGTCTGGGGGCTTGACATGGTTGGACCTTTCAAGAGGTCTAAGGATAAAAAGACACACCTCCTGGTGGTAGTGGATAAATTTACAAAGAGGGTCGAGGCATAGCCGGTCAGTAAGTGTGATGCAGCCACCATGTTCAGTTCATGAAAAGGTGATCTTCGCTTTGGTTTTCCACACAAAGATCATAATCGATAATGGCACTAATCTCTCCAAAGGTGCCATGGAAGAGTTCTCATTAACGAGAACATATCCGCTTGATGTTTCGGCTGTTGCTCATCCTCAATCCAATGGTCAAGCAGAGAGAGCTAATTAGGAGATCCTGAAGGGTATTAAACCCCGGCTCTTAGTCCCTTTACAGCGAGCTCCGGGTTGTTGGGTGGAGGAGCTACCCTCTGTACTGTGGAGCATCAACACTACGCCTAACAGATCTACATGTTATACACCTTTCTTCATGGTCTATGGAGCGGAGGCAGTCCTGCCAAGTGACATCCCAAGACGACTCACCCAAGGTGGCGGCTTACGTTGAGGCTGATAATCTAAAAAGCTAGTCAGGATGCAATTGACTTGTTGGATGAGGAGCGAGACTTGGCAATAGCCCGCTCATCGATTTACCAGCAAGACCTGAGCCGCTATCACCGCCGCAGGGTTAGAAGCAGAGCCTTTCAGGAAGGCAACTTAGTGCTCCGGCTCATCCAGATCGCCGATATGCACAAGCTATCCCCTCCTTGGGAAGGACCCTTTGTGGTCAGCAAGAATCTAAACAACGGGTCATACTATCTCATCGATGTTCGGGAGCACAAAGACTCATGTAAGTCGGAGGAAGAGACCCGCCGGCCGTGGAACATCGTTCATCTTCGGCCTTACTGTACTTGAGCCACCGGCTCTCAAGATGTATATATTTTAAAACTGTATATATTATATAAAGCAATAAAGCAGGACCTCATCCTTTTCACACTCAAAGGTTTATATGTCTTCTTTATCAGGTGGTGGAAACAACCAACATGGAGCGGATCATATCTGAATCCGGCTTTCCCTTTGGTCTGGCTTATGATCATATCTGAATCTAGCCATGATCATTTGGGGGCTTCCTGTTCAAACATAGGTCGTATTCAAACCAAAGAGAACATAGCTGTCGATACCCACTTGATCGGCACACTACCAAACCCACTTGGGGGCTTCTTGATCATATTTGAATCATAGCTTAACCTCTTTGGGTCTGACGTGGATCGTATTCGAATCAACGTCATTAAACAACTCTTATGATCACTTGGGGGCTTCCTGTTCAAACATAGGTCGATTCAACCAAAGAGAACATAGTTGTCGATACCCACTTGATCGGCATCGCCAAAGCCACCGGGGCTATATGATCGTATTCAATCTTAGCTTAACCCCTTTGGAACGGTTCACCGATCGTATTCGAATCGTAGGCCTTTGAAATTAAGTTTACTATTCATTATATTTTGTAAGTGTAAATGTTATTAAGGGCCGTGAACATTATATGTGCCAACTTTCGTGAGTTAAACTAACTCTCATGATTTGGGTCACATAATGTTTACGAGAATACCAAAAAGATCGCAGTAAGCTATTGTGATTAAAATCATAAACCGCCTTTATATGATGTTTTGGTTCGTACTCGGGTTATCAATACTTTATGTGACCCCGGATGTATAAATCGCCAAGGAATTCTGCTTTGTTTTATATGCAGGATAAGGCAAGCGAGTTTTAACATCGTGGAAAGATCAACATAAGCTGGAAATATATAGTGATGGCGGCTTACGAAAGTATTAAGCGCCACAAACATGCACGAAGGCATGACAAAAATTGAGAGGTTTTTCTACCCTATTACAAGACTCCCCGAGTCTGAATAATGAAGCATTGTTTTCGCGAAGTCATAAACGCCTGGCGGTTCACTCCTTTGGTGGGCTTGAAGATTCCGGGTTATCCTTCTCCGCCTCCGCCTGCTGCCTGTCCCGGAAGGTTGATGAGGCCCGGTCAATGCCGCTTAAGGCTTCAAACTCAGCTTCATCATCTATTAAACCGCCGGGTCAACTTCAGGGCAAAGGTGTGCTTACGAGTTGGAGGATCGGTGACATCATCATAGTGAGGTGGTGGAATTCTCCTGCTCATTGTCCATAGCCCTACCGATACTTGGTAAGGTCAATATCGTTCCCAATGATAGTAGCAACATGACGTACGTCTTTCACACAAGCGGTAAAGTCTGTCTCGTCGAATAAAGAGCCGCATTCCTTCAAGCTGGGATATCCAAGAGCAACGTCTACCAGGTCTAATTTTGGAAGCAACGCCTTGGCCCGACTCAAGGCAGCTATAGCCCCGGTTCTGGGAGATGCCCGTCTTAGCTCTTGGATCCATTGGGGTAGCACGGCAAGCCACTTTAGCACATCTTGCAGGAGATGGGGAATATCATTTGATAAAGCCACAATGGCCAAAGCACGTTGTGACCCGGTATACAGTTGCTCCACCAGAGTGTAAACCGCCTTCAGCTTGATCAACATATTCTGCTTGAGGTTTGTGCTCCTGGGGC
Organism: Aegilops bicornis; assembly: GCA_021605145.1. NCBI lineage: Eukaryota > Viridiplantae > Streptophyta > Magnoliopsida > Poales > Poaceae > Aegilops > Aegilops bicornis. The sequence goes on along the minus strand of CM038674.1, from coordinate 317,505,159 downwards.
CTACGTTCATAAACATAAGGTGAGCCGGAGATGACATTAAATTAGTCATCAAAGGAAGGATTGCAATATTCAAGGTTATATATAGTAACTTCATCAAGATTGTCGAGACCATTTGAGATATCTGGCGTTTTAAGCGGGACAACTTTCATTATTACTTCCATAGCGACGTCATTGTCTCGGCCCGGGTCACCAAAGTGAGGCCTTCTCGTCACCCAGATTTTCTTCTCCTCAAGATCAAAATTCTTCTTCAACTTCTCTTGTTCAGAGACGCTGAATTCAAATTTGTAGTTGGCCTTTTGAAGTTCAAGTTCTTGAGCTGCCAGGCGGCTCTTCAGGCCAGCAATCTCCGACTCAAATTGACTTGTTGTGGCCTTCATTGATGCCAGGTTATAGTCAGAATCATGGTAATATATCATTAAGTCCCAAGCACTTTCCAAGCAAAGGTACTTGACACTTGGGGGCTAATGTATGCTGAAGAAATTTAATGTACAATGCCGGTTCATGAGAAATTAAGTCCCAAGCACTTTGCAAGCAAAGATACTTGACACTTGGGGGCTAATGTGTATTGCAAATTCAAGGTATCATGTTACAACCGGGTTAAATATCTTCATATAAACCGGACAAGGCAGTGTTAAGCAGGTTTCTAAGTCTACAACATATTCATTCATAAGCAATAGACTTGGGGGCTGATACAGTAAGTATGATTAAGGAAAGTAGCATAAGTTATACCTCAGATTTGTGTTGTATTTGCTTCACCATGTTAATCTCCAGGTCCCGACTGCTATGTACCTGATTGATATAGCCAAAGATTATATCTCCAATGCTCAAATGAGTATAGTCAGCAATGTCTAACTTGGCCTTTCGGCGCTCCAAAAGTTCCTCCTTGGCAGAGCACTTGGCAAGGACAGTGGGCTGACCCGGTTCAACAAACTGAGTCTTCAGAATTTCAACTTCGGATCAATTGTCTTGGTCGGGCTAGGAGCTTCCGGGTTATCGAGCTGTTGAGAGTATCTTGGTGGTGGATCAGAGGTTGGTACCGGAATGTCGAGGCTGGTTCAAAGTGGCCGGTGATGGGTAGAACTGTCAGAGCGATCAGGCAAGCTCCTGGCTCGATCATGACCGGTCTTGGGATGGTTTACTCTTTTGCCCTCTTCTTGGGCTTCACCACGCACGTGGACAAAGCGTAAGGGTGAGTACAAAAATATGAGTAAGGTAAAAGCATAAGGAAAACAAAATTATATTACCTGTAAGGGCAGTCTTGAAAGTCGCATGTTAGATTGCATAGACTCACGAGGAAGGAGAGGTATCCCGAGAATTGGAGTCGGATGGATTGAGAGGTTGTGAATTAAGCCCGCCAAAGGGTAAACAAAACGTAAATCGGAGATAACCTCACCGACGCTTCTGGTTACGTCCAGTAAGTTTGAGGAGAGCTCTATATCCTTGCTGGCCCGGGTCTGCCTTCGGCTTTCAAATTTCTGTTGCTTCAAAAGAAATTGAGGATCTTGGTAAGCCAAAGGATGTGAAAATCTTACTTTCTGGGTCACTTTTGAATTTTCTGACGCGGCAGGGGCTCGGAGTCGGAGGTAATTATAGTTACCTCTTCCTCGACGGCTTGGCTATTCCCCGTATCCTCCTGAAAAGATTTAAGGTCAGCAAGGTGATAATAAAGAGTCAAGGGAGTTAAAAGTTACCTCTTCTTCATCATCATCAGTGTCATCAAGCTTAAACATATCCGAAGCACTTGGCTTCCTCTTCTTCGAAGTTCCAGTCTTGGCGGCTTTCCTTTCATCTCTTTTTGCCGCTTTGGCCTGTTTGGCCGCCTCATGGTTATACTTGACCTTCCATAAGTTATCATCGGCCTGTGAAAAATAATAAGGAGTTATGAGTAAAGCAAGGTGTAATATAGTGAAGAGTATTCATTGAGATTGATGGCTTACTGTAGGGGCCGGGTTCTTCTTGCAGAAAGGAAGTAAGCCAAAGGCATTACTAGTCACTGTGCCCTCTTTCAAAGAACGCCCCGAGTCGTAGCCTCTACCACATCATCTGGTAAGTCGTCGGGACTATGACGCAGTGGGTCATTATTCTCGCTAGAGTAAGTGCACATTAAGCCGGGGCGGCGGCTTAACGGAATTACTCGCCAAGTGACCCAGACTCGAACCAGGTCAATACCATCCAAGCCACATCCCAAAAGAGCTTTGATTTTAATAATGGTGGGAGCAAGTGGCAGACGTTCAACAACAGTTAGTTTATCTCGCAGCGGGTGGTTGGAGTCAAGGCGCAAGGCGCGGAAGCCGGGTAGAGGATTTTCGTCAGCCGGAGAAGTATCTTGGCAGTAGAACCACGTCTAATTCCAATCCTTTGGATGACTCGGCAGTTCAGCATAAGGAAAAAGGCAGTCTCTCCGTCGTTGAATCAAGATGCCACCAAGTTCCAGACTGGGCCCGTTGGCGCGTTCATTCTGCCGGTTTAAGTAAAGCAATTCTCTGAATAAAAGTAAGCTAGGTTCTTCCCCAAGGTACACCTCGCAGAAGACTTGGAAGTTGCAAATATTTGACACGAAATTGGGCCCGATGTCTTGAGGTCTGAGGTCAAAGAAATGTAAAACATCCCTGAAGAATTTTGAACCGGGTGGAGCGAAGCCCGGTTCATATGATCAAGATAACACGATCACCTCCCTTCCTTGGGTTGAGGGTTCTCCTCTGACGGGTTAGGAGCACGATAAGACATGACCTCTCTCTTGGGCAGATGGCGGATTTCACAAAGTCGACAAAGTGCTTTCAGAATAAAGGATTTGACCCAATTGCAGTCCACAGGAGCTTTGGGAGCCTTGGGTGCCATTGTATAAATTGAAGCCTATGACAAAATAAGAAATTCGTTCAAATTTAACACGGAGGAAAGCATTTTAAGTTTATTCAAAATGGCGGCTTAAGAAGGGGCCTAATGACATATGGGTAACTATGCAGTAATATTTAAACTGTTACAGGTATCAAAGGCACTTAAATTTTCTTAAGTCGCCAGAACAAGCAAGACTGACAACCGGTTTTGTCTTAAACCGGCCGTATGGGCTACCATGGTTAAACAGGTTCAACAGATGCAGTTTTTGGCTAAGTGTGGAACAAACAGGTTTCACAGTTTACAGAAATTATTTTGGATCAAACGGTTGCTCTGAAAAGAAAAAATTCTAGACCTAAAAACCAGGGCAGAGAAGTTCATCTACTCGAAGGAGGCCTTTAAAAAAGGAAACGGAGATCTGTTTCTATTCAAGATGGGTGCGGAACAGCCATCGCAGTAGTTCTAACTGTCTAAAGATAAAAAAGGAGCACTGGAGGGGAAAATTATCAAGGGTTTGCAATGGGCGGCGATGAACACCGACGAACTCGGGAGGCCATAATGCAGATCTAGAAGCAGGGAAAGAAAAGGACTTGAGGATGCAGAGGTATTGCAGGTGTCCGTCGCGCTTCTCTGGTCAAATCAGGTTGATGCAGCGGCCTGAGTTGGAGAAGACGAGGAGATCTGCGGCGGCGGTGGCGGCAGAGCTCGAGCGGCAGAGAAACTGTGCGAGGAGGAAGACGACCGAAGAAGGAGAATGGGGAAGACCTAGGTCGCACTCATTTATAAGGGAAAGCCGACTGAGACGACGTGAGAAACGAGGAGGCCAACATCATTATCCAGCGGCCCCGACGCATCGGTTTTCGGAATGGTCAGTAAAGGCAAAAGACCCGTTGGAGGATATGACAGAATGAAATATGAATTTAATTGAGGATGACGTCACGGCGGGTTAACCCGGATCCAGAGGATGACGTCACGGCGGGTTAAAACCTTTGAACAGACAGAAGACTGAAGGTTTATTTTTAAGGTATTTTAAGATTGACATGAACAGGTTCAAATCAATCTGGGGCCTAATGTTGGGGATATAACTATTTGTGTAAGCCACCCATGAGGGGCCGGGTTACGCAAATAGGGATTCATCAGAAGAAGCCCAAGACCAAGCGTGAAGTGGCGGTTCAATAAAGGGTCTAAAGCCCACAGGCGACTTAAGGCCCGTAGTGGTAAACCGCCATGATGGCATGACTTGTATCGTAAGGTAGAATTAACTAGTCATCGAGCCGGACACTGTTTATGAGCCGACTGGGACTCTGTAGGCCGCAGGGCGTCTACCCATGTATATAAGGGGATGACCCCCTGGCGGCTTAGGGCAAGAAACAACTCATCGAGAGCCGGGCATAGCGTATCTCGCTCCCTGGTCATCGAAACATCAAGCAATACCAACCCAACTAGACGTAGGCCTTACCTTCACCGTAAGGGGCCGAACTAGTATAAACCTCTCGTGTCCTTTGTCCCGATTAACCCCTTTAAGCTTCCTAGTTGCGATGGCTCCACAACTAAGTCCTTGCAAGAGGACATCTGCCGTGACAATTCCACGACAATTGGGGAGACCATCTTCAAGCTTCACGAGAAAATTGAGCATCTCCAAGCCCAGATCTATGACCTGCAAAACCAAAACTGTGAGTATGAATATAGATTCAAGAGGATGAGTTTGACTGCAGATTTAAGGATCCCGGAGACTCGATCATCCTTCTATGATGGTGAGCCTATGCCTTGGAAGATGGACGACAAGCCTACATCATCAACAACTACATCATCACCACCATCGAGGAAGGAGACATAATCACATGGGTATGGGCACTCCCCTTGGCAACTGCCAAGCTCGGGGGAGATGCCCCGGTATCGTATCACCATCACACTCCTATCTTTATATTTTTTCTTAGTTCTATCCTTTTAATAATATCTTGATCTAGTAGAATAAAGTTTTAGTATGATCTAGTTTTGAGCTTTGCTTTATGATCCTTCTATGTAATCGAGTCCGTGAGCTATATAAAATAAAGATTAGTGTTGAGTCAGGGCTTGATTATCTTGCTATGATTGTGAGGGAAGTAAAGAAAAAGAAAGAATAAAAATAAATAAATAGATCATATTGATCTTATGGAGAGTAATGACTTCACATATAAAGAGTATGGTGAAGAAAAGTTGTTGAGAGTTGACAAACATAGTTTTTGTCATTGTTGCAATTAATAGGAAGTAATAAAGAAAGAGAGGTTTTCACATATAAATATACTATCTTGAACATCTTTTAATTGTGAGCACTCATTAAAATATGACATGCTAAAGAGTTGATGTTGGACAAGGAAGATAACGTAATGGGTTATGTTTTCTTATATCCAAAATAAAGTATATTGTCATGGATTATCCAACATGTTGAGCTTGCCTTTCCCCCTCATGCTAGCCAAATTCTTTGCACGAAGTAGAGATACTACTTGTGCTTCCGAATATCCTTAAACTCGGTTTTGCCATGAGAGTCCACCATATCTACCTATGGATTGAGTAAGATCCTTCAAGTAAGTTGTCATCATTGCATGCAATAAAAATTTCTCTCTAAATATGTATGATCTATTAATGTGGAGAAAATGAGCTTTATACGATCTTGTGATATGGAAGGAATAAAAGTGACGGACTGCATAATAAAGGTCCATATCACAAGTGGCAATATAAAGTAACGTTCTTTTGCATTAAGATTTCTTGCATCCAACCATAAAAGCACATGACAACCTCTGCTTCCCTCTGCGAAGGGCCTATCTTTTACTTTTGTCTTATACCTTATGCAAGAGTCATGGTGATATTCACCTTTCCTTTTTACATTTTATCCTTTGGCAAGCACATTGTGTTGGAAAGATCCTGATATATATATATATATATATCCAATTGGATGTAAGTTATCATGAATTATTATTGTTGACATTACCCTTGAGGTGAAAGGTTGGGAGGCAACACTATAAGCCCCTATCTTTCTCTCAGGTTCCGATTAAAACTCCATACCCATAAGTATTGCGTGAGTGTTAGCAATTATGAAAGACTAAATGATAGTTCAGTATGTAGATGTGCTGAAAAGCTCTTATATTGACTCTTTCCGATGTTATGATAAATTGCAATTGCTTCAATGACTGAGATTATAGTTTGTTGGTTCTCAATGAGGTTTCTGATTCATACTTGACATTGTGAATAGATTATTACTTGAGCATAATAAATCATGTGACAATATCCATATATGTTGCTGTTATAAGAATGATCATGATGCCCTCATGTCCGTATTTTATTTTATCGACACCTCTATCTCTAAACATGTGGACATATTTTTCGATATCGGCTTCCGCTTGAGGACAAGCGAGGTCTAAGCTTGGGGGAGTTGATACGTCCATTTTGCATCATGCTTTTATATCAATATTTATTGCATTATGGAATGTTATTACAAGTTATGTCACAATACTTATGCCTTTTCTCTCTTATTTTTACAAGGTTTACATGAAGAGGGAGAATGCCGGCACCTGGAATTCTGGGCTGGAAAAGGAGCAAATATTAGAGGCCTATTCTGCACAGCTCCAAAAGTCCTGAAACTTCACGGGGGCATGTTTTGGAATATATAAAAAATACTGGAGAAAGAATCAACCAGAGGGGGACCACACCCTGGCCACAAGGGTGGGGGGCGCGCCCTACCCTCTGGGCGCGCCCCTGCCTCGTGGGCCCCCTGGCAGGCCTCCGATGCCCATCTTCTTATATATGAAGTCTTTTACCCTGGAAAAAATCATAAGCAAGCTTTCGGGGCGAAACAGTGCCGCCACGAGGCGGAACCTTGGCGGAACCAATCTAGGGCTCCGGCGGAGCTGTTCTGCCATGGAAACATCCCTCCGTGAGGGGGAAATCATCGTCATCGTCATCACCAAAGATCCTCTCATCGGGAGGGGGTCAATCTCCATCAACATCTTCACCAGCACCATCTCCTCTAAAACCCTAGTTCATCTCTTGTATCCAATCTTTGTCTCAAAACCACAGATTGGTATCTGTGGGTTGCTAGTAGTGTTGATTACTCCTTGTAGTTGATGCTAGTTGGTTTATTTGGTGGAAGATCATATGTTCAGATCCTTTATGCATATTAATACCCCTCTGATTATGAACATGAATATGATTTGTGAGTAGTTACGTTTGTTCCCGAGGACATGGGAGAAGTCTTGCTATAAGTAGTCATGTGAATTTGGTATTCGATTCGATATTTTGATGAGATGTATGTTTTCTCTCCTCGGTGGTGTTATGTGAACGTCGACTACATGACACTTCACCATTTTTGGGCCTAGAGGAAGGCATTGGGAAGTAATAAGTAGATGATGGGTTGCTAGAGTGATGTAAGCTTAAGCCCTAGTTTATGAGTTGCTTCGTAAGGGGCTGATTTGGATCCATATGTTTCATGCTATGGTTAGGTTTACCTTAATACATCTTTTGTAGTTGCGGATGCTTGCAACATGGGTTAATCATAAGTGGGATGCTTGTCCAAGAAAGGGCAGTACCCAAGCACCGATCCACCCACATATCAAATTATCAAAGTAACGAACGCAAATCATATGAGCGTGATGAAAACTAGCTTGACGATAATTCCCATGTGTCCTCGGGAACGCTTTTCTCTATATAAGAGTTTGTCTAGGCTTGTCCTTTGCAAAAAAAGGATTGGGCCACCTTGCTACACTTTGTTTACTTTTGTTACTTGTTACCCGTTACAAATTACCTTATCACAAAACTATCTGTTACCGATAATTTCAGTGCTTGAAGAGAATACCTTACTGAAAACCGCTTGTCATTTCATACGCTTCTCGTTGGGTTCGACACTCTTACTTATCGAAAGGAATACGATAGATCCCCTATACTTGTGGGTCATCAAGTCTCTTTTCCGCCGCTGTCTTGGGGAGTGAAGAGCCTTTGGTAAGTGAAATTTGGTAAGGAAAAATTTATATAGTGTGCAGAAATTTACTCTCACTTGTTACTATGGAAAATAATCCTTTGAGAGGCTTGTTCGGGGTATCTTCACCCTGACCAGTAGAGCAAAGAGTTGCTCCTCAACCTACTAAAAAATTTTACTTTGAAATTTGGCACGTAATGCGGCTGACCGACCTCCTCATGGCCGGGACAAAACGGCAATTCAGGGCGAACACCAGCACATACCACCTCGCCGTAAAGGTAGAGATATGACAGCTCGGGGATATACATATGACCTGCGTCAGGACCTGGACATTAGAGCAGGTCAGACCAAATCGATCTACTGATCGTGGGGGCGTGCTCTGGTGCACGACGACGACTATCTAGCCGGACGTGACAAGCATAATCACGCCCAGGCCGAAAACCGCAGATGGACTCCATCCGAGCTGCATCGCGACTTGGCCCGATATGGAGGCGCCGCACACCCCATCTGCTTCATTGATGAAGTAATGGAGCACGAATTCCTGTAGCGACCCGACCTCAGATGGTCAAGCCTGCGTGTTCTTTGTGCCATCCTCGGATCAAGATATCGGGCACACACAAGACATCAATGTATATATCAAAGTGCAATCACATGTATAATTAACGTAAAACCGATATATACCTCATAAGTCACAGTGAAACAAATAGTCGGGTGTGGAGTCCATCAACGCCATCGGCAGGTTGAGTGTAGACCGTAACCTGCAGTACTCTTACTCGTCGGAGTAAAATATACGCAACATGAGACGTTGCAGCCGTAGGTCAAGACATTGAATGTACCGGCAAGATCACAACATGAGAAAACAGATGATAAACTATACTATATGCGGTATGACTTTGTGGCTCAGATCTCGAGTTTTGTTTGCGTAAAAGCTGGTTTTATTTTCCCTACATCAAAGGAATAAATGAAGTCTGTACTATGGAGTTTTCTATCATGACATGGTTCCGCCAACCGATGTCTCATAGCCCAAAATCATCATAAGTTGCCCACAATTAAGTTATCAATCCGGTGTTGAGAGTTCCGAGATAGATCCAAGTCCAGAGGCTCAAATTGTCCGTGAATCGGGACACGGCTAATCGATTAGGTTTAAACCCTCTGCAGAAGTTTGTACACTTTACCCGCAAGATTCGATCCTCTCTTTACGTTCTCGCACATCGTGGTGTTTGAGAACAAGATGACCAAACATGGTCTTAGAAGAGTTCCTCGACCACCGTCCGGTGCTCATCCAATCCTACCGTAGTTCTACATCTGCTAGCACCGTCCCAGCCAGAGTCACAAGTAAGGTCAACCAAGCGAGCCCATATTGACTTGCGGTTGCAGGTAAGCTTCCGGGCATGAAGTATTCTTCCGTCTCTTTGAGTCTGGGTGAAGCTTTCCGCAAGATGTCATGGCGCTTCTCCATGCATCCCGCCAACCTTGGATTCTCCAGGTGCCGTCAACCATCCTTCACCCAAAGGTGTGTATTGAATTCTTGTCTCGAGTCTTGAAGTCTTGAGGCCTTGAAGATGCAGTCCTTGCAGATGTCATCATGGAGTTGTCATCATCGACGTAGAGTCCTCCTTCTTCACACCACTCTCGTGCACTCATACCAAACCCCGTCTACTATAGCGTACCATTAAAATAAAATATCGTCCCGGGCTTGGTAACAGGGTGATGGGTTCCTACCTCATGCATACTACCCAACTACAAGAATTCAGTATCACTACTGGAGAGTTGTTACAAAGATGCCACTAATTGCAATAAAAACATAGGTATGAAAGCATGGTCAAAGTGAACTTGCCTTGCTGACGATCTTCGAAAACTAGGGACTCGTGGTAGCAAGCTTCGCACTCCGGAAATTCTACCGAGACAAACAACAATCATAATAAGCATACAACATATGACCACTTAACATAATAGCATGCTAACATAACACACAAAGCACTTGAACCAAAACCCAAAGAAAAACTCAAAGAAATCCAACTCAAAGTTTTCCCATATCCAACAACAATCAAGAAATAGTTTTGCACTACAAAATTTTTCTTAACAGAACCTAAGCATGGGTTTATGCTACCTAATGTAAAAGAATTCATCAAGCAACTAGGAGCAAAAGAATCACCTTAAAATCTATTATAAAACTCCTATTAGGCCTAAAGCAAATTCTAGTAAGAAAATAAAATAAAAGTTTTATTTATTATAAATAAAAGTTCATGCTCTAAAGTTACAGAAACTAACCTAGAATAATCTATCTCTCATGAAAAATAAATTTATTTGCTAATTAAAACAATAGGAAAACAGTAGCTAGTTAAATAATTAAGAATAACATGATTCTGGTTAAAACTATTTTTTATTAATACTAAAATGCCCAAATAAATTCCTACGGTTAGGCAATGTCAAAACAAAGTTGTGACAAAAGAATCACCCAAAAAATAATATTCCTAACTCATTCTATAGCAGATTTACTATTCTGTCTAAATCTAAAATAAAGCAATTTTAAATAATTTTAACATGCCTAATTATATTTTCTACAGAAACTATAAGAAATTTGCAAACCAAAAAAAAGAATCACTTAAAAATATTAAGTAGATTAAAAGATATGAATTTTTCAAATCTGAAACTATTCTGTTAAAACAGAAAACGAAAAAATAAAACTAAAAAGAAAAACGGGCTAATGGGCCTATCTAGCGCTTCGGGCGTAATATAACTAAAACGCGCCGTGGGAATAAAAGAAAATAACCGCGTCGGGCCGGTCTAATAAAACCCTAAATAAACCGATCTAGACCGGAACTAGACCGGCTAATTAAACTAAACCCTAAAAAAACCGTACCCCTTCGGGGTCTAATCTAAGCCCTACGCTTAGATCCAACGGTGGCGGGGGCTCCGGCGACTTACCGAGGCGGCGACAGCGACGGCGGCTCGGGCGGCGATGGTTCCGGCGACTCCGGTGGTCGGGGGCGTCGGCGGGGACCTCATGGTGCGGTGGCGAGGAGTCGGGGTGGAGTCAGGCGAGCTCGGGGTGGCGAGGTGGGTCGGGACGGTGGCAATGGCGGCGCGGGCGTGCTCGGTTGTTCCGGCGACGCGACGAGGGAGAGAGGTCGGGCGAGGCGAGGGGAGGGACGGGTCGAGGGTTTATATAGGGGGCACCCGGCTTGGGCGAGGGGGCAGCGAGGGGGATCTCGGGGATCCGGATCTCATGAGATCCGTGGCAATGGCGTGGCTTCTTGAGGGGAAGACGACGGGTGGGGCCAGTGTCGTGAGGAAGAGAGGGGAATGAGGCGACCAGTGCGGAGGGGTTTGAGGCGAGGCTGGGCTGGTGTGGCTGGGCAGTCGGTTCAGCCGGGTGGGCACTTTGGCCTGTGGGTGGGCCTCGGCCGTTGGCTGGGCCAGTTGGCCTGGCCAGCGCCCAGGGGTTTCCTTTTTTTTTGAAATAAGGAGAGAAAGAAAAATATATAAAATATAAATATTTTATATAGGACATATATATATCAAAATGATCAGGGGAATATTCCCTATCATTTGAACATTTTTCCAGGGGCAAAAATCCAAACTTTATAGAAAATCATTTTTTTCAAAATTCAAATAAAACTCAAATTTGAAAGGGGTTTTTCAAGACACTTTCAAATGACTTTCACTTTTATTCTTTTTAACTTCCAACTCATATTTCACATAATTGAAGAAGTCATTTTGTCTTCCCTCATGAAAATCATTGAGTTGCATAAAGCTTTGGATTTGAAATATTTTCAAATGAGATTCAAATCTTTTCAAAACCCTTTTCATTTCAAATGGAAGAAGTCATGTCATCTTCACTCTAGGGTTTTGGTGTTGGAATGAAATTGAATTCACTGAGATCAAAAAAAAGGCAAAGGGGATAGTTTGGGAAAGTCAGTTCATTCCCTCTCATTCAACTTTCAAAAGTTTCAAATTCCACTCAATTTCACTCAATCAACCAAACAACCAATCAGACAACAAGCATAGATTTTTCTCTAATATAACATTCCAAAATTTAGAATTTTGGGATGTTACAATTCCCAGAAGGGTTTAAACCCGTGAATATCGAATCATACGATGGAACAACAGATCCCGCGGTATGGATTGAGGATTTTCTTCTCCATATTCATATGGCCCGCGGTGATGATGTTCATGCCATCATATACCTCCCGCTAAAACTCAAGGGACTAGCTCGGCCTTTGGTTGAACAGCCTGCTGAAAACTCCATTGGCGGTGGGAGGACTTGGAAGACGCCTTCCGCGACAACTTCCAAGGTACATACGTCCGACCTCCGGATGCTGATGACTTAAGTCACATAGTTCAACAGCCCGGAGAGTCAGCCAGGAAATTCTGGACTAGGTTCCTGACTATGAAGAACTAGATCGTCGACTGTCCGGATGCCGAAGCCCTAGCGGCCTTTAAGCACAACATTCGTGATGAATGGCTCGCCCGACACCTCGGCCAGGAAAAGCTGAAGTCCATGGTAGCCCTCACGGCACTCATGACCCGCTTTTGCGCGGGCGAAGATAGCTGGCTAGCCCGTAGCAACAATAGTTCAAGCGAACCTGGCACATCTGAAGCCAGAAATAGCAACGGCAAGCCCCGACGCAACAGGCACAAGCGTCGAAGCAACGGCGATAATACCGATGACATGGCGGTCAGCACCAGATTTAGTGGCTCCAAGTCTGGCCAGCGGAAGAAGCCATTTAAAAGGAACAATCCGGGCTCATCGAGCTTGGAATGCATACTCGATCATCCATGTCAGATCCACGGCACCCCCGACAAACCAGCCAATCATACCAACAGAAGCTGTTGGGTCTTTAAACAGGCCGGCAAGTTAAATGCTGAGAACAAGGAGAAGGGGTCGCAAAGTGAGGACGACGACGAGGAGCCCCGTCCATCGAACACAAGGGGACAGAAGAAGTTTCCCCCCAGGTTAAAACGGTGAACATGATATACGCTACCCATATCCCCAAGAGGGAGCGCAAACGTGCGCTCAGCGACGTCTATGCGATAGAGCCAGTCGCCCCAAAATTCAACCCATGGTCGTCCTGCCCGATCACTTTCGATCGCATGGACCATCCAACCAGTATCCGTCATGGCGGTTCAGCTGCATTGGTCTTTGATCCAATCATTGATGGATTCCACCTCGCGCGAGTCCTCATGGACGGTGGTAGCAGCCTCAACCTGCTCTATCAGGATACAGTCCGCAAAATGGGCATCGATCCATCAAGGATCAATCCCACAAAAACTACCTTTAAAGGAGTAATACCAGGTGTAGAGGCCCGCTGCACGGGTTCAATCACATTGGAAGTCGTCTTCGGATCTCTGGACAACTTTCGAAGCGAGGACTTGATCTTCGATATCGTCCCCTTCCGCAGCGGTTATCATGCACTGCTGGACGAACTGCATTTGCCTGATTCAATGCGGTGCCACACTATGATTATCTCAAACTCAAGATGCCCGGACCACGCGGTGTCATAACAGTCAATGGAAACATGGAACGCTCCCTTCGTACTGAGGAGCACACCACAGCCCTGGCATCAGAAGTACAGAGCGGCCTTATCAAGCAGAACCTTAATTCGGCGGCCAAGCTCCCGGACACTGTCAAATGAGTCCGGACCACTCTGCATCAGGACAGTCCAGCTCGTCAAGAGCTCGACTAGCAATTCGGCCTCCGTCTCAGTCCTGACCAAATGGCAGCGTACGTACCGCGCGTACATAACTACGCACTCAAAATACCATGGGCATAGACGGAGGCATAACTTGATTGTGGCCCATCATACGACTCACACACATAATTTTCCTTTTCCTTTTTACCATTTTTGGTCTCTTTTTCACAGGGCCCTCCCGACGGCCTGATCATCGGCCCTTTCGAAGGATAGATATACCAAGGCGGCAAGCAGTACAGATGTGTGGGGGAATCTCTAGATGTTCTTCTTGACGATCATTCTACTTGTTTTCAGGACCCGCACGCAGCTCCACCTTGGTCTTTGCATGTTAAATAGCCAGGTTGCTTATCGCACTATTTGTACAAACACGCTTTGACGTATCGATCAAGTTATAATGAAAAAGTTTGCTCCTCAACTTACGTGGCACTAGCTTACTACTTCATCTTATTATTCTTATCAATTGCACCCGTACACTTTGGTACGCTTTAATTCGCCAGGGGCTTCATTGCGCTCCATACTACGACAACAAAGTCTGAACACTATTTACAGTATAATTCGGCACCCCAAAATTGGCATTATATGCATCGACTCCGAATCATGTCTTTGGTCAATAGTTGGGTTGCCCGGATCCTGTGCTTGCTACCTTATGTTCCGTCCTATCGACTAGGGTAGTAAAGGGAGAACTAATGCGATTGTGTTTCTGGTTCATCCGAGCAAACACCTCAGTAGAAAAAGCCGAAAACTGACTGTCATGATGTGGCGAGAGCTGGTCAGCTATTCATAGGTTATAAATCTTTTGTGATTTTTTTCGCATTATGCGATGGATCAGCTTCCTCGATCAGGTGTCTACAGCACCCTAGTCCAGATTAACAAAATGCCAACTAGGGACTGCACCTACACCTTTTATTTTCAAACTCCTATGGCTAAGTGAGTGTGATAAAGCCACATAGTATGATTGTCTGGTCTGTCGCGCTAAACACCTCCTTCAAGTACCAAACCATTGGATCAAGAGTGTTTAGATTCCATCCCGAACACCCCCGTACTACCTACGTGGGGGCTGAAGCCGACGACTGGCCAACTCTCAGATTTAACAAAACGGCCGCACAGGAGGTAAAGTTTTCAAATGATAAACATTATATTACATAAACGGCTTTGTTTCATAATATAGGAAGGGATAATATGAATGACTTGGCCTGGGGAGGTCTTTGGGACAGCACCTCGGCATCGTCCATAGCCTGGGGAGAGGAGGCCACCGGAAGGGACCCGCTGTCCATCACCTTCCGATCCAGCGAATTCCCCGACGATGAGGATCGTTGGAGGTCGGAATGGGACCGGCTGCAGTGCATGATTCAAAATGTTAATACCATGATATAAAGGAGCTGGATATATGAGTGCGTCTTTGAGTACTTCAATTCGGCCAGGGGCTTGTCCCTGGGGCGCCACTCGGAGCTGCTATCAATGTCCCACGCGGAGTTGTCCGCGAGGGAAACCTTCCCCTTCTTGGACGCCTCTGCCTCCAGATGCGTGGAGGCCGCACTTTTCTTCCTTCCCCCCTCCGGGGGAGAATTTCTTTCCTCCTCCTCCTTGTCGTCCTCGGGGGAGGGGGAAGGAGTGGGTCTCGGTGTCTTCGAACGTCGCATCCGAAGTGCCCTTACGGCAGAGGCCACTTCTGGTCTCCTTGGCCTTCTTCTCTGGCGCTTGGTAGGGTGCCGGAACCAGCATCTTCGTAAGAAGTGGGATTGCTGGGTTTTCGGGCAGCGGAGCCAGACATTGAATCCGCTTGCTTTCTTTGTCCAGCCCTGAAAACAAACAAGTAGGGAAGCTTAGGCATTTTCCTTGAGTATACAAGTAAAGGATACACCTTGAAATACGAAAAACTTACCGGATTGGCGGGATGGGTCAGGTTGTACCCATGATCCTTGCACGTCTTCGGCCACGTCTCATTGGCCTTGAAAAGCACCTTCCGGATGTATTCGTGTGTAGTTGCGAAGAACTGTTACATGGTCTGGTGCTCGGATGGATCAAACTCCCACAAATGGAAAGTCCGGCTTTGGCACGGAAGGATCCGGCAAAAAAGCATCACCTGGATCACATTGACAAGCTTGATGTTCTTGTCAACCATGCTCTGGATGCACGTCTGAAGCGCTGACAGCTCGTCCGATGAAAACCAGTTCAGGCCCTTCTCTAGCCTAGAGGTGAGCCGGATCGGGGCTCCAGACCGGAATTCGGGAGCCGCGGCCCAGGTGGTGTCGCGAGGCTCTATGACGTAGAACCATTGTTGTTACCACCCTTTGACGGTCTCCACGATGGTACCTTTGGGCCATGAGACATTGGACATCTTGCTCACCATGGCGCCACCGCACTCTGCATTTTGACCTCCCACCACCTTCGGCTTTACATTGAAGATCTTTAACCACAATCCGAAGTGGGGTGAGATGCGGAGGAAGGACTCGCACACGACAATGAATGCCGAGATGTTGAGGAAGGAGTTCGGGGCCAGATCGTGGAAATCTAGCCCGTAGTAGAACATGAGTCTGCGGACGAATTGGTGGAGAGGGAATCCCAGCCCGCGGACGAAGTGGGGGATGAATACCACCCACTCATGGGGCTCTCAGGTGGGGATGATCTTCCCCTTTGCTGGAAGCCGGTGGGCGATTTCCTGGGCTAAGTACCCGGCCTCCCGGAGCTTGGTGATGTCCTTCTCCTTGACGGAGGAAACCATCCACTTGCCCTGCGCTGCAGATCCGAACATGGCTGGAGTGCTTTTTTGAGGTGGAGAGGATGGAAGCTGGGGCGCTGGAGCTCGAGAATGGATGGGCTGAGAGAAAGAAGGCATGGGTGAAAAAGGTGAAATCCTTGTCCCTTTATAAAGGCTGCGAATACCAAGCGCCTCCCCATTCGCCTTGAAACTCGCTTGTTCCCCAAGGACTGTACAGACGACGCGGTTGAATTACCCACGCCCGTATTGATGATAATCCCGCAATAAGGGGACACGATCTCTGCTGCCACAAGATGTGCCAATAAAACCGCATCTTGAAACATGGAGCGGGAGGCTAAGAAACGGTTTGAAATAATGACCGGGCAGTGTCGTGATGTCACGCTACAAAATTTGTCAGTAGATTGGACTCGTGAAATATTATACTCTCTACGTGTGTGTGTGTGGTACTTGTTTTGCAGAGCCGGACACGTTTGCTGTATTCGAAGGCTGTTTCGGAGTATTCGGAGGAGGAACCCGCCTTGCAATGCCGAAGACAATCTGCGCGCCGGACACATCGTCATTGAAGCCTGGTTTAGGGGCTACTGAGGGAGTCATGGATTAAGGGGTCCTCGGGCGTCCGGCCTATATGACATGGGTCGGACTGATGGGCTATGAAGATACAAGACAAAAGACCTCTTCCCATGTCCGAATGGGACTCTCCTTTGCGTGGATGGCAAGCTTGGCGTTCGGATATGTAGATTCCTTCCTCTGTAAACCGACCTTTGTACAACCCTAGTCCCCTCCGGTGTCTATATAAACCGGAGGGTTTACCTCGTAGAGGCAATCATAATCATACAGACTAGACATCTAGGGTTTAGCCATTACGATCTCGTGGTAGATCAACTCTTGTAATCCTCATATTCATGAAGATCAATCAAGCAGGAAGTAGGGTGTTACCTCCATCAAGAGGGCCCGAACCTGGGTAAACATCTTGTCCCTCGTCTCCTGTTACCATCGACCTTAGACACACAGTTCGGGACCCCTACCCGAGATCTGTCGGTTTTGACACCGACATGCACCGCTAGGTGATAGGCCTGCTGCAGGAGCATATACTGATGTTATGAACGTCTGGCAAGCTCAATCTGATGACTACTCGATAGCTCAGTGTGCATGCTTTATGGCTTAGAATCGGGACTTCAAAGACGTTTTGAACGTCATGGACCATATGAGATGTTCGAGGAATTGAAGTTAATATTTCAAGCAAATGCCCGAGTTGAGAGATATGAAGTCTCCAATAAGTTCTATAGCTACAAGATGGACGAGAACAATTCTGTCAGTGAACACATACTCAGAATGTCTGGGTATCATAACCACTTGACTCAGCTGGGAGTTAATCTTCCAGATGATAGTGTTATTGACAGAGTTCTCCAATCACTGCCACCAAGGTACAAAGGCTTCGTGATGAACTATAATATGCAAGGGATGGATAAGACAATTCCCGAGCTCTTCGCTATGCTCAAAGTTGCGGAGGTAGAAATCAAGAAGGAGCATCAAGTGTTGATGGTTAACAAGACCACTAGTTTCAAGAAAAATGGCAAAGGAAAGAAGGTGAACTTCAAGAAGAATGGCAAGCAAGTTGCCACTCCCGAGAAGAAGCCCAAGTCTGGACGTAAGCCTGAAACTGAGTGCTTCTACTTCAAAGGGATTGGTTACTAGAAGCGGAACTGCCCCATGTATTTGGCGGATAAGAAGGATGGCAAAGTGAACAAAGGTATATTTTATATACATGTTATTGATTTGTACTTTACTATTGTTCATAGTAACCCCAGGGTATTTGATACCGGTTCAGTTGCTAAGATTAGTAACTCAAAACAGGAGTTGCAAAATGAACAGAGACTAGTTAAGGGCGAGGTGACGATGTGTGTTGGAAGTGATTCCAAGGTTGATAAGATCACCATCGCACACTCCCTCTACCTTCGGGGTTAGTGTTGGACCTAAATAAATTTTATTTGGTGTTTGCGTTGAGCATGGATATGATTGGGTCATGTTTATTACGATACAGTTATTCATTTAAGTCAGAGCATAATTGTTGTTTTGTTTACATGAATAAAACCTTCTATGGTCATACACCCAATGTAAATGGTTTATTGAATCTCGATCATAGTAATACACATCTATAATACCTAATTAGTTCATTCACACTAACCTATTTCTCTTGAAATGCAACCTATCCACCTCAGCAGGCCTGCCATGTCAATGTTTTATTACCGGCTTACAATGGGCCCGACCACCACATCAGCCGGCCACGTTAGGTTCCATTACCGCTTAAGCAGGGAACTGAACGGTCCTCCTTTAGCATATCAATCCAACCCATAAATCTTTCCCCTGGCTACATCTCCTACATCGCGGCGGCTGGGATCCATCTATGCGCGAGGGCGCTCCTGCGGCACCACCGCCGGTTCAGCTGGCATCCGTGGCTCACCGGATTCTCTCACGCTATATTTCCCTTGCCAGAGATATTATTGCTTCCCGGTGTTGACGTTTTCGCGGATCACCGGAATCCCCTCGTGGTGCACCTGTGGTGGTGCCATGGGGCCGAGCTCCAAGGTGGGGACCGAGGCCCCATAGATCGGGTACGGCGATAGAGGGCGGGGTAGCTGCAGCGGAGACTACGGTGGCGACTCTGAGGGCTGCGGCTGGGGCACCACCGCCGTTCCTGGTGAAGACGTTTAACATGGTGGACGACCAGGCGACGAATACGGTGTGGTGTCATAGGGGCCCGCCAACAACAACTTCCTCTTCCTCGTTGTTGAGTATAATGTTTATTAGGAAAGACGAGATAGACTAGGATTTGTTCTGGCTTGTCTTGTACTCCAAGTAAATCATTGTACTCCTAGATATATGCCCACGAGGCACAAGTAATACATCGAACTATTCCACCAATCCCTCTCTTTCTTTTAACATGGTATCAGCCTAATCACGATCCAAACCCTAGCTGTCGCCGCTTCCGCACCCACGCGCCGCCCCCGGGGTGGTCGACCTCCATGACCGTCGCCGGGGGCCGCGGCGCCCGTACCTAGGGTTCGTCCGCCAGCCGTGTTGGCCGGCTGCCCTAGAAGAGTCCTTTTCCCGAGCCCTTGCTCCGGGTTTTTTCGCTCTCTCGCCGATCGTTTTGATCGGTGTTTTTCTTTTTGGTTTTCCGATCTAATCTTGATCGGTTCGCGTCGCCCTTCGCCGCCGTCGAACCCCGTGCGCCTCTACTCCGACCCCGGCGCGACCAGCCGGCCTCTCCTCCGAACCGGCGGCCATGCACACTGAGGCGGCCCGTCGGGCCGACGCCCGTCCGCCTGTCGCCCTACGCCGGCCGTCACCGCCCTGCTCCGACCGGGACACATGCATCGCCTCGACCCGGCGGCCTCGCGCCATGCGACGACCAATCATAGCCGTCGCTCGCGCGACGGCCCGCCCTTCGATCCATGTCACCCGCCTCCGCCGCGTCTGCACGACGGCCCAACAGTCTACCTCGCCGGCCTCGTCCTCAGCTACGTCGAGACTGCTACGTCAGGCTCGTCGGCTGCCTCAACTCAGGTGCCGCTGCTCCGTTGGTCGCTCGGGCCTCGCTGTCTGGGTGCCGTTGGTGACAATCTCGTCTGCACGACATCCCACGCCGTCCGTCATCACCGGCCTCATTGCGGACTCCGCCGCCACCCCGCCTCCATCAAGCGGCGTCCCCGACCTCGCGCGCGATCGGCTTCATCACCCGCTCACCGCCGCAATCCGCCTCATCTACGCTGCGCGACCGACCTGGCCTATCGGTTACACGCGCCTCCGCAGGTCCCGTGAAGATCGTCCCGAGTACCGCGCGCCTCTCTACCGATCGAGCATCGGGCTACCGCTGCATTGCCCCGTCGGGCCGCAGCATCGCCGCCCCGTGGTTCTCCTCTTGGCTGTGTCGACTCGTGCGTCGCCGCTGCGTCACCCCTTCAGGACGTAGTGCCGCAATACGCAGTCCCCGCCGCCGCCCCGAGGCTGTCCCCGCGGCTGCACCGACTCGCAAACCGCCATTGCGTCGCCTCTTCGGGCCGCAGCATCACGGCCTGCGGTCCCTGCCGCCGCCTCGAGGTCTTCCCGCTGTCGCCCCGACCCGCTTGCCGCCGCTGCGTCGCCCCTTAGGGCCGTAGCACCGCGGCCCGCGGTCCACTCTGCCGTCACCGCGCGTCGACCTCCCGTGATATGCACCGCGCCGTCTCCCTTGGCGCGGGAACACCACCGTCCGCACCGGTCTTCGTCATGCTGTCAGGGTTCTTCGCCTACTTCGAGCACCGCCGTCGCAGTCCTAACCTAGCCGCCGCCACCATCGTCAGGCCGCCACCGCCGCTACCTCCGTAACCGCCGCAGCCGCCCGTCCAACCCCTTCGTCTTCGTCCAGCACCAGCCGGTCGCCAGTGTCGCCGTCATCTACCCCAATCTCTTCATCTACTATGACAACCGCAGGCAACATTGGCCCCGCGCCGATTGGCGCCGCAACCATCATCGAGTCCTTATCTGCTGGCCTCTCTGACTTCTTCGACATGGCGTACAGCTCGTGCAGGTCCCAGTCTACACATGCCCGGTGCTAGCAACACCATCGCGTGACTTTGTCCACGACGTGTCCCCGCACCTGGCAAGCCTGGTGCGGTGCTTCGTCAACTTCGTCTTCGTCCGTCTACGCATGCCCGGTGCTGGCAACACCGACACGTGCCTTCTTCTACGATGTGTCCCCGGGGTTGGCAACCCCGGCGCGACGCATTGTCAACAACGTCTTCTCCCCGGCGCACCACTACTTCGACACCACTGCGCCCATGCTAACTCGACGCCCCCTTGCGCCCGTGGCTCCACGACGACTTCCTCGACACCGGCCACCTCGACTCCACATGGACCACGACATTCTTCGCACGGCTACCTCGACCACGCACTACAAAAAAATACACTTCCGTGATGATACGTGTTTGTCACAGTAGGTCGCGTTTTTTGTCATGCATGTCCATCCATGACAAATTTATGACAGAATCAAGATAGTCATACCTGTGCTGTCGTAGAAGTGTTCCATGACATTACCAAAATTATCATCACGGAAGTGTCCAATTCCATGACGATAAATCGCGCGTCACAGAAGTGCTTTCGTCCAGGGTGACCGCACATAGCATCCACCGTACTGGAACGCCGTTAAGTTATCGGGTCGGGTTTTGGATCCGATAACCCGTTAACAGCCCGACCAATGGGGATTTTCCACGTGTAAAATCATCATTGGTCGGAGGAGACACGATGTCGTGTCGGTACCGCAGTGTGTCACTCATCCAATGGGCGAGACGCGCCTATGATATGTTGACACGTGGACCGGCCCATCAAGTTTAAATGGGCCAGCCCAACTAAAGGCCCACAAGATTTTGCGGACCATAATGGGCCGGCCTAGCTAAAGGCCCACGAGATTTTGCGGGCCATAATGGGCTAGTCCAGCTAACGGCCCACAAGATTTTGCGGGCCATAATGGGCCGGCCCAGGTAAAGGCCCACAAGATTTTTGTTTGCCATAATGGGCCGGCCCAGGTAAAGGCCCACAAGATTCTTGCGGATCATAATGGGCCGGCCCGGCTAAAGGCCCACGAGATTTCGCCGACATTAACGGGCCGGCCCAGCTGTAGGCCCACAAGAATTTGAGAGCCCTAGTAGGCCGACCCATTAACTGGCTGCCATGTTTTGGGCCAAATGTCGGCCCATATTTGATCCGGTCCATTAATGGCCTACCACGTTCCGGGCCTAATAGTGGCACATATGAGATCCGGCCCGTTAAAAGCCTACCACGTTCTGGGCCAAATTACGGCCCAGATCAGATACGACCCTTTAAGAGGCTATGGGCTCAATTATGGCCCATATCAGATTCGGCCCGTCAACTGGACACTATGCTTTTGGGCCCACTTGCTAGAGGCCCACTTAGTAATTCGGCCTGACATTAGTTTTGGCCTCTTAAGGACCCGTTTAACATTTCGGCCCTATATTAATTTCGGCCTGTTAAATTCCCGTCATATAGTTGAGCCTAACTACGGCCCAGTTTGCATCCGGCCTGCTCGCAGCCGATATCTGATTGGGCCAAACAAGGACCGAGACACACACACACTATCGCCTCATTTTAAGCTGATACATATCGCACACACACTACTTGTGTCTTTGTCACACATGCACTCCGTCCTCCTCCACTCTCCCTCTCTCTCTCACACACATGGGCTTTTTGCAACAACTAGCAAGATGCCATGCGTTGTACGGAACATCAAGATGCATTTGTATGAGTAGTTTATCTTGTGGGGGAAAAGGATGAATGGGGGAAGACCTTATTTGCAAATGTGGAGAGCGGTGTGGGTATCTTTTTGCAAAATTGCCATAGTTTCCTTCCTATCCGTCAGATATAGATCAGACGGCCTATATTGCAGGATGGCAGGCACACGATCATCACCGACAATGCTTTTTATAAGAGTAGGGATAAAAATGGAGTTGGTGATGATGGTGGGCCCGCCATCCTCGCAATGTAGGTCGTCCGATTTATATCTGATGGATAGGAAGGAAAATATGGCAATTTGCCCACACTCTTCACCACATTTGCAGATAAGGCCTTCCCTCGTTCATCCTTTTCTCCCACGAGATTTTGATGTTTCGTGCAACGCACGGGCATCTTGCTAGTAAGAGTAGAAATTATACATATACCACTTCTCGAATCTTGAAACCAACAACATGCCTCCCTTATCTCATCAAAACCGCCAAAGGAATATATTTTGAGTGAAACATAACATATTTGTAGTGATATACGTATTTCAAAACTAGACTTTTTTTCCTATCAAATCGGTGAATATGTATTAATCTACTTTGATCGTGTGGCAACACATTGGCACATTGCTAGTAGTTATTATATTTTTTTGGACACCAGACAAACGGTGGAGTACATATACGAAGAGAAGAGGCGCACGCACGCAGATCGACCTCTCATTGTCTCGCACACATGAGTGTTACGTAAAGCGGCGTTAACACATAAACCCTAAAACCCTAGGTGCATGATTGCTGCATTCGCGGGTACAGTGCGTGGTGGAGCACCTTTGTAGGAGTTGATGGTCGGGACCACAGGTGAACGACTTGGAGCGCGGTGGCTCGCCAGTTGCCACAGACCGAGTAGCCACATTTAAAATATCGTTTTTAGCGGGGTTAAGAGTTCCGATTTTAAATGGCACGTTATAAGTAGTAAGTAGTTTTTAGAACGATTGGTATGGAGCGAAAATGGAATTCATAGTACTATGTACGTCCTTGGCGTATGGTTATATGGGTTTATGTTACGAGATGTTGAACCTGGTAATTCTAGGGAGAATCCTATGGTTTAGATTTAGATGCTGGTTTTCAGTAATCGGAAGGGGAAACCCTTCTTTGATTAAAAAAAACTACTACCTCCATTCTGGTTTACTAGTCCCCATCGTACTTTGGGTCAAAGTTTGTCCATGAATTTTACTTGTAAAATGTGAATGGAAAGCAGATTTTGTTATACCCAAACAAAAAAGGACTGGAGGGAGTGATTGCTCGACGACAGACGTGACCTCTCATAGCGAGGCATTGAACTGGCGGCCGACCAAGAGGGCACTTTTCGGCTGCAGTTCGGGCTGAGCATGCCTCCTCGCCTCGTGCAACCAAATTTTAAGATCGCTCCGCCCGCCTTCATTGAATTCATGGTGCGGGCAACACGCCCTTCCATGAGCCGGCATGCATTTTAGAACACAAAATGACTAAAATATAATTAATTTACGCATGGTCTTGACTTGTTGTGCTCGTGACCGGGTAGCGAGGAACTAGTAGAGGTTTTTCTTTATTTATAACTTTCCTCACATTTTTACGGCTTTGAAGTGAATCATGGTTGTGGACATTATGTATGAATGTGCGGATATCTGTGAACATGAGTTTGATGTGGAAGTTGGACTTGGAATGTCGGGCTTATGCGTTAACTATACCATGTCCAATGCTTAAATGCATTATTGTTTGGAAAGTAATTGCTGTTATTACATGACCCAAAAAACATTTTGTGCCACATCGGTAGATGCACAGACATCACAACATGCATCTTGATTGGATAAACATTTGAACCTAGCTATTATGAAGGAAATTTTGTATTGACAACAGTTTTAGATAGCGAGAGGCGCCTAGCCTGCTCTGCCTCTGCTAGCTTATTTCGCTTCTTCCATCTCTTCTTTGGCTTGGGTGAAGAGATCATCTGATTGCTCTTTTCGCTTCTTCAGGAACTCAGCTACATTTTCAAGGGCTGCTGCATGCTTTCTTTCAGCCTTTACTAATGCCACGAGGACACAAACAACTGACGACTCCACCTGGCTTGTGTGTAATCCAGCATCATCTAAGAATTTGCACCTTGTGTCTAATCCAACATCATTAGGGAACTGACACCTTGTGTGTAATCCAGCCTCATTTTGGAAACATGATCTAGAGGTTGACCATACTTCCCTCCTCGCAGGAACTGCATCCTGACATGAAGTTACTTCTTTTTAGATCAATACTCGGAGAAACCTAGATCCATTTAGTAGAAGCGGATAAGCAGAACTCGGAGAAGTGAATTCAAAAGGAAAAGAAATATAAAAGCAGACTACGGTGAGAACACCCACTTCCTACATCAAGTTAAAACGAAAAGCATTAGGACGATTAAGACTCTTCTTATAACACATCGAAGAACACCACTCTTAAGAGAAATAGAAACTACAACATATACACATCGAAGAACACGAGGCTAAATGAAAGTAATTGAAAGGGTGTTACTTACCAAAGCTCGTTTTACAGGTTCGGTGCAGCTCCTCTTTAACTTGCCACGCTCCTTGAAGATGTCCCGAATATCCCGTGTTTGGTCTTCATTGCTCCTCTGCATCTTCACACTCATGGTTTCAAAATCTCAACATGGCAAGAAAAATACTACTAGTAATACTCGCGCATCTTGTGGGCAACATTAAAGCACTAAATGCGCCATGTTAGAGCATCTCCAACAGAATCATAGAACGGGCGCTTTAAAAAAGCGTTCTGATCTTGATATCGAGAAGTAGATACTAGAGAGTAGAGGATAGTTCTCAGCATAGATAGATACAAAAAAGATAATTCAACTACTCCTCGTCATCCGACTGCTCCTCGGTGATGTCCTCCTCTGATGTCTGACTGTAGGCGTGAAGATACCGATCGTCGTCGGATTCGTATGACGCTGCTCCTAGCCTCATGTTGAATTGAGCGTCTGCCGCTTTCACGCTTGTCCTCGCGATAGGCGGCTCGCTCCGCCCTCCTCTTATCCCTCTCCGCCCTCCTTTGCGCTTAGAACTCGCGCTTGTTGATGATGTCCTGTGGGAAGTGTTGGCGCCACAATGCAATGGCTTCCTCGTCCATCTCGGCGATGCCAAAACGGTGCTCCCGCCTCCGGTTGTCGCGACGATCCTCGTCGGTGCTAAGCCGCGGCAGAGGCGCGGGCTCCTGCGCCCGCTCCCGCCTCGACACGTTGGGGAAGTTCAATGTTCTATGAGGCCACCAGAGGCGCCACGCCGCCGCGTCGTACGCGCGGGCGGCCTCGGTGGCGGTGTCGAAATTGGCGAGGCCGAGGCGCATCCCGCGGAACCGGATCTCGGCGGAGAAGCCGCTGGAGGGGCGCGCACAGACGCCGCGGTATCCCCAAGTTTCCCGGTGACGCGGCGGCGAGGCGAAAAAGAGCGGGGGGAGAGCGGTGGCGAGGCACAGAGCGGTGGCAAGGCACAAAGCGGTGGGAGGGCATTGGATTTTATAAAGCGCGCCGGATGCCGCGCGCCAAAACTAGCGCACGCCCGGCCGCTTTTTCCCGCGCGCGCGCGATCCTTTCCCGACGTCTCTGCTATCTCTACTCTCTTCTCTACGGTTATATTTATTTTATATTTTATATTTAATATTTATCTCTACTTCCTTTACTGTCTATTTTTTTCTCTATACTTTTTTCTTGCAATATAGGCCGTCCGATTTATATCCTGAGATAGGAAGGAAACAAATGGGAATTGTGCAAAAAGATACCCATACCCCTCTCCAGATTTGCAAACAAGGCCTTCCCTTGTTCATCCTTTTCTCCCACAAGATAAACTACTCATACAAATGCATCTTGATGCGTGCAACGCCTGGGCATCTTGCTAGTTCTAAAAACCTTTCCATCATTTGCCACCTTTGCTGGTTGCGAGATGAAAAACCTACCCAAGCACAACGCGTATGTGAGCGACACACAATTACAAGATAATATTCTGTTGGACAATGGAGGCTATAACCAATTACTTTTACGGAACAATAGCACCCAGGAAAATTGAAGGGTAGGTATGAACAAAATTGAACCGCACATGTCTCGCTAAGTGATTCAATACACACATTACCAATCGAGGAGGAGAACAATGGTCGCGGCGGCCTTTGTGAGTCATGGTCGACAACGAGTCAGTTCATTGTCCACGACGGTGGTACTTGCGCTTGGGTCGGCTCAGAAGCGTGATCCGAGACCGTGGAAGACGATGTCGGGGAAGAGGCTCCATCTACGACGACGACGGTGGACCGGCTCCAGTGCGGCGTATGAGGTCGTCGATGAGGCAGATGCGCTGCGGTGGACGAGTGCGCCGATGTAAAGGGGAGGAGCACGAAGGCTGCGGTGCCATGGAGAAGTCTATTTTGCGGTGGGGATAGAAAATGGGGAGTATTCATGTGTACTACTCTGGGTGCCGGGGTGGGGCTGGCTGGGTAGGGTGAACCTGAAGTTACGAAAACAGCCCCCTACCAAGCATCGTACGTAGGCCTGTTCCGAAGGCTATGATGGTAACTTCCCACTGCTCGGATCAGGGTCGCGGGAGATTTTCCCGCCGACCTCAAAATTTTGTGACACTGGACTCCCCGTGTGGCGTGTTAAGTGATTCGGCTAAGCAATTAGCGAGTAGTAGTAGTAAACTCTGCATATTAGGTTTGACCGAAGTCAAACTTCCTAAAGTTTGACCAAGTTTACATAAAAATATAAACATTTACCATAACAAATATGTATGATGTGGAAGTACATTCAATAATGAATCTAATGGTATTTATTTGTTATTGTATATGTTAATATTTTTTGTTATAAGCTTTCTGAGAGTTTACAAAACTTGACTTTGACCAATGCTAATACGCGAACTTAAATAAAAATGGAGGGAGTACACATTTGTTTTCTTAGTTTGTAGTGAACTAATCATTTGTTGAAATTGTGAAATAAATATATTAGGCTATTGACTTGAATGTAATGGTCTATACAATTCAATAGTTACAATCATTGCCGAATCCCAAGATGTATACAAGGTCTATAGTACTTCACAACATGCTCAAACTCACATAATCCCAGTCAAATGAGAATCTAAATGCATTTCATAGTTATTACTTTGTAGGATGCAACAAAAACAACCAAAACTCTACATCAGCCATTATAGAAGCAACATTTTGACATATCCCATTGTGTGAATGAAACGTGCAGAGAGAGCTTTTGAAGATGGAGCAGATAGGGCGGGAAAGATTGTATGTATGTGGACGAGAGAGTAGGAGACAAACCTAACAAGACACACACACACACACACACACACATAGAGAGAGAGAGAGAGAGAGAGAGAGAGAGAGAGAGAGAGGAATAAGTTAGGTCTGTGAGAAAAATGGAGACATGTAATATATGTGATTCTGTATACGTGGAAGGAGAAGAGACAACATGTTTGATGAGAGAGGTGGAAAAACATGGACGAGAGGGGGAAGGATCTCATGGGTTGAGGGATTGACAATTTTGTGCGGGGGAGAGAGGGATTGGTAATTTTGTGCAAGAGAGAGAGAGAGAGAGGGTGGGGGAGTCGGTTAGCCGTCGTCACATCACCTGCTTCCAAATGACCCCGCATTCTCTAAGCGCGGTGTGGTCGCCGTCTTCGATCTGCTCGATGCCCTCTTTGAAGATTGAGGTGTTGTGCATGTTGGGGTGCAAAGAAGCACAAGCGAGAGTGGTCGCCGTATAACCTTGGATGGGGATGAATTGTGTGCTCGGGGGAGTGTGTGTGTGTTGTGCTGCGTGCGCGCGCGCGCGTGTGTGTGTGTGTGCGTCATATATTGAGCGAAAACAAACCTAAGGAGAGAAATGGGTATTCACGAAGAGATTGCGCGGGCCTTGAGGTGGGCAGGGGCCGAGTGAGGGTGTCAAAATGTGCGCGTTGATGCATATGTTGCATGCGATCGTGCGAGGGACGGACGAATCGAGAGAGATGGTTGTTGTGTTACAGATGCTCCTCTCTCTCTCTGTCTCTCTCTCTCTCACACACACACACACAAGTAAACTAGAAGACCGTTCTCTCATGTATACACAACGTATGGACATCTGTCTATGTCTCACTCATGCATGATCGTTTGCACATTCACACCTCTCTCGTGTCTCAGACATGTGCACACCGTCTCCACATTGCCCTTCCGCCACAACACACATATGGACACATACACGTTCTCTCTCAGTCACACACACAAAATAAGTATTAAAAAACTAGGGCGCACCTAAAACGTCCAAATCCAAATAAACACAAACTGGAGCTAAATTCAAATATATGGAAATATTGCAGCGTCAAGAACTTTCCCAGGAAAAAAAGTTGAGTAATATTCGAGGATTGTTTTCACACACACAAAAAGGTTCGGTGGATGTCCTTCGAGCGCGACACGGTGACGCACCGTTCGATCGACCGCGCGGCCGCGGTTCACGCGCTTGCACAGGATTCCGTATCATGGCTGTGGTACTAACTTCAAAATAAATAAATAATAAAAGTGCTGACTAAGTCTAATGTTTACTTGTACTAGTACGGTCTTCTTTTACGTCTGACCAACCTCATATAAAACTAAAGTAAGGTCCCATACGCGCACTCATCAATATGCCGCCACCGCCGTTGCGCATGCCGACGCCCACCTGCTTCGGCCAACAATTTCTCGCCCATCACCGCCATGTCGCCGCCATCCCTGTGCCACGAAGCCGAAGGATCGCCCGCTCACGTCGTCTGCAGTCCCTCCTCGCCATGCCGCCGCGCTGCCAAGCACGCTTGAGCACCGGTGGAGCAGCGTTTATGCACGAAGCGTACATAAAGAGGAGGACGGCGCGTGCTCCAAAGACGCCGGCGAGGAGGATCTAGCATGTCATTGTCGTCTCCGCCAGCGGAGGAGGCGTGCATGGTGGCTGTCATGGCGGAAGCCGGTCGCCACAAGATCGAGCCCGCATAACCGGGTGCGGACGCGGAATCTACCTTCGAGACCTTGAAGTCCACGTGGATCCTGTAATCTGAAGGAGCAATTTGGGTCAGTCGACTCATGTGAGCCGTTTGATGCAACATGGATGGCTAGAAGGGATTCTTCCACCTCTTCTGCCATCTTATTCCTTCGCTCCGTCGAACTTCTTTCACAAATCTACTGACCCAAATTATACTACTAGTACGAACGTATTAAGTACAGTGGGAACACGAAGGTACGAGCAGTAGTACCAACTGCAAGAAGAACAGTAGTAAGACATAGTACTAGTACTACTCTACGTACTAAACAGTTCAAATAATGAGAAAGAACATAAACATAGTTCTGCTGGGGCCTCAGCACAACACACCCTTGAAAATAAACTAAGCAACTAGTCGACTTGACACCGTAGTAGAACCGGCATGAGGGACGACATCGCCACCTACTCGAGTCCGAGTCCATGTCATCGACTTCGTCCTCGTCCCTCTTCCTCTTCCTCTTCACCGACGCTTCTTTGTTTGAACCGGACCTTTGGGCTCGCTTCTTCATCCAACCCATGTAGATATTTAAACAAAGGTAGGCATCCATTGCTGCGTCACGGGATGTGATCTTCATCTAATGTCTTCGATTGCCATGCATGATGAAACTTCGTGATGAGGTTTCTTCAGTTTAGCGTCTGAAGGATCAATCATGGCTGCTGCTGTGGTCAGCATTGAAGGTTGAGAGGAGGACACCGTGCTTGCCTTACGGAGATCGAAGGGCTGGCCTACAACGAGACCTATCCGACGCAGGACTTCTTTGTCGTTCTTAAAGCCTCTGATGTGAATTTCACTCTTTTGTCCTCGAGGAAGTTCTTAAAATCCACGGCACTCAACGTCGGCATGGCATATGTGGTAGACCAAGCAAACATTATGTACGCAAACACGGATCACGGCGGGCTTCTTCCTCTCTTCGTCCTTTAGATCCTTCTCTCGTCCCAGGACTGTGGTGTACTCAACATCTAGCCCAGCGACCCACTCATCCGTTGAACTGTTGAACATGCATAGGAAGCGAGCAAGCCATGCTTTCACCGTCGCGGATCCACATGTGTAGATGACGATGAATTGATCACCGGTGATGGCTCTAACCTGGTACTCATCGGCGACCATGGAGATTTGGGAGGCCATGGATTTTGGAGGAGAGTTAGGAGAAGTTGAACTGTTGTACCCATAAAAAGCGGGAGCGAACTAATGTGAAAGGACGGGACGATCGGGAGCGAACTGTTGTGAGGTAGAAGACGGGGACGAGTAGGGCGTGCGAACGACGTGGGGTTGCTGGCTTGCCCGATGGATAAACGGCTGCAAGCCCCCAAAGAGTTCTTGAGAACTATGCGGGACCCACTAGATGTCATGTCTACTAGACCCATATCGTAGGCTTGACGGTATAGCTTCTTCCTGTTCGCACGCCATGCTGGTGCGAGGATGTAACTTCACTTAATTCCGTCAACCGTCACGCCTCCCACGACCTTCGCCTCCCTCGTGCGGTCGCGCCCTTTGAGACTTCGACCGGCTAAAAATGAGCATTTTTTTGCCTACTCCGCATGCATGATACTCCCTCTGGTCCTTTTTTACTCCCGTCAACCGTTTGCAAAGTGTTTGACCAAATATATACTTTTTTTAAGCACCACCTTATATTAATTAACCAGCCACACCAGTACACTCATTCAATACAATATTTACCACACAGGGTGGTACGTTATTTACAAGAATACCATCTAATCTATTGTCAAAGCTATAATTAGCGATTAAGTGTGCCACCTTATTGGCCGAACGGCTAACCTTTAACAATTGAAGATCGTTGATCAACTTCGAGATGCTCAACGCTTTCATCTTCAGGTCACGCATAGCAGACCTGTCATAGTCCCCCAATGCAAGAGACGCTACCACAAAAGCGCAATCAGTCTCTAAAATTATAGGATTATGAAGAGAAATACCTATGTAGAGACCGGCAATGCAAGCCCTAAGCTCCGCTTCCTCCACGCTTTGACAGGCATCAATGAAATCCCACAACCAAATTTATACTAAAAATATCAATATCTACAATACTGATTATAATGAGTATAAGAACTACGTTTTATAATGAGTGTAAAAATATTGATTTGACATTGTGAATGTTGATACTCCCTCCGTCTAGGTGAGTAAGTCATCTTAGGCTGTGCACCGTGACCAAGGAGGAGGGGCAACGAGAGACATTAATGTTTATTTGGTAATTAAATATTATTGCATGCAATGAACTAACCTTGCATGTCATGTTTGATAGTCTCGAGGTCATTAAAAGCATGCACACCCTCATCTCTTATTGGTTGATATGTCAAGAAACAAGAAATGAGGTAGAAGTTAATGCACAGCGCCCTCGTGTTTTGGGATTATTTGGTTTTCATAAGATGACTTACACACCTAGCTATTAGAGTACCACTACCTCCTAGTTTAAAGGGCTCGACTCAAAATTTCACCTACTCTTAGCAAGATAGTAGAGGCGGTGGAATAGTTTTGAAGTCTGCAAAAGTACTCAACTAATGCTGTCGTTC
The DNA here is from genome assembly GCA_021605145.1 of Aegilops bicornis. Classification (NCBI taxonomy): domain Eukaryota; kingdom Viridiplantae; phylum Streptophyta; class Magnoliopsida; order Poales; family Poaceae; genus Aegilops; species Aegilops bicornis. The sequence goes on along the minus strand of CM038674.1, from coordinate 317,473,115 downwards.
TTCACAAAAATGTGTTTACCAATGCATGCATGAACACTAGTTAGTCTAACCCCCTCTCTTCTTTAATTCTTTGCCACATCACATGTTTGCTATTCCGTGTACCAGCTAAGATACCACCATGATGGCCAGCCTTAATCATCGCATGCAATAATTTAGTGCACCTTGAAATATGAACATGTGTGGGGCGTGTATATTTTTAATGACTTGAGACTATACCTAGCCCGACATGCAAGATGACTTAGGTATTATGCACCATTCCCCATACCTACAGGAAGCCCGTTCGTCTCCAAATCTTTTCCTCTCCATGTGTGGAAACAATATGCCTGCCAAACTCTCCTTCTCCCTCTGGCAGTCCCATCACTCCACCCCGTGTGAAAAAATCTGCATGCATGACTCTCCTCCCGCCACGCTCGTCCAATCCGTTGTGACCAGCAATATTTCCACCCCTTTTCTCCCCCCTAATTTACTCCAACAAATATGCCCACGTAGCTTTTACTTAACTTCAGGTGCATTGGGTCACTAACATACGGGCCTAGCAGTGTACTGGCCCACATGTCAGTGACGCAACTGGACCTGCAATTAAGTCAGTGCAGCTCAGTCCATATCTTATGCAGGTGTGCCATTGCTCGCTATAAATATTGCGCCTCCCACGACATCGCTATCTCCTTCCCCTCACGTTCACGTTCATCGCTATCTCCTCCCCCTCCCTCTCACGTCGACCACCATGGCATCTCCCCTCCCAAGCCCTAGGAGCCCCTCGCTGCACCGCGTGGACGGTAACACGTCGCCTTTCCGTTCCTCGCTGCCACTAGTCGAGGAGGACGCGTCGGCGTTCCGCTCCTCGCCGCTACGTGACGCGTCGCCGTTCCGTTCCTCGCTGCCACTAGTCGAGGAGGACGCGTCGGTGTTCCGCTCCTCGCCGCGACGCGACGCGTTGCCGTTCCTTTCCTCGCCCCCCACTAGTCGAGGAGGACACATCGGCATTCCGCTCCTCGCCGTGATGCGTCGAGGTGGACGCGTCGGCGTTCTCAATCTCGCCGGCACGTGCGTCAGAGGATGCGTCGGCTCCCCGCTACGAGGAGAACGCCGCGCCGCCCGCCGAGCCCCCCAGCCTTGAGGAGCTTTGGAAAGAAATGGATGTCGCCTTGTGGGAGGCTTTGCCTCCAGCAGAGCGCGCCAAAATAGAGGCGGAGAAGAAGGCCGAGGAAGAAGCGCGCAGCGCAACAAGCTTCGGGAGATCTATTTCGCGTCCGAGAGAGTCAGGCAATTGGCTCTTTGGCAGAAGGCTCGTGCAAGGGCCGTGAGGGTGGCGGAGGACGCCCGTGCCGACGCCCTGAGTGCAGTCGGGCCCAAGCGCCTCATCTACGCTTGGCGGTACGTGGACCGGGTGCACGCTTCCAACCAGGAGGAGTACCTGTTGGCGCCGGATCGCCACACTGGTGAGATCGCTCTCGCCCGCCGGCAAGCCGCCAATCGTCACCTCGCGAGTTGCGAGGCTAAGGAAGAGGCGTTGTGTCGGCGCTCTGGGAAACGTCCGCGCACCAGGGCACTCGTGGCGCGCCGCAAGCGCTCCTGCGAGCGCCGTGGCTTTTAGGAGGAGTATAATTTTTGTTTCATAAGGCAATCTCATTAGTTTTGGGACGCAAATGATAAATCCCGAACGTTCAGGAATTTTAGCGTCCTTAATTAAGTATGTAAAAGGGAAAGTTTGGAAACGTTGTGTATTATTACGCATTTTGCAAGTACGTGCATATAGCACAAACTTTATTATATACTATCGGACTACACGTCTCTCTCGATATATGCTTGCGGACTGTGCTACTCCCTCCGTCCAGGTCAATAAGTCATCTTTGGTTGTGCACGGTGACCAAGAAGGAGGGAAGACTTGTACACCTAGACAGAGGGAGTACTACTATTACTTATATGCGTGCAAATGCACGTTTGAACATTACTGATGCGGTTTTTGTAAAAGTGGAAAAACAACAATAGTCAAGCTTGTGAAGCGATTCAATGCAAAACAAATGCAAAATGCTCGTTTGATTGTTTAATTTTAGCTTCCTTCTCTGTGGTTATTTCTCCGTGCACCGTGACCAAGGAAGAGGAGAAAAGCGAGAAGCGTTAATGTTTATTTGCTAATTAATAGTATTGCATGCAATGAACTAACCACTTGCATGTCGTGTTTGATATCTCAAGTCATTAAAAGCGTGCACACTCTTTATCTCTTATTGGTTGATATGTCAAGAAACAAGAAACGAGGTAGAAGTTAATGCACCGCGCCTAAGTGTTTTCGGATTATTTGGTTTTCGTAAGATGACTTACACACCTAGATGCACCGCGCCTAAGTGTTTTGAGTAACATTTTATCAGTTAAATCTTTGGTCAAAATTTAGCACAAATTACAATGGTGAGGAATAAACCAGGACGGAGTAGTAGTTTAGAAGCCCAAATAAATGAGCGAGGCGCCTTATTGTTACTCTCCACTGTGACTAGTCTTGTGGGAAAAATTTGGGAAGCCGCCAAAAGAACTGGCCCTAGGAGTAGTAGCTAGGGATCGAGCGTCGGAGATGAACCGGAGAAAGTAAATGCAGAGATATGAAATGCAAAAAAGACGAAGGGATGTGATGGTTGCTTGTTCGTTTATTTTACCAGGCCATTTATTACTGGGAGTGGTTGGGTTTTGTGATATGACGACTTTCTTTGCCCGGCGCCACAGGCGGGGTGAGAGGTGAGACTCCCGTGCAGCGCCGCCCTCTACACTTGTACTACATCGGTCGTGGGTTATTAGTCCCCTATTGAATTTGACTGAAGATTTAAATGACAAAATGTTAGTGCATGTCAACAAAAACTATATCGTTGGATTCGTATTTGAACATAGTTTTGAATGATATAATTTTAGGTGACATGCATCAGTATTTATCGTACTATATATAATGTTAGTTAAATTTTTGGTTGTACTAATCTATAGTAGTAAGGTGCCCGTGCGTTGCACCGAAGAGTGAAATGCATTGATCGGGGAGTTGTTTATTTTGACAAAGGATGTGGTGGTCATCTCATGTGTAACGGGTATCGATAGGTTTCTTCGGATATTATCTCATCTCTAGAGCTCACAAACATCCGGGTGAAATAGATAAAAATGTATCTTTTGCAAACAAAAGCGTTCAACTGTTCAACCTGCATCCAAAACTTGTGAAGAAATAACACTTATTGTGCTTTGCAAGAAATGATCTTTAAGAATTAGTTTTTGAGTATTGATTGTTATACATGTTGGCTGAGATGACATGGCACTTTCTTATAGTCAACAGTTGGCTATACTATTAAGTAATATTAACCATGCCCTTATACACCTAGACGGAGGGATTATATCAGGATGACTTGCAAGGTGGCAGAGGAGATGTAAGAAATGGTTCATCATAAGTCTTTCACCAGTACTGTAGTAAAGATTCATACATGGAAGATTCTAGACTAAACCATAAACGGATACACTTTTATTCATGCACGATACTCCAATAGAGCAAGATCCTGCATGGAAGTCTCCACATGCTTAGACAGCGGATTACATTGAGCGAAGACTAATGATCAACATTTTACTTGATAATGCATATTTTTTTAGAAGAACATGGAGGCTCCTCCCTGGTTCCATTATCAAATGAAACCCAAAGTGTCTTACATCAGCTCACTGAGAGGAGCAGTTCAAAGGAAGGACTGCAGCGAAAGCCACTCAAGTTTAATGACAAGCTTACAGAATCAAAAGCGGCAAAGACATGGGCCATAAGCGCCCACACACACACTACATGTTTTCTAAGTGCACTTGATAATGCGTATGTCCAGGTGAACCTCCTTGGAGTCCCCGTGCACCGAGTCGGCGGGTAAAGGATAGAACGGATGCCATGGGTTTTCCAAGTCCACATTGGCGGGATAGTCCCAGCTCCTCAGATTCCAAGTTTGTCCGATGAGGCCGGTTTCGCCGCCCATGTGACCCGGAGGGGTAGTAACATTGACCTTGCACCCGTACATCTGCCTCGTGTCAGTGTCGTGGCGGCATACGACGCTTCTACAAAAGGCAGGCGGCGGCCTGCGTGGCCTCGCCGGTGCCCACGATCAAGAGGAAGACTGCCGTCCTCCTCCGAGACTAGCGGTAGCGGTGATCCTCCAGCGACTCCGGCATGGTGAACGGTAGCACGTGTCGTACTTGATGTTCTCCGCCAAGGGCGGCGATGACCACTGCACGCATCCGTGAGGTGATACACCATGTCCGCCGGCGAGCCACAAAACGGCATCGAGCACTCATAGCAGTGGACGAAGGGCTCCTTGGAGGCATCAACTAGGCCGTCCATGAAACAGGAGTGGCTGTAGGGGACGTTGCGCCCGATTGAATATGTGAGCAAGTTACTACGAGATTTAATCCGAATAAGCACAAAATAAATCATGACGGCTATAACAGAGATGAAACTAATCATGTGGACTAGCATAGTAGTAGGATACAGAGTAGAAACATGAATTCTACCATGATTTCGAATAGGAAGGACAGGAACACATACGGTGCAACGAGAGCAGCACCGTTGGCGTTGAGGTTGTCGCCCATGTCGTTGAGGAAGAGGTTGCCAAGGTTGGGGAAGAAGTCGTCGTCGGTGAAGTCGTGGCTGCCAGCAGTCGCGAGAGTGCGCTCCCCAGATTTCAAGAGCGCCCGCCGTATGGAGCGCAGGAGGGAGTGGCTGCAGGGGACGTTGCGGCCGCCGAATGGAGCGCAGGAGTAGCACATAAGCGATAGATAGTGTCCTTACTAGTACTCCCTAGTCTCTATCTATCTATATATATATCTACTCTTATAGAAAACCGAGTTGGTGATGATGGTTTGCCTGCCATCTTGTAATATAGACCGTCCGATCTATATCTGACGGATATAAAGCCAACTATGAAATTTTTACAAAAGATACCCGCACCTCTCTCCACATTTACAGATAAGGCCTTACCTCGTGCTCCTCCCTATGTCTCTATCTCTACAAGTACCTTTTTTTATAACAAATTGAATAGTGCTGCGCCGTTCGCTGCACGCCCGGCTGAACACGCCTCCTCGCCTCCATCATCACCAACTGAGTTTTTGTAGGAGTAGGAGTAGAGAAAAAACCGAGTTGGTGATGATGGTGTGCCGTGCAATGCACGGGCATCTTGCTATTTTTTTTGCATATAAGTCCAAACACCACGTAGACACGGTCTTTGAGCACGGTTCATAGTCGTTCGACGATCGGGCATCGAAGTTTGTAACTATTTTAGATTAGAATATACTACTCCTCCGGTGCTAGTAGTAGAGCAGAGTCCTACTCTACTACTCTACTCTAGCTAGCTAGGGCATAGTACTGTAGTAGGTACCGTAGGGAGTACCAAGATCTTGTGATCACTCAAGCAAGTTGTCTGGCATCGATATGACCCTACGCTGCTGGTATGTGTCTCGTGAGTCAAGCGGCATGCTGTAGTCATCATCACCTGTCCACTTCCTGCAGCGCATATTTGCTTCTCCATCTTTGTCCGCACATAATCTCGTCCAAGCTTCCATCCCCGCTAAGGCGCCTCCCCCCCTCGTCCGAAACCCAAGCACTAAAATTGGCAGAACCGAGTAGCGTCCGCCGAAAGAGTGGTTGGAATTCGCTCCCCACAGAGGTAATCAAGCTCATTGTTTCGTGTGTGGACAATCTCAGTACCATGCCGCTTGCCGCGTGCTCGTCGGGGCTGTACCGTTTACTCAAAGCCATCAGGCCGGAGCTTTTTAAGCCAGCTCCTTGCTTGCTGATGCCACCTGATCTTTAGAAACGGCGTGTCACGCAGCATAACAATCGTACGGTGGCGAGCATCAACCCCCTTCACTGCGATCCGATCCCTGTCAGCCTTAGCTACATTAACGGTATGTACTGGGTCGGCATGAACATGTCTTGGATGGTGCTCGTCGACGGTCGCGGCAGCTGGATGCTCATGGAGGTCTACACCCGGCGATTGATCCCCCTTCCTTCGATTAACACTGCACTGCTTTGGCACCGCGGCCCAAAATACTCTGAATCTTACAGTAGCCAACATGATACCAAGTTTGATTTGCTCAAGGTTGTAATCTGCCAAGAGCCCACAAGATCTGGGAATTATAAAGATTTCAGGCTAATTGCGTTCTTCAACCGTGGTCTCGCCTTATCGGACAGTCACTGCGGTAAGTGGATAAATCTGCACGTCCATTGCAGGATCATACATCCTCCATGGTTCTCGATGCCATTGAACACAAGGGCTTCATTTACTGTTGTCGACTCCTTCTATGGCTGGGCGTATTGCTGGCCTACTCCGATCATCGCTACAAACGGCTGTTACAACGGTATGTCACTTTCCTATGATATCATGATGGCTTGCTTATATTCTTGTCAACATTCTTGAAAAAATATTCATGCTCATAACATGCTGTTCTTAAGATTGACTAAATCAAGAGCCCTTTTTATTTGACTCCAACTTGATATGATGTTGTAGGCACTTTGGTGTCCCTACCCTTCCTAATCCCAGAACATTTCAAAGAAAAGCGGCATGGCGATTGCGGTGGTTCTGGCTCGATCGAGACAATGGTGAAAGATTGATGATCGTTCGCGACGACGGACGTGTTGTTTATTTGAATACAATCACGATCCTTTGCAAGGTCTTTGAGCAGGATCCCATCTTCTCTGTGCCTTCAGGAATTTTTGACTGGAGGCTGGTAAGTAGCATTGGCACACGCTCTCTGTTTGTCGGACTGAATTATCTGATTAACCAGGAGATAACCAACGACAAGGATCATGATGGCAGCGTGGTTTCGTTCATCAGGCAAAACTGTGTGTACACAGCGTACCATGCGTCTCTGCATGCACCATACCCTGATATGTGCCGCCACGCTCTGCATCCCAAAGTAGGAGAGAGGGTCGCAAGTATCAGACTTCGACTTCTTTGGCTGGAGTTTCCCGATTAGGCACCCATCTGGTTCAAGCCGTCGACCAATCTCCAGAGCTTAATAAATAGTAACGTCTAACTGAGCCAGTTAGTTAGATGCGTACACTTGGTGTAGTAGGATCTTTATTTAGTTTGATGCATACACTTGTTCTTTTTTGGTAACCCTTTTGTAATGATGGCTGATGTTTGGTTTGGAAGAGAGAGTTGCGTCTTCACTCTTCCGCCTGCTTCGCATACATTGCACCCCGGCCTTGGTTCTTCTTTGCCGCTGTTTTCAATGTACAATCGTAGTATATTTAGATACGTTGGTTGAATATAAATGTGTTGTTAGAACGACAAACACAATGTTTTGGAAGTCTTTGCACGGTTCGATCCTTTAGTGCACCGTACCATACGTAGCTCATACTATTTTTCGTACGGAACACATTTTCCACTTGTTGATAACATGCAGCACACTGATGAAGGCCCAATAGAGAAGCCCATAATTAACTGGAAGGGACTCTCACATGAATCCGGCCCAGGTACATGCTCATGGTCCCCTAAACATAAATAAGTAAATAAATAAATAAAGCTAAATGCTCATGCACCAGTTCTTTGGGAAAATAGGTAGCCCAGTATTTATTTTTGAAGAATACCCAAGCTAGGCCTATTTGTTTTCTCCGAATTACTGGGCTGCAAATCTTTCAAGACGAGCAAATGGGATATTAGTTTTTTTGAATTTTGTTCTTCACTGATATCTTATACGCATTTCATTGGATTTAGAATGACATAGTACTAACTTATTTTTAAATTTGTTTTAGTATGGCTATTAATTTTTGGATTAAGAATATTTCGTTCCCCAGCAAAAATTTCGCACATATTTAGTTAATTTTTTGACCCTGGTACTCACTAGAAAATGGCCGACAATTCTAAAAATGGAAAACGGGCTGCAATAAATTCCATATGAATTAGAAAATGAGTAAAAATTATAAAAATCATAGCAAATGGGCTGTACACGCTCTGATTTCGAGAGGCTGACTTGTTTACGCAAGGCTTTGTCAGTGAACACACGATTCTAGCCGCCGTGCTTCTTCAATATCTGATCTTCCTGCTCCAGCCGCCTAAACTAGTGCCGGCGGGACTACCTGCTCCCTCCTCTTGTGGCCCGCTGTGATGCCGGGCAGGCTTCCTCGGCCCACCCTACTCCCTCCGCTGGCCTGGCCGCATGCAATCAACTGCCTTCTTATTACACGAAAAAAATGATTACTCCCACTGACATCTAGCGCGCACCGGTTGGGAGGCTGACCTGTGGGCCTACTACGTTGATGCGTACGCAGGGCTTGTCAACTTAGTCAACAAACGATTCTAGCAGCAGTAACCGTTGGATTTGAATCGAACGGTCCTGCTGCTTCTTCAATCGCTGCTCTTCTTGCACCGGCCGCCCAAACAAGCTCCGGAGAGACCGCCTGCTCCTGCCTCCAGTGGCCGGCTATGCTGCCGTTGAGGCCTCATCGCCCCCTACTACTTCCACCGCTAGCCAGGCCCTGCGGCGACGGCGGCCTCACACCGCAGCCGAACCAGTGAACCCTGGTACTACTCTCCGCGTGGGCATCCACTGTCGCGTCTTCCCCGGCTCCGCGTCGTCCCCTTCCTAGGCCTCGCCGTCGTCCACCGCCTTGGTGCTCTCGACGCGGCGTGGTCAATGTGGTTAACGACATTCCATCGGGAAATCTTGACGTGTAGAGGCTGATACTGGGTCCACGGCCACAGCCCAGTTTTTTGTGATTTGCCAAGTAAGTCGCTTTGTCAGGCCCGTTGGGCTGCAAATCTTTCAAGACGAGGAGAGCTTTCATTCGGCTGGCCGAGAAAATGGCCCATCAGTAATGAGAAATGGGCTGTACATTTTTAAAACACCGGCAGTTAGTTTCAAATATCTTTTTTTTTTCATTTTGAGATTTTAAATTACATTAATTTTTATGCGTGGAGAATTTGTTGGATTTTATATTGATATACATTTATTTTAAAATCAGTTTGAATGTGAGTCAAAATTTCGGGATTAAAAACAGTTCGGACGTCATTGAAATATGCAAAATTTCGTATAAGTTTTTAACCGTGGCCACGATATGGGCTGTAATGCTAACAAAAATAATATGGGCTCCAAAAAAACCTTAAGAATTAGCAAATGGGCTGTAAATTATTAAAAATAATGGCAGATGGGCTGTATGCTGTTTTCCACAGATTTGAGGCTTTCCTAAAAAAGGGTTGACGCACAAGCAGTGACTGTTGGATGGCCATCCAACGACCGTCATGCTTCTTCAATCTCTACTCTTCCTGCTCCAGCCGCTTAAACAAGCGCCGACGGGACTGCCTGCTCCCTCCTCCCCGCGGCCCGCTCTGACAGCTCGGACCCACCAGTTATATCTTAAATGCATGAGAAGTGCCTCCTTATTACGCACAAAAAATGAATACTCCCACATTAGCTGGGACCCAGTATAGTGGCGAGGCTGACTTGTGGGCCTACTAAGTTGACGGGGATGGAGGGCTTTGTCAACTTAGTCAATATGCACGATTCTAGCTCCAGTGAACGTACGATGTCCATCCAACGGCCGTAGTGCTTCTTCAACCTCTGGTCTTCTTGCTCCAGCCGCCCAAACCAGCGCCGGTCGTGCCTCGTGCTCCTGCCTCCCGTGGCCGGCTACGATGCGGCGGAGGCCTCACCGCCCCCTACTACTCCCACCGCTGGCCAGTCCATCCCTCTACTCACCCACACCCCCGGTTATTCTGCAGCGACAGCAACCTCACACCGCAGTGAACCAGTGAACCCTCGTACTCCTCTACGTGTGGGCATCCACTGCCGCGTCTTCCCCGGCTCCACGTCGTCCCCTTCCTAGGCCTCGCCGTTGTCCATCGCCCTGGTGCTCTCGGCACGGCATGGTCAACGTGGTCAAGGAACGGCTTCCATCGGACGTGGGTATGCGTGGAGAGGCCCGGCGGTGGGTCCACGGCCACAGCAAGGAAGTGCCTCCTTATTACGCGCAAAATAATTATTCCTCCACCTGACAGCGGGGACCCACCGGACGGACCACCATATTTAGCGAAAAAAACGTTTCCCCCCTGACTGCTGGGACCCACCAGCTACACCTTCGCATGCAAGGAAGTGCGTCCGGGCAAAAAAACAAAACGATTCGCCCCCCTGACTGCTGGGACCCACCAGCTACATCTTCACACGCAAGGAAGTGCGTCCGGGCAAAGAAAACGATTCGCCCCCTGACTGCTGGGACCCACCAGCTACATCTTCGCACGCAAGGAAGTGCATCCGGGCAACAAAAAAACCAAAACGATTCGCCCCCCTGACTGCTGGGACCCACGGCTACATCTTCGCCGCGCAAGGAAGTGCTGCGGTCGGGACCCACCTGGTTGAAGCGTACATAGCGTTGTCATTCTGGTCGCGAATGTATGCGTTACATATATCTTGGTGGATGTAGAGGCGGCGCGTGTCGTACTAGAGGCGCCGCGACGTAGCATGTACACGTACGTACAACAGCGAGGGTGCAAGAAAGAAAATACGACCACATACGTACATACGGGCAGGGTCTCTAACGCCTATCGCGCATACGTACATGGCTAGGTCGGAACGGAGAAACAGCGTCGTCGTCGTGTTCATGGGGAGCCAACCGGCTGGGTCGGAACGGAATGCGTGGTCGTGTTCATCGGGAGGCTTGGGCCGGAACAAGCGATGGAAGCGAGGCTGGCGTATCGACAACGGCGAAACAGACCTTGTGTTCGACCGGCCACGTCAAACGGGTCTGTTGATCGGGAGGGTCTGGCGTATCGCCAAAAGCGGAGGAAACGGACCTCCTACGGTCGAAACGGGGGTCCTGTTGATCGGGAGGGGTGTGGTGTACCGCAAAACGGAGGAAACGGACCTCCTACGGTCGAAACGGGGGTCCTGTTGATCGGGAGAGGTGTGGCGTACCGCAAAACGGACAAAACGGACTTGTGTTGGAGCGCTACGGTCGAAACGGCGTGTGAAACTCCAAAAAAATTTTGTTTGGTTTTCAACAAAAACTTTGTTGGATTTGAAGAAGGTCATTTAAACCCTTCCAAAAATATCTCTCTCAAATTTTTTCCCTTTGGCAAAGGATTTTATTTTGGCATCTTTTTCAACTCTGGTGTATGGTTATTAAAAACCTTTCTTCTGATTCTCCCCTTCTCAATTTTTTTTGGGATTTATTTTCTTTTAAAAGAAAACCCTAGGAGTTTTGGGTCTTCTCTCTTTTTGAAACCACCCATGGTTTTACCATGCCTCATGTGGTAAATCTTCCAAAAACCCCTCCTTCCACTTTGGGGCAATCCAAATATTCTGTCCCAACAGGTCCAACTCATTTTTGGATTTTATCTCATTTATTTCTTTCCCCAAAACAATTATGTCCATTATGTTGAGCCTAGGTGATTTTCAAAGCAAGTACCTATTTGCCTTTGAATTTTGATCTCAAACCAACTCCTCTGGATAGTCCCTAGCACCCACAACCTAAAACCATCAAGATCCACTCTTCTTCTTTTCAAAATTTTCAAGTTTCAGCTTCTGCAAGTTTGGACCAGATTTGTCAAATTTCGTGAAGTTCATATCTCCTCTTCTCCAAAAATTCCACCAAAATTCAGGCAGCCCCCAGATGCTATGAGAGACCACTCCACCAAAAATCAGCTCAAGGAAAAATCCCCACATACCAAAATCATTATCGAACACACGGCTTGCCTTGTTACTTTGCACTTTCGGAGAAATTGAGTTTGATAAGTTCAGTTTCGTCAGTCAGTCACCTGTCAGCTATGGCGCTGGCGCGTTGCGCACGGCTCCTCCTCCCTGTCCAGAGCGCCACACGCGCACTTGGCTGGTTCCTGGCCTCGGTGGCACCCTGGCCTGTCTGCGCCGACGTCTTCTGCGGCGTCGGGAGCTCCCGTGGCGGCCGGCGGGGGCACCTACAACGCCGTTCGGCACCGCCCACGCCACTGGGAGCTCCAGCGTGGCCGTCTCCTTGCCAGCGCCGCCTGCAGCACCGTCGCCGTGGCACACGCGCGCGAGCGCGCCTCTGCCGCCGACGTGCCGCACGGCCGTTCCGTTGAGGGACGGCGTAACCGCCCTGTTTTCTTGAGTTAGGCACCGGGATGGAATCGATTACCCGTCTAGAGCGATGCTCAAGCCCCTAAACCAACCGTCCAGCCACAGCACCGCCATAATCGTCATTGGACTTATCCCGTTCTCACGGCAACCGCCTCGGGCCGGCTATAAGTAGCGCCTCCGAGCTCGCTCTCGACCAAGCACATCTCCACCACCTCACCAGACCCTGCCCAGCCACTGGAAGAGCCTCGAGGGCCCCTTCTTCCTCAACTCCGGCCACCTCCGTTCGCTTCGGGCTCCGGCAGCGTTCTCTCTGGTGAGAGCTCCTCCAGCGCCCTAGACTTGCCCGTAGCCTCATGACACCTCTAGGAGACTAACCCCCACTCCAATTTCACCTGACAACTCTCTCCGACGAGGCCCATGACTACCGAACCACCGTCCGCCGGGAGCAGGGCCGCCGTCGGCGTAGTGCTCGCGGCGACCACCACCACCCATCGGCGGAAGGATGCACTTGAGCACAGAGGTACCACCCGATCCCCTTACCTCATGGTCGATCGCCGGCGACCATGGCTCTCGGGCGCCGACGAGCTCTGCCGCCTCTTTTGAATATTCAATCGACGGGTGGGACCCGCCCGTCAGCCTCTGTTCTTTTCTTTGAACCGTTTCGAAAGCGTATTCGGCAAATGCGCTTTCTAATCTGGAACTCGTTTTACGGACTTTTCTGCTTAGACCCCTGAGAGTTTTCTATTTCATTACAGAGAGGTCCTTGGACCAAAACTCTTATAACTTTTAAACAGAAAAGGATTTTTGAGTGATTCTTTTTCTGTCTTCTTCAAAATTTTCTCTAGTTTTTTATCATATTTATTTGAAAAATATTTGGAATATTTTTGTGCACCCCATGGTATTTACATTAGTGCATGTATTTTTGTATACTGTAGATACCGAAGGAGGTGACGGAACCGCAAACTTCACCGAGCTAGGCCCCGACTACTCCGAACCAGGCAAGCATGTTTGAACCTTTGATATGATGAGTGTATTGGCATGTTTGCATTAAGTAGTTCCATGGCATGTTTTTGAAGCATCTCGATGAAGGTTATATTACATGCAAAGTTGAGGCAAGTGAATTTCGATAATCCATAAATTGTTGGATATGAGATTGCATGGCCATGAGATTCATGAGAATGGGTAAGATGGCAGTGTTGTAGCATGCCAGTCTTACGTGTGACCCAGTGTCAACATGAATCAATCCAGTTCCCGTCCGTTTTCCCTTCCGTGCTACCACATGTTTTCCGCAAGGGAAACGGCTTAGTAAGTTGCAAACCGCTTTCTGGTACACACGAAATCGAGAGGCCGGGATGAGGGTTCCATGGCCCTGGATTAAAGCATATCATCCGGTCAGGGGGCATGGGTGTTTCCGGTTGGGACCGAGAGGGGCGCCCTTAGAGCGTAGCGGATATAAATTTGATCCCATGCTATTCGAGATTGTGATCTCCCGTCTCAAAGTTTTTCTTGAGCGCTGTCCAGGGTGATTCCTGGCAACGTAAGGTGGGATGGGTGTGTCTTGGTTAGCTGTGTTTCCTCCGAAATACCGTCAGAACGGAACTAGTCCTTCGTGACTACGGAAATCCGTTGGCTGGGGATAATTTTAGTACAAACTCTGCAGAGTCAATAATCCTTGAAATCATCTTATCCATGTCCAAGTGCCGTGTTCATCTTATCTTGTCAAGTGTCAGTCTCGGTGACAGAAACTCCTGAGAACCACATGAGTGTTAAATGTTTATTTCCTATGGATGGACTAACCCGTTTATTATCATGTGTTGAATATTTTCCTATGAGCACTATTTCTTGCAAGTTAACCGATATGAAAAGTGAATTTCAAGCCCTTTCTGCGATGTCGCTCAGACGTCCGACTGCGGCATTGTTATTATTTACTTTTTTTATAAGCCCTTTCTGCGATGTCGCTCAGACGTCCGACTGCGGCATTGTTATTATTTACTTTTGTTATAAGCCCTTTCTGCGATGTCGCTCAGACGTCCGATTGCGGCATTGTCATTATTTACTTTTGTTATAAGCCCTTTCTGTGATGTCGCTCAGACGTCCGACTACAGCATTGTTATTATTTACTTTCAATATAAGCCCTTTCTGCGATGTCGCCCCGACGTCCGACTGTGGCATGCATGTGTTTTATTTTCAACATAAGCCCTTTATGTGGTGTCGCTCAGACGCCCGACTGTGGCATTATTTATTTATTTGTTCACCCTTCGAGGCGTCGCTTCAAACACCCGATCAGTTTTCAGTTATTTTTACTATTACCTGACTTCCTTCTTGCTAATTAATGTTGTGTTACTTCCTCATTTGGATGTACCATACTAATTGTTCATGACGCATTCATGCATGCATTTGTTATATCTTATGTCCGAACTGTCTTGCGAGTACTTTCAAAGTACTCACAGCTTGTTGATTTGGCGAGATCTTGACGAAGGCGATCTCATGGATGAAGAGTTCGATAGCGAGTCCGACGCCTAGAGGAGTCGGTCAGTCTCGTCGCGACCCTTGTTTTGGTCATCATATTATATCCGCTTCCGCTACCCAAATAAATTCATCGAGCCTCACCTCGACGCTCGATGAGCCGCCAGTGTAGGAGTCATATTATCCACTCCACTCTGTTATTCCACCACCACTTTACCACGAGTCAGTAGTATGCCACCACTCCATTGTGTCATATCCGCCATTATGTATAATTATTGGCGTGCTTGTAATAATTGGTTGAGCACGCCAGCTCGACCCTGTAATATATTCTAATGCTACTGGCTTATTGTATCAAGATTTTGTCTACCCGATCGGGAGGATTTTTCCTCATACTTTGGACTCAAAAGGTCGGTTTCTCAATAAGCATTTTATTGGAAAACCGGTTGTGACAAGCTTGGTACGAGCCAGGCTGGCCAGGAAGCCACTAGGTGCGATCGCTAATCGGTTATTAGCAAAATAGAGCTAATTCTTATTTTTGCAAATGTAGTCATTTTCTGACAGTCAACATAAATTTATGATCTGACCACTCAGAATTTTTGCCTGCTTTTGTAGATGGCTGGCAACGATTGCAAGTCACAGATGTTCGCCAACATGCCTGATGGGTTCATCAAGCTTCTCTTCTTCATCGTCCAAGTCGCGATGGGGCCATCTGTGCGCCCAGTCTGCACACTCTCTCGGCACAAGGTCAACGACAGTCTAACCATGCACCAGGCCGAGGTGCAATTCAAGGGAGGGCATATTGAGATACGCCGTTTCCGGTTCTTGGGGAGAGCCATGCCTATGGAGAAGCATGCGATGCAAATGGCAGCCCGTGAGGCGATAGCTCGTCTCAGGGATGTCCTTCCTTCGATGAAGACCCGTCGTTACCGCTACCTTCCATGTCACGTGCCATACACCTGTCACTACGCGTTCTCTTGCCCCAGAGGAGAGCGAGACGAGGCTTTTGAGATGCTTATCGAGTATCTCCGGGCTCTGGAAGCAGCCTTCGACAACCTGGTGGACGACCTTGTGGCTGCCCGCATGGACTCAGTCCATGGCTGTGCTGCCAACAGGAGGGAGCTCCTACGCACCGCACCGTCACTGACTGTCGTCTCATCATCGGCATCTTTTGCACCTACTACTCTCGCCACTACTCGTCGCCTGCCTACCACTGAGGAGTTCAACCAAGTCATCGCGCCTACTCCAGTTCGTTCTGCACCACCCCTTGCACCCACTCATGGTCGTGTTGCCCCGCATAGGGTGCCTGTTCCACCAACTCCGCGCAGCACTTCACGTCTGGAGCCTATTAGTGAGGAGGAGGTTGAGTCCCCAGCCTCACTGCGCCTCACCCTCGGCAGGCCAAAGGAGATCCTCACCATCTCCTCCGACTGAGTACGCCTAGCCGCATGTGATGTACCGACTTGTACGATATGTTTATATGTACATAGGCTGTGAGAAGTAGCTTGTTTGCGCATCATGTAGGAACTGGAGAAGTGCACTAGCCTAAATAACATGTCAGGTATATGTACGCATATCCTGAGTGATGTATTGTATAATTACTGCTTGCGTGTAAGATATGTAATTGGCAGTCCTTCTCCGTGCGCAAACGTTTATTCTCTTGAAAAATCTTGGAGCATTTAAGACTTTTTCGTCTTCATGAATTTATTGACTTTTGCGACTCAATTTATTTTCTTATGAGTTTTACAAAATGTACCCCAGAGTGAATAATGTCTCGTCCTTGGACGCGCTCCATGCCAACTCCGTCAGAGGAAAATTATGGCACACAACCAAGCAACAATTTCATTGAGGCAGTCAAGTCAACAGACGTTGAAACATCACTTTCCTAAATGTGTCGTCTTTATGAGCAAAGTCAGCAACAACATCAGGAAATGATGAACCAAGTAATCAATATGGGAAATCACCGTGGATGTATCGCAGCAATCAAAGTTATCTCGAGCTTGAAGACGCGTCCCCAAACATTTTCTCACACCGACAAACCTCTTGAGGCCGAGGACTGGCTTGAGACATGGAAAGAAAATTAATTATTGCCCGGTGTTCAGATCTTGAGAAAGTGCTATATGCACCGCACTATATCACTGGAGCAGCTGCATCGTGGTGGGAAAATTTCCTACACATGCACCCCAACGAAAATAATATAACCTGGGAGGAGTTCAAAGAAGGTTTTCATGGGGCACATATTCCTAAGAGTCTTATGAAGATCAAAAAGAGAGAATTTGACGACCTCAAGCAAAGGACCATGACGGTGTCAGAATACAACGGTCAGTTTACTCTGTTGTCTCGCTACGCCAACGAGGAGCGTATGTCTGAAAGCAAGAAGATGGAAAAATTCCTAGACGGTCTGGCACTCGCACTTAAATGCCAGCTGGTTGTGCACACCTTCCCAGATTTTAAAACGCTGGTGGATAAGGCCATTACTTTGAAAAATGAGAGACGCAGCTTGGAAGATTTCCATAGCGAAAAAAGGGACCAGACTAATCATGCTCGCAACCACCGCAGCAGGACAGATTTTCAGAAAGGTGGGACACCCAAACCCACGACAAACGTCTCACGCCCAATCAAGAATTTCCATGCAAGGGACAAGGAGTTCACATACCGCCCAAGCGTTACATGCTACGCTTGTGGAGAAGAAGGGCACTATGCCAAGCAATGCCCCAAGCCAAGGAACTCGACCCCAAAGCCGAACAACGGAGGCAGTAATTCGGCGCCAAAGCGCAACAATTTCAACCCAAATAACAACCACAGGAAGGGTCATCTGAACCACGTGACCAAAGAGGAAGCACAAAATGCCCCAGATATATCGTACTCGACTGCACGCTTTCACATCAACACAATACCTGCCATGGTTTTGTTTGATTCTGGAGCTTCTCACTCATTCATTTCGAAAAGTTTTGCCTTGCAAAATAATTTTTCGATGCTTCCCTTGGAAAAATCTATGAACGTCAAGTCCCCAGGATTAAGCAAGTTACCCGGAGATTCTTGCCAAGGTGTGATTATTGAGTTTGAAGGATTGAGGTTTCACGCCAACCTTATTGTGTTGGAAAATAAAGGACTGGATGTCATCTTAGGGATGGATTGGTTAACCACCAACAAAGGTTTTATTGACTGCTTCAACAGGACCGTAATTCTCACCCACCACCATGGGACGACAATAAAAGTTTCAGCCAAAGAGAGAAAATATCCCGCAACCGAGATTGAACAAGGTGGATATTTCTGAATTAAGCAAGGTCCCGATGGTGTGTGAATTTCAGACGTATTTCGAAGAACTACCGTGCATGCCACCAGACCGAGAGATAGAATTCAACATTGAGCTAGCACCCGGAACCGCCCCATATACAAGAAACCATAAAGAATGGCACCATCCGAATTGGTAGAACTGAAGAAGCAAATAAAAGAATTATTGGACAAAGGATATATACGAGCCAGCTCCTCACCTTGGGGTTCACCAATATTATTTGCCAAAAAGAAGGATGGAACATCGAGATTGTGCATAGACTATCGGCGCTTAACATGGTCACAATCAAGAACAAATATCCGATGCCACGGATAAATGATTTATTTGATCAGCTCGCTTTCGAGGCCAAGGTATTCTCAAAAATTGACTTGAGGTCGGGATACCATCAATTAAAGGTACGGACGGAAGATATTCCCAAGACAAAGCATTCACCTCCAGATCACGGATTATTTGAGTTCACCGTAATGCCATTTGGACTAACGAACGCTTCGCATATTTTGTTCACCTCATGAACAAAGTATTTATGAAGTTTATGGACAAGTTTGTTGTGGTATTTATCGATGATATTCTGATATACTCCAAGACACCAGAAGAGCACGCTGAACATCTCCGAATTGTACTAGGGGAACTCAGGAAACATCAATTGTACGCTAAATTCAGCAAGTGTGAGTTATGGCTAAGGCAAGTATGTTTTCTGGGCCACGTACTGACCCAAGAAGGTATTGCCGTAGACCCGGAAAAAGTCAAGGCCGTACTTGGCTGGAAGCCACCAGCCAACAGAATCGGACGTCTGAAGTTTCTGGGAATGGCGAGAGTTACTGCCGAAGGTTTATTGAAGGATTTTCCACTATCGCAAAGCCAATGACGCAGCTACTCAAGAAAGACAAGAAGTTCGAATGGACGGAAGCTTGCGAGAAAAGTTTCCAAGAACTAAAAAGGAAACTAACGACAAGACCAAGATTAATTGTGCCAGACATACACAAGAATTTTGAGGTGTATTGTGACGCATCCCGAAAGGGCCTCAGGTGCGTATTGATGCAAGAAGGCAAGGTTGTCGCGTATGTTTCCAGACAACTTCGCAAGCATGAGGAAAATTATCCTACTCATGACCTGGAATTAGCAGCAGTTATTCATGCACTCAAGGAATGGAGACACTTTCTACTTGGAAATCGTTGTGAAATATACACGGACCATAAGAGCCTCAAGTATATTTTCACACAACCGGAACTGAATTTACGGCAACGACGCTGGTTGGAATTAGTGAAGTATTATGACGTTGGAATCCACTACCAGCCAGGAAAAGCAAATGTAGTGGCAGACGCTCTAAGTCGGAACCCTAGCCCAAATGACGACAACCTGCCAAACCTGAGACCCGAATTTCGGCAGGAGTTTGCTAAACTCAACTTGCTGGTAGTCACCGAAGGCAGTGTATCGAATTTAGAAATACAGCCTACCCTGATGGAAAAGATTAAAGAGGCTCAGGATGGACACCCTAGCATTGAAGGCATAAAGCGAAAGGTGAGTTTGGGCAAGGCCACAGAGTTCGTTATCGGTA
Organism: Aegilops bicornis; assembly: GCA_021605145.1. Lineage (NCBI taxonomy): Eukaryota > Viridiplantae > Streptophyta > Magnoliopsida > Poales > Poaceae > Aegilops > Aegilops bicornis. The sequence goes on along the minus strand of CM038674.1, from coordinate 317,453,757 downwards.
AGCAGGGAATATTGTGGTACAGAGATAGACTTTGCGTACCAAATATCAAGGACCTTAAACAGCAAATCTTAGCTGAAGGCCACACCGCTCCGTATTCAATCCATCCTGGAGGAACAAAAATGTACAAGGACATTCAGGAGAAATTTTGGTTGCACAGTCTGAAAAGGGACATAGCCACGTTCATCGTATGTTGTGACTCTTATCAATGCATCAAGGCCGAGCACCAGAAACCGGCCGGACTTTTGCAGCCAAATAAGATACCCGAATGGAAAGGGGACGAGATTGGAATGGATTTTATTGTTTGGCTACCTCGGTCATGACACGGACATGATGCCATATGGGTCATCACTGATAGACTGACTAAAGTAGCTCACTTTATCCCCGTGAAGACAACCCACACCGCTCAGAAACTTGCCAGGCTTTATCTCTCCCGTATCGTCTGCTTACATGGAGTCCCAAAGACAATAATATCAGACAGAGGCACTCAATTTATCTCCCGATTTTGGGATCACTTACAACAAGCTTTGGGAACTCAACTGGCGTTCAGTACCGCATACCACCCCCAGACTGATGGACAAACTAAACGCGTAAACCAAATCCTAGAAGACATGCTAAGAGCATGTGTCCTCACCTATGGAACCAGTTGGGAAGAAAGCTTACCATACGCAGAGTTCGCATACAACAACAGTTACCAAGCCAGACTGCAAAATGGCACCATTTGAGGCTCTGTACGGGCGGAGATGTCGTACCCCGCTAAATTGGTCAGAAACCGGAGACAGCCATATCTTCGGCCCAGACATGCTCAAGGAGGCTGAGATAAAGTTAAGGTGATTAGGGATCGCCTCAAGACAGCCCAAAGTCGACAGAAGAGTTATTACGATCAAAAACATCGGGGAGTCAGTTTTGAACCCGGTGAGTTTGTGTACCTACGAGTATCTCATATGAGGGGCCTGCAACGATTCAAGATTAAAGAGAAGCTAGCACCAAGATTCATCGGACCATTCTGTATAGTGGCACGAAGGGGCACGGTAGCCTACCAGCTATACTTACCCGAAGATTTATCCGACGTCCACGACGTGTTCCACGTCTCGCAGTTGAGGAAGTGCGTAAGCAACCCAGAGAAGCAGGTACCCCATGAAAACATTGACGTGCAGTCAGACCTCACATATCGGGAACATCCAATAAAAATCTTGGAGGAGTCTGAAAGGAGGACCCGACATAAAACCATCAAGTTTTTCAGAGTTCAGTGGAGCAATCACACCGAGAGTGAAGCCACTTGGGAAAGGGAAGATTTCCTTCGGACAGAGCACCCACATTTATTTGAGGATCAGCTGAAATCTCGAGGATGAGATTTTTCCTAAGGGGGTAGGTGTTGTGAAACTCCAAAAAAATTTTGTTTGGTTTTCAACAAAAACTTTTATGGATTTGAAGAAGGTCATTTAAACCCTTCCAAAAATCTCTCTCTCAAATTTTTTCCCTTTGGCAAAGGATTTTATTTTGGCATATTTTTCAACTCTGGTGTATGGTTATTAAAAACCTTTCTTCTGATTCTCCCCTTCTCAAATTATTTTTTTGGGATTTATTTTCTTTTAAAAGAAAACCCTAGGAGTTTTGGTTCTTCTCTCTTTTTGAAACCACCCATGGTTTTACCATGCCTCATGTGGTAAATCTTCCCAAAACCCCTCCTTCCACTTTGGGGCAATCCAAATATTCTGTCCCAACAGGTCCAACTCATTTTTGGATTTTATCTCATTTATTTCTTTCCCCGAAACAATTTTGTCCATTATGTTGAGCCTAGGTGATTTTCAAAGCAAGTACCTATTTGCCTTTGAATTTTGATCTCAAACCAACTCCTCTGGATAGTCCCTAGCACCCACAACCTAAAACCATCAAGATCCACTCTTCTTCTTTTCAAAATTTTCAAGTTTCAGCTTCTGCAAGTTTGGACCAGATTTGTCAAATTTCGTGAAGTTCATATCTCCTCTTCTCCAAAAATTCCACCAAAATTCAGGCAGCCCCCAGATGCTATGAGAGACCACTCCACCAAAAATCAGCTCAAGGAAAAATCCCCACATACCAAAATCATTACATCGAACACACGGCTTGCCTTTGTTACTTTGCACTTTCGGAGAAATTGAGTTTGATAAGTTCAGTTTCGTCAGAGTCTGGTCACCTGTCAACTATGCGCCTGGCGCGTTGCGCACGGCTCCTCCTCCCTGTCCAGAGCGCCACACGCGCACTTGGCTGGTTCCTGGCATCGGTGGCACCCTGGCCTGTCTGCGCCGACGTCTTCTGCGGCGTCGGGATCTCCCGTGGCGGCCGACAGGGGGCACCCTGCGGCACAATGCCGTTCGGCACCGCCCACGCCACCTGGGAGCTCCGCGTGGCCGTCTCCCTTGCGGCGCGCGCTGCGGCACCGTCGGCTGTGGCACAGCACGCCTGAAGGCGCGCCCTCTGCCGCCGACGTGCCGCACGGCCGTTCCGTTGGGGACAGGCCGTAACCGCCCCTGTTTTGCTGAGTTAGGCACCGGGATGGAATCAGTACCCCGTCTAGACGATGCTCAAGCCCCTAAACCAACCGTCCAGCCACAGCACCGCCATAATCGCTCGCTGGACTTATCCCGTTCACGGCAACCGCCTCGGGCCGGCTATAAGTAGCGCCTCCGAGCTCGCTCTCGACCAAGCACATCTCCACCACCTCACCAGACCCCGCCCAGCCACTGGAAGAGCCTCGAGGGCCCCTTCTTCCTCAACTCCGGCCACCTCCGTCCGCTTCGGGCTCCGGCAGCGTTCTCTCTGGTGAGAGCTCCTCCAGCGCCCTAGACTTGCCCGTAGCCTCATGACACCTCTAGGAGACTAACCCCCACTCCAATTTCACCCCAGCAACTCTCTCCGACGAGGCCCATGACTACCCGAACCACCGTCCGCCGGAGCAAGGGCCGCCGTCGACGTAGTGCTCGCCGGCGACCACCACCACCCACCGACGTGGAAGGATGCACTGAGCACAGAGGTACCACCCGATCCCCTTACCTCGCCGTCGATCGCCGCCGACGACCACCGCGGCTCTCGGGCGCCGACGAGCTCTGCCGCCTCTTTTGAATATTCAATCCTGACGGGTGGGACCCGCCCGTCAGCCTCTCTGTTCTTTTCTTTGAACCGTTTCGGAAAGCGTATTCTGGCAAATGCGCTTTCTAATCTGAACCATTTTCTGGACTTTTCTGCTTAGACCCCTCAGAGTTTTCTGTTTCATTACAGAGAGGTCCTTGGACCAGAACTCTTATAACTTTTAAACAGAAAAGGATTTTTGAATGATTCTTTTTCTGTCTTCTTCAAAATTTTCTCTAGTTTTTTATCATATTTATTTGAAAAATATTTGGAATATTTTTGTGCACCCCATGGTATTTACATTAGTGCATGTATTTTTGTATCTTTGTAGATACGAAGGAGGTGTGGAACCGCAAACTTCACCGAGCTAGGCCCCGACTACTCCGAACCAGGCAAGCATGTTTGAACCTTTGATATGATGAGTGTATTGGCATGTTTGCATTAAGTAGTTCCATGGCATGTTTTTGAAGCATCTCGATGAAGGTTATATTACATGCAAAGTTGAGGCAAGTGAATTTCGATAATCCATAAATTGTTGGATATGAGATTGCATGGCCATGAGATTCATGAGAATGGGTAAGATGGCAGTGTTGTAGCATGCCAGTCTTACGTGTGACCCAGTGTCAACATGAATCAATCCAGTTCCCGTCCGTTTTCCCTTCCGTGCTACCACATGTTTTCCGCAAGGGAAACGGCTTAGTAAGTTGCAAACCGCTTTCTGGTACACACGAAATCGAGAGGCCGGGATGAGGGTTCCATGGCCCTGGATTAAAGCCTATCATCCGGTCGGGGCATGGGTGTTTCGGTTGGGACCGAGAGGGGGCACCCCTTAGAGCGCGGATATAAATTTGATCCCATGCTATTCGAGATTGTGATCTCCCGTCTCAAAGTTTTTCTTGAGCGCTGTCCGGGTGATTCCTGGCAACGTAAGTTGGGTTGGGTGTGTACTGGTTAGCTGTGTTTCCTCCGAAATACCGTAAACGGAACTAGTCCTTCGTGACTACGTAAATCCGTTGGCTGGGGATAATTTTAGTACAAACTCTGCAGAGTCAATAATCCTTGAAATCATCTTATCCATGTCCAAGTGCCGTGTTCATCTTATCTTGTCAAGTGTCAGTCTCGGTGACAGAAACTCCTGAGAACCACATGAGTGTTAAATGTTTATTTCCTATGGATGGACTAACCCGTTTATTATCATGTGTTGAATATTTTCCTATGAGCACTATTTCTTGCAAGTTAACCGATATGAAAAGTGAATTTCAAGCCCTTTACGTGATGTCGCTCAGACGTCCATCGCTGACATTGTTATTATTTACCTTCAATATAAGCCCTTTTCGCGATGTCGCTCAGACGTCCGGCATGCATTGTTATTATTTACTTTTCTTATAAGCCCTTTCTGCGATGTCGCTCAGACGTCCGATCATGCATTGTTATTATTTACTTTTTTTATAAGCCCTTTCTGCGATGTCGCTGAGACGTCCGACTGCGGCATTGTTATTATTTACTTTTGTTATAAGCCATTTCTGCAATGTCGCTCAGACGTCCGACTGTGGCATTGTTATTATTTACTTTCAATATAAGCCCTTTCTGCGATGTCGCCCCGACGTCCGACTGTGGCACGCATGTCTTTTATTTTCAACGTAAGCCCTTTATGTGGTGTCGCTCAGACGCCCGACTGTGGCATTATTTATTTATTTGTTCACCCTTCGAGGCGTCGCTTCAGACACCCGATCGGTTTTTAGTTATTTTTACTATTACATGACTTCCTTCTTGCTAATTAATGTTGTGTTACTTCCTCATTTGGATGTACCATACTAATTGTTCATGACGCATTCATGCATGCATTTGTGATATCTTATGTCCGAACTGTCTTGCGAGTACTTTCAAAGTACTCACCTGGCTTGTTGATTTGGCGGAATCTTGTGAAAGGCGATCTCATGGATGAAGAGTTCGATAGCGAGTCCGACGCCTAGAGGAGTCCCAGTCAGTCTCGTGCGACCCTTGTTTTGGTCACTATATTATATCCGCTTCCGCTACCCAAATAAATTCATCGAGCCTCACCTCGATGCTCGATGAGCCGCCAGTGTAGGAGTCATATTATCCACTCCACTGTGTTATTCCACCACCACTTTACCACGAGTCAGTAGTATGCCACCACTCCATTGTGTCATATCTGCCATTATGTACAATTATTGGCGTGCTTGTAATAATTGGTTGAGCACCCCAGCTCGATCCTGTAATATATTCTAATGCTACTGGCTTATTGTATCAAGATTTTGTCTACCAGTCAGGAGGATTTTTCCTCGTACTGGACTCAAAAGGTCGGTTTCTCAATAAGCATTTTATTGGAAAACCGGTCGTAACACAGGGGGGGGGGGGGGGGGGGGAGGGGTGTGGCGTACCGCAAAACGGGACTCCACGGGATACTGTTCATCTCCACCGTCGACCTCCTCCAGCCTCCACGGGCTACCGTCGATCTCCTCCAGCCTCCAAGGGCTCCTGTTCATCCAGCCTCCACCGTGCGCTACTCCACCGGCTACTGTTCAACCACCCCTCCACGGGCACCCCTCCACCGTCTACTGTTCATCCAGCCCTCCACACCACGGGTTCCTGTTCATCCAGAGGCAACGCCACCGCTCACTATTCATCCAACCCCCCCCCCCCCCCCGCAACGCTCACTGTTCATCCCAGAGGCAGCATCGATCGGCTTCAGTTAGCAGCAGTAGCGAAGGAATCGCTCCATCGGGTTCAGTTAACAGCCATCGATCTCCAGTGCAATCGGTCAGGTTCAGTTAGAGCCCAACGCCTCGCTCGGCTTCAGTTAGAGCCAATGCCTCGCACACACGCGCGTACGTACGAGAGAAACGCGCATCACTCTCCCACCGTAATCGGCAACTCCCCGAAATTTTCCTCCCCCTCGCTTCTACCATGGTTTTTTCCGTCATGGACGGCCCAAAGAATGTCATGCAGCTGCGTCTCCGGCCCGCCCAGGACGAAAAGCCCATTTTCTGTCATGATTTTTTGTCATAGAAGTTGGAGCCCACCACATCTATGATGATACCGGGTTTTGTCACAATTATCGTCATAGAAGTGTCATATGTATGACAGAAAAAAATTCGTTCGGCCCAAAATGTCACGGATGTGTCTTTTTTTGTAGTGACGGCTTCACCACCCACGCTCTCGGCTACATTGACAAACGACACAAAGGGCTACCGCCTGCTTGAGCAACCCCGTCGGTTTCTACTCCAGCCACGACTTCCGTGATGCGTAGACCGTTATGACTATGGGGGGGTGTCCGTCGGCTTGCCTTCGGATTCTTCTCCAGTCTCACCGTCTGCGTCGCTACCGTTGTGACTGCGGGGGGATGTTGAGTATAATGTTTATTAGGAAAGACGAGATAGACTAGGATTTGTTCTGGCTTGTCTTGTACTCCAAGTAGATCATTGTACTCATATATATATGCCCACGAGGCACAAGCAATACATCAAACTATTCCACCAATCCCTCTCTCCCTTCTAACACTCGTATGGAGTAGAATACGGTTGAGTTCGCCATGGACCTCCCCCAAGTACTTGAAGCACAACAACTTTTCCTCCTTTGTCAGGCATACATGCGTACTCTCCCTCTCATGTACTCTCTTTTTGTTTTGGGGATAACCTCCCTCTGTGCTATCTACCATGCTGAAATTTCAGGGGCGTTTGGTGTGCAGGAGTTGGGATGAATGATCACGGTGTGGCTGTAGTGTACACGTCACCCGTGTATGCTTGAGATGACATGATCCCAAACTCCACCCACCACCAGTAGATTTGGGTACCTTGCTGATTTAGAACTTCAACTAGAACGACATAACTGCTTTCTTTTTATTTATATACTCCATGTAGAATAAAGTGTAGGGAGGCAGTCAAGGAGACTAGCAAGTGTATGGTTGGGTCACCATGATGGACTTCTTTCCATGTAATACGAAAAACTCCTTTGGTGCATGGCGTCCAGTGGTATGCATATCCTCACCCTCCGCCAGCATGTGGATCAACATCGATCATTTAATGCACCAATGTATACCATCGAATTGTTTGTTATTTGCTCGATGTATAGCCATCGTAATGCATCCGCTCTGGTCCTGGATTCCTCTAGCATAAGCCGCAGTTGTCTCACGAGCCAGCACCAATATAGGCAACATTTTTGAACATGTTGCATCCTGTACCCAACTTGGGCACATGTCAAACTATGAGAAAATATTGTCCAGCTCGCTCGGTCCCCTCCAGCGCAGGCAAAACATTAACTGTTCTTCTCCACACACCACAACACCCTCCACCCCCACCTACCAGAAACGCTCTCAGCGGCGGCGCAGATCAAGGTGTGAAGTTTACCCCCACTGCCCCCCGTCGCCGGCAAGGAAGCTCTCCTTGGCAACCACCCCCGATATATCCGATGCTTGCAGTCCCGTTTTGAATGCTCCAGGTATGCAATTCAAGCATTTCATCAGTACTATCCCCCATCAATTTATCTCAGATCCACAAACCCATCTATATTTCTATAGCAGTATGCATCACAATCCTAGTTGCATTCTTTGTAGCCCAGGACTACAATCTATTATTTTTGAGTTTGTTGCCCTCTTTCTCGATGTGGTTGCCCACTATATTGCTGTCTATCTAAGATTTAGTCTCACTTCGCCAGATTGTTCAGTTCGGCGGAAGGATGCCCAGCCGCATCAACGCCGTCACAGAGCCACAAAATGACGATGTATCGAGCCCAATATCTGTCACAGTGCAAGATTCGTCCACGTCCACGCTAGCCGATGCAACTCTTACATCTTGCATATCAATCCAGAAGTTTTGTTGCGTCGTATCCCAGTTTAGTAACTTCAAGCGCGGGCTAGTTACTGAGACTAGTTTCGGTGGGCTGATGCATTTGAAAATTACACACAAGCTCAATTTGAAATTCAGTTCGTCGTTGATGTTCAGAGTAGATCCACACGAATGCGTGTTAGAATTGGATCAATCAAGGAGAATCCCAATCACTGACCAAGACTTAAATGATGTTTTTGGTTACCACAAGGAAGTAGGATCATCCCTCCAGGACATTCAGATCTATCTGAAGTTTTTATAGAGTTTAGCAGACTTGCTTCAAGCATCAGCACGAAAGGCATTCATAGTTTGAAGGCCGCTGAATTTATGTTATCAAAACCATTAGATGAGACTTCAAGCAAAGTTGAATGTGAATGCTTTAAGATAGCATTTGTGATCTTCTCAGTTGGCCATGTCCTAAACCCATGTTTGAAGCACGATTACACCAGTGTTGATTACTAGGCAACACTAGTTGTCCCGTCAGAGATGAATTCCTACAACTGGTGTAGGTTAGTGAAGGACAGTTTGATGAAAGGCGTCAGGAAGATCAAGTCCGACATCGCTAATTGCAATACCACTAATCACATAGTTGGATGTCACCTTCTACTTCTGGTTTTCACGCATAACAAACCACCCCACCCCCACAATTTTTACATATGTTTTTTCTTCCTATCATCATGTTCTCATAAGAGTTCTGCACTCAGGTAATTGCTTTGGACAAGATTGAAAAATCAAGCAGGCACATCGCACAGAATATCCTTCCTCGTGTCAAAGTTTTCGATCACGAGTCAGTTAAGAAGGCAATTGGCTCGATTACATCCCACCAAGGACAAGAAGTTATTTATGCAGGATCAGAAGTAATCACAAAAGAATTTTAATTTGATGCCATTCATTTTTCTCAATTGCACCTGCACTCATATTATTTCCCATTGACTCCAACTTTTTTCTTTTTTTCAGTGTGTTCTCAATGAGATTAGATCTTGGGGATGGTCGTTTTAGGGATGTAAACACACGAGAAGTACGTAGAATTCTTGGTCTAGTTGGAGGTGGTGGTCGGACTCGTGTTTTGCGTAGGATGTGTTTGCGTAATAGGCTAGAGGTGCTTGAGAGAGTGCACGAACTGCTTGGGAATCATTATGCAAAGTGTGCGTCGATTTCTATTTTGCGTTTGAAGAAGATTCTTCAAAATGCATGAAGAGAAGAACTCACTCCGGCAGTTAGGAGGAAAATTAAAGTTGCACATACCATGCTAGCGTTCTCAACATTTCTAGCTCCACAAGATCCATATGCAAAGGTAGCGGACGAGATTCTGTACATGGTACAGTATTCGGATGAAATAGACAAGTACGATATCACCGAGTACATCGTAGAGAGTCTCAGGCATGGGACTAGATGTGCGCGCCGCAGCCTCGAGCGTGGGCACGCAAGAATCGTCCTAGAAGGATGCATGCTAATTCCATAGGTAATACTAGCGTCTAAGAGAAAGATCATAGTAATTTTCCTTGGTTTGTTTGGGAGGCTACTGAGCTTTGCTTGAATCACATAGCAGATACTGTTTTGCGAGTCTTACGAATACTTGCCAAGCGAGATCGCCACCCTAGCAGAATCGCGGGTCGCTGCCTACGGCCAGTCCAGACTAAAAAGAATCATCAGGCGTTATGCACCACCTGAGATTTATTGTGGGCTTCGGGTGAGGGCGCGTACATGCATGAATTAATTCATAGTTCCTGTAAATGGGAAAATGCTGAGGTGTAATTAATGAAGCTACCGTTCTTGCACAGGGGCAAGGACATTCGGATAGCAGCATGGGCGCTGGTGGTGGGGATGGCACGGTACCTGCTGAGATGCATAGCTCTGATGCTGAACATGACAGCGATGCTGCAAGTACAGGAGGGGGGGGGGTGGGTGGACCACCAGCTCTGGATATGGATGCTTTCAAAAATATGGTAACTATCTGCGCCTAGAGTTCCATTGTTAAGGCACAAAATGTTCTGCATTGAAATATGAAAGCATGGTCTAACGTTGAATTGTATGTGTTTGACAGATCAATGGTATAGCTGAGAGAGTGCTGCAGAAGGAGATGGCAAGAATTGATGCCGATACTGACTCAAAGTTGATGGCCCTCGCCAAGGAACTAGAAGCTTTTGAGATGCGTAGCAGATGTCTGCGTTCTCAAATGGACGCAGTCGTAGCTGAAGGCAACCGCAGGCGCATGCATATGTGATACGTCAATTTTGCACCATGCTTTCATATAAATATTTATTGCATTATGAGCTGTTACTACACATTATGTCACAATACTTATGCCTTTTCCCTCTTATTTTACAAGGTTTACATGAAGAGGGAGAATGCCGGCAACTGGAATTCTGGGCTAGAAAAGGAGCAAATATTAGAGACCTATTCCGCACAACTCCAAAAGTCCTGAAACTCCACGAAAGTCAGTTTCTGAATATATTAAAAATATGGGAGAATTGCATTTTTGCCCCTAGTTGGAACCTACCCACGGGTTTTGCCCTTACTTTTCGACTGTGCTCAGTTTTGCCCTTAGATTTTCCTCCGAGGTCGCCCAAATGCCCTTTGACCGTTTGACTAATACTTTGAAAATTCATAACAAATTGATTTGAACTCAGAAAAATGCAAATAAGATATCAAAATGTTCAGATAAACAATACCTTTATGTGTATGTCATTTGCATTCAGGACAAAAGTACCGTTTAAACAACCTAAGCTTATTTATGTTATTAACATTACTATAAATAAAAAGGTATACAAATTCTTTTTTAGGAATAAAAATTACATGCAAATGTAGGTGACATATTACGAACATCTTGATATCTTATTTGCATTTTACGAGTTCATATAAACTTGTCTTGAATGCTCAAACGACTTTGACCATTATTTTGAAACTTCATAAAAAGTTGATATGAACTCGAAAAAATGCAAATAAGATAGCTGGATGTTCAAAAAATGTCACCTGCATTTGCGTGTATTTTTTATTCCTGAAAAAGTTATTGTTTATACCTTTTTATTTTTAATAATGTTAATAACATTAATAACCTTAGGTTGTTTAAATGGTACTTTTGTCCTGAATGCAAATGACATACACATAAAGGTAATGTTTATCTGAACATTTTGATATCTTATTTGCATTTTACGAGTTCATATCAATTTGTTATGAATTTTCAAAGTATTGGTCAAACGGTCAAAGGGCATTTGGGCGACCTCGGAGCAAAATCTAAGGGCAAAACTGAGCAGAGTCGAAAAGTAAGGGCAAAACCCGTGGGTAGGTTCCAACTAGGGGCCAAAATGCATTTGTCCCTAAAAATATTGGGTGAAGAAAGCACCACAGGGGGGTCACCCAATGTCCACAAGGGTGGAGGGCGTGCCCTACCCCCTGGGCGCGCCCCCTGCCTCGTGGGCCACCTGGAAGCCCCCAATGCCCATCTTCTGATATACGGTGTCTTTTTCCCTGAAAAAAAGAAGAAGGAAGCTTTCGGGACAAAGTGCCGCCGTCTTGAGGCGGAACCAGTCTAGGGCTCCGGCGGAGCTGTTCTGTCGGGGAAACATCCCTCCGGGAGGGGGAAAATCGTCACCATCGTCATCACCATCGATCCTCTCATCAGGAGGGGGTCAATCTCCATCAACATCTTCACCAGCACCATCTCCTCTCAAACCCTAGTTCATCTCTTGTATCCTATCTTTGTCTCAAAACCTCAGATTGGTACCTGTGGGTTGCTAGTAGTGTTGATTACTCCTTGTAGTTGATGCTAGTTGGTTTATTCGGTGGAAGATCATATGTTCAGACCTTTGTGCACATTAATACTCCTCTGATTATGAACATGAATATTATTTGTGAGTAGTTACCTTTGTTCCCGAGGACATGGGAGAAGTCTTGTTATAAGTAGTCATGTGAATTTGGTATTCGTTCGATATTTTGATGAGATGTATGTTGTCTTTCCTCTAGTGGTGTTATGTGAACGTCGACTACATGACACTTCACCATTATTTGGGCCTAGGGGAAGGCATTGGGAAGTAATAAGTAGATGATGGGTTGCTAGAGTGACAGAAGCTTAAACCCTAGTTTATGCGTTGCTTCGCAAGGGGCTGATTCGGATCCACATGTTTCATGCTATGGTTAGGTTTACCTTAATTCTTATTTCGTAGTTGTGGATGCTTGCAGGAGGGGTTAATCCTTATACAGGAGATGGAACATTACATCCCGATATGCACCTAATCTATGTGGATGGAGTTTGTGCATTATTTAAGCTTGCTGGTATGCCCGAGGATGTTATAAAGAAGAATGTCTTCCCTTTATCTTCGAAGGGAAAGGCATTGACATGGTTTAGGCTATGTGATGATATTGGATCATGGAACTACAACCGATTGAAATTGGAATTTCATCAGAAGTTTTATCCTATGCATCTGGTTCATCGTGATCGTAATTATATGTATAATTTTTGGCCTCGCGAAGGAGAAAGTATCGCTCAAGCTTGTGGGAGGCTTAAGTCAATGTTATATTCATGCCCCAATCATGAGCTCTCAAGAGAAATGATTATTCAAAATTTTTATGCTTGGCTTTCTCTCAATAATAGCTCCATGCTCGATACTTCTTGTACTGGTTCTTTTATGATGAAGACTATTGAATTCAGATGGGATTTATTGGAAAGAATTAAATGCAACTCCGAAGATTGGGAATTCGAGAAGGTAAGGAGTCAGGTATAACACCTAAGTTTGATTGTGTTAAATCTTTTATGGATACCGATGTTTTTCATGAATTTAGCACTAAATATGGACTTGACTCTGAGATAGTAGCTTCTTACTGTGAATCATTTGCTAGTCATGTTGATCTCCCTAAGGATAAGTGGTTTAAATATCATCATTGAAGTAAAAGTAGTTGAACCTATTAAAGTTGAAGAAAAGACTATCACTTACAATGTTGATCCTATTGTTCCTACCGCTTATATTGAGAAACCACCTTTTCCTGTTAGAATGAAGGATCATGCTAAAGCTTCAACTGTGATTCATAAGAGTAATGCTAGAACACCTACACCCCTTGAGCAAATTAAAGTTGAACCTAGTATTGCTATGGTTAAAGATCTCTTGGTCGATATATTGATGGGCATGTGATTTACTTCTGTAATGAAGCTGCTAGAATTGCTAGACCTGATACTAAATATAAACATAGACATGTTGTAGGCATGCCTGTTATTTCTGTTAAAATAGGAGATCGTTGTTATCATGGCTTATGTGATATGGGTGCTAGTGCGAGTGCAATACCTCATTCCTTATATGAGGAAATTATGCATGATATTGCACCTGCTGAGATAGAAGGTATTGATGTTACAATTAAGCTTGCCAATAGAGATACTATTTCACCAGTTGGGATTGTTAGAGATGTTGAAGTCTTGTGTGGGAAAGTTAAATATCCTACTGATTTTCTTGTTCTTGGTTCCCCACAAGATGACTTTTGCCCCATTATATTTGGTAGACCCTTCTTGAATACTGTTAATGCTAGGATAGATTGCGAAAAGTATAAGTTTACTATTGGTTTAGGGGACATGTCTCATGATTTTAATTTTGCTAAATTTCATAGACAACCCCATGATAAAGAATTGCCTAGTAAGATGAAATTATTGGTCTTGCTTCTATTGCCGTGCCTCCTAATGATCCTTTAGAACAATATTTGCTAGACCATGAAAATGATATGTTTATGAATGAAAGAAGGGAAATAGATGAAGTATTCTTTAAATAGGGACCTATTTTGAAACACAACTTGCCTGTTGAAATTCTAGGGGATCCTCCTCCACCTAAGGGTGATCCCGTGTTTGAGCTTAAACCATTACCTGATACTCGTAAATATGCTTATCTTGATGAGAAGAAGATATATCCTGTTATTATTAGTGCTAACCTTTCACAGCAGGAAGAAGAGAAATTATTGAAAACTCTGAAGAAGCACCGTGCTGCTATTCGATATACTCTTGATGATCTTAAGGGCGTTAGTACCACTCTATGCTAACACAAAATAAAATTGGATAAATACGCTAAACCGGTTGTTGATCACCAACAACGGTTAAATCCTAAGATGAAAGAGGTGGTAAGAAATGAAATACTAAAGCTTCTGGAGGCAGGTATAATTTATCCCATTGCTGATAGTCAGTGGGTAAGTCATGTCCATTGTGCCCCTAAGAAGGGAGGTATTACTGTTGTTCCTAATGATAAAGATGAATTGATCCCACAAAGAATTGTCACAAGTTATAGAATGGTAACTGATTTCCGCAAATTAAATAAAGCTACTAGAAAGGATCATTACCCTTTACCTTTTATTGATCAAATGCTAGAAGGATTATCTAAACATACACATTTTTGCTTTCTAGATGGTTATTCTGGTTTCGCTCAAATACCTGTGTCAAAAGAGGATCAGGAAAAGACCACTTTTACTTGCCCTTTCGGTACCTTTGCTTATAGACGTATGCCTTTTGGTTTATGTAATGCACATGCTACCTTTCAAAGATGTATGACTGCTATATTCTCTGACTTTTCTGAAAAGATTGTTGAGGTTTTCATGGATGATTTCTCCGTGTATAGAACTTCTTTTTATTTGCTTAAGAAATCTTGACCGAGTTTTGCAGAGATTTGAAGAAACTAATCTTGTCTTGAATTGGGAGAAGTGCCACTTTATGGTTAATGAAGGTATTGTCTTGGGCATAAAATTTCTGAAAGAGGTATTGAAGTTGATAAAGCCAAAGTTGATGCTATTGAAAAGATGTCGTTGAGGGAGTCCTGGATTAGGGGGTCCTCGGACAGCCGAACTGTATACTTTGGCCGGACTGTTAGACTATGAAGATACAAGATTGAAGACTTCGTCCCGTATCTGGGTGGGACTCTCCTTTGCGTGGAAGGCAAGCTTGGCAATTCGGATTTGTAGATCTCCTCCCTTATAACCGACTATGTGTAACCCTAGCCCCCTCCGGTGTCTATATAAACCGGAGGGTTTAGTCCGTAGGACAACAACAATCATAATCATAGGCTAGCTTCTAGGGTTTAGCCTCTATGATCTCGTGGTAGATCAACTCTTGTAATACTCATATCATCAAGATCAATCAAGTAGGAAGTAGGGTATTACCTCCATCGAGAGGGCCCAAACCTGGGTAAACATTGTGTCCCCCGCCTCCTGTTACCATCCTCCTTAGACGCACAGTTCGGGACCCCCTACCCGAGATACGCCGGTTTTGACACCGACATTGGTGCTTTCATTGAGAGTTCCACTGTGCTGTCACGATAAAGGCTCGATGGTTCCTTCGATCATCGGCAACGATGCGATCCAGGGTGAGGTTTTTCTCCCCGGACAGATCTTCATATTCGGTGGCTTCGTACTGTGGGCCAACTCGCTTGGCCATCTGGAGCAGATCGAGAAACTCGCCCGCCATCGGGCGGGTTTGGAAAGCTTGAACTATCTGCCGACATCCGCGGAGACTTGATCTTGACGGATTCGAGCCTGTCGAGTCGCCTACGATCCACGACGAGCATGACTTAGCTCTGCCGCCGGACAGTGTTCGGGAGATCACACCTGTGACAACTCCAACCCTTGATCCGGAGCAGATCGCGCCATCTGAGGACGGGTGGATGGACCCCGCCACGGAGGCCGCACACTCAGCGGCGATAGAGCCGAATACTGACTTCACCTCCTATGAGACCTGTGTTGCCGGACCCTCGGATCCGTCCCCGGCCACGGGCTCCGAACTGCCTGCGTCTGTGCCTATCAAATCTGATTGGGCACAGATCATGGAGTTTACCTCTGTGGATATCTTTTAGCACTCGCCCTTGGGCGACGTGCTAAACTCATTGAGGTCTCTCTCCTTATGAGGAGGCCCTTGGCCGAACTATGTCCGGCTTGAGTGGGAAGCGGACGACAAAGAAATTCGTTCCCCACCCACCACCCACTTAATAGCCACTTAGCAAGACCCCGATTCCAAGTCACATCGATCTAGCTGGTAACACCTCATATCACTTTGCGGCCTCACGCACGGTATTCCCACGGGTGTCGCCTTACCATGGCTCGGGACCATTTGCACCTTTTGGCTCATGTATATGATAGTGTCACTAGCATCCATATGAAAGAGAAACCGGGCCGACATGACTAGTCGTGAACCCAAAGTGGCACTAACTTACGGGGACAGGCATACATGAATCAACATCGAGCATGTCGGTCAGCAGCGTGTGAATCCGGGCTGTAGCACTGGGCTAACAGGACTCTGATGAACCGGGCTGTAGCAGGCTAGGCAGGACTCCGGATGTCACCGCGTGACATTTCCCCGAAGGGACAGACACAATAACGAAGTGAATCACATGCCGTCCAGTCAAGTGTTCCGGAGCAGTAGCAACTGGGCTAACAGGACTCCGATAAACCGGGCTGTAGCAGACTACCATGGCTCAGTGGAAGCACTAGACTACATTTCCCCATAAGAGAGACTACCAAGGATAGACAACTAGGTTGTCGGATCCCACACATACCAAGCATTTCAATTATACACACAATATGCTCGATATGTGTAAATACAACATGGCATCACAACAAAACTCTACAACTCAAAGTATTTATTCATTAGGCTCCGAGGAGCCAAGTATTACAAACATGGATCTCATGACCCAACATACAGAGCACACAAGCATCATGCGGAAGCATAAACATGTCTGAGTACAGACAACTACAAATGAAAAAGGCTGAGAAGCCTGACTATCTACAAGACCCTCCCAAGGGTACAAGATCGTAGCTGAGGTAACAAGCTAAACGTCGAAGTCCACGCGGAACTACTAGCGAGACTGAAGTCTCTGCAAAACATAAATTAAGCAAACATGAGTACAAATGTATCCAAAGAAGACTTACATCGAACTATATACATATGCATCAAGATCAACAAAGGGGTGGTGGAGTTTGACTGCATGACAAGCCAGCTTTGACTCGGTGGCTATCCTAAACTACGACTGCAAGTAACTCTTTTGAGGTGGCGCACACGAGTCCACATATTCACCATATCAATACACCACTATGGATCCACTCTCATCTCCCTACAAGAAGGCCATCCATAGCACTCACGCTTATCTTGCACATTTTAGAGTATCCACTTTCACTTGTCTATGAACTGTACAGGCAACCCAGAAGTCCTTTACCATGGACACGGCTATTCGAATAGATGATGTTAACCCTGCATGGGTGTACTTCTTCACACACGCTCTCGCCACTTACCACCATGTACACGTCGTGTATCTCGGCAACCTTCAAGCGGAAGCTTTGGCGAGGGAGTCGGCCACGACCTGACTAACCACACAAGTCTCTAGTCCAGGTTTATCGCCTATTCGGGTTCCATCTGCAAGGAGATCCGGCCGGGGTGTCGCTCACGGCCCCAAACGATGTGAGCAGGGTTCCCAAGTCCACCATCCGGGTGCCACTTGGTACACCGTGCCACTGTGCCTAGTCTGTCCAAAGCCCACCTGTACCGGGTGCCACTTGGTAGACTACTAACACTACCTACAAACACCAGAAACTAGTTGCAACTCCTTGACAGAGATCAGGTTGATTAATAAGTCGAGAGGGGCACTTAAGAATTCCAATGCGTGGTAGTAGCTGTTCATGGATCACAAACACAGAACTCATTTCCTGAGGATGGCTGCAATGAGACAACCCACCATGTACCCCTACATGGCCTCTCACCGCTACCTTTACCAAATTGTGTTCACACACTTAGCTTTCAACAGTAGGACATGTTCACCACATTCCAATTCATCCCCGATGAATCAGACCTGACTCAACTCTAAGCAATAGCAGGCATGACAAACAAGCATGAATGAGTAGGAACATCAGGGCTCAAACAACTCCTACTCATGCTAGTGGGTTTCATCTATTTACTGTGGCAAAGACAGGTCATACAGAGGAAAGGGGTTCAACTACCACAGCAGGTAACAGTTGAAACATTGTTGTCCTAATGCAGTAAAAGAGAGCAGGAGCAAGAGAGTGGGATTGTATCGGAATGAACAAGGGGGTTTTGCTTGCCTGGCACTTCTGAAGATAATATAGCTCTTCATCGGTGTTATCGATCTCATTGTCGTAACCACGTCTACTGAGGGGGAACAATTACCAGCAACAGAGAGGAAACACAATCAATGCAATGCAACAATATGATGCATGATCATTACATGGCAATATGCTGTGATTTGAGCTAATGCAACTAGCAACATGTTAAATGAAGTTGGTTTGAATCCAAGATTCAAATTCAAACTCCATATGTGGATATTCAAATGCCATTTATATGATTTGTCCTAAACAGAAGCTATAAGTTGTTCTAACATGCATGAAAATGGTACAGATGGATAGATTGGATTTTTCTGATAATTTTTCTTATATAAATTATTTCATTCTGAGCTACAGTTGATTTTCTATGATTTTTAGAAGTTTTGGATATTTTCTGAAATAAATAAATCATTTAAGATTTATTTAAATTCCAGTAAGGGATTACTGCATCAGCATGACATCAACAATACGTCAGCGGGTTAACGTGGCTAGTCCAGGTCAAATCTGACCAGTAGGGCCCACTGGTCAGTGACACAGAGCAACCTACAAAGGCTGACACATGGAACTGGGTCAATGCTGACGTGGCCAGGTCAAACTGACCTGTGGGGCCACGACCATTAGCTTAAACTAAGCAGGGAGATAAACCTATGACTAATTAAGGGCGTGGGGCCCATCTTTCAGTGGCCCAGGTGGTTAGTTAGTGGGGTGATTAGCCCCTGACCGTGGTTGTCACTGGCGGTTAATCGCCGGCGAGTACACAGACGCGGCGGAGTCACCCTTCCGGCCAACTCCGGCGATGGATGGATGCGTGGCTGGGCTCTATGGGAAGTTGGCATCACGTCGCATCCGAAGGTGGCCTCAAGGAGGCCTGAGCTGGACGGTAGCAACGACAGCGACATCAGCAGTGGCGGCTGGAGCTCGGGCGGTTGCGGGGTTGGTGTTGTGGCGTGCAAACGGCCAGTCCAAAGCGCGTGAGTTGCTCTACAGCGTGCGGCGAACACATCAGACGCACGCCCGAGACTAAAAGGTCACTGGAGCCACGCCGATGTTGAGCTCAGGCAGCGGCGCGTTTCAGTCATCAAGGGGGCGACGGCTAAGGCGATCAAACGAAGCGGGGAAGAGGGGGAAACGGTGGCGGAGCTCACAGCGGCGCCGTAGGGATGGTTAGTGGGCTCGGGGACGTCCTGCGTGCGGTGGATCGATGATGATGGTGGCCGGAGCCCGAGGTGGAAGACGACGGTGATGGCGACGTTGCTGGCCTCCCGGGGCCGCGTGCTTTGGCGTGTGGCTCTACGGAGTCGAGGCGGAGCTCTAGAATGCGTTGGGGAGGTGAGGCAGTGGCTGTGGCCGCAGCAGCGGCAAGCGGCGGCGACAAACTCGCTTGGTGGAGGGAACAGAGGAGGGGGAGAGCATTCGAGGGGGAGAGGGAGTCCAGGCGGTGAGGTGGGTCTTCGTGGCGTCGCTGGCCTCGGCGGGCGGGCGGGCGGTGGCGTGGCGACACGGCCGTCTTGGCGATGTCGGCCACTGCCGGCGTCCTCTGGCGCAGTGGAGAAGATGGTAGCATGGCGATGGGTGGGCCGGCTTCTGGGCTGCGGTGGCCTTGAGTAAGTGGCCTGTAAGACTCCTTTCCATTTCTGTTTTCGCTTCTTTTACATTATTTGTTTTGATTTAGTTTCAAGCACTAAACCATTTTGCTTTCTTCTGATAATTTTGCAGGGACTAAAAGGATTATTCCAAAGCCCCTCACAATTTCTCAGAATTATTGGACACATATTCGATATATAGCAAATATAAATCCAATGCAAATAGTTATTGCATTAGCTTCAAATGCCCAAAATAAATATTTATGAGCTCCTAAAAATATTGGTTTGAATTTTACTTACATCCAATATTTTCATAGAGAAACATGAACATTTTCTTCGACCTATTTGAAGCAATTTTTATCTTGGTCATTTTCAGAAATGATTTATGAGGCTTTCACATGTCCCCATTTCAAATTCATTGAAATTTAAACATGATGCACACATGACTAGCTAGCCTAGAGCAAACCAGAACTAGGGATGTGACACCACTGTCGACGACTTAACCGACATGCTTGATTTCGGCTTCGAAGACATCGACGGTATGGACGACGATGCAGGAGAAGAACAGGAACCACCGCCATTGTATACCGGACTGCCACCTCATCATATGATATATACATGGTGGACACCCCCAAAGAAAGCGATGGCAATAAGGCAATGGAGGATAATCCCCTCGAGAAGCAATCTAAGCACCGGCGTCATCGGCGCCGCTCTAAGCACCGCCATAGCAAAAGCAGCGATACCGGCACAAGAGACAATAACGTCATGGATAGTGCAAGACGAAGACAATCCCCTCGGCCAAAGCTTCGAGCGGGAGGATGGGCAAGCTAGCCCTAAGGAACAGGTAGCAGACAGAGAATCAGAGGATGACAATTACATGCCTCTCTCCGAAGACGAGGTGAGCCTCGGCGATGAAGAATTTATCGTGCCTGAGGATCCCGTTGAACAGGAGCGCTTCAAGCGCCAGCTTATAGCCACAACAAAAAGCCTGAAGAAAAAGCAACAACAACTTCAAGCTGACCAAGATATGCTAGCAGATAGATGGACTGAGGTCCTGGCGGCCGAGGAATACGAACTCGAGCGCCCAACCAAAAGTTACCCAAAGCGCAGGCAGCTACCCCAACTCGAGGAGGAAGCATTAAAGCCTACGCTTCCAGCGTATGATGCGGTTGACCGGCCACCTCGTGCCGAGACAAAGCGACATATCAACCCAAAGTCCAGCCCCGTCGCCAGTTAAACAAAAACACCAAGGCCCAGGGCAACACACAGGACCTGCGAGACGTATTGGAAAACAAAACAGGACATGAAAGATCGATCTACGCATCACGGGGGCGCACCCCAATGCGTGACGATGACCGTCATGCCGGATATACTAAAAGCAAATCCGGCCGGGCCGAACACAGTAGACAAGACTCGTATGAACTGCGTCATGATATAGCCAGGCATAGAGGCGCCGCACACCCCCTATGCTTCACTGATGAAGTAATGGATCACGAATTCCCAGAAGGGTTTAAACCCGTGAGCATTGAATCATATGATGGTACTACAACCCCGCAGTATGGATAGAGGATTTCTTCCTCCCCATTCACATGGCCCGTGGGGATGATCTACACGCCATCAAGTATCTCCTGCTAAAACTCAAAGGGCCGGCTCGGCATTGGCTGAATAGCTTGCCGGCAAAGTCCATCAGAAGTTGGGAGGACCTGGTAGACGCATTCCTGGACAACTTCCAGGGAACTTATGTGCGACCACCGGATGCTGATGATTTAAGTCACATAACACAACAACTCGGAGACTCAGCCAGGAAATTCTGGACTCGGTTCCTAACTAAAAAGAACCAAATTGTCGACTGTCCGGATGCCGAAGCCCTAGCGGCCTTTAAACATAACATCCGTGACGAGTGGCTCGCCCGACATCTCGGCCAAGAGAAGCCAAAATCCATGGCAGCCCTCACGACACTCATGACCCGCTTTTGCGCGGGCGAAGATAGCTGGTTGGCCCGTAGCAACAACACAGCAAGCAACCCTGGCACATCAGAGGCCAGAGATAGCAATGGAAAACCCCGACGCAACAAACACAAGCACCGCAAAAATGGTGAAAACGTCGAAGATTCGGCAGTCAATGCCGGATTTAGTGGCTCTAAGTCTGGTCAGCGGGATGGGCCACTCAAAAATGACAATTCGGGTCCGTCCAGTCTGGACCGCATACTCGACCGCCCATGCCAAATCCCTGGCACCCCAGGAACACCAGCCAATCATACCAACAGAGAATGCTCGATCTTTAAACAAGCCGGCAGGTCAGGCGCCAAAAACAAGGGGTGTCAAAGCGATGATGGCGACGAGGAGCCCAGATCACCGAATACAGGAGGGCAAAAGAAATTTCCCCCTTAAATCCAAACGGTGAACGTGGTAAACGGCACCCACACTCCCAACCCGGACCGGATGCGCACCCTTAGGGATGTCGACTTAATGGAACTAGTTGTCCCACAATATAAACTAGGGCCGATCACCTTCAACCGCACGGATCGTACGGTTAACATCATTCAGGGCAATCCAGCCGCACTAGTCCTCGACCCAATAATTGACGGGTACCACCTTACACGAGTCCTTATGGACGGAGGCAGCAGTCTAAACCTGCTTTACCAAGACACAGTGCGCAAGATGGGCATCGATCATTCAGTGATCAAGCCCACTAAAGCCACCTTCAGAGGTATTATACCATGTGTGGAGGCCAGCTGTACAGGCTCCATCGCCCTTGAGGTAGTCTTCGGATCACCGGACAATTTTCGTGCTGAAGAGCTAATCTTCGACATCGTCCTCTTCTGCAGTGATTATCAGGCACTGCTTGGACGAACCGCGTTTTCTCGATTCAACGCGGTGCCACATTAGGCCCACCGTAAGCTCAAGATGCCCGGTCCGCGCGGCGTCATCACGGTTAATGGCAAGGCCGAACTTTCCCTCAGCACCAAGGAGTATACCGCTGCTTTAACAGCAGAAGCAACGAGTGGAAGCTTTCAATCGAACCTCGAGTCGACGGCGAGGCTCCCGGACACCGCCAAAGGACTCCGAACTACTTCGCAACAGGATAACCCGGCTCGTCCAGAGCTAAATTAAACACTCCGACGAAGGCCATGACAGGCCGCATACTGCGGCTCAACCGCTCTCCGGCACACAAACATTTCTTACATTTCCTTTGCAGGTTCACCTTTGCGCCGACCAGGACTGAGATATGGAAGCAGCTCGAACGCGCAAGGGAATCCTTAGATATTCCCCGCAATAACCATCCGACTATACTTCGGATCCGCACACAACTTCTTCCCCACGGTCTCAAAGAGGTTCCTGATCATATCTCTTTTTTATCACATTACCTGTACTCATACGCATCGACGTACTACTCAAATACAATATGTGGATTTATATGATGCTTATCTGCTGTTATTTCTTATTGAAATTCTTTGTTCAAGTGCCATCCGTACACCGCGATATGCCTTAAATATGCCCGTGGCTTCGTTTTACCCATAATACGGCAATAAAGTCCAAACACCTTCATGGAAGTTCGGCACCCTGAACTTATAACATTATATGCATCAGCTCCGAATCATGTCTTGGGTCAAATGTTGGGTTTGCCCGGCTCCCATGTTTTCCTGCCTTACGTTCTGCTATATCGGCTAAGGCAGCACTGGGAGAACTACTGCGATTGTGTCCCGGTTCTTCCGGACGAGCACCTCAGTAGAGAAAGCCGAAAACTGACTGTCATGATACGGCGAGAGTTGGTTAGCTGTTCGAGAGGTTGTAAAATCTTTAAGGATTTCTCCCGCATAATGCCATAACCAATGCAGCATGCGATGGATCGGTTTTTCTTCCGATCAGGTGCTCATAGAGCCCCTCGCGTGGTCTTCCGAACACCAGGGGCTGTGCCTACCTTCCTTTCCTAAAGCTCCTATGGCTAAGTGAGACTGATAAAGCCCTATAGTCCGATTGCCTGGTTCGTTGTGCTGAACACCTCCTTCGAAGGACCCAAAACTAGGATAAAGAGTGATCAGGTTTATCCCGAAGAACCCCGTACTCCTTACGTGGGGGCAGAAGCCGACAACTGGCCAACTCTCAGGATTAATATATAAAATGGCCGTGCAGGAGGATAAACTTTTTATAACAGGCAGTAAATAATAGAAATGACATTGTTCAACATTACAAAGGACAACATGATTGTATTCATGGAAACATAATGTCCTTTATGCATTGCTCCGCCGCAAGGCAGGATCCTTTCAAGACACTTTCATAATATAATTCGGGATTGCGGTGCTCCTTACCCTCTGGCGGTCCCTCGGTCATCAGCTTTTCAGCATCCATCTTCCCCCAGTGCACCTTTGCGCGGGCGAAGGCCATTCGTGCACCCTCTATGCAGACCGACCGTTTGACGACGTCAAGTCGAGGGCAGTCACTCACGAGCTGCTTCACGAGCCCGAAGTAGCTGCTTGGAATCGGCTCGGCAGGCCATAGCCGGATAATCAAATCCTTCATGGCTAGTTCGGCCGCCCTATGCAGTTCGATCAGCTGTTTCAGTTGATCGGCAAAAGGCACCGGATAATTCGGTGCGAATCATCGTGACCGTAAGAGCTTATCCGTAGTGTTCCTTTCTTGACTTCGGTAGAATGGGGTGACATATGATATCTTTGCGGGGCAGTTCCGCAAATACCCCTGGAGAAATCCAAACTCAAAATTAGAAACATGATTTTCTCCTTAAATACTTGCTTTACATGAAAAAAAGCCTTACCCGCCGCGATCTTCCTCGCCTCCTAGATCTCCTGCAGGGCGCCTTGGGTTTCCCCCCGGGCATCGCGTGTGGCCTGATGAGCCCTGGTGAGTTCGGATTCTTTCTCCGTTAAACTGTTCCAAGGTCTCGCATTTCTTCACGGCCTCTTGAAGCTCTCGCTCAGCTTCAATAACCCTGGCCTCGTGCTCCTCACGAAGAGCCTGCTCTGCGGCTGCCTTTTCCTCGTCCTCGGCAACAGCCTTCCTCAGAGCCTCGACTTTGGCCATCGCCCCTGGCAGAAATCATGAAACATATTTTGTCATACTGGAAATTCGTTCACACTAAACGCGAACAAGGCTTGCGCATACCTTGTTTATCTTCCAACTGCCTTTTCAACTGGCCAAGTTCTTCTTTGGCTCGCTCCAGACTTTGATTCGATCAGGAGACCTCACAGCAGATATGAGAGGCGGCAGCTACCGCAGCCTGCTAAAGAAGAGAGATAGATGTCATCAAGTGAGTCTTCCTGCGAACATAAATTTGATCCTCTGTCTGGTTCTTTCTTTCACCGAACAGTGTATCAGGGGCTACTATCCATACTATGACACTCTTCGAAATCTCATAAAACATACCTCAAAGCCTCTTATAAGGCTGACACAGGCTTCATTCAGTCCACTCTCAGCAGACTGAATCTTCTCAATCACCGCACGCATAAGGGCACGGTGTTCACTGACGATGGCGGCACTCTTCAGTGCTGCAGCATCCAGCACCTCCGGTTGGACAGAGGTTGCCGGTGGAACAGGCACGCCCCCTCCAGTCGAGGGAGGCCGCCTGCTTGATTCTGGAGCCATATTGATCTCCGGAATTGC
Organism: Aegilops bicornis; assembly: GCA_021605145.1. NCBI lineage: Eukaryota > Viridiplantae > Streptophyta > Magnoliopsida > Poales > Poaceae > Aegilops > Aegilops bicornis. Next base: position 317,428,542 of record CM038674.1, on the reverse strand, counting down.
GTCCGGCTCGGGGCCGAATTCAGGATGGCCCCCGCCATCGACTCCCATGGGAATCTTCTCCCCCATGTCTCCGGCCCCTGAAGTTTGACCTCCAGGCGCCGCCTCGGTGTTATTCACATATTTGGGGGAAGGGGTCTTCGGGGGCGTCCCGCTCTCCATAGCATCCGAGCTCAGCAAATCCTCTGATGAGGATTGTTCGGTGCGGGACCTCGTCGGACTACAAAAATATGGCTCAAGTTAAAATATTATGCCATGATGAGTCTGGATGCATAAACGTGTTTGGATTTTATATACTCACGAGTTCACTAGGGGCTGGGCCCTGGGATCCCACGCTGGGCTGCTGTCAGCGGCGGCAGTGGACTCTTCCTGAAGAGGAGTTTTCCCCTTTTAGGCGACTCGGCCTCCTAGTGTATGGAGGCCGTCCTCTTCTTTCTTCCCCCCGCTGGGGATTCGTCTTCCTCCTCCTCCTCGTCCTCTTCGGAGGTAGAATGGGCATTGGAGCCTTCAGATATTGTGTCTGTAGTGCCACAGCGACGAAGGCCACCCCGAGTCTTTCTGGCCTCCTTCCCGGCCTTCTTCTTCGGCGCCTTGTAAGGCGCCGGGACCATCATCTTCGTCAGAAGTGGGTCGACCGGTTCTTCGGGCAGCGGGGCCGGACAGTGGATCTGCTCTATCTTCTTCGTCCAGCCCTAGGAGAGTTGTGGAAAACACATTAAGCATTTCCCTTGGGTTATGCGGATAAAATATATAATGACTTACCGAGCTTGCAGGGCGGGACAGTTGGTACCCGCGGTCCTCGGCAGAGTCCGGCCATGATTTTCTGGAATTGAAAAGCACCTTCCAGATGTCTTTGTGCAAGGAGCAAAAGGGCTCTCGCAGGGTCTGGTGCTTGGCCGGATCGAATTCCCATAGATTGCAAGTCCGGTGTTGACAAGGCAGGATCCGGCGAACTAACATCACCTTGACTACATTGACAAGTTCGATGTTCTTGTCTTCCATATCCTTAACGCGTCTAGAGCGCCGGCAATTCGTCGGACGAAGACCAGTTCAGGCCCTTCTTAGGCCAGGACGTAAGCCGCAGAGGGGCTCCAGATCGGAACTCAGGAGCAGCGTCCATTCCGCACCGCGCGGCTCAGTGATGTAAAACCATTGCTATTGCCACTCTTTGACAGAATCATTAAAAGTACCTGTTGGACATGTGACGTTGGGCATCTTGCTCACCATAGCGTCCCCGCACTCGGCGTGCTCGCTGCCCACTACCTTGGGCTTCACATTAAAGATCTTCAGCCATAAGCCGAAGTGTGGCGAGATGCGGAGAAAAGCCTCGCACACAATGATGAATGTCGAGATGTTGAGGAAGGAATTGGGCGATAGATCATGGAAATCGATCATGTAATAATACATGACGCCGCGAACGAACAGGTGGAGGGGAAACCCTAGCCCGCGGACAAAATGAGGGAGGAATACTACCCTCTCGTGGGGTTCCAAAGTAGGGATGATCTGTCCCGCCGTTGGGAGACGGTGGATGATTTTCTTGGCCAGGTACCCGGCCTCCCGAAGCTTTTTGATATCCTACTCCCGGACGGTAGAGGCCATCCACTTGCCTCCTGCTCCGGATCCAGACATTTTCGGAAGACCGTTGTGGGCGGAGAAGACGAGTGAGGGAGTCCTGGATTAGGGGGTCCTCGGACAGCCGTACTGTATCCTTTAGCCGGACTGTTGGACTATGAAGATACAAGATTGAAGACTCTGTCCCGTGTCCGGATGGGACTCTCCTTGGTGTGGAAGGAAAGCTTGGCAATATGGATATGTAGATCTCCTCCCTTGTAACCGACTCTGTGTAACCCTAGCCCCCTCCAGTGTCTATATAAACCGGAGGGTTTAGTCCGTAGGACAACAACAATCATACCATATGCTAGCTTCTAGGGTTTAGCCTCTACGATCTCGTGGTAGATCAACTATTGTAATACTCACATCATCAAGATCAATCAAGCAGGAAGTAGGGTATTACCTCCATCGAGAGGGCCCGAACCTGGGTAAACATTGTGTCCCCCGCCTCCTGTTACCATCCGTCTTAGACGCATAGTTCGGGACCCCCTACCCGAGATCCGTCGGTTTTGACACCGACATTGGTGCTTTCATTGAGAGTTCCACTGTGCCATCACCGTAAGGCTTGATGGCTCCTTCGATCATCGGCAACAACGCGATCCAGGGTGAGGTTTTCCTCCCCGGACAGATCTTCGTATTCGGCGGCTTGCATCGCTGGGCCAACTTCGCTATTGTCTGGAGCAGATCCAGAGCTACACCCCTGGCCATCAGGTCAGGTTTGGAAACTTGAACTATACTGCCGACATCCGTGGAGACTTGATCTTCGACGGATTCGAGCCCATGTCAGGTGCGCCGCACAATCACGACGAGCATGACTTAGCTCTGCCGTCGGACAGTGTTCGGGAGATCACACCTACAACTACTCCGGCCCTCAATCCGGAACAAATTGCGCCATCTGAGGACGGGTGGATGGACCCCGCCACGGAGGCCGCACACTCAGTGGCGATAGAGCCGAATACTGATTTCACCTCCTACGAGACCCGTGTTGCTGAACCATTGGATTCGTCCCCGGCCATGGGCTCCGATCCTCCTGCATCCGTGCATATCGAATCCGATTGGGAACTGATCATGGAGTTTCGTCCGCAGATATCTTTCAGCACTCGCCCTTTGGCGACGTGCTAGACTCGTTGAGGTCTCTCTCATGATGCGGCTGACCGGCCACCTCGTGGCCGAGACAAAGCGGCATATCAGCCCAAAGTCCAGCCCCCACCCCGTCACCAGTTAAACAAAAACACCAAGGCCCAGGGCAACACACAGGACCTGCGAGACGTATTGGAAAACAAAACAGTACATAAAAGATCGATCTACGGATCACGGGGGTGCACCCCAACGCGTGACGACGACCGTCATGCCGGATACACTAAAAGCAAGTCTGGCCGGGCTGAATACAACAGACAAGACTCATATGAACTACGTCGTGACATAGCCCGACACAGAGGCGCCGCACACCCCCTATGCTTAACCGATGAAGTAGTGGATCAGGAATTCCCAGAAGGGTTTAAACCCGTGAACATTGAATCATATGATGGTACTACAGACCCCGCGGTATGGATAGAAGATTTGTTCCTCCACATTCACATGGCCCGCGGGGACGATCTACACGCTATCAAGTACCTCCCGCTAAAACTCAAGGGCCAGCTCGGCATTGGCTGAATAGCTTGCCGGCAAACTCCATCGGAAGTTGGGAGAGCCTGGCAGATGCATTCCTGGACAATTTCTTGGGCACTTATGTGCGACCGCCGGATGCCGACGATTTAAGTCATATAACTCAGCAGCTAGGGGAATCGGCCAGGAAATTCTGGATCCGGTTCCTAACTAAGAAGAACCAAATTGTTGACTGTCCGGATGCAGAGGCCTTAGCAGCATTTAAGCATAACATCCGTGACGAGTGGCTCGCCTGGCACCTCGGTCAAGAGAAGCCAAAATCCATGGCAGCCCTCACAACACTTATGACCCACTTTTGTGCGGGCGAAGATAGTAGGTTGGCTCGTAGTAACAACACAACAAGCAAACCGGGCTCATCAGAGGCCAGGGATAGCAACGGCAAACCACGACGCAACAAACACAAGCGCCGCAAATATGGTGAAAACGCCGAAGAATCTGACGATTAATGCCGGGTTTAGTGGCTCAAAGTGCAGTCGGTGGAAAGGGCCCCTAAAAAATAACAATTCGGGTCCGTCCAGTCTGGACCGCATACTTGATCGTCAATGCCAAATTTATGGCACCCCAGGGACGCCAGCCACCCATACCAACAGAGAATGCTGGGTCTTCAAACAAGCCGGCAGGGCAGGCGCCAAAGACAATAAAGGGGGGTCTCAAAGCGATGACGGCGACGAAGAGCCCAGATCACCGAACATAGGAGGGCAAAAGAAAATTCCCCCGCAAATCCAAATGGTGAACGTGGTAAACACCACCCAAATTTCCAAACTGGACCCGATATGCACCCCTAGGGATGCCGACTTAACGGAACCAGCCGACCCACAATATAAACTAGGGCCGGTCAACTTCAACCACACAGATCGTTTGGTCCACGCCAATCAAGGCAATCCAGCCGCACTAGTTCTTGACCCAATAGTTAACGGGTTTCACCTCACACGAGTCCTTATGGACGGAGGCAACAGTCTAAACCTACTTTACTAGGACACCGTGCGCAAGATGGGCATCGATCATTCGATGATCAAACCCACTACAGCCACTTTCAAAGGCATTATACCAGGTGTGGAAGCCAGTTGTATAGGCTCCATTTTCCTCGAGGTAGTCTTCGGATCACCAGACAATTACCGTACCGAAGAGTTAACCTTCGAAATCGTCCCCTTCCGCAGTGATTATCAGGCACTGCTCGGATGAACCCGCGTTCGCTCGATTTAACGCGGTGCCACATTACGCCTATCATAAGCTCAAGATGCCTGGTCCGCGTGGCATCATCATGGTTAAGGGCAAGACCGACCTTTCCTTTGGCAGCAACAAGTACACTGCTGCCTCTACAACAGAAGCAATGAGCAGCACCTTGCAGCCGAACCTCGAGTCGACGGCCAGGCTCCCGGATACCGCCAAAGGACTTCGAACTACTTCGCGGCAGCATAGCCCGGCTCGTCCAGAGCTCAATTAAACACTCCGGCGAAGGCCAAGATAGGCCGCATACAGCGGCTCAACCGCTCTCCGGCACACAAACATTTCTTACATTTCATTTGCAGGCTCACCTTCGCGTCGACCAGGATGGGCAATATGGAGGCAGCCCGAACACGCAAGGGAATCCTTAGATGTTCCCCACAATGACCATCCGACTATACTCCGGATCCGCACGCAGCTTCTTCTTCCCTGGTCTCAGCAGGTCCCACAGTCATATTTCTTTTCCATTATTACCTGTCTTATACGCATCGACGTGCTATTCAAATAAAATAGGTGGATTTCTATGACGCTTTTCTGCCGTCATTTCTTATTAAAACTCTTTTTGTCGAGTGGCATCCGTACACCGCGATATGCCTTTAAACGTGCCAGGGGCTTCGTTTTACCCACAGTACGACAATAAAGTCTGAACACCGTCGTGGAAGTTCGGCACCCCGAACTTATAGCATTATATGCATCAGCTCCGAATCATGTCTCGGGTCAATAGTTGGGTTTGCCCGGCTCCCATGTTTTGGTACCTTACGTTCCGCTATATCGGCTAAGGTAGCACAAGGAGAACTACTGCGATTGTGTCCCGGTTCTTCCGGACGAGCACCTCAGTAGAGAAAGCCGAAAACTGACTGTCATGATACGACGAGAGCTGGTCAGCTGTTCGAGAGGTCGTAAAATCTTTAGGGATTTCTCCCGCATAATGCCATAACCAATGCAGCGTGCGATGGATTGGTTTTTCTCTGATCAGGTGCTTATAGAGCCCCTAGTATGGTCTTCCGAATACCAGGGGCTGCGCCTACCTTACTAAAGCTCCTATGGCTAAGTGAGAGTGATAAAGCCTTATAGTCCGATTGCCTAGTTCGTTGCGCTGAGCACCTCCTTCGAAGGACCCAAAACTGGGATAAAGAGTGCTCAGGTTTATCCAGAACACCCCCATACTGCCTACGTGGGGGCAGAAGTCGACGACTGGCCAACTCTCAGGTTCAACATATAAAACAGCCGCACATGAGGGTAAACTTTTATAACAGGAAATAAATAGTATAAATGACCCTGTTCAGACATTTACAAAGGACGACATGATTCACATTCATGGAAATATAATGTCCTTGGTGCATAGCTCCGCTGCAACGTAGGATCCTTTAAGGATATTTTCATAATATAATTCGGGGTTGCGGTGCTCCTTCCCCTCTGGCGCCCCCTCGGTCATCAGTTTCTCAGCATCCATCTTCCCCCAGTGCACCTTTGCGCGGGCGAAGGCCATTCGCGCACCCTCTATGCAGACCGACCGCTTGATGACATCAAGTCGGGGGCAAGCGCTTACAAGCCGCTTCACGAGCCCGAAGTAGCTGCTTGGAATCGGCTCGGCGGGCCATAGCTGGATAATCAAATCCTTCATGGCTAGTTCCGCCGCCTTATGCAGTTTGATCAACTGTTTCAGTTGATTGGCAAAAGGCACCGGATAATTCGGTGCCAAATACTGCGACCAGAAGAGCTTATCCGCAGTGTTCCTTTCTTCGGCCCGGTAGAATTGGGCGGCATCCGCTATGCTGCGGCACAGCTCCGCAAACACCCCTGGAGAAATCCGAATTCAAAATCAGAAACATAATCTTCTCCTCAAAAACTTGCTTTACAAGGAAAAATCCTTACCCACCGCGATCTTCCTCGCCTCTTGGATCGCTTCTTGAGGCGCTTTGGTTTCCCGGGCATCGCTTTCATGATCGATGCGCCTTGGTGAGTTCGGATTCTTTCTCCGTTAAACTCTGCTCCAAGGTCTCGCATTTCTTCACGGCCTATAGCAGCTCCTGCTTAGCTTTAATAACCCTGGCCTTGCACTTCTCACGGAGGGCCTGCTCTGCGGCTGCCCTTTCCTCGGCCTTGGCCACAGCCTTCTTAAGAGCCTCGACTTCGGTCATCATCCCTAGTGAAAATCAAGGAACATATTCTATAATATTGGAAATTTGATCGCACTAAAACACGAACAAGACTTGTGCATACCCTGTTTATCTCCCAACTGCATTTTCAACTAGCCAAGTTCTTCTTTGGCCCGCTCCAGACTTTGATTCAGTCCGGAGATTTCCGCAGTATGGGAGGCAGCACCCTTCTGAGATGCCTCCTTATAACATAAGAGAAATAGATGTCATTCAATGAGTCTTCCTGCGAACATAAATTTGATCCTCTGTCCGGTTTCTTCTTTCACTGAACAATGTATCAGGGGCTACTATCCATACTATGACACTCTTCGAAAAACATACCTCAAAACCTTTTATAAGGCTGATACAGGCTCCATTCAGGCCACTCTCAGCAGACTGAATCTTCTCAATCACCGCACCCATAAGGGCATGGTGTTCATCGATGATGGAGGCGCTCTTCAGCGCCACCAACAAAGAATCCGACGCCTCTGGTTGGACAGAGGTTGCCGGTATACCCCCTCCAGCTGAGAGAGGCTGCCTGCTTGATTCTGGAGCCGTATTGGTCTTCGGAACTGCATCCGGCTGGGAGCCGAATTCAAGATGGCCCCCGCCGTCAGCTCCCGTGGGAATTTGCTCCCCCATGTGTTCGGCCCCGGAAGTTTGACCTCCAGGCACCACCTTCACGGTCTTTCCCTCTCCTCCTTGGACGGGGTCCCTCTGGGACGAAGCCTCGATGGTATTCACATGTTCAAAGGAAGGGGCCTTTGGGGGCGTCCCGCTTTCCATAGCATCCTAGCTCAGCGAATCCTCTGATGAGGATTGTTCGGTACGGGACCTCGCCGGACTACAAAACATATGGCTCAAGTTAAAATATTACGCCATGATGAGTCTGGACGCATAAACGTGTTCGGACTGTATATACTCACGGGTTCACCAGGCTGGGCCTCGGGATCCCATGCCAGCCGCATTGTCGTCGGCGGTGGACTCCTCCGGGAGAGGATCTTTTCCCCTTTTGGGCCACTCGGCCTCCAAGTGTGCGGAGGCCGTCCTCTTCTTTCTTTCCCCCGCAGGGGATTCGTCTTCTTCCTCCTCCTCGTCCTCTTCGGAGGCGGAACGGGCATCAGAGCCTTCGGATATTGTATCCGAAGTGCCGCGGTGATGAAGGCCGACCCGGGTCTTCTTGGCCCCTTCTCGGCCGTCTTCTTCGGCACCTTGTAAGGCACCAGGACCATCATCTTCGTCAGAAGTGGGACGGCCGGTTCTTCGGGCAGTGGGGCCGGACAATGGATCCACTCAGCCTTCTTCGTCCAGCCCTAGGAGAGTTGTAGAAAACACATTAAGCGCTTCCCTTGGGTTATGCGGATAAAAAGTACGATTACTTACCGAACTTGCAGGGCGGGACCATTGGTACCCGCGGTCTTCGGCAGAGTTCGGCCATGATTTGCTGGACTTGAAGAGCACCTTCCAGATGTCCTTGTGGGAGGAGCCAAAAAGCTCTCGCAAGGTTTGGTGCTTGGCCGGATCGAATTCCCATAGATTGGAAGTCCAGTGTTGACAAGGCAAGATCCGGCGAACTAACATCACCTGGACCACATTGACAATTTCAATGTTCTTGTCTCCCATATATTTAATACGCGTCTGGAGCACCGACAATTCATCGGACGAGGACCAGTTCAGGCCCTTCTTGACCCAGGATGTAAGCCGCAGGGGGGCACCGGATCGAAACTCGGGAGTAGCAGCCCATTCCGTGCCGCGCGGCTCGGTGATGTAAAACCATTGCTGTTGCCACTCCTTGACGGAATTGTTAAAGGTGCCTGTTTGCCATGTAACATTGGGCATCTTGCTCACCATAGCGCCCCCGCACTCGGCGTGCTCGCCACCCACTACCTTGGGCTTCACATTAAAAATCTTCAGCCATAAGCCAAAATGTGTCGAGATGCGGAGAAAAGCCTCGCACACGACAATGAATGTCGAGATGTTGAGGAAGGAATTAGGGGACATATCGTGAAGATCGATCCCATAACAATACATGATGCCGCGAACGAATGGGTGGAGGGGAAACCCTAGCCCGCGGACGAAGTGAGGGAGGAATACAACCCTCTCGCGGGGTTCCAGGGTAGGGACGATTTGTCCCGCCGTCGGGAGACGATGGCTGATTTTCTTGGCCAAATACCCGGCCTCCCAAAGCCCTTTGATATCCTTCTCTCGGACAGTAGAGGCCATCCATTTGCCTCCTGCTCCTAATCCGGACATTTTTGGAAGGCCTTGGTGGACGGAGAAGATGAACGCTTGGGCGCTGGAGCTTGGGCGGAGGGGAATGGATCGGGAAGAAGAAAGCATGGGTGCGAAAGGGAGTTCTTATCCCCTTATAAAGGTAGCAGGCATACTGCGCCTCCCCACTTGCCTGGTAAAACCGCTTATTCCCCAAGCGCCTTAATTGATGGCGCGGCTGGGTTACCCACACTCGTATTGATGAGAATCACGTGATAAGGGGGACACGATCTCTGCTTCGATAAGACGTGCTAAGAAAACCGCCTCGCAATATGTGCAGTAGCTGGTTGAGAAAAACGATTCGAATAATGATAGGGCCGTGGTGTGATGTCATGCCGCCGAATGTGCCAGCAGATCAGATTTGTGGAAATATTGTTCTCTCTACGGTGGTACGTGGAATTTGTTTTGCAGAGCCGGACACTATCCTTGTGTTCAAAATCTTCTATGGAATATTCGGAGGAGGAACCCGCCTTGCAATGCCGAAGACAATCTGTGGCGCGGACTCATGGTCATTGAAGCCTGGTTCGAGGGTGACCGAGGAGTCTGGATTAGGGGTCCTCGGACAGCGGATGTATACTTTGGCCGGACTTTTGGACTATGAAGATACAAGATTGAAGACTTCGTCCCGTATCCGGGTGGGACTCTCCTTTGCATGGAAGGCAAGCTTGGCAATTCGGATTTGTAGATCTCCTCCCTTGTAACCGACTCTGTGTAACCCTAGCCCCCTCCGGCGTCTATATATACCGGAGGGTTTAGTCCATAGGATAACAACAATCATAATCATAATCTAGCTTCTAGGGTTTAGCCTCTACGATCTAGTGGTAGATCAACTCTTGTAATACTCATATCATCAAGATCAATCAAGCAGGAAGTAGGGTATTACCTCCATCAAGAGGGCCCGAACCTGGGTAAACATTGTGTTCCCCACCTCCTGTTACCATCCGCCTTAAACGCACAGTTCGGGACCCCCTACCCGAGATCCGCCGGTTTTGACACCGACAGTCGTGTCCTAAGGACATTAAAGGTATAAGAAGTTTCCTTGGTCATGCTGGTTTTTATAGGAGGTTCATTAAAGACTTCTCAAAAATTTCTAGGCCTCTGACTAATATCTTACAAAAAGATGTTCCTTTTGTCTTTGATGATGATTGTGTAGAAGCATTTGAAATACTTAAGAAATCCTTGATTTACGCACCTATTGTTCAGCCACCTGATTGGAATTTACCCTTTGAAATTATGTGTGATGCTAGTGATTATGCTGTAGGTGCTGTTCTAGGACAAAGAGTTGATAAGAAATTAAATGTTATCCAATATGCTAGTAAAACTCTAGACGGTGCCCAGAGAAGTTATGCTACTACTGAAAAAGAATTTTTAGGAGTTGTATTTGCTTGTGATAAGTTCAGACCTTATTTTGTTGACTCAAAAGTAACTATTGACACTGATCATGCTGCTATTAAATATCTTATGGAAAAGAAAGATGCTAAACCTAGACTTATTAGATGGGTTCTCTTGCTACAAGAATTTGATTTGCATATTATAGATAGAAAGGGAGCTGAGCACCCCGTTGCAGACAACTTGTCTAGGTTAGAGAGTGTCCTTGATGACCCACTACCTATTGATGATAGTTTTCCTGATGAACAATTAGCTGTCATAAATGCTTCTCGTACTGCTCCATGGTATGCTGATTATGCTAATTACGTTGTTGCTACTTTTATACCACCTAGTTTCACATACCAGCAAAAGAAAAAGTTTTTCTAAGGTTTAAGACATTACTTCTGGGATGACCCACATCTCTATAAAGAAGGAGTAGATGGTGTTATTAGACGTTTTGTACCTGAGCATGAATAGGAACAGATCCTACGCAAGTGTCACTCCGAGGCTTATGGAGGACACCACGCTGGAGATAGAACTGCACATAAGGTATTGCAATCCGATTTTTATTGGCCTACTCTTTTCAGGGACGCCCGTAAGTTTGTCTTTTCTTGTGATGAATGTCAAAGAATTGGTAATATTAGTAGACGTCAAGAAATTCCTATGAATTATTCACTTGTTATTGAACCATTTGATGTTTGGGGCTTCGATTATACGGGACCTTTTCCTTCCTCTAACGGGTATACACATATTTTAGTTGCTGTTGATTACGTTACTAAGTGGGTAGAAGCTATTCCAACTAGTAGTGCTGATCATAACACCTCTATTAAGATGCTTAAATAAGTTATTTTTTCGAGGTTTGGAGTCCCTAGATAGTTAATGACTGATGGTGGTTCACATTTTATTCATGGTGCTTTTTGTAAAATGCTTGCTAAGTATGATGTTAACCATAGAATTGAATCTCCATACCATCCACAATATATTGTTTAAGTAGAACTAAGTAATAGAGAAATTAAATTAATTTTGCAAAAGACTGTTAATAGATCTAGAAAGAATTGGTCCAAGAAACTTGATGATGCATTATGGGCCTATAGAACTACATATAAAAATCCTATGGGTATGTCTCCGTATAAAATGGTTTATGGAAAAGCATGTCATTTACGTCTCGAACTAGAACATAAGGCATATTGGGCCATTAAAGAGCTCAATTATGATTTCAAACTTGCCGGTGAGAAGAGACCATTTGACATTAGCTCAGTTGATGAGTGGAGAACCCAGGCCTATGAGAATGCCAAACTGTTTAAAGAAAAAGTTAAAAGATGGCATGACAAAAGGATACAAAAGCGTGAGTTTAATGTAGGTGATTATGTTTTGTTATACAACTCTCGTTTAAGATTTTTTTCAGGAAAACTCCTCTCTAAATGGGAAGGTCCTTACGTTATCGAGGAGGTCTATTGTTCCGGGGCCATAAAAATCAACAACTTTGAAGGCACAAATCTGAAGGTGGTGAACGGTCAAAGAATCAAACATTATATCTCAAGTAATCCCATAAATGTTAAAACCAATGTTATTAACACTGTAACCCCGGAGGAATACATAAGGGACACTTTCCAGAACGTTTCAGACTCCGAAAAGGAATAGGTATGTGGTACGGTAAGTAAACCGACTCCAAAACAGTTCTAATAGCAATTTTTCTCCGTTTTGGAATATTTAAGAAAATAGGAAAATAAGAAGTAGTCCGGGAAGGACACAAGGCATCCACGAGGGTGGAGGGCACGCCCCCTGCCTCGTGGGCACCTCGTGTGCCCTCCGGACTCCATTTTCTTGCACGGTACTTCTTTTGGTCGATAAAACTTCATTATATAATCTCTCGAAGGTTTTGACCATCGTACCACGCAAATATCTCATGTTCTTGTTCCGAGCTGTTTTCCACCAGAGTTTTCAAGGCCAGGCATCATGTCGTCCCCCTCCTCCAACAATGCGGGCGGCGATGCTTGGCTAATGAAGATAGAGACGAAGCGAGAAGAAATCGGGGAAATCAAGAAAGGTGGCAAGATCAAGGAGGTCGCAAAGGAGCAAGTCCAGACATTAGAAGATGAAGGCTTCTCTCAACCTTACTACAATCATCCCACCCCAACTGAGATTGAAGCTTTCAAGATAATTGAGTTAGCTCGCATACAAAATAAATATCTCACACGTGAAGATCTTTTGTTGCAAGAGCATATCGCCGCACTCAAGGGCATTATCCACAAGTTGGAGGACCTCCTACGCTCGATGTGTGACACACCATCATCAACAACTCCATCATCACCACCTCCAGAGAACTGAGTATTGGGTATGGGCACTCCCCTTGGCAACTGCCAAGCTTGGGGGAGGTGGCCCGGTATCGTATCACCATCACACTTCTATCTTTACCGCTTTCTTAGTTCGATCCTTTTGGTAATATCTTGATCTAGTAGAATAAAGTTTTAGTATGATCTAGTTTTGAGTTTTGCTTTATGATCCTTCTATGTAATCGAGTCCATGAGCTATATATAATAAATATTAGTTTTGAGTCGAGGGCTTTGCTATCTTGCTATGATCTTGAAGGAATAAAAGAAAGAACTAGAAGAAATAAAGAGATCATATTGATCTTATGGAGAGTAATGATTTCACATATAAAGGGTATGATGAATAAAGGTTATTGAGAGTTGACAAACATAGTTTTGGTCATCGTTGCAATTAATAGGAAGTAATGAAGAAAGAGAGGTTTTCACATATAAATATACTATCTTGGACATATTTTATGATTGTGAGCACTCATTAAAATATGACATGCTAAAAAGTTGATGTTGGACAAGGAAGACAATGTAATGTGTTATGTTTTATTATATCTGAAATAAAGTATATTGTCATGGATCATCCAACATGTTGAGCTTGCCTTTCCCCCTCATGCTACCCAAATTCTTTGCACCAAGTAGAGATACTACTTGTGCTTCCAAACATCCTTAAACCCAGTTTTTCCATGAGAGTCCACCATATCTACCTATGGATTGAGTAAGATCCTTCAAGTAAGTTGTCATTGTTACAAGCAATAAAAGTTTCTCTCTAAATATGTATGATCTATTAGTGTGGAGATAATAAGCTTTATACGAGCTTGTGATATGGAAGAAATAAAAGCGACAGACTGCATAATAAAGGTCCCTACCACAAGTAGCAATATAAAGTGACCTTCTTTTGCATCAAGATTTTATGCATCCAACCATAAAAGCACATTACAACCTCTGCTTCCCTCTGTGAAGGGCCTATCTTTTATTTTTGTCTTATACCTTATACAAGAGTCATGGTGATTTTCACCTTTCCTTTTTACACTTTATCCTTTCTCAAGCACTATGTGTTGGAAAGATCCTGATATATATATATATATATATATATATATATATATATATATATATATATTTATATATATATATATATCTCCAATTGGATGTGGGTTTTCATAAAGCATTAATGTTGACATTATCCTTGAGGTAAAAGGTTGGGAGGCAAAACTATAAGCCCCTATCTTTCTGTGTGTCCGATTAAAACTTCATACCCATAAGTATTGCGTGAGTGTTAGCAATTGTCAAAGACTAAATGATAGTGGAGTATGTGGACTTGCTGAAAAGCTCTTATATTGACTCTTTGCGATGTTACGATAAATTGCAATTGCTTCAATGACTGAGATTATAGTTTGTTAGTTTTCAATGAAGTTTCTGATTCATACTTTACATTGTGAATAGATTGTTACTTTAGCATAAGAAATCACATGATATATATATATATATATATATATATATATATATATATATATATATATATGTTGATGTTTTAAGAATGATCATGATGCCCTCACGTCTGTATTTTATTTTATTGACACCTCTATCTCTAAACATGTGGACATATTTTTCGATATCGGCTTCCGCTTGAGGACAAGCGAGATCTAAGATTGGGCGAGTTGATACGTCCATTTTGCATCATGCTTTTATATTGATATTTATTGCATTATGAGCTGTTACTACACATTATGTCACAATACTTATGCCTTTTCCCACTTACTTTACAAGGTTTACATGAAGAGGGAGAATGCCGGCAAATTTGGAATTACTTTGGAAAAGGAGCAAATATTAGAGACCTATTTTGCACAACTCCAAAAGTCCTGAAACTCCACGAAAGTCAGTTTTGGAATATATTAAAAATATTGGGTGAAGAAAGCACCAGAGGGGGCCTCCAACTGTCCAAGAGGGTGGAGGGCGCGCCCTACCCCCTAGGCGCGCCCCCTACTTCGTGGGCCACCTGGAAGCCCCCCGATGCCCATCTTTTGATATACGGTGTCTTTTGCCCTGAAAAAAGAAGAAGGAAGCTTTCGGGAGTAAGCGCCGCCGTCTCGAGGCGGAACCTTGCCGGAACAAATCTAGGGCTCTGGCAGAGCTGTTCTGCCGGGGAAACATCCCTCCGGGAGGGGGAAATCGTCACCATCGTCATCACCATCGATCCTCTCATCGGGAGGGGGTCAATCTCCATCAACATCTTCACCAGCTCCATCTCCTCTCAAACCCTAGTTCATCTCTTATATCCGATCTTGTAGCGACCCGACCCGAATGGATCAAGTCTCTGTGCTCAGGCGTCATCCCTGGATCAGTAATGCTGACACCACACTGTACTTCGAAGGATTTATAATAGAGTAGCAATCACACACTTATTACATCGTTGTCCAGAAGAGGACTTATTACAATAAATATGGCTTAAGGCCATCTAATAATGATAACAGCGGAAGACTTGGAAGATAAGTGAGTCCATCAACTCCATCGGCATCATTGAGTATAGAACCACGACCTAAACACCTTACTCGTCGTCTGAAAAGTCTGCAACATGAAAGTTGCAGCCCGAAAACAGGCCAGTACATGGAATATCTTGGCAATGTAACACATAGAGAAACAATGAAGCAATAAGCCTATACTACATGCATATATGGCTGGTGGAAAAGCTCTCTGATTCTGATTTTGCATAAAGCTAGTTTTTCCCTACTGCAAAGGAATAAATTTGTTTAACTATCATGGTGGTTGTTAAACATTGAGAATGGTTGACAGCATCCTCAATCCCAATTAAAAGTACTAATTAAAACCCAACAATATTAATTAGAAGTAACATGTTGAGATTCACATGATATTCAAGTACTAGATACTCAAGATGTCCATAACCGGGGACACGGCTAATCATGATTAGTTTATACACTCTGCAGAGGTTTGCGCACTTTTCCCCACAAGACTTGATCGCCTCCGTTTGGTTCTCGCACCACATGGTGTTTGAGAGACGGATGACCGAGACATAGTCTTTCGAGCGCTTAGCACCTTCTTGGTGGGTAGACCGTACCAACCTACAACCCCTACATCTCGCTAGTCTACCCGTAAGAGTTCGCACAACTTAGTCAACTATACCAGAGCCCATAATGGCTTGTGGCTGCACACGGAAGTTTCTAGTTTGAATAATCTTATGATCCCTTTGAGCACGGGTGGCGGTCCGAAGAAATCTGAGCAAGTCCTGATAGAAACCAGGTGCCTCAATCCACCCAGATGTGTGTTTAAGTTGCCACCTTAAATAAACCTTTAATTAACAATCTCACATCTGTCATGGATATTCACTCACCCAATCCACATCTACTAGCATAGCATGGCATAATAAGCAAACGTAGAAGTAACTCCCAAAGGTTTCATAAGTAAAACAGGTAATAGGTACTACCTCAATCTACTTCCCATCCCACAATTTAATTAGATCCTAATCATGCGGTGTTCGAGGAATAGGTCTAATGCATAAAACTGGGTAGTAGAAAAGGTATGATCAAGTGTTACTTGCCTTGTCGATGATCCATGAAACCTAGAGATTCAAATAACAAGCGCACTCCGGGTGACCTATCGCAGACAAAACAACAAGCATACAATAAGTACTCATCTAATGCATGTAAATCTCGAATAAAAGATCTAACCGGAAAGTTCAACTTAAGAACCCTGGTTACAAAAGAATCGAATCAAATAAAGCAACGAAAGTCAAACGACAAAAGAAAACAACTCGGTTCTAGCAAGTTGAAACTAGGTCAAATTTTACAGTAGCAAAACTTTGTTTAAGTTGATTAGTCGGAACAGCGGTTTCGAAACGAAACTCCAGGCGCTTGAATCACCTGATTCCGATAAACGAGCGAGAAGATAAACTAGAACGAAGTTCGGATCTGAAATCAAGATCGGAAAAATAGCGGACTAAATCCGATTAAAAGAAAAACGACGAACGATTAAACTAACGGACGTTCGTTAACAGAAACTAACCGGTGAACACGTTCGTTAAAACAAACGGTCCAGCGAACGCTCGCTAATCAACAAAACCAAAAAAAAAAATGGATCTAGGGTTTAAAAAAAACCGAACAACGGAAAAGAAAACCGGAACGATTTTTTTTAAAAACTGAACTGAGGGGAGGGTGGCGTGGCGGCTACCTCGCCGAGGTGGGGCTCCGGCGGGGCGGCGGCTTAGTTGCGGGGCGACGGCGTCCCGACGGCGGCGGCGGCTATGGGCGGCGGCGGCTATGGAGAGGGGCGGCAAGGGGCTGGTTGGGAGGAGAGGGGTGAGGGGGTATATATAGGAGGGAGTAGCTTGGGGAGGGGGCAAGCAAAGGGAGGAGGAGGAGGAGTCCTCCTCGGTCTCGGCGGGCGGCGGCTTGGCATGACACTGTGAGGAGGGGGCTGGGCCCTTGGCCCAGCGGGAGCTGCGATATATATATATATATATATATATATATATATATATATATATATATATATATATTAAATAAAATCACGCGCAGAAAATGATTAAAATAAAATCTAACGAACTCCAAAATTTACAAAGTAAATTTTCCCCGACTCCTAAAAATGAGTCGAACAAAATGAACTTTAACTCGGGGCAAAAAATGCAATTTTTGAAAACACGCATTTTTCCCTAAGGCAATTAAACTCCGAGAAAATCCAAAATTTGATTTACTTATTAAATCTTCATTTTTCCTAAATTTTGGGAAAGTCATATTATTCCCTCTCTTATTTTTTTATTGGAAAAATATTTGAAGATAAAATAAATAAATCCAAATGATCCTATTTTCAAAATTTGAGAAAACTCAAATATGAAAATAATGAAATCTCCAACTCTCTCCGAGGGTCCTTGAGTTGCGTGAAATTTCTAGGATCGGCAAAATGCAAGAAAATATGAAATGCATGATGACTTAATGTATAACATTCCAAATTGAAAATTTGGGATGTTACAAACCTACCCTTAAGATGAATCTCGCCCTCGAGATTCGGGTTGGCTAGAAAATAGGTGAGGGTGGTCCTTGAGCAAATCCTCTTCTCTTCCTGTGTGGCTTCATCCTCGGTGTGGTGGCTCCTTGAACCTTGCAAAACTTGATAACCTTGCTGCGAGTAACTCTGCTGGCATAATCGAGAATCTTGACTGGTTTCTCCGCATACGTCAAATCATCCTTCAACTGAATTGCTTCAAGTGGCCTTTGTATCTCTTAGCGGTACTTCCGCCATCTCGGCGTGACATTTCTTCACCGAGAAACATGAAATACGTCATGAACTCCTCGACAGTCCCTCCGGCAATTCCAGCTTATAAGCAACTTCTCCCATGCGTTGCAAAATCTTATACGGTCCAACGAAACGTGGTGCTAATTTTCCTTTAACTCCAAAACGCTTAACTCCTCAAGGCGGGATACTCTAAGATAAACTCTGTCTCCAACTTCATATTCTATCGCCTTTGCATTTTGAATCCGCATAGCTTTTACATGCGGATCGGGCTACCTTGAGCCTATCGCGAATCAACTTAACCTTCGCTCGGACTCCTTAATCAAATCTGGTCCAAACAACTGACGGTCTCCAGCTTTGTCCCATGATAACGGTGTCCTGCACCTCCTTCCGTATACAGCCTCGAAAGGTGCCATCTTCAAGCTGGTTTGGTAACTGTTGTTATAAGAAAACTCGTGACACGGCAAGTTATCATCCCAACTAGATCCATAATCTAGTGCACAAGCTCTCAAAGCATATCCTCCAAAATCTGATTGACTCTCTCGGTCTGTCCATCCGTCTGGGTGAAAAGATGTCTTCAATTCCACTGGTTCCCAATGTTTCGTGTAACCGATTCCAAAACTTTGAGGTAAATTGGGTTCCTCTATCCGATACGATACTTCTCGAAACTCCGTGTAAACACACAATTCTGGTCATGTATATCTTTGCCAACTTAGCACTCGCTATAGGTAGTCTTATTTGGAATGAAATGAGCTACCTTCGTCAAGCGATCGACTATAACCCAAATCGAGTCATATCACGAACGAGTCTTTGGCAAACCTGTGATGAAATCCATGCCTAGTTTATCCCACTTCCATTCGGTATTGGCAATGGTTGCAACAATCCTGGGCTTCTGATGCTCTGCCTTCACTCTCTGACATACATCGCAAACTGCTACATACTCCGCGATATCCTTCTTCATTCCGGTCCACCAGAACGTTTCCTTCAAATCTAAATACATCTTGGTATTTCCTGGGTGAATTGAGTAGGGTGAATCATGTGCTTCTTGCAGAATCAACTTCCTGATCTCCGGGTCATTTGGCACATAAACACAGTCCTCAAACCATAGGGTATCGTGCTCATCCTCACGAAATCCTTTAGCTTTTCCTTCGCTCATTTTCTCCTTTATAGTGGCAACTTCCTTATCTCGCCTTTTTGAGCTTCTCGATTTTGTCCATCAACGTAGACTGAATCTCCAATGCTGCTACATAGCCTCTCGGAACTATTTCCAAACATAGCTCTCGAAGGTCCTTGGCTAACTCCTTGGGTATTCCTCCCATCATTAGGGTATTGACGCGTGGCTCTTACGGCTCAATGCGTCTGCTACAACGTTAGCCTTCCGGGTGATAATGCAATCTCATATCATAATCCTTAATAAGCTCCAGCCATCTCCTCTCGGCTCCGAGATTTAATTCCTTCTGCGTGAAGATGTACTTCAAACTCTTGTGATCCGTGTACACCTCACAATAATTTCCAATGAGAAAATGTCTCCAGGTCTTCAATGCATGCACAACAGCTGCTAACTCCAAATCATGTGTGGCATAATTCAACTCATGAGGCTTAAGCTGTCGTGAAGCATACGAAACAACTCTTCCTTCCTGCATAAGCACTGCTCCAAGTCCTCGACGTGAAGCGTCGCAATACACCTCATAATCCTTGGTCCGATCTGGCAAAATTAACACTGGTGAGGTAACCAATCTTTTCTTCAACTCCTGAAAACTTGCCTCACAATCCTCAGTCCATATGAACTTGGTATCCTTCTTCAACAATTCTGTCATAGGCTTTGCAATCCTTGAGAAATTCTTAATGAATCTTCGGTAGTATCCTGTGAGTCCAAGGAAACTCCGGATCTCTCCAACTGTAGTTGGTGCTTCCCAATTGGTTACGGTCTCAACCTTTGTGGGGTCAACTGCTGTCCCTTCTCCGGATATAACATGTCCAAGAAATCCAACTTCCTTTAGCCAAAACTCACATTTGCTGAACTTGGCATATAACTGATGTTCCCTTAGTTTCTCCAAAACCAATCGCAAATGTTCCTTATGTTCTTCTTCATTCTTTGAAAAAAATCAAAATATCATCTATGAACACCACGATGAACTTATCCAAAAACTCCATAAACACTTTGTTCATCAGGTTCATGAAATAGGCTGGCGCGTTAGTCAGTCCAAATGACATAACGGTATATTCATACAATCCATATCTCGTGGTAAATGCTGTCTTAGGTATGTCCTGCTCTCGAATCTTCAACTGATGGTACCCTGATCGCAAATCGATCTTGGAAAACACTTTAGCTCCTTGTAAACGATCAAACAGATCATTTATCATTGGTAGTGGGTACTTGTTCTTGATTGTTACTGCATTCAATCCATGATAATCAACAACCATCCTTAACGATCCATCCTTCTTCTCCACTAACAGTACGGGTGATCCCCAAGGTGAAGAACTTGGGCGTATATAGCCTTTATCCAATAGCTCCTTAATCGCTTCTTGATTTCCGCCAAACTCGTATGCGGGCATCCCGTATGGTCGCTTTGATATTGGGCACTGCACTGCAAAATCTCAATCAAAAACTCAATGTCTCTATCCGGTGGCATTCACGCAACTCTTCCGGAAATACATCGTGGAAATCCTTCACCATCGGTACTTCTTCTGCACAACTCCGATAAGGAATTTAATTGTGCTCTCCTCGGCTCATGCCGTGATACATACTTGATTCTCCTCCCTTCCGGGTGGTAAGCAAAATTGACTTAGTGGCGCAATCTATGTTCCCTCCATACTGATAACCAATCCATGCCTAATATCACATCCAATCCTTGGGATTCCGTAACTATTAGGTCCGAGGGAAAAACATAGTGTCCAATCCTTAATGGCAAATGATCACACCATATACTAGCCATGTATTCTACTCGGTGAGGTTACTAGCATGGGTGACCAAAGGGCTTGGGTTGGTAATTTGTACTTATCCACAAATCCCTTGATATGTATGAATGCGATGCACCAAAGATCGAAAAGAACAAGCTGCAGAAATGACTTAACCAAAACTTACCGACATCGCATCGGACTAATCTTCAACCTCCTCTACATCAATGTGGTTCACCTGTCCCCTATTGAAAGGGTTTGACTTCTTTCCAGAGCTTCCATTGCCATTTCCATTCTGGCCTTCTGGACAGTCATTTGCATAATGCCCAGTCTTGCGGCACTTAAAGCAAGTGATGTGGCTCAGTCTACCTTTGGTTGGGGTTGATGGTGTGGTGCGGTTACATCCATTGCTTCCTCCATTCCCTGCTCCCATTCTTGGTGCCATTATGGTTGTGCGAGTTTCCTCCTCCATGGGTATCTTGAAACTGAACTCCTGCTTAGGGGTATAACGGGCTTCACTGGGCTCCAGAGTTATACTTCCCCTGCCCATACTTCCTCTTGCGGTTCTCAATTTGTTGCTGCTTTCCTTCAAGCATGAGGGCACGGTCTACCAACTCCTGGTAGTTATTGAAACTTGCTACCATCAATTGCATGCTTAACTCATCATTCAGTCCTTCCAAACTTCTCTGCTTATTTGCATCCGTAGCAACGCTATCCGGGGCATAACGTGCTAACTTACTAAAATCATCCACATATCGCCAACAGTCCTTCCTCCTTGGCGTAAGTTGCGAAAATCACGCTTCTTCATGGCCATAGCTCCCTACCGAGACATGGGCAAGGCGGAAAGCTTGTCAAATCGATCCCATGTGACAGTGTCTACAGGGTAAGTGGCTGTAAAATTCTCCCACCATGCTGATGCGGGTCCTTCAAGCTGGTGTGCAGCAAACTTCACCTTCTCTCCATCCGTATATCCTGCAGTGGTCAACTCCCTCCCTATCTTACGGAGCCAATCATCTGCTACTATCGGCTCGGTGCTACTGGAAAACACTGGCGGGTTCAGCCTTAAGAAATGAGCCAGATGGTCAACTGGTGGTGGTGGCGGTGGGTTGTTGTTGTTGTTGTTGTTGTCTTGATTCTGTACAAATGTTTGGATCAAAGTGTTCTGCTGCTGAATCAACTGGGTGATCTCTGGCGGGAAAACAAACCCGGGGTCGCGTCTCGGAGGCATCTGATGGGTTTAGAAAAGATGAGAAGTTAAGAATAGAGTGGGGTCTAAGGAGAAACACTACCCAAATGTATATGAGCAAATGCACACAAA
The DNA here is from genome assembly GCA_021605145.1 of Aegilops bicornis. NCBI lineage: Eukaryota > Viridiplantae > Streptophyta > Magnoliopsida > Poales > Poaceae > Aegilops > Aegilops bicornis. The sequence goes on along the minus strand of CM038674.1, from coordinate 317,406,493 downwards.
ATCACTTCATTCAATTCAAACAAAGGGCTTACAACGATCTAACTATCGCAAAAGTGCGTGAACTAAAATGTTACATGGAGGGAATACTACTAATATGTGGGGTCATCTATTAATTTGAACCGGTGGAAGACTCCATGATGTCTGCTCCAGCTTCATCTTCAAAGTCGGGTTCACTTGGATCTGAGTCGGTGTCGTCGATGTTGATGTAGTCGCTCGGGCGATCGGCGTACTTGTCTTCATTCTTGAGCGCCAATTTCTTCTTGAGTTCTTCAATCTCATACTTAAGATCGTTATTGTGTCTTGCTAAAGCTACGATCTCGTCCATGTAGTCCTTACGTGTAGACTTTAGTTCTTCTTCAAGTTCGATGATCCTTCCCTTCGCATCCTTTAATTTGATCATATCATTGCACATCTGGTTCTCCTGGCGTCGAATGTGCTGGTTTAACTCCTGGATGAAAGCTGCATTGGATCTATCCTTCTTAGTGCTGACTATCTCCCATTGTTCATCTCGGCGTCCGCAAATCTGGTAGATGGTGTCTTTGAGGTCTTCTTGGTAAACTTCTCCAATGCGTCCCATGGTGATATGAGTGACATGCTCTTTCCTGCACTCCAGGTTGGTGCAATTGAAAACACTATCTATAGGCTTGGTGATTGGGGCGAATGTCCTTCCGAACGTGAGCTTGAATCTTCCAGCGCCTCCTCTTCAGCAAGAGTGGCGTTGAAAGTTCCGGTGAAGCTTGGTAGTCCAATGTTCGTACTTGGTGACTTCCTTCAAGTGAAATCCAAAAGGTGTGCCTTCATCCGGTTGGGTGTACTTGATCTTGGCGTCCTTCATCCTAAAAGAGTAGAAAAGATGAGGAGTTAGAAAATGAGAAGAGAGTAGTGATCTATGGCTTTAACTTAGTGGTCGTGTCCTACGATTGGCGTGTGCTCTGGTACCATCTCTATAGCGACCCGACCGAATGGATCAAGTCTCGTGCTCAAAGGCGTCATCCTGGATCAGTAATGTACGACACCACACAAGATTTCAAGGATTTATAACAGAGTAGCAATCACACACTTATTACATCGTTGTCCGTAAGAGGACTTATTACAATAAATATGGCTTAAGGCCATCTAATAATGATAACAGCGGAAGACTTGGAAGACAAGTGAGTCCATCAACTCCATCGGCATCACTGAGTAAAGAACCACGACCTAAAGCACCTTACTCGTCGTCTGAAACGTCTGCAACATGAAAGTTGCAGCCCGAAAACGGGTCAAGACATGGAATATCTTTGGCAATGTAACACATAGAGAGCAATGAAGCAATAAGCCTATAGTACATGCATATATGGCTGGTGGAAAAGCTCTCTGATTACAGGTTTTGCATAAAGCTAGTTTTTCCCTCATCGCAAAGGAATAAATTTGTTTAACTATCATGGTGGTTGTTAAACATTGAGAATGGTTGACAAAGATCCTCAATCCCAATTAAAAGTACTCATTAAAACCCAACAAAGATTAATTAGAAGTAACATGTTGAGATTCACATGATATTCAAGTACTAGATACTCAAGATGTCCATAACCGGGACACGGCTAATCATGATTAGTTTATACACTCTGCAGAGGTTTGCACTTCTCCCCACAAGATTCGATCGCCTCCGCTTTGGTTCTCGTGACTACATGGTGTTTGTGAGACGGATGACCGAGACATAGTCTTCGTAAGCGCTAGCACCTTACTGGTGGGTAGACCGTACCAACCTACAACCCCTACATCTGCTACTCTACCCGTAAGAGTTCGCACAACTTAGTCAACTATGCCAGAGCCCATAATGGCTTGTGGCTGCACATGGAAGTTTCTAGTTTGAATAATCTTATGATCCCTTTGAGCCTGGGTGGCAGTCCGAAGAAATACAGGCAAGTCCTGATAGAAACCAGGTGCCTCAATCCACCCAGATGTGTGTTTAAGTTGCCACCTTAAATAAACCTTTAATTAACAATCTCACATCTGTCATGGATATTCACTCACCCAATCCACGTCTACTAGCATATCATGGCATAATAAGCAAACGTAGAAGTAACTCCCAAAGGTTTCATAAGTAAGACAGGTAATAGGTACTACCTCAATCTACTTCCCATCCCACAATTTAATTAGATCCTAATCATGCCAATGTTCGAGGAATAGATCTAATGCATAAAACTGGGTAGTAGAAAAGGTATGATCAAGTGTTACTTGCCTTGCTGATGATCCGCGAAACCTAGAGATTCGAAATAACCAGCGGCGCACTCGGGTGATCTATCGCAGACAAACAACAAGCATACAATAAGTACTCATCTAATGCACAGGTAAATCTCGAATAAAAGATCTAACCGGAAAGTTCAACTTAAGAACCCTGGTTGCAAAAGAATCGAATCAAATAAAGCAACGAAAGTCAAACGACGAAAGAAAACAACTCGGTTCTAGCAAGTTGAAACTAGGTCAAATTTTACAGTAGCAAAACTTTGTTTAAGTTGATTAGTCGGAACGGCGGTTTCGAAACGAAACTCCAGGCGCTTGAATCACCTGATTCCGATAAACGAGCGAGAAGATAAACTAGAACGAAGTTCGGATCTGAAATCAAGATCGGAAAAATAGCGGACTAAATCCGATTAAAAGAAAAACGACGAACGGTTAAACGAACGGACGTTCGTTAACAGAAAATAACCGGTGAACACGTTACGTTAAAACAAACGGTCCGTGAACGCCGCTAATCAACAAAACCAAAAAAATAAAACCGATCTAGGGTTTAAAAACCGAACAACGGAAAGAAAACCGAACGGTTTTTTAAAACCGAACCGAGGGAGGTGGCGCGGCTACCTCGCCGAGGTGGGGCTCCGCGGGCGGCGGCTTGGTGGCGGGCGACAGCGTCCGCGGCGGTGGCTCCGGCGGCTAAGGCGGCGGGCGGCTATGGGCGGCAAGCGGCGCTGGGTTGGGAGGAGAGGGGGGTGAGGGGGTATATAGGAGGGGAGTAGCTTGAGGGAGGGCAAGCAAAGGGAGGAGGAGGAGGAGTCCTCCTCGGTCTCGGCCGGCGTCGTGGCAGCGGCTGTGTGTGTGCAACCAGCATGTGTAGGGGTTGGCTGGTCAGTGGGCCCTTGGCCCAAAGCGAGTACAACATATATATATATTAAATAAAATCACGCGCAGAAAATGATTAAAATAAAATCTAAAGAACTCCAAAATTTACAAAGTAAATTTTCCCCGACTCCTAAAAATGAGTCGAACAAAATGAACTTTAACACGGGGCCAAAAATGCAATTTTTGAAAACACGCATTTTTCCCTAAGGCAAATAAACTCCGAGAAAATCCAAAATTTGATTTATTTATTAAATCTTCATTTTTCCTAAATTTTGGGAAAGTCATATTATTCCCTCTCTTATTTTTTTATTGGAAAAATATTTGAAGATAAAATAAATAAATCCAAATGATCCTATTTTCAAAATTTGAGAAAACTCAAATATGAAAATAATGAAATCTCCAACTCTCTCCGAGGGTACAAGGGTGGTTAACATAGACAGTGGTTCAAGTTTAGCTGGACTAGCATTCGATTCATACCCGGATAGTGCACGTCTTGGGATAAATCTGCCACAACAAAGGTGATCAAGCCCAGTAACGTATATGGGTTCTGGTTCAGCTTTTGCTTCTGGTTCCCAGCTAGCCCCTCTACCTAATGTGCTAATGATACCATGTGATTAGTTCAGCTCCGGTTTAGGTGCATTCATATGATTTAACTGCTTGTGGTCCTTTTATGTTTGATGTATTATGTACTTATATTTGGTGGTTCCATATTGCAGAGATTGGCCAAGTTATACAACCGGTTGTCTTTACACTCTCTCCATTTGAATTGGGGTTGCACCACCATGAGGTTTCTAATGAAGTGTCGCTTGCATGCTATGAATCTGTGCAGCTGTGCGAAAGCTCAGAAACCGACAACTATGTTCGATAATTGTACATATGTCTAAACAAATAAATACATCCATTGTTTTACTAATATTGTTTGTTAAAATTGCTGTTGTTTTTTCTTGCAGGATTTGGTTCCATGGCGTGATTCCCTTCTTGATTAGAATGACTGGACCAATGTTCAAAGCCAAGTACAATCACAATGTTGCATTTGATTTAGATGTAATGGAGACATCGGTTCGTTCCTTCAATGAAAAGGAGATGGCCATGATGGGGGGGGGGGGGTTTGATGGCCCGGACTGGAGGATGTTTGTGTCGGTACAACTATGGGTATGCAAACATTAGATGTGGAAGAAAGTTGTATGGATTTGTTCTCATTTTCATTGATATTGTTTCATGTTTGCAGATGAACTTATCGGTCACAAATGCTGCTAATAGAGATCTTCAGTACATTCGTACATTGTTGACACCAAAAAGGCATGGTTTTGGACCAATGCACACAAGGCTGGTGAGATACATAGGCACTTGAGATTTACTAGGGATATCTATATGCACCATAGAATGTTGTGATCCTTATTGATATGTGACTCAAACATATCGCTTCTTGTAGATCATGGCTCCGGTTCAACTTGAGGAAACTTGGAATGAGTATGGTTTTGACATGCGTGACAAGATCCTACATGTCCTTGATCTAGTGAACACCGAGGCCAATGAAGCAACGTATGTCACCAAGCATGGGGCAATGATTGAACACATGTTTGATAGGATGGCTCAAGCTGGAGGATTGTTCGGGAACAAGGGATGGACACTTGATCCAGCCCAGTGGCACGTTCGCTTCAACAGCAACATGCACTGTCCGTGTTCAAAGTAAGTACTTTCAGTTGGAAGATATAACTGACAACATTTGAAAAACTATATCTGATCGGTGTTGTTCTTGCCAAAGATCGGCATCAGGGGCTTATGTGCTGCACTACGCAGAGCACTTCACTTGGGATGGCCTGGAGATCGATATGACTGAGGTAAATTGCTAAAAGATTTTTCCATATGCAAATTCATATTGGGTGACTGGTTTGATGAACAAGTGCATAGATAGTACTACAACAACTATTTAAGTGTGACTCGTTTCCTTATCATGTGGCTTTTGAAGGTGGAATTTGCCAGGAAGCGCAAGAAGTTGGCTCACCAAGTGTTGACTATGGAAGGCAACATTGGTGAGAAACCAGGGTTCCTCTTTCGTTCATGAACGACGACGACAATGCTGTTGGAGATCATGCTGATCAAGCTTCAATCCTAGTACCTATGCTTGCGTAGTTCCCTCAAGACAGTTATGTAGTAGCTGGTCGCAAAAACTTATATTTGCAGTATTGTAATGTATAATTATTCGTATGATCAACTCTGATACATGGTGCCACCTTATTGAAAGATATGTCTGCAGTATGCTAAGACTTAATGTGCTGCTTCTTATTTGAATGCCATCCTTAGGGGCACGGTCTGAGATATATATGCATGAGCAAACATGAATTGGATAAGCTAGATTGATCCATGTGGATAAACATATTTGTGTACTGCCTAAAGGGAGATGATTACTAAGTACATGCTTACCTATAAGATGATTACTAGATTGCCCTATGTTACCCTAACAAATCAATATGAGGTGAAATTCCTAATTTTACATTGCTTCAATTTCCTAATACCGCTTAGATGATGAAAAACAAATGTGATCCCTTTCTGATGATTTCATAATTCTAAGCTCACAGTGAAGCCCATTTTAACTGCTCGACTGCATCGCCCTGCATCGATGCCTCGTCGTGGTTCGCCATTAATGCGCCGCTAGAATAGTGCCCGTGCCATGCCCAGCCTCTGACCTCCATTAGAGCACTGCTCAAGCTCGCTTGTGAGCTCCATAGCCTTCCCCTCAGCTATATAAGCGTTCCCCGAGCCCTCCCGCAGCTCATCCACTCCTCACTTGCCTCCCTAGCCCACCGGAGTCCTCGGCCCCCTCCTCTTTTCGCCGATGTTCACCTCGGCCGCCTCGGTTCCTCCTTGGTTCCGGTGTGCCTAGCCCTCTCCTCTCCTCCCGAGCTATCCACCGTGTTCCCTTCCTCCTAGAGAGCCTCCCCACCCCACCAGTTCGTCGCCGGAGTCCCTCTGGTCGCGCCTCTCGGCGCTTGGCCATCGCCGTTGCTCTCGGCCACCACCCCGACCGAGTCCATCCGAGCCTCCTCTCTCCCTTCCGTCGCCACCTACGCCTCCTCCTCACTCTGACGGTTCGTCCCCACCTCTCATCCCTCGCCGGGGCTGCCCACCTCGCCGACCACCAACACCACCGCCGCCTCTCTGCCCGCCTCCGTCGATGCGGCCTCCCCTCCTCCACGAGCCTCCCTGGGAGCCGTTTCTCCTCTGAATGGAGGCACTGCATCCTTGCGAGCCCGCCGGTGCGCTCGGTTTGGCCGGAGGCCACCGGAGCCGGCCGACCCCTTCGTTGGAGCCCGCCTCTGCTTCGCCTCTGCCTTGCCTCTGTCTCGGTCGGGGCCCGAGCAAGGTAGAAGACGAGCAACGCCTGGCCCCTCCCCTGACCGCATGGGACCCTCCTGTAAGTGGCCCAAGGCCCAGGTCCACGTGGATAAGTGGAAGCGCCTTCTGGTGAGTGCGCTTTCCATTCTCTGAAGGCGTATTTCTTCCAGTACGCTTTCATTTGCTCGAAAGCGTATTCTTTTCCTTCTTTTGCCAAAATGCGTTTCCCCTCTGGAAAACATATTTCCTTATACTGCGGCCAGGAATGCACTTTCTCTGCTCAGAAAGCCTATTTTCTAATATGCGTTTCTGTCTTATCCACTCAGGGACCCATTGGTGATGAAAACTTTCATAGATTGGTCCCTGATCTTTCACACCTCATAACTTTTCAACCACAACTCCAAATGAGGTGATCCCAAAGCCCACTTCTTTGTCTCGTCGAGCCTGTTTTGTTGGTATCATTTTCACTATGTTTTAACATTCTGAAAAAGACCTTTTTGCCCTTGCCCCTAATCAGCCCCCTCCGAGAGAGATCTGCTTCCCGCGATTCTTTCCGCAAGCTTCTTGCACTTTGTCCCGGTGATTTCTTCCACCCCAGGCAAGCCACAATACCCACTTGCATGATAGTCATGCAGTAGCCATGGTTTTCAACTTGAATATTTATTAAATGATTGCTTGTTTAAAATATGGTTATCTTTCTTTCGGTAATGCTTCTGGGTTAGTACTTACTTGCTTGCTATGTTGTTATGCCCCTGGTTTTCATGCCCTGCTAGTTGCTATTATTCCCTTCATATGCTTATGCTTGCTAGTAGTACATGTTGATGTTGGTGTTGGTTTTCGGTGCATGACTGCCGTCTGTCCCGAGTACCGTTGTTATGCATGTTCCGTTACATCCAGTTGGTTAAATGCTTGCATGATGGCATGATTGATATGTTCTTGCATGATATTTATTGTTGATGCTAGTGGTCATGCTAGGTTTCTATGAGTAGTGTTGTACTTGTGATATTCATGCTCGTCATTATACTATGCTCAGATGGAGATGATTCATTGTTGATATGTTGGATAGTTATGTTGTACCCTCATGATTACGTTGATATCATGTTCATGCGTTGTAATTGCATCATGTTATTTTATCATGTATCAACATATTGCATTCAAGTTTAACCGGATTAAAGTAAACTTGAACAACTGTTGGCTAAGTCATGGTGCCACCAAATCAAGCTGACCAGTGCAACCACACTTGCCTTATGGGGGGTCCTAACTGGGTCTATTGTCGTGCCTCTCACCGGTGCCTCCAACTAGGGAAGGTTATGGGCGTGCGTACCCTGGCCCCGTAAGCAGACATAACCTTGTGTGCCCGTAGTTGGATGATAAGCGCTGCTGTCCCTGTTTGGGGCGGATTATGACGGTGGTCGTTGTGTCTTTGGTAGACACGGGGCCACCCAGGACTAGCCCAATGGGGAGTGAGTCGGAGTGCCGGGAGAGTGCCATGGCAGTAGATCGGTTTTGTCGGAACACCGTTGGTCCACCCGAATGGGAGTGAGAGGCCATGGGTTCCGTGTTGTGGGTACAGTGTACTAACCTCAGCAGAGTGTATATTAATCGATAACCGCGCCCGTGAATAAGGGCCCAGTTCGTAGTCGGTCACACTGTGAGTCAACAGTATTAATAATAATGTGCTTAATAACAACCCCGGTTCGTTGAGGAGATAATTTGGTTGTGATCACCGGAAAGATCACCATTGGAGACCAAGTGTTGGTCATGGTTGTGATCACCGGAAAGATCACCGTGGTATCGAGGATATCGAGTTGTTGGATATCCGTGATGTTGTGCGAGAATCGTGGGTAAAGATCAAGCTCCTTGTGGTCATTTGATGATTACTACGGTATTGTTTATACCAAGCTTGATTTGATCCTGAGATGATCGTGTAATGTCCGAGGTTGGTAAGTGATGCATGTGATGGTTACGAGGTAACCCGAGCAGAATAAATGGTGCATATAGTGTCATCATGTTGCATGCTAGTATCATCAGATTTATATGTTCTTGCCATGATCATGTTGTTCTAGCAGTAATATGTTCATGTTGTTCATATTATGTTATCTTGATGATCTCATGATAATTCCTGCTTAACCTGTAATTGCCATGTTGTTGTTTGTCTTGAATGCTTCTGGTTATTGTGAGCTTGCAAGTACATTCAATGTACTGACCTGGCGTGTCATGCCACTTTGCAGGTCGTGCCTGGATTGCTTGCTTGTTTGGTGTTGTTTCCGTGTTTGTGCGCGAGGATAAACGTTCCAGCCATAGTCCCTGCAGATTGGAGTCCATCATCGTTGTTCGTTGTTCCGCTGCCAGTAATTGTTCCGTTGCTTCGAGTTGTTATGCTGCTTGTATAGAGCAACCGTGGTTGGTGTAGTGTCACCGTGCCGATGTTATTCATTGTAATATCGGAACCCTTGTATTCACATTCGTGTTGTAATAGAGAGCTGGTTTGTTCTATACCAAGCAGTGCCGTATTCCAGAAGACTTCATCTCGATCTCTGGGCTGGATACACGGCATTCCAGTTTTCTCTTAGCCGGGGTGCCACAGCTTCCAAGCGATCGGGGGCTCCACCGGGCTGGGCTGCACCTGAGGCCGACCTCACCTTCGACTCAGAATACCACCCCGTCACCGCTGCTGGCTCGGGCATGCTTCCGATGCTCTGCACGCCCACCATCTGCAACGTGGCTGTCACCAAGACCCTCATCGACGGCGGCGCTGGCCTCAACTTGCTCTCTGTGGAGGCCTTCAGCCTTCTTCATGTACCGCTCGAGCAGCTCAGTCTCAGCAAGCCTTTCTCAGGGGCTGGCGGCGGCACCGCCCACTCCTTGGGGCAGATCCGCCTCCCCGTCACCTTCGGCACGTGCGACAACTACCGCACCGAGCTGGTCGAATTCGATATCGCTCGCATCGGCCTCCTATACAATGCCATCCTCGGCTACCCGGCGTTGGCCCAGTTCATGGCAGCGACCCATCCGGCCTACAACCTCATGAAGATGCCTGGATGCAAGGGCGTCCTCACTGTCAAGGGGGCGCCAAGGAGGCCCTGGCGGCGCTCAAGCTCGCCCTCAAGATCGCCGCGGCGGCGCAGCCCGCCGATGCAGGCACCTCCGAGCCCAAGGGAGCCGCACCAACCAAGAAGAAGCAGCTATTCACCCAAGACAAGGCAGAAACCAAGAAGGTGCCGGTCAACGAGGACGGGTCCTCAGGAGCCACCTTTACCATAGGTGTTGGCCTTGACCCAAGCCAAGAGGAAACGTTGGTGAAGTTCTTGCGTGCAAACAAGGATATATTCGCATGGGAGCCCAATCAGCTGGTGGGGGTCCCGAGAGAGGTGATTCAGCATCACTTAAGGGTATGCCCCAATGTGCGCCACAATGAAGCGTGAGGCGAGAGGGCTATCCACGGAGAAGCAGGCCTTCATCGTTCAAGAGACCCGCAAGTTGGAGGCAGCGGGTGCCATTCGTGAGGTTCGGTACCCCGAATGGCTGGCGAACCCCGTTGTAGTGCCGAAGAAAGGCGGGAAGGAGCGAATGTGCGTCGACTTCACCAAACTCAACAAGGCCTGACCCCAAGATCCGTTCCCACTCCCACGCATCGAGTAGATCGTTGAATCCACCGCCGAGTGCGACCTGCTGTGCTTCCTGGATGCGTTCTCAGGGTATCATCAGATCAAGATGGCGGTAGAAGATGTAGAGAAGACAACCCTCCTGACCCTGTGTGGGGTGTACTGCTACACCTGCATGCCCTTCGGGCTGCGCAACGCGGGCGCGACCTTTCAGCGGCTGATGCACATCGCCTTGGGGCGACAGCTCGGGAGAAACACGGAGGCCTACGTCGATGACATTGTGGTGAAGTCTCGGGAGGCAGGGACCATGATCCAAGATCTGGAGGAGACCTTCGCGAGCCTGCGCTAGGTGAACTTGCAGCTTAACCCGGAGAAGTGCATATGATCCAAGGCGAAGGAGCCTGCGCTAGGTGTCCCTTCCGGCTAGCTGCTGGGATTCCTCATGTCCCATAGAGGGATCAAGGCGAACCCAGAGAAGATCAAGGCCATTGTGGACATGAGCCCACCGCAGACCCTCAAGGAAATGCAGAAGCTGGCTGGTCGGGCAACTGTGTTGGGACACTTCATCTCCAAGCTGGGAGAGCACGCCCTACCCTTCTTCAAGCTGATGAAGAAAAAGGGCCCATTCGAGTGGACCCCGGAAGCCGACCGAGCTTTTCAAGACCTCAAGAGATACCTGACCAGCCCTCCGGTGATGGTGGCGCCACGACCTCTCGAGCCTCTAGTACTCTATCTTGCCGCCACCCCGTACTCCACCAGCGCGGCACTGGTGGCGGTTCGGGAGGAGCACCAAGCCAAGGGCGCGTCGCGCAAAGCTACGCCGCCAACCGGGATGACGCAAGATCAGGAAGGCGCAGCAAGAGCCGTAGCGGCATCAATGGAAGACGAAGCTCGGCAGGACGATGTCGCCGAGATTCCTGCAAGCGACCGGGCATCAGGAGTTCCACCACCTCAGGAGACGTCCCAGCTTCCGCAAGACACGAGCCTCACCAACGCGCCAGCCCTCGTCGAGCACCCGGTGTATTTCGTCAGCACGGTGTTGCGGGACGCAAGGGCACGATACCCCATGCCCCAAAAGCTCCTTCTCGCGCTCTTGGTGGCCTCGCGCAAGATGCGGCACTACTTCCAAGGACACCCCATCAAGGTCGTCTCAGCCTACCCTTTGGAGAGAGTGCTCAGGAGCCCCAACTCTGCTGGAAGGGTCACTGAGTGGAACATCGAGCTGCAGGCATTCCAGTTGGAGTTCAGCACCACCAGAGTCATCAAGGGAGCCGCGCTCGCTGATTTTGTGGCAGAGTGGACGGATGCCCCAACGCTTGAAGTAGGCAAGCACTGGTCCACCTTGCCGGGGACTGAGGCGCCAGATGGCTGGGTCATGTATTTCGATGGCGCCTTCGCACACCAGGGTGCGGGGGCTGGAGCAGTACTCGTCTCGTCCACTCAACACAATCTCTACTACGCCGTGCAGCTCTGCTTTCAGCAAGGTGAGAAGGTCTCCAACAACATCACAGAATACGAAGGCCTCATAGCTGGCCTAAAGGCCATGGCAGCTTTGGGGGTGAAGCGCCTCACTATTAGGGGCGACTCGCAGCTCCTCATCAACTTCTCCAACAAGGTATGCGAGCTGAAGGACGAGCACATGGAGGCATACCTCGCGGAGGTGCGCAAGATGGAGATGCAGTTCTTTGGCCTGGAGTTGCAGCACGTGCCCCGGGGCACCAACAATGAAGTTGACGACATCGCCAAGAGGGCATCCAAGCGTCAGCCCCAAGAGCCCGGCGTCTTTGAGGAACGACTCTTCAAGCCATCAGCGACACCACCACTTTCAAGAACGGCTCAGCCTCGGGAGGAGCTCCCGCAGCCGCCTGCTATAGGAGCCCCAGCATGTGGCCCGACCTCAGGAGCACGCCTACTCTTTGCGCTCGAGCCCCAAGAGGGATGCTGGACCAAGGAATTCAGGGAATATCTGGTGCGAGGGGCGCTGCCGGAGAAGGAGGAGGACGCACAGCGCGTGGCCCGGCAAGCCACGGCATACTGCATCCAGGATGGTGAGTTGTACAGGAAGCGACCGAATGATGTTTCACGACATTGCATTTCCAGAGACCAAGGGAAGGAGTTTCTAACTGACATACACGGCGGGGACTGCGGGCACCACTCGTCATCACGGACCCTCGTCGGCATGGTATTCCGCAGTGGATTCTACTGGCCCATGGCGCTCAACGACGCGGCCGAGCTGGTGAAGTCCTGTGAAGCCTGCCAGTTCCACGCAAAGCAGATCCACCAGCCAGCTCAGGGCCTCCAGACCATCCTGCTCACGTGGCCGTTCGCGGTCTGGGGGCTGGATATCTTGGGCCCGTTCCCTCGAGCGCCATGGGGCTACTGATAATCCCCAAGTGCAAGGAATCATCGTAGCACTCTCCAAAGGTGGAAGTGATAAGTATGGAGTGTCGAACCCACAAGCAGCTAAAGGTAAGATCAATATTATCTCAAGCCCTATCTGCCACTGATACGACTCTACGTGCATCGAACGTTTGCTTCCAACTAGCAACTAGAAATAAAACTATGTTGTGGGTATGAAGAGGATAACTTTGCATGGTATCGGAGAGCTAAAACATAAAAGTAGGTGATATTATCATAAAGTTAGAATATATTACTAAATATTATAAATAGCGAGTGTGGAATAATGGTGGATCGGTGTGCGGAATTGTCCTAGGCAATTGTTAACAAGACCGATGATCACTATTGCAGTTTCATATGAGGGAGAGGCATAAGATAACATACTTTCTCTACTTGGATCATATGCACTTATGATTGGAACTCTAGCAAGCATCCGCAACTACTAAAGATCATTAAGGTAAAACCGAACCATAGCATTAAAGCATCAAGTCCTCTTTATTCCCATACGCAACAATCCCTCTTACTCTGGTTTGTGTTTCAGTCACTCACCAACCCACTATAAGCGAATCATGAATGTATTACAACACCCTACAGCGCGAATCCCTCACGCTTGCGCGACACGGTGGGCACCATAGGACAGCACCAAAGTAAAACATACAACTTATACCAATCTAGATCATCAATCAACCCAAAGACAAAATATATCTACTCAAAACATCATAGGATGGCAACACATCATTGGATCATAATATGTGGCATAAAGCACCATGTTCAAGTAGGGATTACAGCGGGGTGCGGGAGAGTGGACCGTGTAAAAGAGATGAGGATGATGATGATGATGGTGATGTTGATGAAGACGATCACAATGGCGATGATTCCCCTCCCGATGGCACTCCAGCGCCACCCGAAGAGAGGAGGAGAGGTTCTCCCCCTTGCGCTTCCTCCTTCATGGCCTCCACCTTCTGGTCCTTGGCCTTCATGGTGATGAAGACCCCTCTGGGATACTCCTCCATGGCCACCGGTGATGATGGCCCCCTCCATGAGGTGCCGAGAAGGGCCTAGATTGATTTCTCGTGGTTCTGAGAGGCTTGCGTGGCGGAACTTCTGATCCAATCTCTGTTCTGGAAGTTTTAGGGTACGAGAGTATATATAGGTGCAGGGAGGATGTCGGTGGACTTCCGGGCTGGCCACGAGGTAGGGGGGCGCGCCCCCCACCCTCGTGGGCAGCCCGAGACTCCCCTGGTGAGCTTCCCGTACTCAATGGGCTTCTTCTGGTCCAAAAATAGGTTCCGTGGAGTTTCAGGTCTTTTGGACTCCGTTTGATATTCCTTTTCTTCGAAACACTGAAATAGGCAAAAAACAGCAATTCTGGGCTGGGCCTCCGGTTAATAGGTTAGTCCCAAAAATAATATAAAAGTGGATAATAAAGCCCAATATTGCCCGAAATAGTAGATAATATAGCATGGAGCAATAAAAAATTATAGATACGTTGGAGACGTATCAGGCACCCCCAAGCTTAATTCCTGCTCGTCCTCGAGTAGGTAAATGATAAAAAGATAATTTTTGATGCGGATTGCTAGTAAGTGCTTAAGTTTGATCAATGATAATTCCAATCACTTTTTCTAGCATCATTACATATCATAACAATAGCTCATCTCATAAAACTTTTCATGATCAAGTAACATGCAAGTCACAAGTTTAAAGTATGGATCATAAACTTTCTTGAAAACTAACAAACAATATTCTCAGTCATCAAACAGTTGCATTTCATCCTATTTTCAGGAAGAGTCTATGTCAGAGCTTTGATTTAGCAAACTTCACATACTCAACTATCATGTAGTCTTTCACAATTGCTAACACTCACGCAATACTTGTGGTTATGGAGTTTTAATCGGACACAGAGAAAGATAGGGGCTTATAGTTTCGCCTCCCAACCTTTTACCTCAAGGGTAATGTCGACAATAATAACTCATGCTCCCCACATCCAATTAGATATATATATATCAGGTTCTTTCCATCATGCTGGGCTTGCCAAAGGATAAAATGAAAAAGGAAAGGTTAAGATCACCGTGACTCTTGCATAAGGTAGAAGATAGTAATAAAAGATAGGCCCTTCGCAGAGGGAAGCAGAGGTTGCCATGCGCTTTTATGGTTGGACGCACAAAATCTCAATGTGAAAGAACGTCACTTTATATTGCCCCTTGTGATATGAACCTTTATTATGCAGTCCGTCGGTTTTATTACTTCCACATCACAAGATCGTATAAAGCTTATTTCTCCCACACCAATCAATCATACATATTTAGAGCAATTTTTATTGCTTTGCACCGATGACAACTTACTTGAAGGATCTTACTCAATCCATAGGTAGATATGGTGGACTCTCATGGCAAAACTGGTTTAAGGATTTTGGAAGCACAAGTAGTATCTCTACTTGGTGCTGAGAATTTTGGCTAGCATGAGGGGGAAAGGCAAGCTCAACATGTTAGAGGATCCATGAGAACATACTTTATCTCAGATATAAGAAAACATAACTCATTACGTTGTCTTCCTTGTCCAACATCAACTCTTTTAGCATGTCATATTTTAATGAGTGCTCCCAATCATAAAAGATGTCCAAGATAGTATATTTATATGTGAAACTCCTCTTCCTTCAATATTCTTTCATGAATTGTTCAAGTGACCAATTCTACGTTTGCTAACTTTCAATGGGCTTACTACCTATACTTATTTTATGTGAAGCCATTACTCCCCATGTTATAAGCATATGAAACATATTTAAATTCAGTTTTATGACATTCAATTTATTCAACCATTTACTCATAGGATATACATGAAGCACATGAGCAAATGACAAACTACTCCAAAAGATATGAGTCAAGAACACTGAGTAGTCAAATAATTAACTAGCCATGGGAGGATTCTTTTTCATTCAATATTTCAGATCCAATGATTTTATTCAAACAGCAAGTAAAATCTAAAATACGCTCCAAGCAAAACACATATCATGTGGTGAATAAAAATATAGCTCCGAGTAAGGTATATCGTTAGTTTTGAAGACGAAAGAGGGGATGCCTTCCGAGGCATCCCCAAGCTTAGGTGCTTGAGTCTTACTTGAATATTACCTTGGGGTGCCTTGGGCATCCCCAAGATTAGGGCCTTTCCACTCCTTATTCTCCTCATATCGATATCTCACCCAAAACTTGAAAACTTCAATCACACAAAACTTAACCAAACTTCGTGAGATAGGTTAGTATGATAAAGAGCAAACCATTCACTTTGGTACTGTCAAAGACAAGGTTCATAATTGTTCTCACAATATTCCTACTGTACCATATCATTTCTACAATTTATATTGCGGAATATAAGTCATAGAAACTAGCAAACAAGCAAACTATGCAATGAAAACAGAATCTGTCAGGAACAGAACAGTCTGTAATGATCTGAACAATAACCATACTTATGCTACTCCAAAAATTATGAAATAAATTTGTGGACGTGAGGAATTTGTCTATTAATCTTCTGCAAAAATAATCAACTCAATAGCACTCTTCTGTAAAAAATGACATATATTCTCGTGAGCACAAAGTTTCTGTTTTTTACAGCAAGATCACATTAGCTTTCACCCAAGTCTTCCCAAAGGTATTACTTGACACTTTATTGAAACAAAAGCTATAAAACATGATTACTACAGTAGATTAATCATGTAAACACATAAAAATGGTAAGGGTAAATATTGGGTTGTCTCCCAACAAGCGCTTTTCTTTAATGCCTTTTAGCTAGGCATGATGATTTCAATGATGCTCACATAAAAGATAAGAATTGAAACACAAAGAGAGCATCTTGAAGAATATGACTAGCACATTCAAATCTAACCCAATTCCTATGCCTAGGGATTTTGTGAGCACACAACTTATGGGAACAAGAATCAACTAGCATAGGAAGGCAAAACAAGTATAACTTCAAAACTTTAAGCACATAGAGAGGAAACTTAATATTATTGCAACTCCTACAAGCATGTATTCCTCCCTCATAATAATTTTCAGTAGTATCATGGATAGCAACTTTGTTCTCATACTCAAAATTGGAACCTCTTCCGAAATAGTGGAATCATTACTAGCTAAAGTTGACACTCTTCCAAATCCACTTTCATAAATATCACTCTAAGATTCAACACTTCCAAAATAGTGGGATCACTAATTCCTAAAGTTGACACTCTTACCCACTTTAAATGATAGCATTATTCATACTCCAAAAGATATAAGTGAATTTCATGGAGCATTCTACAACTAACCAATATCCAAGCTCAAAGTGTATAAGTGAAGCACATAAAGCATTCTATAAAACCATACTCAAAAGATTTAAGTGAAGCACAAAGAGCAATTCTATAAGATCATACTTAAAAGATTTAAGTGAAGCACATGAAGTATTCTATATATAAATGAAGGGATATCTCATGCTAGAATGGTTCTAGAAGAAAAATAAAAACACAAAGGACACAAATCATGTGAACAAAACAAAACCCGAGGTATACCGATAATTGTTGAAGAAGAAATATGGGATGCCAACCGGGGCATCCCCAAGCTTAGATGATTGAGTATCCTTGGAATATTTACTTGGGGTGCCTTGGCATCCCCAAGCTTGAACTCTTGCCTCTCTTTATTCTTCTCATATTGATAGCTCCTCGATCTTCGGACACTTCATCCACACAAAACTTTAACAAAAACTTGTGAGATCCGTTAGTGTAATAAAGCAAATCACTACCTTTAGGTACTGTAATGAACTCATTATTTATTTGTATGGGTGTTAAACCTACTGTAATCCAAGTTCTCTATGGTTCATACCCAACAATACTAGCCATAGATTCATCGAAATAAGCAAACAACACATGCAAAACAGAATCTGTTAAAAACAGAACAGTCTGTAGTAATCTGGAAGTTTGGTAAACTTCTGTAACTCCTAAAATTATAAACTAAATTTGAAAATTTTAAAAATTTGTACATAAGTAATGTGCAAAAATAATCAGAACCATTTGACTTTCCAGTTAAAAATGTAAATTCATGCACTACAGACAAAGTTTCTGTTTTTGTTTTGCACAAAGCAAACAAGCAATCTAATCATCCTAAAACCAAAGCTTGGCATATTATTTTTATAATACAAGGAATATATACAAGGGGATAATTATTTACAGACAAACTTCCATGAAAAATTCTACATTGTTTCCGTGAGCATGAGCACAAGTGCTCAAGGTCGACCCTCACTTCTTCAATGCAAAAACTTCCAATCACTTCTCTTTTTGAAAAACTTTTTTAGGCATGAAAGGCAAGTAATAAATTTTTTGTATTTTCATTTTGATTTTTTTTGTATGTTTCACCCACAACTAAACAGAAACAAAAAGTAAAAACAAAATCTACTTAGTGAAAAAAGCAAACAAGCACACACGAGAATATCGACCCCACGCTATTGCTCCCAAGAACGGGCGCTTTAAAAGAGCTTGATAATCCCCAAGTGCAAGGAATCATCATAGCACTCTCCAAAGGTGGAAATGATAAGTATGGAGTGTAGAAACCACAAGGAGCTAAAGGTAAGATCAATATTCTCTCAAGCCCTATCTGCC
The DNA here is from genome assembly GCA_021605145.1 of Aegilops bicornis. NCBI lineage: Eukaryota > Viridiplantae > Streptophyta > Magnoliopsida > Poales > Poaceae > Aegilops > Aegilops bicornis. The sequence continues at coordinate 317,388,442 of CM038674.1, read as the reverse complement.
ACTGATACGACTCTACGTGCACCGAACGTTTGCTTCCAACTAGCAACTAGAAATAAAACTATGTTGTGGGTATGAAGAGGATAACTTTGCATGGTATCGGAGAGCTAAAACATAAAAGTAGGTGCTGTTATCATAAAGTTAGAATATATTACTAAATATTATTCATAGTGAGTGTGGAATAATGATGGATCGGTGTGCGGAATTGTCCTAGGCAATTGTTAACAAGACCGATGATCACTATGGCAGTTTCATATGAGGGAGAGGCATAAGCTAACATACTTTATCTACTTGGATCATATGCACTTATGATTGGAACTCTAGCAAGCATCCGCAACTACTAAAGATCATTAAGGTAAAACCCAACCATAGCATTAAAGCATCAAGTCTTCTTTATTCCCATACGCAACAATCCCTCTTACTCGGGTTTTTTTTAGTCACTCACCAACCCACTATAAGCGAATCATGAACGTATTGCAACACCCTATAGCGGGAATCCCTCACGCTTGCGCGACATGGAGGGCACCATAGGACAGAACCAAAGTAAAACATACAACTCATACCAATCTAGATCATCAATCAACCCAAAGACAAAAGATATCTACTCAAAACATCATAGGATGGCAACACATCATTGGATCATAATATGTGGCATAAAGCACCATGTTCAAGTAGGGATTACAGCGGGGTGCGGGAGAGTGGACCGTGTAAAAGAGATGAGGATGATGATGATGATGGTGATGTTGATGAAGACGATCACCGCGGCGATGATTCCCCTCCGATGGCACTCCGGCCACCGAAGAGAGGAGGAGAGGTTCTCCCTTGTGCTTCCTCCTTCATGGCCTCCACCTTCGGGTCCTTGGCCTTCATGGTGATGAAGACCCTCCGGGATACTCCTCCATGGCCACCGGTGATGATGGCCCCCTCGGGAGTCTTGGGAGAGAGCCTAGATTGATTTCTCGTGGCTACAGAGGCTTGCGGTGGCGGAACTTCTGATCCAATCTCTGTTCTGGAAGTTTTAGGGTACGAGAGTATATATAGGTGCAGGGAGGATGTCGGTGGACTTCCGGGCTGGCCACGAGGTAGGGGGGCGCGCCCCAGAGAGTCCCAAAAATAATATAAAAGTGGATAATAAAGCCCAATATTGCCCGAAACAGTAGATAATATAGCATGGAGCAATCAAAAATTATAGATACGTTGGAGACGTATTAGCTACCGCTAGGTCTACGTCGCCATCGACAAGTTCACCAAGTGGGCTGAGGTGGAAGCCGTCCGCATGATCCCCGCTGGATCCACAGTCAAGTCCATCAAGGGTCTCGTAAGCCGCATCGGGGTCCCCAACCGCATCATCGCCGACAACGGCTCGCAGTTCACTAGTAGCCTCTTCAAAAGATAATGTGCTAACATTGGAACGCAGATCTGCTACGCTTCGATGGCACAACCCAGGAGCAATGGTCAGGCTGAACGCGCTAACGCAGAGGTCCTGAGGGGCCTCAAGACCAGGACCTTCAAGAAGAAGCTCGAGGCATGTGGCAGGGGCTGGCACGACGAGCTCCAGTCCGTGCTGTGGTCCATCCGCACCACCGCCACCAAGCCGACGGGTGAGACCCCGTTATTCCTCGTCTACGGAGCCGAGGCGGCCCTCCCTCACGAAGTCAAGCATCGCTTCGCACGGGTCCTGGCGTTTGATGAAACACAGCAGGACGCCACGTGGGGGATGGACCTCGTGCTGGGGGAGGAACGTCGCCGCGAAGCTGCACTACGGGCGGCAAGGTACCAGCAGGCGCTGTGGCGATACCAGTGCCGCAGCATCCGCTCCAGGATGCTAGAGGCGGGCAACCTTGTCCTGAGGCGGGTCCTCTCGAGGGAAGGGCTGCACAAGCTCTCACCTATGTGGGAGGGCCCGTTCAAGGTCGCCCATGTCTCTAGGCCTGGCGCCGCGCTCCTGGAGACGCAGGACGGGGTACCCATCCAGAATGCCTTGAACATCTAGCACCTCCGGAAGTTCAACCCATGAAGCAAGGCCCGGTGCCTGTGAAGAAAGGCCCACTGCCTGTGAAGAAGGCCCGGTGCCTGTGAAGAAACTCCGCCCGTGACACTCTTGCGTAATAATGAGTAGGGTTGTACACGCCCCGGAGTCTCAGGAGTGCCGCCCTCGGGCCTCGGGGGCTCCCTCCCACGCCTAGTGGCAGACTTAGCTCCGTGCTGGTGAAGACTTGAAGACTAGACTAGGTGCCGGACGCGGCTTTTCATTTGCTTTCCGTAGTTGGCTCGCCTTCTTTTAATCGAAGTTTTCTTCTGGTGTCCATTGCTGATTTGCTTCTGTCGCCTTTTGCTGCCATTTCCAAATCTAGTTCACCTGTGTTCTCTCTCTCGCATACCTCGCGAGGGGGCTAGGCAGGTGCCCTCGCGAGCATTTTTCCTCCTCACTGCCTTCCGTCTGCTTTTTCGGGAGGCACCCTCGTTCGAGCCCACAAGCTAGCACATCACTCCTAATCCGTGCCCCTCGGGTACCGCGATATGAAGCGCTGGGTCAAGGCTTGGGTAAACGATAAGTTTCCTAGCGAGCTTCCTAACGAATTTTTTGCATTTCCTGAGCGACCACTAAGTCAAGACGGGCACAAGGAAACAAGTGCCTCGTGAAGAGGAGGCTACCCCAAACGACACAACACGGAAAGAACAAACATAGCATAATGATTGAGGAATCATAGTTCGATACACGCCCCTCCGGGCCCACACTGGTTTCATTTTTTGATGCAGGAAGGAAAGGAAGAACAAAACAAAAGTGGCGCCTGCCCTGTCACACCCTGCTTTTGTAACATGTCATCTGCATTAATAAAACATGGAAATTTGGACCAACAAAACTTTTGCATGATTTGGCTTTTATTTGGAGTTGGTTTTTCTCGCTGTGATTTTCAGGTGCTCCTTAAAGTTAACACAACTCCAACTTATATACTTCATCTCCTTGCCCCAAACTTCTGCCCAATGATAATGCCATGTGTATAGTGCAATATAGTATTTTCTTACAAAAATAATTTGGCCAAATAGTATTTTCAAAAATTAGTTTTCCAAAAACCCCTGAATTGAAGTTTGCACTACAAGTACTTGATTTGGGGTATGAAAAATATTTCAAAGAGTATATTTGAAACCTATTAGGTATAGGACTACCAAAAACCACAAAAATATAATTTTAGAAGTTATTTTCCTATTTTATTTAAAGGCTTTTTATTTAGGCCAGAAATGGTCTTTAATAGGTTCAAATTATTTAAAAGCTTCAAAAGTATTTTAGGAAAATCAGGGAAACTCAGTGGACATATATTGTCCATATATAAGACTTTCAACACTTGGTCATGTTCAAAATATTGGACAAAACCTCCCAAAACCATTCCTGCCCATTTCAAGGATTTGAAATATTTCTACAAGAAATATTTTCTTAAAAATCCAAGGAAAATCCAGCAATTCACAAATGCATATTGTGATCACCTTGCAAAGCCTCATCTCAATTAAGGTCATTTTGGTCCACCCAAATGCCCCAAAACCCTCTGTGTCCAGAATCAAATTTGAACAACTTTGTACTACCAACTTTCTCTCCTTGACCCCAACTTTTGTGAGCATGATCACATGACCAAATGAGGCCACCACACCAAGTGGTGAATCAAGGAGAAGTGATTTACTCAACTGGATCTGCACAAGTTCATTTCTGCTAATTTCTAGGGTTTACAATAGTTGCATTGGCAACTTTGCCCAAATAAGCTCCAAATTGGTGGAAGGCCCTAATTATATGTGTCATTTCACCCTGTGGAGTCTCATGGAAAATGGAAATCATCTACTTACCCAAACCATTATCAAACACCTTTTGACACCTTTCCAAAATGCCATTTTTGACCTCTTCCACTAATCTCCGTGGGCTCAACTTTCTGCCATGATCCACCTAGTCCCCCTCTAGCACCTATGTGCTTTGCTGCCCGAGGAAGCAATGATGAAGGGGGGAGGGGAGAACCCCATTTTTCTTCTCTGGACAGTGGATTCCTCCCTCTCTCTCAGCCTCCCTCTTTCCTCTCAGCTTTCTAGAGCATCCAAGGCTCTCCCCAGCTTTTGCCCATGCCCCCTTCAGCTGCCAGACGCAAGTGGACGCGTGCGGATGCGGGAAAGCCGCGGATGCAGGCCAAAGTTGCGGTCTGGAGTGCCTGGCAGGGCACCCGACCATTGACGCCGCGTCTCCCGGCTACCTCGAGCCTCCCTCGCGCGCCAGTCGATGCCCCTTGACATCCGCTCCACGCCAGCAGGCCGCCCACTTGCTCCCGCGCCCTCCTCTCTCTCCTGCAGCTCGCGCCAGAGCGCCGCCCCGCTCGGCCAATGCTCGCGCCGCTCCTATGGCCGCCCGCAGCTCGGCCCGCTCCTCCTCTCTCACCCTGGCTCCCTACACCACTACCACGAACACCCCCAAGCCCTCCATTCCCTCTCTAACGGCCACCCGAGCCGATCCATGGGCACCAGAGGTCAGCGCCACGGTGGACCTCGGCTAGCCTATAAAAGGCGACCGAGCCCTTCTCTCACTTCTGTCGCTCCCCACACTCCTAATCCACCTCCCGCACCACCCATTTGTCTCCGGAGCCGCCCGAGCTCGAGATCGAGCTCGAGCTCCGCCGCCTCGGCTCGTCGGCGTTCGCGCGGTACAGGCCTCCTCCGCCCCCGTTTTCTCTCGATCTGGAACCGCGCGGCATCGCTGACCCTTTCCCCTCTCTTCCCCGCTCTTTTTGCAGCCGGGAACGGCCGGAACCATCGACGCCCGAAGCACCTCCGCCGCGTGACCTCGTCGCCGGCGAACCAGGCTGCTCCGGCGACCATCTCCACCACCACCCGAACGGCGACATCCCACGGAGTCCAACGGTACCACCCACGCATCCTCCCGAGCCTTGCATACTTCGCCTCACGGGCGGAGGTAGACGACGGCCGTGGGCCTGTCCGTCGACCTCACGCCTCGGCAGGTGGGATCCACCGTCGGGTTTTAAACGCCAGCAGCATCACCGGTTATTCGCCCGCCGGTGGCGTGCCGCCACGCCTTGACGTGGCGGCCTCGCGCGGGCTGATTTCCCTCTGGGCCTGCTGCCCGTGGCCTTTCTGGCCCAGTGGCACAGTGCCACTTTTCTTTTCTCTTTACATGCATTTTATAAAAATTCCACAGGATAAAATACTTATCCAAATGAAATAATTCCAACTCCTAAAATCTCAGAATAATCCCACCTATTTATTGATGTAACTTTCATACCCAACCATTACACTTTTCTGCACTGTTCAAATTTAAATTCAAAATTTAACGATAAAACCTCTGTTTGAAAATCCACTAGTCTGTCCCCATAACTCCAAATCAAAAACCAAGAATTTTCCCCTTCCTAGTTTTCCTCCTAGTATTTTACAAAAATAAGTTGACATTTTTCTGAGCACTTTGACTTTTCTGTTTTCATTATTGTCTTATTTTTCCGTTATTTCCTTGCGACGATTAGATCCCGTATTTGACGAAGTTGCTAAGGAAGAAGGAGGAGAAGGATTTGAAGACCTCGAAGAACAAGCCAACCTAGGCAAGCAACCCTTTGACCATGACACCCTCTTGTTCATTGGTACCCTTTTTCTGATTGCACGATGATGAAATATGACGGTGGTAAACTTGTTGTGAACCACCACATGATGCATACCCCTACTTATGACCTTACCTTGTTCATGAATGCATTGTCAAGAGACTAGTCGATGCATAATGATGCATGTGTACCATGAACTCTTCGTGGTTACATTCTTTCGAAACCCCTTGGTGCCCCTAATGCCCTTGGGAGATGTTGAACTAAGGTCACCACTTGAGGAAGAAGTGGTGTACCGAAGAGAGCTTTTGGAGTGCGTAAAATGATGGATTAGATTTATGTGTGATTACCGTCCCAACCAAACATGTGCAACCACTCTACCCCTTTATGGGATGGGGCATTATTGATTACTTGGACTGATACTAGCATGGTGCCCACATTACAAGTGACGGGGATGACTTGAGGTCACTCTCGGGACGGGGTCGTGCTTGGATAGGCGGCCATGACTGTTTTCACAGGGCACCGGACACACAGTTGGTCCCTTCATGTATGCGTGATAACGTGAAAAGGGCAAAGGCCCATGATCTTTTGCTTATACACGAGGGCTGTGTATCAACGAGTGGACCCTATGTTAGTATCGTCTAGGGAAAGGTAATGATCGGGTGCTTCCCCCGAGTACTTGAGGTACTGCGGGATCGTGGGTGACACGAAAACTTCTCGGATCTTGTGGGTAAAGTGTGCAACCTCTGCAGAGTGTCAGACTATTCGAATAGTCGTGTCCACGGTCATGGACAGTTGGGAGGTTCTACTTAAACTATGTCTAGAAACTTTACAATCTCGGTGCATGTGTGTGTGGAAAGGAACTATTTGTGTCAAGGTGGTGACTTGACATGTTGAATGGCATGGCATTTGATTCAAATTCTATTTATGTTGATATCTGTAACCTGTTCTCAAGGTTACCCAAGTTCATTGATGCATATCTCACGAGTTGATAGGACATCCCAACTAGCGTGAAGCTTGGTTGCTTACTTGTTGTACAATTGCATTGTTACTTTGAACCAAATCATGGGTTGCTTGCGAGTACATTCAAAGTACTCATTGGCTTGCCAATCGGTTATTTAATTGGCGGGCATGGAAGAGCAGGAGTTCAAGAAGAGTTCTTTGGAGACGAACATGCGAACTAGGGCGTTTCAGTCGAGAATGCCAGAGGGTCAAGGCGGATGGCATGGGTTCTACTTATCGACGAAGATTTCCGCTGCTTAAGTTTATTTGGTATTCAGCCCTTGTGGCTTTATCTATGTAAGACTTGACCATAATGGTCATAATTTCTGTAAGACGGTATGTATGGATGTAAGACTCTTGTTATTCAGCTTCTGTGTGTTAAGTGAGCATTGATCTCTGGGATCACTGTACACGTGCATTCGGTGATCACGACTTGTGAGTCGGGGTCCCCACATGCCCCTGCAGCGGTCCGTGGGGGCAGGCCCTTGGCGACGTCCCGGGCTCAGCCAGATCCCTCCTCGCGCTTCACTTAGGCGCGGCGACGAGACGACCTGCTACCTCCTTTGAAGCGAGCACGGCGGCTGGTCGTAGCCGCCACTGCTGGAGCTGTCGCTGAGAGTAGAGCCACCGTAGCTGGATGAGGCGCGGCCGGTACCTAGGGCGGGTTCGCCCTCCTCCTCGTCCCGACCATCGCCAAGACCTCGGGGCAGTACCCAGCACGGCGACCATCTTCCCCAAACACCCTCACGTAGAGGGTCGCATCACCGTCGTACTTAAAAGTGGAGGGTGCACCACCTGCCCAGGCCGCGCGCGCGGGCGAACGTCTGCCAACCGCGGGCCAGAGCTATGTTGCCCGCGACGGAGACCTCGGCCGCAACCCAAGATGCCCGGCTGCAGCAACCGTCCGCCTGCACCCAGAGCCCAACTGGACCGGAGGTCGGCAGCTCGTCGGCAAAGAAGCAGGGAAGCTGGAGCTAGTTGCCGGCCGGATCCTCTGACCAGACAACGAACTCCGGCAACACTTCTGTAGAATGGAAACGTGGCCGGGGAGGCCGCGCGACCATGGCGTGTCTCCCTTCGTCAATAGGGCTCCCACGACTGGAACGACCCCTGCCGACCGCAGCGGCGCCACCGCGGGATCGGGGGGCCGCGGCGGGGGTTGCGGTGTGCTTACGGGGACGGCCGCCTCCCCGCTTGGGCGACGGGGAGCCGGGCCCCTCGCGAGGGGCCTTTCCTTTCTCTGCGGCAGAGAAACTCTTTGACGGCGCCATTGGAGTCCGTGGTGGAGCAGAGGAGGAAGAAGCAAGCGGAATGGGAAGAGATGGGCGACGGGGGCTTTGCCCCCCTCCCCATTTGTAGCGGCAGAAGGCCAACCGGAGCCTCCCACGATCACAAGTAATGATGGTTTTCCCTTGCATGTCGCAGGGACTTGTCAAGTCGGGCAGTTGCCGAGGCAGCGTGGGGAAGCGGAGACGCCCACGACCAATCAACCTCCACGCATTGACCAAGGCCGCAGGCTTTTGGGGCCTGCGGCACTCCGTACTTGACCTTTTGCTTTGCCTCTAAGCCAAGCCCGAGCGCGCCTTGGGCCCGGGGGCTACTGTCGGCGTTCTGGTAACGGGGGTCCCCAGACTTGCCTACCTGCGGCCCACGGCGTGGCTGCGCTAGCAGGCCTGTACGACCCATCTTCATCAACAAGGCATTCAAGACCCTCACGAGGGGCCAAGCCTCGCTAGGCGGACAACGCAAGACCTCCTCAGGAGCGGCCTAACCAGGTAGGCTCGCGAGGGGCGGAGAGATCAAGGCGAGGGAAACCTCGCGAGGTTCTCGTGACGTGAGCCATGACGATCGAGACCAGGCGGGCGTCAGCGCGCTCAGCGTCCTTGTTTTCCCTTTGGTGCTAAGAAGGCAAGCGCAGGCGTGGAGTGCCGAGGCATCAAGCAAAGGTTTCCATATCGGTGCAACGAGACCAAGACCAGTGGGACGGCAAGACGGAGGTCACCGTGGAGCCCAAGGCGGCGTCACCACCAGAGCATTTTGCAGGCGAAGACCGCTTTTGTCAGGATAAGTTGTACTAGCTGTCCCCTTTCAAATTGGCTGTTGTTGGCTCCCTTCCCGCTCAATATTTGGGGAGAGGACCAGGGCCTATATAAGTAGAACTAGCCACCACCAGAGAAAAGGACTCACACAGAGGCATATCACCCGATCCTTAGCCACACACTGAGCACAAGAACACCTCAACCTGAGGAGGCTGTTCTTCCCTTTGTACTGTTCATCATCAGCCCAAAAGGCAATCCACCCCCACCACACTTGAGTAGGGTATTACACCACAACGGTGGCCCGAACCAGTATAAATCTTGTGCCTTTTGTGTTGTGAGTTCGTCGAGTTCGTCCGCGAGATCTTAGCAAACCTAGGGTGTGGATCTGTATGAGGGAAAGAACTTCGCGTGCATCCCAGAGATCGAACCTTGAGGGTTTTGCCGGAACCCGTGATCTAACAGAGGGATAAACTCATGCAATATGATATAAACCCCATCTTTTTATCCTCGGTGGCAACAATACAATACATGTCGTTTCCCCTACTGTCACTGGGATCGAGCACCGCATGATTGAGCCCAAAGCTAAGCACTTCTCCCATTGCAAGAAAGATCAATATAGTAGGCCAAACCAAACTGATAATTCAAAGAGACTTGCAAAGGTAACCAATCATACATAAAAGAATTCAGAGAGGATTCATATATTGTTCATAGATAATCTGGATCATAAACCCACAATTCATCGGATCTTGACAAACACACCGCAAAAAGAGTTACATCAAATAGGTCTCCAAGAAGATCGAGAACTTTGTATTGAGATCCAAAGAGAGAGAAGAAGCCATCTAGCTAATAACTATGGACCCAAAGGTTTGTGGTAAACTACTCACACATCATCAGAGAGTCTATGGTGTTGATGTAGAAGCCCTCCGTGATAGATGCCCCCTCCGGAAGAGCACGGGAAAAGGCCCCAAGATGGGATCTCATGGGTACAGAAGGTTGTGGCGGTGGAATTAGGTTTTCTTGGTTCTCCTCGATGGTTTCGGGGTACGTAGGTATATATAGGAGGAAGAAGTAGGTCGGTGGAGCCACGAGGGGCCCACGAGGGTGCAGGGCGCGCCTAGGGGGTAGGCGCCCCTGCCTCGTGGCCTCCTCATATGTTTCTTGACATCCACTCCAAGTCCTCCGGATCACGTTTGTTCCAAAAATCACGCTCCCGGAGGTTTCATTCCGTTTGGACTCCGTTTGATATTCTTTTTCTGCGAAACACTGAAATAGGCAAAAAAACAGCAATTTGCACTGGGCCTTGGGTTAATAGGTTAGTCCCAAAAATAATATAAAAGTGTATAAATAAGCCCATTAAACATCCAAAAAAGAATATATAATAGCATGGAGCAATCAAAAATTATAGATACGTTGGAGACGTATCACTCCGCGCTGGTGATAAACAACTGAGGGTGGCCCCATGGCCGCACCAACCTCAGGGAGCCACCCGGCTCAGTGTCCAGCCTCACAGCAACACTTACCCCTTGGGAGAGTTGCGCGAGGGGGCTGGGCACGGGGGGCTACGCTCAGGTCATGCCTGGTGTATGCCACCCTGCCAGGTCCCCCGGACCTGGTAGTCGCGCCCCCTCCCAAGCGGGACCTTGATACATCTTCAACGTATCAATAATTTTTGATTGTTCCATGCTGTTATATTATCAATCTTGGATGTTTTACAATCATTTATAGTCATTTTATATCATTTTTTGGTACTAACCTCTTTGACATAGTGCCAAATGCCAGTTGCTGTTTTTCCATGTTTTTTACATCGCAGAAAGTCAATATCAGACGGAGTCCAAATGCCCCGAAACTTTACGGAGAATTTTTATGGGCCAGAAGGAACACAACGGGCCCTGGCTGCACTGGGGTGCCCGAGGGGACACAACCCACTGTGGCGCGGCAGAGGCCCAAGCGGCATACAGTGGGTTGTGCCCACCTCGGGTGCCCCCCATCGCCTCTTTGCTCTGTAAATACCCCAATATTCCAGAAACCCTAGGGGAATCGACGAAATATTCATCTAGCCGCCACAGAGTCCAGAAGCGTCAGATCCAAACTAGACAACATCTTGGATGGGGTTCACCACCTCCATTGGTGCCTCTCCGATGATGCATGAGTAGTTCTTTGTAGACCTTCGGGTCCGTAGTTAGTAGGTAGATGGATTTATCTCCCTCACTGGGTTCTCAATACAATGGTCTCTTGGAGATCCATATGACGTAACTCTTTTTGCGATGTGTTTGCTAGGATCTGATGAACTTTGAGTTTATGATCAGTTATATCTTTTTATATCCATGAAAGTTATTTGAGTTTCTTTGATCCCTTATATGCATGATTGCTTATAGCCTCATATTTCTTCTCCGATATTTGGGTTTTGTTTGGCCAACTTGATCTATTTATCTTGCAATGGGAAGAGGTGCTTTGTAGTGGGTTTGATCTTACGGTGCTTGATCCCAGTGACAGAAAGGGAAACGACACGTATGTATCATTGCTATTAAGGATAAAACGATGGGGTCTATATCTACATAGATAGATCTTGTCTACATCATGTCATTGTTCTTATTGCATTACTCCGTTTCTCTATAAACATAATACACTAGATGCATGCTGGATAGTGGTCGATGTGTGGAGTAATAGTAGTAGATGCAGGCAGGAGTCGGTCTACTAATCTTGGACGTGATGCCTATATAATGATTATTGCCTGGATATTGTCATAATTATTTGAAATTCGATCAATTGCCCAACAGTAATTTGTTTACCAACCGTTTGCTATTTTTCTCGAGAGAAGCCACTAGTGAAATCTACGGCCCCCGGGTCTTCTTTCTCATATATTTGCCTTTGCGATCTACTTTTTCCTTGCATTTATTTTCAGATCTATTAAACCATGTTGGCGTCCTGGGAACGGGGGTCCCCAGACTTGCCTACTTGCGGCCCATGGCGTGGCTCCACCAGCGGCCCCGTAAGGCCCATCTTCACCAGCAAACACTCAAGACCCTCGCGAGGGGCCAAGCCTGAGGCGGACGACACAATACCTCCTCGGGGGTAGTCTCACCAGGCTGGCTTGCGAGGGTCGGAGAGATCAAGGCAAGGGGCACCTCACGAGGTTCCTGTGACGTAAGCCATGACGATCGGGGCCAGGCGGGCGCCAGCGCGTGCAGTGTTCTCGTTTCCTCTTTGGTGCTAAAGAGGCAAGCGCAGGCGAGGAGTCCCGAGGCATCAGGAAAAGGTTGCCATATCGGTGCAACAAGACCAAGACCAGCAGGATGGCAGGACGCAGGTCACCATGGAGCCCAAGACGGCGTCACCACAAGAGCATTTGGTAGGCGAAGACCACCTTTAGTCAGGATAACCTGTACTAGTTGTCTCCCTTCGAATTTGGCCGTTGTGGCATCCCTTCCCGCTCAATATTTGGGAAGGGGACCAGGGCCTCTATAAATAGGACTAGCCACCATCATAGCAAGGGAAGGATCATTCAGATCATCCCCTTCCACACAAGCTCACTAGCACAAGAGCACCTCTCCTTAGGAGGCTGTTCTTCCGATTGTACTAGTTCATTCTCAGCCCAAGAGGCAATCCACCACACCACACTGGAGCAGGGTATTACACCACATTGGTGGCCCGAACCAGTATAAACATTGTGTCTCTTATTCTATGGGCTCGACGTGCTGAGCCTTGAGATCACGGTGAGGGTGAGAGCTGGAGGGAGGAGAGATCTTCGTGCGCACCCCAGTGTTCGAACCTCAAGGGTTTTGCCGGAACCCGTAATCCGACATTTGGCGCGACAGGTAGGGGGTGTGCCGAAGCCTTCTTTTCATCGATCCGCGCTCCGCCATCACCGCGCCTCGCCCCCATGGCTGGTGCTGCTCTTCCGGCTGCGATGACAGATGCCCGTGGCGGGGCTAGGAGGCTCCGAGCCTTAGCCCCTGCCTTGCGGCGGGTGCAATGGCCACCCAAGTTTAGGCCAGAGATGCCACCGCATTACAACGGCGCGGCGGACCCGTCGACCTTCCTACTGGCGTATGAAGAGGCCATCCTGAAGGCTCGGGGCGACGACAAGGTCATGGCCAACTGGCTTCCGATGGCCCTCGCTGGTGCGCCGCGCGCCTGGCTGCTCAACCTCCCAGGATCCACAGTGGCATCTTGGGAGGAGCTGCGCAGCCTCTTCGCTGCGCGCTTCGTGGCACCGACGCCTCTCGCTGTCGCGGCCCTCCTCGGCGGCTCGCAAGCGCCACCCTCGGACCGTGACACCAATCCGTTCTTTCGCTAGATCGGCGCCGCCTCCGCACAGCAGGGGGCTCCCCGGGGTTGGGCGGCGCCCAAGCCCGACCTGACCTTCGACTCGGGGGATCACCCTGTCACCACCGTCGGCTCGGGCGTGCTCCCAATGATTTGCACGCCCACCATCTGCACCGTAGCCGTCACCAAGACCCTCATCGACGGTGGCGCCAGCCTCAACGTGCTCTCTGTGGAGGCTTTTAACCACCTTCACGTACCGCTCGAGCGGCTCCGCCCCAGCAAGCCCTTCTCCGGGGTCGGTGGAGGCTCCTCCAGCCCCCTGGGGCAAATCCGTCTTCGCGTGACCTTCGGCACCCGCGACAACTATCACACTAAGCTGATCGACTTCGACATCGCCCGTATTGGCCTCCCGTACAACGCCATCCTTGGGTACCCAGCTCTAGCTCAGTTTATGGCGGCAACCCATCCAGCCTACAACCTCATGAAGATGCCCGGGAGCAGGGACGTCCTCACCGTAGTTGGAGATACCAAGGAAGCTCTGGCAGCGCTCAAGCTTGCCCTCAAAACCGCCGCGGCAGCGCGACCGGCCGACGAGGACACCTCCGGAGTTAAGGAGGCCGCACCAGCCAAGAAGAAGTAGTTGTTCACTCAAGATCAGGCAGAAACCAAGCAGGTGCTGGTCGAGGAAGATGGGTCCTCTGGAGCCACCTTCACCATAGGTGCCAACCTCGACCCGAATCAAGAGGAGGCATTGTTGAAGTTCTTGCACGCAAACAAGGAAGTATTCACCTGGGAGCCCAAACAGCTGGTAGGGGTCCCAAGAGGGGTGATCGAGCATCACTTAAGGGTGTGCCCCAATGTACGGCCCGTGAAGCAGAAGGTGCGGCGACAGTCCACGGAGAAGCAGTCATTCATCGTCCAGGAAACCCTCAAGCTGGAGGCAGCAGGTGTCATCTGAGGTTCGCTACCCCGAGTGTTGCCGAACCCCGTCATTGTGCCAAAGAAAGGCGGGAAGGAGCGCATGTGTGTCGATTTCACCAACCTCAACAAAGCCTGTCCCCAAGATCCGTTCCCGCTTCCACGCATCGACCAGATCGTCGACTCCACCGCCAAATGCGACCTGCTGTGCTTCCTGGATGCGTTTTCAGGCTATCACCAGATCAAGATGGCAGTAGAGGATGTGGAGAAGACGGCCTTCCTGACCCCGTGCGGGGCATACTGCTACACTTGCATGTCGTTCGGGCTGCGCAACGCGAGCGCGACCTTCCAACGGCTGATGCACATCGCCCTGGGTCAGTACCTCGGGAGGAACGCTGAAGCCTACGTCGACGACATTGTGGTGAAGTCTCGGGAGGCGAGAACTTTGATTCAGGACCTGGAGGAGACCTTCGTGAGCCTGCACCAGGTGGACTTGCGGCTCAACCCGGAGAAATGCGTGTTTGGAGTCCCTTCCGGCAAGCTGCTGGGTTTCCTCGTGTCCCACAGGGGGATCGAGGCCAACCCGGAGAAAGTCAAGGCGATAGAAGACATGAGCCCACCACAAACCCTCAAGGAGATGCATAAGCTTGCCGGCTGCGTGACTTCGTTGGGGTGCTTCATCTCCAAGGTGGGAGAGCGCGCCCTACCATTCTTCAAGCTGATGAAGAAGAAGAAGGGCCCATTCAAGTGGACCCCGGAGGCTGACCAAGCGTTTCAAGACCTCAAGAGATACCTGACCAACCCTCCGGTGATGGTGGCACCCCGCCCTCTCGAGCCCCTAGTGCTTTACCTTGGCGCCACTCCTTACTCTGCCAGCGCAGCTCTGGTGGCGGTTTGGGAAGAGTGCCAGGCCAAGGATGCGTCACATCGAGCCACGCCCCCAGCCGGGGATATACAAGACCCGGAGGGCACCGCAAGAGCTGCAGCAACGCTAACGGATGACCAGGCTCAGCAAGACGGCGCCCTTGGGCCTGCAGAGGCCCCAATGAGCGACCGAGCTTCAAGGGTTCCATCGCCTCATGAGGCGCCCCAACCTCTGACAGACATAGGCCTCGTCGATGCGCCCGCCCTCGTCGAGCACCCAATGTATTTCGTCGGCACAGTATTGCGGGATGCAAGGGCATGGTACCCCATGCCTCAGAAGCTCTTGCTCACGCTCTTGGTGGCCTCACATAAGCTACGACACTACTTTCAAGGTCACCCCATCAAGGTCGTCTCGGCCTACCCACTAGAGAGGGCACTCAGGAGCCCCAACTCCGCCGAGAGAGTCGCTGAGTGGAATATCAAGCTGCAGGCATTTCAGCTAGAGTTCAGCACAACCAGGGTCATCAGGGGAGCCGCACTCGCTGATTTCATGGCAGAATGGATGGACGCCCCGGGGCTTGAAGCAGGCGAGGATCGATCCCTCTCGCTAGGAAGTGAAGCGCCAGACGGCTCGGTTATGTATTTCGATGGCGCATTTGCGCGCCAGGGTGAGGGGGCTGGAGCAATGCTCATCTCACCCACTCAGGACAAGCTTTACTACGTCGTGCATCTCTTCTTCCAGCAGGGCGAGAAGGTCTCCAACAGCATAGCGGAGTACGAAGGCCTCATAGCTGGCCTTAAGGCTGCGGTGGCCCTGGAGGTGAAGTGCCTCACCATCAGGGGCGACTCGCAGCTTCTCGTCAACTTCTCCAACAAGGTATACGAGCCGAGGGACGAGCACACGGAGGCATACCTCGTGGAGGTACGCAAAATGGAAAAGCAGTTCTTAGGCCTAGAATTGCAGCACGTACCCTGTGGCACCAACAAGGAGGCCAACGTCATCGCCAAGAGAGTATCCAAGCGACTACCCCAAGAGCCTGGAGTCTTCAAGGAGCGGCTCTTCAAGCCATCGTCAGCACCTCCACCTTCGAGGCCGGCGCCGCCTCGGGAGGAGCTCCCTCGGCCACCTGCTTCGGGAGCCTCGACCTGCGGCCCGACCTCGGGAGGCCTACTCTTGGCGCTCGAGCCTCAGGAGGGAAGCTGGACCAAGGAGTTCAAGGAATACCTGATGCAAGGGATGCTGCCGGAGAAAGAGGAGGACGTGGAGCATGTGGCCCGACAGGCCACGGTGTACTGCATCCAGGACGGTGAGTTATACAGGAAGCGGCCGAATGACATTTCCTTGCATTGTATCTCCAGGGAACAAGGGAAAGAGCTGCTAGCTGACATACACGCCGGAGACTGCGGGCACCACTCGTCGTCACGAACCCTCGTCTGCAAGGCGTTCCGCAGTGGATTCTACTGGCCTAGGGCGCTCAACGACGCGACTGAGCTGGTGAAGTCCTGCGAGGCCTGCCAGTTCCACGCCAAGCACATCCATCAGCCGGCTCAGGGCCTCCAGACCATCCAACTCTCGTGGCAATTCGCAGTCTGGGGGCTGGATATCTTAGGCCCGTTCCCTCGAGTGCCTGGGGGCTACCGCTACCTCTACGTCGCCATCGGCAAGTTCACCAAGTGGACAGAGGTAGAAGCTGTCTGCACCATCCCGGCCGGATCCACGGTCAAGTTCATCAAGGGTCTTGTGAGCCGGTTCGGGGTCCCCAATCGCATCATCACCGACAACGACTCATAGTTCACTAGCAATCTCTTCAAGACATATTCTGCTAACTTTGGAACACGGTGGCACACCCTAGGAGCAATGGTCAAGCCGAACGCGCCAATGCGGAGGTCCTGAGAGGCCTCAAGACCGGGACCTTAAAGAAGAAGCTCGAGGCCTATGGCAGGGGCTGGCACGACGAGCTCCAGTCCGTGTTGTGGTCCATCCGCACCACCGCCACCAAGCCAACGGGCGAGACCCCATTCTTCCTCGTCTACGAAGCAAAAGCGGTTCTCCCTCACGAGGTCAAGCATCACTCCACGCGGGTCCTGGAATTTGATGAGACGCAACAGGACGCCATGCGGAGGATGGACCTTGTGCTGGGGGAGGAACGCCACCGTGAAGCCACGCTTCGAGTGGCAAGATACCAGCAGGCGCTGCGGCGGTATCACTGCCGCACCATCCGCTCCAGGATGCTCGAGGTGGGTGACCTCGTCCTAAGGCGGGTGCTCTCCAGGCAAGGGTTGCATAAGCTTTCACCCATGTGGGAGGGCCCGTTTAGGGTCGCCCACATCTCCAGGCCTGGCGCCGCGCGCCTAGAGATGCAGGACGGGGTCCCCACCCAGAACGCCTGGAACATCCAGCACCTCCAGAAGTTCTACCCATGAAGCAAGGCCCGGCGCCTGTGAAGCAAGGCCCAGTGCCTGTGAAGGTCTCCGCTTGTGACACTCGCACGTAATAATGAGTGGGGCTTTACACGCCCAGAGTCTCAGGAGTGCCGCCCTCAGGCCTCGGGGGCTCTCTCCCATGTCCTAGTGGCAGCACTTAGCTCCGCGTTGGTGAGAAGACTAGACTAGCTGTGACGCCCCAAGACCGACACTTCAAACGCCTTCCGTGTTTTTCGTTGTCGCCGTGTGTTTTATTTGTTTGTTGCATTTCATCATGGCATCACGCATTGCATGGGCACTTGTTGTCGTCATTGTTTTTAAAACTTGCATCCGTTTGCAGTAGTCGTTTCCCTCTTTGTCTCCTTTGACCTTCTCACACCAACCGGGTTTTCGGTTCCCTCTTGTCAAACCACCTAACCTCTTTGCGCAGTGCATAGACCCCCACGCGTGCGCATCCGAAACTTACTCGAACCTGACCCGGGCTGTCACTACCGATGGGTCCGGAATATCCCCAAACATCCCTAGAATATCATCGGTTTGTTCTTTGACTCTCCTAGCCTATTTTATCTCGATCGGAAGGATCCGATAGCCCCTAACCTAACCCACTAACTATATAAACTAGACCAACCCTAATCTTAATCTTCAGGAGGCTTGTCCCATCACTCCAATCCCGCCGCCGCCACCCGGTCTCGATCCACCGCGGGATCCCCTTCTCCTCGTTTTACTCCACCCACCAACAGGAGCCCGAGCTCCTTCTCCCCGACCCCGAGCACCCAATCCACCCCTCACCGAGCCTCCGTGCAGCAGCCGCCTCCCCGTGCGCGTCTCCTGCATCTTCATCCTCCAGCCGTGCCCGAGGCAATCGCCTCCTCTGCTTCCCGAGCGCCACCGCAGCAACGCTCCAAGGCCGTCTTCTGCAGTTTCGTCGCCGGAGCTCCCCACCACCAGCAGGTCGCCGCACCTCTCCTGCGTCGCCTCCTTCCTATCGATCTCTCTCACCCGACCCCCCCTCTGTCTCTCTGTTCGAGCAGGAGCCCCATGACGTCGCCATGGATGGCTGCAGCCCGAGCTCGCGTCCGTCACCGCAACAGAGCCACCACCGCATCTCCACGGATCCGTCGGGTCCCGACCATCCCCGTCGTTGCCGAACCTCATCAGCTCGCCGGAGCACATCGCCCTGCAGCTTCCTCGCAGCCCGCGCCAGGTGCTCCTTCCCTGCGCCTGAAGTCAGCCGCGCCGCTGAGCCGCCTGAGCTCCTCCTTGCCCGCCTCCGTCCAACCAGAGCTCGCTTCTGGTGAGAAAGCCCTCTGAGGCCGTTCATTTCCCCTGGATCATATTTCTTCTCGCCCCTAACCTCCTTTTTTTCCCTCTCTGCTCGCGACCGGAGGAGAAACGCCATGGCCGCCGCCCCATGGAGTCCCACCGGCCCGGATCCGGCCGGGAACCAGACAAGCCCGCGCCTCCCCCGCCTCAGATTTGGCCATCCCCGCGCCAAGTCCCCTGCTTCACCTCCTTCCTTCGTGCACGCGGCTCCGCTGCCTCGCCATCGCCCGCCGCCGGCCTCTGCCTCCCCTGCAACGAGCAGCAGCCGCTGCATCGTCTCCCGCTTGCGTCCGTTGACCGCTTCAACCTTCCATGTGGGCCCGTGTAGCCAGCTAGCTCCAAGGCCCAGCCTGCCTCCCCTTCGCCAGATCCAGCCCCGCTGGCCTGCTGCCACTTCTCCACTAGCCGGGCCTTGGCCCATGGTGAGAGCCCTAGCCCAGCAGTTTCAGCTCAGTGCATGTTTTTTCCCCTGTCTACGATTTTGCTAAATATTCCAGAGACTGCAGTTTTACAGAAAAACAGTTAACATCATGCATATAATAATTCCAGAACCATGCATCATATTAAAAAAATTTCAACATGTAAAATGCTTAGAATTTCATCTAGTTTCATAATATGCAACTTTCATCCATGTTTAAAATGTTTAAATTGTTGTTTGCATTAATTTGCTTAATGTCATTGTAAAATGTTTTATTTCATAACAAAATAACCATATCTTCAAATTAAATAAACTTTATATGTAAATGGGGTGGAAAAATGCATAGATTGGTGGCATTACTTTTCATGTTTAAGAACTCTAAAATTGTGTTTAGGACAGAACAGTACCAAATTCAAAATATGCATATGGGGATTTTTCGGAATTGTTGTTTGTTGTTTCCGTCCTCATTTAAACTTTCCTAGATAGGTAGCTTTCATATGCTTCACCCCTTGCCATGTTTAATAACATTTAATATTTCTGGGTACACAAACTAGAGCGAACTAAATAACTTGAATGTGGTGTTTCGTCAATATGCAACTTGAGCTCCACTTAATTTGTAGTATTGTTTGTGCATATTGCCATGCCATGCCTCATTAAACCGGACATGCATCATACTTGATTTTGCATCATGCCATGCTTTTGTGATGGTTGTTTACCATGTTGTTTGCTTCTTTCCGGTTGTGCTTCTTCTTGATAGTTCCGGTAATGTTGCGATTGTGAGGATCCATTCGACTACGTCCGTTTGTCTTCTTCATGGACTTGATCTTCTTCCTAGCAGAATTTCATGCAAGATGACCATACCCTTAAAATCATTTCTATCTTTGCTTGCTAGTTGTTCGCTCTATTGCTATGCCGCGCTACCTACCACTTGCTATATCATGCCTCCCATATTGACATGTCAAGCCTCTAACCATCCTTTCCTAGCAAACCGTTGTTTGGCTATGTTACAGCTATTGCTCAGCCCTTCTTATAGCGTTGCTAGTTGCAGGTGAAGTTGAAGTTTGTTCCATGTTGGAACATGGATATGTTGGGATATCACAATATCTCTTATTTTAATTAATGCACCTATATATTTGGTAAAGGGTGGAAGGCTCGACCTTATGCCTGGTGTTTTGTTCCACTCTTGCCGCCCTAGTTTCCATCATACCGGTGTTATGTTCCTTGATTTTGCGTTCCTTACGCGGTTGGGTGTTATGGAAACCCCTTGACAGTTCTCTTTGAATAAAACTCCTCCAGCAAAGCCCAACCTTGGTTTTAACATTTGCCACCTAAGCCTTTTTCCCTTGTGAGTCGCGCTTCCGAGGGTCATCTTTATTTTAACCCCCCTGGGCCAGTGCTCCTCTGAGTGTTGGTCCAAACTAGAGCACCGTGCAGGACCGTTCCCTTGGCAACTTGGGTTACGTTGGTACTTGTACGCTTCGCTCATCCCGCGTGCCCTAAGAACGAGATATGTGCAGCTCCTATCGGGATTTGTCGGCACAGTCGGGTGGTCTTGCTGGTCTTGTTTTACCATTGTCGAAACGTCTTGTAACCAGGATTCCGAGCCTGATCGGGTCTTCCCGGGAGAAGGAATATCCTTCGTTGACCGTGAGAGCTTGTGATGGGCTAAGTTGGGACACCCCTGCAGGGTATAAACTTTCAAGAGCCGTGCCCGCGGTTATGTGGCAGATGGGAATTTGTTAATGTCCGGTTGTAGATAACTTGACACTTGACTTAATTAAAATACATCAACCGCGTGTGTAGCCGTGATGGTCTCTTCTCAGTGGAGTCCGGGAAGTGAACACGGTTTTAGGTTATGTTTGAACGTAAGTAGTTTCAGGATCACTTCTTGATCACTTCTAGCTTCTCGACCGTTGCATTGCTTCTCTTCTCGCTCTTATTTGCATATGTTAGCCAACATATATGCTTAGTGCTTGCTGCAGCTCCACTTCATTACCCCTTTCCTGCCCACAAGCTTAAATAGTCTTGATCTCGTGGTTGTGAGATTGGTGAGTCCTCGTGACTCATAGATTCTACCAAAATAGTTGCAGGTACTGAGGATACCAGTGCAGATGACGCAACCGAGCTCAAGTGGGAGCTCGATGAAGATCTTGTTCGTTGTGTTGTTTCGTTTCCTGTTGATCACTGTGGAGCCCAGTTGGGACGATCGGGGATCTAGCATTTGGGGTTATCCTATTTTCATTTGGATTTGACCGTAGTCGGTCTATGTGTGTATTTTGATTGAGGTATGAATTTATTTATGTATTGTGTGAAGTGGTGATTGTAAGCCAACTCTTTATCCCATTCTTGTTCAGTACATGGGATTGTGTGAAGATGACCCTTCTTGCGACAAAACCACAATGCGGTTATGCCTCTAAGTCGTGCCCCGACACGTGAGAGATATAGCCGCATTGTGGGTGTTACAAGTTGGTATCAGAGCCATCCCCGACTTAGGAGCCCCCTGCTTGATCGAATCACTGACATTGTTGAGTCTAGAAAAAAATATTTTGAGTCTTAGGATTATATATATCGGAGAGTAGGATTCTTTTTACTCCTCAGTCCCTTCGTCGCTCTGGTGAGGCCTCCTGACGTAGATGTTTTGACTTTCCTCTCCTCAAATTTCACTAAAAAAAATTTAGGATCACGCGGGTATCTTGGAATCGTTCCGATGGTTTTGTGACGAGAACATTGTTCTTGGTGCCTCGACATTCGGGGGTTGTGGCGGTGTCCGGGGAGTTGAGCTCCGAGGTGTTGTCGTCACAATTTTATCGTCGCAGTTCTCGAATACCTGAGTTTCACCGACATCGAAAATCTCTTTTATGCAGTTGTTGGTGAGATCACCTTGAGGCCACCCAATACTGGGGCGGGAGTTCGGGAGTATTGCCATAACTCGTATAACGGATGCTTTTCGAAGGTTGAGGTACACGATTTCCGGAGTTTTCTTGGTTATGTGTTGACGGATGGATACAGCTGGATCTAGGGATTGTTAGTTTGGGTGAGATATATTGCGTCCCCTGTATCCCCAACACCTGATTGCATAACCAAAAAGTTTCGGGAGTTTATAAGTGGGAATTCAAGTAGCTCCTAGATTATCTTTCCAACAGACACATGATACGATATGGGATCTATCATATGTTTGTTTCCGACTTATTTCCTAAGCCAATCCTTTCTTTTGTTTTGGTTTGTGGTATTCGAGTTGCTTCGAAGTCAAGTGTTGATTCCTTACCTTTCCTAAGCGGTGTTCTCATACTTCTATGTGAATACCAATCCTTCTTGATCATTGAGATTGTCATGCCAATTCTTTTCCAACCGATGTGCTCTTTTTCAAGTGGATCCGATCATTTCAACATTCGCGAGATCAATTCTCAGTTCTTTGCAACGGTGTTTGCTTCATCCGTCCTAAGTTGTCTTTGTTTTTCCCGCCCTCCCACCCTTTTTCTTCAAGGACACAGATTTCTTAATCAAGTATCCATCTTATAGATGGGAACTCTCTCCATTCCTTTCCGTCAATGTTCTTATCCGGTGATTCTCAGGAAGATACTAACGGAGCCTTAACTTCATCATTATTCGTTCTCTTTCTTCTCCAGTGGATTAAATTCAAGCTTTGTCGATCATATCTTTTCCTCGTTTCAAATGTTTTTCTCGTACCGGTGCACCTCTTAATCATCCACTTCTCGCTATCCAATTGTTCTGGAGTGATGAAGATATCTCAGAAGATTCAAGTTTTCCATTCTCAATTCACTCAAGTTCTTTTGAGGATGCTATCTCATTCAAGCCATTTAATTCAACCGGTGCAATCTCTATTTTCAAGCAATCGTTCAACGGTGGTTCTTTTGAGTGGGCCCTAACCCACAGGTCTTTTCCCAGGATCTTACCTGACTCTTCTAATTTTCCCGGAGCTTCTAAAATTCTTTTGAAGTTTGACGTAAGAATGGGTTATCATCATTCATATGTCTTTCTCCAAGATCTTTCAAATTTTTTTCATCGTTGGTTCAACCTTTCCAATTTTCATTCCGGAGTGCCTCAACAATTCATGGTGGTGTTTCTCATCATCATTCTCAACATTTGAAGACCGAAGAAGAGTTTCTCTTAAATCTTGCTCCATTCTCTTCAAGATTCATGGTTCTAGCTTGATGCCATCCACTCATAATTGTTTTCGATTGTGAGGATTCTTTTCACCCATCCGGAGCATTTCAGGAGTCTTTTTAGTTTGATTCTCTGGAGCCCATCATCTCAGAATTATTCATTCAAGCTTTCAGCTCTCGTTCTTCAAATCATACCGGTGCATCATTCAAGTATTATCTAATCAGCTCGAGATCTCTGCGTTCACTTGTATCTAAATTCTCTCAAGTATCTTCGTTCATTTTCTAATTCTTCCCGATGTTTCTTTATCTTTTCTTTGTTCATTTCCAATTCTTACGGTGGTTCGTTCAAGAGTTCTCTTCCTTCGTTATCATATAGATTCATTCGTTCTTTCCAATCCTACCGGTGGTTCGTTGAGGACCTTCCCAATTTTGCACCATATCTATCTTAATCCTTTCTACAAAAATAAGTAGTATGCCAAATCCATTGCTTGTCATCAATTTAATTGGTGAAGGATGAGCATAATGTAATTCTTTTTCTTGTTTCATCGAGTAAATTCAATTCCTTATTCCGGAGGTTCATCAAAATTCTTGATTTCGTTTGTTCATCTTTCTTTCCAGAGTTCCAAGTTTTCTCGGTTATATCATTTCAAAGCTTCATCTTATCACTGCAAGGCTTCACCTTGTGTTTTCAACTACTCTTTCTTTCTATCATCCTTTTTTACTGGAGTTCTTCATGGTGGTTCATCAAGGATTTAATTCATTCTTGAAGTGTTCTCAAGATTCTTGTTGGAAGAGCTCAAATATTCTTCTTCCTGCATTCCAAAGTGCAATTCGTTCTACCTTATCATTTGAGGTGGTGTTATGTCATTCTTGACAATTTGAGTTCGCGTTTCATGATTCACATGTTGTCAAGAATGAGATATTTTAAATCCACCAATCTCTTCGTTGGATTTATCTTGTGTCATGTTTCACCTAAAGCCTTCCCTAAGGAATGTTGCTATTATGGTGCTTATCAATGATCCAAGTTTTCTCCTATCCTCTTGGTGAAAGAATTTTTTCATCGCCTTGGTGCTCTCACTCAAATCAATGGCTTCCTTTAGTGGCCGTTTGTCACCTCATAATGTTGAGATGTTTCCATAAGTCCACTACAAGCTTATTATTTTCGTTGTTGGTTTTCCAACAACTTTGTACAATCCTTCTTTTTAAGGAGGCTCTTTCAAATTCAATTGTGATAGAAGTTGTTGTTCTCTTCTCTGTTCTCTTGATTTCCACTCTTTCATTTGTCCCGAAGGCATTGTGATGTTTTCTTTGACCCATCATCTCATTTTGGAGATCATGTTCTTTTCCTTGCTTATCCATTTAACCAGAGTGTCGTGTTTTCATTCGAGCTC
This sequence comes from Aegilops bicornis, assembly GCA_021605145.1. Lineage (NCBI taxonomy): Eukaryota > Viridiplantae > Streptophyta > Magnoliopsida > Poales > Poaceae > Aegilops > Aegilops bicornis. Next base: position 317,364,103 of record CM038674.1, on the reverse strand, counting down.
TCTCATCTTATCAAGTTTTACCTCCTTCCTCAACCAGAGTGCGGTCTAAAATCTTTCTTACCCCTTGTGCCATTTTTAAATAGTTCTGGAGGCAGTGTGTTGTTGATTTCATCAAGTATCATCCCATCTTCTCAAGTTCATGTTAATTCCTTCCATTTTCAGTCGGAGTGCTGTCTTATATCATTCTTAATCCTACTCTATCTTGTCTTAAACGGAGTGGCTTCAAAATCTATCTTGTCCCCTAAGCTCTTGGTTCTCATCATGTTCTTTGTTCTTCTCTGCTAACAAAGTGTTTGCAATCTCGTTCACCTCCATTTTATTCCTTCTTTCGATTTGTTCAACCTCTCAAGGTTTGTGGGTTTCACTCGTTTGTCAAAGAAGCACCTTTGTTTTACCTCTTCCTCTTCCGTTTCTCTCTGGCGCCATCCTAGATCTCGGGACGAGATCCTCTTGTCGTGGTGGAGTGTTGTGACGCCCCGAGACCGACGCTTCAGACGCGTTCCATGTTTTTTGTTGTCGCCGTGTGTTTTATTTGTTTGTCGCATTTCATCATGGCATCATCCGCATTGCATGGGCACTCGTTGTCGTCATTGTTTTTAAAACTTGCATCCGTTTGCAGTAGTCGTTTCCCTCTTTGTCTCCTTTGATCTTCTCACACCAACCGAGTTTTCGATTCCCTCTTGTCAAACCACCTAACCTCTTTGCGCAGTGCATAGAACCCCCCGCATGCGCGTCCGAAACTTACTCGAACCCGACCCGGGCTGTCACTACCGATGGGTCCGGAATATCCCCAAACATCCCTAGAATATCATCGGTTTGTTCTTTGACTCTCCTAGCCTATTTTATCTCGATGGAAGGATCCGAGCCCCTAACCAAACCCACTCACTATATAGACTAGACCAACCCTAATCTTCAGGAGGCTTGTCCCATCACTCCAATCCCGCCGCCGCCACCCGGTCTCGATCCACCTCGGGATCCCCTTCTCATTGTTTTCCTCCACCCACCAACAGGAGTTCGAGCTCCTTCTCCCCGACCCTGAGCACCCAATCCACCCCTCGCCGAGACTCCGTGCAGCAACCGCCTCCCCGTGCGCGTCTCCTGCATCTTCGTCCTCCAGCAGTGCCCGAGGCAATCGCCTCCTCTGCTTCCCGAGCGCCACCGCAGCAACGCTCCAAGGCCGTCTTCCGCAGTACCGTCGCCGGAGCTCCCCACCACCAGCAGGTCGCCGCACCTCTCCTGCATCGCCTCCTTCCTATCAATCTCTCTCACCCGACCCCCCTCTGTCTCTCTGTTCGAGTAGGAGCCCCATGATGTCGCCATGGATGGTTGCAGCCCGAGCTTGCGTCCATCACCGCAACAGAGCCACCACCGCATCTCCATGGATCCGTCGGGTCCCGACCATCCCCGTCGTTGCCGAACATCCTGAGCTCGCCGGAGCACATCCCCTCCAGCTTCCTCGCAGCCCGCGCCAGGTGCTCCTTCCCTGCGCCTGAAGTCAGCCGCGCAGCTGAGCCGCCCGAGCTCCTCCTTGCCCGCCTCCGTCCAACCAGAGCTTGCTGGTGGTGAGAAAGCCCTCTGACGCCGTTCATTTCCCCTGGATCATCTTTATTCTCGCCCCTAACCTCCTTTTTGTTCCTCTCTGCTCACGACCGGAGGAGGAACGCCATGGCCGCCGCCCCATGGAGTCCCACCGGCCTGGATCCGGCCGGGAACCAGACAAGCCCGCGCCTCCCTGCCTCGGATCCGGCCATCCCCGCACCAAGTCCTCTGCTTCACCTCCTGCCTTCGTGCACGCGGCTCCGCTGCCTCGCCATCGCCCGTCGCCGGCCTCTGCTTCCCCTACAACGAGCAGCAGCCGCTGCATCATCTCCCGCTTGCGCCCGTTGACCGCTTCAACCTTCCACATGGGCCCCGCGTCGCCAGCTAGCTCCAAGGCCCAGCCTGCCTCCCCTTCGCCAGATCTAGCCCCGCTGTCCTGCTGCCACTTCTCCACTAGCCGGGCCTTGGCCCATGGTGAGAGCCCTAGCCCAGCAGTTTCAGCTCAGTGCATGTTTTTCCCCTATCTATGATTTTGCTAAATATTCCAGAGACTGCAGTTTTATAGAAAAACCCTCAAGATCATGCATATAATAATTCCAGAACCATGCATCATATTAGAATGTTTTCAACATGTAAAATGCTTAGAATTTCATCTAGTTTCATAATATGCAAATTTCATCCATGTTTAAAATGTTTAAATTGTTGTTTGCATTAATTTGCTTAAATGCCATGCTAAAATGTTTTATTTCATAACTAAGTAACCGTAGCTCCAAATTAAATAAACTTTATATGTAAATGGGATGAAAAAATGCATAGATTAACATGGTGGCATTACTTTGCATGTTTAAGAACTCTAAAAGTGTGTTTAGGACATAACAGTACCATATTCGAAATATGCATATGGGGATTTTCTGGAATTATTGTTTGTTGTTTCCGGCCTCATTTAAACTTGCCTAGATAGGCAGCTTTCATATGCTTCACCCCTTGCCGTGTTAAATAACATTTAATATTGCTGGGTACATAAACGAGAGCGAACTAAATAACTTGAATGTAGTGTTTCGTCAATATGCAACTCGTTTCATATTGAGCTCCACTTAATTTGTAGTATTGTTTGTGCATATTGCCATGCCATGCCTTATTAAACTGGACATGCATCATACTTGATTTTGCATCATGCCATGCTTATGTGATGGTTGTTTACCATGTTGTTTGCTTCTTTCCGGTTGCGCTTCTTCTCGATAGTTCTGGTAATGTTGCGATTGTGAGGATCCATTCGACTACGTACGTTTGTCTTCTTCATGGACTTGATCTTCTTTCTAGCGGAGTTTCAGGCAAGATGACCATACCCTCGAAATCACTTCTATCTTTGCTTGCTAGTTGTTCGCTCTATTGCTATGCCGCGCTACCTACCACTTGCTATATCATGCCTCCCATATTGCCATGTCAAGCCTCTAACCATCCTTTCCTAGCAAACCGTCGTTTGGCTAAGTTACCACTTTTGCTCAGCCCTTCTTATAGCGTTGCTAGTTGCAGGTGAAGCTGAAGTTTGTTCCATGTTGGAACATGGATATGTTGGGATATCACAATATCTCTTATTTTAATTAATGCACCTATATACTTGGTAAAGGGTGGAAGGCTCGGCCTTATGCCTAGTGTTTTGTTCCACTCTTGCCGCCCTAGTTTCTGTCATACCGGTGTAATGTTCCTTGATTTTGCGTTCCTTACGCGGTTGGGTGTTATGGGAACCCCTTGACAGTTCGCTTTGAATAAAACTCCTCCAGCAAGGCCCAACCTTGTTTTAACATTTGCCACCTAAGCCTTTTTCCCTTGGGAGTCGCGCTCCCGAGGGTCATCTTTATTTTAACCCCCCCGGGCCAGTGCTCCTCTAATTGTTGGTCCAAACTAGAGCACCGTGCGGGATCGTTCCCTTGGCAACTTGGGTTACGTTGGTACTTGTACGCTTCGCTCATCACGTGTGCCCTGAGAACGAGATATGTGCAGCTCCTATCGGGATTTCTCGGCACAGTTGGGTGGTCTTGCTGGTCTTGTTTTACCATTGTCGAAACGTCTTGTAACCGGGATTCCAAGCCTGATCGGGTCTTCCCGGGAGAAGGAATATCCTTCGTTGACCGTGAGAGCTTGTGATGGGCTAAGTTGGGACACCCCTGCAGGGTATAAACTTTTGAGAGCCGTGCCCGCGGTTATGTGGCAGATGGGAATTTGTTAATGTCCGGTTGTAGATAACTTGACACTTGACTTAATTAAGATACATCAACTGCGTGTGTAGCCGTGATGGTCTCTTCTCAGCGGAGTCCGGGAAGTGAACACGGTTTTGGGTTATGTTTGAATGTAAGTAGTTTCAGGATCACTTCTAGCTTCTCGACCGTTGCGTTGCTTCTCTTCTCGCTCTTATTTGCATATGTTAGCCACCATATATGCTTAGTGCTTGCTGCAGCTCCACCTCATTACCCCTTTCCTGCCCATAAGCTTAAATAGTCTTGATCTCGCGGTTGTGAGATTGCTGAGTCCTCGTGACTCACAGATTCTACCAAAACAGTTGCAGGTGCTGAGGATACCAGTGAAGATGATGCAACCGAGCTCAAGTGGGAGCTCGATGAAGATATTGTTTGTTGTGTTTTTCGTTTCCTGTTGATCACTAGTGGAGCCCAGTTGGGACGATCGGGGATCTAGCATTTGGGGTTATCTTCTTTTCAATTGGATTTGACCGTAGTCGGTCTATGTGTGTATTTTGATTGAGGTATGAATTTATTTATGTATTGTGTGAAGTGGCGATTGTAAGTCAACTCTTTATCCCATTCTTGTTCAGTACATGGGATTGTGTGAAGATGACCCTTCTTGCGACAAAACCACAATGCGGTTATGCCTCTAAGTCGTGCCCCAACACGTGAGAGATATAGCCGCATCGTGGGTGTTACACTAGGTGCCAGACGCGGCTTTTCATTTGCTTTCCTTAGTAGTCTTGCCCCTCTTTAATGAAAATTTGCTTTCTGGTTTTCCTTGTCGGCTTGCTTCCATCTCCTTTTGCCTTCATTTCTGCCTTCGGTTCCTTGTTTTAACCTATACTCTCTCTTGCATGCCTCGCGAGGGGGCTGGACAGGTGACCTCATGAGCGTTTTTCCTGTTTTTCGTGAGGCACCCTCGTTCGAGATCGCAAGCTGGCACACCTCTCTCAATCCGGGCCCCTCGGGTACCGCAATGCAAAGCGTTGGGTCGTGGCCAGCGGCGCCTGCGACGAGGGCTCGGAAGAATAAGAGTTTCCAAACAAAATTTTGCAGTTCCTAGATGCCTCCCAAGCCAAGGAGGCCTCGCCAAGTACTGGGAAATGCGTGCCTCACAAGGCAGAAACTACTTCAAGCGCCAAGCTAAGTTATTTCTACACGCCTACATGAAACATTGATACTGCGACACAACACAGGAACGATAAACATAGCATAGCATCATGGAAATCATGGATTGTTGCACGCCCCTGTGGGGCCCCATACTTGTCGCTCTCTTAATGTAGGAAGAAAAGAAAGAATGAAATAAAACTGGCACGTGCCCCTGCAGCAGTTCACGAGGATGGACCCATGGCTCTCTCCTTGGCTCAGCCAGACCCCTCCTCGCGCATCACTGTGGCGCGGTGACGAGACGACCCGCTGCCGCACTCGAAGCGGGCGTGGCGGCTGGTCATAGCCGCAGCTGCTAGAGCTGTCGCCGGAGGAAGAATCACCGTAGCAGGACGAGCAGCGGCCAGCGCCGAGGGCAAGACCATCCTTGCCCTCGTCACGACCGTCGCCAAGGACAAGCACCTCGCCGCCGTCGTTGTCCTCGGGGCAGCACCCGACGCGGCGGCCGTCTTCTCCGAACACCCTCACGTAGAGGGTCGTCGTCGTCGTACTTGAAGTGGAGGGTGCACCGCCTGCCCAGGCCACGCGCGCGGGCCAACGTCTGCCAGCCGGGGGCCAGGGCTGCGTTGCCCGCGACAGAGACCTCGATCGCGAGCATGAAGCCTTGCAGTAGCAGCCGTCTGCCTGCAGCCAGAGCCCGCCTGGACCCATGGCCGGCAGGTCACCGGCGAAGAAGCGTGGGAGCTGAAGCCATGTGTCGGCCGAGTTCTCCGACCACACGACGAACTCCGGCAGCGCCTCTGCCGAGTGGAAGCACGGCCGGGGAGGCCGTGCGACCATGGCGCGCCTTCCTTCATCGACGGGTCTGCCATGACCTAGGCGACTCCCACCACGAGAAGAGGCGCCGCCGCGGCCGCGAGGGGCCATGGCGGGGGGCGCGGTGTGCTTGCGGGGATGGGCGCGCCGCCTCTTGGGCGGCGGAGAGCCGGGCCCCTCCTGGTGGGCCTTCCCCTTCTCTGCGGCCGAGAACCTCTTCGCAGGCGCCATAGGTGTTGCTACTAGCAACAAAGCAAGGGAGAAGAAGCAAGCGGTGCATGAAGAGATGAGCGACGGGGGCTCTGCCCCCTCTCCTCATTTACAGCGGGAGAAGGCCAACCGGCGATCCCCATGATCACAGGTAATGATGATTTTTCTATGCATGCATCAAGGACTCGTCAGTCGGGCAATTGCCGAGGCGGCGTGGGGAAGTAGATACGCCCACATCCAATCAATCGCCACCCATCAAGCGAGGCCGCAGGCTGTTGGGGTCCGCGGCGCTCCGCACTTGCCCTTTGGCTTCGCCTGAAGCCAAGTCCGAGCGCGCCTTGGTCCCGGGGGCTACTGTCGGCGTCCTGGGAATGGGGGTCCCCAGACTTGCCTGCCTGCGGCCCATGGCATGGCTCCACCAGTGGCCCCGTATGGCCCATCTTCACCAGCAAACACTCAAGACCCCCGCGAGGGGCCAAGCCTCACGAGGCAGATGACACACGACCTCCTCGGTGGTAGCCCCACTAGGCTGGCTTGCGAGGGGCGGAGAGATCAAGGCAAGGGGTACCTCGCGAGGTTCCTATGACGTAAGCCATAACGACCGGGGCAAGGCGGGCGCCAGCGTGCGCTGTGTCCTCGTTTCCTCTTTGGTGCTAAAGAGGCAAGCGCAGGCAAGGAGTCCCGAGGCATCAGGCAAAGGTTGCCATATCGGTGCAACAAGACCAAGGCCAGTAGGACGGCAGGACGCAGGTCACCATGGAGCCCAAGACGGCATCACCACCAGAGACTTTGGCAGGCGAAGACCACCTTTAGTCAGGATAACTTGTACTAGTTGTCTCCCTTCGTATTTGGCCGTTGTGGCATCCCTTCCCGCTCAATATTTGGGAAGAGGACCTGGGCCTCTATAAATAGGACTAGCCACCATCCTAGCAAGGGACGGATCATTCAGATCATCCCCATCCACACAATCTCACCAAGCACAAGAGCACCTCTCCTCAGGAGGCTATTCTTCCGATTGTATTAGTTCATTCTCAGCCCAAGAGGCAATCCACCACACCACACTGGAGTAGGGTATTACACCGCATCGGTGGCCTGAACCAGTATAAACCTTGTGTCTCTTGTTCCGTGGGCTCAACACGCTGGCCTTGAGATCGCGGTGAGGGTGAGAGCTGGAGGGAGGAGAGATCTTCGTGCGCACCCCAGTGTTCGAACCTCGAGGGTTTTGCCAGAACCCGTAATCCGACAATCCAAAAATACAAAAATACCTTTCTGCAATTTATTCTTATTTATTTTATTTGGCGTTCAATCTATCAATTTACTACAAATTTATATCACGTCTGTTTGCCACTTGAGGCGCCGTACCCCGAAAGGGGTTGACAACCCCTTTAACATGTTGGGTTGTGAGGATTTGTTATCTGTGTGCAGAGGCTATTTACATTGTGTTGCTTGGTTCTCCTACTGGTTCGATAACCTTGGTTTCATATCTGTGGGAAATACCTACCGCCGATGTGCTGTATCATCCATTCCTCTTTGGGGAAATACCGACATAGCTTCAAGCGACATCAAAGGAATTTCAGGCGCCGTCACCGGGGAGGATCTTCAAGATATACCAGGTTCCTAATCACAAATCTCATCTCTTCGCAATTTACATTATTTGCCATTTGCCTCTCGTTTTCCTCTCCCCCACTATATAATTTTTTTCCATTTTATTCGCCTCTCTTTTTCGTCCGCTGTTTTTCTCGCTCCCTAGTCTTGATGGCTAGTGTTCCTACTCCTCCTTTGTCACCAGATTTTGAAGTTCTTTACTTCAAGCAAAGACAAGGAGAAAATTTGAAAGATGCCTGGTATAGGCTTATTGAATCTTATTGTATTTCCAATTTAAAGGGGGACGCTAAAGTTTTGCTTCGTAACTTTTACATAGGATTGGCTTTGCATCATAGACAACTCCTAGATTTTGCCTCTAAAGGGAATTTTATTGAGCTTGATGCCATTGCTGCCTATGAAATTTTAGAAGGAATTTTGGGGGTTCCACCTCAAAATAAGGGGTTTTCTTTCACCCCTGAGGGAGTTCAAATGTTGGACCAACTTGGTGATTTACATAAACATACGTTTGAAATATAGAAATATAATGAACCCCTCAAACATCTCAATGGTAGTATCAACTGCATGAATACCATGATTACTCTTTGCAACAAGCGATTGGATATTTTGGATCTAAAGATGGTTTATTTTCCAGAGAATTTGGGGAAGCGTAAAGAGCCTCCCAGGTTTGAGAAAACCCTTACAAAAGTTGCCAAAACTCCGGAGGACAAAACGTAGATCCTTGCTTTATGCCTAGCTAAGGGCGTAAAACTATAACGCTTGTTGGGAGGCAACCCAATGAATAAAATTTATTTTTGCTTTTGCTTTCTGTTCTTGAGTGTTAGCACAATTATGCTACTGTTATGATTGTTTTTGTGTGTTTTAGTTAGTGTTTGTGCCAAGTAGAACTAATAGGATCTTCTTGGGTGGTAGTTGTTTGATCTTGCTGAAAAAGACAGAAACTTTGCGCTCACGAAAATAATTGTCAATTTTTAATCAGAAAGTGCTTTTGCCCTGATTATTTTTGCAGAAGATTAATATACAAATTGCTCAGGTTGTCATATTTTTTCAGAATTTTTGGAGTTCCAGAAGTTTTCGTCTAAGTCGATTACTCTGATGCATTCTGTTTTGACAGATTCTGTTTTCTTTCTGTTGTGTGCTTATTTTGATGGCCCTATGCTTTCCTTTGATGAGTTGTTTCCATAAAAAAGTTGGAATATAGTAGATGTAATACAAAAACAAAATATGAATTGGTTTGATACAATACTTATAGTAGTGGTTTGCTTTCTTACACTAACGGATCTCACAGAGGTTTTGTTGAGTTTTGTGCGATTGAAGTTTTCAAGTTTTGGGTTATCTTACGATGGATGAAGGAAGGATAGAAGAGCCTAAGCTTGTGGATGCCCCGGCATCCAAAGCTATTATCCAAAAATGAGCAACCAACTAAGCTTGGGGATGCCCCCAAGTGGCATCCCCTCTTTCTTTTAACGACCATCGGTATTTTACTCGAAACTATATTTTTATTCGGCACATGATATGTGTTTTGCTTAGAGCGTCTTGTATGATATGAGTCTTTGCTTGTTTTATTTTGTGTTTTAAGTCATTAATCCTTGCTGGACACACCTATTTGAGAGAGCTAAAATTATGTCATGATTTGTTAGAATTGCTCTCTATGCTTCACTTAAATTTTTATGAGCAATGGACTTGCTCTAGTGCTTCACTTATATGTTTTTGAGCACGGTGTGCTTAGTATTTTTGAATAAATGCTCTCTTGTTTCACTTAGATTTATTTGAGAGTTAGTAAAATTTTCAAGAAATTCTCTCTTGCTTCACTTAAATTAATTTGAGAGAAATAAAGAAAAGCTTATGCTCATGATCTTCACTTATATTTGTTGAGCTTATGAAAAGCAACACATGGAAATTAGTCCCAAAGTGATAGATATCCAAGAAGGATATAATAAAAACTTTCATGAAGATCATTGGACAAAATAAACTTGATTCTTAGTAATAGTTTTGAGATATGATGATGTGATATGTGAGTTATGTTGGTGAGTAATTATGCTTTAGTAAGAATATTGGTGTTAAGGTTTGTGATTCCCTATGCAAGTACGAAAGTCAATAGTTATGCAATCAAATTATATCCTACTTATGGTGCATTATTCGGTGTTATTTATGGTTAATGCTTGCTTATGAGATTATCCGTTTCTTGGTTGGTCGCTTCTCAATCTTTTGCTAGCCTTCATTTTGCACTAAGTATGATCTCTACTTGTGCATCCAAAACCCTTAAACCAGTTTTGCCACATGAGCCCACTATATCTACCTATATGCGGTATTCTTTTGCTGTTCTAAGCAAATTTGTATGTGCCATCTCTAATTTTCAAAATAAACTTATCTTTTGTGTGTTTGTTTCGCTCGCGGAGCGGCAAGGGGTGGCTAATATTTTCCATGCTAGATGTGTTATTCTCACGATGAGTGTTTATTCACTTGTCATTGCACGAGAGTAAGGCAAAGGTATTAGGGATGCCCAGTTCCGGAATGCAAAAAAAATGAATTTACTTTATGTTGTCAAATAATAAATTCCTTGGTAAGTGTTGGTATGGAGGGCAACCGTGGATACGGCTAGCCGTGGAAAGTGAAATTATGGTGGAAAAAGGAATAAACTTTACTTTCTATTTGGGAACCGCCTATGATATATCTAGCATGGAAAGTGTTGGGAACTCTAAGTCGTTTTCATTGGTGGGATGGATACACCTCCCAAAATGTTTTTATCTCTAAGTTTTTCGCTTTGAGCTCTGGCACCTCTACAAATCCCTACTTCCCTCTGCGAAGGGCCTTTCTTTTACTTTATGCAATTCTTTATTTGAGTTTCCATCTTCTCGTATAAAAGCACCAACTAGGAAGCAATATGATCGTACTTAAGTATTGGGTGTAGCTAATATTTGAGTGTGTTTCATGAATGGATCAATCGTTGAGCATGATGGGCTAGGGATAACTTATTTTAGCGTTGATATTTTTAAAGACATGGTTGCTTGTTGATATGCTTGAGTATCTAAATTATCATGTCAAAACTAGATTATTGCTTTGAACAACTAAAAGTCTAAATATCCATGCTATAAAGAAAAGAATATGATATGACATGTTAGGCAGCATTCCACATAAAAAATTCTATTTTTGTCACTTACCTACTCGAGGACGAGTAGGAGTTAAGCTTGGGAATGCTGATACGTCTCCAACTTATCTATAATTTTTGATTGTTCCATGCTGTTATATTATCAATCTTGGATGTTTTACAATCATTTATAGCCATTTTATATCATTTTTGGTACTAACCTATTGACATCGTGCCAAGTACCAGTTGCTGTTTTTTCCATGTTTTTTACATCACAGAAAATCAATATCAGACGGAGTCCAAATGCCCGGAAACTTTACGGAGAATTTTTATGGGCCAGAATGAACACAACGGGGCCTGGCTGCTCCTGGGGGGTGCCCCGAGGGGGGCACAACCCACCAGGGCACGCCAGGAGGCCCAGGCGCACCCTGGTGGGTTGTGCCCACCTCGGGTGCCCCTCGGACCACCTCTTTGCTCTATAAATACCCCAATATTTTAGAAACCCTAGGGGAGTCGATGAAATATTCATCCAGCCGCCGTAGAGTCCAGAACCACCAGATCCAATCTAGACACCATCTTGGATGGGGTTCACCACCTCCATTGGTGCCTCTCCGATGATGCGTGAGTAGTTCTTTGTAGACCTTCGGGTCCGTAGTTAGTATCTAGATGGCTTCCTCTCTCTCTCGCTGGATTCTCAATACAATGGTCTCTTGGAGATCCATATGATGTAACTCTTTTGCGGTGTGTTTTTTGGGATTGATGAACTTTGAGTTTATGATCAGATCTATCTTTTTATATCCATGAAAGTTATTTGAGTTTCTTTGATCTCTTATATGCATGATTGCCTGTAGCCTTGTATTTCTTCATCTCGGATGGGGTTCACCACCTCCATTGGTGCCTCTCCGATGATGCGTGACTAGTTCTTTGTAGATCTTCGGGTCCGTAATTAGTAGCTAGATGGCTTTCTCTCTCTCGCTGGATTCTCAATACAATGGTCTCTTGGAGATCCATATGATGTAACTCTTTTTGCAGTGTGTTTGGTCGGATCTGACGATGTCACACCCTGATTTTCATGGCACAACACTTAAGACGATAAATCATGATGAAGTGTGGTTTGACAAAAACTTTTGCATTATTTGACTTTTTATTTGAGTTGGTTTTCTCTCTGTGTTTTCAAGTGCTCTTAAAAGTCAACATAGCTTCACCTTCTATACTTCATTTTCTTGATCCAAAACTTCTGCCCAATGATCATACCATGTGTATAGTACAATATAGAATTTTCTTACAAAAATAATTTGTCCAAAAAGTATTTTCTAAATTTAGTTTTCCAAAAACCCCTGAATTGAGGTTTGCACTGCAAGTACTTGATTTGGGGTATGAAAAATCTTTCAAAGAGTATGTTTGATTCCTATTAGGTATAGGACTCCCAAAAACCACAAAAGTATAATTTTAAAAGTCATTTTGCTATTTTATTTAAAGGCTTTTTCTTTAGGCCAGAAATGGTCTTTAATAGGTTAAAATTATTTTAATACTTTAAAAATATTTGTGAAAATTTAGGGAAACTCAGTGGACATATATTGTCCATATATAAAAGTTTCAACACATGGTGATGTTCAAAATATTGGCCAAACCCCTCAAAAACCCTTTTTGATATTTCAAGCTTTTGAAATATTTACAAAGGAAATTGTCGGTGTACTAGAGTAGGGGTACCCTAGTATCCCGAACTTCGTGCCTGGCGATTCTGACACCCAGCAAGGCTTGCCTGGTCACCGCCAAGATCCTCCGTGGTTCCTTTGGAGCCATTCAAGAACAAAGTATTTAACCAAGAAGACAAGGCCCGGCAAGAGGAGCTTGCCGGAAGGCCACTCAAGGCACGCAGAAGACAAGACCCCGACAAGAGGAGCACATCGGGAAGGCTCAAGAGCGACAAGCCTCCGAACGCGACAGGATTCAGCGCGGCAAGGCACTTGCCGCGCAGGGAACTCTCTTCATCTCCGCTCCAGCTCATCCACCAACGTGTCGCCATGGGACCATTCCATGCGCAGCGTGTCAAGAGGCTGTGCAGCCAGCGGGAGCAGCGATAAGCGGCCGACAAGCTTGCCATCGTGGCGAACGGTGGCGCTCTGACGGTCCTCACATTGCCTTTGTTTAGGCTGACGAGGACGGGCATTTAATGCTTTTGTCCCTTGCCGTCGGGGGTTAGGTAGAGTACACCGTACCTTTGTACAAGTAGGTGTACCAACCACTAGTTTTACATTTGTACCCCGTCTACGTTGCCACACCGCCGGAGCCCCTTTGAGCATATAAAAGGAGGCCCATGCGCAACGTAGAAGGGGTTGGTCAGTCGATCAGTTCCCTCCAGGTTCGAACACTCTCACGCTAGGTCTCGTTATCAGCTGGAGTATACTGTAGCTCTCAGCGCTCCCTAGCAAGAACACAATACCATTAGACAAGCAGTGAGGAGTATTATCTCCGGGAGAGCTCCGAAGCTGGGTAAACTGCTCGTGTGCTTTGCCTCGATCCGCTCTTCGTGCAATCTCCGCCCTCCGAACCAAAGGGACTCGGTCCGCCGGTCCCATAGGTGTTAAATGGGTCCGATCAGCCTCCCCGACATCTTTGGCGCGCCAGGTAGGGGGCGTCGAGGTTGTGTGAACCTGATCCGGCGTCCACGCGAGCAACATCTTCATCATCTTCGCCAACATGCCACCGAAGAAGAAGGCTTCGGCGGCAGAAGCCCCGTCCACGTCGAACCCACCACCACCGGACCAAACAAGTGGTGGGGTAGACGCCGACGAAAGGATAGACGGCGACGGGGGAGCTCACGGTGCTACCAAGTCCGAGGACAAGGCCGCGCAGACCTCGGCGTCCGTGCATGTACCGCGCCCGTCTCAGGAGGCGTGGGACCGACAGCGTCATGGCGTTCACAATGCCATACGCTCGTTGGACCGAGACCGAGCTGGAGGATCTTGGGACGTTCAAGACCAGCATGCACGCCAACATCTTTGGCACGGCGAAATGCGATGCGCTGGGCGGGATGCTGCTCCTTCTAACATAGTTAGAAGTCCGAGCATATCCCGCTCCTCGCACCGTTCGCCACTGCCACCCACTACTCCAGCAGAAGCTCTGGCAAGAGCTCAATTGCTCCTCGATTACCCTCCAACTGCCGACAAGGTCGACGAGTGGAGGGCCACCATACAGAGTCTCATCAGCTTCGCCAACGACGACGCTCCGCGGCAACCGAGTGCGTCGCTGCCGCGCAAGAACGCCAAGCGCGAGCCGGTGGCGACGAGACCGGTGGGGGTGCAACCACCATGCACTCTCCGCCCCGAAGGCCAAGATCGCCGACTCGCCGGATCCACCTCGACAGCGACTCCACTGCGTCATCAGATCCACGAGCTCATCGCGATCAGTGCCAAGTGCTACACGATCGACAGCAACAGGACGCCGAACTCGCATCGAAGCGCCAAGAGAAGCGACGTCAATCCGACAAGCGCGCTGGGCCCTCTGTTGACATGCACGCGCCGAGGAACCAGGCGACTTGCCAGACGCGGTAGGTTGCCCTGCGTTCACTCGTGAGCTGCGGCAAGTCGATGGCCCAAAGAAGAAAAACTTCAAGCAGACGTCTGGGAGAAGTACAGCGGCAAGACGCATCCGTCGAGTTCCTCGGCATCTACACCATCGCGGTGCGAGCTGCGGGGGCGAGACGACAAGATCCTTGCCAACTACTTCCCGGCGGTGCTCAAGCCCAACGTCGAGTCTGGCTCATGCACTTGCCGGACAACTCCATATCTTCTTGGGCAGATCTATGCCATCAGTTTGTTGGCGCCTTTACAGGCGGCCACAAGACCCATGGCCAAGAAAGCGACCTTCATCTGCTCGCCCAGAAGGAAGGAGAGCCCCTGCGCAAGTATATTCAGAGATTCAGCCGTGTATGACACAACATCCCAGATGTCCACCCCGCGCGGTGATCGGCGCGTTCCATCGAGCGTGCGGAACCGCGGAGATGCGGGAGGAGATGGCGATGTGCAAGATCGAAGACGTCGATGAGCTATCATACGCCTGGCCGACAAGCTGCGCCGCGTCTTTGAGGAGGAGGAGACTCCCGAGAGAATCTGAAGCGGGAGGATCGGCGGTGAGAAACCGCCCCGGCAAAGAAGAGCCAGCGGCGGGGCAACAGGAAAAAGAAAGGCAGAGATGTGCTAGTCGTCGAGCAGTCCGGCAACGGAGGTGGCGACAAGAACGCCAAGGCTGGTAGCTCCGGCAAGGAGGTTGCCGCTGGCACCAACCACCAGCTTGTGGCGGCCGCCGACAAGCAGGACGGCTCCGGCAAGCGATCTTGCAAGATCCACCGCACCAAGGGCCATGACCTCCAGCGCTGCAAGAAGGTAGAGCAGCTTGTCGAGCAGCAGAAAGCTGAATACGAGAGACGTGACAAGGAGAAGGCCCAGGAAGGTGCTGGAGGAGCCAGCAAGAAACGTCCCGGCCGGGGAGGGCGCCGCGGCAAGGCCAAACAGCGGCAAGGAGACAGGCCTCCCCGCAGCCGCGATGAGGATGAAGACGAAGACGACGATGAAGACATGGATGATGACGACGCCGATGAGCAGGAGTTTCAGAAAGCTACAGAGGTCCGCTGCGTTGACGGAGGTCCTTACCTGCATACTTCCCACCGCCAACTCAAGCAGTGGATGCGGGAAGTTAATGCAGCTAAACCATCCGTAGTCACGCAAGCCTCTGAAGTGGTCCAGCACGCCTATCATCTTTGATATTGAGGACCACCCTGATCGCATAACTGCGGCGCGTGCTTGCCGATGTTGGTCTCACCAACTATCCGCAACCTCAAGGTCACCAAGATGCTAGTTGACGGCGGGCGGCAAACCTGATCTCCTCCGCGGTGCTCCGAAGCTTCGGATCCTCGACGGCGAGCTCAAAGAGGCGGCACATTCCAAGGAATCAATCCGGGAAGGAGCAAGCGAAGGGAAGATCACGTTGCGGTAACATTTGGCAACGAGCTGAACTTTAGGGCCGAGAGGGTCACATTCGGCGTTGCTGATTTCCCATTGCCTTACAATGGGACACTTGGCAAATCCGGCACTCGCTAAGTTCATGGCAGCCTCTCATTATGCATACAACTTACTCAAGATGCCAGGCCGATAAGCATCATCTCTGTCCATGGCGACAAGAAGGATGCTCTTATCTGCCGACAAGATCTACCGGAAGCAGCAGCTGCAACGAGAAGCAAAACACTTGCATTTGAAGCTCCGGGGAAGAAGACCAAGTCCGGCAAGAGCTCGATGCCCACTCCGGCAAGCGCACCTCTTCGAGTGCTGCACTACCGTCGAGGACGCACCATCGAGCTCCACCGGCAAGTGCAAGAAGGCGATGGCAGCTCCGCCAAAGACCAAGAAGGTGTCCACCAAGGAGGGCGGCACCGGTGGTACCTTCACCATCGGTGCCTCTCTCGACCCTAAATAGGAAGGCGGCGCTCGTTGCTTTCCTGGGCGAACGTCGGCGTGTTTGCGTGGCAACCGTCGACATCCCGGTGTTCCTAGGAAAGTAATTGAGCACCGTCTTGTCGTTTGTCCTCATCGCGGCCCGTCAAGCGAAAGTTAGGAAGGTGCGGTGGGCGCCAAGAATTCATCGCAGAAGAGATCAAGAAATTGGAAGCGGCATGCCTTGTCGAGGAGTGCTCCATCCTCGTGGTTGGCCAATCCTGTAGTTGTGCGCAAGGCAAATGGGAAATGGAGACTTTGTATTGACTTCACGGATGTTAATAAAGCTTGTCCCAAAGACCCGTTTCCCTTGCGGCGCATTGACCAGATTGTTGACTCCACGGCTGGATGTGATTTGCTTTCATTTCTTGATGCATACTCGAGATATCATCAGATCTTCATGGCGAGAAGAGGATGAGGAGAAACCGCATTCATTACTCCATGTGGCACATACTTGTTTCATACGGATGCCTTTCGGTTTGAAGAATGCTGGTTCAACGTTTGCAAGGGAAGTTCATGGCGCTTTTGAGCGCAAATGCACGAAATGTAGAAGCCTACATGGATGACATAGTGGTCAAGAGCAAGGACAAAGTAACTACGGTTCAAGATTTGGATGAGACCTTTGCAAATCTGCGCCAAGATCAACCTCAAGCTCAACCCCGAGAAGTGCGTGTTTGGAGTCCCTTCGGCAAGATTCTCGGGTTCTTCGTGTCTCGGCGGGGAATTGAAGCCAATCTGACAAGATCAAGGCCATTGAGCAGATTGAAGCACCAAAGCGCGTCAAGGATGTCACGAAGACTTGCGGTTGCGTGGCTGCTCTCGGCAGGTTTATCTCTAGAGTGCATTGAGCAGCATACTGCCATTTTTCAAGATTTTGAAAAAGGCAGGTCCAATGAAATGGACTCCCGAAGCGGAGGCTGCGCTGCCAGACTTAAAGAGGTACCTGTCCTCTACTCAATACTTGTCGCACCTAAGCCACAAGAGAAGTTGCTGCTATATATAGCGGCAACCAATCAAGTGGTTAGTGCTGTGTTAGTAGCGGAGAGGGAGGCGGATTATGAGCTAGCAACCACGGCAGACACATCCAGCGACAAGCAGGGGGCTTCGCCGTCAAGCTCTGGTCCCGACAAGGACGGATCTGCGAGCGCGCATGAGCAGATGCACGAAAAGGATGGTGCAGCACCAGTTTACTTTGTCGGTTCCCTTCTGCGGGGGCTAGGTCAAGGTCCTCTGGTGTGCGAAATTGCTTTTCGGCCTCCTCATGGCCTCGAAAGCTGCGCCATTACTTTTAGGCAGATGAGCTCACGGTTGTCACTCGCTTTCCGGCTGAAAAGGATCTGCAGAATCCGAGAGGCAGAGCGGGATTGTCGAGTGGGCCTTTGGGAACTGTCAAGATTTGGCCTCAAGTTTGAAAGCACATCAACTATCCAAAGCAGAGCATTGGCAGAGTTCATAGCGGAATGGACCCCAACGCAAGATGAAGAAATTCCAGAGACGAGCATCCCCGTCAAGGAAGCGATCAAAGAGTGGTTGATGTACTTTGATGGTGCCTTCTCGCTGCAAAGGCGCCGGTCTTTGGCGTCTTTGCTTATAGCACCCATCGGAGAGCACCTCAAGTACATAGTCCAAATGCATTTTCCCAAGGAGCAAGCAACAAACAATACAGCAGAGTATGAAGGTTTGCTTGCCGGTCTCGAGATTGCGATGAGACCTTGGGATTAAGAAGCTTATTGTCAGAGGTGATTCGCAGCTTGTCGTCCGCCAAGTGAACAAAGATTATTAGAGTCCATTGATGGAAGCCTACGTTGATGAAGTGAGAAAGCTAGAAGAACACTTTGACGGCCTACAAATGGAACATGTTCCAAGAGCTCAAAATGATATTGCCGATGGCTTTGTCAAAGTGCGCTGCACTTAAGTTGCACAATGGAACCAGGGATTTTTGTGCTCAAGCTAACTCAGCCAACCGTAACACCGTCAACTGGGCAGAGCAAGAAGAGGAAGTTGATCTCTGGTGACTACTTTCCGGCAGAGCTTCCCGAAGCCGCCGCCAAGAAGGTCCCCAAGATCGACACCAACAGTGAGGCGAGTCTGCTCCGACAAGCCCTAGGGTTTGTTTCGTTGAAGCGAGCGCTCGACAAGTTTTGCTCGGCAAGCTTGCCGGGCGATCAAGCTCGGCTGAACCGCGGGTTCTTGCCGTGGAAGCTGATGTTCCTTGGCAGCGAATGTGCCTTTAGTCCTTGTTGTCGAGCCGCAAGCTCCAAAGCATGGGCACAATGAGATTGTCCATTTCCTTGAGACGGAGAACTTCCGAAGAGCAAGAAGAAGCTGAAAGAGTAGCCCGGCGGTCAAGTATGTACCGGTTTGTCGGACACTGCATGTATGCGAAGGAGACTCAACGGTGTGAAATTGAAGTGTATTCATCGGGAAGAGCGGACAAAAGCTGTTGGCGAGAGATACATGGAGGCATATGTGGTCACCACATTGGCGCGGAGCACTTGCCGGCAAAGCATTCCGGCAAGAAGGTTTCTTTGGCCGACAGCCCTCCGGAGATGCAAGCGCACAAGTAACCAAGTGTGAAGGCGTGCGGTTCGGTCCAAACAGATACACCAGCCCGGCTCAAGCTCTCGGGCGATCCCTTTATCCACGGCCATTTTTGGTGCAGGGCTCGACATCCTCGGCCCCTTCCCCGAGCTGTCGGGGCTTTGAGTACTTATGCGTTGCAATCGACAAGTTCACAAAGTGGCGGAAGTGGAAGCGATGAGGAAGGTGACAACGGTCGGCCGATCAAGTTCTTGGTCGATTGTTTGCCGTTTGGAATCCCTAACGGGATCATCACCGACAACGGCACACAATTCTGAGTCGCACCTTCATGCGATGCGTCCAAGATCTTGGCGCCAAGGTCTGCTTTGCTTACATTGCTCATCCGAGAAGCAGCGGTCAAGCGAGAGAGGAAAATGCTAAAGTGCTGGCGGGCTCAAGACCGAGAACTTTCGACGGGCTGCACAAGTGCGGAAGAAACTGGATTGAGGAGCTCCGGTGGTTCTTTGGTCGATCAGACGACGCCAAATCGAGCCAGCGCCGACACCTTTTGCTCTAGTCTATGGAGCAGAGGCAGTTCTCCCCACGGAACTCAGATCACGGGTCACCTCGAGTACTCGCTTATGATGAGCTTGAGCAAGAGCAGGCTGCGACAAGATGACGCTACCGCTCCTTGAGGAGGATCGTCTTCAGTCATTGCACGAGCT
This sequence comes from Aegilops bicornis, assembly GCA_021605145.1. Classification (NCBI taxonomy): domain Eukaryota; kingdom Viridiplantae; phylum Streptophyta; class Magnoliopsida; order Poales; family Poaceae; genus Aegilops; species Aegilops bicornis. The sequence continues at coordinate 317,344,767 of CM038674.1, read as the reverse complement.
GCTCGTTACTAGCAAGCTTTGCGTCGCTACCATAGCCGCAAAAGTCGGTGCGGAAGCCTCGAGGAAGGCGACCTTGTTCTTCGGCGCGTTCAGTCCGCCAAGAATTCAAACAAGTTGACACCGAAGTGGGAAGGCCCTTATCGGGTGAAACGAGTCACTAGGCCTGCCGCTGTCCGCCTTGAGACTGAAGATGGCATTCCGGTGAGCAACTCCTGGAACATTGAGCATCTTCGTAAGTTTTACCCGTCAGAAGGCGCGATTGCGAACCTGTTCCGGCAACCACCTTTTGTACAAGTCTTGCCGATGTTGCATGTAATCCTTTGTACAAAGCCGAGCGCATATCCCGTGCATAAGTAAAGCTCATGTGTTGCGCACAACTTGTCAAATTCATGCTTTCATCATTTTATTGCATGTTTTGGCTAACACTTTGTGCAGCACCCACACCCGGTAAGCAATATCGAGCCGCTGGGCTCCATAACTTTATTTCTCTTCTTTCTCTTTTCTCAAAGAAAGGAAGGTTCCCTCGCGCACAAGTTAACCAGGGGGAAGGAGAAGATAATACTATGGACCAAGCGTTGCTTGAGGAAGTTTCGCCTATATCGGGAAGCAAACGATGAAAAGCTAAGTTGCCCAAGTTTGAGCAATCAGTTCTTAAATTTTTAAGTTATCTTCCTCGAACGATAGTACTTTATATGGAAAACCTGCGCGGAGGAACCAACTCGCAGCTAGTCGCGCCTTACTTTGTTTCGAGTCCGCTCAACAACTTAAGTGAGCTGCAGCTAGTCGCGACAAGGTTGCTTGTCGGAGGCGACACCGCCACGAAGTGGCCGACGTTCACTTTTCGATGCTTTCATGGCAAAGGTGCTGCAAGACAAGTTCCCTAAAAGCGTAGGGCAAAACGCATTACAAAGGAAGGAATCAAGTAAAGGAAATAACATTGCAATCATCGCCTAAGATAGAGTTATATTACAAAATAGCTGGTCGTAGATCTAATAAATTATTCTAAACATGATCGGCGACAAGGGAAAGATAAAATTGGCGGCCTAGTCTCACGCGGGTCGCCATCAACCCGCTTGATCTTGCCCACCTTGTCCACAATGGGTGCGACAAGGGCTTTGAGCGCCTCCACATCGACATCTGGCGGCAAGGATCACGAGGACGCCCGTTGAGGTTGAGGCACGGATTGCGGAAGGCCACCTTCATCAACACCTTCTGGAGGGCTCCTGCATAGATCTGGCGCGATTCCTCGGCCAGCTGCTTTGGGATATCTTCCCGGAGTCGCTGGAGAGCCGTCACCACGCCCTTGAAGAACAAGCTAAGCTTGGCGCTGGGTTGGAGGTGCTCGTCGGAGGAGTATCCAAGATCCACCATCCCCAGCTCCATCAGCTCGTTGTGGAAGGCGGCGGCAGTATCCACGAGACCTTCGGTCCATTGCTCCACGCTCTCCCTCAAGGCGCTCTGGGTGGCAACAACATTCGCCAGCAGCTCCTCGTTGGCCTTGATCTTCTCCAACAGGCCCGCCTCCCGCTCCTTGGCGCCGTCCAGCGTCTGCATCAGGGTGGTCAGCTTCAGCTCAAGATCTGCCTTGGAATCCTTGGTGGTGTCGAGCTCCTTGCTCCTATCGGCGAGACGGCCCTGCAGCTTGCCAAGAGTGTAGGCATCCTTCTCGCGCTCGTGCTTGAGCGCAGCAAGCTCCTCGCCGCTCTCGGAGATCGGCCTCCAGCTGCGTCACCTTCGTCTCCAACTCTCCCTTGGCGGCCTCGGCGGCTGCGGCAGCATCCTTCGCTTCCTTAAGAGCCCCGCCAAGTGACTCCTCGTGCGCGACAAGCTCTTCCTCATAGCTGTCAAGATTGATCTTCCGCTGCGCCAAATCGCCTTCTTACGCAGATAGCTTCTCGGCAGCAAGCCTTTGCTGCTCCTCGACCTCAGCCTTCTCAAGGATGAAGGCTGTGCGCTCTTCAGCAAGTCGCTCCCGCTCTTCCGCTATGTTCCGGAGAGTTTCTTGGTTGGCGCCCCGGAGCTCTTCTGCGTGTTTCTCCATGTCTGCTCCCGCCCTCGCGACAAGTGCTTCACGGGACTCCAACTTGGCTTGTCGGACGCGGTAGAGCGACAACAGCTTCTTCAGCAGCTGCTCCTCCTCAGACTCGCCACTGCTGCTGCTTGGCGCGTCCACCAGCGTCGGCCAATGAGGCGAGCAGCTCTTCATCGAAGGTTTCTCCTTCGGCCGGCGCCTGAGCTCGACTCCCATGGGAGCTTGATGAAGACGCCATCGCCGGCCTTCAAGTAGGCGCTGGGGCTCTTGAACTGGACGCTATGGCAGCGGCGGAGGGATCGGCGGTCGGTGTAGCGCCTGGCGATCCTGCGGCCTCAGGGCCGTCAGTGCGATCGCCAGACCCCTCGCCAGCTTCTGCGACGACAGCCTTGGTGGCCTCTTCGCCGGCAGGCTCGTCAGTGCCGGCTTCTTCTTCCACGACGGCGGCTTCGTCAGTGTTGCCGCGCGCGCCCTCCTCGCCGGCGACCTCGGTCTCCATCGGCTCTGTGGCGGACGGATGAAGAAAGTCAAGCAAATATTCAAAGATAAAATCAGAAGAAGAAAAACACAAGGGAAGTACTCAGGCAAGAAGGTTACCTGCGCTGGGGGCTGCGGTCATGGTCTCCGTCGCCAAGGGATCGCTGGTGCCGTCCCTTGCCGGAGAAGGCTCCCTTGCCGGAGAAGGTTCCCTTGCCGGAGAAGACTCCCTTATCGGGGAGCGCTCCCTTGCTGGGGAATCCACCCTTGGCGGCGTAGTCGAAGCAGAAGGAGGCTGCTCTGCTTCTACACAAGTCAACAGTCAGATATCAGCAAAGGAAAAAGCACCCGTGCACGCCGAACAGAAAGAAATAGACCATATACTTATGTTGGGGGCTGCGCTGGGGGCTGCTTTGAAGGAGAGTTGCCTCACCCGGCAAGGTTGTCTTGGACGCGCCTCCTGCCGTCGCAGTGGGTTCGTCCTCGACGACAATCACCGGGGTCTTGGCGCTCTTCGACGCTCTACGGGCCAGCGTCACGAAAAGGAAAGAGTTCAGAGCAAGCAAATCAGATTCAAGATGAAGCAACAAAATTGAGGAAATACAAGCACAATATTGAAGCTTACTCTTCTTCTTCCTCATCGGAGCTGAGCGCGGAGAGATCAAACTCCGGCTCGCCTCCGGTGCGACGAGGCGAAAGAGTGGGCTCTCTTGACCGCTTGGCGGAGGTGTCGGCGGTGGCCTGGGAGGACCCGCCCCAGTTGTCGCAGCAGTGTGGGGTGCTCCCGCGGCAACGTTGCTTGCCTTGATAGGCCAGCGTCGCTGGCGCGCTTCTGGCTGTTAGCCCGTCTGCCGCCCGTCTCGTCTCCGGCCTTGCGGAGACGCCTCTTCTGGAGCAGGGGCTCCGTTTGCGGCAAGCCGGATGGTGGGGAAGAAGCGCCCTCGGCTGGTTCGCTCGACTCGGCCTCGGCTTCGCAAGCTCTTCCTCACCAGCGAACTCCCTTCGCTCGGCAAGGCTGCCGCCTCTGCTGCATCTGCCTCCTCCACGGTGTACCGAAGGCGCCCGGCGTCGGCAGTCTTGCCGCCTCCTCCAGCCTGGTGGCAATGCGCTGCATCTCATAGTCGGTGGTGTCGCGGGTGAGCTTCTTCTACTCGTCGGGGCGGATCGGCATTTCTTCCAAGATGTCGAAGAATTTCCGCACGACGTCGTCCGCAGGCTCTTGCCAGGTTGGAACGATCCCATGAGAATCGCTGGCGGCATCATGGCGCGGATGCGGTCGGCGCAGAATTGTTGCACAATGGGACGACCCCCTCGGCAACCTAAACCACTCGGGTGATCGGGGTCATGCTTGAACAGCTCTAGCAGCATCGCATCCAACTCCAAGACGGTGAAATTCCAGTTGAGGCCCGGCGCAGCCTCATGATGTCCGCTGCGTTTTGAAACTCCCAAGCAGGTCTCCTCCTCTCCTGCAAGGGAAGCGATGCGGCGAAGGAAATCTGCGCCAAGCTGCGCCACAGATGAGTCCGGCAAGCACGAGGCGCAAGATCCGGTCACAGCAATCTTCAACCTAGCATCTTCGGCACCAAGTTGCTCCAATCGTTGCCGCCAAGCACTATTGGGGTTTGGCGCAGGGCAGTGAAGGGCTGCGGGTTCTCCTCAACGATCCAACACCAATTGGCTCTCCACTCCTCCCATTTGCTGCGGAACTCTCCTTCCAGATAGGCCTCTTTCTTGCCGACCCTGGAGACCCAAGCAATCCCTCCGGCAAGCGGCTCCCCTCTCTCAACGCGGGGCATGAAGAAGTGGCGGAAGAGGGCTACGTTTGGGTGGATCCCGACAAAGTTTTCGCAAAGGTGTGCGAAAACTGCCATGGTCAGGACAGCATTGGGGGTGAAATCAAGGAGGCAAAACCCGTAGGTGTTCATGATATCGCAGAAGAATTCAGAAAAGGGCGGACAGAGCCCGCAATAGAAGAAAAGCGCAAAGAAAGGGTACCCAGTTGGGGCTAGTTCCGAAGCGGTGGCGGGGAGTACCGATGCGGCGCATGCGCCGCACGTCTCCGTCGACGGAAGAGGTAGTAGCCCTCCCTCGGCTCGCTGCGTCGAGCTGGGGAGAAGATGGCCCGCTCCTTCGCGGCGCCCTTGAGCCGCTGCGCCTCGGCCGACTTCACGCCCTTCCCCTTGTCGGCTTTCGGAGCCATGGCGGAGGCGGTGGAGGAGAACAACGGCGTTGATGGCGCTGTGGCGAAAGGGGGCAGAGCGCTGCTCTCTTCACACTAGAAAAGAAGGGGGGAGTGGCGGTGGTTTTCGAGACGAGACAGCAGTGGCGAGGTGGGCGACCTGCCCCTGCTTCCCCTGTTTATAAGGAGGGAGAGGGGGCGGACGTTCCGCTTTTCCTAATAAAGAAACCCCCCACGATCTCTCCCACGACGCCACGTTCGACGCGTGTTGTTCGTGGGGGACGTGGTGGGTCCAGGGCAAGTTACGGCATGATCAAGGCCGCGTGTGACCGTGCCTTTGTTTTGGGCTGGCGCCGGCGCTTCGGCACCGTGTGTGGCCAGCCGGGGGCTCTGTCCGGTGTACTAGAGTAGGGGTACCCTAGTATCCCGAACTTCGTGCACGGCGATTCTTGACACCAGCGGCAAGGCTTGCTGGTCACCGCCAAGATCCTCCGTGGTTCCTTTGGAGCCATTCAAGAACAAAGTATTTAACCAAGAAGACAAGGCCCCGGCAAGAGGAGCTTGCCGGGAAGGCCACTCAAGGCACGCAGAAGACAAGACCCCGGCAAGAGGAGCCTGTCGGGAAGGCTCGGAGAGCGACAAGTCTCCGGACGCGACAAGGATTCAGCCGCGGCAAGGCACTTGCCGCGGCAGGGAACCTCTCTTCATCTCCGCTGCAGCTCATCCACCAACGTGTCGCCATGGGACCATTCCATGCGCGCGTGTCAAGAGGCTGTGCAGCCAGCGGGGAGCAGCGATAAGCGGCGGCGACAAGCTTGCCATCGTGGCGAACGGTGGCGCTCTGACGGTCCCTGTTGCCTTTGTTTAGGCGGCATGTGGACGGGCATTTAATGCTTTTGTCCCTTGCCGTCGGGGTTAGGTAGAGTACACTGTACCTTTGTACAAGTAGGTGTACCAACCACTAGTTTTACATTTGTACCCCGTCTACGTTGCCACTGCCGGAGCCTTTGAGCATATAAAAGGAGGCCCATGCGCAACGTAGAAGGGGTTGGTCAGTCGATCAGTTCCCTCCAGGTTTGAACACTCTCACGCTAGGTCTCGGTAGCAGCTGGAGTATACTGTAGCTCTCAGCGCTCCCTAGCAAGAACACAATACCATTAGACAAGCAGCAGTAGGAGTATTATCTCTCCGGAGAGCTCCGAAGCTGGGTAAACTGCTCGTGTGCTTTGCCTCGATCCGCTCTTCGTGCAATCTCCGCCCCCCTCCGAACCAAAAGGGACTCGGTCCGCCGGTCCCATAGGTGTTCGTGGGTCCGATCAGCCTCCCCGACAGAAATATTCTCTAAAAATTCCAAGAAAATTCTATCATGTCACATATGACATATTATATGATCTTGCCAAGTCTCATGACTTGGAGAACAATATAACATCATCAAATCCCCTCAAAACCATTTATGTCCATTTTGAAGTTTGAGCAAGTTTACATTGCCAAACATTTCCAAATGTTCTCAAACCTTGTGAACATGCTCAAATTTTCTAATTATTCATCTAGACCAAGTGGCACAAGTTGGAGAACAAGTTAACTTGATCAAAGGGCCCCAAAACCCTTCCTGTCCAGAACCAAATTTGAACAACTCTACATTGGCAACTTTCTCATTTTGATCTCAACTTTTGTGGACATGTTCAGAACCTCAAATGATGACACTTCACCAAGTGGTGCACCAAGGAGAATAGTTTTGCATGTCTAGATCTTGGAAAACTCATTTATGTTGATTTCTAGGGTTTACAAAAGTTGCATTGGCAACTTTGCCCAAATGGACTCAACCTTGGTGGAACCTATTATTATCTCATGCCATTTGACCCTGTCAAGCCTCATGACAAGAGGAGTTCATCTTCTTGCCCAAACCAGCAACAAACACCTTCTGCCATTTTACTAAAACCCCTGTTTTGACCACTTCCACTCTTCTCCATGGCCTAAACCTTTTGCCACAGCCCCTCCTAGACCTCTTCTACCTCTAGTAGCAATGGCCGCATCTCGGATCAATAATTGAGGGGTGAAACCACCTCTTTTACCCCTCTGGCCAGCCCTTGCACCCCTCTTCCTCACCTCCCTCCTCACTCCAGTGGACACCCAAGGCATCCAAGGCTTTCCCCTCATTCTTTACTCCTCCCTGGAGCTACCAGACATGCTTGGCCGGGCCCACTTTGCCAAAAAAATGGCATGCCGGCCATTTGCACGCTCTAGAGCGCGCTACAGTGCACTCCCGTACTATAGACGCCCCCTGCCAACCACCTCCGGCCACCTCGGGCCTCCCTGGCGCGCGCGACGATGCGCCTCGGTGTCCGCAGCATGCTAAGCCCTGGTCCCCCTCTTCCTTCTCCCTCCTACGGCCTCCCTCACACGTACGCCATGGCCGTCCGAGAGCTCCAATGAGCACGCTAACATGCGCGGCGCCTCTGGCCCCTCCTGCTCCCTCTATTCCTTCCCCTGGTCGTGGACCACATCCACAAACGCCCCGGACACGCTCATTTGAGCCCCCGTGACCCACAGCGCCGGCACCAGCCTCGCCGGAGCTCTAGTCCACGGTGAACCACGGGCGGGCTATCCATAGGCCTCCCCGTGCCATTCTCTCCTCACCCCTCGCTCTCTGCACCTCCCAATCCACCCCCTACTCCCCAGTTCGTCTCCAGGAGCACCCGAGCTCGAGATCGGGCTCGAGCTCCGCCGCTTTGTCTCGCCGGAGTTTGCGAGGTACAGGCCTTCCCCGCTCCTCCTCTACCCCGATCTGAAGCCGCCTCCTCCCACTGATCATTTCCCCTCTCTCCCCCGCCTCATTTGCAGCCGGAGTCGACCGGAACGACCACCACCCGACGCTCCTCCGCCGTGCCTCCTCGTCGCCGGCGAACCAGGCAACTCCGGTGACGTCCACCACCACCACCCGAACAGCGACTCCACGTCGAGTCCAACCGTGCCGTCAGCTCGACCCGCCGTGCCCTGCATCGCCGCCGGTGAGCACGCCGGCCCTCTGGTCGCGAGGTCAGAGATGACAGGCGGGCCCTGCCTATCATCCTCACCTCTCTCTCGCCCTCTCTCTGTCCCACTGGCAACTGGGCCCCGCCCATCAGGTTGAAAAACCTGGCGCGCGCGCCGCTCGGCTCGCCTGGGCCGAATCGCCTCTGGGCTGCTTTGCCTTTGTGGCCTTTACGGCCCGATGACACAGCGCTAGTTTTCTTTAGCTTTTTCTGTTATATTTCAAATAATTCCACAGATTTGAATATTTATCCAAATTAAATGTTTCCAACTCCTAAACTCTTCTGAAAATCCCACCTATTTAAAGGTGTAACTTTCATAAATATCCATCAAACTTTTCTGTACTGTTCAAATTTAAATTCAAATTTGAGCATTTAAATCCTTCTTTGAAAATCCATTCCCACTATTCCTTAACTCCAAATCCAAAACTAGGAATTTTCCCCTTCTTAGATTTCCCCCTAAAATTTATCAAAAATGAGTTGACATTTTTCTGAGCACTTTGGTTTTTCTGTTTTACTATTGCCTTATTTTCTCGTTATTTTCTTGCGACGATTAGATCCCGTATTAGACGAAGTTGCTGAAGAAGAAGAAGGAAAAGGATTTGAAGAACTTGAGGACCAAGCCAAACAAGGCAAGCAACCCTTTGACCATGACACCCCTCTTGTTCATCGGTACCCTTTTTCCGATTGCATGATGATGAAATATGACGGTTGTAAACTTGTTGAGAACCACCCCATGATGCATACCCCTACTCATGACCTTACCTTGTTCATGATTGCATTGTTAAGAGACTAGTTGATGCATATTGATGCATGTGTACCATGAACTCTTCGTGGTTACATTCTTTCGAAAACCCCATCGGGTGCCCCTAATGCCCTTGGGAGATGTTGAACTAAGGTCACCACTTGAGGAAGAAGTGGTGTACCAAATAGAGCTTTTGGTGTGTGTGTGTAAAATGATGGATTAGATTTATGTGTGACTACCGTCCCAACCAAACATGTGCAACCACTCTACCCCTTTATGGGACGGGGCATTATTGATTACTTAGGCTGATACTAGCATGGTGCCCTAATTACTAGTGACGGGGGTGACTTGAGGTCACTCTCGGGACGGGGTCGTGCTTGGATAGGCGGCCATGACTCTTTTCACAGGGCACCGGACACACCGTTGGTCCCCTCGTGTATGCGTAATAATGTGAAAAGGGCAGAGTCCCGTGATCTTTTCCTTATACACGAGGGCCGTGTATCAACGAGTGGACCCTATGTTAGTATCGTCTAGGGAAAGGTAATGATCGGGTGCTTCCCCCGAGTACTTGAGGTACTGTGGGATCGTGGATGACACAGAAGCTTCCCGGATCTTGTGGGTAAAGTGCGCAACCTCTGCAGAGTGTCAAAATATTCGAATAGCCGTGTCCACGGTCAAGGACAGTTGGGAGGTGCTACTTAAACTATGTCCAGAAATTTTACAATCTCCGTGCATGTGTGTGTGGAAGAGAACTATTTGTGTCAAGGTGGTGACTTGACATGTTGAATGAAATGGCATTTATCCAAACCCTATTTATGTTGATATATGTAACCTGTTCTGAAGGTTACCCATGTTCATTGATGCATATCTCACAAGTCGATAGGACATCTCAACTAGCTTGAAGCTAGGTTGCTTAACTGTTGTATAGTTGCATTGTTACTTTGAACCAAATCATGGGTTGCTTGCGAGTACATTCAAAGTACTCATTGGCTTGCCACTGGTTATTTAATTGGCCAGGCATGGAAGAGCAGGAGTTCGAAGAAGAGTTCTTTGGAGACGAACATGCGAACTAGGACGTTTCCCACTCAGAATGCCTGTAGGGTTAAGGCAGATGGCATGTGTTCTACTTATCGACGAAGATTTCCGCTGCTTAAGTTTATTTGGTATTCAGCCCCTGTGGCTTTATCTATGTAAGACTTGACCATAATGGTCATCATTTGTGTAAGACGGTATGTATGGATGTAAGACTCTTGTTATTCAACTTCTGTGTTGTAACACCCCAAAAATTTTAACCAGGTTTTAGTTATTAAAATTTTGCCAAGAGTTTTAAAAATTTTGCCTGCAAGAATATCTCTGTGGATTTCAAAAAATTTCTTTTAATATTAAGGAGTTTTTCCCAAGTGGGTCCTTCCAAACATTTTGGACTTATATGCCCTCCCTTTAAAAACATCTCTCAATCAGTAGATTTAATAGTTAAATTATTTCACCCCGAGCTTTATTCATTAAAATGACTTGTTTTAAATTTTGGAGCTCCTTTTTGTACTACAACCAGTTGATAAATTTAACTAAAAATCCAACCAAAATTTGGAGATGTCATGTGATGTCTCTAAATCACTTTTGTGCAATAATATATTTCATTCATTGCATATTTTGAGTTCTACACATGTTTTTATTCTCTGGTCCAGTGGGAAATTTTACACTACAACCCTTTTAAATATTTGTTTCTAGCTTCCACCAAAATTATGGGATGTTGGCTGTATCATATTATTCAACTTTATGCAAAAACCCAGTGGTGTTATTTGAAATTTTTGAGTGAATCAATCTCATCGCCATTCTGGTCCAACATGATGATTTGTACAGCAACCATAGTCTTACTTGCTCTTTGGCCCTAGATTCTTTCTCCTACTTGTAGTCCTCCTTGCAAAACCCCTAAGTCCAGGAGCTTGCACTCATTTGATCATTTTTGGTTCAAGTTATAATGCCATCCACCTCCTGTCCAGATTTGAAGTTCTGCAAAACTTGCACTAGCAAGTTTGTGCTTTTCACAAACCAACCTCACCACCCTCTCTTTAACCTAAAGAGACCCCACTCTGGAAGTTTTGGTCACTCCAAGAAATGCCTAAGTGCCTCTGGCATTTTGTCAAACACCCTGTGGGCATGAATATTTTTGGCATGATTGTTAGTTTGTGTTGTGAACTTCCCCATCTGTCCAAACCAAGTTGTCTAGTAGCCTGCTAGTGGTCTCTAACCTAGACCTGTGGATTTGCATTTGATCTCTAGCAGTTTTGGCCATCCTGGCATTTCATCGAGGAGACGCGTGCATGCGGGCCTTGGCGAGCCACGTGTTTTGCGATGTCCGCGCCCGAGCAAGCGCGCCCCTGGATAAACCTCCCCGAGCTCATCCTGATCCTTTCCCCCTCGCCGCGTCGCGCCAAGAGCCCAGACCGCCTGGCTCGCTTCTGATGGCGCGCAGCAAGCTCCTTGGCGGCACGCTTGCGGCGGCGCATCCATGGACGGCGCCGCCCAAACCTCCTCCGCTTCGCCACCTGCCCCTTAAGCATCTCCGGCTCACCGCAGCCGTCGTCCCTAAGCAGCGTCGCCGCCACGTCGCCATTGCTACAGAATGACGGTCGCCGCCATCCTTATCGCCGGCCGCCTCGGAACCGACCTCCACCGCGTATATAAGGGCCCCGGAGACCAATCGAGTTCTCGGGCAACCTCTTCTGATCCCCCTAGAGCTACCGCGGCCAGCGATCGAGGAGGAAGGCCTTCTTCCCGAGTCCGCCGGTTCGATCGCCGCCTCGTTCCGCCGATTCCGCCGCCACGGTGCCCTCCCTCTCCATTCTCTCCACCAAGAACTCCCCTCCCTCTCATGAGTGCAACCTCAGCTCAATTTTGGTCAAGACCACCGTAGCCCCAAACCCACTATCCACCCGAGCGCCCGGCTCCGCCCGCGAAGCTTCGTCGCCGGCAACTCCGTCCATGTCGGCGACCATGGCGGGTACCTTGACTTCGTCTCGACACCCTAAGCACACCCATATCCTCGGATCGCCAAGAGGCGCCCCGTTCGTAAGCAAAACCTCGCCGGAGCTCCGCCTCCGTTCGGTCGAGAGGGCAGCAGCAGCGTGGCTGGTCAAACGACCCGATGGGCGGCGGGCCCACCGTCAATGACCCAGCGCATGTCCACGCAGGAGTAAGTGGAAGCGCTTTTTCCGAATACGCCTTCGACGTGTTTTCTTTTAAAACGTTTTCTTTTCTGTTTTATTTTAAAAACAGATTTTTAACCAAACTTTGACCTGCTGTATCTTTTAAAATACAACTCCAATTAAATTGATTCTTTTTCCTACCTCTTTCAAATATTGTCTAGTTTATTTTAAGATTTATTTGAAATATTTTCAGAACAACTTTTGTGCTGTTTTTATTTTTGTGTGCTAATTCTTTTATATTTTTAAAATAGGGTTTTTGAAGAGAGGAGAATTATTTCAAGAGTTAGAAATGCACCCTGCCTTCCCGTGACCTGAAGGCAAGCATTCTGAACCCCGGCATAATATTTTTGTGTATTCGTTGGCACGTTTATAACATCACCTCATTTCGGAGGACTCGTTATTTCATGTGATATGATCATGTGCATGGATGCATATTAATGATTTCCATGCTGTTGGGAATGAACACACTTGTGATGATAATCATCCTCATGTGCCTTGCATGCATGCCGGAAGAAGTCCGGGAAAAACCTCTGCCTTGGGTAGGCATGAGTTTGTCATCGGTCTCCGTCGGGACGGTTATGTCCGGTATGGCATGGTAAGGTATAGTGAGCAGTGATTCTGTTGGTTGAATTATTTTCTCTATATATGTCATGCAGGGAAACTTATAAACCTCCTGAGTCGACCATAGATCGATTCTTGTGCCAGCAACCCCCATACTTGTTTCGTACTACCACTCGTCTCTACATCAAGTAGAGTACGGTTCTGTAAGTTGTCAACCTCTTTCTGGCACACACCGTACAGAGAGGCCAGGGTGGAAGATACCGGTTGTAGCTGGTAGGCAGGCCACCTGGTCTGGGGGCATGGGTGTTCCCGGTTGAGACCGAGAGGGGAGGCCACCCCTTAGAGCGCGCGATATAAATTTGATCCCATGCTACGCGAGGTTGTAGCCTCCCCACTTAGAGTTTGCTTGACAGGTGTCGTGGGTGATTCGGAACACGTGTGAGTTAAGCTGGTGTGTGCAAGTTAGGTGTGCTTTCAACAAAAAGATCAGAGAGCGGAATTAGTCCCAATGGACTAAAGGAATCATTACTCGTGGGTAAAGAGTACACCCTCTGCAGAGATTAAACCTATTGAATAGCCGTGTCCATGGTTAAGGATTACGATGCAGGATGGGTCAAGTGTCGGTCTTAGTGTCGGTCTTGGAGGTGAAGTCATTAAATCAGAACTGATATTACGACTTGTGGCATGTGATAATGATGATTATTATTTTGTTGTGGACTAACCCGTGATATTATTGGTATTATTGAATATCCCTGGGACGGTTCTACCTCCTGGATATTCACTATGATTGTTTTTTTTCTTTTAAAGCCCTTTATGTGGTGTCGCTCAGATGCCCGACTGTGGCATTTCTTCTAAAGCCCTTTATGTGGTGTCGCTCAGACGCTTGCATTGTGGCATTTCTTTTAAAGCCCTTTTTCCGGTGCCGCCAGACGCCCGACCGTGGCATTTCTTTTAAAGCCCTTTATGTGGTGTCGCCAGACGCTCGACCGTGGCATTTCTTTTAAAGCCCTTTATGTGGTGTCGCTAAGGCCTTGCGGTAATAACATTTCTTTTAAAGCCCTTTATGTGGTGTCGCTAAGGCCTCGATCGTAACATTCGTTTAAAGCCCTTTACGTGGTGTCGCTCAGACGCCCGATTGTGGCATTTCCTTGAAGTCCTTTATGTTATTTATTTCATAATTTTTATACTACCATATCATTGCATAATTCGCAAATAACATGTTTGCACGCATCAGAGTTCATTTACCTTTTGTGACTGACGTCATGGGCACAAATATTTTTGAACATCGTTGTTATATTATTCCCGTGTTCATAATGTTTGCGAGTACATTCCAAGTACTCACTGGCTTGTCCCTGGCTATTGTCTTGGCCAGATTTCTTGCGCAGAAAGGAGCGACCGTGTTGGCAGCTCCAGAACCTAAGCAACGGTAGCAGCCTCACAAAGATAGGAGTTAACCTGGTCAGCTCTTCCCGTGGGAAATGGAGTCCCATAGACACTGAAGATTTACAACCCGCTTCTGCCATCAACCGCTAGAAACCATTTGTTGTACTCACAGACCAGAATGGTCCTGTACCACATATTTCTGTGTTTTGCTTGGAGTTTCTATATCAAGTTGGTGCCTCATCAGCTAACAGTAATCCTGGGGCTGATGAGCACAAGGGCCATTTTCTGGGAATTAATACCCAGAGAATCGGTCGCCACAGACTTGGTATCAGAGCCAGGCTGACCATTGGCTAATTCTATCCCAGCCAGGTCGTTAAACTTAGGCAACCAACCCACCAGACCCTAACCAAACCCCAGCCAAGCTTCCCGTACAAGATAGCCACACGGTGAGCCCGACACATTTGGCAGTCGGTGCCCAACTTATCCGCCTAGCCTGTCAATCACGCGCCAGTGACCGGTGCCCATAATGTCTCATTCGCAAGAGTGCTAAGGAAGACTCCGTCCCCTTCTCTATAAAAGGGCACGCTAGCCTCAAACCAGCACGGCACAACCTCTACCCCAAACCGAGCCATAATGCCTGGTCCCGTAGTGCACAATGAGACCACAACAACCAATCTTGGAGGTTTCGTGACCATACTCGCAAACCTCACCCGTCGTGCCTACGCGTTAGAAGAACCCCCAGAATATGTTGTGTACCAAGGACCCATGGGCAGTGAAAGCCGTCAGTTTTGGGCCACTGTGCACATCTACGGTAGGGGTCTGTCGCGAAACGCCCTACAGGTTCACGGAAGAACAACTTCCTTTGAGCCACAAGCCATCCAACTAGCTGCTCGAGAGGCTATAGTTCAACTCCGGCAGTTGTCGCCCAGAATTAACTGTCGCTCATTCTACTACTACCCCAGGCGTGAAGGGTATGGTAGACCCCCCCAAGTTGCCAACGGAAATCACGAGACGGATCCCGCATTGTTGCACCTAGTGCGCTATGTAAGTGCACTAGAGGCCTTGTTCGATCAAATCAATATTGATCTGATCACAGCTCGAGGAGAGCTGGCTCGCCGAGCCCCGGTAAGCATAGAAACCGAGGCCGACACCGACAACCCGATCGTGCTTTGTTCGGACACCCGATTGATACCCCGAGGTCAGCCTCCAGCCATGATCCAAGATCTTGTGATGACCCCAAGTGCTTCGTCGCCTTTTGGGAACACACTCCAACGGGATTGTGGCCAACAATCCCCGCGATGGTCATCATAGCAACCCCGACCCTGCAGTTCCTCCACCATCTCCGGCTAATCCCAACGGTGAGACCCGTGGAGAAGCCTCAGCATCCTCGAGGCAGGACCGTTTAGATGTAAACGAGGTAGACTAAGTCACCCGAGTATAGTGCCGAGTCTCGGTGTATTCTCACTTTGTAATCATGTAACCTTGTGAGTAAGCGCCGCCTGTCGTTGTGCCTCTGTTTTAATAGTAGCTTTGCGTAGTTTGTCAGCACATAGTTGCACATTTTCTGGGCACAACTACCAAGACCAACCCCGACGACACCCACAAAGAATACGTCTCTTTATGAGATATGTGTATCCCGACAACGACCCGATTCTTGGAGGTAATCTGGCATATTTATTACCTTTCACCACGGTAAATAAATCAGCACAGGTGTTATATAAGAAGGCCACCTTGTGACCTTACCAAGCACCCCACACCTTGTGCACCACCCTCACAACCTTTTACCTACCATGTCGAGCCCTAGTATTTATCTGAGAACCCCAGATGCAACCCCGGGTAGTTTTGTCAAAATATTGTGGGACTTTACTGCAGTACCATGGGTTCTACCCAGCCACCCCAAAGACGAGCTGTTCAAGTCAAGAATCACCTCTTCCACTTCGGAATATTGGGCAGCAGTACACATCCCTCCCGAAGACCCCAACCAAGATCCAACAGAAGTTTCCTTTGTGGGGAAATCTATGCCAACCCCACGCTTGGCCATAGAAGCTGCTGCAAAAGAAGCGACCGCTCGTCTTCGATCCATGATGCCCTATGACCATGGCGAGGATATTATTACTTTCCGAGCCGCAGCCCCGGAGGAGTAGTATCATTTCCGGTGGGCGGATTGAGAGAGACCCAGTGCTAGCCAACCTTATCCGATTACATCATCGCCAAGAAGAACATTTGAACCAGCGAGTAATGGATTATCTCCAGTGTCTCGCTGATTTGAACCCTCAGATTGCCATCGGCAGGCCACTAAGGCCCGACCCGGAGAGACGCATACATCGACTGGTCAACCCACTTCCTCCGATAGAAGAAGAGTGTGTCCCTTTACCAGAGACATTTTACCGGGACCCTGTCCAGTTACCATCTTCATTCTAGACGTCACTACCGTGTTGGTAGTTCAGCATGTAATATTACGTTGTAACTTATGCTTAGTGCCTTAAATTTGTGCGACGAGTCGAGTATTTAGTTTCCACTAGTATGAGTAGTTTTCTTCGCGATTAACTTGTGTAACCGCGAAAATCCTAGAATGAGATTTCTTTTCCCCGAGTTACTGCATCGTTTATCCCCTCACTACGTAGTTTAAATTTATTCACGCAGCACCACGGAAGCAGACTCATAACCGCTCGAACGCATATGGAGTATTTGTTTTCTTTATGGCTCTTAGAAAATCTCGAGGATGAGATTTTTCTTAAGGGGGGTAGTAGCTGTAACACCCCAAAAATTTTAACCAGGTTTTAGTTATTAAAATTTTGCCAAGAGTTCTAAAATTTTTGCCTGCAAGAATATCTCTGTGGATTTCAAAACTTTTCTTTTAATATTAAGGAGTTTTTCCCAAGTGGGTCCTTCCAAACATTTTGGACTTATATGCCCTCCCTTTAAAAACATCTCTCAATTAGTAGATTTAATTGTTAAATTATTTCATCCTGAGCTTTATTCGTTAAAATGACTTGTTTTAAATTTTGGAGCTCCTTTTTGTACTACAACCAATTGATAAATTTAACTAAAAATCCAACCAAAATTTGGAGATGTCATGTGATGTCTCTAAATCACTTTTGTGCAATAATATATTTCATTCATTGCATATTTTGAGTGCTACACATGTTTTTATTCTCTGGTCCAGTGGGAAATTTTACACTACAACCCTTTTAAATATTTGTTTCTAGCTTCCACCAAAATTATGGGATGTTGGCAGTATCATATTATTCAACTTAATGCAAAAAAAAAACCCAGTGGTGTTATTTCAAATTTTTGAGTGAATCAATCTCATCTCCATTCTGGTCCAACATGATGATTTGTACAGCAACCATAGTCTTACTTGGTCTTTGGCCCTAGATTATTTCTCCTACTTGTAGTCCTCCTTGCAAAACCCCTAAGTCCAGGAGCTTGCACTCATTTGATCATTTTTGGTTCAAGTGCCATCCACCTCCTGTCCAGATTTGAAGTTCTGCAAAACTTGCACTAGCAAGTTTGTGCTTTTCACAAACCAACCTCACCACCCTCTCTTTCACCTAAAGAGACCCCACTCTGGAAGTTTTGGTCACTCCAAGAAATGCCTAAGTGCCTCGGCATTTTGTCAAACACCACAATGGGCATGAACAGTTTTGGCATGATTGTAAGTTTGTGTTGTGAACTTCCCCATCTGTCCAAACCAAGTTGTCTAGTAGCCTGCTAGTGGTCTCTAACCCAGACCTGTGGATTTGCATTTGATCTCTAGCAGTTTTGGTCATCCTAGCATTTCTTCGAGCAGACGCCGTGCACGCCCGGAGCGCGAGCAGAGCACGCATTTTGCACGTTGCCCGAGAAACAAGCGCTACCTGGATAAACCTCCCGAGCTCATCTGATCCTTTCCCCTTGCCGCGTCGCGCCAATAGCCTCGACCGCCTGGCTCGCTTCTGATGGCGCCAGACAAGCTCCTTGGCGGCACGCTTGCGGCGCATCCATGGACGGCACCGGCCAAACCTCCTTCGCCGCCATTGCCCCTTAAGCATCTCGGCTCAGCAACCGTCCCCTAAGCAGCGTCGCCGCCACGTCGCCATTGCTACAGAATGACGGTCGCCGCCATCCTTATCGCCGGCCTCCTCGGAACCGACCTCCACCGCATATATAAGGGCCCCGGAGACCAATCGAGTTCTCGGGCAACCTCTTCTGATCCCCCTAGAGCTACCTCTGCCAGCAGTCGAGGAGGGGAAGGCCTTCTTCCCCGAGTCCGGCCGGTTCGGTCGCCGCCTCGTTCCGATTCCGTCGCCACCAGTGCCCCTCCCTCTCCATTCTCTCCACCAAGAACTCCCCCTCCCTCTCATGAGTGCAACCCCGCGCTCAATTTTGGTCGGATACCACCGTAGCCCCAAACCCACTATCCACCCGAACGCTGCCCGGCGAAGCTCGTCGCCGCAACTCCGTCCCACGTCGGCGACCATGGCGGGTACCCACAGACTTCGTCTCGACCCCTCGAGCACACCCATATCCTCATATCGCCAAGAGACGCCCCGTTCGCGGCAAAACCTCGCCGGAGCTCCGCCTCCGATTCGGTCGAGAGGAGCAGCAGCGTGGCTGGTCAAACGACCCGATGGGCGGCGGGCCTTGTCGATGACCCAGCGCTTGTCCACGCAGGAGTAAGTGGAAGCGCTTTTTCAGATATCGCCTTGACGTGTTTTCTTTTAAACGCGTTTTCTTTTACATTTTATTTTAAAAACAGATTTTTAACCAAACTTTGACCTGCTGTATCTTTTAAAATACAACTCCAATTAAATTGATTCTTTTTCCTACCTCTTTCAAATATTGTCTAGTTTATTTTAAGATTTATTTGAAAAAAAATTCAGAACAACTTTTGTGCTGTTTTTATTTTTGTGTGTTAATTCTTTTATATTTTTAAAATAGGGTTTTTGAAGAGAGGAGAATTATTTCAAGAGTTTGAAATGCACCCTGCCTTCCTGTGACCTGAAGGCAAGCATTCTGAACCCCGGCATAATATTTTTGTGTATTTTTTGGCACGTTTATAACATCACCTCATTTCGGAGGACTCGTTATTTCATGTGATATGATCATGTGCATGGATACATATTAATGATTTCCATGCTGTTGGGAATGAACACACTTGTGATGATAATCATCCTCATGTGCCTTGCATGCATCTTGGGAAGAAGTCCGGGAAAAACCTCTGCCTTGGGTAGGCATGAGTTTGTCACCGGTCTCTGTCGGGACGGTTATGTCCGGTATGGCATGGTAAGGTATAGTGAGCAGTGATTCTGTTGGTTGAATTATTTTCTCTATACATGTCATGCAGGGAAACTTATAAACCTCCTGAGTCGACCATAGATCGAGTCTTGTGCCAAGAACCCACATACTTGTTTCAGATTACCACTCGTCTCTGTGACAAGTAGAGTACGATTGATAAGTTGTCAACCTCTTTTTGCACACACCGCATGAGAGGCCAGGTGGTGGAAGATACGGTTGTAGCCGGGTAGGCGGGCCACCGTGCAGGGGCATGGGTGTTCCCGGTTGAGACCGAGAGGGGAGGCGACCCCTTAGAGCGCGCGATATAAATTTGATCCCATGCTACACGAGGTTGTAGCCTCCCCACTTAGAGTTTGCTTGACAGGTGTCGTGGGTGATTCCAGACACGTGTGAGTTAAGCTGGTGTGTGCAAGTTAGGTGTGCTTTCAACAAAAGATCAGACGGAATTAGTCCCGATGGACTAAAGGAATCCGTTACTCGTGGGTAAAGAGTACACCCTCTGCAGAGATTAAACCTATTCGAATAGCCGTGTCCATGGTTAAGGATTACAGTCTGGGATGGGTCAAGTATCAGTCTTAGTGTCGTTCTTCGGAGGTGAAGCTGTTAAATCAGAACTGATATTACGACTTGTGGCATGTGATAACGATGATTATTATTTTGTTGTGGACTAACCCGTGATATTATTGGTATTATCAAATATCCCTGGTGCGGTTCTACCTCCTGGATATTCACTATGATTGTTTTTTTTCTTTTAAAGCCCTTTATGTGGTGTCGCTCAGACGCCCGACTGTGGCATTTCTTTTAAAGCCCTTTATGTGGTGTCGCTCAGACGCCCGACTGTGGCATTTCTTTTAAAGCCCTTTATGTGGTGTCGCTCAGACGCCCGACTGTGGCATTTCTTTTAAAGCCCTTTATGTGGTGTAGCTCAGACGCCCGACGGTGGCATTTCTTTTAAAGCCCTTTATGTGGTGTCGCTAAGACGCCCGACTGTGGCATTTCTTTTAAAGCCCTTTACGTGGTGTCGCTCAGACGCCCGATTGTGGCATTTCCTTGAAGTCCTTTATGTTATTTATTTCATAATTTTTATACTACCATATCATTGCATAATTCGCAAATAACATGTTTGCACGCATCGAGTTCATTTACCTTTTGTGGTAGCGTCATGGGCATAAATATTGTTGAACATCGTTGTTATATTATTCCCGTGTTCATAATGTTTGCGAGTACATTCCAAGTACTCACTGGCTTGTCCCTGGCTATTGTCTTGGCCAGATTTCTTGCGCGGAAAGGAGCGATCGTGTTGGCAGCTCCGGAACCTAAGCAACGGTGATAGCAGCCTCGCGAAGATACGAGTTAACCTGGTTAGCTGTTCCCATGGGAAATGGAGTCCCATAGACAAAGATTTACAACCCGCTTCTGCCATCAACCGCTAGAAACCATTTGTTGTACTCACAGACCAGAATGGTCTTGTACCACATATTTTTGTGTTTTTCTTGGAGTTTCTGTATCAAGTTGGTGCCTCATCAGCTAACAGTAATCCTGGGGCTGATGAGCACAAGGGCCATTTTCTGGGAATTAATACCCGGAGAATCGGTCGCCACATGTGTGTTTAGTGAGCATTGATCTCTGGGATCACTGTACACGTGTATTCGGTGATCACGACTTATGAGTCGGGGTCCCCACAGAGGAACTTTGAGTTTATGATCAGTTATGTGTTTTTATATCCATGAAAGTTATTTGAGTTTCTTTGATCTCTTATATGCATAATTTCTTATAGCCTCGTATTTATTCTCCGGTATTTGGTTTTTTGGCCAACTTGATCTATTTATCTTGCAATAGGAAGAGGTGCTTTGTAGTGGGTTCGATCTTTTGGTGCTTGATCCCAGTGACAGAAAGGGAAACGACAGGTATGTATCGTTGCTACTAAGGATAAAATGATGGGCTCTATCTCTACATAGTTAGATCTTGTCTACATCATGTCATCGTTCTTATTGCATTACTCCGTTTTGCCATGAACTTAATACACTAGATGCATGTTGGATAGCGGTCGATGTGTGGAGTAATAGTAGTAGATGCAGGCAGGAGTCGGTCTACTTAATCTTGGACCTTATGCCTATATAATGATCATTGCCGGGATATCGTCATAATTATTTGAAGTTCTATCAAGTGCCCAACAGTAATTTGTTTACCCACCGTTTGCTATTTTTCTCGAGAGAAGCCCCAAGTGAAACCTACGGCCCCCGGGTCTTCTTTCTCATATATTTGCCTTTGGGATCTAATTTTTCCTTGCATTTATTTTTAGATCTATTAAACCAAAAATACCAAAATACCTTGCTGCAATTTTTTCTTATTTATTTTATTTGGCATTCGATCTATTAATTTACTACAAATTTATCTCACGTCCGTTTGCCACTTGAGGTGCCATACCCCAAAAGGGATTGACAACCCCTTTAACACGTCGGGTTGCGAGGATTTGTTATCTGTGTGCAGGGGCTGTTTACATTGTGTTGCTTGGTTCGATAACCTTGTTTTCATATCTGAGGGAAATACCAACCGCCGCTATGCTGCATCACCCCCTCCTCTTTGGGGAAATGCCAACGTAGCTTCAAGCGACATCAGACCTCGGCGAGGACAGGTATGGAGGTCTGTTTGTATGTCAAGGGGGACTCCTAAGCACCGCAACTCAGGAGCCTAACTGGTCACGTAGCCCGTCACCCCTTGGTCTCGTCCTGGTGATCTGGACGACCCAACGGCGGCCAAGGCATGTGTGGGACCGGGCCCTGCCGATGCAAAACGCTAAGGCCTACTCTCGCATTCCCTTCCCGAGGGATGTTTGTACGTCAAGGGGGACTCCTGAGCACGGCGACTCAGGAGCCTAACTGGTCACGTAGCCCCTCATCCCTTGGCCTCGTCCTGGTGATCCGGACAACCCAATGGCGACTGAGGTACGCGCGAGGCCGGGCTCTGTCGACGCAGAACACTAAAACAACGGGAAGGAAATCGTGGAATCCTAGCAAATTATTACAAGACATATTGTTCATCCAAATACCAAACACAAGTTTTAACACCTCCACGAGCCATGACGCATGTTGCAGGAAATAAAAGTGGAGGGAAGCGCCGCCAGCAAGCCTTCTCTTCAACCTTGGGTGCTGCCATCGCCCATGAGGAGTGCCCCTTCGTCGACAACGTTGCCGTCGCCCGTGCCGTCCGCCGGGGCCGCAGGGTCGGTGGCACCATCAGTCGGGGGCGCGAGGTCGAGGAATTTCTCCAGCAGGTCCTCCACCCGGTCCTTCACGGCTTCGGCAGCAGCCTCGCAGTGCTCCTCGTCCACGGGCTCAAGCAGGGTGTCGAGGTCGATGCTGGGGTCGCGAAGATGAAGATGACTAAAGACACGTGTCAGAGCTGAAACAGAGAGCGCGCGTGCTTCCCCCTCCACCATGGGCTGATCCCAACAACGACGCCCTCGAGCGCCGTGACAAGTTGAGGGAGTAGCTCGGGGGGCCTTCCTCGTCAGTCACCAACATCTTCTTCAAGCCCTTCCCGTAGAGATCCCGCAGCGCCTCGTGGGACGTCAGCTCAAGGGATTTGAAGGCCGCACGATCTTCAAGAAGAACCTTCCCCTTGGCTTGCAGTTGGGCCTTCTCCGCCTCCACCGTCTTCTCCAGTTCCTCCAGGCGGCTGCACTCCGCGGCCTCTGCTCACGCCGACTGCTCCAGCTCGGTTTCATGACCTGCGACCGCATCTTCTCGAGCCTTCATCTTCTCCTCCCACGCCTCGCGCTGACGAGCCTCAACGGTGCGCTTGTTGCGCATGGTCTCCAGTTCGGCCTCCGCCAACCAGCAACGCTCTTGGGCAGCCTCAGCATCCTTCAGCGCCACGTCACGGGCAGCAGCAGCCAGGCCAGCGGCCCGCTCCCCTTCCTCGGAGGCTGCTATGGCTTAGCTGAATGCCGCCCTGACAGACGCGTCGGAGCGCAGTTCTACCTCTTGAGCATGCATTGGTTTTCCCTTGAAGAGGAAAGGGTGATGCGGCAAAGTAGCATAAGTATTTCACTCAGTTTTTGAGAACCAAGGTATCAATCCAGTAGGAGGCCACGCGCAAGTCCCTCGTACCTACACAAAACAAATAGCTCAACGCAACCAACGCGATTAGGGGTTGTCAATCCCTTCACGATCACTTACGAGAGTGAGATCTGATAGAGATGATAGATAATATTTTTGGTATTTTTGGTATAAAGGTGCAAAGTAAAATAAAAAGCAAAGTAAAAAGCAAAGCAATAATAAAGTGATGGAAGATTGATATGATAGAGAACAGACCCGGGGGCCATAGATTTCACTAGTGGCTTCTCTCAAGAGCATAAGTATTTTACGGTGGGTGAATGAATTACTGTTGAGCAATTGATAGAATTGAGCATAGTTATGAGAGTATCTAGGTATGATCATGTATATAGGCATCACGTCCGAGACAAGTAGACCGACTCACCTTGCATCTACTACTATTACTCCACTCATCGACCGCTATCCAGCATGCATCTAGAGTATTAAGTTAATGAAAACAGAGTAACACCTTAAGCAAGATGACATGATGTAGAGGGATAAATTCATGCAATATGATAAAAACCCCATCTTGTTATCCTCGATGGCAACAATACAATACGTGCCTTGCTGCCCCTCATCGCTTTGGGAAAGGACACCGCAAGATTGAACCCGAAGCTAAGCACTTCTCCCATTGCAAGAACTACCAATCTAGTTGGCCAAACCAAGCGGATAATTCGAAGAGACTTGCAAAGATAACCAATCATACATAAAAGAATTCAGAGAAGATTCAAATATTGCTCATAGATATTCTTGATCATAAACCCACAATTCATCGATCTCAACAAACACACCGCAAAAAGAAGATTACATCGAATAGATCTCCATGAGAGAGGGGGAGAACATTGTATTGAGATCCAAAAAGAGAGAAGAAGCCATCTAGCTACTAACTATGGACCCAAAGGTCTGAAGTAAACTACTCACACTTCATCGGAGAGGCTATGATGATGTAGAAGCCCTCCATGGTGGATTCCCCTTCCGGCGGAGCTCCAGAACAGGCCCCAAGATGGGATATCGTGGATACAGAAAGTTGCGGTGGTGGAATTAGGTTTTTGGCTCCGTACCTGATCGTTCGAGGGTACGTAGGTATATATAGGAGGAAGAAGTACGTCGGTGGAGCAAAGGGGGCCCCACGAGGCAGGGGGCGCGCCCACCACCCTCATGGCCACCTCCTTTCTTTCTTGACGGGGGGGGGGGGGGGTTGGTCTAAGTCTCTTGGGTCATATTCGGTGAGAAAATCACGTTCCCGAAGGTTTCATTCCGTTTGGACTCAGTTTGATATTCCGTTTCTTCGAAACAGTAAAGTAGGCAAAAAACAACAAATCTGGGCTGGGCCTCCGGTTAATAGGTTAGTCCCAAAAGTAATATAAAAGTGTAAAATAAAGCCCAATATGGTCCAAAACAGTATATAATATAGCATGGAGCAATCAAAAATTATAGATACGTTGGAGATGTATCAGGCATCCCCAAGCTTAATTCCTGCTCGTCCTCGAGTAGGTAAATGATAAAAAGAGAATATTTTATGCGGAGTGCTACTTGGCATAATTTCAATGTAATTCTTCTTAATTGTGGTATGAATATTCAGATTCGAAAGATTCAAGACAAAATTTTAATATTGACATAAAAATAATAATACTTCAAGCATACTAACAAAGCAATCATGTCTTCTCAAAATAACATGGCCAAAGAAAGTTATCCCTACAAAATCATATAGTCTGGCTATGCTCTATCTTCACCACACAAAGTATTTAAATCATGCACAACCCTGATGACAAGCCAAGCAATTGTTTCATACTTTTGACATTCTCAAAACATTTTCAATCTTCATGCAATACATGAGCGTGAGCCATGGATATAGCACTATATGTGGAATAGGATGGTGGTTGTGGAGAAGACAAAAAGGGAGAAGATAGTCTCACATCAACTAGGCGTATCAACGGGCTATGGAGATGCCCATCAATAGATATCAATGTGTGTGAGTAGGGATTGCCATGCAACGGATGCACTAGAGCTATAAGTATATGAAAGCTCAACAAAAGAAACTAAGTGGGTGTGCATCCAACTCGGTTGCTCACGAAGACCTAGGGCAATTTGAGGAAGCCCATCATTGGAATATACAAGCCAAGTTCTATAATGAAAAATTCCCACTAGTATATGAAAGTGACAAAATGAGAGATTCTCTATTATGAAGATCATGGTGATACTTTGAAGCACAAGTGTGGTAAAAGTATATTAACATTGTCCCTTCTCTCTTTTTCTCTCATTTTTTTATTTGGGCCTTTTCTCTTTTTTATGGCCTCTTTTCTCTCTCTTTTTTATTTTATTTTTCGTCCGGAGTCTCATCCCGACTTGTGGGGGAATCATAGTCTCCATCATCCTTTTCTCACTTGGGACAATGCTCTAAAAATGATGATCATCACACTTTTATTTACTTACAACTCAATAATTACATCTCGATACTTAGAACAAAATATGACTCTATGTGTATGCCTCGTGATGTACGAGGATATGCAATGATTCATGAGTGACATGTATGAAAGAATTATGAACGGTGGCTTTGCCACAAATACGATGTCAACTACATGATCATGCTTAGCAATATGACAATGATGGAGCGTGTCATAATAAACGGAATGGTGGAAAGTTGCATGGCAATATATCTCGGAATGGCTATGGAAATGCCAGAATAGGTAGGTATGGTGGCTGTTTTGAGGAAGGTATATGGTGGGTATATGATATCGGCGAAAAATGCGTGATATTAGAAAGGCTAGCACTGGTGGAAGGGTGAGAAAATTGTGTATAATCCATGGACTCAACATTAGTCATAAAGAACTCATATACTTATTGCAAAAATCTACAAGTTATCAAAGCAAGGTATTACGCGCATGCTCCTAGGGGGATAGATTGGTAGGAAAAGACCATCGCTCGTCCCCGACCGCCACTCATAAGGAAGACAATCAATAAATAAATCATGCTCCGACTTCATCACATAACGGTTCACCATACGTGCATGCTACGGGAATCACAAACTTTAACACAAGTATTTCTCAAATTCACAACTACTCAACTAGCATGACTCTAATATTACTACCTCCATATCTCAAAACAATTATCAAGCATCAAACTTTTCTTAGTATTCAACGCACTCAAAAGAAAGTTTTACAAATCTTGAATACCAAGCATATTATTATTATAAGCAAATTACCATGCTATTTAAGACTCTAAAATTAATCTAAGTGAATCATGAGAGATTAATAGTTTCTATAAAACAAATCCACCATCGTGCTCTAAAAGATATAAGTGAAGCACTAGAGCAAAACTATATAACTCAAAAGATATAAGTGAAGCACATATAGTATTCTATCAAATTCCAATTCATGTATGGCTCTCTCAAAAGGTGTGTACAGCAAGGATGATTGTGGTAAACTAAAAGAACAAAGACTCAAATCATACAAGACGCTCCAAGAAAAACACATATTTTGTGGTGAATAAAAATATAGCACCAAGTAAAGTTACTGATGGAAGTGGACGAAAGAGGGGATGCCTTCCGGGGGCATCCCCAAGCTTTGACTTTTTGGTGTCCTTGGATTATCTCGGGGGTGCCATGTTCATCCCCAAGCTTAGGCTCTTGCCACTCCTTGTTCCATAATACATAAAAAAAATCACCCAAAACTTGAAAACTTCACAACACAAAACTCGACAGAAATCTCGTGAGCTCCGTTACCGGAAGAAAACAAAAGACCACTTCAAGGTACTGTAATGAACTCATTCTTTATTTATATTGGTGTTAAACCTACTGTATTCCAACTTCTCTATGGAATATAAACTATTTTACTGGCCATAGATTCATCAAAATAAGCAAACAACACACGAAAAACAGAATCTGTCAAAAACAGAACAGTCTGTAGTAATCTGAAATTAACGCAAACTTATGGAACTCCAAAAATTCAGCCAAAATAGAACGACCTAGGAAATTCGTTTATTGATCAGCAGCAATTGGAATTACTATTTTATCACGTTCTGGTGATTTTTAACAATTGTTTTCGTGAACTGAAAGTTTCTGGAAATTACAGCAAGATCAAATAACTATCATCCAAGAAGATCCTATAGGTTTAACTTGGCAAAAACACTAATTAAAACATAAAAACACATCTAAATAGAAGGTAGATGGATTATTTATTCCTAAACAGAAACAAAAACAAAAAACTAAAAATGAAATTGGGTTGCCTCCCAACAAGCGCTATCGTTTAACGCCCCTAGCTAGGCATAAAAGCAAGGATAGATCTAGGTATTGCCATCTTTGGTAGGTGTCGTGGTTTTATCACGGCATATGTCCTTAGTATCAGGAATTAGTCACGAGACCAACGCATCTATGTGGTAGCTTGAGAGGGACTGAGCGGAATCGAGAGGCGCAACACAAGACAAGGATTTAGACAGCTTCGGGCCCCGGGAAACATCATCCGGTAATAGCCCTACATGCTTTTTGTGTCTAGGTCTCATTATCATCACTAGGGAGTCGCCGTAAACCGGCTCTCCTCTAGTTGTGTCTAGCCCTAGAGATTGTTTCTTGCTTCTGTCTGTTGTCCCTCTTTGGGGAGCCCTGCCCCTCCTTATATATGTTGAAGGGCGGGTTACATGTGGAATCCTATTAGGATTAGGACTAGTCTATCTCTAATACAAACCGGATACAAGTCTAGGTCTTAACTCCTTGTAAAAAAATATTCCTCAAATCTTTCCTTGTAAACCGGCCCACCATAGTGTGAACCGGCCTTCTGGGCCTTGGGCCTTGTCACCGTCTGTCCCGCCCGCCGGGTTACCAGTGAACCATAATGTTCAGTCAGGTTGCTTGTAAACCGTCTGCAGTGCATCTTGGTCGCCGGTGAATCGCCAAGTGTCAGCGGGGTCTCAAATAATCCGCCAAGTCCGGCTGGGTTATACTTCCGGCCGGTTTACGCTGCGCGGTATATCCCCGACATTAGGCCCCATCTTAATTTTGATTTTCCATGTTAAACTGATCCTGTAAAGTAAACACAAGAACAAACTTGACAGATTATGCTCCGGGTTAAGAATTCTTGTAAACCGGCACCTGATCATCCTTAATTCCTTGTCATTTCCTTCTTCTAGAAAATCCAGGTCAATAAGCCAGCTTCATACTCAATTTGCTGACATTGGTTTCTCACAGAAATATTGTGAAGAATAATCCACTTGAGTCGGCTTCCAAAGCGCCGGTTTAAGAATTATTGGTCTTGAAATACTCATATGATATTCAGCTGGTTTGAAAATGTAAAACTTGCCGGCTTAATATTACCAAAATTGCCGGTTTGTAAATATGGATGGCACCGAGTCATAATTGTTACCGACGCCGGGTCATAATTGTCGCAGACACCGGGTCAATCTGGTTTGCTCAGAATCGAGAATTTGAAGATTTTTCTCCCAATACTTCAACAAGGCATCTACCTTCCTTAGAAATTTCTTTATTTCTAGTAATTATCAAACTTTTAGGCAAAAGATCAAAAAATCCATTCGTAGCAAATGGTTCCTTAATGATAGCAAAAATATTGGGATGAATACTTATAGATTTAAGATCCGCGGTTTCCTTACTAGAGGATTCACCCTTATTTTTAGGAACATACATGAGCTTAGCAATTTTAGTAGGTGGACTTGGAGTATTTTTTACGAAAGAAAAAGCGGTTCCCAAGTTGGTAATGATACCCTCAAGTTTATCAATTCTAGAGGAATCTTGATAAATTTTCTCATTAACTATGGGTTCCTTCTCCTTAATATTTTTCAAAGTTAATCCTACCTTAGATCCATATTGGGTAATTTGATTGTGGATCCTTTTATCTAAATTTTCAATTAACTCAACGGTAGCAACTTTATTTTCAATAATTTCATGTCTTTGCATTACATAATCCAAAGTTAACATAGTTCCATTAACCAAAAGAGGTGGTGAGCCAAATAAATATATCATAGCATTATAAGAATCAAAAGTATGGCTACCCAAGAAATTCCCTCCGGTAATGGTATCGAGGATATATCTATACCAAGGATTAGCACCTACAAAAAAATTGCGGAGAAGAACTGAAGTAGATTGCTTCCTGGTAGATCTATTTTGAGCATTGCAAATTCTATACCAAGCGTCTTTTAGACTTTCTCCCTCCCTTTGCTTAAAATATAGAACTTCATTCTCGGAAGACAACAGAGAAGATATAAAACTAGTCATGACGACACACGAGCAAACAAAAAGCAAGCGCAAAGAAAGGCAAACGGAAAAGAGAGGGCGAATAAAACGGCAAGGGTGAAGTGGGGGAGAGGAAAACGAGAGGCAAATGGAAAATAATGTAATGCGATATATAAGGGATTGTGATGGGTACTTGGTATGTTGACTTTTGTGTAGACTCCCCGGCAACAGCGCCAGAAATCCTTCTTGCTACCTCTTGAGCATGCGTTGGTTTTCCATTGAAGAGGAAAGGGTGATGCATCATAGTAGCGTAAGTATTTCCCTCAGTTTTTGAGAACCAAGGTATCAATCCAGTAGGAGGGCATGCGCAAGTCCCTCGTACCTACACAAAACAAATAGCTCAACGCAACCAACGCGATTAGGGGTTGTCAATCCCTTCACGGTCACATACGAGAGTGAGATCTGATAGAGATGATAGATAATAATTTTGGTATTCTTGGTAAAAAGATGCAAAGTAAAAAAGCAAAACAATAATAAAGTGATGGAAGATTGATATGATAGAGAATAGACCCGGGGGCCATAGATTTCACTAGTGGCTTCTCTCAAGAGCATAAGTATTTTACGATGGGGGAACGAATTACTGTTGAGCAATTGACAGAATTGAGCATAGTTATGAGAGTATCTAGGTATGATCATGTATATAGGTGTCACATCCCTAGTTCTGGTATGACCTAGACTAGCTAGTCATGTGTGCATCATGTTTAAATTCCATTTAAATTTGAATTGGGGATTTGTGTAACCCTCAGAATCATTTCTGGAAATGACCCAAATAAAAATTGCTCCAAAAGGGTCCAAGAAAATGCTCATGTTGCTCTTTGAAAATATTGGACAGAGATAAAAATCAAACCAATATTTTAGGAGCCAATAAGTATTTATTTTGGGCATTTGGAATTAATCCAATAATTAATTGCTTTGGATATATACTTTTATATATATAATATATGTCCAAAAATTATGCCAGTTATTGAGGAGCTCTGGAATAATGCCACTAGCCCTACAAAAATTGGCATAAGAAAATAAAATGGTTTAGTATTTTTATTAAACCAAACAAATGTCAGAAAAATAGAAAATAAAAAATAAAAGGGAGAAGAGACTTACCTGGCGCTTACCTCCCTGCGCTGCCCGTTCCTGTGCGGCCTGGCCGGACCAGTTGGCCAGCCCAGCCCACTCGCCACCGCACCGTCCTCCACCTCGCGCCAGTAGGCGAGGCGTGTGCCAGGCGCGCGCGCGCGCTCCACGCGCCACGACACCTGCCTGCCTGTCCTCCTCCTCATCGCCTGGATGCCCCGCGCGATGCCACGTGCCGCCCCGCACCTATCTCCCTCTCTAAACTGGCCTCCCCTGCTCTCTCTCGCCCTCCCCCGCGAACGCCCGAGCGCTGCCGTTGCCGCCGTTCACCGTAGCCGCAGCCACCGCCCTGCCCTCGCCCTCTCTCCATGTCTGCAAGCTCCGCCGCGACATACTCTACATCCTTGACGAGCCAAGCAACCGTGGACACCCCGTGGAGCCGTCACCGCCGTCTTCTTCACCTCCGGTCGCCCGAGATCGCCGGCGCCGTTCCGGCTGCACCAAGCCTTCCCCGAGCTCGCCGACCCCGCCGTTGGATTCGCTGTGAGCCCCGCCATCGATTCCCCCTTCTCCCCTGTCTCCCCGCGCTCTATAGCCTTGCACCCGCTCGAGCCGAGCTCCGGACGCCGCCGTGAGCCTTGCTCCGGCCTCCCCAGCTCCTCCCGTCTGCTCCCCTGGATGGGGACGAGCCCGGGCTACGCCCCGGTGCCCATAGCCTCCGCCCCCGTGGCCCGTAATGCGGACGCCGCCGCGTCCAGAGGTCGCCGCCGACGACCCTAGTCGGCCTGACGTGCGGGCCTGGCCTTCCAGGTGATTAGCTTAAGGCTAATCACTGTTTAACTAATCCTTGACGCTGATAGTGGGCCCAGGCACCCTAATCCTTTAATTAGATTAGTATATAACCCCCCTGTTAAGTCACTGACGTGTGGACCCCACACGTCAGGTTTGACCTGGTCAGCTCCGTTGACCTGCTGACGCAGGCATGACGCAGTGCTGACCTCAAGCTGACGCAATAATGATTTCTGGAATTATCTTAACTCAGGAAATTCCAGAAAATTAGCAAACTTCAAAAAATCATATAAATTCAACCGTAGCTCAGATTGAAATAATTTATATATGAAAAATTATCAGAAAAATGCAATATGTCCATCTGAACCATTTTCATGCATGTTTGAACAATGTTTGTCCTCTGTTTTGGACAAAACAAATAAAGGGCATTTAAATAATCATATATGGAGTTGGAATTTGAATCATGTATTCAACCCAACTTCATTTAAATCATAGCTAGATGCATTAGCTCAAATCACAACATATTGCCATGTCATGATCATGCATCATATTGTGGCATTGCATTGATTGTGTTCTTTCTCAGTTGCCGGTGTTTGTCCCCTCTCGATAGACGTGGTTCCGACGATGAGTTCGATGACACCGATGAAGAGCTATAATATCTTCAGGAGTGCCAGGCAAGCAAAACCCCCTTGTTCATTCCGATACAACCCCACTCTCTCATTCCTGCTCTCTTTTACTGCATTAGGACAACAACGATTAAATACATTACTTGTTGCGTAGCTGAACCCCTTTATCCTCTGCATGACCTGTCATTCCACAGTAAATAGATGAAACCCACAAGCATGAGTAGGAGTTGTTTGAGCCCTGATGTGCCTACTCATACATGCTTGTTTGTCATGCCTGCTATTGCTTAGAGTTGTGTCAGGTCTGATTCATCGGGGATGAATCGGAGGTGTGTAAACATGTCCTACTGTTGAGAGCTAAGTGTGTGAACACGATTTGGTAAAGGTAGCGGTGAGAGGCCATGTAGGAGTACATGGTGGGTTGTCTCATTGCAGCCGTCCTCAGGAATTGAGTTCTGTGTTTGTGATCCATGAAACAGTTACTACCACGCATTGGGCCCGAAACCAATGGACCCTCTCCGCTTCTTAACCACTCTTGTCCTCTGTCCGGGAGTTGCAAAGTAGTTTCTGGTGTTTGTAGTATCTTTGGGGCCGACGCAAATCGACCTTAGGGGTGGGCTGTGTTGCGGTAGGCACGTGGCACGGTGTGTACCGAATGCCCGTTTGGTATCTCGGAACCCCGCACACATCGTTCGGGTCGTATGTGGAAACCTCGGCGGACTCCTGCGGATGGAACACGAATAGGCGATAAACCTGGACTAGAGACTTGAGTGTTTAGGTAGGCTGTGGCCGACACCCACGTTGGGCTTCTGCTTGAAGGTTGCCGAGTACATGTCGTGTAAACGGCGGTAAGTGGTGAGAGCGCGTGTGAAGAAGTACAGCCCTGCAGGGTTATAAATGATCTATTCGAATAGCCGTGTCCGCGGTAAAGGACTTCTGGGCTGCCTATAACAGTTCATAGACAAGTGAAAATGGATACTCTAAAATGCGCAAGATAAGCGTGAGTGCTATGGATGGCGTTCTCAGAGGGAGACGGAGGCGGATCCATAGTGGTGTATTGACATGGTGAATATGTGGACTGTAAAGCGCCACCTCAAAAGAGTTACTTGCGATGCGTAGTTAGGATAGCCACCGAGTCAAAGCTGGCTTGCTGCAGTTAAACTCCACCACCCCCTTTGTTGATAATGATGCATTTGTAGTTAGTTCTGATGTAAGTCTTGCTGAGTACATTTGTACTCAAGTTTTCTTATTTTACGTTTTTGCGAGAGACGTCGGTCTCGCTTAGTAGTTCCGCATGGACTTGACGTTTAGCTTGTTACACGAGCTACGATCTTGTGCCCTCGGCAGATCTCGTAGATAGTCGCTTCTCATCCTTTTTCATTTATAGTTATGCGTACTCGGACATGTTAAGCTTCCGCATGTGTTTGACTTGTATGCTCACGAATGCCGGGTCGAGAGACCCATGTTTGTAATATCTCGCTCCTCGGAGCCTAATGAATAATACTTGAGTCGTAGAGTTATGTTGTGATGCCATGTTGTATTTACACTTAGCGAGCATATTGTGTGTATGTTTGAAATGCTTGGTATGTGTGGGATCCGACAATCTACTTGTTTATCCTTGGCAGCCTCTCTTATGGGGAAATATAGTCTAGTGCTTCCTTGAGCCATAGTAGTCCGCTACAGCCCGGTTCACCATAGTCCTGCCAGCCCAGCACTACTGCTTAGGGCACTTGACTGGCCGACATGTGTTTCACTTCGTTCCTGTGTCTGTCCCTTCGGGGAAATGTCATGCGGTGACATCCGGAGTCCTGCCTAGCCTGCTACAGCCCGGGTTCCCGGAGTCCTGTTAGCCAGTCTCTGACCCGGATTCACACGCTTTAATCGACATGCTCGAAGTTGATTCATGTATGCCTGTCCCCATGGGTTAGTGCCGCTTTGGGTTCACGACTAGCCATGTTGGCCGGGTTCTCTGTCATATGGATGCTAGCGACACCATCATATACGTGAGCCAAAAGGCTTAAACGGTCCGAGCCATGGTAAGGCGACACCCGTGGGAATACCGTGCGTGAGGCCGCAAAGTGATATGAGGTGTTACCGGCTAGATCGATGTGACTTGGAATCGGGGTCCCGACAGCTTTGGTATCGGAACTCGATGCTGTCAGAGGTTTACCAAGCCAAACCGGTCGAAGTTGTGTCTAGAAATGCTTTAGTTATGTAAGGGAATTGATTGTGGAAGGGTACGTAAGGCTCTTTTTACTCCTTATACCTCATGGCCTTCTGATCTGAGTCAACCTTTTCTCTTCTACGGGGATTAAGAACTAGGCATTCTCATCTATCTATCAGGACAACATGTTACTAATCCATAGACTTTAAAGATTGTTGGTTTTAAGCCCCAGTTCAGTTTCTACTACTTCCGTGTGTTCATAGTTGGTCTCGGAACCTTGATATTGTGCTTCTGAGTGGTTATGCCACCATTTTGCAGGATGTCTCAAATCATTTTGAGCATTTACAGCCGTTATGCTCTCCGAGTCATCCCAGGTTTCTAAAACAATCTGAAGCATTTGCAAAATCCCTTCCTCTCATTTCGATGTTCCTTTAGGCCTGGTTAATCACACTAATTGTTGAGTTGAGATATTCCATTGCCTCGGTATATATGTTGGAGCTTTTATTATGAACCTAGGTGTTTTAGGGAGTCACTTAGTAATCTAGCCATGTTTTGTGTTCCCGGTGTGATGATTCTGGCCATCATTCTCGAAAGCATCCCGTGATGTTATTAGTTAGTAGGTATTCTACTACTGGGTTCTTGACCCAAGATTCACTCTACTTACCTCGTGTCGATAGTGTTGCTCGTACCTTTAGGATATTAGTAACCTTTGCGACAGTCCTCGAGGTTCGTGGTATTTCCTTCTTCCAAATACCATGAACCATTAAGGCAGATGTTCGTTGAACCAAAAGATCACAACCATGGTGCTCTTGAGGAGTACTCCATTCATATTGTGACTCTGCCAGTTCTATCATTCTGCATGGGTTATCCGGAGGAAATTTGTTGAACTCGTTTGACATACTAACCCATGAATCCACAACTCATAAAGTTATATGTTCCTTGAGTTGTTCTCTTTAGTTGTATTCTGACCCCCGTCTATCATTTGATACCAAGAGTATGTGTGCATTTGTGCTCATCGATGCCCTTTTATTCTTGTGGTCCATCAAGCCATTCTATTCCGGAATGACTAGGAGAAACAAACTCCAGTACCTCATCCATATCTAGGATCGGGTCAAAGTAGTTGTATTCCGCAGATCAAAATGTCAATCCAACTTTTGTTCTGTTCTACCTTGGAGTGTTACCATCTTTATGTCAAGAGTGTCATGAGAATTGCACCACTTCTTGTGAATTCATGACGCAGTGATACTTCTCACCATTATTATTCATTCCTCGGTCCCGTGTTGTTGTAACCGGAATGCCGACAAGTGAATTGTGGTGTGTGAAATCGATACGCCTAGCAACCCCCTTGCTTGGTAGTTAATGGACAATATTCTCATTCTTAGCGTGTTGATCATTGAATCATCATCCTAAGATTGATCGTGCTACCTAGTCCTTATTTCTGGTGCACTCTTCGATCAATGAGTTAGGATTGTGTCAATCCCTCACTATTTGATCATATCATCTTGCACTATAAAACAAGATTGTTCTCGAGCTTAGTAACATATCGGTGGTTCGTGATTTTCCGAATATCTTCTCGGAAGTATTACCAGGTTGACCCCTGACTGTTATGTTGAGCTCGTGAACAAGTTGGTTTCTTGTGAACCACCCTTTCTCCAAGAATCTGTGTTGGATACCCTGAGCTAGTTGGTTGAGCTAAACAACAATTTGGAGAGTTGGAAGAGAAAAGCTTAATCCACTTAGTTCATCACTAAGGGATATCCTTGTGTGTGTGTGTGTTGAAGAAAGGTGATATCTTAACCAATTGGTCCTCGTGATCAGTTGTTGGATCTATTTCCTTGTCAAAACTTTGACTTGAGTATGGGCTATCATCAAGTCAAATCAGAACTAGCGATGTTCGTAATGTTGTCTTACTCGTGGTTGATCCCTCGAGCATACACCATTACATCTTTGGTCTGACCAATGCTATCACTATGTTCACATGATGATGAAAGTCCAGTGATATGGAAATTCCGATGAGTTGTTGTTGAACCCATCAACAACATTTTGTCTCCCCCATGATTCATGTTGAACATCAACCTAGTGTTGAGAACTTTGTAAGCAATGCCTTCGTGTTCCGTTCATGAAGCCTATGCTTGGATGGAAGAAGTGACTTCCTCGAATTCATGTGCTTTAGGTATAAGTTGCCGCCATGAATTTGAGAAAGGTTTGTTTTGTTTCCTCTGGAATCGTCCCAAGTTAGTCATGCATGTGCGAAGTGCCCTATGGTTTGATAGGTTGGCCGCCTCCACTCCATATGTGTTTCCTAGCACACTAAGCCACTGATTAATTTGCTCAAGGAAAAGGAAAGTGTTGTGCTAATTCTAGATCATGCACAAGATTCCGTTATCCTCGATGATGGTTCCCGAATGTAACTCGGTAGTATTTTTATTATAAGACTACTATGTGGTCATGCCCGTCTGGGACAGCGTGTTCACATGTTGTAGCAAAACTCGCTCATGTTTTGGGGCTTGCTACCGTAGTTCATCTCCCGAGATTCTCGCAATATCATCTCGTCGATTTGTGTTGCAAACTTTCTTTTCAGACATGCCGATGTCTGAAGTATCCTATTACCAACCAGATCTGAATCTCAGGCAGATATGATGGTTGGAAAAATCCCCAACATTGGTATTTTGTTCCAGCTTGCACTGCCATTGTGCCATTTCACTATGGGCTGCCTTCTTAGTAACTCTTGTTCAGGATCATCCTCAAAAGTGGTCCTACCATGGGTCCCATCCATTTCCGATGATAAGAAAAATCATCCATTGTGTTGTCTACAACAAGGTAGTCCACATCATCCATTCTAGTCTGAGTATGTCATTTCTTCGAATTCCTTCAAATGATCGTTTGTGATTTTCCTTAGGCTGGTTTAGAGAATTCCAATGATCTATGCATCAAAAGTAATTCTTTTGCCACTTAAGGGAATAATTCTATGAGTCGCCTTCTCTAAGGTGCCCCGTTTTGGAATCATGGCAATTATTTCATTGCTATCTTGAAACCATTCACCATCTCCTCAGGCGTGGAATTGTTGCCTACCAAATTGAACCCCCATCATCTGTTCTTCCATCCCTCACGAAGTGTGTTTGATCATCACAGCTCAAGAGGTGTTCTATGCCTCATTCCGTGAGTTTATCGTCATTTGCTCAATCCTCGAGAGGATGGATTCCTCTAGAGTTTTCGTTTCTTCTCGTGGTCATGTTGAATGGAGTTCTCAAAGCAAGATGTCAAGTTCAAAATGATGCAATGAATCAACATTTTCGAGAAGAGCAATTGGATCTTGAAGATTGTGATAGCTTTGTGTCCCCTCTGCCTTCTTAACTCACGTCTTGAATCTCGGGACGAGATTCTTGTTTAATGGGGGCGAGTTGTCACATCCCTAGTTCTGGTATGACCTAGACTAGCTAGTCATGTGTGCATCATGTTTAAATTCCATTTAAATTTGAATTGGGGATTTGTGTAACCCTCAGAATCATTTCTGGAAATGACCCAAATAAAAATTGCTCCAAAAGGGTCCAAGAAAATGCTCATGTTGCTCCCTGAAAATATTGGACAGAGATAAAAATCAAACCAATATTTTAGGAGCTCATAAGTATTTATTTTGGGCATTTGGAATTAATCCAATAATTAATTGCTTTGGATATATACTTATATATATAATATATGTCCAAAAATTATGCCAGTTATTGAGGAGCTCTGGAATAATGCCACTAGCCCCTACAAAAATTGGCATAAGAAAATAAAATGGTTTAGTATTTTTATTAAACCAAACAAATGTCAGAAAAATAGAAAAGAAAAAATAAAAGGGAGAAGAGACTTACCTGGCGCTTACCTCCCTGCGCAGCCCATTCCTGTGCGGCCTGGCCGGCCCAGTTGGCCTGCCCAGCCCACTGGCCACCACACCGTCCTCCACCTCGCGCCAGTAGGCGAGGCGTGTGCCCGGCAGCAGCCTCGGCACTCCTGCCTGCCTGTCCTCCTCCTCGTCGCCTTGATGCCCCGCGCGACACCAAGCGCCGCCCCGCACCTCTCTCCCTCTCTCCAGTGGCCTCCCCTGCTCTCTCTCGCCCTCCCCCGCGAACGCCCGAGCGCTGCCGTCGCCGCCGTTCATCGTAGCCACAGCCACCGCCTTCCCCTCGCCCTCTCTCCGTGTCTGCAAGCTCCGCCGCGACATACTCTACATCCTCGACGAGCCAAGCAACCGGGGACGCCCCGTGGAGCCGTCACCGCCGTCTTCTTCACCTCCGGTCGCCCGAGATCGCCGGCGCCGTTCCTGCTGCACCAAGCCTTCCCCGAGCTCGCCGACCCCGCCGTTGGATTCACTTTGAGCCCCGCCGTCGATTCCCCCTTCTCCTCTGTCTCCCCGCACTCTGTAGCCTTGCGCCCGCTCGAGCCGAGCTCCGGCCGCCGCCGTGATCCTCGCTCCGGCCTCCCCAGCTCCTCCCGTCTGCTCCCCTGGATGCGGACGAGCCCGGGCTACGCCCCGGTGCCCTTAGCCGCCGCCCCCGTGGCCCATAACACGGACGCTGCCGCGTCCATAGGTCGCCGCCGATGACCCTAGCCAGCTTGACGTGCGGGCCCGGCCTGCCAGGTGTTTAGCTTAAGGCTAATCACCATTTAACTAATCCCTGACGCTGACAGTGGGCCCAGGCGCCCTAATCCTATAATTAGATTAGTATATAACCCCCCTGTTAACTAACCGGTCACTGACATGTGGACCCCACACGTCAGGTTTGACCTGGTCAGCTCCGTTGACCTCTTGGCGACGCATGACGCTTAATCTTGACCTCAAGTCGACAAGAATAATGATTTCTGGAATTATCTTAACTCACGAAATTCCAGAAAATTAGCAAACTTCAAAAA
Organism: Aegilops bicornis; assembly: GCA_021605145.1. NCBI lineage: Eukaryota > Viridiplantae > Streptophyta > Magnoliopsida > Poales > Poaceae > Aegilops > Aegilops bicornis. The sequence continues at coordinate 317,306,003 of CM038674.1, read as the reverse complement.
ATCGTAGAAATTCAATCGTAGCTCAGATTGAAATAATTTATATATGAAACATTATCAGAAAAATGCAATCTGTCCATCTGTACCATTTTCATGCATGTTTGAACAATGTTTGTCCTCTATTTTGGACAAAAACAAATAAAGGGCATTTAAATAATCATATATGGAGTTGGAATTTGAATCATGTATTCAACCCAACTTCATTTAAATCATAGCTAGATGCATTAGCTCAAATCACAGCATATTGCCATGTCATGATCATGCATCATATTTTGGCATTGCATTGATTGTGTTCTTTCTCAGTTGCCGGTGTTTGTCCCCTCTTGATAGACGTGGTTCCGAGGATGAGTTCGATGACACCGATGAAGAGCTATCATATCTTCAGGAGTGCCAGGCAAGCAAAAGCCCCTTGTTCATTCCGATACAACCCCACTCTCTTGCTCCTGCTCTCTTTTACTGCATTAGGACAACAATGATTCATCTCTTACTTGTTGCGGTAGCTGAACCCCTTTATCCTCTGCATGACCTGTCATTCCACAGTAAATAGATGAAACCCACTAACAGGAGTAGGAGTTGTTTGAGCCCTGATGTGCCTACTCATACATGCTTGTTTGTCATGCCTGCTATTGCTTAGAGTTGTGTCAGGTCTGATTCATCGGGGATGAATTGGAGGTGTGTAAACATGTCCTAGTGTTGAGAGCTAAGTGTGTGAACACGATTTGGTAAAGGTAGCGGTGAGAGGCCATGTAGGAGTACATGGTGGGTTGTCTCATTACAGCCGTCCTCAGGAACTGAGTTCTGTGTTTGTGATCCATGAAAGCAGTTACTACCACGCATTAGGGCACGAAACCAATGGACCTTCTCGGCTTCTTAACCACTCTTGTCCTCTGTCCGGGAGTTGCAAAGTAGTTTACGGTGTTTGTAGTATCTTTGGGGGCCGCCTTGGCTGACCTTAGGGGTGGGCTGTGTTGCGGTAGGCACGTACGCAGTGTGCGAATGCCCGTTTGGTATCTCGGGAACCCTGCACACATCGTTCGGGGCCGTATGTGGAAACCTCGGCCGGACTCCTGCGGATGGAACACGAATAGGCGATAAACCTTGACTAGAGACTTGAGTGTTTAGGTAGGCTGTGGCCGACACCCACGTTGGGCTTCCGCTTGAAGGTTGCCGAGTACATGTCGTGTAAACGGCGGTAAGTGGTGAGAGCGCGTGCGAAGAAGTACAGCCCTGCAGGGTTATAAATGATCTATTCGAATAGCCGTGTCTGTGGTAAAGGACTTCTGGGTTGCCTATAACAGTTCATAGACAAGTGAAAATGGATACTCTAAAATGCGCAAGATAAGTGTGAGTGCTATGGATGGCGTTCTCGTAGGGAGACGGGAGCGGATCCATAGTGGTGTATTGATATGGTGAATATGTGGACTCGTGTGCGCCACCTTAAAAGAGTTACTTGCAGTCATAGTTAGGATAGCCACCGAGTCAAAGCTGGCTTGCTGCAGTTAAACTCCACAACCCCCTTTGTTGATAAATGATGCATTTGTAGTTAGTTCTGATGTAAGTCTTGCTGAGTACTTTTGTCCTCAAGTTTGCTTATTTTATGTTTTGCAGAGAGACGTCAGTCTCGCTAGTAGTTCCGCGTGGACTTCGACGTTTAGCTTGTTACCTCAGCTACGATCTTGTGCCCTCGGCAGGATCTGGTAGATAGTCACGCTTCTCAGCCTTTTTCATTTATAGTTGTCTGTACTCAGACATGTTAAGCTTCCGCATGTGTTTGACTTGTATGCTCTGAATTCTGGGTCAAGAGACCCATGTTTGTAATATCTCGCTCCTCGGAGCCTAATGAATAATACTTGAGTCGTAGAGTTATGTTGTGATGCCATGTTTTATTTACACATAGCGAGCATATTGTGTGTATGTTTGAAATGCTTGGTATGTGTGGGATCCGACAATCTAGTTGTTTATCCTTGGCAGCCTCTCTTATGGGGAAATGTAGTCTAGTGCTTCCTTGAGCCATAGTAGTCCGCTGGCCAGTTCACCGGAGTCACCGCTAGCTCAAGACTCTGCTCCCGGACACTTGATCGGCCGGCATGTGTTTCACTTCGTTCTGTGTTCCGTCCCTTCGGGGAAGTCACGCGGTGACATCCGGAGTCCTGCCTAGCCTGCTACAGCCCGGGTTCCCGAAGTCCTGCTAGCCCAGTGCTACAGCCCGGATTCACACGCTGCTGACCGACATGCTCGAAGTTGAATCATGTATGCCTGTCCCCATGGATTAGTGCCGCTTTGGGTTCACGACTAGCCATGTCGGCCCGGGTTCTCTGTCATATGGATGCTAGCGAGACCATCATATACGTGAGCCAAAAGGCGCAAACGGTCCGGGCCATGGTAAGGTGACACCCATGGAATACCGTGCGTGAGGCCGCAAAGTGATATGAGGTGTTACCGGCTAGATCGATGTGACTTGGAATCGGGGTCCTGACAGCTTTGGTATCAGAGCCTAACTGCCTGTAGGTTTACCAAGCCAAACCGGTCGAGGTTGTGTCTAGAAATGCTTTAGTTATGTAAGGGAATTGATTGTGGAAGGGTACGTAAGGCTCTTTTTACTCCTTATACCTCATGGCCTTCTAATCTGAGTCAACCTTTTCTCTTCTACGGGGATTAAGAACTAGGCCTTCTCATCTATCTATCTATCAGGATGACCTTGTTACTAATCCATAGACTTTTAAGATTGTTGGTTTTAAGCCCCAGTTCAGTTTCTACTACTTCCGTGTGTTCATAGTTGGTCTCGGAACCTTGATATTGTGTTTCTGAGTGGTTATGCCACCATTTTGCAGGATGTCTCAAATCATTTTGAGCATTTACAGCCGTTATGCTGCCGAGTCATCCCAGGTTTCTAAAACAATCTGAAGCATTTGCAAAATCCCTTCCTCTCATTTTGATGTTCCTTTAGGCCAGGTTAATCACACTAATTGTTGAGTTGAGGTATTCCATTGCCTCGGTATATATGTTGGAGCTATTATTATGAACCTAGGTGTTTTAGGAGTCACCTAGTAATCTAGCCATGTTTTGTGTTCCCGGTGTGATGATTACGGCCATCATTCTCGAAAGCATCCCGTGATGTTATTAGTTAGTAGGTATTCTACTCTGGGTTCTTGACCCAAGATTCACTCTACTTACCTCGTGGTCGATAGTGTTGCTCGTACCTTTAGGATATTAGTAACCTTTGCGGCAGTCCCTCGAGGTTCGTGGTATTTCCTTCTTCCAAATACCATGAACCATTAAGGCAGATGTTCGTTGAACCAAAAGATCACAACCATGGTGCTCTTGAGGAGTACTCCATTCATATTGTGACTCGCCGGTTCTATCATTCTGCATGGGTTATCCGGAGGAAATTTGTTGAACTCGTTTGACATACTAACCCATGAATCCACAACTCAGAAAGTTATATGTTCCTTGAGTTGTTCTCTTTAGTTGTATTCTGACCCCCGTCTATCATTTGATAACCTAGAGTATGTGTGCATTTGTGTTCATCGATGCCCTTTTATTCTTGTGGTCCGTCAAGCCATTCTATTCCGGAATGACTAGGAGAAACAAACTCCAGTACCTCATCCATATCTAGGATTGGGTCAAAGTAGTTGTATTCCGCAGATCAAAATGTCAATCCAACTTTTGCTCTGTTCTACCTTGGAGTGTTACCATCTTTATGTCAAGAGTGTCAAGAGAATTGCACCACTTCTTGTGAATTCTTGACGCAGTGATACTTCTCACCATTATTATTCATTCCTCGGTCCTGTGTTGTTGTAACCGGGATGCCGACAAGTGAATTGTGGTGTGTGAAATCGTTACGCCTAGCAACCCCCTTGCTTAGTAGTTAATGGGCAATATTCTCATTCTTAGCGTGTTGATCATTGAATCATCATCCTAAGATTGATCGTGCTACCTAGTCCTTATTTCTGGTGCACTCTTTGATCAATGAGTTAGGATTGTGTCAATCCCTCACTATTTTGATCATATCATCTTGCCCTGTAAAACAAGATTGTTCTCGAGCTTAGTAACATATCGGTGGTTCGTGATTTTCCGAATATCTTCTCGGAAGTATTACCAGGTTGACCCCTGACTGTTATGTTGAGCTCGTGAACAAGTTGGTTTCTTGTGAACCACCCTTTCTCCAAGAATCTGTGTTGGATACCCTGAGCTAGTTGGTTGAGCTAAACAACAATTTGGAGAGTTGGAAGATAAAAGCTTAATCCACTTAGTTCATCACTAAGGGATATCCTTGTGTGTGTGTGTGTATTCAAGAAAGGTGATATCTTCACCAATTGGTCCTCGTGATCAGTTGTTGGATCTATTGCCCTGTCAAAACTTTGACTTGAGTATGGGCTATCATCAAGTCAAATCAGAACTAGTGATGTTCGTAATGTTGTCTTACTCGTGGTTGATCCCTCGAGCATACACCATTACATCTTTGGTCTGACCAATGCTATCACCGTGTTCACATGATGGTGGAAGTCCAGTGATATGGAAATTCCGATGAGTTGTTGTTGAACCCATCAGCAGCATTTTGTCTCCCCCATGATTCATGTTGAACATCAACCTAGTGTTGAAAACTTTGTAAGCAATGCCTTCGTGTTCCATTCATGGAGCCTATGCTTGGATGGAAGAAGTGACTTCCTCGAATTCATGTGCTTTAGGTGTAAGTTGCCGCCATGAATTTGAGAAAGGTTTGTTTTGTTTCCTCTGGAATCGTCCCAAGTTAGTCATGCACGTGCGAAGTGCCCTATGGTTTGATAGGTTGGCCGCCTCCACTCCATATGTGTTTCCTAGGACACTAAGCCACTGATTGATTTGCTCCAGGAAAAGGAGCGTGTTGTGCTAATTCTAGATCATGCACAAGATTACGTTATCCTCGATGATGGTTCCCAGCCAGAACTCGGTAGTATTTTTATTATAAGACTACCATGTGGTCATGCCCGTCTGGGACAGCGTGTTCACATGTTGTAGCAAAACTCGCTCATGTTTTGGGGCTTGCTACCGTAGTTCATCTCCCGAGATTCTCGCAATATCAGCTCGTCGATTTGTGTTGCAAACTTTCTTTTCAGACATGCCGATGTCTGAAGTATCCTGTTACCAACCAGATCTGAATCTCAGGCAGATATGATGGTTGGAAAAATCCCCAACATTTGTATTTTGTTCCAGCTTGCACTGCCATTGTGCCATTTCACTATGGGCTGCCTTCTTAGTAACTCTTGTTCAGGATCATCCTCAAAAGTGGTCCTACCTTGGGTCCCATCCATTTCCGATGATAAGCAAAATCATCCATTGTGTTGTCTTCAACAAGGTAGTCCACATCATCCATTCTAGTCTGAGTATGTCATTTCTTCGAATTCCTTCAAATGATCGTTTGTGATTTTCCTTAGGCTGGTTTAGAGAATCCCAATGATCTATGCATCAAAATTAATTCTTTTGCCACTTAAGGGAATAATTCTATGAGTTGCTTTCTCTAAGGTGCCCCATTATGGAATCATGGCAATTATTTCATTGCTATCTTGAAACCATTCACCATCTGCTCAAGCGTGGAATTGTTGCCTATCATATCAGCTCAAGAGGTGTTCTATGCCTCATTCCGTGAGTTTATCGTCAGTTGCTCGATCCTCGAGAGGATGGATTCCCCTAGAGTTTTCATTTCTTCTCGTGGTCATGTTGAATGGAGTTCTCAAAGCAAGAAGTCAAGATCAAAATGATGCAATGAATCAACATTTTCGAGAAGAGCAATTGGATCTTGAAGATTGTGATAGCTTTGTGTCCCCTCTGCCTTCTTACCTCACGTCTTGAAATCGGGACGAGATTCTTGTTTAGTGGGGGCGAGTTGTCACATCCCTAGTTCTGGTATGACCTAGACTAGCTAGTCATGTGTGCATCATGTTTAAATTCCATTTAAATTTGAATTGGGGATTTGTGTAACCCTCAGAATCATTTCTGGAAATGACCCAAATAAAAATTGCTCCAAAAGGGTCCAAGAAAATGCTCATGTTGTTCTATGAAAATATTGGACAGAGACAAAAATCAAACCAATATTTTAGGAGCTCATAAGTATTTATTTTGGGCATTTGGAATTAATCCAATAATTAATTGCTTTGGATATATACTTTTATATATATAATATATGTCCAAAAATTATGCCAGTTATTGAGGAGCTCTGGAATAATGCCACTAGCCCCTACAAAAATTGGCATAAGAAAATAAAATGGTTTAGTATTTTTATTAAACACAACAAATGTCAGAAAAATAGAAAAGAAAAAAATAAAAGGGAGAAGAGATTACCTGGCCCTTACCTCCCTGCGTAGCCTGCCTCAGGCGGCCCGGGCCGCCCAGCTGGCCAGCCCAGCCACCGCCACCGACTGCCTCCACCTCGCGCCAAGATGGCGAGGCGTGTGCCCGGCTGCGGGCGCTCCGCAAGGCCACGGCACCTGCCACTGCCCTCCTCCTCGTCGCTGGATGCCCAGCGACGCCACGCGCCGCCCCGCACCTCTCTCCCTCTCTCCAGTGGCCTCCCCTCCTCTCTCTCGCCCTCCTCCGCGAACGCCCGAGCGCTGCCGTCGCCGCCGTTCACCGTAGCCGCAGCCACCGCCTTCCCCTCGCCCTCTCCCCGTGTCTGCAAGCTCCGCCGCGACATACTCTACATCCTCGACGAGCCAAGCAACCGGGGACGCCCCATGGAGCCGTCACCGCCGTCTTATTCACCTCCGGTCGCCCGAGATCGCCGGCGCCGTTTCGGCTGCACCAAGCCTTCCCCGAGCTCGTCGACCCCGCTGTTGGATTCGCTGTGAGCCCTGCCATCGATTCCCCCTTCTCCCCTGTCTCCCCGCGCTCTATAGCCTTGCGCCCGCCCAAGCCGAGCTCCGGACGCCGCCGTGAGCCTCGCTCCGGCCTCCCCAGCTCCTCCCGTCTGCTCCCCTGGATGCGGACGAGCACGGGCTACGCCCCGGTGCCCTTAGCCGCCGCCCCCGTGGCCCGTAACACGGACGCCGCCGCGTCCAGAGGTCGCCGCCGACGACCCTAGCCGTCCTGATGTGCGGGCTTGGCCTGCCAGGTGATTAGCTTAAGGTTAATCACTGTTTAACTAATCCCTGACGCTGACAGTGGGCCCAGGCACCCTCATCCTTTATTTAGATTAGTATATAACCCCCTGTTAACTAACCGGTCACTGACGTGTGGACCCCACACGTCAGGTTTGACCTGGTCAGCTCCGTTGACCTGCTGACGCAGGCATGACGCAGTGCTGACCTCAAGCTGTCGCAATAATGATTTCTGGAATTATCTTAACTCAGGAAATTCCAGAAAATTAGCAAACTTCAAAAAAACATAGAAATTCACCCGTAGCTCAGATTGAAATAATTTATATATGAAGAATTATCAGAAAAATGCAATTTGTCCATTTGTATCATTTTCATGCATGTTTGAACAATGTTTGTCCTCTGTTTTGGACAAAACAAATAAAGGGCATTTAAATAATCATATATGGAGTTGGAATTTGAATCATGTATTCAACCCAATTTCATTTAAATCATAGCTAGATGCATTAGCTCAAATCACAGCGTATTGCCATGTCATGATCATGCATCATATTGTGGCATTGCTTTGATTGTGTTCTTTCTCGATTCGGTGTTTGTCCCTCTCGATAGACGTGGTTCCGACGATGAGTTCGATGACACCGATGAAGAGCTATAATATCTTCAGAGTGCCAAGCAAGCAAAACCCCTTGTTCATTCCGATACAACCCCACTCTCTCGCTACCGCTCTCTTTTCTTGCATTAGGACACCAACGATTCATCTGTTACTTGTTGCGTGTAGCTGAACCCTTTATCCTCTTGCATGACTTGTCATTCCACAAGAAATAGATGAAACCGACTAGCATGAGTAGGAGTTGTTTGAGCCTGATGTGCCTACTCATACATGCTTGTTTGTCATGCCTGCTATTGCTTAGAGTTGTGTCAGTGCGATTCATCGGGGATGAATCGGAGGTGTGTAAACATGTCCTACTGTTGAGAGCTAAGTGTGTGAACACGATTTGGTAAAGGTAGCGGTGAGAGGCCATGTAGGAGTACATGGTGGGTTGTCTCATTGCAGCCATCCTCAGGAACTGAGTTCTTTGTTTGTGATCCATGAAACAGTTACTACCACGCATTGGGCCCGAAACCAATGGACCCTCTCGGCTTCTTAACCACTCTTGTCCTCTGTCCGGGAGTTGCAAATTAGTTTCTGGTGTTTGTAGTATCTTTGGGGCCGCATGGCCCGACCTTAGGGGTGGGCTGTGTTGCGGTAAGAGGCACGTGGCACGGTGTACCGAATGCCCGTTTGGTATCTCGGGAACCCTGCACACATCGTTCGGGGCCGTATGTGGAAACCTCGGCGGACTCCTCATGGATGGAACCTGAATAGGCGATAAACCTGGACTAGAGACTTGAGTGTTTAGGTAGGCTGTGGCCGACACCCACGTTGGGCTTCCGCTTAAAGGTTGCCGAGTACATGTCGTGTAAACGGCTGTAAGGGTGAGAGCGTGTGTGAAGAAGTACACCCCTGCAGGGTTATAAATGATCTATTCGAATAGCCGTGTCCGCAGTAAAGGACTTCTGGGTTGCCTATAATAGTTCATAGACAAGTGAAAATGGATACTCTAAAATGCACAAGATAAGCGTGAGTGCTATGGATGGCGTTCTTGTAGGGAGACGAGAGCGGATCCATAGTGGTGTATTGATATGGGGAATATGTGGACTCGTGCGCCCACCTCAAAATAGTTACTTGCAGTTAGGATAGTCACCGAGTCAAAGATGGCTTGCTGCAGTTAAACTCCACCACCCCCTTTGTTGATAATGATGCATTTGTAGTTAGTTCTGATGTAAGTCTTGCTGAGTACATTTGTACTCACGTTTTCTTATTTTATGTTTTGCGAGAGACGCGTCGGTCCTCGCTTAGTAGTTCCGTGTGGACTTGACGTTTAGCTTGTTACCTCAGCTACGATCTTGTGCCCTCGGCAGATCTCGGTAGATAGTCGGCTTCTCGACCATTTTCATTTATAGTTTTACGTGCTCGGACATGTTAAGCTTCCGCATGTGTTTGACTTGTATGCTCACGAATGCTTTGGGTCGAGAGACACATGTTTGTAATATCTCGCTCCTCGGAGCCTAATGAATAATACTTGAGTCGTAGAGTTATGTTGTGATGCCATGTTGTATTTACACATAGCGAGCATATTGTGTGTATGTTTGAAATGCTTGGTATGTGTGGGATCCGACAATCTAGTTGTTTATCCTTGGCAGCCTCTCTTATGGGGAAATGTAGTCTAGTGCTTCCTTGAGCCATAGTAGATGCTACAGCCAGTTCACCGGACTCGCTAGCCCAAAGACTACCGCTTTCGGGACACTTGGTAGCCGGCATGTGTTTCACTTCGTTCTGTGTCTGTCCCTTCGGGAAATGTCACGCGGTGACATCCGGAGTCTGCCTTAGCCTGCTACAGCCCGGGTTCTCGAGTCCTGTTAGCCCAGTGCTACAGCCCGGATTCACACGCTTCAATCCGACATGCTCAAGTTGATTCATGTATGCCTGTCCCCATGGGTTAGTGCCGCTTTGGGTTCACGACTAGCCATGTCGGCCGGGTTCTCTGTCATATGGATGCTAGCGACACCATCATATACGTGAGCCAAAAGGCGCAAATGGTCCGGGCCATGGTAAGGCGACACCCGTGGGAATACCGTGCGTGAGGCCGCAAAGTGATATGATGTGTTAACGTCTAGATCGATGTGACTTGGAATCGGGGTCCTGACAGCTTTGGTATCAGAGCCTGACTGCCTCTAGGTTTACCAAGCCAAACCTGTCGAAGTTGTGTCTAGAAATGCTTTAGTTATGTAAGGGAATTGATTGTGGAAGGGTACGTAAGGCTCTTTTTACTCCTTATACCTCATGGCCTTCAGATATGAGTCAACCTTTTCTCTTCTACGGGGATTAAGAACTAGGCCTTCTCATCTATCTATCAGGATGACGTGTTACTAATCCATAGACTTTTAAGATTGTTGGTTTTAAGCCCCAGTTCAGTTTCTACTACTTCCGTGTGTTCATAGTTGGTCTCGCAACCTTGATATTGTGCTTCTGAGTGGTTATGCCACCATTTTGCAGGATGTATCAAATCATTTTGAGCATTTACAGCCGTTATGATGTCCGAGTCATCCCAGGTTTCTAAAACAATCTGAAGCATTTGCAAAATCCCTTCCTCTCATTTCGATGTTCCTTTAGGCCAGGTTAATCACACTAATTGTTGAGTTGAGGTATTCCATTGCCTCGGTATATATGTTGGAGCTATTATTATGAACCTAGGTGTTTTAGGGAGTCACCTAGTAATCTAGCCATGTTTTGTGTTCCCGGTGTGATGATTCTGGCCATCATTCTCGAAAGCATCCCGTGATGTTATTAGTTAGTAGGTATTCTACTCCTGGGTTCTTGACCCAAGATTCACTCTACTTACCTCGTGCCGATAGTGTTGCTCGTACCTTTAGGATATTAGTAACCTTTGCGATAGTCCTCGAGGTCCGTGGTATTTCCTTCTTCCAAATACCATGAACCATTAAGGCAAATGTTCGTTGAACCAAAAGATCACAACCAGGGTTCTTGAGGAGTACTTCATTCATATTGTGACTCTGCCAGTTCTATCATTCTGCATGGGTTATCCGGAGGAAATTTGTTGAACTCGTTTGACATACTAACCCATGAATCCACAACTCAGAAAGTTATATGTTCCTTGAGTTGTTCTCTTTAATTGTATTCCGACACCCGTCTATCATTTGATAACCAAGAGTATGTGTGCATTTGTGTTCATCGATGCCCTTTTATTCTTGTGGTCCGTCAAGCCATTCTATTCCGGAATGACTAGGAGAAACAAACTCCAGTACCTTATCCATATCTAGGATTGGGTCAAAGTAGTTGTATTCCGTAGATCAAAATGTCAATCCAACTTTTGCTCTGTTCTACCTTGGAGTGTTACCATCTTTATGTCAAGAGTGTCATGAGAATTGCACCACTTCTTGTGAATTCTTGACGCAGTGATACTTCGTCATTATTATTCATTCCTCGGTCCCGTGTTGTTGTAACCGGAATGCCGACAAGTGAATTGTGGTGTGTGAAATCGATACGCCTAGCAACCCCTTGCTTGGTAGTTAATGGACAATATTCTCATTCTTAGCGTGTTGATCATTGAATCATCATCCTAAGATTGATCGTGCTACCTAGTCCTTATTTCTGGTGCACTCTTCGATCAATGAGTTAGGATTGTGTCAATCCCTCACTATTTGATCATATCATCTTGCATTGTAAAACAAGATTGTTCTCGAGCTTAGTAATATATCGGTGGTTCGTGATTTTCCGAATATCTTCTCGGAAGTATTACCAGGTTGACCCCTGACTGTTATGTTGAGCTCGTGAACAAGTTGGTTTCTTGTGAACCACCCTTTCTCCAAGAATCTGTGTTGGATACCCTGAGCTAGTTGGTTGAGCTAAACAACAATTTGGAGAGTTGGAAGATAAAAGCTTCATCCACTTAGTTCATCACTAAGGGATATCCTTGTGTGTGTGTGTGTTCAAGAAAGGTGATATCTTCACCAATTGGTCCTCGTGATCAGTTGTTGGATCTATTTCCTTGTCAAAACTTTGACTTGAGTATGGGCTATCGTCAAGTCAAATCAGAACTAGCGATGTTCGTAATGTTGTCCTACACGTGGTTGATCCCTCGAGCATACACCATTACATCTTTGGTATGACCAATGCTATCACTGTGTTCACATGATGGTGGAATTCCAGTGATATGGAAATTCCGATGAGTTGTTGTTGAACCCATCAGCAACATTTTGTCTCCCCCATGATTCATGTTGAACATCAACCTAGTGTTGAAAACTTTGTAAGCAATGCCTTCGTGTTCCATTCATGAAGCCTATGCTTGGATTGAAGAAGTGACTTCCTCGAATTCATGTGCTTTAGGTGTGAGTTGCCACCATGAATTTGAGAAAGGTTTGTTTTGTTTCCTCTAGAATCGTCCCAAGTTAGTCATGCATGTGCGAAGTGCCCTATGGTTTGATAGGTTGGCTGCCTCCACTCCATATGTGTTTCCTAGCACACTAAGCCACTGATTGATTTGCTTAAGGAAAAGGAGCGTGTTGTGCTAATTCTAGATCATGCACAAGATTCCGTTATCCTCGATGATGGTTCCCAGCCAGAACTCGGTAGTATTTTTATTATAAGACTACTATGTGGTCATGCCCGTCTGGGACAGCGTGTTCACATGTTGTAGCAAAAATCGCTCATGTTTTGGGGCTTGCTACCGTAGTTCATCTCCCGAGATTCTCGCAATATCATCTCGTCGATTTGTGTTGCAAACTTTCTTTTCAGACATGCCAATGTCTGAAGTATCCTGTTACCAACCAGATCTGAATCTCAGGCAAATATGATGGTTGGAAAAATCCCCAACATTTGTATTTTGTTCCAGCTTGTACTGCCATTGTGCCATTTCACTATGGGCTGCCTTCTTAGTAACTCTTGTTCAGGATCATCCTCAAAAGTGGTCCTACCATGGGTCCCATCCATTTCCGATGATAAGCAAAATCATCCATTGTGTTGTCTTCAACAAGGTAGTCCACATCATCCATTCTAGTCTGAGTATGTCATTTCTTCGAATTCCTTCAAATGATCGTTTGTGATTTTCCTTAGGCTGGTTTAGAGAATCCCAATGATCTATGCATCAAAAGTAATTCTTTTGCCACTTAAGGGAATAATTCTATGAGTCGCCTTCTCTAAGGTGCCCCATTATGGAATCATGGCAATTATTTCATTGCTATCTTGAAACCATTCACCATCTCCTCAAGCGTGGAATTGTTGCCTACCAAATTGAACCCCCATCATCTGTTCTTCCATCCCTCCCGAAGTGTGTTTGATCATCACAGCTCAAGAGGTGTTCTATGCCTCATTCCGTGAGTTTATCGTCAGTTGCTCTATCCTCGAGAGGATGGATTCCTTTAGAGTTTTCGTTTCTTCTCGTGGTCATGTTGAATGGAGTTCTCAAAGCAAGATGTCAAGATCAAAATGGTGCAATGAATCAACATTTTCGAGAAGAGCAATTGGATCATTAAGATTGTGATAGCTTTGTGTCCCCTCTGCCTTCTTACCTCACTCTTGAATCTCGGGACGAGATTCTTGTTTAGTGGGGGCGAGTTGTCACATCCCTAGTTCTGGTATGACCTAGACTAGCTAGTCATGTGTGCATCATGTTTAAATTCCATTTAAATTTGAATTGGGGATTTGTGAAACCCTCAGAATCATTTCTGGAAATGACCCAAATAAAAATTGCTCCAAAAGGGTCCAAGAAAATGCTCATGTTGCTCTCACGAAAATATTGGATGTAGATAAATATCAAACCAATATTTTAGGAGCTCATAAGTATTTATTTTGGGCATTTGGAATTAATCCAATAATTAATTGCTTTGGATATATACTTCTATATATATAATATATGTCCAAAAATTATGCCAGTTATTGAGGAGCTCTGGAATAATGCCACTAGCCCCTACAAAAATTGGCATAAGAAAATAAAATGGTTTAGTATTTTTATTAAACCAAACAAATGTCAGAAAAATAGAAAAGAAAAAAAAATAAAAGGGAGAAGAGACTTACCTGGCGCCTACCTCCCAAGCAGCCCATTCTGGCGGCCCGGCTGCCCAGCTTGGCTGCCCACCCACTGCCACCAGATCCCTCCACCTCGTGCTAGTAGGCAAGCGTGTGTGCCCGGCTGGCACAAGGCCATCCACGACACCTGCCTGCCTTTCCTCCTCCTCGCCGCCTGGATGCCCCGTGTGACGCCACGCGCCGCCCCGCACCTCTCTACCTCTCTCCAGTGGCCTCCCCTCCTCTCTCTCGCCCTACCCCGCGAACGCCCGAGCGCTGCCGTCGCCGCCGTTCACCGTAGTCGCAGCCACCGCCTTCCCCTCGCCCTCTCTCCGTGTCTGCAAGCTCCGCCGCGACATACTCTACATCCTCGACGAGCCAAGCAACCGGGGCGCCCGTGGAGCCGTCATCATTGTCTTCTTCACCTCCGGTCGCCCGAGATCACGGCTGGCTGTTGCAGCTGCACCAAGCCTTCCCGAGCTCGCCGACCCCGCCGTTGGATTCGCTCTGAGCCCCGCCGTCGATTCCCCCTTCTCCCCTGTCTCCCCGCGCTCTGTATCCTTGCGCCCGCTCGAGCCGAGCTCCAGCCGCCGCCGTGAGCCTTGCTCCGGCGAGCTCCGGCCTCCCCAGCTCCTCCTGTCTGCTCCCTTGGATGCGGACGAGCCCGGGCTACGCCCCGGTGCCCTTAGCCGCCGCCCCCGTGGCCCATAACGAGGATGCCGCCGCGTCCAGAGGTCGTCGCCGCCAACCCTAGCCAGCCTGACGTGCGGGCCCGGCCTGCCAGGTGATTAGCTTAAGGCTAATCACCGTTTAACTAATCCCTAAAAGGCGGTGGGCCCAGCGCCTAATCCTTTAATTAGATTAGTATATAACCCCTTGTTAACTAACCGGTCAGCGGCGTGTGGACCCCACGTCGAGTTTGACCTAGTCAGCTCCGTTGACTTCTTGGCGACGCAGCATGACGATCTTGACCTCAAGGCGATTTAATAATGATTTCTGGAATTATCTTAACTCTGGAAATTCCAGAAAATTAGCAAACTTCAAAAAATCATAGAAATTCAACCGTAGCTCAGATTGAAATAATTTAAATATGAAAAATTATCAAAAAAATGCAATATGTCCATCTATACCATTTTCATGCATGTTTGAACAATGTTTGTCCTTTGTTTTGGACAAAACAAATAAAGGGCATTTAAATAATCATATATGGAGTTGGAATTTGAATCATGTATTCAACCCAACTTCATTTAAATCATAGCTAGATGCATTAGCTCAAATCACAGCATATTGCCATGTCATGATAATGCATCATATTGTGGCATTGCATTGATTGTGTTCTTTCTCAGTTGCCGGTGTTTGTCCCCTCTCGATAGACGTGGTTCCAACGATGAGTTTGATAACACCGATGAAGAGCTATAATATCTTCAGGAGTGCCAGGCAAGCAAAACCCCCTTGTACATTCTGATACAACCCCACTCTCTCGCTCCTGCTCTCTTTTACTGCATTAGGACAACAACAATTCATCTGTTACTTGTTGCGGTAGCTGAACCCCTTTATCCTCCGCATGACCTGTCATTCCACAGTAAATAGATGAAACCAACTAGCATGAGTAGGAGTTTTTTGAGCCCTGATGTGCCTACTCATACATGCTTATTTTTCATGCCTGCTATTGCTTAGAGTTGTGTCAGGTCTGATTCATCGGGGATGAATCGGAGGTGTGTAAACATGTCCTACTGTTGAGAGCTAAGTGTGTGAACACGATTTGGTAAAGGTAGCGGTGAGAGGCCATGTAGGAGTACATGGTGGGTTGTCTCATTGCAGCCGTCCTCAGGAACTGAGTTACGTGTTTGTGATCCATGAAACAGTTAATACCACGCATTGGGCCCGTAACCAATGGACCCTCTCGCTTCTTAACCACTCTTGTCCTCTGTCCGGAGTTGCAAAGTAGTTTCGTGTTTGTAGTATCTTTGGGGGCCGCCTTGGCGCTGACCTTAGGGGTGGGCTGTGTTGCGGTAGGCACGTGGCACGGTGCACCGAATGCCCGTTTGGTATCTCAGGAACCCTGCACACATTGTTCGGGGCCGTATGTGGAAACCTTGGCCGGACTCCCTGCGGATGGAACCTGAATAGGCGATAAACCTGGACTAGAGACTTGAGTGTTTAGGTAGGCTGTGGCCGACACCCACGTTGGGCTTCCGCTTGAAGGTTGCCGAGTACATGTCGTGTAAACGGCGGTAAGTGGTGAGAGCGTGTGTGAAGAAGTACACCGCAGGGTTATAAATGATATATTTGAATAGCCGTGTCATGGTAAAGGACTTACAGGTTGCCTATAACAGTTCATAGACAAGTGAAAATGGATACTCTAAAATGCGCAAGATAAGCGTGAGTGCTATGGATGGTGTTCTCATAGGGAGACGGGAGCGGATCCATAGTGGTGTATTGATATGGTCAATATGTTGATGCATGTGCGCCACCTCAAAAGAGTTACTTGCAGTCGTAGTTAGGATAGCCACTGAGTCAAAGCTGGCTTGCTGCAGTTTAACTCCACCACCCCCTTTGTTGAAAATGATGCATTTGTAGTTAGTTCTGATGTAAGTCTTGCTGAGTACATTTGTACTCATGTTTGCTTATTTTATGTTTTGCAGAGAGACGTCAGTCTCGCTAGTAGTTCCGCATGGACTTCGATGTTTAGCTTGTTACCTCAGCTACGATCTTGTGCCCTCGGCAGGATCTGGTAGATAGTCAGGCTTCTCAGCCTTTTTCATTTATAGTTGTCTGTACTCAGACATGTTAAGCTTCCGCATGTGTTTGACTTGTATGCTCTGGATGCTGGGTTGAGAGACCCATGTTTGTAATATCTCACTCCTCGGAGCCTAATGAATAATACTTGAGTCGTAGAGTTATATTGTGATGCCATGTTGTATTTACACATAGCGAGCATATTGTGTGTATGTTTGAAATGCTTGGTATGTGTGGGATCCGACAATCTAGTTGTTTATCCTTGGTAGCCTCTCTTATGGGGAAATGTAGTCTAGTGCTTCCTTGAGCCATAGTAGTCCGCTACATGCCCGGTTCACCGGAGTCCTGCTAGCCCAAAGACTACTGCTCGTGACACTTGATCGGGCCGGCATGTGTTTCACTTTTTTCCTCAGGTTCTGTCCCTTCGGGAAATGTCACGCTGGTGACATCCGGAGTCCTGCCTAGCTCGCTACAGCCCGGGTTCCCTGAGTCCTGTTAGCCCAAAGGTTACAACCCGGATTCACACGCCGATCGACATGCTCGAAGTTGATTCATGTATGCCTGTCCCCATGGGTTATTGCCGCTTTGGGTTCACGACTAGCCATGTCGGCCCAGGTTCTCTGTCATATGGATGCTAGCGACACCATCATATACGTGAGCCAAAAGGCGCAAACGGTCTGGGCCATCATAAGGCGAAACCCGTGGGAATACCGTGCGTGAGGTCGCAAAGTGATATGAGGTGTTACCGGCTAGATCGATGTGACTTGGAATCGGGGTCCTGACAATAGGCATCATGTCCGAGACAAGTGGATTGACTCATGCCTGCATCTACTACTATTACTCCACTCATCGACCGCTATCCAGCATGCATCTAGAGTATTAAGTTAATGAAAAAAGAGTAACGCCTTAAGCAAGATGACATGATGTAGAGGGATTAATTCATGCAATATGATAAAAAAACCCCATCTTGTTATCTTCGATGGCAACAATACAATGCGTGTCTTGCTGCCCCTATTGTCACTGAGAAAGGACACTTCAAGATTGAACCCAAAGCTAAGCACTTCTCGCATTGCAAGAACTACCAATCTAGTTGGCCAAACCAAACGGATAATTCGAAGAGACTTGCAAAGATAGCCAATCATACATAAAAGAATTCAGAGAAGATTCAAATATTGCTCATAGATAATCTTGATCATAAACCCACAATTCATCGATCTCAACAAACACACCGCAAAAAGAAGATTACATCGAATAGATCTCCACGAGAGAGGGGAGAACATTGTATTGAGATCCAAAAAGAGAGAAGAAGCCATCTAGCTACTAATTATGGACCCGAAGGTCTGAAGCAAACTACTCACACTTCATCGGAGAGGCTATGATGATGTAGAAGCCCTCCGTGGTGGATTCCCCTTCTGGCGGAGCTCCGGAACAGGCCCCAAGATGGGATCTCGTGGATACAGAAAGTTGCGGCGTAGGTTTTTGGCTCCGTATCTGATCGTTCGTGGGTACGTAGGTATATATAGGAGGAAGAAGTACGTCTGTGGAGCAAAGGGGGCCCACGAGGCAGGGGGCACGCCCTCCACCCTCGTGGCCGCCTCCTTTCTTTCTTGACGGGGGGTCCAAGTCTCCTGGATCATATTCGGTGAGAAAATCACGTTCCCAAAGGTTTCATTCTGTTTGGACTCCGTTTTATATTTCATTTCGTCGAAACACTGAAAGAGGCAAAAAAAAAACCAACAAATCTGGGCTGGGCCTCCGGGTAATAGGTTAGTCCCAAAAGTAATATAAAAGTGTAAAATAAAGCCCAATATGGTCCAGAACAGTAGATAATATAGCATGGAGCAATCAAAAAATATAGATATGTTGGAGACGTATCACGCAACCACCCCGAGATCAACTCCAGATGCCCTGCCTCCAGGCGATGGTCGGCGCCTTGAAGGTCGTCCCGAAGCTGGGTCAGTGTGGAAAGAGCTTCCCCCAGAGCATCACGCGAGGCAGAAGGACCACGGCCCGGCGGCATGATGGGAATAGGAGGAGGCAGCATCGGCGCCAAGGCCTGCAAGTTGGCGGCAGCAGAAGAGGCCGGGGGCTCCTGAGCCTTTGAAGACTCAGCAGGCAGGCTGGGGGCAGGCACATCCGGAGCCGGCTTGGCCATAGAGATCGCCTTCTCCTGAGGTCGGGCCCCTGAATCTCGCAAGGACGACCAGGCCGCTGAGGCACGGGAACCGTCACCGCCCTTCCGCACCAGATGTGGCGCGACCGTGGCAGGCTGCTGGGTCCCGGGGGTCGTGGCTGTCTCCTTCTTCTTCACCGTCGGCTTTGGCCTAATGGTACAAGGGGGAGGCATCAAGAAACTACGGTAAGAACAAGGATGAAAGATCAAGACGGAGCACTTATTGGTCCACAGCGGCGTACTCCCTCGCCCTCTTCTGGAGCACCAAGCCCGAATCCTTCGTGGGCTGGGGCACCGACGCGCAAGCCCCAGGGGCCGATGAGGGGACGGCGGCTGGGACCGTAGCAGTGCCGGCCGGTGACGAAGCGGAGGCATCGCCTCGAGAGATCAATGCCGACCTTCTCTTCTTCGAGACCCGGCCCGCGTCTTCTTCGGAGGGGCGCCCCTGGACCTCGTTGTGACCCCGACAGGGTTCTGCGACTCCTTCACGGGATGCTCGCCGGCCTCGTCGTCGTCAGGGAAGGTGCGGAGGAGATCTGCCATGTGCGGAGGAGAAGTCTCCCCGCCCCCTCCCGGGTCGCCTCCGAGTCAGACCTCTCCTCCTCGCTGGAGGACAACACCACCGGGGCCTCGCTGGGCGCTGGTGAGACGAGCCCGCGCTCGTTGAATACGGGCAAGGCTGCGGCGACCTCCGTTCCGTCTGGGCGGAGGTACAGCGAAAGATGGGTATCTAGAGGGTACCCCTGGTCCTCCCCGACCAGGAGATGGAGGGCCTTGTCTAGCTCCTCGTCAGACAAGGCATCAGGGCGCAGGCAGAGGTCGCCTCCCTCTTCGATGAGCCTCCACAAGGGGCGCGAGCACGCCTGGAGCAGAGCCAAGCGCTGTGATAGGAACTCCTTGATGGTCATGGCCCCCGTCAGCCTCTCCGCCTTCGGGTCGTGTGGTTTCAGGTTGGCCGCTATCTTCTCTAGCACTTGCTTCACCCGGGGGTCGGTGAGCTCTGCGCTAAGCCATCCCTCATGAGGCGAAGGCATCCTCGTCGGCAGCGCTAGTCGAGGGTAGGAGCTCTTGGCGTCCATGAGGACCCACTTGCTCCTAAAGCCCTCAACTTTCTTCCCGGCTCTTGAGATTGCATTGGTCGCATTGGCTGCGACGAAGTTGGCGCACCCGGGGCACTGGCCCTCCTTGTTCTGGAGGTAGAAGAAATGGCGAAGCAGCACCACAGATGGCATCACCCCCACAAATGCCTTGCAGTAAAAAGCAAAGATCGACAGGAGGAGGAAGGAGTTGGGATGAAGATGGAGGGCATGGAGATTATAATGGCTGAGGACAACATAGAAGAAATCAGAGAAAGGGGGGACCAACCCCGCGAAGACACTGTGCCAGAAGAAGGGATAGAAAGTACTGGCCGAGGCCTCCGGCTTGGCGGAGCCGACCCGGAGCGCAGTCTCTTCCCCCTCATTGCTGTCGCCCACCGTCACCAGGAGCACAATGGCAAGGTTCTTCTCCCAGACCATGGGCGCGCTCAAGGCAGGCTCGTACCAGGAGGGCGAGCACGCGGCCTTCGCCTTGTCGACGCCATCGGCTGTGGTCTCGGAGGGGAGTCTACGCGGATCTGGAGTCTCTTGGGGCGAGAACAGGAAAGGGGATCTGGAGCAAGACGAAGGAAGGAAATGAAGGCTCTATGGCGTGCACCAGCCTTTTGTCAAGCGAGAACGGTTGCTGAGGCAACATGTGGAAGCGGAGGTGCCCGCGTCCCATCAATCGCCACGCATCAATCAAGGCCGCAGACGGTTGGGGCCCGCGGAGCTCCGCACTTGCCCTTTGGCTTCGCCTCGAAGCCAAGTTCGAGCACGCCTTGGGCCCGGGGGCTACTGTCGGCGTTCTAGGACCGGGGGTGCTCAAACTTGGGCCCGGTACAGCCCAGCTTCAGCAAGAAGAACTCAAGACCCTCACGAGGGGCCAAGCCTCGTGAGGCGGACGGCACCAAGACCTCCTTGGGGGCAGTCTCACTAGGCTGGCTCCGGAGGAGCGGAGATATCTATGCAAGGGGCACCTCACGAGGGTCACGTGACGTGAGCCGTGACAACAAGGGCCAGGCGGGCGCCCGCGGGCGCAGTGTACATGTTTCTTCGTTGGTGCTAAGAAGGCAAGCGCAGGCTCGGGGTCCCGAGGCATTAGGCAAAGGTTTCCACATCTGTGCAACAAGACCAAGACCAGCAGGACGGTAGGACGAAGGTCATCGCGGAGCCCACAACAGCGTCACTACCAGAGCCTTTAGCAGGCCAAGACAACTTTTGTCAGGATAGCTTGTACTGGTTGTCCCCCTTCAAACTTGACCATTGTGGGATCCCTTCCCGCCTAAACATTTGGGAAGAGGACCAAGGCCACTATAAATAGGACCTAGCCACCACCGTAGCAGGGGACGGATCATTCAGATCATCCTCATGCCCACCAGCTCATCGAGTTCAAGAACACCTCACCTACTGAGGCTATCCATCCATTGTACTAGTTCATCCTCTGCCCCTCGAGGCAATCCACCACACACTGGAGTAGGGTATTACACCGCAAGGTGGCCCGAACCAGCATAAACCGCTATGTCTCTTGTTCTTTGGGTTCGTCTAGCTAGGCTGTGGAATCATTGAGCGAGCAAGCTGGGGAGAGAGTGTTCTTCGTGCGCACCCCAGAGTTCGAATCTCTCAAGGGTCTGCAGAACCCGCAATCCGACAGGACCAGCCCCCTGCCAGTCCTTGTCTATCAGAGGAAACTGCGACCACCCAGACCAAAGCAACGTTTGAGTCGAAGGGTGGGAGCACCTAAGTTTCAAAGGGTAGCAGGGTTTCCTCATGCACAGGACCTCAGTTATAGAACACGTATGGATAAAAGGAAGAACTTATCTGTCTGGCTTGCAGGGGACCGGAGTGCTGACTTGTCTTCTAATCTTCTCTTGGGGACTGAATCCACGGAAGGAGCCTATAGTCTATGCAGATGAGATGATACCAGGTGCAATCTTATCTACATGAAGATCTTATGCTCATGATATGCTTATGCATGCATGCAACTTGTCAGGGCCCCCATCGCTTCATTCATTTCTCTGTTGCTCAGGGTCTGCGCCTGGCTTTGTACAAGGGGTTACATGCAACTAAGGCAAGGCCTGTACAAAGGGGTGGCTGTCGGGCAGGGCCCAACCGCCGCGCCTTACGGGTAGAACTTGCGGAGATGCTCAATATTCCATGAGTTTTGCAATCGAATGCCATCTCTGGTCTCCAGATGGACTGCGCCAAGTCTGGTAACTCGTACTACCCGGTAAGGGCCTTCCCACTTCGGCGTCAACTTGTTTGTACCCTTTGCGGACTGAACACGCCTAAGGACAAGGTCGACTTCCTCAAAACACCGGGCATGAACCCTGCGGCTGTGCTAGCGATGCAGGGCTTGCTGGTACCGTGCAACACGCGTAGCAGCCCGGAGACGGTTCTCCTAGAGAAGCACAACATTGTCACGCTGGTGTTGTTCCTGCGCTACTTCATCATAGGCAAGTACTCGAGGTGATCCGTAAATGAGTTCCATGGGGATAACTGCTTCTGCCCCATAGACTAGGGAGAAGGGAGTATGCCCGGTAGCTTGATTTGGTGTCATTCTGAGGGACCAAAGAACCACCGGCAGCTCATCGATCCATCGCCTGTCGCACTTCTGCAGCTTTTCAAATGTTCTCGTCTTGAGTCCTCGTAGCACCTCAGCGTTCGTCCTCTCAGCTTGTCCATTGCTTCTGGGATGTGCAATAGAGGCAAATGGAATCTTGCTTCCAAGGGCATGAACATCTTGCATGAAGGCGTGGCTCGTGAACTGGGTGCCGTTGTCAGTGATGATCCGGGCAGGGAGCCCGAAACGGCACACCAATCCTTTTAAGATCTTGATAGCTGACTGAGCAATCACCTTCCTCACGGCATCTACTTCCGGCCACTTTGTAAACTTGTCGATTGCAACATACAAGAATTCAAATCCCCCGGCAGCTCGGGGGAAAGGGCCAAGGATATTGAGCCCCTAGACCGAAAATAGCCATGACAAAGGGATTGTCTGAAGAGCTTGGGCAGACATATGGATATTCTTGGAATGGAACTGGCAAGCTTCACACTTGGTGACTAGCTCAACTGCATCTTGGAAGGCTGTGGGCCAATAAAATCCTTGCCGGAATGGTTTCCCAACCAAAGCCCTTGATCCAATGTGGGAGCCGCACATGCCTTTGTGTATTTCCACCTGCAGTTCCATTCCTTCTTCCCGGCAAATACACTTCAATTTCACACCATTGGGCCTTCTTCTGTATAGTGTGTAATTGACAAACTGATACATACTGGCCCTCCGGGCTACTATTTCCGCTTCTTATTGCTCTTCGGCAAGTTCTCCGGTTTGGAGGAAATGGACTATGTGCCTTGCCCAAGTTGGAGCCTGGGGCTCGAAAACGACGACTAGCGGCACCTCCACCTTCGTGGGAGCGCATCCCTCGACCGCGGGGACTGGAGGCCCGGCAGGAGGGTGCAGCCCGACAAATGAAGGGGAGTTGTTTCTGGCAGGGTCCCTGCCAGGTGCCCCGAGAGGCTCTACCGGGAGAGGCTTACCGGAGTCAAATTTCCACCTCTTTCGGGCCATTGTTGTCAGGGATACGGAGGGCTGAGTAAGATGGAGAACAAAAGTTACTGGTTCCACATGAAGCTTCTGCGCAGCGCACTTTGACAGACCATCAGCAATGTGATACATCTCCAACGTATCTACTTTTTCTCACGCTTTTCGTCTTATTTTGGACTCTAATTTGCATGATTTGAATGAAACTAACCCCGGACTGACGATGTTTTCAGCAGAACTACCATGGTGTTGTTTTTTGTGCAGAAATAACAGTTCTTGGAATGGAACGAAACTTTGTGAGGATTTTTTATATCAATAATCAGAATTTTTGGAGCCAAGACCAACCAGAGAGGGGGGCCTGGGTGGGCACAACCCACCAGGGCGCACCCCCCTCTCCTGGCGTGCCCAGGTGGGTTGTACCCACCTGGTGGCCCCGCTGATGACCCCCTGATAATATAAAATCACATTATTCCAGAAAAAAACCAGGGAGAAAGTATTATCACGATCCACTATATGGAGCCGCCGCCAAGCCCTGATCTTCCTCGGGAGGGCAGATCTGGAGTCCGTTTGGGGCTCCGGAGAGGGGGATCTTCATTCTTCGTCATCACCAACCCATCTCCATCGCCAATTCCATGATGCTCCCCACCGGGAGTGAGTAATTCCTTCGTGGGCTCGCTGGTCGGTGAGGAGTTGGATGAGATTCATCATGTAATCGAGTTAGTTCTCTTAGGGCCTGATCCCTAGTATCCCCTATGTTCCTAGATTGACGTTGATATGACTTTGCCATGCTTAGTGCTTGTCACTTTGGGCCCGGGTGCCATGAACTTAGATCTGAACCGTTTATGAATTCATCATTATATCCATGTTTTAGATCTGATCTTGCAAGTTATAGTCACCAACTACGTGTTATGATCTGACAACCCAGAGTGACAACAACCGAGCCCATTCTCGGTGATGACCGTAGTTTGTGGAGTTCATGTATTCACTATGTGTTAATGCTTTGTTCCGGTTCTCTATTAAAAGGAGGCCTTAATATCCCTTAGTTTCCATTATGGACCCCGCTGCCACGGGAGGGTAGGACAAAAGATGTCATACAAGTTCTTTTAATAAAGCACGTATGACTATTTACGGAATACATGCCTACATTATGTTGATGAACTGGAGCTAGTGATGTATCACCCTAGGTTATAACTGTCACATGATGAATATCATACAACAAGTCACCAATCCGATGCCTACGAATTTATCCTTATTGATCTTGCTGCGTTACTATTGCTATCATCACTGTTACACTTGCTACAAATTACTGCTATTACTGTTACTGTTACCGTTGCTGCTGTTGAAGGAAATATGCCCTAGAGGCAATAATAAAGTTGTTATTTATATTTCCTTATATCACGATAAATGTTTATTATTCATGCTAGAATTGTATTAACCGGAAACTTAGTACATGTGTGGATTTATAGACAAACAGAGTGTCACTAGTATACCTCTACTTGACTAGCTCGTTGAATCAAACATGGTTAAGTTTCCTAGCCATAGACATGAGTTGTCATTTGATTAACGGGATCACATCATTAGAGAATGATGTGATTGACTTGAACCATTCCGTTAACTTAGCATTTGATCGTTTAGTATGTTGCTATTGCTTTCTTCATGACTTATACATGTTTTATGACTATGAGATTATGCAACTCCCGAATACCGGAGGAACACTTACTGTGCTACCAAACGTCACAACGTAACTGGGTGATTATAACGGTGCTCTACAGGTGTCTCCGATGGTACTTGTTGAGTTGGCGTAGATCAAGATTAGGATTTGTCACTCCGATTGTCGGAGAGGTATCTCTGGGCCCTCTCGGTAATGCACATCACTATAAGCCTTGCAAGCAATGTAACTAATGAGTTAGTTGCGGGAATGATGCATTACGGAACAAGTAAAGAGACTTTCCAGTAACGATATTGAACAAGGTATTGAGATACCGACGATCGAATCTCGGGCAAGTAACATACCGATGACAAAGGGAACAACGTATGTTGTTATACGGTTTGACCGATAAAGATCTTCGTAGAATATGTAGGAGCCAATATGAGCATCCAGGTTCCGCTGTTGGTTATTGACCGAAGATGAGTCTCAGTCATGTCTACATAGTTCTCGAACCCGTAGGGTCCGCATGCTTAACATTCGGTGACGATCGGTATTATGAGTTTATGTGTTTTGATGTACCGAAAGTGGTTCGGAGTCCCGTATGAGATCAGGGGCATGACGAGGAGTCTCGAAATGTTCGAGACCTAAAGATCGATATATTGGAAGGCTATATTCGGACATCGGAAAGGTTCTGAGTGGTTTGGGTATTTATCGGAGTACCGGAGAGTTACGGGAATTCACCGGGGAGTATATGGGCCTTATTGGGCTTTAGGGGAGAGAGAGGGGCTGCCTAGGGCAGGCCGCGCGCCCCCAAGGCCTAGTCCGAATTGGACTAGGGGGAGGGGGCGGCGCCCCCTCCTTCCTTCTCTTCTCTCTTCCCCTTCCTTCTCTCCTACTCCTACTACTTGGAAAGGGGGGAATCCTACTCCCGGTGGGAGTAGGACTCCCCAGGGCGCGCCATAGTAGAGGGCCGGCCCTCCCCCTCCTCCACTCCTTTATATATGGGGGAGGGGGCACCCCATAGAAACACAAGTTGATAATTGATCTCTTAGCCATGTGTGGTTCCCCCCTCCACCATAATCCACCTCGGTCATATCGTCGTAGTGCTTAGGCGAAGCCCTGTGCCGGTAGCTTCATCATCACCATCATCACGCCGTCGTGCTGACGACACTCTCCCTCGAAGCTCTACTGGATCATTGTCGGTGTACAAAAGTAGGGGCTCTCCTTTTGACCCCTTTACTTGTGCACGGGCAGTCAGAGCCATGCGCCACGACCACACTTAGTAGGGCAGAGGAGGGAGACCAGTAAGAAGCCAAAGCACAAGACGGTCAGGGAAACGCCAAGACCGAAAACACCAAAGAGCAAGAGGGCGGGGTGGACTCCCCCGGCAAGGCCCTTGCCGGGGCGGCCTCCGCGGCCCCGACAAAAGCCTTGTCGCGGCAACTTGCCAAGTACCAGCAGAGCGAGCCACCCTCGAGCCCAAGAGTTCCAAACGCCGCCAACGACTACGTCGGAACCAAGGCTCGGGAGGCACCTCTATGGTGGCATGCAGATCTTTGTCAAGATCATAAACACACAAGATCAGATGAGGACCAGAAGACGGCGACCCTCGGCAGGATCATAGCCGAGGGGACCCATAAGACCCCCGACAAGCGCCTTGCTGGGGACAAATGCGATGCCACGGCAAGACCCTTGCCGGGCGCCCGCACCAGCCAAGGCTCCACCACCGTCCGCATGTAGCTGCTAGCTCAACCAGCTGGGCAGGCACTTGCGTGGCGACGGGCGACTTCTACACCGACCCAGCAAGCACCTGCGTGGTGGCATGCAGATCTTCGTGAAGGCCTGCCACCGCGCCACCTCAATAGCATGCCTGCCTACATGGCACTGCACGCATCGCTGGCCAGCGTGCGTGTCGAAGCGAGGCGGAGCGGCGACGGACGGGACGGGCCCCGTTCCCATCCCCGATAAAGCTAATGGACACCTAAGTAGCGCATTTAATGCGCTTTGTTCCGTAATGCCGGGCGATAAGCTCGCACACTGTACGCCTTTGCACCTCCCGTGTGCCACTGCGGCAACCCCTTTTTGACTATAAAAGGAGGCCCAAGGCATACTGGAGAAGGATTCGGCTCTTTGGAACTACGCAGC
The DNA here is from genome assembly GCA_021605145.1 of Aegilops bicornis. Taxonomy (NCBI): domain Eukaryota; kingdom Viridiplantae; phylum Streptophyta; class Magnoliopsida; order Poales; family Poaceae; genus Aegilops; species Aegilops bicornis. Next base: position 317,278,989 of record CM038674.1, on the reverse strand, counting down.
CACCGTAGCTAGTTCGAAAGCTCAAGAACTCTGAATACATCCACCAAAGCAGGACTAGGGTATTACGCATCCTCGCAGCCCGAACCTGGACCGGCTCTTCTCACAACCCCGCGCTTGCCGACCGTAGAAGGGGTTCCGGTGATCCCATAGGTGTTGTTCCCACCGACATCTTTGGCGCGCTAGGTAGGGGGGCGCAGTTTTGAGAATTTGGTTTAGCAACCAGCTTAGAAGTTCCTCGTGGCCATGGTTTCTAAGGAAGAAGACGGCCAATGGCGCCGCCTGCAAGCATGAAGGGCGCCAGTATGGCGACAGGAAAGCTAAGTCATGCCGCACTTTAAATATTTCCCTTTTATATAGGGTTATTCCCCTCGGAGATCTAGTTCTTTGTATGGAAAACCTGCACGCAAGGGGGCCCTCCTGCGATTGGCAGCGCCCTTGTTCTGTTTCGAGTCTGCTCAACAGCTCAAGCGCCCGCATCGATAGTGGCAGAGTAGCCTTCCGCAACTGGCAACGCTCTCGATTCTGACTCGAGTCAAGATCGACTGTTCAAGCGGTCGCGTTGAGGGCGGTAAGGTGGTTCGCCCGGCAGCAATCGCACCCAGCAGGCTATTGAGGATCCGTCCTCGAGGTGCCGCGCCCTAGGTTACGCGCCTGCAAGCCTACCTGATTAACGTAAGGTGGACATACAAAGAAAGAAATTGAACAGGAAAATAACATGCACTGATTCAAAAGTACTGCATAGTTATATTACATCAATTGTTGCTGCGGTTCTAACTAAAGATAGAAATTGTCTTGGTCCTGAACCTGCAGCGACGATAAGAAGCGGGGTGCCTAGTCCCGGCGCTGGCCCTCTACCCTCTGGATTCCATCGCTGCCTGTCAGTGTTTTGGGAAAGGGGGTCCCCAGACTTGCCTGCCTGCAGCCCACAACATGGCTAAGAAGCAGGCCGTATGGCCCATCTTCATCAACAAGGCATCCAAGACCCTCGCGAGGGTGCAAGCCTCGCGAGGCGGACAACGCAAGACCTCCTCTAGAGTGGCCTAGCCGGGCAGGCTCACGAGGAGCGGAGATATCAAGGTGGGGCAAACCTCGGGAGGCTCCCGTGGTGTGAGCCATGACGAACGGCACCAGGCGGGCGCCAGCGCGCAGCGTCCTTATTTCCTCTTTGGTGATAAGGAGGCCAGCACAGGCGAAGAGTACCGAGGCATCAGGCAAAGGTTGCCATATTGGTGCAACGAGACATAGACCAGGAGGATGGCAAGGCGGAGGTCATCGTGGAGCCCAAGACGAAGTCACCCCAGAGCTTTTCGCAGGCGAAGACCGCTTTTGTCAGGATAGCTTGTACTAACTATCCCGCTTCAAATTTGCCCGCCGTTGTTGGCTCCCTTCTCGCTCGATATTTGGGAAGAGGACCAGGGCCTCTATAAATAGGACTAGCCACCATAGTAGGAGGCAACTGATCTCGAACTGGTTCAGATCATCCACAACCACACAAGCACGAGAACACCTCAACCTCAGGAGGCTGTTCTTCCCTTGTACTATTCATCATCAGCCCAAGAGGCAATCCACCACTACATTGGAGTAGGGTATTACACCACCACGGTGGCGCGAACTAGTATAAACCTCGTGTCTTCCTGTGTTGCGAGTTCGTCAACGAGATCTTAGCGAGCCAGAGCGTAGATAGGTAGCAGGGAAAGACTTCGCGCGCACCCCAGAGTTCGAACCTTAAGGGTTTGCCGGAACCCCACCTCCGACATTTGGCGCGCCAGGTAGGGGTGCACCGGAGCTTTTTCTCCGCTAGCCAGCTCTCCGACGCTCCCCGGCCATGATGTCTGGCGACTCAAGGACCGGCTCTGACCGCTGGGCAGCCTGGCCAGCCGGGGCAGTGCCGCCTGCCCATGAAGGTTTCGACACCGCACTCCAAGCGGCACGGGCGCCGCCAAACTCCGCCGGGCGCGTACAGCGCGGCCAGGCGTCATCCACCCTCACCCCGCGGCAAGTATGAGCCGCGGCAAGAGCGGCGAGTCATGCCACAGCAATGGCGCCACACTCATGGCGGGAGCAAGCAAACATGCGGGCGGCACTCACGGTGGCAAGGGAGCTGCTGTGATGCAGGCTGATGGAGAGCGGCCAAGATACGCTGCTGGAGCGTGTTGCGGAGCTACTGGACGCAGCGGCGTGGGGAGCACCACCCTTCTGCTATCGACTTCCTCCCCAGGCTACTGCAGGGCCGCGCGGCGAACCTCACCACATCAGCGCGCCATCAACTACGCCCGGGGGCTTCATCAACATCAGCACGGCCGACGACGTAGGGGGCTCCAACACCCCCATGCCGCCCTCGACAAGCACGGGCGCAAGCGTCGCCCCCCATGGTCCCTGCCGGATGCCGTATTGTCATCCCCAGGACACCATCATGGGCGGAGCAACATGGAGTGTGGGGCACCACGGCGAGGTGTTCGGGGTGACAACCCCGGAAGCCTACGTGCCCCGCATGATGGACCAAGGGTACGCACCAGAGGACGACCTCGGCTCATTCATTGGAGAAGATTGGGGAGAGGGGGCGCTAGGTGCCGAAGCCTTCCAAGAACCAACGGAGAACCACAATGATCGCGCCGGCAACGGCAACTACAGGGTACCGCTAGTCTCTCAGGAACATGCTTATGCTAACCATGGACTACAGATGAATCAGGTTGCAGCGTCGGTCGACGACCCAGGCTCGGCGGCACCCGTTCCAACAAGGGATACACACTAGGGGCCACCGAGAGGGAGCCAGGAGCAAGGCCCCTCCCCATGGCGCGCGACGCGTGACGACACCCGGAGGTAGGCCCTCTGCCGGGGAGGCCTCGACAACCCTTCCCCCGGCAGAGGACCTGTGGTCGCCGAGGGAACTGCTGGCGTCCTCTTTCCCTCCTCTATGCCATCCTGGTGACCTGTTGGCTCAGAGGAGGTCGAGGGTGGTGCAAGGAGGGCCCCTCGTCTGGAGATATGAAGCAAGGCCGGTACCTATGAAGAAGGCCCAGTGCCTTTGAAGCTCGCCGCCTGTGACACTCTCACGTAATAATGAGTTGGGGCTGTACACGCCCCAGAGTCTCAGGGGTGCCGACCTCAGGCCCTGGGGCTCCCTCCCACGCCTAGTGGAAGCACTTAGCTCCGCGCTAGTGAGAAGACTTGAAGACTGGAAGACTAGACTAGGTGCCGAACGCGGCCTTTTGCTTTGGATCTCTCTCTCTCTCTCTTTCTGTAGCTTTGCTTTCTGGATCTGGATTTGAGTTGAAGCTGAGTTTTATTGATGCGCGTGGGGCGGGGGAGCCTTTTCTCGTTTGAGCAATTTCTTTCCTTCTGGATCTCGTTTTGTCTGGGACTCATGTCCGTCACCTTTCCCTCACGAGCTCCTCGCGAGCGGGACTGCGCGAAGCACGCGCATGCCAAGCGCGTGCTAACACTGCAACTGCTGCTCACCTCTCATGGGGCCCCTTCCGACGGGGTGGCGAGCTCCGCAAGGTTCTCAGGAACTCAACACATTGTAGCCCAGCTCAAAGCTGGCACTGACTAAGGTAAACCAAGGCATAAAACTCGCATCAGGATTCACAAGTTCATGAGGACACAAACTCACATCGCATGGGAAAGTAAAAACTGCAATTTGCTTACATGAGGGGCTCCCCTCTCAAAATGCTCTCACAGCTTTCAAAGGGCCACGCCCGAGTTTGTGCGCAGGAAGAAATGATAGGAGAACAAGGGATCAACCAGAAATGTCGCTTGCTGCATCACCCGCAGACGCGTCACTCGTGTCGTCGTCGTCTTCATCGGCATCATCGCCGCCATCGGTGACGCCCCCATCGCCATCGTCGACCACGTCGCCTTCGTCTGCGACGACCACCACCGCGTCATCCTCCGAAGCGAAGGCCCTGACCAACACGTCCACATTGTCCTCAACCCAGCGCGCTAGGTCACCCTGGACAGCCATGCGTACGGGGGCGATGGCGGCGTCAAAGTCAAAGTTGGGTTCGGCATTCAGGAGGTGGCTAAAGACACGGGAGAAAGCATGCTCGAGCAGGCCACGCCCCCTTTCCTCCACAAGCTGGCGATCCCTAGCAGATCGAGCCTCCAGGCGCGTCACCACCTCAATGAAGAAGGTCAGGTGGCTGGCATAATCATTTTAGTGAAGGGTCGACACCTCCACGTCGCATATATGGCCCAGGGCGATATTGGCCCTGTTCCGGAGATCCTAAAGCATAGGGGCATGCTCGCGCTCCAGCGTTCGACGTTGGAGCATCTCCTCCGTGTTTTGTCTCACGGCGGCTTCTGCGTCATCAACCCTCCTCCGGAGGGAACACAGCTCGCAGACGGCGGAGGCTAAGTCCGATCAAGGCTGCCCGTGGCGGGCGGCCGTGGCTTCCATGTGGCTCGAGGGCAGCGGCCTGCCCTCATCTTCCACGCCCATGAAGCTTCGCTTCGTGTCGCACCTGCCCTCCAGTCCGCGCTTGAACCTCGGCCACCCGGTTCACCTCCTCCTCAACTCCAGCCTCGCGAGTGCCCCAGCTCGGCGTCTTCACTGCAGGCTACTTGACGCTCCCTCGTCTCCAGTTGCTCGAGCTCGCGGCTACGCTCCATGGCCTCCAGGGCCAGCTCCTCCTCACGCTTCCGGACCTCCTCTTCCTCCGCGGGCATCCCCCTCAGTGACGCAAGAGCGGCCCTGCACGCCTCCACGTGCTGCTCTAGAGACGCGCTCCAGGCCTGGAGCTCCCACGGGCGCTTCTCCGCAGCCTCGCGGCGGTGATCAACCTCGCGAGCCTCTTCCAAGGCTCGTGAGCGGGCTTCGTGGGAAACCTTGAGAGATGCCTCGGCCTTCGTGTTCTCAAGGTCACGCTGATAGCGACCGAGGTTGATGGCCACCTTCAGCTTGCGCCGCTCCTCCGCCAACCGGAGACCTTCAGCCTCAAGACGCGAATCGACACTCGCGAGCTCTTCAACAAGTTGGCTCATCGCGTTCATCGCCTCCTGGAAGAGCTCATGGAAAACCACGCTCCACCCGCGCTCAAGCTGGAACGCCCGGCCCTCTTCGTCCTCCACCTCGGGGGCTGCGGACGGGGCACCAAGCGGCGCGCCACCCCTCGGCAGGGGGCTGGGGGCTGGCGCCAGACCCAACACCAGCCCGTCCTCGCGAGAAGCCCAAGCCGGCTGGGGCTCGCTGCTTGAAGAGGAGCCGAGGATCGAAGCCAACAAGTTGTCGTCAAAGACCAGCGGAGGAGTCTTGGGCACGCCTGCCAAGCTCCACGCCAGACCAAGGGGGAGGGGCGACGAGGCCACAGATTCAGCACGCCAGGAAGGCAGGAGTGCCCCTTCAACCAGCCCTGCTCCAGGGGCAACCAGCAAACTCGGAGCGCTCGTGGCCGGTGGAAGAGTTAAGGAAGAAGGAGGCCGTTTCTCAGGAGGTGCAGCCGCCTCGATGGAACGAGCCCTGAAGAACTGACGTCAGGAGACGAAAAATAGCACACAAGGAGCCACAACGGTACGGTACTTACACGTCAACGGCGATGTACTTCCTCCGCTTTAGCGGTCCAAAGATGCTGCCGCTGGGAGATCCTTTCCTCTTGCGTAGCTCCTCGAAGTACACACAAAGACGACCAAAACGCTGGACGTGACAGCCGGTGCACATCGGGGCCGAAGCGGAGCTCAGAAGAATATCTTCAGGGGTGCTCGGTCACGACAAATTGCCGGGCACCGTTTCACCACAACCTCCCGAGGCTCCTGGAGCCTTGGCCTCGGGAGTCGCATGCAACGTCTCCTTAGAAACCGACGCCTCAGGAGGGGAGTGGCAGGCTCCTGAGGAAGATGCCCCAGGATCACCACTCAGCACGTGCTCCTCAGCACTCGAGCCACCGGCCTCCGTCGGAGCTCGCCCACCTGCACCGTCACTTGGGGCGAGCTCAGCATCAGGGGCAAGGAAGGGAGCCATGATGACGGGGTTCTCATGAGGCCCCTCCAGGCCATTCGGCCGTGGCCCCCATTCATCGAAGAGAGGCATGTTCTTTACAAATTCATCCTTGTTCTTGTGATCTGACAAACAGTTCTTCGAGCAGTTCGGCGGCGAAAAGACACCCGTCAGGACCTTGAGCACTGTTCGCCGCGTCCCGAGGAGGAGCCCGGTGTCAGGACCCCGATTCCAAATCACATCGATCTAGCCGGTAACACCTCATATCACTTTGCGGCCTCACGCAAGGTATTCCCATGGGTGTCGCCTTACCATGGCCCGGGACCGTTTGCGCCTTTTGGCTCACATATATGATAGTGTCACTAGCATCCATATGATGAAGAACCGGGCCGACATGGCTAGTCGTGAACCCAAAGCGACACTAACCCATGGGGATAGGCATACAGGAATCAACCGAGCATGTTTGTCAGCAAAGATGTGAATCCGGGCTGTAACACTTGGGCTAACAGGACTCGGGAACCCGGGCTGTAGCAGGCTAGGCAGGACTCCGGATGTCACCGCGTGACATTTCCCCGAAGGGACAGACACAGGAACGAAGTGAAACACATGCCGGCCAGTCAAGCGTCCTGAGCAGTAGTGCTGGGCTAGCAGGACTCCGGTGAACCGGGCTGTAGCGGACTACTATGGCTCAAGGAAGCACTAGACTACATTTCCCCATAAGAGAGGCTGCCAAGGATAAACAACTAGATTGTCGGATCCCACACATACCAAGCATTTCAAACATACACACAATATGCTCGATATGTGTAAATACAACATGGCATCACAACATAACTCTCTACGACTCAAGTATTTATTCATTAGGCTCCGAGGAGCGAGATATTACAAACATGGGTCTCATGACCCAACATTCAGAGCATACAAGTCAAAGCACATGCGTAAGCTTAACATGTCTAAGTACAGACATCTACAAATGAAAAAGCCTGAGAAGCCTGACTATCTACCAGATCCTGCCGAGGGCACAAGATCGTAGCTGAGGTATCAAGCTAAACGTCGAAGTCCACGCGGAACTACTAGTGAGACTGAAGTCTCTCTGCAAAACATAAAATAGGCAAACGTGAGTACAAATGTACTCAGCAAGACTTACATCAGAACTAACTACATATGCATCATTATCAACAAAGGGGTGGTGGGGTTTAACTGCAGCAAGCCAGCTTTGACTCGGTGGCTATCCTGAACTACGACTGCAAGTAACTCTTTTGAGGTGGCGCTGCGAGTCCACATATTCACCATATCAATACACCACTATGGATCCGCTTCCGTCTCCCTACGAGAACGCCATCCATAGCACTCACGCTTATCTTGCGCATTTTAGAGTATCCACTTTCACTTGTCTATGAACTGTACAGGCAACCCAGAAGTCCTTTACCGCGGACACGGCTATTCGAATAGATCATATTAACCCTGCAGGGGTGTACTTCTTCACACACGCTCTCGCCACTTACCACCATGTACACGTCGTGTATCTCGGCAACCTTCAAGCGGAAGCCTGGCGAGGGAGTCGGCCACGACCTGACTAACCACACAAGTCTCTAGTCCAGGTTTATCGCCTATTCGGGTTCCATCCGCAAGGAGATCCGGCCGGGGTGTCGCTCACGGCCCCAAACGATGAGAGCAGGGTTCCGGAGGCACCAAACGGGCGTCCTGGTACACCGTGCCTCGTGTCTCTACCGCAACATAGCCCACCCCTAGGGTCAGCGCTACGCACGGCCCCCAACACATATCCTACAAACACCAGAAACTAGTTGCAACTCCTGGACAGAGATCGAGGCGATTAATAAGCCGAGAGGGGCCGAGTTACCGGAACCCAATGTGTGGTAGTTACTGTTCATGGATCACAAACACAGAACTCAGTTCCTGAGGACGACTTCAATGAGACAACCCACCATGTACTCCTACATGGCCTCTCACCGCTACCTTTACCAAATCGTGTTCACACACTTAGCTCACACACAGTAGGACAAGTTCACACACCTCTGATTCATCCTCGATGAATCAGACCTGACTCAACTCTAAGAAGTAGCAGGCATGACAAACAAGCATGAATGAGTAGGCACAACAGGGCTCAAACAACTCCTACTCATGCTAGTGGGTTCCATCTATTTACTTTGGAATGACAGGTCATGCAGAGGATAAAGGGGTTCAGCTCTTGCGGCAAGTAATGTATGAATCGTTGTTGTCCTAATGCAATAAAAGAGAGCAGGAGCGAGAGAGTGGGATTGTATCGGAATGAACAAGGGGGTTTTGCTTGCCTGGCACTTCCGAAGATAATATAGCTCTTCATCAATGTCATCGATCTCATCGTCGAAACCATGTCTATCGGGAGGGGACAAATACCGGCAACAGAAAAGAAACACAATCAATGAAATGCACAATATGATGCATGATCATGACATGGTAAAATGAGTGTGTTGGGCTAATGCAACTACAACCAGATGGGTTTGAGCTATTTTGAACCAAAGATTCAAAGTTCAAACACATTTGTGATCTTAAATAGTGCTTTATCATGTTTTGTACTAAACAGCAAGTTAACTTGTTTGAACATGCATGAAACTAGTACAGACGGATAGATTGGATTTTTCTGATCATTTTTCATATATAAATTATTTGATTTGGAGCTACGGTTGATTTTCTATGAATTTTAGAAGTTTGTACTATTTTCTGGAATTTCCTGTATAAGAATAAATCCAAAAATCGAATTAATGTGTCAACATGACGTCACTGTGATGTCAGCAGTCAACTAGGTCGGCCAGGTCAAACCTGACCAATGGGGTCCACTGGTCAGTGGCTGGGGCTGGTTAATGTCGCTGACATGTGGGCCCAGTCAACAGCCATGTCAGCTTGGTCAAAGCTGACGCGTGGGTCCCGTTGGGTTATAACTAATCTAAGCAGAAATAAAACTGGAGTTAATTAGGGCGTGGGGCCCATGCATCATTGGCTCAGGGGGTTGTTTAGTGGGGTGATTAGCCACTAATCATGTGTACGCCGACGACCGGCGGTTAGCCGCCGACCAAACAGGGGGCGGAGGCGCCGGGATTCGGCCGTCCGGCGACTGCTCGATTCGACTTCATGGGTTTGGCCCTAGGGGCTGCTGGATGTGCGCCGCATCCAACAGAGCATGCGGCTGGGCGAGAGGTGGCCGGAAACGACGACTGCAACGACGGCTGGCGGCGGCCGGAGTTCGGCTTAGCATGGGCGAGGCGCTGCGCTTGGCTGCCGGGCGAGCTAAGCGGCGGGGCGGATTGCTGGGAGCTCCAGGAGCACGCTGGTGCCACTGGACCAAGCGGAGGTGCTCAGGAGGGAGGACCTTGTCGGCCATGGTGGACGGCGGGCTTCCGTCGTCAGTGAAGTAGGAGCTATGGTGTGAAAACGGGACAACGGAGAGGGGGGTTTGAGGGAGAGGCTTACAGTGGTTGCAACGATGCAGACGGCGAGCTCGGAGAAGGCCAGGAGCGGTCGGAACAGCGAGATGGATCTCCGGTGACCGAGGAGGAAGAAGGGGTCGGGGACGGTGAAGCGAGGCACGTCCGCTCGCGTGGCTTGATGGAGACGATGTAGAGGTCGATGGAGGATCTCCTTGGCGCGTCGGGGAGGCGAGGGGAGCACGGTGGCTGCAAGCTTCACGGCGGCGAGCGCTCGGCAACATCGGCCATGGCGATCAGAGGAGAGGGAGAGGCGAGGGGGGAGGAGCAAGGTGTCCAGTGGGGTCGGGGCATCTCCGTGGCGTGCGAAGGGAGCTCGGGAGCGTGAGGCAGGCAGGCAGGGAGGAGGTGGAGGCCTCGGGCGCGCAGGCGTTGACACTCCTCTGCCTACTGGCAGAGGTTGAAGACAGCGGTGCCCCTGGTGGGCTGGGCCACCAAGTGGACTGGCCAGGTGGGCTGCCCAGGTGAGTGCCAGGTAAGCTCTCCCTTTCTTCTGTTTTCTAATTTGTTTTTGTTTTCTAACTATTTGCCTCTATTTTGAGCTTAAGAAAAATACCAAGGTATTTCCTAAAATCCTGAAAGTATTCTTGGACACTTGCTAAATTATTTCAGTGGCCCAAAAATAGTTCCAACATTATTTGAACATTTAAATTATTTATAGTATTTAAATGCCCAAAGTCAAATACAATAAGATTTAATTCAAAAATCCAGAATGGCCTAGAAATATGTGCATCATTTTTGGCAGAGGTTTTCACCTTTAACAAAATCATGAACTTTTCTAAAGGGCATTTGGGTTCATTGAAGATGTTTTTATTGAACCTAGTTGAATTCATTTGGTGTTAGGGTTTCAACAATCCCTATTTCAACTTTCAAAGAAATTTAGACATGATGCAACACAAGACTAGCTAACCCAGAGCAGACCAGAACTAGGGATGTGACAGCTCACCCCTACTAAACAAGAATCTCGTCCCGAGATTCAAGACGCGAGGTAAGAATACAAAGGGGACACTAAGCATCACAAACTTCATGATCCAACTGTCTTTCTCGAAGATGTTGATTCATTGCATCATCTTGATCTTGACGTCTTTGCTTTCTAGATCTTCATCCAACTCGATGACGTTAGAAAGAAACTCTATCGGAAAGGATCATTGAAACTCTCCATACCAGGCTAAGGCAATTCACAACGATCATTTGAAAGGGGTTCGGGGAAATGGCATACTCAGTTCGGAAAGGAAACTATGGTTATAGAACAACTCGGCAAATGGGAGGCACATTCCAATTGATACCAAGGATATAACCTAGTGACTGAGTGTGCTCTCAAGAACTTGAACATTTCCATAGTCATCAAGGTTTTACCAACATCCGTGCCGAGGATCCTGGCAACACATCTTACTACCATGATGAATAGTGATGGATGATGCGGATACAAAGGAAGATAACACCTTCTCGGACTTCCCTTAAGCGAGGCCAAGAGAACGAAATCTGGATGATCGATCGAGAGACATTTAGCACTCCGCTTCAATGTTCTCCTTGAAGTTTAAGATACCACTATCACGATTCAAAGTGGCATCAACATGGTCATCAAGTAAAGGTCGGACTTCGGGAACACAAAATCCATAAGGAACAACTTCTAGAATAAGTCATGCGAAATCCTCATGGGAGGTGACCAAATGGCTTAATCAAGATACTACAATAAAAGTGCTTCCAAATTAGGTGCGTCCACCTCACTGGAACCCATATCATAGCTCTTGGAAGAAGTTCCGACCATCATATATGCCTGAGATTCAGATCTGGTCGGTAACAGGACATTTCAGACATCATGTCTGGAAAAGAAATTTTGCAACACAAATCGACAAGACGATGTTGCGAGATTCTCAAGAAATGAACTACAACAGCAAGCTCCAAAACATGAGCTGGTTCTGCTACACACATGTGAACACGCTGTCCTAGACAAGCATAACCACATAGTAGTCTTACAATAAAACACTACCAAGTTCAGATGGGGAACCATCATTGGGGATATCGAAGTCCTTACATAAGTCTTGCTCTTAAGAAGGAACTTCTTCTCCTTGAACAAATCAATCAGTGGCTTGGTGTGCTAGGGATACATATAGAATGAAGGTTGCAAGTCTTCAATCCACAGAATACTTTGCACGTATGCATGACTGATTTGGGGTGATTCCAGAGGAAACAAAACAAACCTTTCTCAAATTCATGGTGGCAACTTGCATCTGATGCACATGAACTTGGAGAAAGTCACTTCTTACACCAAACATATATTTCATGAGCGGGACATGAAGATAATGCTTACAAAAGTTTCCAACACTAACTTAGATGTTCAACATGAATCATGGGGGAGACAAAATGCTTCTGATGGGCCCAACAACAACTCATCCAGGTTTCCATATAAATGGAATTCCATAATTATGTGCACTTTGTGGTAGCATTGGTCAGACCCAAACAATATAATGGTGTATGCTCGAGGAAGCAACCACGAGTAAAACAACATTACGAATATCATTGGCTCTGGTCTGATTTGATGATAGCCCATACTCAAATCAAAGGTTGGATAAAATGATAGGTCCATTAACTGATCACGAGGGTCAGTCGATGAAAATATCAACTTTCTTCAACACACATACAAGATATCCCTTAAAATGAACTAAGTTGGACAAGATTTTATCTTCCAACTCTCCAAGTTTTTGTTTGGCTTAACCAACTAGCTCAGGGGTATCCAACACAGGTTCTTGGAGAATGGGTGGTTTGGAGGAAAACCAACATGATCACGAACTCAACATAGCGGTCAGGTGATAACCTGGTGATACTTCCGAGAAGATATCCGGAAAATCATGAACCACCGATATTCTACTAAGCTCGCAAACAATCTTGCTTTTCAGGGCAAGATGATATGATCACAAGGGTGAGGGATTGGCACAATCCTAACTCATAGATCGAGGAGTGCACTGGAAATAAGGACTAGGTAGCACAATCAGTCTTAGAATGATAATTCAATAACTAACACACTAAGAATGAGATTATTGTCCATTAACTACCAAGCAACGGAGTTGCTAGGAGTATTGATTTCGCACACCACGATTCACTTGTCGGCGTTCCGGTTACAATAACACGGGGACCAAGGAATGAATAATGTGTCACATCCTAGCTAGTCCATGCATTAGAGTGTTGCATCATGTCTATTTTTCCATCAGAAACTTGAAATGGGGAAGACAGAACCCCCAGCGCCCCTCTGAACTCAACTAGGGTTTACTAAAAATAATTTCAATGAACCTGAAATGCCCTTCTAAAAAGTTCACCCTCTTTGTCTTGGGTTAGTACCTATGGCAAAATTGGTGCACGCTTTTTCTAGGTCAATGAGAAGGCCATTGGATTAAATCATATGTACCTTGAGTTTGGGCATTTAAATTATATAAAATATCTCAAATGCTCAAATAATCCCAAACTAAAATGTTCCATGCTGGATATATTCCAACTAAGGACCAGGTGCAGTTTGGTGAATTTTGGAGTTGCCTAGGTATTTTTAGAAATGCAACAAAGATACAGAAAATAGAAAAAGAAACAGAAAATGAAAAGCTTTTACCTGGCGCCACCCAACGGCCCACCTGCCGGCCCAACCCAGCCGCCGCGCCAGCGAGCTGCTTGGCTTGGCCAGGCAGGCAAGCAGGTGCTCGACGACGAGCACATCATGCGTGCCACGCAGCTGGCCGCTGCCTTGCCGCTTCCCTCGCCGAGCTGTCGACGCGGGACGCCCTCTGTCTCCACCCCCGAGCTCGCAGACACCTTTCCTCCTCCCCAGCTCCTCTCCCTCGCTCGCCCGCACCATAGCGGCGCCCGTCGCTGCTGCGCCACCGTGAAACCCGTGCTCTCCGATGACCTTGCGACGCGCCGCCGTGTCCAAGCGCTTCGCCACCCTCCTCACCTTCGAGCCAGCCGAGCCCCGAGTGCTCGCTTGCCTCGGAGCCGCTGCACCGACCTCGCCCGACACCGCCACCGCCGGAGATCCCCTTCGCAGCCGTCGCCAAGACCAGCTCGTCTCCCCGACGGCCGAGTACACCAATGTGACGGCCTTGAGCTCAGCAACCCTGCCATCCTCTCCGTTTGCTCTCTCGTGCACCGTAGCAACCCCACGGAGCTTCACCGCACGCACCACCGCCGAGCTCGTCGCCGACGTGCCTCCGGCCATCCACCGTCCACACCACGGTGTCTAACATGCTCACAGCATCGCGTAGAGCCTAATGCCCCACTCCACGCACCTCGCCGTGCCCCGTAGCCACGGGACCATCTTCACCCGACTCTGGTGACCGCCTAGCTCATCGCCGGCGACGTTTCCGGCCACCCCGACCTCAACCACCACCACCAAACGCCGCAGCTTGTTCCCGGCTACACGCAGATGGCCTCCGCCGTCCATTTGGACGCCGGAACATGCCAACGCACTCTCGCCGCCGCGTCTGGCCTCGCCGGCAGGCTTTGACCATTGACGTTGACCGGGTGGGCCCAAGTTGACTCCCCTGAGTCTATGGCAAGTGGGCCCCCTGCTAATTAACTTAGTTAGTTTAAACTAATTCTAATTAGTTAAATTAAGTGCTGACATGCACGAGGACCCATCGGTCAGTTTGACTGGACGTCCCGTTGATCTCGACGTCACCTGACGTAATCTTGACGCGATAATTGAATTACTGGAATGATTTTGATATAGGAAATTCCAGAAAATAGTTCAAACTTCAAAAATTCATAAGAATTAATCTGTAACTCCAAATGCAAAGATTTATATATGAAAAATGATCAGAAAAATCCATTCTATCCATTGGTAAAGGTTACATGCATCATAGAACAAGTTAACCTTGCTGTTTAAGCAGATTAAGATAATGCACCTTTATGGCTATGTTAAATGAGCTAACATTTGAATCTTTGATTCAAATGAGTTCATCCCTTTCTGTTATAGCTTGCATTAGGCCAACACACATTCATATTGCCATGTCATAGCATGCATCAATTGTTGCATAGTGTCATGTGTTGTTTATGTTCGGTGTGTCTTTCGTGATAGGTTCTGCCTCCGAGGATAACCCCGAATATCCGTCTGAAGGGCAGTATCCTAATACCACTACATCAGGCAAGCAACCCATTGATCATTCCGATACAAACCCATGTTCTCGCTTCTGCTCTTGTTTACTGCATTAAGACAACGCGATTCAAACTGTTGTGTGCCGCGGTAGCTGAACCCACTTCCTTTGCATGACCTGTCATTGCCACAGTAACTAGATGAAACCCACTAGTATGTGTAGGAGTTGATTGAGCCATGTTTGTGATTCCTACCATGCTATGCTTGCTATGCTTAGAGTTGTGTCAGTCCGGCTCATCAGGTTGATGAACCGGAGTGAAAGATTGTGTCGGGTTCGAGAGTGAAAGTGTTGAACACGTTTTGGTAAAGGTATCGATGAGAGGCCATGTAGGAGTACATGGTGGGTTGTTTCATTGAAGCCGTCCCTAAGAACTGAGATCTGTGTGTGTGATTTAAGACATAGCTACTACCACACATTGGGATCCTTAATTGACCCTCTCGACTTATTAACCACTCTTGTCCTCAGTCCGGGAGTTGCAAGTAGTTTCTGGTGTTTGTAGCATGGGGTCCTTGACGCAAAGACCTTGACCTTAGGGGTGGGCTGTGTTGCGGTAGGCACGTGGCCCGGTGTACCGATTCGCCCGTTTGGTGTCTCGGGAACCCTGCACACATTGTTCGGGGCTGTTAGTGGAAACCTCAGCCGGACTCCCTGCGGATGGAACCCGAATAGGCGATAAACCTGGACTAGGGACTCGTGTGTTTAGTCAGGTCGTGGCCGACACCCTCGCTGGGCTTCCGCTTGAAGGTTGCCGAGTACATGTCGTGTAGCGGCGATAAGTGGTGAGAGCGTGTGTGAAGAAGTACACCCTGCAGGTATAAAACTATTCGAATAGCCGCGTCCATGATAAAGGACTACTTGGTCACCTATACGGTTCATAGACAAGTAAATGGATACTACTAAAAGCCTCAAGATAAGTGTGAGTATCATGGATGGCCCTCTCGTGGGTTGTGAGAGAGGATCCACGGTGGAGTATTGTGATGGTGATTAGTGGACTGGGTAATGCGACAAATGCTTTTCAAGTGGTGTCACGTGGGATAAGCTTAGCCAAGAGTCAAAGCTGGCTTGCTGCAATAACTCCACTACCTTCTTGAGAATGTGCATGTATAATAGGATTCTGTTGTAAGACTTGCTGAGTACCTCTGTACTCATGTTTGCTCAATTGCTGTTTTCAGACGACAACACCGCCCCCTCCAATGGGTTTTATGTAGACCTTGATGTCGACGAGTGAACTAGCCACCCAGGTGGTGATCCAAGGCTTGTGAAGGGCCACTGTAGATAGAAGGGCTGCATCTGCTTTCTTTCTTTTAGAGTCTGTATCGAGACTAGTTTGCTTCCGCATGTGCTTGTATGTTTGTATGACTTGAGTGTTGGGTCATGTGACCCCTATCTGTATGGATATGTTATGTATGGCTCCTGGAGCCTCTTAAATAAAAGTACTTTGAGTTGTAGAGTTTTGTTGTGATGCCATGTTGTATGTACTCATATCGGGCATATTGTGTGTATGATTGAAATGCTTGGTATGAGTGGGATCCGACAATCTAGTTGTTTATCCTTGGCAGCCTCTCATATGGGGAAATGTAGTCTCGGTGCCCGAGCAATAGTAGTCCGCTATGTTTCGTTCACCGAGTCCTGTTAGCCCAAAGACTACTGCTTTGCACACTTGACTGGCCGGCATGTGTTTCACTTCGTTCCTATGTCTGTCCCTTCGGGGAAATGCCATGCGGTGATATTCGGAGTCCTGCCTAGCCTGCTACAGCCCGGGATACCGGAGTCCTTTTAGCCCAGTGCTACAGCCCGAATTCATACGTTGACGACCGACATGCTCGATGTGATTCATGTATGCCTGTCCCCATGGGTTAGTGCCGCTTTGGGTTCATGAATAGCCATGTCGGCCCGGGTTCTCTGTCATGTGGATGCTAGCGACACTATCATATACGTGAGCCAAAAGTCGCAAACGGTCCCGGGCCATGGTAAGGCGACACCCAATGGAATACCGTGCGTGAGGCCGCAAAGTGATATGAGGTGTTACCGGCTAGGTCAATGTGACTTGGAATCGGGGTCCTGACAGCGTTGGCATCAGAGCCGGACTGCCTGTAGGTTCGCTAAGCCAAACTGATCGATGTCGAGTCCAGAAATGCTTTAGTTATATGTAGGGGAATTGATTGTGGGAGGGAACGTAAGGCTCTTTGTACTCCTTTACCTTATGCCCTCTGATCTGAGTCATCCTCTTCTCATTCTACGTGGGTATAGGACTAGGCTCTCTTCTCTCTATCAGGTTCACGTGTTACTAATCCGTAGTAACTTATAGGATTGTTGGTTCTGACCCTCGATTCGATTTCTACTACTTTTAGTATTCTATCAGTTGAACCAGAACCTTGATATGATGTTGTTGAGTGGTTTTGCAATCTGATTTTGATTGTCTCAAATCTGTTCTTGAGCATTTACAGATGTTATGCTGTCCGATTTTCCCTAGAAATTCTAATGTCTTTGCATTGTGGCTGTGCTTTCAGATGGCCACCCGTCCCCAGAACCAAGTGGTTAAATCGACCCGTTGCATTGATGTGTGTGGTCACACGGCCATGTTGGTTCGGGTGATGGTCGAGACCGGTTACCGGTGGTATCCCGAATATACCGTCGAGGAGCAGTTTAGAGACTTTAATCAAAGCCAATATCTGTGCACGGTCAGGATATATCCATCTTTTACCGGAGCTACTGAACCGCTCCAATGTTCTTATGGACTTGGGATTACTATTGGGATGTCCGTTCAGGATGCAGCCTACTCGATGATGACTATTATTCGAGCCAGAACTGCCCTGCTGTGCAACACCGATTTCCGCTACATGCCAAAGCATCCCTCACAGGGCGCAAGGGTACCTCCAGGCTATGTACAGTGACGCATCCCATGAGGATTCACTTCTCCGCCACTACTGAGATGCTGGAAGACAAGGACCGAGAAAATCGGGCCTTACGTATGGAGCTCTTTAACGCTCGTTCTGATCACTTGGCCACTCTGACTCGGTTTGCACCTGCCGTGCAAGCCGGATACATGGACATGAGGGACTTGTACCCTGTGCGGGCTGGTCTGCCAGATTTTATGGAGTGGCGTGAGGTAGGAGGCATCACCCCTCCTCGTGGACCTCTTACGCCGCCGTTTGTTGGACCACGGCCACATCCGGAAGTCCCTATGGTCCATAAGCTCCACAGACCGTCTCGTTCCCGGATGATCATGTTCCGCTTCCAGCTTGGGTGGTGACTTTTATGAGGACTACTACGGAGCTATGCGAGTTAGTAGTAGTATCCCTAGTATTGTAATAGTTGTATTTCCACCGTCCTGCGTGACCTGTGGAATATGACTTAGTGTGTATCATTCCAGAAGTGTAGAAAAATAATGTATAGGAGTTTGGAATGCTTCCGATGAGATGTAACGCCTTTCATGGTAGTTGTACTCCGTCGGGTTTGTACTAAACTATGAATGGTGTGTATGACCGTTGGTATATATATGGCAGTTTCTATATTACCATGTCATACGGATGAACATCCCTGCATTCCGTGTTATCCATTACATTCCGCACTTCCTTGCTAAATTTTGCCATCCTGGTCTAAACCGTTGTTTTGTTTCCTAGGATGGTCAACACCCGCAACAATCCTGCTGCTCCGGAGCAGGGAGAAGCCAGCGCAGCTAGGAATGTAAATCTACCTCAACCGCCTTCTTTGGCCGATGTTATGTTGGAGGCAGAACGCAACAAGCGTGAGACCAATCGCTTGCTAGAGCGGATTGAGCAGAATACCGCACGCCAGCCAAGGAATGATCTGGTGTCACTCAATGAGTTTGTCAAGTGTATCCACGAAGTTCAAACATTCCGTTGAGCCTCTCGATGCGGATGGTAGCTTCGCAGCATCACCCACAAGCTACGCTCGCCAACGTGGCTGAAGCTGATAAGGTTACTTTTGCTGCCTACCACCTCGAAGGCCCTGCTAGCCTTTGGTGAGAGAATTTCGAGGCTATGCGCCCGGTTGGCCAAATCACTACCTGGGCTGAGTTCAGTGCGGATTTCTGTGAGCATCACATCCCGGAAGGTCTCATGGATCGTAAGAGGGAAGAGTTCTGCAACTTCAACCAGGGTAGACTGACTGTGGATGCATACAGTCGCGAGTTTGGAAATCTAGCACGTTATGCTCCTGAAGAGGTTTCTACCGACGCCAAGAAGCGAGCAAGGTTCCGCAAGGGACTTAGCCCGAAGCCGCCCGTGATCTTCGTCTGCATGAGTGCACCTCCTTCCAGAAGTTAGTCAACAAGGCTATCAGTGCTGAAACTGGACAGTCTGACTTTGTAGCCTCACGCAAGCACTCCCGTGACTTTGGTTCTTCATCCGGCTCTGGATCTCAGAAGCACCGGGTGTGGATTCCAAGCACCGCTCTGCCACCCAGATTCACGCCGAGGCCATCCTTTGAGGCGCCTCGACCCAACCAAAGGTATGCACCGCCTAAGGCCTATGGTGGCCCACCGCTAATGCTGCTCCACGCCCCAATGTGATAACCTGTTTCAAGTGTGGAGAGACGGGTCACTACATCCGTGAGTGTCCCAGAACAACCCGGTCGGATCGGAAAGTGCATTGGCCGTGGTAAGCCGGCGGGGAAGGTGCTCTACGCCAAACCAGCTGCCACCTTTCGTGGCCACGTCAACTATGTTTCTACCGAGGAAACCCATGAGGATCCCAACGCCGTTCTCGATGCGCTCCTTGTTAATTGCCATCCGCAAGCTGTTCTTTGATCTTGGAGCATCTCATTCATTTATTTCTGAGAGCTATGCTCGATTGCACAACACCACATTCGTGACATGCACACCTCCATGGAAATTCAGACTCCACAGTTACGGATGGCAAACCTCTAGAATAAGTCATGGGAATGAAATCCTTGTCGACAGATTAGTCTTCCTTGCATCTCTAATAGCTCTCAAGTCGTCGGACATAAACATCATCTTGGGTATGGACTGGATGTCATCCCATTATGCTAAGATTGACTGCTCTACTAGAACTGTTCATCTCACCCATCCTTCGGGTAAGACAGTTAATGTTTCGACCCGAGTGTCTAAGCGTCAGCTCTACTCCTTAAATGCCAACCCCCTTCCAGACCTCGAAGATATTCCGGTAGTCCATGATTTTCCGGATGTCTTTCCAGAAGAACTGCCAGGTGTTCCACCTGATAGGGATGTCGAGTTAAGTGATAGATCTTGTTCCAGGAACCGTCCCAATCTCTAGAAGACCTTATAAGATGGCACCCCTAGAACTAGCTGATCTTAAGAAACAACTCGATGAGTCCTTGCAAAAGGGTTTCATCCGTCCTAGTTCATCCCCATGGGCTTGCCCCGTCCTCTTCGTCAAGAAGAAGGATGGAACGGATCGGATGGTTGTAGATTACCGACCTGTCAACTTGGTCACTATCAAGAACAAGTATCCACTCCCCAGGATCAACGATCTGTATGATCAACTCATTTGGATCCTCGATCTTTTCAAGATGGATTTGAGGTTGGGCTACCATCAAATCAAAATCAAGAACGGGGACATTCCTAAAAAGCGGCCTTTGTTACTCGTTATGGCCAATACGAGTACACCGTTATGTCCTTCGGGTTAACCAATGCTCCAGCCACTTTCTCTCGGTTAATGAACTCGATCTTCATGGAGTATTTGGATAAATTCGTCGTGGTTTACCTCGATGATATACTCATCTACTCCAAGAATGAGGAAGAACATGCCGAACATTTAAGGCTAGTATTGATGAAACTTGAGAGCATCGCCTAAATGCCAAAAACTCTAAGAGTGAGTTCTGGTTACCAGAAGTGACCTATCTAGGCCATGTAATCTCTGGTAAGGGCATTGCTGTCAATCCCGAGCGAGTTCAAGCCGTCCTTGACTGGACTTCACCTGAATCGGTCAAGCAAGTTCGAAGTTTCCTCGGTTAAGCGAGCTATTGCCGCCGCTTCATCGAGAATTTCTCCAAGGTTGCTAAGCCTCTAACCGAACTCCTCAAGAAAGATAAAAAGTTCGAGTGGACCCCATAGTGCGAGTTCAGCTTTCAGGAACTGAAAAGACGGCTGACATCTCGCATCTGCATTTATACCACCAGATTTCTCTAAGGACTTTGTTATCTATTGCGACGCCTCGCGACAAGGACTAGGTTGTATACTCATGCAAGATCGTCATGTGATTGCCTACGCTTCTCGACAGTTGCGTCCACATGAGGATAACTATCCCACACATGATCTAGAGCTTGCAGCAGTGGTCCATGCACTCAAAACCTGGAGACATTATCTTCTTGGTAATCGTTGCGAAATTTACACTAATCACCAAAGTCTGAAATACATCTTCACCCAACCGGATTTGAATCTCAGGCAAAGACGTTGGGTCGAGTTGATTACAGATTACGACTTAGGAATATCTTACACCCCAGGCAAAGCCAATGTCATGGCTGACGCACTAAGTCGCAAATCTTATTGTAACAATCTGATGTTAAAACAAAGCCAACCATTTCTCCACGAGGAATTTCGTAAGCTTAACCTTCACCTTGTTCCTCGAGGATTCCTTTCCACCCTGGTGGCGAAACCTACCCATACGGATCAAATCATAACCGCCCAGCGGTATGATAGAGGAATATCTCGGATCAAAGAGAACATTGCTAGCGGAGCTGCTAAGTGTTTCTCCATAGATGAGCGAGGTGTTGTCTTCTTTGAGAACCGCTTGGTGGTTCCCAAGAAACAATAGCTACGGCAACTGATCCTTAAGGAAGCTCATGAATCCCCTCTCACCATTCATCCGGGTAGTACTAAAATGTATCAAGACCTACGCCAGAGGTTTTGGTGGAGTAGGATGAAGAGAGAAATCGCTCAATACATTGCTAATTGCAACGTCTATCGTCGAGTTAAAGCAGAGCATCAACGGCCTGCTGGCACCCTTCAACCTTTGGCTATTCCTGAATGGAAATGGGATAAAATTGGTATGGATTTCATTACCGTGTTTCCCAGGACCAAGAGAGGGAATAATGCTATCTTCGTTGTTGTCGATCGTCTTTCCAAAGTTGCCCACTTCCTACCCGTTCATGAGAGTATAACCGCTAGCCAGCTAGCTGATTTGTACATCTCCCGAATAGTGTCTCTTCATGGTGTTCCATTGGAGATTAACTCAGACCGTGGAAGTCTCTTCACCTCTCGATTTTGGGAAAGTTTCCAAAATTCTATGGGAACTTGTCTCTTCTTTAGCACCGCCTTCCATCCTCATCAAGTGGTCAAGTAGAACGAGTCAATCAAATTCAGGAGGATATGCTTCGAGCTTCTGTCATCTCTTTTGGTATGAATTGGGAGAAATGCCTTCCATTCGCCGAGTTCGCTTATAACAATAGTTATCAAGCTAGCTTGGGCAAAGCTCCTTTCGAAGTTCTCTATGGACGGAAATGTCGTACGCCTCTTAACTGGTCAGAAACCGGGGAGAGACAACTCTTTGGACCGGATATGATCCAGGAAGCAGAAGAGCAGGTTCGCGCTATTTGTGAGAAATTGAAAACAGCCCAATCTCGTCAAAAGAGCCAATATGACCGCAAGCATAAGCATATGGCTTGTGAAATTGGCGAGAAGGCTTACCTTCGGGTTACTCCTTTTAAGGGAACCCATCGATTCGGTATCAAAGGCAAGTTCGCTCCTCGTTACATTGGACCCTTTCGCATTCTTTCCAAACGAGGAGAAGTTGCCTACCAATTGGAACTACCTCTGCATCTTTCCAGAGTCCATGATGTCTTCCACGTTTCCCAACTCAGGCGTTGCTTCTCGGATCCTATCCGTGGAGTGTACCATGAAACGCTTGATCTCCAAGATAACCTCACCTATCGAGAATACCCCGTTCGTATCCTTGATCAAGCCGAGCGTACCACTCGACGTTAGAATATCAAGTTTCTCAAGGTTCAATGGTCAAACCATTCCGAGCAAGAAGCAACTTGGGAAAGGGAGGATCGTCTTCGACTTGAGTATCCCACCTTCTTCGCGGCGGATCCTAAATCTCGGGACGAGATTCTTTTGAGTGTGGGTGAGTTGTCACATCCTAGCTAGTCCATGCATTAGAGTGTTGCATCATGTCTATTTTTCCATCGTAAACTTGAATTGGGGAAGCACAACCCCAAAGACCCTCTGAACTCAACTAGGGTTTACTAAAATAATTTCAATGAACCTGAAATGCCCTTCTAAAAAGTTCACCCTCTTTGTCTTGGGTTAGTACCTATGGCAAAATTGGTGCACGTTTTTCTAGGTCAATGAAGGCCATTGGATTACATCATATGTACCTTGAGTTTGGGCATTTAAATTATATAAAATATCTCAAATGCTCAAATAATCCCAAACTAAAATGTTCCATCTTTGGATATATTCCAACTAAGCACCAGGTGCAGTTTGGTGAATTTTGGAGTTGCCTAGGTATTTTTAGAAATGCAACAAAGATACAGAAAATAGAAAAGAAACAGAAAATGAAAACTTTTACTGGCGCCACCTAACGGCCCACTGCTGCCCAGCCCGGCCGGCCAATGAAGCCGCTTGGCTTGGCCAGCAGGACAGTGCTCGACGAGCACGACATGCGTGCCATGCAGCTGGCCGCCGCCTCGCTGCTTCCCTCGCCGAGCTGTCGCTGGGACGCCTCTCTCTCCACCCCGAGCTCGCAGACACCTTTCCTCCTCGGCTCCTCTCCCTCGCTCACCATGGCGGCCTTGCCGCTACCGCACCACCGTGAAACCCGTGCTCTCCGACGACCTTGCGACGCGCCGCCGTGTCCAGGCGCTTCGCCACCCTCCTCACCTTCGAGCAAGCCGAGCCCCGAGCGCTCGCTTGCCTCGGAGCCGCTGCACCGACCTCGCCCGACACCGCCACCGCCGGAGATCCCCTTCGCCGTCGCCGCCGCACCAGCTCGTCCCCGACCGCGTCGAGTACACCAACGTGACGGCCGTGAGCACAGCAACCCTCCCATCCTCTCGTTTGCTCTCTCGTGCACCGTAGCGACCCCACGGAGCTTCACCGCACGCACCACCGCCGAGCTTCGCCGCCGACGTGCCTCCGACCATCCACCGTCCACACCACGGTGTTCAACATGCTCACGGCGTCGCGAGAGCCTAACGCCCCACTCCACGCCGCCGCGTGCCCGTAGCCACGGGACCATCTTCACCCGACTCCGGCGACCGCCTAGCTCATCGCCGGCGACGTTTCCGGCCACCCCGACCTCAACCACCACCACCAAATGCTGCGGCTTGTTCCCGGCTACACGCAGAAGGCCTCCGCCGTCCATTTGGACGCCGGAACGTGCCAACGCACTCTCTCCGCCGCGTCTGGCCTCGCCGGCGACTAAACGCCGGCAGGCTTTGACCGTTGACGTTGACCGGGTGGGCCCAAGTTGACTTCGAGTGTATGGCAAGTGGGCCCCGCTAATTAACTTAGTTAGTTTAAACTAATTCTAATTAGTTAAATTAAGTCTTGACATGCGGGACCCATCGGTCAGTTTGACCGGACGTCCCCGTTGATCTCTCGACGTCACCACGACCTTAATGTCGACGCAGAATTGAATTATCGGAATTATTACGATATAGGAAATCCCAGAAAATAGTTCAAACTTCAAAAATTCATAAGAATTAATCTGTAACTCCAAATGCAAAGATTTATATATGAAAAATGATCAGTAAAATCCATTCTATCCATTGGTAAAGGTTTCATGCATGTTAGAACAAGTTAACCTTGCTGTTTAAGCAGATTAAGATAATGCACCTTTATGGCTATGTTAAATGAGCTAACATTTGAATGTTTGATTCAAATGAGTTCATCCCTTTCTGTTCTAGCTTGCATTAGGCCAACACACATTCATATTGCCATGTCATAGCATGCATCATATTGTTGCATATTGTCATGTGTTGTTTATGTTCGGTGTGTCTTTCGTGATAGGTTACGCCTCGAGGATAACCCCGAATATCCGTCAAGGGCAAGATCCTAATACCACTACATCGTGCAAGGAACCCATTGATCATTCAGATACAAACCCATGTTCTTGCTTACGCTCTTGTTTATCTGCATTAAGACAACGCGATTCAAACTGTTGTGTGCTGCGGTAGCTGAACCCACTTCCTTTGCATGACCTGTCATTGCCACAGTAACTAGATGAAACCCACTAGTATGTGTAGGAGCTGATTGAGCCATGTTTGTGATTCCTACCATGCTATGCTTGCTATGCTTAGAGTTGTGTCAGTCCGGCTCATCGTGATGATGAACTGGAGTGAAAGGTTGTGTCGGGTTCGAGAGTGAAAGTGTTGAACACGGTTTGGTAAAGGTATCGATGAGAGGCCATGTAGGAGTACATGGTGGGTTGTTTCATTGAAGCCGTCCCTAAGAACCGAGATCCGTGTGTGTGTGATTTAAGACTTAGCTACTACCATGCATTGGGATCCTTAAATGACCCTCTCGACTTATTAACCACTCTTGTCCTCATCCGGGAGTTGCAAGTAGTTTCGTGTTTGTAGCATCTTTGGGGGCATACGTGGCTGACCTTAGGGGTGGGCTGTGTTGCGGTAGGCACGTGGCCAGTGTACCGATTCGCCTGCTTGGTGTCTCGGGAACCCTGCACACATCGCTCGGGGCCATTAGTGGAAACCTCAGCCGGACTCTCATGGATGGAACCCGAATAGGCGATAAACCCGGACTAGGGACTCGTGTGTTTAGTCGGTCGTGGCCGACACCCTCGCTGGGCTTCCGCTTGAAGGTTGCCGAGTACATGTCGTGTAGCGGCGATAAGTGGTGAGAGCGTGTGTGAAGAAGTACACCACTGCAGGGTATAAAACTATTCGAATAGCCGCGCCCGCGGTAAAGGACTACTTGGTCACCTATACAGTTCATAGACAAGTAAATGGATACTACTAAAAGCCTCAAGATAAGTGTGAGTGCCGCGGATGGCCCTCTCGTGGGTTGACGAGAGGATCCACGGTGGAGTATTGTGATGGTGATTAGTGGACTCGTGTGCGACATATGCTTTTCAAGTGGTGTCACGAGGGATAGCTTAGCCAAGAGTCAAAGTCTGGCTTGCTGCAATAACTCCACTACCTTCTTGAGAATGTGCATGTATAATAGGATTCTGTAGAAGACTTCTTTGAGTACCTCCGTACTCATGTTTGCTCAATTACTGTTTTCAGACGACAACACCGCCCCTCCGATGGGTTTTATGTAGACCTTGATGTCGATGAGTGAACTAGCCACCCAGGTGGTGATCCAAGGCTTGTGAAGGGCCACTGTAGATAGAAGGGCTTCATCAAGCTTTCTTTCTTTCTAGAGTCTGTACTCAGACTAGTTTGCTTTCGCATGTGCTTGTATGTTTGTATGACTTGAGTGTTGGGTCATGTGACCCCTATCTGTATGGATATGTTATGTATGGCTCCTCGGAGCCTCTTAAATAAAGTACTTTGAGTTGTAGAGTTTTGTTGTGATGCCATGTTGTATGTACTCACATCGGGCATATTGTGTGTATGATTGAAATGCTTGGTATGAGTGGGATCCGACAATCTAGTTGTTTATCCTTGGCAGCCTCTCATATGGGGAAATGTAGTCTCGTGCTTCTGAGCGATAGTAGTCCGCTACAGCCAGTTCACCGGAGTCCTGTTAGCCCAAAGCACTACTGCTTTGGACACTTGACTGGCGGCATGTGTTTCACCGTTCCTATGTCTGTCCCTTCGGGAAATGTCACGCGGTGATATTCGAGTCCTGCCTTAGCTCGCTACAGCCCGGGATACCGGAGTCCTGTTAGCCCAAAGTGCTACAGTAATTCATACGTTGATGACCGACATGCTCGATGTGATTCATGCATGCCTGTCCCCATGGGTTAGCTCCGCTTTGGGTTCACGACTAGCCATGTCGGCCCGGGTTCTCTGTCATGTGGACGCTAGCGACACTATCATATACGTGAGCCAAATGTCGCAAACGGTCCCGGGCCATGGTAAGGCGACACCCGTGGACCGTGCGTGAGGCCGCAAAGTGATATGAGGTGTTACCGGCTAGGTCAATGTGACTTGGAATCGGGGTCCTGACATAATGATGGCGAGAAATATCACTGCATCAAGAGTTCATAGAATGGTGTGCAATTCTCATGACAATCCTGACATAAAGAAGGTAATACTTCCAGGTAGAACAGACCAGAAGCTGGATTGGCATTTTGATCTATGGAATACAATTTCTTCGACCCAATCCTAGATATGGATGAGGTACTGGAGTTTGTTTCTCCTAGTCATTCCGGAATAGAATGGCTTGACGGACTACAAGAGTAGTAGGCATCGATTAACGGATGCACGCATGCTCTTGACTATCAATTGATAGACGAGGGTCGGAAGACAACTAAAATGGGACAACTTAAAATAACATATGATTTTCTGAGTTGTGGATGCATGGACTAGCATGTCGAACGAGTTCAACATATTTCTTCCGGATAACCCATGCAGAAAGGTTGAACTGGCAGAGTCGCAAAATAGAATGGAGAACCCATCACGAGCACTCTGGTTGTGATCTTTTGGTTCAACGAGGAATTTATGCCATAAATAGTTCATGGTATTTGGAAGAAGGATATACCACGGACCTTGAGGACTAACGCAAAGGTTACTAATAACCTAAGGGAACTAGCAATTACTATCAACATGAAGTAAGTAGGGTGAATCTCGGGTTCAAAACCCAGAAGTGGAATACCTACATACTAAATGGCATCACGGGATGCTTTTGAGAACGATGGCCAGAATCATCACACTGGGAACACAAAACATGGCTAGATTATATTACTACGTGATTCCCTAAGACACCTAGGGTCATAAAAATAACTCCAACATATATGTCGAGGCAATGGAGTACCTCAACACACCGCTTTAGTGTGATTAATCCGCCTAATAAGACATCGAGAACTGGGAGGAAGGATTTTGCAAATGCATCAGACTATTTAGAAACCTGGGATGACTCGGACAGCATAACGGCTGTAAATGCTCAAAAAGATTTGAGACATCCTGCAAAAATGGTGGCATGACCACTCAACATCACAATATCAAGGTTCTGAGACCAACTATGAACACATGGAAGTAGTAGAAACTGAACTGGGGCTTAAAACCAACAATCTTAAAAGTCTATGGATTAGTAACACGTCATCCTGATAGATAGATGAGAAGGCCTATTTCTTAATCCCCGTAGAAGGGAAGAGGATGACTCAGATCAGAAGGCCATAAGGTATAAGGAGTAAAAAGAGCCACACGTTCCCTTCCACAATCAATTCCCTTACATAACTAGAGCATTTCTAGACACAACTTCGACCAGCTTGGCTTGGTAATCCTATAGGCAGTCAGGCTCTGATGCCAAAGCTGTCAGGACCCCGATTCCAAATCACATCGATCTAGCCGGTAACACTTCATATCACTTTGCGGCCTCACGCACGGTATTCCCATGGGTGTCGCCTTACCATGGCCCGGGACCGTTTGCGCCTTTTGGCTCACATATATGATAGTGTCACTAGCATCCATATGACAGAGAACCGGACGACATGGCTAGTCGTGAACCCAAAGCGGCACTAACCCATGGGGACAGGCATACATGAATCAACTTCGAGCATGTCGGCCAAAGATGTGAATACGGGTCAGTAGCACTGGGCTAACAGGACTCGGGAACCCGGGCTGTAGCAGGCTAGGCAGGACTCCGGATGTCACCAGCGTGACATTTCCTGAAGGACAGACACATGAATGAAGTGAAACACATGCCGGCGATCAAGCGTCCCCGAAAGCGGTAGTCTTTGGGCTAGCAGGACTCCGGTGAACCGGGCCGTAGAGGACTACTATGTCTCAAGGAAGCACTAGACTACATTTCCCCATAAGAGAGGCTGCCAAGGATAAACAACTAGATTGTCGGATCCCACACATACCAAGTATTTCAAACATACACACAATATGCTCGATATGTGTAAATACAACATGGCATCACAACATAACTCTACGACTCAAGTATTTATTCATTAGGCTCCGAGGAGCGAGATATTACAAACATGGGTCTCATGACCCAACATTCAGAGCATACAAGTCAAAGCACATGCGTAAGCTTAACATGTCTGATTACAGACATCTACAAATGAAAAGCCCGAGAAGCACGACTATCTACGAGATCCGCCGAGGGCACAAGATCATAGCTGAGGTATCAAGCTAAACGTCGAAGTCCACGCGGAACTACTAGTGAGACTGAAGTCTCTCTGCAAAACATAAAATAGGCAAACATGAGTACCAATGTACTCAGCAAGACTTACATCAGAACTAACTACATATGCATCATTATCAACAAAGGGGTGGTGGGGTTTAACTGCAGCAAGCCAGCTTTGACTCGGTGGCTATCCTGAACTACATCGCAAGTAACTCTTTTGAGTTGGCGCACACGAGTCCACATATTCACCATATCAATACACCACTATGGATCCGCCTGCCTCCCTCACGAGAACGCCATACATAGCACTCATGCTTATCTTGCGCATTTTAGAGTATCCACTTTCACTTGTCTATGAACTATACAGGCAACCCAGAAGTCCTTTAACACGGACACGGCTATTCGAATAGATCATATTAACCCTGCAGGGGTGTACTTCTTCACACACGCTCTCGCCACTTACCACCATGTACACGTCGTGTATCTCGGCAACCTTCAAGCGGAAGCTTTGGTGAGGGAGTCGGCCACGACCGACTAACCACACAAGTCTCTAGTCCAGGTTTATCGCCTATTCGGGTTCCATCCACAAGGAGATCCGCCGGGTGTCGCCACGGCCCCAAACGATGAGAGCAGAGTTCCCGAGGCACCAAACGGGCGCCCCAAGACACCGTGCCTCGTGTCTCTACCGCAACATAGCCCACCCCAAGGGTCAGCGCTACGCACGGCCCCCAACACATATCCTACAAACACCAGAAACTAGTTGCAACTCCTGGACAGAGATCGAGGCGATTAATAAGCGGAGAGGGGCCGAGTTACCGGAACCCAATGTGTGGTAGTAACTGTTCATGGATCACAAACACGTAACTCAGCCTCGAGGACGGCTTCAATGAGACAACCCACCATGTACTCCTACATGGCCTCTCACCGCTACCTTTTACCAAATCGTGTTCACACACTTAGCTCACACACAGTAGGACATGTTCACACACCTCCGATTCATGCTCGATGAATCGGACTGACTCAACTCTAAGCAAAGAGCAGGCATGACAAACAAGCATGAATGATTAGGCACAACAGGGCTCAAACAACTCCTACTCATGCTAGTGGGTTTCATCTATTTACTGTGGAATGACAGGTCATGCAGAGGATAAAGGGGTTCAGCTACCGCACCAAGTAATAGATGAATCGTTGTTGTCCTAATGCAAAGAAAAGAGAGCAGGAGCGAGAGAGTGGGATTGTATCGGAATGAACAAGGGGGTTTTGCTTGCCTGGCACTTCCAAAGATACTATAGCTCTTCATCAGTGTCATCGATCTCATCGTAGAAACCACGTCTATCGGGAGGGGACAAATACCTAAAAGCAGAGAAGAAACACAATCAATGCAATGCACAATATGATGCATGATCATGACATGGTAAAATGAGTGTGTTGGGCTAATGCAACTACAACCAGATGGGTTTGAGCTATTTTGAACCAAAGATTGAAAGTTCAAACACATTTGTGATCTTAAATAGTGCTTTATAATGTTTTGCACTAAACAGCAAGTTAACTTGTTTAAACATGCATGAAACTAGTACAAATGGATAGATTGGATTTTTCTGATCATTTTTCATATATAAATTATTTGATTTGGAGCTAGGGTTGATTTTCTATGAATTTTAGAAGTTTATACTATTTTCAAGAATTTCGTGTATAAGAATAAATCCAGAAATCGAATTAATGCGTCAGCATGACGTCACTATGATGTCAGCAGTCAACTGGGTCGGCAAGGTCAAACCTGACCAGTGGGGTCAACTGGTCAGTGGCTGGGGCTGGTTAGTGTCGCTGACATGTGGGCCCAGTCAACAACCACGTCAGCTTGGTCAAAGCTGGCTCGTGGGTCCCATTGGGTTATAACTAATCTAAGCAGAAATAAAACTGGAGTTAATTAGGGCATGGGGCCCATGTGTCATTGGCTCATGGGATTGTTTAGTGGGTGATTAGCCGCTAATCATGCGGCCACGTCGGCACACCGGCGGTTAGCCGCCGGCGACCAAACAGGGCGGCGGAGGCGCTCAGGATTCGCCGTCCGGCGACCGTTCGACTCACGGTTTGGCCCTACGGGCTGCTGGACGTGCGCCGTATCCAAGGCAGCATGCGGCTGGGTGAGAGGATGCCGGAAACGACGACTATAATGACGGCTGGCAGCGGCCGGAGTTCGGCTTAGGACGGGCGAGGCGCTACGCTTGGCTGACGAGCGAGCTAAGCGGCGGGGCGGATTGCTGGGAGCTCCAGGAGGACGCTGGTGCCACTGGACCGAGCGGAGGTGCTTAGGAGCGAGGACCTCGTCAGCCATGGCGGACGGCGGGCTTCGGTCGTCAGTGAAGTAGGAGCTACGGCGTGAAAACGGGACAACGGAGAGGGGGATTCGAGGGAGAGGCTTACGACGGTTGCAACGGTGCAGACGGTGAGCTCGGAGAAGGCCAGGAGCGGTCGGAACGGCGAGATGGATCTCCGGTGACCGAGGAGGAAGAAGGGGTCGGGGACGGTGAAGCGAGGCATGTCCGCTCGCGTGGCTTGACGGAGACGATGTAGTGGTCGACGGAGGAGCTCCTTGGCACGTCGGGGAGGCGAGGGGAGCATGGTGGCTGCAAGCTTCACGGCAGCGAGCGCTCGACAGCGTCGGCCATGGCGATCAGAGGAGAGGGATAGGCGAGGGGGGAGGAGCGAGGTGTCCAGTGGGGTCGGGGCATCTCCGTGGCGTGCGAAGGGAGCTCGGGAGCATGAGGCAGGCAGGCAGGGAGCAGATGGAGGCCTCGGCAGTAGTAACGCCTCGCCATCGGGCAGAGGTTGAAGACAGCGGTGCCCCTTGTGGGCTGGGCCGCAAAGTGGACTGGCCAGGTGGGCTGCCCAGGTGAGTGCCAGGTAAGCTCTCACTCTCTTCTGTTTTCTAATTTGTTTTAGTTTTCTAATTATTTGCCTCTGTTGTGAGCTTAGGAAAAATACCAAGGTATTTCCTAAAATCCTGAAAGTATTCATGGACACTTGCTGAATTATTTCAGTGGCCCAAAAATAGTTCCAACATTATTTGAACATTTAAATTATTTATAGTATTTAAATGCCCAAAGTCAAATACAATAAGATTTAATTCAAAAATCCAGAATGGCCTAGAAATATGTGCATCATTTTTGGTAGAGGTTTTCACCTTTAACAAAAATCATGAACTTTTCTAAAGGGCATTTGGGTTCATTGAAGATATTTTTATTGAACCTAGTTGAATTCATTTGGTGTTAGGGTTTCAACAAAACCCATTTCAACTTTCAAAGAAATTTAGACATGATGCATTACAAGATAAGCTAACCCAGAGCAGACCAGAACTAGGGATGTGACACCCGGACTCCTGAAACCTCATGTGGTCCTGGCTGCTGAGCAAGGTCCACATTGGGCGAGAATGGCGCTGAAGCGAAGCGACCCGGCGTTGGACGAATTCCTTCACCACCATCAGTGCAGTTACGCCGCAATCTTTCAGCAACCTCAACCTGAGCCAAACGTGGGCAAGGCCGGGGCTCACGAGCCGCTGGTGGCTCCAGCCGGAGTTAGGAACAGTGGGCCCTGTCAGGACCCCGATTCCAAGTCACATCGATCTAGCCGGTAACACCTCATATCACTTTGCGGCCTCACGCACGGTATTCCCACGGGTGTCGCCTTACCATGGCCCGGGACCGTTTGCGCCTTTTGGCTCACATATATGATAGTGTCGCTAGCATCCATATGACAGAGAACCCGGGCCGACATGACTAGTCGTGAACCCAAAGTGGCACTAACTTACGGGGACTGGCATACGCGGTGAACCGGGCTGTAGCAGGCTCGGCAGGACTCCGGATGTCACCGCATGACATTTCCCCGAAGGGACAGACACAGGAATGAAGTGAATCACATGCCGGCCAGTCAAGTGTTCAGGAGCAGTAGTGCTGGGCTAGCAGGACTCCAGTGAACTGGGCTGTAGCGGACTACTATGGCTCATGGAAGCAGAAGACTACATTTCCCATAATAG
This sequence comes from Aegilops bicornis, assembly GCA_021605145.1. Lineage (NCBI taxonomy): Eukaryota > Viridiplantae > Streptophyta > Magnoliopsida > Poales > Poaceae > Aegilops > Aegilops bicornis. Next base: position 317,246,192 of record CM038674.1, on the reverse strand, counting down.
AGGCTACCAAGGATAAACAACTAGGTTGTCGGATCCCACACATACCAAGCATTTCAATCATACACACAATATGCTCAATATGTGCAATACAACATGGCATCACAACAAGACTCTACGACTCAGAGTATTTATTCATTAGTCTCCGAGGAGCCAAGTATTACAATCATGGTCTCACGACCCAACATACAGAGCATACAAGCATCGAGCGGAAGCATAAACATGTCTGAGTACAAACAACTACAAATGAAAAAGGCTGAGAAGCCTGACTATCTACAAGACCCTCCCAAGGGTACAAGATCGTAGCTGAGGTAATAAGCTAAACATCGAAGTCCACGTGGAACTACTAGGAAGACTGACGTCTCTCTGCAAAACATAAAATAAGCAAACGTGAGTACAAATGTACCCAGCAAGACTTACATCAGAACTATCTAGATATGCATCAGTATCAACAAAGGGGTGGTGGAGTTTGACTGCAGCAAGCCAGCTTTGACTCAGTGGCTATCCTAAACTACGGCTGCAAGTAACTCTTTTGAGGTTGCGCACACGAGTCCACATATTCACCATATCAATACACCACTATGGATACACTCCCGTCTCCCTACGAGAAGGCCATCCATAGCACTCACGCTTATCTTGTGCATTTTAGAGTATCCACTTTCACTTGTCTATGAACTGTACAGGCAACCCAGAAGTCCTTTACCGCGGACACGGCTATTCGAATAGACGATGTTAACCCTGCAGGGGTGTACTTCTTCACACATGGTCTCGCCACTTACCACCATGTACACATCGTGTATCTCAGCAACCTTCAAGCGGAAGCCTGGCGAGGTAGACGGCCACGACCTAACTAACCACACAAGTCTCTAGTCCAGGTTTATCGCCTATTCGGGTTCCATCCGCAAGGAGATCTGGCCGGGGTGTCGCTCATGGCCCCAAACGATGTGAGCAGGGTTCCCAAGCCCACCATCCGGGTGCCACTTGGTACACCGTGCCACTGTGCCTAGTTTTTCCCAAGCCCACCTGTACGCCGGGTGCCACTTGGTAGACTACTAACACTACCTACAAACACCAGAAACTAGTTGCAACTCCTGGACAGAGATCATGTTGATTAGTAAGTCGAGAGGGGCACTTAAGCATTCCAATGCGTGGTAGTAGCTGTTCATGGATCACAAACACAAAACTCAGTTCCCGAGGATGGTTTCAATGAGACAACCCACCATGTACTCCTACATGGCCTCTCACCACTACCTTTACCAAATCGTGTTCACACACTTAGATCTCAACAGTAGGACATGTTCACAACTTTCCAATTCATACTCGATGAATGAGACCTGACACAACTCTAAGCAATAGGAGGAATGACAAACAAGCATGAATGAGTAGGCACATCAGGGCTCAAACAACTCCTACTCATGCTAGTGGGTTTCATCTATTAACTGTGGCAATGACAGGTCATGCAGAGGAAAGGGGTTCAACTACCGCAACATGTAACAGTTGAATCGTTGTTGTCCTAGTGCAGTAAAAGAGAGAAGAAGCGAGAGAGTGTGATTGTATCGGAATGAACAAGGGGTTTTTGCTTGCCTGGCACTTCTGAAGATGATATAGCTCTTCATCGGTGTCATCGAACTCATCGTCGTAACCACGTCTACTGAGGGGGAACAGTTACCGGCAACAGAGAGGAACCACAATCAATGCAATGCAACAATATGATGGATGATCCTTACATGGAAATATGCTTTGATTTGAGCTAATGCAACTAGCAACAGGTTAAATGAAGTTGGTTTGAATCCAAGATTCAAATTCAAATTCCATATGTGGATATTCAAATGCCATTTATACGATTTGTCCTAAACATCAGCTATAAGTTGTTCTAACATGCATGAAAATGGTACAGATGGATAGATTGGATTTTTCTGATAATTTTTCATATATAAATTATTTCATTCTGAGCTACGGTTGAATTTCTATGATTTTTAGAAGTTTTGGATATTTTCTGAAATAAATAAATCATTTAAGATTTATTTAAATTCCAGTCAGGCAATACTGCGTCAGCATGACATCAACATGATGTCAGCGGTCAACATGGCTGGTCCAGGTCAAATCTAACCAGTAGGGCCCACTGGTCAGTGACACAGAGCAACCTACAGAGGCTGATGTCACGCCCAAGATGCGACCCTATCCTAAAGGAACTCGAAGGTCCCACCAAGGATAGAAGCGCATCTTGAAGACGCTTTTGCAAGGTGGATATCATTACATCAACATTACATAATAGTGGGGATACTCCAACACATAAAATGTCACATAAATACAACAATACATCGTACATAAGATAAACATCCGACTACGGATGAAACATAAACAGAAACTCAAACAATATCCACCACCTTTAGCCCGGCTGCCGACACCGGAACCTATCCCCGATTGAAGAAGCGTAATAAGAACTCGTATCAAGTAAACATCGCTCTCGCGTCATGATCATCGCATAACCTGTACCTGCAACTGTTGTTGTAGTAATCTGTGAGCCACGAGGACTCAGCAACCCCATTACCATGGGTATCAAGTCTAGCAAAGCTTAATAGGAAAGGAAGGGGTAAATTGGTGAGGTTGCAGCAGCAACTAAGCATGTATGGTGGCTAACTTACGCAAATAAGAGCGAGAAGAGAAGCAAAGCAAGCGGTCGCCAACTAGTAATGATCAAGAAGTGATCTTGAACTCCTACTTACGTCAAACATAACCAAAAAACCGTGTTCTCCTCTCGAACAACCCCGAAAAGAGACACTCACGGTTATCCTTCATCAAATTAAAATTATGACAAGCAATGGATTTGGCATACTACTTGTTCTTCTTGAGGGATTAAGGATAGAGATAGCACAAACTTGAGAAGGTACTGATGGAACCACCGGTGGAATTTAAAAGAACGAATGAATTGATACGATAATCAAGGAAAAGAAATATTGAACGAACCACTGTAAGAATTGAAAATGAACGTAGCAAAGGCACAATCCACCGGGAAGAATTGGAAAACGAATGAAGATGCTTGAGAGAATTTAAAGAGAAGAGAACGTAGAGATCGCTAACTGATTAAAGAGAAAGGCACCGGAAGAATATGAAGAACGAACGAAAAGGCATGAATATAGAATAACTGAGAGAACGAAGCTGAAAACTTCGAACGAAGAAATATTCTGAAAAGATGACCTCCGGATGATCGAGAGGGAAAGCAACACCTGAAATACTCCGGATGGATGAAAAGAATTTCACAACTGGAAACAACTAGATAGGATAACATCGAGCTAGCACCGTGAATCTCCGGGAGAACGGACAAGATTTACGAGAAATTCTTCTTCGATCTTCAAATGTTGAGAGTGACGACGAGAAACACCACCAAAATTGTTGAAAAACTCATGGAGAATGAAAAGAGCAAAGATTGACCCGAACATAAAAGAATTTGGGAGCGATCTTGGAGAAGGCATCTGACTGATGAAATGCATACTTACGTCATATTTCGAAAAGAATTTGAGAATAGCTCCGGAATAATAGAAGAGTTAGGTAAGATCCTGGAAAAAGACCTGTGGGTTAGGGCCCACTCGAAAGAAACATCGTTGAAGGATTGCTTGAAATAAAGATTGCACCGGTAGAATTAAATGGCTTGAATGAGATAAGAACCTCAAAATAACTTGAACGGATCTGGAATGAAAAGACGAGCCTTCTGAGATATCTTCAACACTCCAGAACAAATGAATAGCGAGAAGTGAATGATTAAGAGGTGCATCGGCAAGAGAAAGCATTTGCAACAAGGAAAAGGAGTATGATCAACACTGAAAGCTTGAGTTAAATCCACCGGAAAAGAATACGAGAATGAAGAATGATGAACTTGAAGCTCCGTTAGTATCTTCCTGAGAATCACCGGATAAGAACAAGGAGGAAAAGAATGAAGAGACTTCACATCAATAAAAAGGATACTTGATTAAAAAAACGGAGTCCTTGCAGAAAAGGGTGGGAGGGCGGGAAAACAAAGGCAACTTGGGATGGATAAAACAAACACCATTGATAAAACTTAGAACTGATATCACAAATATTGAAATGATCAGATCCACTTGAAGAGAAGCACGCCGGTTGGGAAAAGAATTAACATGAAGACCTCGATGATTAAGAAGGATTAGTATTCACATAGCAATATGAGAACACCGTTTAGGAAAGGTATGGATTCAACATTTGACTTTGAAGCAACTCGACTACCACAAATAAAACAAAACAAAGGATTTGACTTGCAGAATAAGCCGGAACAAATACATATGATAGAGATTTACCCAATCCCATATCATGCATCTGTCGGAAAGATATTCTAGGAGCTACTTGAATTCCCACCTATAAACTCCCGAAACTTTACGGTTATGCAATCTGGTGTTGGGGATACAGGACACAATATATCTCACCCAAACTAACAATCCCTAGATCCAAATTGTATCCATCCGTCAACACATAACCAAGAAACCTTCGGAAATCGTGTACCTCAACCTTCGAAAAGCATCCGTTATACGAGTTATGGCAATACTCCCGAACTCCCCAGTACTGGGTGGCTTCGAGGTTATCTCACCAACAACTGCATAAAATAGATTTTTGATGTCGGCAAAAACTCAGGTATTTCAGAACTGCAACGATAAAATTGTGACGACAACACCTCGGAGCTCAACTCCCCGGGACACTGCCACAACCCCTAAATGTCAGGAGGCACCAAGAACAATGTTCTCGTCACAAGACTATCGGAACGATTCCAAGATACCCGCGTGATCCTAAAAAATTCGTGAAATTTGAGGAGAGGAAAGACAAAACATCTACGTCGGGAGGCCTCACCAGAGCGATTTAAAGGACCGAGGAGTAAAAAGAATCCTACTCTCCGATATATATAATCCTAAGACTCAAAATAGTTTTCTTCTAGACTCAACAACGGCCAACAATCAAGGGGCTCCTATGGTCGGTCGAGGCTCGATACAAACTTATCACGCCTAAGATGCGACCCTATCCTAAAGGAACTCGAAGGTCCCACCAAGGATAGAAGCGCATCTTGAAGACGCTTTTGCAAGGTGGATATCATTACATCAACATTACATAATAGTGGGGATACTCCAAGACATACAATGTCACATAAATACAACAATACACCATGCATAAGATAAACATCCGACTACGGATGAAACATAAACAGAAACTCAAACAATATCCACCTGCTAGGGCCAGTGCCGACCTAGAACCTATCCCCTGATTGAAGAAGCAGAAGAAGAACTCCAAAACAAGTAAACATCGCTCTCGCGTCATGATCATCGCATAACCTGTACCTGCAACTGTTGTTGTAGTAATCTGTGAGCCACGAGAACTCAGCAATCCCATTACCATGGGTATCAAGACTAGCAAAGCTTAATAGGAAAGGAAGGCGTAAAGTGGTGAGGTTGCAGCAGCGACTAAGCATGTATGGTGGCTAACATACGCAAATAAGAGCGAGAAGAGAAGCAAAGAAAGCGGCCGCCAACTAGTAATGATCAAGAAGTGATCCTGAACTCCTACTTACGTCAAACATAACCCAAAAACCGTGTTCTCCTCTCGAACAACCCCGAAAAGAGACACTCACGGTTACGCACACGGTTGGTGTATTTTAGAAGAGTTAACTTCAAGTTTACTACAACCGGATATTAACAAATTCCCATCTGCCACACAACCGCTGCACGTCTTTCGAAAGTTCAAACCCTGCAGGGGTGTCCCAACTTAGCCCATGATAAGCTCTCGCGATCAACGAAGGATATTCCTTCTTCCGGGAAGACCCGATCAGTTTCAGAATCCCGGTTTACAAGACATTTCGACAATGGTAAAACAAGACCAGCAAAGCCGCCCGAATGTGCCGACAAATCCCGATAGGAGCTGGACATATCTCGTTCTCGGGGCACACCGGATGAGCAAGATGACGGGTTTGCATAGACCCTGGTTGCCCAGGGGGCGCCGGACATCGCTCGGTTTGGACCAGCACTCAGAGGAGCACTGGCCCGGGGGGTAAAATAAAGATGACCCTCGGGAGCGCGACTCCCAAGGGAAAAAGGCTTAGGTGAGGCAAATGTAAAACCAAGGTTGGGCCTTGCTGGAGGAGTTTTATTCAAAGCGAACTGTCAAGGGCGTCCCATAAATCACCCAACCGCGTTAGGGACGCAAAATCCGGGAACATATACCGATATGACGGAAAGTAGGGCAGCAAGAGTGGAACAGAACACCAGGCATAAGGCCGAGCCTTCCACCCTTTACCAAGTATATAGATGCATTAATAATATAATAGATATTGTGATACCCCAACATAAACATACTCCAACATGGAGCAATATTCATCTTCACCTGCAACTAGCAACGCTATAAGAGGGGCTGAGCAAATGCGGTAACATAGCGAAACAACGGTTTGCTAGGAAGGGTGGCAAAGGTTAGACGTTCATGGCAAATTGGGAGGCTTGATAAGCAAGTGTTAGGTAACGCAGCATAGCGATAGAACGAAGCAACTAGCATAGCAATGATAGTAGTGAGATCCAAGGTGACGGTCATCTTGCCTGAAATCCCGTTAGGAAGAAGAACGAGTCCATGAAGAAGACGAACAGGAGTAGTCGAACGAATCCTCACAATCGCAACATTACCGGAACGAAGAAGCAACACCGGAAAGAAACAAACAACATGGTAAATGCACAAGCATAAACGTGGCATGATGCACAACCAAGTATGATGCATGTCCGGTTTAGATAGGCATGGCATGGCAAAGTGCAACAAACGATACTACAAGTTAAGTGGAGCTCAATATGCAACGAGTTGCATATCGACGAAACACCATGTTGACATATTTAGTTTAATCCTGTTTAAGCTACCAAACAATGTTAAATGTTGTTAAACATGGCAAGAGGTGAAGCATATGAAAACTACCTATCTAGGCAAGTTTAAATGAGGCCAGAACAACAAACAACAATTCCGGAAAATCCCCATGTGCATATTTCGAATTTGGTACTGTTCTGCCCTAAACCATATTTTAATGTTGTTAAACAGGAAAATAAAGTGCAAGAAGTTAATCTATGCATTTTTCTACCCCATTTACATATAAAGTTTATTTAAAACCGAGCTATGGTTATTTAGTTATGAAATAAATCATTTGAACATGGCATTTATGCAAAATTAAACAAACAGCAAGTTTAAACATTTTAAACATGGATGCAAGTTGCAGATTATGAATCTAGATGAAATTCTAAACATTTTGCATATATAAGTCGTTTTAATCCGATGCATGGTTTGTGAGATATTAAATGCATGAACATGAGGGTTTTTCTCCAAATCTATCATCTCTGAAAAAATTAGACAAATTCGCAGACGGGAAAAAACAACACTAGGCTGAATCTGCTGGGTGCTGGGCTGGGGTTCTCACCATGGACCAAGGCCCGGTTTGTGTGGCTGGCTTGGCGCGGGGAGATGGAGGGCGAGCTGAGCCTTGGCGCTTGACCACGCTGGCGCCAGATCGGGTCAACAACGAGGCGACGCTCGTCTTGTCGCTCGAAGCAGAGGAAGACAGCAGACGCTGGACGAACGCAGGTGGGACTCCGGCAAGCGGCAGGATGGAGAGGGGTCGGCGCGTGAGCTTGGGGTCGCGGGTCAACAGAGGAGGCGCTCGGCTGGGCAACTCCGGCGCGAGGCAGAGCTGGACTTGGTGAAGGCGGGGTCAACGCGAGGCGTGGGCGAACGGGCGCCTCTCTTCTGCTCATCAGGAAGCAGAACATCGGCGACATCTTGGCGAAAGGCGCGACGAGGGACTTGGCGTGGTTGGCCGCGGGATGCAGGGCATGGCGACGCGGGGACTGCCGAATCCAAGGCGGGGGAGGCGCGAAGGCAGACGGATCCAGGCGGAGGTGAGGAAGCGCGGGCGCGAGCTTGTACTCCGAGCGTCTGTGAAGCTTGAGGCAAGCGACTCGAAGCTGGCTGGAGGCCGACGCAGTCTCGGTCAACGTGGCAACAGGATGCGGGCGAGGCCAGGAACGACAGCGGCTGCGGCAACTCCTGTTGAAGAAAAGAGAGAGGTCCGAGAGGTTATAGATCGGAGGAAAAGGAAGATTGCGGGAGGGAGGAGAAGAAGGTAGGCGAAGCGGCACCGGCCTGGTTCATGGAGAGGAGGCCGTGGGGAGGCGCTGGAGGTGCTGGTTGGGTTCGCTGCAGAGACGAGGAGAAGAAGGTGGTGGCTTGCTGTAATTGGGTGGCGGCGGAAAACAAGGGAGCTGGTCGGAGCGAACCGGATGGGTGGATCTGGGAGGATCCCGAGGAAGAAGGGGGGAGGTTGGTTGGCTGGCGGCGGCACGATGGGAAAGGGTGGATGAGACAGCTAGGGGCTAGGGTTTGATCTGATTATATAGGATGTAAGGAGAGGTTTGGGGCTACCTCGTCCCAACGATCGTAATCGGACGGCTGAGAAAAATATAGGTTAGGAAGTCCAATTAAGAAAACGGAGATGTTTTATAGATGTTTGGGGATGATCCGGATCCATTGGTAACGACAACTCGGGTCAGGTTTGGGGAAGTTTCGGACACGCACACGAGGGGTCTGAGAGAGGTCAACGAGGACAAGGGCCTGACAAAGTGACAACGGAGGCAAAGAGAGAAAGGGCAACCATGAATGGCTACGAGTTTTGTGAAAACATGCAGATGCAATGCGCATGATGCTATGAGATGAAATGCAAGACATGAACAAAATGCAAAACAAAAGACAAAAACCCAACCACGGAGGAAATAACATATCGCAACTCCGGATAAGGCAAGAGTTGGAGTTACGAATGTGGAAAATTGTATCTGGGGTGTTACAGCTGACACGTGGGACCGGGTCAATGCTAACGTGGCCAGGTCGAACTGGCCTATGGGGCCACGGCCATTAGCTTAAACTAAGCAGGGAGTTAAACCTATGACTAATTAAGGGCGTGGGGCCCATCTGTCAGTGGCCTAGGTGGTTAGTTAGTGGGGTGATTAGCCCCTAACGGTGGTTGTCACCGGCGGTTAATCGCCGGCGAGTACACAGACGCGGCAGAGTCGCCCTTCCGGCCAATTCCGGCGATGGATGGATGTGTGGCTGGGCTCTACGAGAAGCTGGCATCACGGCGCGTCCGAAGGTGGCCTCAGGGATGCCTGAGGTGGACGGTAGCGATGACGGCGACATCAGCAGCGGCGGCCGGAGCTCGGGCGGTTGCGGGGTTGGTGTTGTGGCGTGCAAACGGCCAGTCCAAAGCGCGTGAGTTGCTCTACAGCGTGCGGCGAACACATCAAACGCACGCCCGGGACCAAAAGGTCACCGGAGCCGCGCCGATGTTGAGCTCAGGCAGCGGCGCGTTTCGGCCATCAAGGGGGCGACGACTACGGCGATCAAACGAAGCGGGGAAGAGGGGGAAACGGTGGCGGAGCTCACAGCGGTGCCGTAGGGATGGTTAGCGGGCTCGGGGACGTGCTGCGTGCAGCGGATCAACGATGATGGTGGCCGGAGCCCGAGGTGGAAGGCGATGGCCACGTTGCTGGCCTCCCGGGGTCGCGTGCTTTGGCATGCGGCTCTACGCAGTCGAGGCGGAGCTCTGGAATGCGTCGGGGAGGTGAGGCAGTGGCTGTGGCCGCAGCAGCGTCGAGCGGTGGCGACGAACTCGCTCGGTGGAGAGAACAGAGGAGGGGGAGAGCATTTGGGGGAGAGATAGTGTAGGACCTTGAAGTATGTCTAGAGGGGGGGGGGTGATTATACTACTTGACAAATTAAAAACTTAACCTTTTCCCAATTTTAGACTTTGGCAGATTTTAGCTATCTTTGCACAAGTCAAGCAATCTTCTCACAATTCAAGCAAGCATGCAAAGAGTATATAGGCAGCGGAAATTAAAGCATGCAACTTGCAAGAATGTAAAGGGAAGGGTTTGGAGGATTCAAACGCAATTGTAGACACGGATGTTTTTGTCGTGGTTCCGATAGGTGGTGCTATCGTACATCCACGTTGATGGAGACTTCAACCCACGAAGGGTAACGGCCATGCTGAGTCCACGGAGGGCTCCACCCACGAAGGGTCCACAAAGAAGCAACCTTGTCTATCCCACCATGGCCGTTGCCCGCGAAGGACTTGCCTCACTAGCGGTAGATTTTCACGAAGTGGGCGATCTCCTTGCCCTTACAAACTCCTTGGTTCAACTCCACAATCTTGTCGGAGGCTCCCAAGTGACACCTAGCCAATCTAGGAGACACCACTCTCCAAGAAGTAACAAATGGTGTGTTGATGATGAACTCCTTGCTCTTGTGCTTCAAATGATAGTCTCCCCAACACTCAACTCTCTCTCACAGGATTTGGATTTGGTGGAAAGAAGATTTGAGTGGAAAGCAACTTGGGGAAGGCTAGAGATCAAGATTCATGTGGTTTGAATGGAATATCTTGGCCTCAACACATGAGTAGGTGGTTCTCTCTAACTGGTAAGTTGGAAGTGTAGGTTTGTTCGATGGCTCTCTCCATGAATGAAGAGGAGGTGGAGGGGTATATATAGCCTCCACACAAAATATAACCGCTATACACAATTTACCAAACTCGGTGGGACCGAATCAACAAACTCGGTCGGACCGATTCAAGAAACCTAGTGACCATTAGGGTTTTCGTGGACTGACATGCAACTCGGTAGGACCGATATGGTTAGGGTTAGGGCATAACGTAATCTCGGTGAGACCGATTACATAAACTCGGTGAGACCGATTTTGGTAATTAGCTAACCAGAGAGTTGGTCAGGTAAACTCGGTGGGACCGATTCACTCTTTCAGTGAGACCGAAAAGTTACGAAAGGGAAACAAAGAGTTTACATTGCAATCTCGGTGGGACCGATCGCTCACTTCGGTTAGACCGAAACGTTACAACGGGAAACAGAGAGATTACAATCCCATCATGGTGATATCGAGATCCCTGTCGGTGAGACCGATTTGCCTAGGGTTTGTGGCAGTGGCTATGACATATGAACTCGGTGGCGCCGGATAGAAAGAATCGATGGGGCCGAGTTTGACTTTAGGTTTAGGTCATATGTGGATGTGAGAAAGTAGTGGAGGGTTTTGGAGCATATCACTAAGCACATGAAGCAAGAGGCTCATTAAGCAACACCTCATCCCTCCTTGATAGTATTGGCTTTTCCTATAGACTCAATGTGATATTGGATCACTAAAATGTAAAATGTAGAGTCTTGAGCTTTTGAGCTTGATCCAATCCTTTGTCCTTAATATTTTGAGGGATCCACTTTCATCATCCATGCCATGCCATTCATTGAGTTTCCCTGAAATATTTGTCTTGGAATAGCATTAGCTCAATGAGCTATATGTTGTTATGAATTACCAAAACCACCTAGGGATAGTTGCACTTTCAATCTCCCACTTTTTGGTAATTGATGACAACATATAGATCAAAGCTTCTACAAATGATAATAAGATTGAAAAACATCGTCGCTTTGAGAAGTATGTGATAAGCAAGAGCTCCCCCTAAATTTGTGCATGTTTTAAGATTTGCTTTGGACTGCAAATGCACAAGGAATTAGGCACATGGGTTACTCTTCCATGTCACATACATCTTGGTGGAGCGCTCAAAATAATAAGGATTGAATACATGCACTCATCACCAAGCAAAGTGAATGATCATATAAGGATAAGTAAGATAATATCAACTAACAAGCATAAGTGTAGCTTATGATCAAACACATGATCATCAATGTCTCACAGGAAATAGCATAGTATCTCAAGCAATCAAAGGCAAACAAAGTTCAACCAAGAAGACAAGAGAGAACAAAAGCAAACTCTCTCTCTCTCTCTCAAAGCCCTATCATCTATACATTTTTCTCCCCCTTTGGCAACAAGTTACCAAAAAGTTCCTAGAAAATGCATAGGACTATATCATCTCTCAGGCTTGGTCTTCTGCTAGTGGCGTAGAGATGGCTCCTTGGACGAAGACTTCAGTTGATGTGGAAGGAGTCAAGGAGTTGGTCTTTGGAGCTGGTTCTTGTTGGAGCTGTAGCTGGAGCAGATGAAGTGACTCGTGTATGGTAATCGGCTCTGCAGCTGATCTCTCGAGCTCGAGGCACTCGCAAATGCATCGCTTGTTGTCCTGCCCTTCCTCTCATGCATGTCATCCATGTAGCTGCTCCACAACCGATCAATCTCGCCATTACTTTGACATCAAGATCATAGTTGTTCCATGATTCTTTCTGTGCTCTCCTGGTTTTTAGTTAGGGTGGCCAACCCTTCTCAATCCGCAGAGTTGATGCTATCAAGTAACCAAGATGCTCCTGCTTGTTCTTCAAAAAGTACTCAGATGCCTCTGCTAGAGTTGGCATCTTGGCAGCCTTCTCTTTCCTTGCCTTCTCCTTCTTCTCTTGAGCTTGTATTGATGATGGTTCATTCTCAGTCATGACAACTTGATTGTCCTCAAAGTCAGGATAGAGAACAAGCCCATCTTTGAGTTAATCAACTCCTGAATCTGTGGGGCATATCCACAGCTCCTCTTTTGGTCTGCTGCTGTCCTCTTGATAGTTTCAACTATTAGGCTCATGACCTTGAATTTCTGGGGCACATCAAATATGTGAAGCAAATTAATTGCATGCCCTCTGATCATGTTGTGGTCACCTGATTTGGGCAACAGAGTGTGCCTTAGGATCCAGTTGATCGTTGGCAGCCCTGACAGAAGAAAATGAACTGATCCAAACTTGAAGGTTTCAAGTGCATCATCAGGGATCTCCTTGTACATCTGTGACATAGAGTTGTGATCCATTTTCTTCTTGGCATAAACGTCCAAGTCATCTTCATTCTCCTTTGGGGCATTGATCAGACTTGCCCATTCCTCAATGGTTGATTGGTATCTCGTTCCTTCAGACATCCAAACTATCCTGCCATCTGGATAGAAATGTGTTGTGGAGTAGAATTGCATAATGAGCTCACTATTCCAGTTTGTGAGCTTCTGCCCAACAAAATCTGCAACCCCACACGCACTGAAGCTGTCATACACTCCAGGATAGTGTTCTTCATTTTCCTGTATGTAGGTCCAGTCGACCCACCTCATATCACATACTATGGGCTTCTTATCCAACAAGATTGTCTCATAGAAGTCCTGCTGCTCCTTGGTGTGGAACCTGTAATCTACAGCAGTCCTTCTCCTGGTGGCATATGGATCTGACTCTCTCCATAGCCTCAACCCTAAATCTCTCCTGATCTTCATGTTCTCAGCCACAGGATGAGCATCATTGTGGTCTGGAATCTTGGGTTTGGGCTTCCTTAGGACTTGCCCTTCATCACCTTCCTCAGCAACAACATCAGGCACTGGGGCCTTGTTCTTTTCAGCAGCTGGTATACTCCTGGTATTCCTCTTACGTGCACTCTTGGGCTTGGGGGCAGCTTTGGGTGCTACTTTGGGCTTTGAAGTTGCAGCCCCTGACTTTATAGCATCTCCCATCAGCTTTTGTGCCTTGGGTGCTGGTGCAGCAACCTCTTCTTCTTCCTCTTCTTCCATCATGGAAGGCTTTCCTATCACTCTGGCCATGATCTTCTTGACCCTTTCCTTCCTTTTCTTTCCTTCTACAGCAGGCTCTTTGGGTTGGGATTCCAAAGAAGCTTGAGTGGAGACTCTGGCTTTGGACATTGGTTGTCTTCCTGCAGGCCTTTTGATCTTCATCCCTGGCTTAACTATAGCTGAGCTATACTCCTTCTTGAGCTCTTTCTTCTTTGAACTAGCCTCATCCTCAACTGCCGCATAATCCTCATCCTCAGACTCTGAGGTCTTCTTCTTCCTTGTCCTAGTGGCAGCCTTGGGAACATTGTTGGGAATGCTTCGCCCCTCATCCGAGCTGCTAGAGGGACTACCGCCTCACTCATGTGAATCTGCTCTTCTGACTTGTTCTGGCTGTCACTTTGGTCTGACATGCTGCACACACTGACTGCTGACCCTCTGAAGAGTTATAGATGAGGTAGAGTGGATGAGCATCACAAAATGCAGAGATTTTTGCAATAGAATGATTTAAAATACTTAGTTTTAGTTTTCCACAGAAAGCATTTCGGATCTATCGATTTTTCAAACTCGGTGATACCGAAGCAGTTTTGGAACCTAAACTAGTGAACTCGGTCAAACCGAGTCACAGTTCGGTGGCACCGAGACTACTAGGGTTTCACAAAGTTCTAAAATCGGTCACACCGATTAGCAATTCTCGGTCAGACCGAGAGTTACTAGTGCAATGGCGTTAGCCAAATCGATGGGACCGAGTTTTTCAATTCGGTGGGTCCGAGATGGTTTCGGCGGAAACCTAACCCTAAATTTTCAGATAGCATCTATTCTAAGGATTGTATTGACTGGATAGAGGTGTTTCAATCGTGGCAAGAAACATTATGAACACAATGTGATGAGAATCAGACGAGGATAGCACTGTGATCGAGTTCATACCCTAGTTCGGCGGTGAACTCGCTACGGCGGTAACGGTGGAGATGAATCCCGTTGACGGCGGCGGAGACCAGCGATAGGAGCCGGCTGGCGACGAAGTCGACGATCCAGAGACCTAGTAGGCAGAGTGAGCTATGCGCGGGCGAGGAGTTTCGGAGAAAGTTTTCCAAAATTTGCCTGTGTGAATATATAGCCCGACACTGTCAGTGTGACCGAGTGGAACAACTCGGTGGCACCGAGATGTAAACCTAGATCGACTTAGTAATCTCGGTATGACCGAAATGGATGAATCGGTCAGACCGAAAATCACAAAGAAGTTTTGGAAGTTTTAAGTCTATGACGAATCGAGGACTCTGAGTGCTCCTCACACGGAGTGGTTCGAATCTTACTTGATCAAATTTTGTGATGTAGCATGAATAGAGTTTGAGATGAGAAAAGCATAGATAGCTAGAGAAGGTTCTTAGGCATTCTTGTCCATCCACTTGGCCAAATAAAAAGAAGCCAATCAATCAAAACAACAAGTGGATGTCCTCGAATGAGTAAAATATGCAACCAACATGCTCACACAATGAAATGACAAATGAAATATGTGATAAAGCATGCACAACCAATTCTAGCATCTATCAAACAATTGGCGATGACTAGGTCATCTATATATGAGTATATTGACTTAGGAGTCAAATGAGAACATTTGATCATAGGTCATACTCATCATTTGAGCTCAAGTGGGGTTACCACTTTTACATAAAGCATTTATGTGTTCACATCATTAGAGTTGCTTTGACTCAATTCTTAGAGTTAAGCTCCCCTAGATGTGAGATCCCCCCTTAGAGGGATGAACTAACCTTGGGTTTTGTCGATGATGACTTCATGTAGGTGTTGAAGATGTGGATGCTCAATGTTGATGTAGATCTTTTGGATCAAACCTTTGGAGGGAGTTGCACTTTCAATACCTACGTGGGTTAGTCCCACAAGGAACAAACAAGAATATCCATAGACATAGAGTGATGCACATACAAAATGATGTCCATGAAAACATTAGGTTACCTTGTCCCTTGCCTTACCAACATGAGGGTTTGTGACTCCTTGAACTAGTGCAAGATATGGAAGATGATTGCACTTGTCCTTACCATAATGATATGATTGAAGAATGTTGGCGGAGTCACCCTCAATAACTCTCTAGTTCTTCTTCTTCAGGATCCACATCATCTTGATGGGAATCCTTGGTGTAGTAGTTGTACTTGATGAAGTAGAACTTGACGTAGTCTTGGGAACCCACTTGACCAAGGCCTTAGGTGCTTCTTCAAATGCATCAATCTCCTCTTGAAGCTTGTCCTTGCCTTTGTTCTTGTGGTCTTGTGGTGGAAGATCATCTTGTGTTTGTGTTCCCTTGAAGGAAGTAGGATCGTACTTCTCTTGTTGAGGAACAAACTTTGTCTTGGGGTATTGATATTCTTCCCACTCTACTCCATTGGCATTGAACTTCCGTTCAAAACCAACGCCTTGATTCTTCCGGTGCTTTCCTTGCTTGCGTACAATTTCCTCAAATTTCTTACTCCCGGCAAGGCTCTTTTATACACCTTTCTCTATAATTCCCTTGAATAAGTTGTTTTCTTGCTCAAGTGTAACTTGGCTAAGAGGATCATTAGTGGAATCAAGAGAACTACTAGAAGCAACAATATTGGATTTAGAATTGTTATTGTTACTACTAGAGGAAGAATCTTTCTTGTTCTTGTTACTTGACTTGACTTGAGGCATGTAAGTAGATAAGAGTAAACGCTTGGCAATGTAAGAAGAACTTTTCTTACGGAGATCATCATTGATTGCTTTTAGGAACTCATGCTCTTGCTCAAGATTGAGCTTTTCAAAGCGTAACTTCTCATGATCCCTTAAAAGTTCTCGATGATCTTCGAAGATAGTTTCATGAGCTAACTTAAGAGTGTTTAGTTCTTTAGTTAGAAGATCAATTTTCTCCTTATCATTGTCATTCGTTTCATCTTGATTAGCATGATTAATTGACGTTTCATCATAGTATTCATCACTAGAGTTTTCAACAAGTAAATCATCATCACCTAGCAAGTCATCTTCATCACTATTAAAATCAACATACTCGGGGCGTGTTACCTTAGGATCTTTGGCCATGAAGCATCTTCCAATTCCTTCGTTTGGTGAATCAAATATGTCGTAGGAGTTGGTTGACGCAAGTGCTAGACTGGCAACACCTTCATCTTGAGTGTATTTGGAGTCGGAGTGATAGCTTCTCTTGGAGTGATTGTCGGAGTCGGAGCCGGATACCCATTCACCAACGTGAGCTTGATGTCTTCGTTTTGTGTAGCTCTTTGATGACTTGTCCTTCCTTTCCGAATCCTTGCTTCTCCGTGAGGGTCTTCGTTCATAACGATCATCTCTACTCCTTCTCTCTCTTGGTGGTGATTCTTCTCTTCTACTTCTTCTCTTGGGAGAATCTTCTCTTCTTTTGTAGGGTGCCGTACACTCATTGGAATAGTGTTCAGGTCTCCCACAATTGTAGCAATTGCGCTCTCGACTAGAAGATCTTTTGTCATTGTAGGACCTTGACTTAGAGCTTCTTTCTTTGCTTCTACTCTTGTATAATTTGTTGAAGTTCTTCACCATTAAGCTCAATTCTTCATTGAAGGTTTGTTTCTCACTTGATGATGTGGGGCTTCACATGAGGCTTTGTAAGCACCACTTGACTTGTTGTGAAGTTCCTCCTTATCCATGAGTGACATCTCATGAGCAACAATTCTTCCAATGACTTCCGTTGGCTTGAGATCTTTGTAATTTGGCATCATTGGGATCAACGTGCACACGGTATCATATTTTTCATCCAATGCTCTTAGGATTTTCTTGATGATGAATCTGTCGGTCATCTCTTCACTTCCTAAGCCGGCAATCTCATTTGTGATAAGAGCAAGCCTAGAGTACATTTCAGCGACACCTTCACCATCCTTCATTTTGAACTTGTCAAGCTGACTTTGGAGCACATCCAACTTGGATTCCTCGATGAGTCGGTACCTTCATGCATATCAATCAAAGTATCCCAAATTTCCTTTGCATTCTCAAGACGGCTGATTTTGTTGAATTCCTCGAGGCACAAGCCATTGAAGAGGATATCACAAGCTTGAGCGTTGTATTGCAGCATCTTCAACTCTTCCGCGCTAGCTTCACGGTTCAGCTCTCTCCCATCAAAGAATTCACCTTGCAAGCCAATACAAACAATAGCCCAAATGGCGGGGTTATGTCCGAGAATATGCATTTTCATCATATGCTTCCAACTAGCAAAATTAGTGCCATCAAAGTAAGGACTTCTACGGTAATAATTTCCCTCGCTAGACGCCATACTCTCCTAGGTTGTGAAACCAAGGCTATGACCACCAAAAGCTATGGAAATCAAAGCAAATGGAGACCAAAGCTCTGATACCACTTGTAGGACCTTGAAGTATGTCTAGAGGGGGTGATTATACTACTTGACCAATTAAAAACTTAACCTTTTCCCAATTTTAGACTTTGGCAGATTTTAGCTATCTTTGCACAAGTCAAGCAATCTTCACACAATTCAAGCAAGCATGCAAAGAGTATATAGGTAGCGGAAATTAAAGCATGCAACTTACAAGAACGTAAAGGGAAGGGTTTGGAGGATTCAAACGCAATTGGAGACACGAATGTTTTTGTCATGGTTCCCATAGGTGGTGCTATCGTACATCCACGTTGATGGAGACTTCAACCCACGAAGGGTAGCAGTTGCTTGTGAGTCCACGGAGAGCTCCACCCACGAAGGGTCCACGAAGAAGCAACCTTGTCTATCCCACCATGGACGTCGCCCATGAAGGACTTGCCTCACTAGCGGTAGATCTTCACGAAGTAGGCAATCTCCTTGCCCTTACAAACTCCTTGGTTCAACTCCACAATCTTGTCGGAGGCTCCCAAGTGACACCTAGCCAATCTAGGAGACACCACTCTCCAAGAAGTACCAAATGGTGTGTTGATGATGAACTCCTTGCTCTTGTGCTTCAAATGATAGTCTCCCCAACACTCAACTCTCTCTCACAGGATTTGGATTTGGTGGAAAGAAGATTTGAGTGGAAAGCAACTTGGGGAAGGCTAGAGATCAAGATTCATGTGGTTGGAATGGAATATCTTGGCCTCAACACATGAGTAGGTGGATCTCTCTAAGCTGGTAAGTTGGAAGTGTAGGTTTGTTACGATGGCTCTCTCCATGAATGAAGAGGAGGTGGAGGGGTATATATAGCCTCCACACAAAATCTAAACGTTACACACAATTTACCAAACTCGGTGGGACCGAATCAACAAACTCGGTCGGACCGATTCAGTAAACCTAGTGACCGTTAGGGTTTTGATTGGGGACTGACATGCAACTCGGTAGGACCGATATGGTTAGGGTTAGGGCATAACGCCATCTCGGTGAGACCGATTACACAAACTCGGTGAGACCGATTTTGGTAATTAGCTAACCAGAGAGTTGGTCAGGTAAACTCGGTGGGAGCGATTCGTTCTTTCGGTGAGACCGAAAAGTTACGAAAGGGAAACAAAGAGTTTACATTGCAATCTCGGTGGGACCGATCGCTCACTTCGGTTAGACCGAAACGTTATGAAGGGAAACAGAGAGATTACAATCCCATCTCGGTGAGACTGAGATCCCTATCAGTGAGACCGATTTGCCTACGGTTTGTGGCAGTGGCTATGACATATGAACTCGGTGGCGCCGGATAGAAAGAATCGGTGGGGCGAGTTTGACTTTAGGTTTAGGTCATATGTGGATGTGAGAAAGTAGTGGAGGGTTTTGGAGCATATCACTAAGCACATGAAGCAAGAGGCTCATTAAGCAACACCTCATCCCTCCTTGATAGTATTGGCTTTTCCTATAGACTCAATGTGATCTTGGATCACTAAAATGTAAAATGTAGAGTCTTGAGCTTTTGAGCTTGAGCCAATCCTTTGTCCTTAATACTTTGAGGGATCCACTTTCATCATCCATGCCATGCCATTCATTGAGCTCCCCTGAAATATTTGTCTTGGAATAGCATTAGCTCAATGAGCTATATGTTGTTATGAATTACCAAAACCACCTAGGGATAGTTGGACTTTCAGGGAGAGAGGAGTCCAGGGCGGTGAGGTGGGTCTTCATGGCGTCGCGCTGGCCTCGGCGGAGGCAGGCAAGCAGGTGGCGTGGCGGCACGGTCGTGCGTGCGCGTCGGCCACACGCCCGCGTCCTCCTGGCGCGGTGGAGAAGATGACTGGCAGGGCCAGTGGACTGGGCCGGCTTGCTGGGCTGCAGGTGAGCGCCAGGTAAGTGGCCCAGGTAAGACTCCTTTCCATTATTGTTTTCTGTTTCCTTTTCTGTTATTTGTTTAGTTTTAAGCACTAAACCATTTTGCTTTCTTCTGATAATTTTGCAGGGACTAAAAGGATTATTCCAAAGCCCCTCACAATTTCTCAGAATTATTGGACACATATTCGATATATAGCAAACATAAATCCAATGCAAATAGTTATTGCATTAGCTTCAAATGCCCAAAATAATATTTATGAGCTCCTAAAAATATTGGTTTGAATTTTACTTCTGTCCAATATTTTCATAGAGAAACATGAACATTTTCTTGGACCTATTTGAAGCAATTTTTATCTTGGTCATTTTCAGAAATGATTTTTGAGGTTTTCACATGTCCCCATTTCAAATTCATTAAAATTTAAACATGATGCACACATGACTAGCTAGCCTAGAGCAAACCAGAACTAGGGATGTGACAGGCCCCGACGGGGCCTGAAGCAGAGGACGGAGCACACCGGCATCGACGAACACCCATTGTATCCGGAATTCGCTCGTGGATGGAGGAAGCTTGAAGTCGATCCCCTCGCCCGCTGTCTCAGCCACGGCCTGGAAGCTCACGCACCCCGAGCATTGCTGAGGGTCGGTCAGATGCAATGAGAAGAAGTAACGGAGGAGGGCCACCGAAGGAGCGATGCCCACCATGGCTTCGCACACGAAGGTGAAGACAACAAGAAGAGTCACAGACTGAGGATCGAGATGCAGCATGTGGATCTGATAATGCTCAAGCACCGCATTGAAGAAGGCGCAGAAGGGAGGAATCGGGCCGCCCCAGAGGGCATCTATGAAGATTGGGACCATGGTGGCCGTCTGAGCCGTGCGAGTGCGAGACACGGGCCAAGCCACCATCTCCCCCCACTCATTGAAGCTGGAAGCAAGCATCGGGCGCACCTTGTCCATGGCCTCGTCGTTGAGCACCCGAGACCGGCCGAGCGCCGGCGCAAAGGATGGAGGCGCAGCTGGCAGAGATAGAGGTCTCTTCCCCTTCTCATCTTGTTTCGGCGCCATGGCGATGGAGCAGGCGGAGCGCAAGTCTGATTAGAGAAGAGAAGCAGAGCCACAAGGAAGCAAGGGAATTGGGGAAGCAAGGCGCAGGAGGCGGAGGAATAACTGTGTAGGCTGCAGGGGCCCCATAGCCAGGCGGATTCGAAGGCAGCGTGGGGAAGCGGAGACACCCACGTCCAATCAACTGCCACGCGTTGACCGAGGTCATGAGCTTTGGGGTTCAGCGGTGCTCGAACTTGACCCTTGGCTTCGCCCAAGCCAAGCCAGCGCACCTAGGTCCCGGGGGCTCTGTCGGCGCTCGGGAACGAGGGTCCCAGACTTGCTGCTGCGGCCCACAAAGATGACTAAGCAACAGGCCGTACGGCACATCTTCATCAACAAGGCATCCAAGACCCTCGCGAGGGTCCAAGCCTCGCGAGGCGGACGACGCAAGACCTCCTCTGGAGTGGCCTAGCCTGGCAGGCTCACGAGGAGCGGAGATTCAAGGCAGGGCAAACCTCACGAGGCTCCCGTGGTGTGAGCCATGACGAACGGCACCAGGCGGGCGCCAGCGCATGCAGCATCCTTATTTCCTCTTTGGTGCTAAGGAGGCCAGCGCAGGCGAAGAGCATCGAGGCATCAGGCAAAGGTTGCCATATTGGTGCAACGAGACCAAGACCAGGAGGACGGAAAGGCGGAGGTCATCATGGAGCCCAAGACGGCGTCACCCCAGAGCTTTTCGCAGGCGAAGACCGCTTTTGTCAGGATAGATTGTACTAACTGTCCCCCTTCAAATTTGCCCGCCGTTGTTGGCTCCCTTCCCGCTCGATATTTGGGAAGAGGACCAGGGCCTCTATAAATAGGACTAGCCAACACAGTAGGAGGCAACTGATCTCGAACTGGTTTAGATGATCCTCAACCACACAAGCATGAGAACACCTCAACCTCAGGAGGCCGATCTTCCCTTGTACTGTTCATCATCAGCCCAAGAGGCAATCCACCACACTGGAGTAGGGTATTACACCACCACGGTGGCCCGAACCAGTATAAACCTCGTGTCTTCCTGTGTTGCGAGTTCGTCCACGAGATCTTAGCGAGCCAGAGTGTAGATCGGTAGGAGGGAAAGACTTCGCACTCACCCCAGTGTTCAAACCTTAAGGGTTTGCCGGAACCCCACCTCCGACAATGCCACTGATGATGGGCTCGATACGCTCCTTGAGCGGCGTGAGGTCCACACCCTCCGGCAAGCTCTCTAGCGCAGCATCGAAGTCGAGGTTGGGATTCCAGTATGACACCTTGGTGAGAATCTTGATCATGGCACCCTGGCAAAGCCTCCGGGCCTCATTGGCCAGGAAAGTCGCCCTGGTGGAGCGGAAATGCTCTAGTGCTCCAAGAACACCCTCAAAAAACAGGGTTAGCCTGGTGTTGGGAGTCGTGCTGCGATCCGGAGCATACCTCACAATTGGCATCCCCTTGGTGGCCAGCTGCATGGTGATCCTGCCGGCGACATCTTCAAGGCGGCCGATCTAGCGATTCTCACCCTCCACAAAGTATTTGTGGTTGGTGGTCTCGTTCTTCCGCAACTACTTCTCATTCTCCAGATCTTTGGTCAGGGTCTCCTCCCGGGCCTTGCTCTCCGACAACATCCCCTCGAGACCCTCCAGCTTCAGCTTGTGGTCTTTAATGGAGTCGTTGGCCTCAGAGAGCTCCCTGGTCCTGTTGACGGCCGTGCCCTGCGCCTCCGTCAGGGTGCCGTTGAGTGTGTCCTTCTCCTTGGACAGCTTCAGGGCCTGGTCCTGAAGGAAATATGCCCTAGAGGCAATAATAAAGTTATTATTTATTTCCTCATATCATGATAAATGTTTATTATACATGCTAGAATTGTATTAACCGGAAACATGATACATGTGTGAATACATAGACAAACTTAATGTCACTAGTATGCCTCTACTTGACTAGCTCATTAATCAAAGATGGTTATGTTTCCTAACCATAGACATGTGTTATCATTTGATTAACGGGATCACATCATTAGGAGAATTGTGTGATTGACTTGACCCATTCTGTTAGCTTAGCACTTGATCATTTAGTATATTGCTATTGCTTTCTTCATGACTTATACAAGTTCCTATAACTATGAGATTATGCAACTCCCGTTTACCAGAGGAACACTTTGTGTGCTACCGAATGTCACAACGTAACTGGGTGATTCTAAAGGAGCTCTACAGGTGTTTCCAAAGGTACATGTTGAGTTGGCATATTTCGAGATTAGGTTTTGTCACTCCGATAGTCGGAAAGGTATCTCTGGGCCCTCTCGGTAATGTACATCACTATAAGCCTTGCAAGCAATGTAGCTAATGAGTTAGTTACGGAATGATGCATTACGTAATGAGTAAAGAGACTTGCCAAGAATTGAGATTGAACTAGGTATTGAGATACCGACGCTCGAATCTCGGCAAGTAACATACCGATGACAAAGGGAACAACATATGTTGTTATGCGGTTTGACCGATAAAGATCTTCATAGAATATGTAGGAGCCAATATGAGCATCCAGGTTCCGCTATTGGTTATTGACCCGAAATGGTTCTCGGTCATATCTACATAGTTCTCGAACCCGTAGGGTCCGCACGCTTAAGGTTTCGATGACAGTTATATTATGAGTTTATGAGTTTTGATGTACCGAAGTTTGTTTGGAGTCCCGGATGTGATTACAGACATGACGAGTAGTCTCGAAATGGTTGAGACATGAAGATTGATATATTGGACGACTATATTCGGATACCGGAATGGTTCCGGGGGTTATCGGATATATACCGGAGTACCGGGGGGTTACCGGAACCCCCCCGGAGGTTAATGGGTCTCATGGGCCCAAGAGGTGGAAGAGGAGAGGCGGCCAAGGGGCAGCCGCGCGCCCCTTCCCCCAAGTCCGAATTGGACAAGGAGGGGGGCAGCGCCCCCCTTTCCTTTCTCCCTCTCTCTCCTTCCCTCTCCTCTCCTACTCGAACAAGGAAGGGAGGGATTCCTACTCCCGGTTGGAGTAGGACTCCTCCTGGCGCGCCTCCTCCCTGGCCGGCCGCACCTCCCCCTTGCTCCTTTATATACGGGGGCAGGGGGCACCCTAGAGACACAACAATTGATCATTGATCTCTTAGCCGTGTGCGGTGCCCCCCTCCACCATAGTCCACCTCGATAATACTGTAGCGGTGCTTAGGCGAAGCCCTGCGACGGTAGAACATCAACATCGTCACCATGCCGTCATGCTGACGGAACTCTTCCCCGACACTTTGTTGGATTGGAGTCCGGGGAAAGTCATCGAGCTGAACATATGCAAGAACTCGGAGGTGCTGTAGTTTCGGTGCTTGATTGGTCGGGCTGTGAAGACATACAACTACATCAACCGCGTTGTGCTAACGCTTCCGCTTTCGGTCTACGAGGGTATGTGGACACACTTTCCCCTCGCGTTTCTACGCATCACCATGATCTTGCGTGTGCGTAGGAATTTTTTTGAAATTACTACGTTCCCCAACAGTGGCATCCGAGCCTAGTTTTGTGCGTAGATGTTATATGCACGAGTAGAACACAAGTGAGTTGTGGGCGATACAAGTCATACTGCTTACCTGCATGTCATACTTTGGTTCAGCGGTATTGTTGGATGAAGCGGCCCAGACCGACATTATGCGTACGCTTACGCGAGACTGGTTCTACCGACGTGCTTTGCACACACGTGGCTGGCGGGTGTCTGTTTCTCCAACTTTAGTTGAACCGAGTGTGGCTACGCCCGGTCCTTGCAAAGGTTAAAACATCACTAACTTGACGAACTATCGTTGTGGTTTTGATACGTAGGTAAGAATGGTTCTTGCTCAGCCCGTAGCAGCCACGTAAAATTTGCAACAACAAAGTAGAGGACGTCTAACTTGTTTTTGCAGGGCATGTTGTGATGTGATATGGTCAATACATGATGCTATATTTTATTGTATGAGATGATCATGTTTTGTAACCGAAGTTATCGGCAATCTGGCGAGAGCCATATGGTTGTCGCTTTATTGTATGAAATGCAACGCCTGTAATTGCTTTACTTTATCTCTAAGCGGTAGCGATAGTCATAGAAGCAATAGATGGTGTAAACGACAACGATGCTACGATGGAGATCAAGGTGTCGCGCCGGTGATGATGGTGATCACGACGGTGCTTCGAAGATGGAGATCACAAGCACAAGATGATGATGGCCATATCATATCACTTATATTGATTGCATGTGATGTTTATCCTTTATGCATCTTATCTTGCTTTGATTGACGGTGGCATTTTAAGATGATCTCTCACTAATTATCAAGAAGTGTTCTCCCTGAGTATGCACCGTTGCAAAAGTTCTTCGTGCTGAGACACCACGTGATGATCAGGTGTGATAGGCTCTACGTTCAAATACAACGGGTGCAAAACAAATGCACATGCGGAATACTCAGGTTAAACTTGACGAGCCTAGCATATACAGATATGGCCTCGGAACACGGAGACCGAAAGGTCGAACATGATTCATATAGTAGATATGATCAACATAGTGATGTTCACCATTGAAACTACTCCATCTCACGTGATGATCGGACATGGTTAAGTTGATTTGGATCACGTGATCACTTCGATGACTAGAGAGATGTCTGTCTAAGTGGGAGTTCTTAAGTAATATGATTAATTGAACTTAAATTTATCATGAACTTAGTACCTGATAGTATTTTGCTTGTCTATGCTTGTTGTAGATAGATGGCTCGTGCTGTTGTTCCGTTGAATTTTAGTGCGTTCCTTGAGAAAGCTAAGTTGAAACATGATGGTAGCAATTAAATGGATTGGATCCGTAACTTGAGGATTATCCTCATTGCTGCATAGAAGAATTACGTCATGGAAGCACCGCTGGGTGCCAGGCCTGCTGCAGATGCAACTGACGACGTTAAGAACGTCTGGCGAGCAAAGTCGATGACTACTCGATAGTTCAGTGTGCCATGCTTTACGGCTTAGAACCAGGTCTTCAACGATGTTTTGAACGTCATGGAGCATATGAGATGTTCCAGGAGTTGAAGTTAATGTTTCAAGCAAATGCCCGGGTTGAGAGATATGAAGTCTCCAATAAGTTCTATAGTTGTAAGATGGAGGAGAATAGTTCTGTCAGTGAACATATACTCAAAATATGCGGGTATAATAATCACTTGATTCAACCGGGAGTTAATCTTCACGATGATAGTGTCATTGATGTAATTCTTCAATCACTGCCACCAAGCTACAAGAGGTTCATGATGAACTATAATATGCAAGGGATGGACAAGACTATTCCCGAGCTCTTCGCAATGCTAATGGCTGTGGAGGTAGAAATCAAGAAGGAGCATCAAGTGTTGATGGTCAACAAGATCACTAGTTTCAAGAAAAAGGGCAAAGGGAAGAAGAAGCGGAACTTCAAGAAGAACAGCAAGCAAGTTGCTGCTCAAGAGAAGAAACCCAAATCTGGACCTAAGCACGAGATCGAGTGCTTCTCACCAAGCAATTTGGACCTTTGGAAGCGGAACTGCCCCAAGTATTTTGCAGATAAGAAGGATGGCAAGATGAACAAAGGTATATGTGATATACATGTTATTGATGTGTACCTTACTAATGCTCGCAGTAGAACCTGGGTATTTGATACTGGTTCTGTTGCTAATATTTGCAACTTGAAACAGGGACTACGGATTAAGCGAAGATTGGCTAAGGACGAGGTGACGATGCGTGTGGGAAATGGTTCCAAAGTCGATGTGATCGTGGTCGGCACGCTACCTCTACATCTACCATCGGGATTAGTTTTACACCTGAATAATTGTTATTTGGTGCCAGCGTTGAGCATGAACATTATATCTGGATCTTGTTTGATGCGAGACGGTTATTCATTTAAATCAGAGAATAATGGTTGTTCTATTTATATGAGTAATATCTTTTATGGTCATGCACCCTTGAAGAGTGGTCTATTTTTATTAAATCTCGATAGTAGTGATACACATATTCATAATGTTGAAGCCAAAAGATGCAGAGTTGATGATGATAGTGCAACTTATTTGTGGCACTGCCGTTTGGGTCATATTGGTGTAAAGCGCATGAATAAACTCCATACTGATGGACTTTTGGAATCACTTGATTATGAATCACTTGGTACTTGCGAACCGTGCCTCATTGTTAAGATGACTAAAACGCCGTTCTCCGGAACTATGGAGTGAGCAACTGATTTGTTGGAAATCATACATGCTGATGTATGTGGTCCAATGAATATTGAGGCTCGTGGCGGGTATCGTTATTTTCTCACCTTCACAGATGATTTGAGCAGATATGGGTATATCTACTTGATGAAACACAAGTCCAAAACATTTGAAAAGTTCAAAAGAATTTCAGAGTGAAGTGGAAAATCATCGTAACAAGAAAATAAAATTTCTACGATCTGATCATGGAGGAGAATATTTAAGTTAGGAGTTTGGTTTACATTTGAAGCAATGCGGAATAGTTTCGCAACTCACGCCACCCCGAACACCACAACGAAATGGTGTGTCTGAACGTCGTAATCGTACTTTACTAGATATGGTGCGATCTATGATGTCTCTTACTGATTTACCGCTATCTTTTTGGGGTTATGCTTTAGAGACGGCCACATTCACGTTAAATAGGGCACCATCAAAATCCGTTGAGACGACGCCTTATGAACTGTGGTTTGGCAAGAAACCAAAGTTGTCGTTTCTTAAAGTTTGGCGCTGCGATGCTTATGTGAAGAAACTTCGACCAGATAAGCTCGAACCCAAATCGGAGAAATGTGTCTTCATAGGATACCCAAAAGAGACTATTGGGTACACCTTCTATCACAGATCTGAGGGAAGGATTTTTGTTGCTAAATTCAGATCCTTTCTAGAGAAGGAGTTTCTCTCGAAAGAAGTGAGTGGGAGGAAAGTAGAACTTGATGAGGTAATTGTACATACTCCCTTATTGGAAAGTAGTTCATCACAAGAATCGGTTCCTGTGACAACTACACCAATCAGTGAGGAAGATAATGATAATGATGATGAAACTTCAGATCAAGTTACTACCGAACCTCGTAGGTCAACCAGAGTGAGATCCGCACCAGAGTGGTACGGTAATCCTATTATGGAAGTCATGTTACTTGACCATGGCGAACCTAAGAACTATGAGGAAGCGATGATGAGCCCAGGTTCCACAAAATGGCTTGAGGCCATGAAATCTGAGATGGGATCCATGTATGAGAACAAAGTATGGACTTTGGTTGTCATGGCCGATGATCGGCAAGCCATCGAGAATAAATGGATCTTCAAGAAAAAGACTGACTTTGATGGTAATGTAACTGTCTACAAAGCTCGACTTGTTGTAAAAGGTTTTTGACAAGTTCAAGGGGTTGACTATGAGAATTTCTCACCCGTAGTGATGCTTAAGTCTGTCCGAATCATGTTAGCAATTGCCGCATTTTATGATTATGAAATATGGCAAATGGATGTCAAAACTGCATTCCTGAATGGATTTCTGGAAGGAGAGTTGTATATGATGCAACCGGAAGGTTTTGTCAATCCAAAAGGTGCTAACAAAGTGTGCAAGCTCCAGCGATCCATTTATGGACTAGTGCAAGCCTCTCGGAGTTGGAATAAACGCTTTGATAGTGTGATCAAAGCATATGGTTTTATACATACTTTTGGAGAAGCCTGTATTTACAAGAAAGTGAGTGGGAGCTCTGTAGCATTTTTGATATTATATGTAGATGACATATTATTAATTGGAAATGATATAGAATTTCTGGATAGCAGAAAGGGATACTTGAATAAAAGTTTTTCAATGAAAGACCTCGGTGAAGCTGCTTACATATTGGGCATCAAGATCTATAGAGATAGATCAAGACGCTTAATTGGACTTTCACAAAGCACATACCTTCATAAAGTTTTGAAAAAGTTCAAAATGGATCAGGCAAAGAAAGGGTTCTTGCCTGTATTACAAGGTGTGAAGTTTAGTCAGACTCAATGCCCGACCACAACAGAAGATAGAGAGAAAATGACAGATGTTCCCTATGCTTCAGCCATAGGCTCTATCATGTATGCAATGCTATGTACCAGACCTAACGTATGCTTAGCAATAAGTTTGGCTGGGAGGTACCAAAGTAATCTAGGAGTGGATCACTGGACAGCGGTCAAGAATATCCTGAAATACCTGAAAAGGACTAAGGATATGTTTCTCGTTTATGGAGGTGACAAAGAGCTAGTCGTAAATGGTTACGTCGATGCAAGCTTTGACACTGAGCTGGACGATTCTAAATCGCAAACTGAATACGTGTTTATATTGAATGGTGGAGCTGTCAGTTGGTGCAGTTCTAAACAATGCGTCATGGCGGGATCTACATGTGAAGCAGAGTAATTAGCTGCTTCAAAAGTAGCAAATGAAGGAGTCTGGATGAAAGAGTTCATTTCCGATCTAGGTGTCATACCTAGTGCATCGGGACCAATGAAGATTTTTTGTGACAATACTGGTGCAATTGCCTTGGCAAAGGAATCCAGATTTCACAAGAGGACCAAGCACATCAAGAGACGCTTCAATTCCATCCGGGACCAAGTCCAGGTGGGAGACGTAGAAATTTGCAAGATACATACGGATCTAAATGTTGCGTAATTCGCTGACTAAGCCTCTTTCACGAGCAAAACATGATCAACACCAAGACTCCATGGGTGTTAGAATCATTACTGTGTAATCTAGATTATTGACTCTAGTGCAAGTGGGAGACTGAAGGAAATATACCCTAGAGGCAATAACGTTATTATTTATTTCCTCGTATCATGATAAATGTTTATTATTCATGCTAGAATTGTATTAACCGGGAACTTGATACATGTGTGAATACATAGACAAACTTAATGTCACTAGTATGCCTCTACTTGACTAGCTCATTAATCAAAGATGGTTATGTTTCCTAACCATAGACATGTGTTGTCATTTGATTAACGGGATCACATCATTATGAGAATGATGTGATTGACTTGACCCATTCTGTTAGCTTAGCACTTGATTGTTTAGTATATTGCTATTGCTTTCTTCATGACTTATACAAGTTCCTATAACTATGAGATTCTGCAACTCCTGCCATCGGAGGAACACTTTGTGTGCTACCAAACGTCACAACGTAACTGGGTGATTATAAAGGAGCTCTACAGGTGTCTCCAAAGGTACATGTTGAGTTGGCATATTTCGAGATTAGGTTTTGTCACTCCGATTGTCGAAGAGGTATCTCTGGGCCCTCTCGGTAATGTACATCACTATAAGCCTTGCAAGCAATGTAGCTAATGAGTTAGTTACAGAATGATGCCTTACGTAACGAGTAAAGAGACTTGCCAGTAACGAGATTGAACTAGGTATTGAGATACCGACGATCGAATCTCGGGCAAGTAACATCCCGATGACAAAGGGAACAATGTATGTTGTTATGCGGTTTGACCGATAAAGATCTTAGTAGAATATGTAGGAGCCAATATGAGCATCCAGGTTCCGCTATCGGTTATTGACCCGAAATGGTTCTCGGTCATATCTACATAGTTCTCGAACCCGTAGGGTCCGCACGCTTAAGGTTTCGATGACAGTTATATTATGAGTTTAAGAGTTTTGATGTACCGAAGTTTGTTCGGAGTCCCGGATGTGATTACGGATATGACAAGGAGTCTCGAAATGGTCGAGACATGAAGATTGATATATTGGACGACTATATTCGGACACCGGAATGGTTTTGGGGGTTATCGGATATATACCGGAGGTTAATGGGCCTCATGGGCCCAAGAGGTGGAAGAGGAGAGGCGGCCAAGGGGCAGCCGCGCACCCCTCCCCCCCCCAACTCCGAATTGGGCAAGGAGGGGGCGGCGCCCCCCTTTCCTTTCTCCCTCTCTCTCCTTCCCTCTCCTCTCCTACTCCAACAAGGAAGGGAGGGAGTCCTCCTCCCGATGGGAGCAGGACTCCTCCTGGCGCGCCTCCTCCTGGCCGGCCGCACCTCCCCCCTTGCTCCTTTATATACGGGGGCAGGGGGTACCCTAGAAACACAACAATTGATCATTGATCTCTTAGCCGTGTGCGGTGCCCCCCTGCACCATAGTCCTCCTCGATAATATTGTAGCGGTTCTTAGGTGAAGCCCTACGACGGTAGAACATCAACATCATCACCACGCCGTCGTGCTGACGGAACTCTTCCCCGACACTTTGCTGGATTGGAGTCCGGGGAATGTCATCGAGCTGAACGTATGCAAGAACTCGGATGTGCTGTAGTTTCGGTGCTTGATCGCTCGGGCTGTGAAGACGTTCGACCACATCAATCGCGTTGTGCTAACGCTTCCGCTTTCGGTCTACAAGGGTATGTGGACAGACTGTCCCCTCTCGTTGCTATGCATCACCATGATCTTGCGCGTGAGTAGGAATTTTTTTTGAAATTACTACGTTCCCCAACAGGTCCTTCAGCTCGTCCCGCTCCACTTCCAGCTCCTTCACCCTGCCGGCGTGAACCAGAGCCTGGGCATCGAGCGTCTCTCTGTGCTTCTGCTCCAGCTCCTGGTCCACTGCATGATGAGCTTTTCCACCTCCTCATTCTTGCCGCAGAGCATTGCGGCAAGCTTCTCCTCACGCGCGACAAGGTCATCCTCCTGGGAGTTCAGCGCGGCCTGGTGCTGGGTCCAAGTGGCCTCGGCTATGGCAGCCAAGCTCTCCGCCGTCTCCTGGGCCTTTTCAATGTCGGCCTGCTTCATGGTGAGATCCACGTCGCGCTTGGCCAGCTCACCCTGGGCGACCTTCAGCTCCTCACAAGCCTGGCGGAACCAAGTCTGCGTCTCGGTGACGCGCACCTTAAGGTCCACCTCCACCTTGTCCACCGTTGCCATCCTGGACTTGGCCTTGTCCAGGCGGGTGCGGTGGAGCGCTTGGAGCTTCCAGAAATTGGCACCCATGGCCTGGAGAAGCCACTCCTCCTGAGAACCGTCTCCACTCGTGCTCGGTTCGTCAACAACCTCGAGCCCGGCGATGGCAAGCACCTCCTCGTCGAACACCTCTCCCTCGACGGGCGCCCTCGAGCTCGACGACCCTGGAAGGTGGACGAAAAGGTCATCACCTACCTTCAGATAACTGCCGGAGCCAAAGGCAGCGGAGGACGAAGGCTGGTCATTGACCACCTCCTCCTCGGCAGTGGACTTGCCGGCCTCCCCGGCAGGCCCCTTGCCGGATTCCTCGGCAGTAGCCTTACCGGGCTCCCCGGCAGGCTCCTTGGCGGTGCCCTCGGCAGCGCCCTTGGCAGCCTCCTTGGCGGCAATCTTCTCGGCCTCCGCCTCTGCGTCCTTGGCGACGTCCTCGGTGATGGTGTCTATGTCCTCTGGGTCCGCCGAGGGGGGATCTGGAATCCGAGAAGGGGATGAGGTGAGGCCAAGACCAAGATTCAGAAAGAATAGAAAAAGAACAGGGACGGAAGGCGAGTGACTTACCCGTGCTGGGCTAGGAAGCAGAGGTCTCCTCCCCGCCAACATTTGGTGCTGAGGCGAAGCCACCAGCGCCGGGGTTCTCCTCCTCCTCCTCCGTGTGCATGGGCTCGGTGCTTGGCGCCCTTGCCGGGGACGCCCCTCGGGGCGGCGTGGTTGATGGGGGCGGCGTGTTGGGGGTAGCCCTCTGTGGCTCCTCCTGCTGCTGTCCTCCTCCTGCAACCATGGAAAGTTCAGCACCAAGAGATCGTGCCCCCAACACACGTCGACGAGGGGTGAGTGGTGAACTTACGCTGGGGGCTGTGCCGGTGGCTGCTATCCGGGCTGCTCAACACCACGAGCAGTGTACCGGAAATCCCTGCCGGGGCTGGCTGCTCGCCGAAGCCCTGGTCCTCTTCATCCTCTGGGCCAGTGTCTCCGCATCCCTGCAAAGATATAGACGAATCAAGATAAGTGGCACGATCCGAGGAGACGGAGATGACGGAAGGGGACAAGATACTTGCTCGTCCTCCACCTCCTCCTCTGCTACTTTCCTCTTCCTCCTTGGGCTGAGGGACCCGAAGTCAAAGGTGACCTCCGCATCGACGTCTGCTGGAGGAGGGGAGGAGGGCGGAGTCTGGACGCGCTTGGATGAAGGAGGCAGATGCTTTCTCCTTCGCCACCGCGGCCTTCACCAATTTCTTCGCAGCCGCGGCCCTCGTTTGGCGCGCGGACGCCTCCTGAGCTTGCCGGGGCTGCATGACCCTGCCGGGCCGAACCGGCTCGCTAGAGGTGGACCACCGTAGGACTCGCCCTCTCCCAGTGGCCAGAGGGTCGACAGCCTCGGCCTCCTCTGACGACGACTCGCCGACTACATCTTCGACAAGAGGGGCCCCAGTGCCGGCACTGCTGGCCTCCCCAGCGGACTCCGCCCACTAGGCAAGCTCCTTATCTTCCGCGGCTGCCGCAGCCTCATCCTCTACACCGCCAGCACTGTCGGCCTGCCCGACAAGCTCCGCCTCCACCGCCCTGGCGGCGATATAGTCCAGCTCTGCCTGAGAGGTGTCCTGGATAAGGAGCGGCTCATTGCGGACGTACACCTCCGCAAAGCCGTCGAAGAACTCCTGCACCTGCTCCTCCGGCGGCGGGGCCCAATTTTAGACGGGACCGTGCGTGTTGCAGTCCGGCATCATGGCGATGATGTTAGTCTGGCATGAGTTGTTGCTCAGCGGGAGCACCCCCACCGGCAACCCAAAGAAGGGCCACTTGACGACCTTGCCGGACCTCTCGCCACAGCCTTCGCGGTTCACGTTGAGCTGAAAGATCCACTGGCAGAAGTGAGCGTGCTCCAGCACCGTGAAGTTGTGATTGAGGCCGGGGCGAAGTCTCATGATGTCAGCCGCGTTCTAGAAAAGCCATGTCGGCCTCCCCTTGTTGTGTAGAGGAGTGATTCAGCGGCGGATCATCTCCAGGGTAAGCCCAGAAAGGTGAGGCGGTGGATCCTGGTGGTGGCGATCTCAAGCTTGTCGTCCTGGGCGTCGATGCCGCCCAGCCGTTCCTGCGGACCGGTGGCGCCTGGCGGACCCAACAGAACTCTTGTGGATCGTCCTCCTCAATCCAGAACCACCGGCCCCGCCATTCTTCCCACATCTCCTTCTGGGCACCCTCCAGGTACGTCCCTTGGGACCTTCGGATCCAGGTGACGCAGCCAGAAATGGCGCCTCCCTTCTGGATGCGAGGGTAAAAATAATGGCGGAAGAGCGCCGTGTTGGGAAGAACTCCGGAGAAGCCCTCACAGAGGTGAGCGAACAGAGCCATGCAGGCCACGACATTTGGAGTAAAATCCAGAAGGTGGAAGCCAAATGTGTGCATGATATTGTTGAACAAATCGGAGAAAGGGGGCAAAGGCCGCAAGAAAAGTAATCGACGAAGAACGGGTACCGATTCGGGGCGGCCTCGGTGCAACTGCCGGGGATGACACGTGTGGTTGGATGCCCCGTCGTCTCTCTCCCCCCCCCCCCCCGTCTTGCACCCTTGAAGAAGTCCTGGAGCTCGAACACGTCGACCGTCAAGGGGAACTAGGCGAGCTGCGTTCGCCGCGCCGCCAACTTGCTCTCCGGTGGCTCGCTCGTCCCGGCGTCCTTGGCCACTCCCTTGCCTCTGCTGGTCTTGGGTGCCATGGCCACTACGGGGAGCAAGGGACAGAAGACAGCGAAGACACAACGGCGGCAAGCAAAGGTGAATGCTTGGGAAGGAAGGAGAAGGGGACGGCGGTTCTGAGATTGAAGAAGATGCAGGGGATAAATGAGCAGCGTGCCCGCAATTATTCCTTTTTACGGGGAAGGCGTGGGCCGCCTCTTTTCCCATTAACTGCTATGTGATGCATGCGTGCGGGAACCGCCCGACGCATGACCCCCATGTCACGCACGACCCTCCACGTCGCGCGTTCAACGCGGGTCGTGGGGAAGCGCAATGACGAAAAGTTATCGCGTAAAATCCGCCCCACCTGCCCACGCACCGTTCTGGGCCTGGCCCAACAACACATCGCGCTTATCTGTGGCCCAGACCCGGGGGCTCCTGTCGGTGTACAAAAGTAGGGGCTCTCCTTTTGACTCATTTACTTGTGCACGGGCAGTCAGAGCCGCGCGCCGCGGCCACACTTAGCAGGGCAGAGGAGGGAGACCGGGAAGAAACCAAAGCACAAGACGGTCAATGCAACGCCAAGACTAGAAACACCAAAGAGCAAGAGGGCGGGGTAGACTCCCCCGGCAAGGCCCTTGGCGGGGCAGCCTCCTCTTGCCGGGGCAACTTGCCAAGTACCAGCAGAGCAAGCCACCCTTGAGCCCAATAGTTCCAAACGCCGCCAACGACTACGTTGGAACCAAGGCTCAGGAGGCACCTCTGTGGTGGCATGCAGATCTTTGTCAAGATCATAAACACACAAGATCAGATGAGGACCAGAAGACGACGACCCTAAGCGGGATCCTAGCCGAGGGGATCCATAAGACCCCCGGCAAGCGCCTTGCCGGGGACAACTGCGACACCACGGCAAGACCCTTGCCGGGCCCCCGGCAAGGCCCTTGTTGAGGGCGCCAGCAGGGCCACTGCCAGGCCCGCAGCAGCCAAGGCTCCACCGTCGCCCATGCATTTGCTAGCTCAACCAGCTGGGCAGGCACTTGCGTTGCAACGGACGACTTCTACACCGACCCAGCAAGCACCTGCGTGGTGGCATGCAGATCTTCGTGAAGGCCCTGCCACCGCTCCACCTCAGCAGCCTGCCTGCCTACATGGCACTGCACACATCGCTGGCCTGGGTGCGTGTCGAAGCAAGGCGGAGCGGCGACGGACGGGACGGGCCCCGTTCCTGTCCCCGATAAAGCTAATGGACACCTAAGTAGCGCATTTAATGCGCTTTGTCCCGTAATGTCGGGCGATAAGCTCGCGCACTGTAAGCCTTTCCACCTCCCATGTGCCACTGTGGCAACCCCTTTTCGACTATAAAAGGAGGCCGAGGCATACTGGAGAAGGATTCGGCTCTTTGGAACTACGCAGCCACCGTAGCTAGTTTGAAAGCTCAAGAACACTGAATACATCCACCAAAGCAGGACTAGGGTATTACGCATCCTCGCGGACCGAACCTGGGTAAACGATCTTTGTGCTGGCTCCTAGACCTGCTCTTCTCACAACCCCGCGCCCGTCGACCGTAGAAGGGATTACAGTGATCCCATAGGCGTCGTTCCCACCAACAATCGTGAGTTCATGGGACGTCACCGAGCTGAACATGTGCAGATCGCAGAGGTGTCGTACATTCGGTACTAGGATCGGTCGACCGTGAAGACGTACGACTACATCAACCGCGTTGTCATAATGCTTCTGCTTACGGTCTACGAGGGTATGTGGACAACACTCTCCCCTCTCGTTGCTATGCATCACCATGATCTTGCGTGTGCGTAGGATTTTTTTTGAAATTACTACGTTCCCCAACAGTGGCATTCGAGCCAGGTTTATGCGTAGATGTTATATGCACAGGTAGAACACAAGTGAGTTGTGGGCAATACTAGTCATACTACTTACCAGCATGTCATACTTTGATTCGACGGTATTGTTGGATGATGCGGCCCGGACCCACATTATGCGTACGCTAACGCGAAACTGGTTCTACCGACGTGCTTCGCACACAGGTGGCTGGCGGGTGTCAGTTTCTCCAACTTTAGTTGAATCGAGTGTGGCTACGCCCGGTCCTTGTTGAAGGTTAAAAAACACATACTTGACGAAAAATCTTTGTGGTTTTGATGCATAGGTAAGAACGGTTTTTGCTCAGCGCGTAGCAGCCACGTAAAACTTGCAACAACAAAGTAGAGGACGTCTAAATTGTTTTTGCAGGGCATGTTGTGATGTGATATGGTCATGACATGATGCTAAATTTTATTGTATGAGATAATCATGTTTTGTAACGGAGTTATCGGCAACTGGCAGGAGCCATATGGTTGTCGCTTTATTGTATGAAATGCAATCGCCATGTAATTGCTTTACTTTATCACTAAGCGGTAGCGATAGTCGTAGAAGCAATAGTTGGCGAGACGACAACGATGCTACAATGGAGATCAAGGTGTCGCGCCGGTGACGATGGCGATCATGACAGTGCTTTGGAGATGGAGGTCAAAGGCACAAGATGATGATGGCCATATCATATCACTTATATTGATTGCACGTGATGTTTATCCTTTATGCATCTTATTTTTCTTAGATCGGCGGTAGCATTCTAAGATGATCTCTCACTAAATTTCAAGGTACAAGTGTTCTCCTTGAGTATGCACCGTTGCGAAAGTTTGTCATGCCGAGACACCACGTGATAATCGGGTGTGATAAGCTCTACGTTCACATACAACGGGTGCAAGCCAGTTTTGCACATGCAGAATACTCGGGTTGAACTTGTCGACCCTAGCATATGCAGATATGGCCTTGGAACACTGGAGACTGAAAGGTGGAGCGTGAATCATATAGAAGATATGATCAACATAGTGATGTTCACCATTGAAAACTATTCCACCTCACGTGATGATCGGACATGGTTTAGTTGATATGGATCACGTAATCACTTAGATGATTAGAGGGATGTCTATCTAAGTGGGAGTCCTTAAGTAATATGATTAATTGAACTTTAATTTATCATGAACTTAGTCCTGGTAGTATTAGCATATCTATGTTGTAGATCAATAGCTTGCGTTTAGCTCCCCTGTTTTATTTCTGATATGTTTCTAGAGAAAACTAAGTTGAAAGATGTTAGTAGCAATGATGTGGATTGGATCTATGATCTGAGGATTATCCTCATTGCTGCACAGAAGAATTATGTCCTTGATGCACCGCTAGGTGACAGACCGATTGCAGGAGCACATGCAAACGTTATGAACATTTGGCAAGCTTGATATGATGACTACTTGATAGTTTAGTGCACTATGCTTTATGGCTTAGAATCGGGGCTTCAAAGATGTTTTTGAAACGCCATGGAGCATATGAGATGTTCCAATAGTTGAAATTAGTATTTCAGACTCATGCCCATGTCGAAAGGTATGAGACCTTTGACAAGTACTTTGCCTACAAAATGGAGGAGAACAGCTCAGCTAGTGAGCATGTGCTCAGAATGTCTGAGTACTACAATCACTTGAATCAAGTGGTAGTTAATCTTCCAGATAAGATAGTGATTGACAGAGTTCTCTACTCACTATCACCAAGTTACTAGAACTTCGTGATGAACTATAATATGGAAGGAGCTTATTTTGATGTGTTGTTTGCTTATTTTGATGACTCTATGGCT
This sequence comes from Aegilops bicornis, assembly GCA_021605145.1. Taxonomy (NCBI): domain Eukaryota; kingdom Viridiplantae; phylum Streptophyta; class Magnoliopsida; order Poales; family Poaceae; genus Aegilops; species Aegilops bicornis. The sequence continues at coordinate 317,208,091 of CM038674.1, read as the reverse complement.
AGTATAATAGTTTATAAACCATAGAGAAGTTGGAATACAGTAGGTTTAACACCAATATAAATAAAGAATGAGTTCATTACAGTACCTTGAAGTGGTGTTTTCTTTTGTTTCGCTAACGGAGCATATGAGTTTTCTGTTGAGTTTTGTGTTGTAAAGTTTTCAAGTTTTGGGTAAAGATTCGATGGAGTATGGAATAAGGAGTGGCAAGAGCCTAAGCTTGGGGATGCCCAAGGCACCCCAAGGTAATATTCAAGGATAACCAAGTGTCTAATCTTGGGGATGCCATGGAAGGCATCCCCTCTTTCGTCTTCGTTCATCCGTAACTTTACTTGGAGCTATATTTTTATTCACCAATGATATGTGTTTTGCTTGGAGCGTCATCTCATTTTCTTTAGCTTTGCTTGCTGTTTGAATAAAATACCAAGATCTAAAATTATTAAATGGGAGAGCCTTCACATAGTTGTATAATTATTCGACTACTCATTGATCTTCACTTATATCTTTTGGAGTAGTTTGTTGTTTGCTCTAGTGCTTCACTTATATCTTTTAGAGAACGGTGGTGTATTTGTTTTATAGAAACTATTGATATCCCATGCTTCACTTGGATTATTTTGAGAGTCTTAAATAGCATGGTAATTTGCTTAAATAATCTTAATATGCTAGGTATTCAAAAATAGTAAAAACTTTCTTATGAGTGTGTTGAATACTAAGAGATGTTTGATGCTTGATGATTGTTTTGAGATATGGAAGTAGTGATATTAGAGTCATGCTAGTTGATTTGTTGTGAAGTTGGGAGATACTTGTGTTAAAGTTTGTGATTCCCGTAGCATGCACGTATCGTGAACCGTTATGTGATGAAGTCGGAGCATGATTTATTTATTCATTGTCTTCCTTATGAGTGGCGGTCGGGGACGAGAGATGGTCTTTTCCTACCAATCTATCCCCCTAGGAGCGTGCGCGTAATACTTTGCTTTGATAACTTGTAGATTTTTGCAATAAGTATATGAGTTCTTTATGACTAATGTTGAGTCCATGGATTATACGCACTTTTCTTCCTTCCACGATTGCTAGCCTCTCTAATATCGCGCACTTTTTGCCGGTATCATACACCCATCATATACCTTCCTCAAAACAGCCACCATACCTACCTATCATGGCATTTCCATAGCCATTCCGAGATATATTGCCATGTAACTTTCCACCGTTTCGTTTATTATGACACGCTCCATCATTGTCATATTGCTTTGCATGATCATGTAGTTGACATCGTATTTGTGGCAAAGCCACCATTCATAATTCTTTCATACATGTCACTCATGAGTCATTGCATATCCTGGTACACCGCCGGAGGCATACACATAGAGTCATATTTTGTTCTAAGTATCGAGTTGTAATTAAATAAGAGTGTGATGATCATCATTTTTAGGGCATTGTCCCAAGTGAGGAAAGGATGATGGAGACTATGATTCCCCCACAAGTCGGGATGAGACTCCGGACGAAAAATAAATTAAAAAAGGAGAAAATAAAATAAGCCATAAAAAAGAGAAAAGTCCCAAATAAAAAAATAAAAAATAAATGAGAGAAAAAGAGAGAAGGGACAATGTTACTATCCTTTTACCACACTTGTGCTTCAAAGTAGCACCATGATCTTCATGATAGAGAGTCTCTCATTTTGTCACCTTCATATACTAGTGGGAATTTTTAATTATAGAACTTGGTTTGTATATTCCAATGATGGGCTTCCTCAAATTGCCCTAGGTCTTCGTGAGCAAGCGAGTTGGATGCACACCCACTTAGTTTCTTTTGTTGAGCTTTCATGTACTTATAGCTCTAGTGCATCCGTTGCATGGCAATCCCTACTCACTCACATTGAGTATCTATTGATGGGCATCTCCATATCCCGTTGATACGCCTAGTTGATGTGAGACTATCTTCTCCTTTTTTATCTTCTCCACAACCACCATTCTATTCCACCTATAGTGCTATGTCCATGGCTCACGCTCATGTATTGCGTGAAAGTTGAAATTTTTTGAGAATGTCAAAAGTATGAAACAATTGCTTGGCTTGTCACCGGGGTTGTGCATGATTTAAATATTTTGTGTGGTGAAGATAGAGCATAGCCAGACTATATGATTTTGTAGGGATAACTTTCTTTGGCCATGTTATTTTGAGAAGACATAATTGCTTTGTTAGTATGCTTGAAGTATTCTTATTTTATGTCAATATTAAACTTTTGTCTTGAATCTTTCGGATCTGAATATTCATACCAAAATTAAGAAGAATTACATTGAAATTATGCCATGTAGCACTCCGCATCAAAAATTATCTTTTTATCATTTACCTACTCGAGGACGAGCATGAATTAAGCTTGGGGATGCTTGATACGTCTCCAACGTATCTATAATTTTTTTTATTGCTCCATGCTATATTATCTACTGTTTTGGACCATATTGGGCTTTATTATCCACTTTTATATTATTTTTGGGACTAACCTATTAACCGGAGGCCCAGCCCAGAATTGCTGTTTTTTGCCTATTTCAGTGTTTCGAAGAAAAGGAATATCAAACGGAGTCCAATTGACCTGAAACTCCATGGAACTTATTTTTGGACCAGAAGAAGCCCACGGAGTACCGGAAGCTCACCAGGGGAGTCCCAGGCTGCCCACGAGGGTGGGGGGGCGCCCACCCCCCTAGGGCGCGCCCCTTGCCTCGTGGACAGCCCGGAGGTCCACCGACGTACTTCTTTCACCCATATATACCCATGTACCCTAAAAACTTTGGGAACAAAATAGATCGGGAGTTCCGCCGCTACAAGCCTCTGTAGCCACGAAAAAGCAATCGGGACCCTGTTTCGGCACCCTGCTGGAGGGGGATCCCTCACCGGTGGCCATCTTCATCATCCCGGCGCTCTCCATGACTAGGAGGGAGTAGTTCACCCTCGGGGCTGAGGGTATGTACCAGTAGCTATGTGTTTGATCTCTCTCTCTCGTGTTCTTGATTTGGCACAATCTTGATGTATCGCGAGCTTTGCTATTATAGTTGGATCTTATGTTGCTTCTCCCCCTCTACTCTCTTGTAATGGATTGAGTTTTCCCCTTGAAGTAATCTTATCGGATTGAGTCTTTAATGATTTGAGAACACTTGATGTATGTCTTGCCGTGCGTATCTGTGGTGACAATGGGATATCACGTGATTCACTTGATGTATGTTTTGGTGATCAACTTGCGGGTTCCGCCCATGAACCTATGCATAGGGGTTGGCACACGTTTTCGTCTTGACTCTCCGGTAGAAACTTTGGGGCACTCTTTGAGGTTTTATGTGTTGGTTGAATAGATGAATCTGAGATTGTGTGATGCATATCATATAATCATACCCACGGATATTTGAGGTGACATTGGAGTATCTAGGTGACATTAGGGTTTTGGTTGATTTGTGTCTTAAGGTGTTATTCTAGTACGAACTCTAGGGCTGTTTGTGAGACTTATAGGAATAGCCCAATGGATTGATTGGAAAGAATAACTTTGAGGTGGTTTCGTACCCTACCATAATCTCTTCGTTTGTTCTCCACTATTAGTGACTTTGGAGTGACTCTTTGTTGCATGTCGAGGGATAGTTATATGATCCAACTATGTTATTATTGTTGAGAGAACTTGCACTAGTGAAAGTATGAACCCTAGGCCTTGTTTCCTAGCATTGCAATACCGTTTACACTCACTTTTATCATTAGTTACCTTGCTGTTTTTATTTTTTAAGATTACAAAAACCTATATCTACCATCCATATTGCACTATCACCATCTCTTCGCCGAACTAGTGCACCTATACAATTTACCATTGTATTGGGTGTGTTGGGGACACAAGAGACTCTTTGTTATTTGGTTGCAGGGTTGCTTGAGAGAGACCATCTTCATCCTACGCCTCCCACGGATTGATAAACCTTAGGTCATCCACTTGAGGGAAATTTGCTACTGTCCTACAAACCTCTGCACTTGGAGGCCCAACAACGTCTACAAGAAGAAGGTTGCGTAGTAGACATCAAGCATTCGGCTGGCTGTTGGCTCGATGAGCTGTCGGCCGTCCTCTGGAGCTTGCGCACAACTCCGAACAAGTCAACTGGCTTCACGCCTTTTTTCCTCGTCTATGGTGCCGAAGCCATCATCTCGACAGACATGGAATTCGACTCCCCTCGAATCACCATGTACACTGAAGAGGAGGCAAAAGAAGCACGAGAAGACATCATCAATCTGCTGGAAGAGGGCCGGCTCTTGGCACTCAGCCGGTCGACCATCTACCAGCAGATCCTATGCTGATACTACAATCGGAAGGTGACAATATCCTTCCAAGAGGGAGACCTTGTGCTCCGGCTGATCCAGCAAACAGCCGGCCAACACAAGGTCGGGACACCTTGGGAAGGCCCCTTCATCATTAGCAAAGTTTTGGGCAACAACTCCTACTACCTGGTCGACGCTCAGAAGCCCAGAGCACGCAAGAGAGACGACTTCGGCAAGGAGACAGAGTGGCCATGGAATTCAAACCTCCTTCGAAGATTTTGCAGTTGACGTAGTATGTACCACGCTACCTTTTGTATTAAGTACAAAGACTCCGGGTCCCCCGAGAAGAGCTCGGGGACTACCCTCTTTTATCTATATGATAAGTACTACGCCTATAAATGTGTCATTTTATTATTCTGCCTGGCACCGGGTTCGACCATTCGGCCCGGGGGCTCGCCGCCTTGTACTATGTGGTGCATCCCGCAGTCGTACAAGTAGTGTGTCGGCAACTAAAACCTTCTCTTGCCAGAAGCCGCAACTTGCAGAGTGACTGTCCGGCCGGTAGGAGTCAAAGGCAGAGAAAGGGTGTCCACATGAAAAATGGCTAAGGAACCAAAGCATGCGCATAGTTCAGGCCAGCTTCATGCCTCATCGACCGGCTGCTGAGCAGCCGGCCAGCCGGCTTCTACTTAACTTGCTAACGCTCTAGTCGGCTAAGTACTTGCTCTCCCGAAAGTAGCCAAGTACTTGACCTAGCCGCAGTCCGCAGAGCGGCTGTTTGGCTGGCAAGACGACAGCCAAGGGAGGGCGGCGAAGGAAAAAAGCCAAGGAGCAGAAAGCAAGAAAAAGTCAGAACTCAGCAAAAGCACACCTTGTGTGGAAGAATATTTACATGCCAAAAGGCCCTTTGTCCAGCATTCAACAGAGTTTGAAATACACCCCGCGGGTGGAATTGTGCAAATTTAACAAAGTTCGTCGAGACTGATAAAGCAGGAAAAATAAAGATAAGTCAGCGACCTAGGGAGCAGCAGAGGGGTCCGGCTGGGTGGCGGAGTCGATGGTGCCGGTTGGTGGAGTGGACGGCTGGTCAGTATCCGCTTGGTCGCCTCCAGCAGCAGTCGACGCGCTCCGACCTCTGGCGCATCTTCTCCGTTTTCCTCGTCCTCCTCGTCTTCTCTCTCATCACCGGAGTCGATCACCTCGGCCGAGTCCTCGTCGTCCTCAGGGTTCAGCCCGAACCACTCCGGTGGCGCCTCGGCGATCGCTGCCGCCCGTTTGACAAGGTCACGCTCCACCGCCACCAGCTCCTCCTGGGCCTCCTGCCGAAACGTGGTCAACTGGGCTAGATTTAGCCCAGGGTACCACGCCCTGACGAACTCCAAGGCCCAGCGCGCTCCAGCCCGGGCCGAGGAACCCTTCCAAGCCTCTAGACGGCCGGCCGCCACCTCCAGCCAGTCGGCAGTCCGACTAGGAGTGCGCGGAGCCGGCATGTCTGGCCACAGGGCGGAGATCGCTTGGGCCCCTACATGGTGAAGACGGCGCAGCATTCGATGAGCCGGCCGAAGACGGGCCTGGATGGTGAGGAGTTGTTCGCTAAGGGTCCGGGGGGCGTTGGCGGCGATATGTGCACCTTCAGCCCTCCGTTCTTCATGATAAGCCTCAATAGCCTGGTTAGCGGTGCTAGAGTGGCCAGGAAGAATTATGCTCAAGTAGAAAGCAAAGAAGTCAGAAGCTAGAAGCCGGATCGATCGGTGGCCGACAACCCAAGGAAAGAAGAAGAAGAAAGCTTAGCATCAACCATATCTTCAATCCTACCAAAGCTGGCAGTCAGCAACGCCTCCTTGTCGGCCCAGGCGGAGCATTCGGTCTCGAACTCAGCGAGGAGATTGGACTCTTCCACCTCCGCCTCCTTCTAGACCTTCTGGAGAAGCTCCACCTGCTCCGCCAGTTGCTTGGCCAGTCGGTCACGCTCCTGGGCCAGCTCGCTGCGCTCTGTCTCCTTGGCATGCAACGCAGTGTTGCCTTCACCCAGCTGCTGCTGCAAGACGGCATTGGCCTCTGCAAGAGTAGAGGAAGAAAAAGACGTTAACAATCAACAAAGAAGAAGTGCAGTTGCCGGGGAGATCCGGCCCGACCGCTCAGCAGTTGGTCCGAATCTCAGGGACTACGGCCCGCGGGTGCGCTGTCGCACCCCCGTAGAGAGAGAAGTTATCAACAATCAGCAAAGAAGAAATGCGGTCGCCGGGGAGATCCGGCCCGATTGCTCAGCAGTCGGCCCGAATCTCGGGGGCTACAGCCCACGGGTGCACTAGCGCGCCCCCGCAGAAAAAGAAAACAAAGACTTACTCCGGCTTTCCGACAAGTTCGCGGTCCGTTGGTCCAGCTCCCGGACATTGGAGTTGAAGGTGGCCGCACGAAGGTTATGATAATCCTACAATAAAGATATTAGACGAAATTAGCACTCGGAGCTTGCCAATTGAAGTTCTGAGCTGCCTGCTCAGCAGCCGGCCCGAAACTCGGGGGCTACACCCAGTGGGTGCGCTGGCGCGCCCCCACAAAGAAGTACAAGAATTAAGGACGAAGAAGTAAGAAACATATCCGAATGGCCACTCGCGAATCCATGAACGCCCTGTTGCACTGCTAAAGAGCGGTGGCCTCAGCTCGGAGTTTCGCCTGGACGTCCAGGACCGCTCGATTTAAGGCGCCCATCCCGCCTCCACGCGCCCATTCAGTAGGCGCGGTGCTGGTTGCCTCAGCATTTGGGACTGACGAGCTCGCGGCACCGGCTTCCAGCGGTCGTGGCGCTGAAGCCGCTTTCGCGCCTCGGCAGCGTGATGGTGTATGGGCCTCTGGAGTCGGGCCCGTCGTCATCTCACCTCCTGCTGGCTGCGTCGACGAGCTAGCCGGCCGGTTGTCCTGCGCTCCTCCAGATGGCGGTGGTGGAGGCACGTCCGCCTACGGCATGACGACATCGCTGCCTTCCCTCTCCATGGCTGGATGTTCGTCACCGGCTCCCCCAGTCGGCGCCGTGAACTCTGGTGGTGGTGGCGCGGAGTTCAAGGGAATGACGAATAGCGGCCTGACGGCGCGCGACTTCTTCAGCCAACTTCTTCGCTGCGGCATCGGCCTCAGCCTCTGCCAGCTTCTTCAACGCGGCGGCCTCCGCCTTGTCCGCTTCCTGCTCCTTGCGCACCTCCCGCGCGTTTCATTCCTGCGCCTCCCAGAGGTCAGCTGCGTGCTCGATTCGCGGGGTGGTGGTGCAGGTCTCCACCGACCTAATAACGGAGGCGGCGGCCGACTTCTCCAAAGAGAGCGGGGCCCTAAGTCAAGAAAAATAAAGCAAGGAAGCTCAGATGGAACCAAGAAGAAGGAAAGGCATAGGGAACATATACTTACGCTGACACCATAGGAGGCGCCTTCAGAAGCTTCTGGAACCTGGCGGCCTTCGCAGCGGCCTCCCTCCGCCGGGTCGTGGCGGTCGGATTCTTGGTCTTCTTCGGGGCGCTGCCGAACAAGACGGCGCCTTGTTTACGCTTACGCGTGCCACCTCGAACCGCCGGCTCGGTGGAGGGGCCCGCGTCCGCCTTGCCGGCGTCCCGCGGCTCGTCCTCTTCTTCGTCATCATCGGGCCAGGTCTCGAGACCGCCTCCGTCTTCGGAGCCGCCTGCTCCGCCGCCGCCGCCTATGGCATCGTCCTCCAGGGCGGCCGCCCCCAAGTCGGGGTCGTCCACATCGCTCACCTCCCGGTACGGCAGGTAGTTTCCACCCAGCCCCATGACAGCGGCCATCGCCGGAGACATATAGATCTATGCTCAAAAGACCGACTACTCAAGACCAAGACCAAGATCAAGGCCAGTACTAAAAAGGAAAGAGCTGCAGAACTTACAACAGGCGGCGGGTTGTCGCGGGAGTACGGCCGCTTGCCGAACCTCCAGGACCCCTCCGAAAGCTTGAGGTCTGAGATCTAGTTCACCACGCGGGCAATCTCGACAGCCCGCATGTCCTTCGTGCACATCCGGCTCGGGTCGCGGTGCCCGCTCATCCGACAGAGAAGATGAGGCTGGCCTTGAAGCGGGAGCACCCGGTGCTCGACGAAGGCGACCAGCAGGTCGGACGCCTTGAGGCCTTCCTCGTCAGTCAGCACCCGGAGCCGGTTGATGGCGGTGATGGCGTCGGCCGACATGGGCTTCAGTTTGTAGCCCCAGTTGGCCCGAGGTTAGGCCCGAGGTGTCAGGACCCCGATCCTAAGCCGCATCAATCTAGCATGTAACACATCATATCACTTTGCAGCCTAATGCACGGTATTCCCACGGGTGTCGCCTTACCTGGCCCGGGACCATTTGCGCCTTTTAGCTCACTTATATGATAGTGTCGCTAGCATCCATATGACAGAGAACCCGGGCCGACATGACTAGTCGTGAACCCAAAATGGCACTAACTTACGGGGACAGGCATACATGACCCAGCCTCGAACATGTCGGTCATCAGCGTGTGAATCCGGGCTGTAGCAGCTGGGCTAACAGGACTCCGGGAACCCGGGCTGTAGCATGCTAGCAGGACTCCGGAAGTCACCGTGTGACATTTCCCTGAAGGGATAGACACAGTACCGAAGTGGGACACATGCCGGCCAGTCTAGGTGTTCCAGAGCAGTAGTAACTGGGCTAGCAGGACTCCGGTAAACCAGGCTGTAGCAGACTACCATGGATCAGTGGAAGTACCAGACTACATTTCCCCATAAGAGAGGCTACCAAGGATAGACAACTAGGTTGTCGGATCCCACACATACCAAGAATTTCAATCATACATACAATATGCTCGATATGTGTAAATACGACATGGCATCACAGCAAAACTCTACGACTCAAAGTATTTCTTTAATAGGCTACGAGGAGCGAGATATTACAAACATGGGTCTCATGACCCAACATTCAGAGCATACAAGTCAAAGCACATGCGGAAGCTTAACATGTGTGAGTACAGACATCTACAAATGAAAAAGGCTGAGAAGCCTGACTATCTACCAGATCCTGCCGAGGGCACAAGATCATAGCCGAGGTATCAAACTAAACATCTAAGTCCACACAGAACTACTAGCAAGACTGAAGTCTCTCTGCAAAAACATAAATTAAGCACACGTGAGTACAAATTTACCCAGCAAGACTTACATCTAAACTAACTACATATGCATTAGTATCAACAAAGGGGATGGTGGAGTTTAACTGCAGCAAGCCAGCTTTGACTCGGTGGCTATCCTAAACTATGACTGCAAGTAACTCTTCTGAGGTGGCGCACACGAGTCCACGTATTCACCATATCAATACACCACTATGGATCCGCTCCCGGCTCGCTACGAGAACGCCATCCATAGCACTCACACTTATCTTGCGCATTTTAGAGTATCCACTTTCACTTGTCTATGAACTGTTATAGGCAACCCAGAAGTCCTTTACCGCGGACGCGGCTATTCGAATAGATGATGTTAACCCTGCAGGGGTGTACTTCTTCACACACGCTCTCACCACTTACCGCCGTTTACACGACATGTACTCGGCAACCTTCAAGCGGAAGCCCAACGAGGGTGTCGACAATGGCCTACCTAAACATTCAAGTCTCTAGTCCAGGTTTATCACCTATTCAGGTTCCATCCGCAGGGAGTCCGACCGAGGTTTCCACATACGGCCCCAAACGATGTGTACAGGGTTCCTCCACACCAAACAGGCGCCTGGCATACCCGACCACATGCCTACTGCATCATAGCCCACCCCTCGGGTCAGCGTCACGCACGGCCTCCAGCATACTACAAACACCGGAAACTACTTGCAACTCCTGGAAAGAGGACAAGGGTGGTTAAGAAGCCGATATGGTTCGAGTTACCGAAACCCAATGTGTGGTAGTAACTGTTCATGGATCACAAACACGGAACTTAGTTCCTGAGGACGGTTTCAATGAGACAACCCACCATGTACTCCCACATGGCCTCTCACCACCACTACCTTTACCAAATCACGTTCACACACATAGCTCACACGCAGCATGACATGTTCACAACATCCCAATTCATCCAGATGAATCAGACCTGACTCAACTCTAAGCAGCAGAAGGCATTACAAACAAACATGAATGATTTGGCACATCAGTGCTCAAACAACTCCTACTCATGCTAGTGGGTTTCATCTATTTACTGTGGCAATGACAGGTCATGCAGAGGAAAGGGGTTCAACTACCGTGACATGTAACAGTTGAATCGTTGTTGTCCTACTGCAGTAAAAGAGAGCAGAAGCGAGAGAGTGGGATTGTATCGGAATGAACAAGGGGATTTTGCTTGCCTGGCACTTCTGAAGATGATATAGCTCTTCATCGGCGACATCGAACTCATCGTCGGAACATACGTCTACCGAGGGGGAACAACCACCGGCAAACACAGAAAGAACACAATCAATGCAATGCATGATATGATGCATGATCATGACATGTCGATATGCTGTGATTTGAGCTAATGCAGATAAGAACAGAAGGGTTTGAGTTAATTTGAACCAAAGGTTCAAATTCAAATTCAAACTAAGAACTTATAAAGTTGAAAGTGCAACTATCCCTGGGTGGTTTTGGTAATTCCTAACAACATATAGCTCATTGAGCTAACATTATTCCAAGATAAATATTTCAGGAAAATCTCAATGAATGGCATGGCATGGATGAGGAAAGTGGATCCCTCAAAATACTAAGGATAAAAGGATTGGCTCAAGCTCAAAGCTCAAGACTCTACATTTTATATTTTAGTGATTGTCGGTGTAAAAACCAGCAGATCTCGGGTATGGGGTCCCGAACTGTGCATCTAAGGCGGATGGTAACAGGAGGAGGGGGACACAATGTTTACCCAGGTTCGGGCCCTCTCTATGGAGGTAATACCCTACTTCCTGCTTGATTGAACTTGATGAATATGAGTATTACAAGAGTTGATCTACCATGAGATTGTAGAGGCTAAACCCTAGAAGTTAGCCTATGGTATGATTGTTGTATATCTTTATAGACTAGCCTGGCCTCGGTTTATATAATGCACCAGAGGCCTAGGATAACAAGAGTCCTAACCGAATACGCCGGAGGGGAGGAGTCCTTGTCTTGATTGCCAAGTCTTGTGGAATCTTCCTTGTATGCGGCAGCTGTCCGGACTGGTCCATGAGTACACGACCATGGGGGTCCTCAGCCCAATATAAGAGATTGGGAGATGACGTGGTGAGTACCCCCTAGTCCAGGACACCGTCAGAAGCCCCCTGAACCGGTCTTCAAGTTAGGAACACTCCTCGATTCTTTCGAACTGTTCTTCATCTTCGGTCGTCGATCTTGAAAACTGGTTCAACAAATCTTCTCATCTTCGATCTTGAGGATCGCCGAAGTGCATCCGACGAGTTTACACTTCGGGTATCCGAGGAGCCCCTTTAAGTTTCCGGCCTTTATAAATGCCTTGTTATTTTTATGCCACACCTCGGGTTTGAAGTTGTTCCCGGGCGGCAGTGTCCTCTTGCGTCCAAACCCCAACGCCGGACTGCATTCGAGGTATCGTTTGTAGCCAAGCACCAACGGCGGACTGTGTCCAAGCTCCAACACCGGACTGTATCCGAGCTCCAACGCCGGACTATATCTGAGGTGTCCTAGATCACCTTGGTTCAAAAAGGTTGAAGGAGTTTAGCAGAGCTTAATGCCGGAAATGCCCTCTATGGAGCCAGCCATTCAAATCCGAGCTTTATGCCGGACTACCTCCACGGTGGTGCACCACCTCGAGCTTGGGCTGATTGGTTACGGATTTTATTTACGATGCTGGCAGAATTTATTAGCTGTCAACATGTATAACTAGTAGCCCTCAAGGTGTGTGTCGGTCTAAAACCCGAGATGCACCTGAAGGAAAACATGAAACCGCTGATCCTGGTAGCCCCTGAGACTCAGGTCGATGCGCGAAATCGGCCTGAGGATCAACTCCTAGCTCGGTAGCACACGTAGGAATAGAAACGCAGTGTAATATATTAGAGACAATAGTGATCGGCGAACGGGCCCTTGAGAGATGGTCTTGAAAATTTGCCGTAATACATTTAGCTTTATGCCGGATAGGTCCAAATGGTACCTATTGTTATCCGAAGACAAGTTTGCCCATAGTTCGGTCAAGCCGAACACTTGGCAGTTGAAATTTTCTGCATTGAAATAGGCAATGCAGTAGCCCCCGAGACACTGGTCGGGTGGCAACACCAGATCAGGGGATCGATGTGCCCCTTTAATATTTGTAAATAATGAGCGCAAAGCCCAGTAGCCCCCGAGCCTTAATGTGGGCACGGGTGGCTGAATTAAGGATCGATATCCAGAGTAAAATCACAGATTATGTGTAATGATTCTATGTATCCAAGTACTTTACATCATTATTTTCACTCCATTGCGACCGTTTATCAGTTGAAAGTGGCCCATCGTCGGCTTCTACCCCCTGGTAGATACTACGCAGGGTGCTTCCGCACTAGCAAAACAACCCTTAGCCGACGTCTCAATGCCCGGAGGCGGTTGTGTTAGCAGAAACGAGGCAATAAGATATGCGGGCTTTATAACTTTCGCTTAGTCATGGGAGCTTTAAACCGAGGAAGCCCCCGGTTAGTGTTCGGCGACATCCGAGGTCAAGCCGTAAACACTTCGTCCAATGTTATGAACGGCTCGTCATTTAACATAGTCATCGGATTGCTGACCGGTTTACGCCTATTGTGACAGTCAGTTTTCGGCTTTCTCCACTAAGGTGCTTAACCATGCGAGCTGGAAGCACAATCGTAGTGGTTCTCCCTTTGCACACCTAGCCGAACAAAGCGGAACGTAGAAGGCAAGCATAGGAGCCGGGCAACCCAACTATTGTCCGAAGACACAATTCGAAACCGATGCATATATAGCAATATCCGAGAATGTTTTTGCCGAATCTCTAAAGGTGTCCGGCGTTGCACTGTGAGACTTATGCGGGAAACGCACAAATAGTTTAAAAGTGCCATAGGCTTGGAAAACCAAAAAACGCCAAGAAAACTGGACGTCCGAACTAGATCAAGTGTTCGGTGCCAATCCGAAAATTGGACTTTAGAGAAAAAAAGTGTTTCTGTTGTGCTTTAACATGACAGATCCTATCTCAAGACTTCAAGCGGGTCAGCCTATGGCTTCAACCTCCTATCTCGGAGGCGGAGTACTTCTCATTAGGCCAGTTTAGCAAACTAAACTCTAGTGGCTTTGAGAGAGAAATTAGGCTATCCGACTATTGACCACACACTTGCGTCGAGAAAGGAGTGATAAATAATAACAATAATAATAATAAAAACTTTGCAACGACTGAGAAGAAAAACACTTATTATAAAACGGCTCAAATAAACTTAAGAGCCCCCAAGTGACCTGGGTAAAAGAATGATTGTATGTACCGAAGTACTTATATCATATCAATGTTCACCCGAACTTTAAACGCGTCTTAACCGACCGTCGGCTTCTCCCTCTTCGGTCAAGGACCGAAAAGTGTTATGTACTCCACCTGTCGAGAATATCGATGGTGTTTCCAATAACCAGGCAATCAGACCATAAGGTCATAACGGACAAAGCGCTCGGGGAACTTATGCTATATGACCCATAAAGTGTAAGAAGCATCTTCAAAGAAAATAGTACCCCACCGATACCTTTCTTCGGTGCTCATTGTTACTATGAGACTTGTGCAATAGATTTTTGTACTCATGAGTTACATTGTGTGACGACCATAATTGAAAACAATAAGAGCGCTTAGAATTCGCTTCACCCAGTCGAGGTCGGCTCGGATGACCCGATCGTGACAATCGCAGAGGTGCTCCCTTTACTCCCTAGCCGAACAATCGGGAACGTAGGGGTAAACACAAGAGCGAGGCAACCCAGCTTGCAAGTCGCTTAAGTCAACATGGTGCATATTGTGGCGTAATACACGAACAAGGAACGAAGCCGTACAAGTGTAATCATTTGCAAGAGGAAAGGCTTCACAAAGGAATCCCCCAAGTAAACGGGGTATTTGAATTTGTGCGTCACAAACAAAGTTTGGACAAGGAGATTTTTTACAAGCAACTTTTTTCCAAAAAAGTATAATGCTTGGTCGAACTGAACACAAGTTAAAAATTTAAAACTTTGAGCATGAAGGCAACTTAGCTGGTTAATGTGTTCGGTATTGATGACGCGGTTCGAGCTTGGTGCGGGACAAGGTTCCATCCCCCAAGCCGGTCCCGAGGTGGCGGAGCAAAGAGCTCGACACTCCGAAGTGGTGACATAGCACGGTCAATGCAGGCCGGCATAGTGATGCCGAACTCCCCGGCATGGGGTAATGAAGTGTTGATGAAGCCCCCCGTCCAGCCGAGGTGACGTGGTATGTCAGTACGCCGAGTTGACGATACTGCCCAACCCGGATCATTTTCTTGTGCACAAAAAATAGTGCAAACCGGAGATAATAGTAATGATAATAAAAAATTGTTGCGTAATTAATAAGTTATGCAAAGTGAGTAATAAAAGAAATATGGCCTGGCGCCGAAGTCAATGTCGATGCAGGGCGTTGGCGTGATGCGGTAAAGGCGTGACAAATCCTGAATTCACAGGTCGGTCCGAGTTCCGGATGCGGCGTTCGCCGGACTATATATGGAAACTAACCGAACCACCATGCGACTGTAGTTAATGCGGCCACCATTTGATAGACCTGTGTCCATATGATGGACAAACCAGAGTAATAATTCCTTGGGAAAAATGAACCCAAACAAGCAAAAAATATTTGGATTAACAACACCTGGTTTATTTATTTTAGCAATGCGAAGAAAGGTGATTCCCAAAATTGGGACTTGATCCACACACCCATTTCCTGATGGGCGATAAAGCGGCAACGCGACGATCTTTGGCAAAGGTTGGCTCGCCGAGGCAAAGCCCTCGGTCCAGCTAACGTGACGGAGCTGGTCGGCTAGTGACGCCGAAGTCTCCGGAGTATAGGTTGATGAAGAGATGGCGAAGCCCCCGGTCCAGCCAAGATGTCGAAGCCTCGATGTCATCCGATGAGTTGAAGTAGGTCGGCGTGATGGACACCGGCTTGAAGGAGCAATAGTGCGGCCCTACCGATGCAGGTCGTGACGTGGTCAATGCCGGCTTGATGAAGTGATCGTGCGGCGATGCCGGTGTGCCTGCTCCGTGTAATCCGTGGGGTGGCGATGTTGGTGATGATTTATCCTTTGTGATGCCGACAACTTGTTCGGCTTGCCGAGATGATGATCCGAAGATGTCGAGCTCGGCTCAACAAAGTGACGACGTGTCTAGCGCAGGTCAGCAGCCGTGGAGCAATATTGCTGGACTGGTTTGACACCAGCATGATGTTGAAGATCATGTTCAAAAAAAATTTAAGTTAGTGGGATGTGTTCGGGAACAAAACACAATACCCCATACAAAACATCCTTCAAAAAGGGTGTCCGAAATCCCGTTCATAAAAAAGACGAACTCGGGTCGGATTTGTTTTCACGCAGAAAACAGATCCGAAAAGTAATGCATTAATCGGAAGGTTCCCGGAGTTTGGACGGTCGGATCGAGCTGAAATTTTGAGGGGTGGTAGATATAAGAATTCCGTAGCCGATCAACGGTTGGATCTTCCAAAGGACATCCGAGCTAGAAGCTGGACACCACGCCCTAAACTCGTCCGGATTCTCGTCCAGATTTCACAGGGCTCCGGTATATTGCGGATTGCCAGAGATTCCTCCATCGGAACTCGACGAAATTTTCAAGGGTTGTCGTAGACTCAATTCCGCACAATTCCACCGAAGCAATCGTTAAAACGACACTTAAGGAGGTGGTGGCGGCGGACACAAGTTCGCTGTCCAGAAAAACAACACGGTCGCCCGAGGGCAATGGTGACGTTGAGCCCCCGGGCTCCCTGGATGATTCCTCCATGATCTTGATAGAGATCGGAGCTGATGTTGATGAAGGACCTCATCCGAACATGATGATCGGAGGTAGGGCGCAGTCCTTGGTCGAACCAAGGTGACCAGTCGAGCTGGTGACGAAGATGCCGAAGTCGCAGTTGATCTGCAGGCGAGCCATCGACCTTTTGCCGAACACACATCGGAGCTCTCAATGAAAGCACCAATTTCGGTGTCAAAACCGGCGGATCTCGGTTAGGGGTCCCCGAACTGTGCGTCTAAGGCGGATGGTAACAGGAGGCGGCGGACACAATGTTTACCCAGGTTCGGGCCCACTCTATGGAGGTAATACCCTACTTCATGCTTGATTGATCTTGATGAATATGAGTATTACAAGAGTTGATCTACCACGAGATCGTAGAGGCTAAACCCTAGAAGTTAGCCTATGGTATGATTGATGTATATCTTTATTGACTAGCCTCGCCTTGGTTTATATAATCCAACAGAGGCCTAGGATAACAAGAGTCCTAGCCGAATACGCCGGAGGGGAGGAGTCCTTGTCTTGATCGCCAAGTCTTGTGGAATCTTCCTTGTATGCGGCAGCTGTCCGGACTGGCCCATGAGTATACGGCCATGGGGGTCCTCGGCCCAATCTAAGAGATCGGGAGATGATGTGGTGAGTACCCCCTAGTCAAGGACACCCTCAGTGGTCCAAGATCACATTGAGTCTATAGGAAAAGTCAATACTATCAAGGAGGGATGAGGTGTTTCTTAATGGCTTGCTTGCTCAAACTGCATAGTGATATTCTCCAAAACCCTCAACAACTTTCTCACATACACATATGACCTAAACCAAAAGTCCAACTCGGCCCCACCGATTCTTTCTATCCGGCGCCACCGAGTTCAGATGTCCTAGCCACTGCCACAAACCCTAGGAAAATCGGTCTCACCGATAGGGATCTCGGTCTCACCGAGATGGGATTGTTATCTCTCTGTTTCCCTTCATAACGTTTCGGTCCCACCGAGATGAGCGATCGGTCCCACCGAGATTGCAATGTAAACTCTCTGTTTCCTTTTTGTAACATTTTGGTCTCACCAAAATGAGCGAATCGGTCCCACCAAGTTTACCTGACCAACTCTTTGGTTAGCTTATTGCCAAAATCGGTCCCACCGAGTTTGTGTAATCGGTCTCACCGAGATTACGTTATGCCCTAACCCAAACCATATCGGTCCTACCGAGTTCCATGTCGGTCCCACCGAAAATCCTAACGGTCACTAGATTTGCTGAATCGGTCCGACCGAGTTTCTCAATTCGGTCTCACCGAGTTTGGTAAGTTGTGTGTAACGGTTAGATTTTGTGTGGAGGCTATATATACCCCTACACCCACTCTTCATTCGAAGAGAGAGCCATCAGAACGAACCTACACTTCCAATACACATTTTCTGAGAGAGAACCACCTACCCTTGTGTTGAGGCCAAGATATTCCATTCCTACCATATGAATCTTGATCTCTAGCCTTCCCCAAGTTGCTTTCCACTCAAATCTTCTTTCCACCAAATCCAAATCCTGTGAGAGAGAGTTGAGTGTTGGGGAGACTATCATTTGAAGCACAAGAGCAAGGAGTTCATCATCAACACACCATTTGTTACTTCTTGGAGAGTGGTGTCTCCTAGATTGGCTAGGTGTCACTTGGGAGCCTCCGACAAGATTGTGGAGTTGAACCAAGGAGTTTGTAAGGGCAAGGAGATCGCCTACTTCGTGAAGATCTACCGCTAGTGAGGCAAGTCCTTCGTGGGCGGCGGCCATGGTGGGATAGACAAGGTTGCTTCTTCATGGACCCTTCATGGGTGGAGCCCTCCATGGACTCGCTGCAACTGCTACCCTTCATGGGTTGAAGTCTCCATCAACGTGGATGTACGATAGCACCACCTATCGGAACCACGACAAAAACATTCGTGTCTCCAATTGCGTTTGAATTCTCCAAACCCTTCCTTTTACATTCTTGCAAGTTGCATGCTTTACTTTCCGCTGCTCATATACTCTTTGCATGCTTGCTTGAATTGTGTAAGATTGCTTGACTTGTGCTAAGATAACTAAACTCTGCCAAAGACTAAAATTGGGAAAAGGATAAGTTTTTATTTGGTCAAGTAGTCTAATCACCCCCCCCTCTAGACATACTTTAGATCCTACAAGTGGTATCAGAGCTTTGGTCTCCATTTGCTTTGATTTCCATAGCTTTTGGCGGTCATAGCCTTGGTTTCACAACCTAGGAGAGTATGGCATCTAGCGAGGGAAATTATCACCGTAGAGGCCCTTACGTTGATGGTACTAATTTTGCTAGTTGGAAGCATAAGATGAAAATGCATATTCTTGGACATAACCCCGCCATTTGGGCTACTGTGTGTATTGGCTTGCAAGGTGAATTCTTTGATGGGAGAGAACCGAACCGTGAAGCTAGCGCGGAAGAGTTGAAGATGCTGCAATACAACGCTCAAGCTTGTGATATCCTCTTCAACGGATTGTGTCCCAAAGAATTCAACAAACACAGCCGCCTTGAGAATGCAAAGGAAATTTGGGATACTTTGATTGATATGCATGAAGGTACCGACTCCGTCAAGGAATCCAAGTTGGATGTGCTTCAAAGTCAACTTGACAAGTTCAAAATGAAGGATGGTGAAGGTGTCGCTGAAATGTACTATAGGCTTGCTCTTATCACAAATGGGATTGCCGGCTTAGGAAGTGAAGAGACGACCGACAGATTCATCATCAAGAAGATCCTAAGAGCCTTGGATGGAAAATATGATACCGTGTGCACATTGATCCTGTCACAGCCCCAGATCAGCCCTAGTTTGATTTTCTTGCACCCATGCATCATGTCTAAATTTCCTTTAAATTTGAATTGGGGAATTGGAGAGCCTCAGGAATCATTTAAAATAAATGATCAACATTAAAAATTGCTTCATATGTTTCCAAGGAAATGTTCCTTTTCAGCTTTGAAAATTATTGGCAAGAATAAAATTCAAACCAATAATTTTGGAGTGATCAAACATTTTATCTTGGGCCTTTGAATTAATTCAATAACTATTTGCATTGGAAATATATTTTATATATACTTAATATATGTCCAATAATTCTGGGACATTTTATGTGATGCAGTACACATTAGTTCCAGCCACATAATTATCTTCAGGATTTTATAAAATGGTTTAGTATTTTACTAAACTAAAACAGAGGCAAACAAAATAGAAAACAGAATTAAAATAGAAATAAGAGAGAGGAGAAAACTGTACCTGGCCATTTACCTACAGCCCACCTACCAGGCGTCCGATCCGGCCCAACTTCCCCCCCTCTCGCTCGCTGGCCCAGTTGGTGGCCCAGCCCACCAACCGCCACGCCGCTCGTCGCCTACCTCTGCCAAGATGGCGAGAGGAGGGTTTCTGGCGACAGCGCCGAGCTCGCCACCTCCTCCCTGCTACTTTGCCTGGCTCCCCTCGACGCCTTGAGACGCCACGCGCCTCCCGAACCCCCTCGCTCCTCTTCCTCACTCGTTGTTCCCTATCTTCCCCCTAGCCCTCTTCCCCGAGCTCACCGAACGGAGCTGCCGCCACCGGCAGGCTCCACCACGGCCACCGACCTCCCCACGGCCAGCTATTCCGCCCACGAGCCCGCCGCCGCCACCACAGAATCTCCCGCCGTCTGCGCGACCGGAGAGGCCCTACATCGCCGCCCGAAGTCGTCTTCCCGAGCACGGCCGCCGGACTCCATCGACAATTCGACGCCATCCGGCCTCCCCGAGCAGTGAGCTTGCCTTCGACCTCCTGTGAGCTCGCCCGTCGTTTCCCCTCATCTCTCTCCTCGCGCCTGTAGCCGCCGCCCATGAGCACCAATTCGCCCGGCCGCCATTGCCGACGAGGCTCGACGCCCCGAGCCCCTCTGCTCGAACCCGTGGCACTGGCGTGTTCGGTGGCCCGCGGATGCCACCTAGCCCATCAGTTTCTCCTCCCGTACACCGTGGCATCAAACCCGACCAAACCCGAACTCCGGCCGCCGCCTTGGAGCTCGCCGCCGTCGATTCCGACCACCCCGACCACGGCCAACCCCACCAAGAGCTTGGCTCCTCCCGGCTCCTCCTAGATGCTTTCCGCGCCCCATTTGGTGGCCGGAGCGTGCAAAAGCTCTTTGCTCCGATGGCCCGGCCTCGGGCGACTCGACGCCGGTGGATTAGCCCCGGGTTGACCGAGGATTTGACCCCGGTCATCGACGAGTGGGCCCGGCCACTAACTAACCGGGTTAACACTAACGAAACTAGTTAGTTAAACTAACTCATCGACCAGTGGGTCCCAGCGTCGAGTTGACACGGACAGCGACCCAGTTGACTCCGCTGACGTCACATCGACGTCGGTGGTATAATAACTAGTTTTACGGATTTAATATATTTCAGGAAATTGAGAAAATACCCCAAACTTCTAAAAATCATATAAATTCAACCGTAACTCGGATGGAAATAATTTATATATGAAAATGACCAGAAAAATATGAAGAATCTGTTTATGCCATGATCATGCATGTTTGAACAAGTTAACCTCACTGAATAGGATGAATCATGATTAGGATAATTTATGAAATAGCATTTGGAGTTGGAGTTCAACCTTGTTTGAATTCCACTTCAATTAACTTGGATTACTGTTGCATTAGGTGAATTCAGTTCCTTAACATGATCATGCATCATATATGTGCATTGCATTGATTGTGTTCTTTCTCAGTTACTGGTGTTTGTCCCCTCTCGGTAGACGACGTTAAAACAATGAATTCGATGACACCGATGAAGAACTATATTATCTTCGAAGTGCTGTGCAAGCAAAACCCCTTGTTCATTCCGATATAATCCCACTCTCTCGCTCCTGCTCTATTTTACTGCATTAGGACAACAACGACTCAGGTGTTACTTGCTGCGTAATCGAACCCCTTTATCCTCTGCATGACCTGTCATTCCACATAATTAGATGAAACCCACTAGCATGAGTAGGAGTTGTTTGAGCCATGTTGTGCCTACTCATTCATGCTTGTTGTCATGCACGCTTTGCTTAGAGTTGAGTCAGGTCTGATTCATCGGGAATGAATTGGAATGGTTGTGTGAACATGTCCTATGGTGTGTGAGCTAAGTGTGTGAACACGATTTGGTAAAGGTAGCGGTGAGAGGCCATGTAGGAGTACATGGTGGGTTGTCTCATTGCAGCCGTCCTCGAGGAACTGAGTTACGTGTTTGTGATCCATGAAACAGTTACTACCACGCATTGGGATCCTTAATTGACCCTCTCGGCTTCTTAACCACCCTTGTCCTCGGTCCGGGAGTTGCAAGTAGTTTCGGTGTTTGTAGCATCTTTGGGGACGCATAGCGCTGACCTTAGGGGTGGGTTGTGTTGCGGTAGGCACCGTGGCCCGGTGTACCGAGTGCCCGTTTGGTATCTCGGGAACCCCTGCACACATCGTTCGGGGCTGTATGGGAAACCTCGGCGGACTCCTGCGGATGGAACCCGAATAGGCGATAAACACGGACTAGGGACTTGAGTGTTTAGGTAGGCCGTGGCCGACACCCACGTTGGGCTTCCGCTTGAAGGTTGCCGAGTACATGTCGTGTAAACGGCGGTAAGTGGTGAGAGCGTGTGTGAAGAAGTACACCCTGCAGGGTTTAATATGATCTATTCGAATAGCCGCGTCCATGGAGAAGGACTTACGGGTTGCCTATATCGGTTCATAGACAAGTGAAAGCGGATACTCTAAAATGCGCAAGATAAGCGTGAGTACTATGGATGGCGTTCTCGTAGGGAGGCGGGGCGGGTCCATAGTGGTGTATTGATATGGTGAATATGTGGACTCGTGCGCCACCTCAAAAGAGTTACTTGCGATCGTAGTTCAGGATAGCCACCGAGTCAAAGCTGGCTTGCTGCGGTCAAACTCCACCACCCCTTTTGATAATGATGCATATGTAGTTAGTTACGATGTAAGTCTTGCTGAGTACAATTGTACTCACGTTTGCTTATTTTATGTTTTGCGAGAGACGCGTCGGTCCTCGCTAGTAGTTCCACGTGGACTTGACGTTTAGCTTGTTACCTCATTTACGATCTTGTGCCTTGGCAGGATCTCGGTAGATAGTCGGGCTTCTCGGCCTTTTTCATTTATAGTTATGCGTACTCGAGACATGATTAGCTTCCGCTTGTGCTTTGACTTGTATGTTTCGAGTGTTGGGTCATGAGACCCATGTTTGTAATATCTCGCTCTTCGGAGCCTAATGAGTAATATGTGAGTCGGAGAGTTATGTGGTGATGCCATGTTGTATCTACGCATATTGAGCATAATGGGTGTATGTTTGAAATGCTTGGTCTGTGTGGGATCCGACAAACTAGTTGTTTATCCTTGGCAGCCTCTCATATGGGGAAATGTAGTCTCGTGCTTCAGCGATAGTAGTCCGCTACAGCCCGGTTCACCGGAGTCCTGCTAGCCCAAAGACTACTGCTTGGACACTTGACTGGCGGCATGTGTTTCACTGCCGTTCCTATGTCTGTCCCTTGAAATGTCACGCGGTGTTATTCGAGTCCTGCCTAGCCTGCTACAGCCGGGATACCGGAGTCCTGTTAGCCAGTGCTACAGCCCGAATACATACGTTGATGACCGACATGCTCGATGTGATTCATGTATGCTGTCCCCATAGGTTAGCGCCGCTTTGGGTTCACGACTAGCCATGTCGGCCCGGTTCTTTGTCATATGGATGCTAGCGACACTATCATATCTGTGAGCCAAAAGACGCAAACGGTCCCGGGCCATGGTAAGGCGACACCGTGGGAATACCGTGCGTGAGGCCGCAAAGTGATATGATGTGTTACATGCTAGATCGGTGTGACTTAGGATCGGGTCCCGACAGCGTTGGTATCGAGCTGTTGCTGTCAGGATTACCAAGCCAAACTGGTCGAAGTTGTGTCTAGAAATGCTTTAGCTATGTAAGGGAATTGATTGTGGAAGGGAGCGTAAGGCTCTTTTTACTCCTTATACCTCATGGCCTTACGATCGAGTCATTCTCTTCTTTTCTCACGGGGTTTAAGAACTAGGCTTCTCATCTATCTATTAGGATGACGTGTTACTAATCCCTAGACTTTTAAGATTGTTGGATTTAATCCCCGTTCAGTTCCTACTACTCTGTATGATAGCTGTTGATCTCGAGAATCTTGTTATGATGTTGTTGAGTGGTTATGCCACCATTTCTGCAGGATGTCTCAAATCATTTTGAGCATTTACAGCCGTTATGTCAGTCCGAGTCATCCCAGGTCTCTAAATAGTCCGATGCATTTGCAAGTCCTTCCCTTCCATTTCCGATGTCCTTTTGGGCCAGATTAAGCACACCAACCCGATCGGTTGAGGTACTCTGTTGCCTCGACATATATGTTGGAACTACTATTATGACCCTAGGTGTTTAGGAAGTCACCTAGCAATTTAGCAATGCTTTTGTATCCTCAGTGTGATGATT
This sequence comes from Aegilops bicornis, assembly GCA_021605145.1. Lineage (NCBI taxonomy): Eukaryota > Viridiplantae > Streptophyta > Magnoliopsida > Poales > Poaceae > Aegilops > Aegilops bicornis. The sequence goes on along the minus strand of CM038674.1, from coordinate 317,184,402 downwards.
CTGGCCATCATTTCGAAAGCATCCCATGATGCCATTTAGTAGTAGGTATTCTATCCCTGGGTTCCTGAACCCGAGATTCACCCTACTTACTTCCTGTTGACAGTGTTGCTAGTTCCTTTAGGATATTAGTAACCTTGCAATAGTCCTCATGATCCGTGGTATTCTCCTTCTTCCAAATACCATGAACTAATTATGGCAGAAGTTCTTTTGAACCAACAGATCACAACTAGAGTGCTCTTGAGGAGTTCTCCATTCATAATTGTGACTCTGCCAGTTCTACCTTTTACGCATGGGTTATCAGGAAGAAATGTTGAGCTTGCTCAACATACTAATCTAATGCATCCACAACTCGAGAAAATTATAAGTTTCCTTGAGTTGTCCCTCTTTAGTTCTATTACGACCCGCTTTGTCAATGGATAGTCAAGGGTATGCATGCATCCGTTTATCGATGCCTATTACTCATGTGGTCCGTCAAGCCATTCCATTCCGGAATGACTAGGAGAAACAAACTCCAGTACCTCATCCATATCCCGGATTGGGTCAAAGTAGTTGTATCCCGTAGATCAAAATACCAATTCAGCTTTTGATCTGTTCTACCTGGAGTGTTACCATCTTTATGTCAATAGTGTCATGAGGATTGCACTAACTCTCATGAATTTTTGACGTAGTGATACTTCTCACCATCATCATTCATTCCTCGGTCCCGTGTTGTTGTAACCGGAATGCCGACAAGTGAGTTGTGATGTGTGAAATTAATACTCGAGCAACTCGTTGCTTGGTGGTAAATGGACAATATTCTCATTCTTAGCGTGTTGGTTATCAAATCATCATTCTAAGATAGATCGTGCTACCTAGTCCTTATTTCTGGTGCACACCTTGATTGATGAGTTAGGATCTTGTCAAGTCCTCACTCATTTGATAATATCGTCTTGCCCTCAAAAGCAAGATTGTTCTCGAGCTTAGTGACATACCGGTGGTTCGTGACTTTCCAAATATCTTCTTGGAAGTGTTACCGGGTTGTTTCCTGACTGTTATGTTGGGCTCGTGATCAAGTTGGTTTTCCTGTGAACCACCCTTCTCCAAGAATCTGTGTTGGATACCCACGAGCTAGTTGGTTAAGCTAAACAACAACTTGGAGAGTTGGAAGATAAAAGCTTGCCTAACTTAGTTCGATCCAAAGGGATATTCTTGTGTAGTGTGTGTTGAAGAAAGATGATATCTTCATCGATTGTTCCTCGTGATCAGTTGTTGGATCTATCGTCCTACCAATTCTTTGATTTGAGTATGGGCTATCGTCAAATCAAATCAGTACCAACGGTGCTCATAATGTTGTCTTACTCGTGGTTGATCCCTCGAGCATACACCATTATATCTTTTGGTCTGACCAATGCTATCACCGTGTTCACATGATGGTGGAAGTCGATGATGTGGAAATTCCGATGAGTTCTTTGTTGAGCCCATCAGTAGCATTTCGTCTCCCCCATGAGTCGTGTTGAACATCAACCTAGTGTTGGAAAATTGTGTAAGCATTCCTTTGTGTGCCGTTCATGAAGCTTATGCTTGGATGGTTGAAGAGACTTCCTCGAATTTATGTGTTTAGGTGTAAGTTGCCGCCATGAATTTGAGAAAGGTTTGTTTTGCTTCCTCTGGAATCATTCCAAGTCAGTCATGCATGTGCGAAGTATTCTATGGTTTGATAGACTGATCATCTTCATTCCGTATGTATTCCTAGCACACCAAGCCACTAACTGATTTGTACAAGGAGAAGAAGTTTCTTCATAAGAGCTAATCATATGACTTATGTTAAACTTCAATATCCTCGATTATGGTTCCCCACCTGAACTCGATAGTGTTTTATTATAAGACTACCATGTGGTCATGCTTGTCTAGGACAGTGTGTTCACAGGTTTGTAGCAGAACCAGCTCATGTTTTGGAGCTTGCTATCATAGTTCATATCCCGAGAATCTCGCAACGCCATCTCGTCAAATTGTGTTGCAACCTTTCCTTTTCCGGACGTCTTTGAGTCCGGAATATCCTAACACCAACCAGATCTGAATCTCGTGCAGATATGATGGTTGGAACATTCGAACGATTGCATTTCGTTCCCAGCTTGCACCGTCCTTATGCCATTTCACTATGGGCTGCCTTCGTAGTAATTTCTGTTCAAGATCATCCTCAAAAGTGGACTTACCATGGGTTCCCTCCACCTCCGACGATAAGCAAAAATCATCCATTGCGTTGTCTTCAACAAGGTAGTCCACATCATCCACTCTAGTCCGGGTGTACCATTCCTTTGCATTCCACCAAATGATCGCTTGATTGCCTTAGGCTGGTATAAAGAGTTCCAATGACCTATGGATCAAAAGTAATTCTTTTTGCCACTTAAGGGAATAGTTCTTTCGCCACCTTTCTCGAGGTGTCACGTTACGGGATCATGATAACTATTTCCTCGCCACCTTGACACCATCCACCATCTCTCTAAGCGTGGAATTGTTGCCACCAATCAAACCCCGTCCTTTGTTCTTCCATCCCTCTCGATGTGTTTTGTGTCTCAACTCGAGATGTGTCACCGTCTCAGTCCGTGAGTCGATCATGTTTACTTGATCTTCGTGAAGATCGAATCATATAGGGTTTTTCCCCTTCCTTTCTATTGTCGTGTCGAGTGAAGACCTCGAAAGCAAGGACGTCAAGACCAAGATGATAGAGTGAACCAACATCTTCGAGAAGGCAATTGGATCATGAAGATTGTGATAGTTTGCGACTCCCCTTTTCCTCTTACCTCACGTCTTGAATCTCGGGGCGAGATTCTTGTTTAGTGGGGGTGAGCTGTCACAGCCCCAGATCAGCCCTAGTTTGATTTTCTTGCACCCATGCATCATGTCTAAATTTCCTTTAAATTTGAATTGGGGAATTGGAGAGCCTCAGGAATCATTTAAAATAAATGATCAACATTAAAAATTGCTTCAAATGTTTCCAAGGAAATGTTCCTTTTCAGCTTTGAAAATTATTGGCAAGAATAAAATTCAAACCAATAATTTTGGAGTAGTGAAACATTTTATCTTGGGCCTTTGAATTAATTCAATAACTATTTGCATTGGAAATATATTTTATATATACTTAATATATGTCCAATAATTCTGGGACATTTTATGTGGTCTGGTACACATTAGTTCCAGCCACATAATTATCTTCAGGATTTTATAAAATGGTTTAGTATTTTACTAAACTAAAACAGAGGCAAACAAAATAGAAAACAGAATTAAAATAGAAATAAGAGAGAGGAGAAAACTGTACCTGGCCATTTACCTGCAGCCCACCTACCAGGCGTCCGATCCGGCCCAACTTCCCCCCCCTCTCGCTCGCTGGCCCAGTTGGTGGCCCAGCCCACCAACCGCCACGCCGCTCGTCGCCTACCTCTGCCAGTAGGCAGAGGAGGGACACGGCGACCGCGCCGAGCTCGCCACCTCCTCCCTGCTGCTTTGCTGGCTCCCCTCGGCCTTGGGAGGCGCCACGCGCCTCCCGAACCCCCTCGCTCCTCTTCCTCACTCGTTGTTCCCTCTCTTCCCCTAGCCCTCTTCCCCGAAGCTCACCGAACGGAGCTGCCGCCACCGAGCAGGCTCCACCATGGCCACCGACCTCCCCACGGCCAGCTATTCCGCCCACGAGCCCGCCTCGCCACCACGAATCTCCCCGCCGTCACACGCGACCCGGAGAGGCCCTACATCGCCGCCCGAAGTCGTCTTCCCGAGCACGGCCGCGGACTCCATCGGCAATTCAACGCCATCCGGCCTCCCCGAGGCAGTGAGCTTGCCTTCGACCTCCCTGTGAGCTCGCCGTCGTTTCCCCTCATCTCTCTCCCTCGCGCGCGCCCTGTAGCCGCCACCCCGCGAGCACCCGAATTCGCCGGCCGCCATTGCCGACGAGCTCGACGCTCCCGAGCCCTTCTGCTCGAACCCGTGGCACCAGCGTGTTTCTGGTGGCCCGCGGATGCCACCTAGCCCATCAGTTTCTCCTCCGTGCACCGTGGCATCAAACCCGACCAAACCCGAACTCCGGCCGCCGCCTTGGAGCTCGCCGCCGTCGATTCCGACCACCCCGACCACGGCCAACCCCACCAAGAGCTTCGGCTCCTCCCCAGCTCCTCCTAGATGCTTTCCGCGCCCCATTTGGTGGCCGGAACGTGCAAAAGCACTTTGCTCCGCCGCGCCTGGCCTCGCCGGCGACTCGACGCCGGTGGATTAGCCCCGGGTTGACCAGGGATTTGACCCCCCTGGGTCACTGACGAGTGGGCCCGGCCACTAACTAACCGGGTTAACACTAACCGAAACTAGTTAGTTAAACTAACTCTTGACCAGTGGGTCCCAGCGTCGAGTTGACTGGACAGCGACCCAGTTGACCACTGACGTCACATCGACGTCGGTCGATTATAATAACTAGTTTTCTGGATTTAATATATTTCAGGAAATTCAGAAAATACCCCAAACTTCTAAAAATCATATAAATTCAACCGTAACTCGGATGGAAATAATTTATATATGAAAAATGACCAGAAAAATATGAAGAATCTGTTTATGCCATGATCATGCATGTTTGAACAAGTTAACCTCACTGAATAGGATGAATGATGATTAGGATAATTTATGAAATAGCATTTGGAGTTGGAGTTCAACCTTGTTTGAATTCCACTTCAATTAACTTGGATTCTTGTTGCATTAGGTGAATTCAGTTCCTTAACATGATCATGCATCATATATGTGCATTGCATTGATTGTGTTCTTTCTCGATTCTTGGTGTTTGTCCCCTCTCGGTAGAGCGACGTTAGACAATGAATTCGATGACACCGATGAAGAACTATACTATCTTGAAGTGCCGGGCAAGCAAAACCCCTTGTTCATTCCGATATAATCCCACTCTCTCGCTCCTGCTCTATTTTACTGCATTAGGACAACAACGACTCGGGTGTTACTTGCTGCGATAATCGAACCCCTTTATCCTCTGCATGACTGTCATTCCACAGTAATTAGATGAAACCCACTAGCATGAGTAGGAGTTGTTTGAGCCATGTTGTGCCTACTCATTCATGCTTGTTGTCATGCACTGCTTGCTTAGAGTTGAGTCAGGTCCGATTCATCGAGAATGAATTGGAATGGTTGTGTGAACATGTCCTATGGTGTGTGAGCTAAGTGTGTGAACACGATTTGGTAAAGGTAGCGGTGAGAGGCCATGTAGGAGTACATGGTGGGTTGTCTCATTGCAGCCGTCCTCAGGAACTGAGTTACGTGTTTGTGATCCATGAAACAGTTACTACCACGCATTGGGATCCTTAATTGACCCTCTCGGCTTCTTAACCACCCTTGTCCTCGGTCAGGAGTTGCAAGTAGTTTACGGTGTTTGTAGCATCTTTGGGGGCCGCATAACGCTGACCTTAGGGGTGGGTTGTGTTGCGGTAGGCACCGTGGCCGGTGTACCGAAAGTGCCCGTTTGGTATCTCGGGAACCCTGCACACATCGTTCGGGGCTGTATGGGAAACCTCGGCGGACTCCTGCGGATGGAACCGAATAGGCGATAAACACGGACTAGGGACTTGAGTGTTTAGGTAGGCGTGGCCGACACCCACGTTGGGCTTCCGTTTGAAGGTTGCCGAGTACATGTCGTGTAAACGGCGGTAAGTGGTGAGCGTGTGTGAAGAAGTACACCCTGCAGGGTTTAATATGATCTATTGAATAGCCGCGTCCACGGAGAAGGACTTACGGGTTGCCTATATCGGTTCATAGACAAGTGAAAGCGGATACTCTAAAATGCGCAAGATAAGCGTGAGTACTATGGATGGCGTTCTCGTGAGGGAGGCGGGAGGCGGGTCCATAGTGGTGTATTGATATGGTGAATATGTGGACTCGTAGCGCCACCTCAAAAGAGTTACTTGCGATCGTAGTTCAGGATAGCCACCGAGTCAAAGCTGGCTTGCTGCGGTCAAACTCCACCACCCCTTTTGATAATGATGCATATGTAGTTAGTTACGATGTAAGTCTTGCTGAGTACAATTGTACTCACGTTTGCTTATTTTATGTTTTGCGAGAGAGGCGTCGGTCTCGCTTAGTAGTTCCACGTGGACTTGACGTTTAGCTTGTTACCTCAGCTACGATCTTGTGCCTTCTGCAGGATCTGGTAGATAGTCGGGCTTCTCGGCCTTTTTCATTTATAGTTATGCGTACTCGAGACATGATTAGCTTCCGCTTGTGCTTTGACTTGTATGCTCGAGTGTTGGGTCATGAGACCCATGTTTGTAATATCTCGCTCTTGAGCCTAATGAGTAATATTTGAGTCGTAGAGTTATGTTGTGATGCCATGTTGTATCTACGCATATTGAGCATAATGTGTGTATGTTTGAAATGCTTGGTATGTGTGGGATCCGACAAACTAGTTGTTTATCCTTGGCAGCCTCTCATATGGGGAAATGTAGTCTCGTGCTTCTGAGCGATAGTAGTCCACTTCAGCCGGTTCACGAGTCCTGCTAGCCCACACTACTGCTTGGACACTTGGTGGCGGCATGTGTTTCACTTCGTTCCTATGTCCGTCCTTCGGGAAATGTCACGCGGTGTTATTCGAGTCCTGCCTAGCCTGCTACAGCCGGGATACCGAGTCCTGTTAGCCCAATGCTACAGCCCGAATACATACGTTGATGACCGACATGCTCGATGTGATTCATGTATACTGTCCCCATAGGTTAGCGCCGCTTTGGGTTCACGACTAGCCATGTCGGCCCGGGTTCTTTGTCATATGGATGCTAGCGACACTATCATATACGCGAGCCAAAAGACGCAAACGGTCCCGGGCCATGGTAAGGCGACACCCGTGGGAATACCGTGCGTGAGGCCGCAAAGTGATATGATGTGTTACATGCTAGATCGGTGTGACTTAGGATCGGGGTCCTGACAGATCCAAATGATGCCCAATTACAAAGATCTCAAGCCAATGGAAGTCATTGGAAGAATTGTTGCTCATGAGATGTCACTCAAGGATAAGGAGGAACTTCACAACAAATCAAGTGGTGCTTACAAAGCCTCATGTGAAGCCCCCACATCATCAAGTGAGAAAAAAACCTTCAATGGAGAATTGAGCTTAATGGTGAAGAACTTCAACAAATTCTACAAGAGTAGAAGAAAAGAGAGAAGCTCCAAGTTAAGGTCCTACAATGACAAAAGATCTTCTAGTCGAGAGCGTAATTGCTACAATTGTGGAAGACCCGGACACTATTCCAATGAGTGTACGTCACCCTACAAAAGAACAGAAGATTCTCCAAAAAGAAGAAGTAGAAGAGAAGAATCACCACCAAGAGAGAGAAGGAGTAGAGATGATCGTTATGAATGAAGACCCTCACGGAGAAGCAAGTATTCGGAAAGGAAAGACAAGTCATCAAGGAGCTACACAAAATGAAGATATCAAGCTCATGTTGGTGAATGGGTATCCGGCTCCGACTCCGAAAATCACTCCGAGAGAAGCTATCACTCCGACTCCGAATATACTCAAGATGAAGGTGTTGCCGGTCTAGCACTTGTGTCAACCAACTCCTACGACATATTTGATTCACCAAATGAAGGAATTGGAAGATGCTTCATGGCCAAAGGTCCTAAGTTAACACATCCCGAGTATGTTGATTTCAATAGTGATGAAGATGACTTGTTAGGTGATGATGATTTACTTGTTGACAACTCTAGTGATGAATACTATGACGAAACGTCAATTAATCATGCTAATCAAGATAAAACGAATGACAATGATAAGGAGAAGATTGAGATTCTAACTAAAGAACTGAACACTCTTAAGTTAGCTCATGAAACTATCTTAGGAGATCATCGAGAACTTTTAAGGACTCATGAGAAGTTATGCTTTGAAAAGCTCAACCTTGAGCAAGAGCATGAGTTCTTAAAGGCCATCAATGATGATCTTCGCAAGAAAATTTCTTCTTACATTGCCAAGCGTTTACTCTTATCTACTTACATGCCTCAAGTCAAGTCTAGTAAAAAGAACAAGAATGATTCTTCCTCTAGTAATAACAATAATCATGCTAAATCCAATGTTATTGCTTCTAGTAGTTCTCTTGATTCCACTAATGATTCTCTTAGCCAAGTTACACTTGAGCAAGAAAATAGCTTATTGAAGGGAATCATAGAGAAAGGTGTTTACAAGAGCCTTGCCGGGAGTAAGCAATTTGAGGAAATTGTACGCAAGCAAGGAAGGCACCGGAAGAATCAAGGTCTTGGTTTTGAACGAAAGTTCAATGCCAATGGAGTTGAGTGTGAAGAAGATTAATACCCCAAGACGAAGTTTGTTCTCCAACAAGAGAAGTATGATCCTACTTCTTTCAAAGGGACACAAGCTCAAGATGATCTTCCACCAAAAGACCACAAGCAAAAAGGCAGAGACAAGATTCAAGAAGAAATTGATGCATTTGAAGAAGCTCCTAAGGCCTTGGTCAAGTGGGTTCCCAAGACTACATCAAGTTCCACTTCATCAAGTACGACTACAACTCCGAGGATTCCCATCAAGATGATGTGGATCCCGAAGAAGAAGAACTAGAGAGTTCTTGAGGGCGACTCCGCCAACATATTTCACTCATATCATTTTGGCAAGGACAAGTGCAATCAACTTCCACATCTTGCACTAGTTTAAGGAGTCACAAACCCTCTTGTTGGTAAGACAAGGGACAAGGTAACCTAATGCTCTCATAGACATTATCTTGTGTGTGCATCACTCTATGTCTATGGATATCCTTGCTTGTTCCTTGTGGGACTAACCCGTGTAGGTATTGAAAGTGCAACTCACTCCGAAGGATTGCTCCAAATGATCTACATCAACATTGAGCATCCACATCTTCAACACCTACATGAAGTCATCATCAACAAAACCCAAGGTTAGTTTATCCCTCTAAGGGAGGATCTCACATCTAGGGGGAGCTTTACTCTAAGAATTGAGCTAAAGCAACTCTAATGGCGTGAACACAACAATGCATTATGTAAAAGTGGTAACCCCACTTGAGCTTAAACGATGAGTATGACCTATGATCAAATGTTCTCATTTGACTCCTAAGTCAATATGCTCATATATAGATGCCTAGTCATTGACAATTGCTTGATAGATGCTAGAATTGGTTGTGCATGCTTTGCCACATATTTCATTTGCCATTTTATTGTGTGAGCATGTTGGTTGCATATTTGACTCATTCGAGGACATCCACTTGTTGTTTTGATTGATTGTTTTCTTTTCTTTTGCCAAGTGGATGGACAAGAATGCCTAAGAACCTTCTCTAGCTATCTATGCTCTTCTCGTCTCAAACTCTATTCATGCTACATCACAAAATTTGATCAAGTCAGATTCGAACCACTCTGTGTGAGGAGCACTCGGAGTCCCCGATTCGTCATAGGCTTAAACTTCCAAAAATTCTTTGTGCGTTTCGATCCGACCGATTCATCCATTTCGGTCATTGACGGTGTCCTGGACTAGGGGGTACTCACCATGTCATCTCTCGATCTGTTAGATTGGGCCGAGGACCCCCATGGCTGTATACTCATGGGCAGTCCAGGACAATTTGCCGCATACAAGGAAGATTCCACAAGACTTGGCGATCAAGACAAGGACTCCTCCTCCGGCCAGATTCGGCTAGGACTCTTGTTATCCTAGGCCTCTGGTGAATTATATAAACCAAGGCCAGGCTAGTCAATAAAGATATACAACAATCATACCATAGGCTAACTTCTAGGGTTTAGCCTCTACGATCTCGTGGTAGATCAACTCTTGTAATACTCATATTCATCAAGATCAATCAAGCATGAAGTAGGGTATTACCTCCATAGAGAGGGCCCGAACACAGGTAAACATTGTGTCCGCGCCTCCTGTTACCATCCGCCTTAGACGACAGTTCGGGACCCCTAACCGAGATCCGCCGGTTTGACACGAAATTGGTGCTTTCATTGAGAGCTCCGATGTGTGTTCGGCAAAAGGTCGATGGCTCGCTGCAGATCAAGCTGCGACTTGACATCTTCGTCACCAGCTCATTGGTCACCTTGGTTCGACCAAGGACTGCGCCCTACCTCCGATCGTCATGTTCGGATGAGGGCCTTCATCAACATCAGCTCCGATCTCTATCAAGATCATGGAGGAATCATCCAGGGAGCCCGGGGGCTCAACGCCACCATTGCCCTCGGGCGACCGTGCTGTTTTTCTGGACATCGAACTTGTGTCCGCCGCCACCACCTCCTTAAGTGTCGTTTTAACGATTGCTTCGATGGAATTGTGCGGAATTGAGTCTACGACAACCCTTGAAAATTTCATCGAGTTCCGATGGAGGAATCTCTGGCAATCCGCGATATACCGGAGCCCTGTGAAATCTGGACGAGAATCCGGACTAGTTTAGGGCGTGGTGTCCAGCTTCTAGCTCGGACGTCCTTTGTAAGATCCAACCGTTGATCGGCTACGGAATTCTTATATCTACCACCCCTCAAAATTTCAGCTCGATCCGACCGTCCAAACTCCGGGAACCTTCCAATTAGTGCATCACTTTTCGGATCTGTTTTCTGCGCGAAAACAAATCCAACCCGAGTTCGTATTTTTTATGAACGGGATTTCGGACACCCTTTTTGAAGGAAGTTTTGTATGGGGTATTGTGTTTTGTTCCCGAACACATCCCACTAACTTTAAATTTTTTTTGAACATGATCTTCAACATCATGCTGGTGTCAAACCAGTCCGGCAATATTGCTCCACGGTACGCCGACTGCGCTGAACACGCCGTCACTTTGTTGAGCCGAGCTCAACTTCTTCGGATCATCATCTCGGCATGCCGAACAAGTTTTCGGCATCGCAAAGGATAAATAATCACCAACATCGCCACCCCACGGATTACACGGAGCGGGCACACGGGCATCGCCGCACGGTCACTTCATCAAGCCGGCATTGACCACGTCACGACCTGCATCGGTAGGGCCGCACTATTGCTCCTTCAAGCCGGTGTCCATCACGCCGACCTACTTCAACTCATCGGCTGACATCGAGGCTTTGACATATTGGCTGGACCGGGGGCTTCGCCATCTCTTCATCAACCTATACTCCGGAGACTTCGGCGTCACTAGCCGACCAGCTCCGTCACATTAGCTGGACCGAGGGCTTTGCCTCTGCGAGCCAACCTTTGCCAGCATCGACGTGCCGTCGCTTTATCGCCCATCAGGAAATGGGTGTGCGGATCAAGTCCCAATTTTGGGAATCACCTTTCTTCGCATTGCTAAAATAAATAAACCAGGTGATGTTAATCCAAGTATTTTTTGCTTGTTTGGGTTCATTTTTTCCAAGGAATTATTACTCTGGTTTGTCCATCATATGTACACAGGTCTATCAAATGGTGGCCGCATTAACATCGGTCGCATGGTGGTTCGGTTAATTTCCGTATATAGTCCGTGACGCCGCATCCGAACTTCGGACCGACCTGAATTCAGGCTTTATCACGCCTTTACCGCATCACGCCGACGCCTCGCATCGACATTGACTTGGTAGCGGGCCATATTTCTTTTATTACTCACTTTGCATAAATTATTAATTACGCAACGATTTTTTATTATCATTACTATTATCTCCGGTTTGCACTATTTTTTGTGCACAGGAAAATGATCCGGGTTGGGCAGTATCGTCAACTCGGCGTACTAACATACCACGTCACCTCGGCTGGATGGGGGGCTTCATCAACACTTCATTAACCCATGCCGGGGACTTCGGCATCACTATGCCGGCCTGCATTGACCGTGCTATGTCCAACTTCGGAGTGTCGAGCTCTTTGCTCCGCTACCTCGGGATCAGCTTGGGGGATGGAACCTTGTCCTGCACCAAGCTCGAACCGCGTCATCAATACCGAACACATTAACTAGCTAAGTTGCCTTCATGCTCAAAGTTTTAAATTTTTAACTTGTGTTCAGTTCGACCAAGCATTATACTTTTTTGGAAAAAAGTTGCTTGTAAAAAATCTCCTTGTCCAAACTTTGTTTGTGACGCACAAATTCAAATACCCCGTTTACTTGGGGGCTTCCTTTGTGAAGCCTTTCCTCTTGCAAATGATTACACTTGTACGGCTTCGTTCCTTGTTCGTGTATTACGCCACAATATGCACCATGTTGACTTTAGCGATTTGCAAGCTGGGTTGCCTCGGTCCTGTGTTTACCCCTACGTTCCCGATTGTTCGGGTAGGGAGTAAAGGGAGCACCTCCGCGATTGTCACGATCGGGTCATCTGAGCCGGACCTTAGACTGGGTGAAGCCGAAAGCTAGCGCTCTTATTGTTTTCAATTATGGTCGTCACACAACGGAACTCATGATTACAAAAAATCTATTGCACAAGTCTCATAGTAACAATGAGCACCGAAGAAAGGTATCGATGGGGGTACTATTTTCTTCGAAGATGCTTCTTACACTTTGTCAGTAACATAGCATAAGTTCCTGGCGGCGCTTTGTTGTTCTGACCTTATGGTCTGATTGCTCGGTTATTGGAAACACCATCGATATTCTCGGCAATGTGGAGTACATAACACTTTTCGGTCCTTGATCGAAGAGGGAGAAGCCGACGGTCGGTTAAGACGCGTTTAAAGTTCGGGTGAACATTGATATGATATAAGTATTTCGGTACATACAACCATTCTTTTACCCAAGTCACTTGGGGGCTCTTAAGTTTATTTGAGCCGTTTTATAATAAGTGTTTTTCTTCTCAGTCGTTGCAAAGTTTTTATTATTATTATTTTTATTATTTATCACTCCTTTCTTGATGCAAGTGTGTGGTCAATAGCCGGATAGCCTAATTTCTCTCTCAAAGCCGCTAGAGTTTAGTTTGCTAAACTGGCCTAATGAGAAGTACTCCGCCTCCGGGATAGGAGGTTGAAGCCATAGGCTTACCCGCTTGAAGTCTTGAGATAGGATCTGTCATGTTAAAGCACGGCAGAAACACTTTTTTTCTCTAAAGTCCAATTTTCGGATTGGCACCGAACACTTGATCTAGTTCGGACGTCCAGTTTTTACTGACGTTTTTTGGTTTTCCAAGCCTATGGCACTTTTAAACTATTTGTGCATTTCCCGCATAAGTCTCACAGTGCAACGCAGGACACCTTTAGAGATTCGGCAAAAACATTCTCGGATATTGCTATATATGCATCGGTTTCGAATTGTGTCTTCGGACAATAGTTGGGTTGCCCGGCTCCTATGCTTGCCTCCTAAGTTCCGCTTTGTTTGGCTAGGTGTGCAAAGGGAGAACCACTACGATTGTGCTTCCAGCTCGCATGGTTAAGCACCTCAGTGGAGAAAGCCGAAAACCGACTGTCACAATAGGCGTAAACCGGTCAGCGATCCGATGACTATGTTAAATGACGGGCCGTTCATAACATTGGCCGAAGTGTTTACGGCTTGACCTCGGATGTCGCCGAACACTAATCGGGGGCTCATAGCTAGCTTCCTTGGTTTAGAGCTCCCATGACTAAGCGAAAGTTATAAAGCCCGCATATCTTATTGCCTCGTTTCTGCTAACACAACCGCCTCCGGGCATTGAGACGTTGGCTAAGGGTTGTTTTGTTAGTGCGGAAGCACCCTGCGTAGTATCTACCAGGGGGTAGAAGCTGACGATGGGCCACTTTCAACTGATAAACGGTCGCAATGGAGTGAAAATAATGATGTAAAGTACTTGGATACATAGAATCATTACACATAATCTGTGATTTTACTCTGGATATCGATCCTTAATTCGGCCACCCGTGGCCACATTAAGGCTCGGGGGCTACTGGGCTTTGCGCTCATTATTTACAAATATTAAAGGGGCACATCGATCCCCTGATCTGGTGTTGCCAACCGACCAGTGTCTCGGGGGCTACTGCATTGCCAATTTCAATGCAGAAAATTTCAACTGCCAAGTGTTCAGCTTGACCGAACTATGGGCAAACTTGTCTTCGGATAACAATAGGTACAATTTGGACCTATCCGGCATAAAGCTAGATGTATTACGGCAAATTTTCAAGACCCTCTCTCAAGGGCCCGTTCGCCGATCACTATTATCTCTAATATATTACACTGCGTTTCTATTCCTACGTGTGCTACCGAGCTAGGAGTTGATCCTCAGGCCGATTTCGCGCATCGACCTGAGTCTCAAGGGCTACCAGGATCAGCGGTTTCATGTTTTCCTTCAGGTGCATCTCAGGTTTTAGACCGGCACACACCTTGAGGGCTACTAGTTATACATGTTGACAGCTAATAAATTTACACGCATCAGAAATAAAATCCGTAACCAATCAGCCCAAGCTCGAGGTGGTGCACCACCTTGGAGGTTGTCCGGCATAAAGCTCGGATTTGAATGGCTAGCTCCATAGAGGGCATTTCCGGCATTAAGCTCGGCTAAACTCCTTCAACTTTTTTGAACCAAGGTGATCTAGGACACCTCAGATATAGTCCGGCGTTGGAGCTCGGATACAGTCCGGTGTTGGAGCTTGGACACAGTCTGGCGTTGGTGCTTGGCTACAAAGGATACCTCGAATGCAGTCCGGCGTTCGGGTTTGGACGCAAGAGGACACTGCCGCCCGGGAACAACTTCAAACCCGAGGTGTGGCATAAAAATAACAAGGCATTTATAAAGGCCGGAAACTTAAAGGGGCTCCTCGGATACCCGAAGTGTAAACTCGTCGGATGCACTTCGGCGATCCTCAAGATCGAAGATGAGAAGATTTGTTGAACCAGTTTTCAAGACCGACGACCGAAGATGAAGAATAGTTTGAAAGAATCGGGGAGTGTTCCTAACTTGAAGACCGGTTCAGGGGGCTACTGATGGTGTCCTGGACTAGGGGGTACTCACCACGTCATCTCCCAATCTCTTGTATTGGGCTGAGGACCCCCATGGTCGTATACTCATGGACCAGTTCGGACAGCTGCCGCATACAAGGAAGATTCCACAAGACGTGGCGATCAAGACAAGGACTCCTCCCCACCGGCGTATTCGGCTAGGACTCTTGTTATCCTAGGCCTCTGGTGCATTATATAAACCGAGGCCAGGCTAGTCGATATAAACAACAATCATACCATAGGCTAGCTTCTAGGGTTTAGCCACTACGATATCGTGGTAGATCAACTCTTGTAATACTCATATTCATCAAGATCAATCAAGCAGGAAGTAGGGTATTACCTCCATAGAGAGGGCCCGAACCTGGGTAAACTTTGTGTCCCTTGCCTCCTGTTACCATCGATCCTTAGACGCACAGTTCGGGACCCCCTACCCGAGATCCGCCGGATTTGACACCGACAGTCATACCGAGATCACTAAGTCGGTCTAGGTTTTCAATCTCGGTGCAACCGATTTGAACTTTTCGGTCACACCGAGTTGCTGTAACTGCTTGCAGTTATGCATCTCGGTGCCACCGAGTTGTTCCACTCGGTCACACCGACAAGGTCGGGCTATATATACCCACGAGCAAAACTTTGGAAATTTTCTCCTAACTCTTTCGCCCGCGCTCAGCCTGCTCGTCCTCCAGGGTCTCCGGATCGTCCTCCTCGTCGCCAGCTACCTCCTGCCGCTGGTCTCCACCATCGTCAACGGGAATCATCCCTGCCGTTGCTGCCGTAGCGAGTTCATCGCCGAACTAGGGTATGAACTTGATCACTGTGCTATCCTTATCTGATTCCTAGCACATTGTGTTCGTCATGAATCTTGCCACGATTGAAACTATCCTATCCAGTCAAAACACTACATAGATTAGAGATGAATTGAAAATTTAGGGTTAGGTTTCCGCGAAACCATCTCGGACCAACCGAGTTTTGGAACTCAGTACCACCGATTCGGCTAAGGCCATTGCACATGTAACTCTCGGTCTGACCGAGAATTGCAAATCGGTGTGACCGAGTTCAGGACTTTGTGAAACCCTAGCAGTCTCGGTGCCACCGAACTGTGACTCGGTCTGACCAAGTTCACTAGTTTAGGTTCCAAAAGCTACTTCGGTATCACCGAGTTTACAAATCGGTAGATCCGAAATGCTTTATGTGGAAAACTAAAACTAAGTTTTTGACTCATTCTTTTGCAAAAACCTCTGAATTTTGTGATGCTCATCCACTCTATCTCATCTATATCTACTCACAGGGTCTGTTGTCAGTGATTGCAATATGTCTGATCAAAGTGACAGCCAGAACAGGGAAGAGGAGCAGGTTCACATGAGTGAGGGCACTAGTCCCTCTAGCTGCTATGATGAGGGCAGCAGGAGCACCCCAAGCAACCTACCCAAAGCTGCCACCAGGGCCAGAAAGAAGAAAAACTCAGAATCTGAGTTTGAAGACTATGTGGCAGTTGAGGATGAGGCCACTTCCAAGAAGAAAGTGCTCAAGATAGAATATGGCTCAGCTGCAACAACTAATGCCAGGTCTGAAGACCAAAAGGCCAGCAGGAAGACAACCCATGTCTAAAGCCAGAACCTCCACTCAAGCATCTCTGGAAGCTGAACCCAAAGAGGATGCTGCAGAAGGGAAGAAGAGGAAGGAAAAGGTCAAAAAGACCATGGCCAGAGTAATTGGAAAGCCTTCCATGATGGAAGTGGAGGAAGAAGAAGAGGATGCTACACCAGCACCCAAAGCTCAGAAGCTTATGGGTGATGCCATTAAGTCAGGGGCTGCTTCATCAAAGCCCAAAGTAGCACCCAAGACTGCCTCCAAACCCAAGACTGCACCCAATAGGAGTACAAGGAACATTCCAGCTGCTGAGAAGAACAAGGCCCCAGTGCCTGAAACTGTTGCTGAAGAAGAAGATGATGAGACACATGTTTTGAGAAAATTGAAGCCTAAAATTCCAGATCATAATGATGCCCATCCTGTAGCTGAGAACATGAAGATCAGGAAGGACTCAGGATTAAGGCTATGGAGAGAGTCAGATCCATATGCCACCAGAAGGAGAACTGCTGTAGACTACAGGTTCCACACAAAGGAACAGCAGGACTTCTATGAGACAATCCTGCTGGACAAGAAGCCAATAGTGTGTGACATGAGATGGGTCAACTGGGAATACATTAAGGAGAATG
The DNA here is from genome assembly GCA_021605145.1 of Aegilops bicornis. Taxonomy (NCBI): domain Eukaryota; kingdom Viridiplantae; phylum Streptophyta; class Magnoliopsida; order Poales; family Poaceae; genus Aegilops; species Aegilops bicornis. The sequence goes on along the minus strand of CM038674.1, from coordinate 317,167,337 downwards.
AAGAACACTATCCTGGTGTGTATGACAGCTTCAGTGCTTGTGGAGTGGCAGACTTTGTGGGGCAGAAGCTCACAAAGTGGAATGATGAGCTAATAATGCAATTCTACTCCACATCACACTTCTATCCAGATGGCAGGATAGTATGGATGTCTGAAGGTACTAGGTACCAATCATCAATTGAAGAATGGGCTAATCTGATCAATGCAACTAAGGAGGAACAGGATGACTTGGATGTCTATGCCAAAAAGAAGATGGATCACAACACTATGGCACATATGTACAAGGAGATCACATATGCTGCTATAGATTCACACAAGTTTGGATCAGTACATTACCTTCTGTCAAGACTGCCAACCATTAACTGGATCCTCATGCACACTCTCTTGCCCAAGTCAGGTGATCACAACATGATCAGAGGCCATGCAATAAATCTGCTACACTTATTTTATGTGCCACAAAAGTTCAAGGTCATAAGTCCTATAGTTGAAACTATCAAGCGGACAACTGCTGACCAAAAGAGTAGTTGTGGGTATGCCCCACAGATCCAGGAGCTGATTAACTCCAAGATGTGCATTGGCACATACTTGTTGGACAAGGAGCACATGCCTATCTATCCAGACTTTGAGGACAACCAAGTGGTTATGAATGAAGATGAACCATCTTCCGTGCAAGCACAAGCTAAGAAGGAGAAGGCAAGGACTGAGAAGGCTGCCAAGATGCCAACAATGGAAGAGGCATCTCAGTACTTCTTGAAGAGCAAACAGGATCAACTTGGCTACTTGATTGCATCCACTCGAGGATTGAGAAGGGGCTGGCCACCTTGACTCGAAACCAGGAGAGCACGGAGAGGATCATGGAGCGAAGTTCTATGACATGGATGTGAAGGTAATCGAGATCCGATGCATTGTTGAGCAACTTCAGGATGATATGCAGGAGAGGAAGGGCAAGTCAACCACTAAGACTTTTGCCAGAGTGCCTAGAGATCAGAGGTCAGCTGCAGTGCCAGTAACACACACCAGAGCCACTTCATCTGCACCACCTACAGCTTCAGTGCCACCAGCTCCAGCTCCTACTCCACCAGCTCAATCTACATCAACTAATGCCTTCGTCCGTGGCGTTCTGTCTACACCACCACCTGAAGATCAAGCTTGAGAGACGATTTAGTGCTATGCATTTTCTTTGAACTTTTTGGTAACTTGCTGCCAAAGGGGGACAAAAATGTACAGATCATAGGCTTTGAGAGAGAGCGTTGCTTTTTATTCTCTCTTGCTTTGGTGGTTGAACTTTGTTTGCTTGATTGAGATACTTTCTGTCTGTGTGATACTTGGATGATCATGTGTTTGATCATATGCTACGTTAATGCTTGTTGGATGACATTATCCTTTTATCTCTATATGATCATTCACTTTGCTTGGTGACGAGTGCATGTATTCTATTGTTATCATTTTGAGCGCTCCACCAAGATGTATGTGACATGGAAGAGTAACCCATGAGCCTAATTCTTTGTGCATTTGCAACCAAAGCAAATCTTGAACTATGCACAAATTTAGGGGGAGCTCTTGCTTTTCACATACTTCTCAAAGCGACAATGTTTTTCACTCTTATTATCGTTTGTCGAAACTTTGATCTATATGTTGTCATCAATTACCAAACAGGGGGAGATTGAAAGTGCAACTATCCCTGGGTGGTTTTGGTAATTCCTAACAACACATAGCTCATTGAGCTAACATTATTCCAACATAAATATTTCAGGAAAAGCTCAATGAATGGCATGGCATGGATGAGGAAAGTGGATCCCTCAAAATACTAAGGATAAAAGGATTGGCTCAAGCTCAAAGCTCAAGACTCTACATTTTATATTTTAGTGATCCAAGATCACATTGAGTCTATAGGAAAATCCAATACTATGAAGGAGGGATGAGGTGTTGCTTAATGGCTTGCTTGCTCAAAGTGCATACTGATATGCTCCAAAACCCTCAACTACTTTCTCACATCCACATATGACCTAAACCAAAAGTCCAACTCGGCCCCACCGATTCTTTCTATCCGGCGCCACCGAGTTCAGATGTCATAGCCACTGCCACAAACCCTAGGCAAATCGGTCTCACCGATAGGGATCTCGGTCTCGCTGAGATGGGATTGTAATCTCTCTGTTTCCCTTCGTAACATTTCGGTCCCACCGAGATGAGCGATCGGTCCCACCAAGATTGCATTGTAAACTCTCTGTTTCCTTTTTGTAACATTTCGGTCTCACCGAAATGAGCGAATCGGTCCCACCAAGTTTACCTGACCAACTCTCTGGTTAGCTTATTACCAAAATTGGTCCCACCGAGTTTGTGTAATCGGTCTCACCGAGATTACGTTATGCCCTAACCCTAACCATATCGGTCCTACCGAGTTGCATGTCGATCCTACCGAAAATCCTAATGGTCACTAGATTTGCTGAATCGGTCCGACCGAGTTTCTCAATTCGGTCTCACCGAGTTTGGTAAGTTGTGTGTAACGATTAGATTTTGTGTGGAGCTATATATACCCCTCCACCCACTCTTCATTCGAGGAGAGAGCCATCAGAATGAACCTACACTTCCAATACACATTTTCTAAGAGAGAACCACCTACCCTTGTGTTGAGGCCAATCTATTCCATTCCTACCATATGAATCTTGATCTCTATCCTTCCCCAAGTTGCTTTCCACTCAAATCTTCTTTCCACCCAATCCAAATCCTGTGAGAGAGAGTTGAGTGTTGGGGAGACTATCATTTGAAGCACAAGAGCAAGGAGTTCATCATCAACACACCATTTGTTAGTTCTTGGAGAGTGGTGTCTCCTAGATTGGCTAGGTGTCACTTGGGAGCCTCCAACAAGATTGTGGAGTTGAACCAAGGAGTTTGTAAGGGCAAGGAGATCGCCTACTTCGTGAAGATCTACCGCTAGTGAGGCAAGTCCTTCGTGGGCAACGGCCATGGTGGGATAGACAAGGTTGCTTCTTCGTGAACCCTTCGTGGGTGGAGCCCTCCGTGGACTCGCACAACCTTACCCTTCGTGGGTTGAAGTCTCCATCAACGTGGATGTACGATAGCACAACCTATCGGAACCACGACAAAAACATCCATGTCTTCAATTGCGTTTGAATTCTCCAAACCCTTCCTTTTACATTCTTGCAAGTTGCATGCTTTACTTTCCGCTGCTCATATACTCTTTGTATGCTTGCTTGAATTGTGTTAAGATTGCTTGACTTGTGCTAAGATAGATAAAATCTGCCGAAGACTAAAATTGGGAAAAGGAAAGTTTTTATTTGGTCAAGTAGTCTAATCACCCCCCTCTAGACATACTTTCGATCCTACAAAAGTGCATTATCATGTTTTTATCTAAGCGGCAAGGTTAAGTTGTTTCAACATGCATGAAAATGTTACAAATGGATAGATTGGATTTTTCTGATCATTTTTCATATATAATTTATCTTATTTTGAGTTATAGATAATTTTCTATGATTTTTAGAAGTTTAGGACTTTTTCTGAATTTCTTGAATAAGAATAAATCCAAAAAAGACATTACTACGTCAGCATTGCACCAGCACTGCGTCAGCAGGTCAACCATGGCTGACCAGGTCAAACCTGATGACCGGGTCCCAAAGGTCATTAACACACTGCTAACTGGGAGTTAATCCCGTGTTGACTGGGATTTGACCCGCTACGGGGCCCACTTTCAGTGGCTTAAGGGCGGCTAATCAGTAGGATTAGCCCCTAATTGCCGTGCCACGTCGGCGTGGTTACGCCGGCGATGACCCGACATGGCGGCGACGCCGGCCGACCGTTTCCGGCTATGGCTGGTCACGCGGTTAGGTGCGTTGGAGAGCCCGTGGTGCGGGGCAACCAGTGGTGGTCGTGGGGATGCCGGGGTTGGCGTGTAGCGGCGATGGCAATGAGCTCAGACGGCAGCGGGGCTCGGTGATATGCATGGGTGGCGCTGCAGGGTGCAAGCGGGCAAGGGGAGGCGCTAGTGAGGCTCAGCGCTGGGCGGCAAGCTCGGTGGACACGCACCCGTGACCAAATGGTCACCGGAGAGTCCTCGGCGGCGAGCTCAGGCGGCGGTGCATCTTTGGCCTCTACGAGAACGGTACGATGGAGAGCAAACAGGAGGGGGATTAGGGGAAAGGCTCGGGTGCTCACGGTGATCACGTAGAGGTGGTCAGCGAGCTCGGGGAGGCAGCGAGTCGAGCGCGGGGTCACCGGCGATCTCGGGGCCTGAAGGTTGAAGAAGAGGTCGAGGAAGCTGTTGTGGGGCGCATCTGGTCGTGTGGCTTAGCGGAGACGGCGTATAGGTCGACGGCGGATCTTTCTGCCCTAGTGGGGAGGCTAGGCGAGCTCGGTGGGCACGGTTGTAGCAAGCAGCGGCGACGACAGCGTCCGGCTGTGGCGGTGCAGAGGCGAGGGAGGGAGCAGGGGAGGAGTGGGGGTGTCAGCAGGATCGGGACGGCTCTGTGGCGTTCACCCACGCATCTAGAGGCTTGGCGGCAAGCAGGAGGAGGCGTGGCGCGTTGCACGCGCGTGCACTGTCCCGCCTCTGCCTACTAGCAGAAGTTAGGGATGACTGGCACCAGGCCAGGTGGGCTGGGCAAGCGCAGGTGAGTCCCAGGTAAGCATTCTCTCTCTCTCTCTGGTTTTTCTATTTATTTATGTTTTCTATTTTCTGTAGGTTTGTGGCTTTTCTAAAAATACCTAGGCACTTTCAAAAATCACCAAACTGCTCATGCCCACTGTATAAAATATAACCAACATGGAACATTTCAGTTTAGGATTATTTGGACATTTAAATTATTTTATAGCATTTAAATGCCCAAATGCAATTAGCATATGATTTAATCCAGTGACCTTAGGATGACCTAGAAAATTGTGCACCATTTTTGTCAGAGGTTTAAGACCAAGGCAAAGATAATGAACATTTTAGAAGGGCATTTGAGGTTCATTGAAAATAATTTTAGTAAACCCTAGTTGGTTTCAGGGGGTGCTGGGGGTTTCTGTCATCCCCATTTCAAGTTTCTGAGAAATTTAAACATGATGCACACATGAAGGTCTAGCCTAGTGCAAACCAAAACTAGGGATGTGACAACTCACCCCTACTAAACAAGTATCTCGTCCCGAGATTCAGGCATAGGGTAAGATGAAGGGGGGACGCAACTAACACAATCTTCACGATCCAGGTTGCAGTTCATAAAGGCGTTGATTCAATCACCATCTTTGTCTCATCGTCTTGCTCTGAGAACTCCAGCCAACATTACAATGAGAGGAAAAGGAAACTGGAAGGATCGATCTTCTCGAAGATTGAACAACTCAGGATCAACTCACGGAATGAGACATAGCAACATCTCTCGAGTTGAGACACGAAGCACACATCTAGAGGGATGGAGTGGAGCAGATGGCGAGGGTTCACTAGGTAGAGAACAATTCCACACCTAAGAGGATGGTGAACGGTTGTCAACGTACGAGGATTTGAGTCGCCATGATACCATAATGAGACACCCTAGAGAAGGATGACTCGTAGAATTATCCCTTAAGTGGAAAAAAGAATTACTTTTGATTCAGAGATCAATAAAATTCTCTATACCAGCCTAGGGAAAATCTCGAGCAATCGTTTGACGGATTTCGAAAGAATGACATACCCTGACTACAATGGATGATGTGGACTACATTGTTGAATAAAACATAACGGATCATCTCTACTTATCATCGGAAATGGATGGAACCCGTGGTAGGATGGCACAACGCGGTGCAAGATGGGAATAAAGGCAAATCTTTGGGAATGATTCTAGTAACTGGGGACAAACCCAACAGTAGAGAGTGAGCCCACTATTTGGAAAGGTTATAACATACCCGAGGAAACTAAGAGCACAAGGATCCCTAAGGAGCTACTTCTAGAGTAAGTCGCACGAAATCCTCATGGAGAAGATAGTCAAATAGCTCAATCAAGATACTACAATGATAGATCTTCCGGCTAGGTGTGTCAGCCAGAACATCAACCTTGTAGGGGCCTACATCATAGATCTTGGAGAAGTTCCAACCGTCATATCTGCCTGAGATTCAGATCTGGTTGGTAACAGGATATTCCAGACTCATCGAGTCTAGAAGAAGTTGAAAGTTTGCAACACAAATCGACGAGATGGCGTTTCGATATTCTCGGGAAATGGACTATGGTAGTAAGCTCCAAAACATGAGTTGGTTCTACTAAACACATGTGAACATGATGTCCCAGACAAGCATGACCACATAGTAGTCTTACAATGAAACACTACCGAGTCCTAGTTGGGAACCATCATCAAGGATATCGAAGTCCTTGCATAAGTCATATGATTAGCTGTTATGAAGAAACTTCTTCTCCCTGAACAAATCAGCCAGTGGCTTGGTGTGCTAGGGAATACATATGGAATAGAGGTAATTAATCTACCAAACCACATAATACTTCGCACATGCATGACTGACTTGGGACGATTCCAGGGGAAGAAAAACTAACTTTCTCAAATTCACGGCGGCAACTTGCATCGAATGCACATGAATGAGAGGGAGTCACTTCTTTCATCCAACATGAAGACAATGCTTATAAAAGTTTCCAACACTAGTTTAATGTTCAACATGATTCATGGAGGAGACAAATTGTTGCCGATGGACTCAATAGCAACTCATCGGACTTTCCATATCACTGGACTCCCACAATTATGTGAACGCGGTGATAGCATTGATCGGACCAAAAGATGTAGTGGTGTATGCTCGAGGTATCTACCACGAGTAAGACAACATTACGAACATGTTGGTTCCGATTTGACTTGACGATAGCCCATACTCAAGTCAAAATTTTGACAAGACAATAGATCCAACAACTAATCACGAGGACCATTTGGTGAAGATATCATCTTTCTTCAACACACAAACAAACACAAAGATATCCCTTCAGAAAGAACCAAATTCGGCAGCTTTTTATCTTCCAACTTTCCAAGTTGTTGTTTAGCTTAACCAACTAGCTCAGGGGTATCCAACACAGATTCTTGGATAATGGGTGGTTTATAAGAAACCAACTTGATCATGAACTCAACATAGCGGTCAGGTGACAACCTGGTTATACTTCCGAGAAGATATACGAAAAATCACGAACCACTGATATGTCACTAAGCTCGAGAACAATCTTGCTTTTCAGGGCAAGATGATATGATCAAATAAGCAAGGATTGACACTATCGTAACTCATTGATCGAAAAGTGCACCAGAAATAAGGACTAGGTAGCACGATAAACCTTAGGGTGATGATTCAATAATCAACACGCTAAGGATAAGATTATTGTCCATTAACTACCGAGCAACACAGTTGCTAGGAGTATTGATTTCACACATCACGATTCACTTGTCGGCATTCTAGTTACAACAACACGGAACCGAGGAATGAACAATGATGGCAAGAAGTATCACTAAATCAAGAATTCATAAGGGGTGGTGCAATTCTCCTGACATTCTTGATAATAAAGAAGGTGACACTCCACGGTAGAACAGAGCAAAAGCTAGATTGGCATTTTGATCTGCGGATTACAACTGCTTTGCCCAATCCTAGAAATGGATAAGGTACTGGAGTTTGCTTCTCCTAGTCATTCTGGAATAGAATGTCATGACGGACCACAAGAATAATAGGCATCGATGAGCACGAATGCACACATACTCCTGACTATCAATTGATAGACGAAGGTCAGAAACAACTAAGGAGGGACAACTCAAGGAACATACGATTTTACGAGTTGTGGGTGCATAGATTAGCATGTCGAATGAGTTCAACATATTTCTTCCGGATAAAGCATGCAGAAAGGTAGAAGCTGGCGAGTCACAACATAGAATCGAGAACTCATCAAGAGCACCCTGGTTGTGATCTTTCGGTTAAACGAGGAACTTCTGCCATAAGTAGTTCATGGTATTTGGAAGAAGGAAATACCATGGACCTCGAGGACTATCGCAAAGGTTACTAGTATCCTAAAGGAACTTGCAAACACTACCAACACGAGGTAAGTAGAGTGAATCTTGGGTCAACAACCCGTGAGTAGAATACCTACTACTATATGGCATCACGGGATGCTTTGAGAATGGTGGCTAGAATCATCACACTGGGAACACAAAACATGACTAGATTACTAGGTGACTCCCTAAGACACCTAGGGTCATAATAATAGCTCCAACATATATGTCGAGGCAACAGAGTACCTCAACTCACCGATTAGTGTGATTAATCTGGCCCAAATGGACATCAGGAACATGGAGGAATGATTGCAAGTGCATCAGACTATCTAGAAACCTGGGATGACTCGGACAGCATAACGGCTATAACTGCTCAAAAGATTTGAGACATCCTGCAAAATGGTGGCATGACCACTCAGCATCACAATATCAAGGTTCTGAGGCTAGCTATGAACATACGGAAATAGTAGAAACTGAACTGAGACTTGAATCCATCAATCCTATAAGTCTATGGATTAGTAACACGTCATCCTGATTGATAGATGAGAATGCCTAGTTCTTAATCCCCGTAGAAAAGAAGAGGTTGACTCGGATCGAGGAAGGGCATAAGGTATAAGGAGTAAAAAGAGCCTTACGTTCCCATCCACAATCAATTCCCTTATATAACTAAAGAATTTCTAGACTCAACTTCGACCAGTTTGGCTTGGTAATCCTACAGGAAGTCAGGCTCTGATACCAAAGGTGTCAGGACCCCGATCCTATGCCACATCGATCTAGCATGTAACACATCATATCACTTTGTGGCCTCATGCACGGTATTCCCACGGGTGTCACCTTACGGCGGGGACCGTTTACGCCTTTTGGCTCACGTATATGATAGTGTCGCTCGCATCCATATGACAGAACCCGGGCCGACATGACTAGTCGTGAACCCAAAGTGGCACTAACTTACGGGACAGGCATACATGACCCGACCTCGAACGTGTCGGTCATCACCGTGTGAATCCGGGTTGTAGCAGCTGCGCTAACAGGACTCGGAGAACCCAGGCTGTAGCAGGCTAGCAGGACTCCGGAAGTCACCGCGTGATGTTTCCCTGAAGGGACAGACACAAGAACGAAGTGGGACACATGTCGGCCAGTCTAGGTGTTCGGACTAGTAATGGCAGGCTAGCAGGACTCAGGTAAACCGGGCTGTAGCAGACTACCATGGCTCAGTGGAAGCACCAGACTACATTTCCCCATAAGCGAGGCTACCAAGGATAAACAACTAGGTTGTTGGATCCCACACATACCAAGCATTTCAATCATGCACACAATATGCTCGATATGTGTAAATACAACATGGCATCACAGCAAAACTCTAAGACTCAAAGTATTTATTCAATAGGCTCCGAGGAGCGAGATATTACAAACATGGGTCTCATGACCCAACATCCAGAGCATACAAGTCAAAGCACATGCGGAAGCTTAACATGTCTGAGTACAGACATCGACAAATGAAAAAGGCCGAGAAGCCTTACTATCTACCAGATCCTGCCGAGGGCACAAGATCATAGCTGAGGTATCAAACTAAACGTCGAAGTCCACACGGAACTACTAGCGAGACCAAGTCTCTCTGCAAAAACATAAATTAAGCAAACGTGAGTACAAATGTACCCAAAGAAGACTTACATCGAACTAACTACATATGCATCGGTATCAACAAAGGGGTGGTGGAGTTTAACCGCAGCAAGCCAGCTTTGACTCGGTGGCTATCCTAAACTACATTTGCAAGTAACTCTTTTGAGGTGACGCACACGAGTCCACATATTCACCATATCAATACACCACTATGGATCCGCCTCCGTCTCCTCACGAGAACGCCATCCATAGCACTCACGCTTATTTGCGCATTTTAGAGTATCCACTTTCACTTGTCTATGAACTGTTATAGGCAACCCAGAAGTCCTTTATCATGGACGCGACTATTCAATAATGATGCTAACCTGCAGGGTGTACTTCTTCACACACGCTCTAACCACTTACCGCCGTTGACACGACATGTACTCGGCAACCTTCAAGCGGAAGCCCAATGAGGGTGTCGGCCACGGCCTACGTAAATACTCAAGTCTCTATTCAGGTTTATCGCCTATTCAGGTTCCATCTGCAGGAGTCCGCCGAGGTTTCAACATGCGGCCCCGAACAATGTGTGTGGTTCCGCGACACCAAGCAGGCGCCCAAAGATACCCGGCCACATGCCTACCGCATCACAGCCCACCTCAGTCTTTGCTGCAAGACGGCCTCCAAAGATACTACAAACACCAAAAACTACTTGCAACTCCTGGACAGAGGACAAGGGTGGTTAAGAAGCCGAGAGGGTTCGATTTACCGAAACCCAATGTGTGGTAGTAACTGTTCATGGATCACAAACACAAAACTCAGTTCCTGAGGACGGTTTCAATGGGAAAACCCACCATGTACTCCTACATGGCCTCTCACCGCTACGTTTACGAAATCATGTTCACACACTTAGCTCACACGCAGCAGGACCCAACTCTAAGCAGTAGCAGGCATGACAAACAAACATGAATGAGTAGGCACATCAGGGCTCAAACAACTCCTACTCATGCTAGTGGGTTTCATCTATTAACTGTGGCAATGACAGGTGATGCAGAGGAAAGGGGTTCAACTACCGCAACATGTAACAGTTGAATCGTTGTTGTCCTAGTGCAGTAGAAGAGAGAAGAAGCGAGAGAGTGTGATTGTATCGGAATGAACAAGGGGGTTTTGCTTGCCTGGCACTTCTGAAGATGATATAGCTCTTCATCGGTGTCATCGAACTCATCGTCGGAACATACGTCTCACCGAGGGGAAACAACCACTGGCAAACACAAAAAGAACACAATCAATGCAATGCATGATATGATGCATAATCATGACATGTCGATATGCTATGATTTGAGCTAAGGCAGCTAAGAACAGAAGGGTTTGAGTTGATTTGAACCAAAGGTTCAAATTCAAATTCAAACTAAGAACTCAAACTCCTACTCATGCTAGTGCATTATCATATTTTGATCTAAACAGCAAGGTTAATTTGTTTAAACATGCATGAAAATGGTACAGATGGTTAGATTGGATTTTTACGATCATTTTTCATATATAATTTATCTTATTTGGAGTTATAGAAAATTTTCCTTGATTTTTAGAAGTTTAGGTCTTTTTACGAATTTCACGAATAAGAATAAATCCAGAAAAAGGCATTATCGCGTCGACAAGATTGCGCCAAAGATCGCGTCAGCAGGTCAACCGTGGCTGACCAGGTCAAACTTGACGACCGGGTCCCACATGTCATTGACACACTGCTAACTAGGAGTTAATCCCGTGTTGACTGGGATTTGACATTCTTGAGGCCCACTGTCGATGGTGAAGGGCGACTAATCGGTAGGATTGGCCCCTGATGGCCGTGCCACATCGGCGTGGTTATGCCGGCGATGACCCGACGCGGCGGCGACGCTGGCCAGCCATTTTCGGCCATGGCTGGTCGCGCGGTTAGGTGCCTTGGAGAGCCCGTGGTGCGGGGCATCGATGGTGGTCATGGCGATGCCAGGGACGGCGTGTAGCGGCGGCGGCAACGAGCTCAGGCGGCGGCGGGGCTCAGTGATGTGCGCGGGTGGTGCTGCGGGGTGCAAGCGGGCAAGGGGAGGTGCTAGCAAGGCTCAGCGCTGGGAGCCAAGCTCGATGGACACGCACCCGAGACCAAATGGTCACCGGAGCATCGGCGGCGGAGAGCTCAGGCGGCGGTGCATCTTTGGCCTCTACGAGAATGGTGCTACGGCGAGCAAACGGGAGCGGGATTAGGGGGCGTCGTGGTTCTAAGTCTGACAGTAATGTAGGGGGGTAGGAATGGAGAGGCAAGATCCTAGCTATGGAGTAGTTGTATACGCATGAGTTTTACGAGTTCAAGCCCTTCTCGAAGGAAGTAATAGCCCTACGTCTCGGAGCCCGGAGGCGTTCGACTGGATTATGCGTGTATGAATTACAGGGGTGCGAACCCTTGACACTGAGGAAGGGGGTGGCTTATATAGAGTTCGCCAGACCACTCCGGCCCTCAGTTATGCAGGGTTGAAGGTACATTAAGGTCGGGCGTTACTGGTAACGCCACAAATAAAGTGTTATGATGACCATAAAAGCTACTTAATGAATGACCGTTAGCGTGTGGAGTGACTTTAGATCTGCTGGCTGTCGAGTGGTTGGCTTCATGGTCGAGTGTCTTCGAGTCTGTCGAGTGGAACACTTCTGAGTCGATTGAAAGGTGATTCTTCTAGAGACGTCCTTCGGGAGGGTATCTTAGACAGGCCCATGACCCTACCCTAGGTACATAACTTCATCAGGGAGGAAAGGCTCGGGTGCTCATAGTGATCACGTAGAGGTGGTCAGCGAGCTCGGGGAGGCGGCGAGTCGAGCGCGGGGTCGCCGGCGATCTCGGGGCCCAAAGGTTGAAGAAGAGGTCGAGGAAGCCGTTGTGCGGCACATCCGGTCGCGTGGCTCAGCGGAAACAGCGTAGAGGTCGATGGCGGATCTTTCCGCCATGGTGGGGAGGCTAGGCAAGCTCTGTGGGCGCGGTGGCAGCAAGCGGCAGCGACGGCAGCGTCCGGCTGCGGCGATGCAGAGGCGAGGGAGGGAGCAAGGGAGGAGTGTGGGTGTCAGCAGGATCCGGACCGCTCTAGGGCTTTCACCCACGCGTCCAGAGGCTCGGCGGCAAGCAGGAGGAGGCGCGGCGCCTTGCGCGTGCGTGCGCTATCCCGCCTCTGCCTACTGGCAGAGGTTAGGGATGAGTGGCACTAGGCCAGGTGGGTTGGGCCAGCACAGGTGAGGCCCAGGTAAGCATTCTCTCTCTCTCTCTGGTTTTTCTATTTATTTATGTTTTCTATTTTCTGTAGGTTTGTGGCTTTTCTAAAAATACCTAGGCACTTTCAAAAATCACCAAACTGCTCATGCCCACTATATAAAATATAACCAACATGGAACATTTCAGTTTAGGATTATTTGGACATTTAAATTATTTTATAGCATTTAAATGCCCAAATGCAATTAGCATATGATTTAATCCAGTGACCTTAGGATGACCTAAAAAATTGTGCACCATTTTTGTCAGAGGTTTAAGACCAAGGCAAAGATAATGAACATTTTAGAAGGGCATTTGAGGTTCATTGAAAATAATTTTAGTAAACCCTAGTTGGTTTCGAGGGGTCTGGGGGTTTCATCATCCCCATTTCAAGTTTCTGAGAAATTTAAACATGATGCACACATGAAGGTCTAGCCTAGTGCAAACCAAAACTAGGGATGTGACAACTCACCCCTACTAAACAAGTATCTCGTCCCGAGATTCAGGCATAGGGTAAGATGAAGGGGGGACGCAACTAACACAATCTTCACGATCCAGGTTGCAGTTCATAAAGGCGTTGATTCAATCACCATCTTTGTCTCATCGTCTTGCTCTGAGAACTCCAGCCAACATTACAATGAGAGGAAAAGGAAACTCTGGAAGGATCGATCTTCTCGAAGATTGAACAACTCAGGATCAACTCACGGAATGAGACATAGCAACATCTCTCGAGTTGAGACACGAAGCACACATCTAGAGGGATGGAGTGGAACAGATGACGAGGGTTCACTAGGTAGAGAACAATTCCACACCTAAGAGGATGGTGAACGGTTGTCAACGTACGAGGATTTGAGTCGCCATGATACCATAATGAGACACCCTAGAGAAGGATGACTCGTAGAATTATCCCTTAAGTGGAAAAAGAATTACTTTTGATTCAGAGATCAATAAAATTCTCTATACCAGCCTAGGGAAAATCTCGAGCAATCGTTTGACGGATTTCGAAAGAATGACATACCCTGACTACAATGGATGATGTGGACTACATTGTTGAATAAAACATAACGGATCATCTCTACTTATCATCGGAAATGGATGGAACCCGTGGTAGGATGGCACAACGGCGGTGCAAGATGGGAATAAAGGCAAATGCTGGGAAAGATTCTAGTAACTGGGGAGAAACCCAACAGTAGAGAGTGAGCCCACTATTTGGAAAGGTTATAACATAACTGAGGAAACCGAGAGCACAAGGATCCCTAAGGAGCAACTTCTAGAATAAGTCGCATGAAATCCTCATGGAGAAGATAGTCAAATAGCTCAATCAAGATACTACAATGATAGATCTTCCGGCTAGGTGTGTCAGCCAGAACATCAACCTTGTAGGGGCCTACATCATAGATCTTGGAGAAGTTCCAACCGTCATATCTGCCTGAGATTCAGATCTGGTTGGTAACAGGATATTCCAGACTCATCGAGTCTAGAAGAAGTTGAAAGTTTGCAACACAAATCGACGAGATGGCGTTTCGATATTCTCGGGAAATGGACTATGGTAGTAAGCTCCAAAACATGAGTTGGTTCTACTAAACACATGTGAACATGATGTCCTGCATAAGCATGACCACATAGTAGTCTTACAATGAAACACTACCGAGTCCTAGTTGGGAACCATCATCAAGGATATCGAAGTCCTTGCATAAGTCATATGATTAGCTGTTATGAAGAAACTTCTTCTCCCTGAACAAATCAGCCAGTGGCTTGGTGTGCTAGGGAATACATATGGAATAGAGGTAATTAATCTACCAAACCACATAATACTTCGCACATGCATGACTGACTTGGGACGATTCCAGGGGAAGAAAAACTAACTTTCTCAAATTCACGGCGGCAACTTGCATCGAATGCACATGAATGAGAGGGAGTCACTTCTTTCATCCAACATGAAGACAATGCTTATAAAAGTTTCCAACACTAGTTTAATGTTCAACATGATTCATGGAGGAGACAAATTGTTGCTGATGGACTCAATAGCAACTCATCGGACTTTCCATATCACTGGACTCCCACAATTATGTGAACGCGGTGATAGCATTGATCGGACCAAAAGATGTAGTGGTGTATGCTCGAGGTATCTACCACGAGTAAGACAACATTACGAACATGTTGGTTCTGATTTGACTTGACGATAGCCCATACTCAAGTCAAAATTTTGACAAGACAATAGATCCAACAACTAATCACGAGGACCATTTGGTGAAGATATCATCTTTCTTCAACACACAAACAAACACAAAGATATCCCTCGTAAAGAACCAAATTCGGCAGCTTTTTATCTTCCAACTTTCCAAGTTGTTGTTTAGCTTAACCAACTAGCTCAGGGGTATCCAACACAGATTCTTGGATAATGGGTGGTTTATAAGAAACCAACTTGATCATGAACTCAACATAGCGGTCAGGTGACAACCTGGTTATACTTCCAGAAGATATACGAAAAATCACGAACCAGCGATATGTCACTAAGCTCGAGAACAATCTTGCTTTTCGGGGCAAGATGATATGATCAAATAAGCAAGGATTGACACTATCGTAACTCATTGATCGAAAAGTGCACCAGAAATAAGGACTAGGTAGCACGATAAACCTTAGGGTGATGATTCAATAATCAACACGCTAAGGATAAGATTATTGTCCATTAACTACCGAGCAACACAGTTGCTAGGAGTATTGATTTCACACATCACGATTCACTTGTCGGCATTCTAGTTACAACAACACGGAACCGAGGAATGAACAATGATGGCAAGAAGTATCACTAAATCAAGAATTCATAAGGGGTGGTGCAATTCTCCTGACATTCTTGATAATAAAGAAGGTGACACTCCACGGTAGAACAGAGCAAAAGCTAGATTGGCATTTTGATCTGCGGATTACAACTGCTTTGCCCAATCCTAGAAATGGATAAGGTACTGGAGTTTGCTTCTCCTAGTCATTCTGGAATAGAATGTCATGACGGACCACAAGAATAATAGGCATCGATGAGCACGAATGCACACATACTCCTGACTATCAATTGATAGACGAAGGTCAGAAACAACTAAGGAGGGACAACTCAAGGAACATACGATTTTCTGAGTTGTGGGTGCATAGATTAGCATGTCGAATGAGTTCAACATATTTCTTCCGGATAAAGCATGCAGAAAGGTAGAACTGGCAGAGTCACAACATAGAATCGAGAACTCATCAAGAGCACCCTGGTTGTGATCTTTCGGTTAAACGAGGAACTTCTGCCATAAGTAGTTCATGGTATTTGGAAGAAGGAAATACCATGGACCTCGAGGACTATCGCAAAGGTTACTAGTATCCTAAAGGAACTTGCAAACACTACCAACACGAGGTAAGTAGAGTGAATCTTGGGTCAACAACCCAGGAGTAGAATACCTACTACTATATGGCATCACGGGATGCTTTCGAGAATGGTGGCTAGAATCATCACACTGGGAACACAAAACATGACTAGATTACTAGGTGACTCCGTAAAACACCTAGGGTCATAATAATAGCTCCAACATATATGTCGAGGCAACAGAGTACCTCAACTCACCGATTAGTGTGATTAATCTAGCCCAAATGGACATCAGGAACATGGAGGAATGATTGCAAGTGCATCAGACTATCTAGAAACCTGGGATGACTCGGACAGCATAACGGCTGTAACTGCTCAAAAGATTTGAGACATCCTGCAAAATGGTGGCATGACCACTCAGCATCACAATATCAAGGTTCTGAGGCTAGCTATGAACATACGGAAATAGTAGAAACTGAACTGAGACTTGAATCCATCAATCCTATAAGTCTATGGATTAGTAACACGTCATCCTGATTGATAGATGAGAAGGCCTAGTTCTTAATCCCCGTAGAAAAGAAGAGGTTGACTCAGATCAGAAGGGCATAAGGTATAAGGAGTAAAAAGAGCCTTACGTTCCCATCCACAATCAATTCCCTTATATAACTAAAGAATTTCTAGACTCAACTTCGACCAGTTTGGCTTGGTAATCCTATGTGAAGTCAGGCTCTGATACCAAAGGTGTCAGGACCCCGATCCTATGCCACATCGATCTAGCATGTAACACATCATATCACTTTGTGGCCTCATGCACGGTATTCCCACGGGTGTCACCTTACCTGGCCGGGGACCGTTTGCGCCTTTTGGCTCACGTATATGATAGTGTCGCTCGCATCCATATGACAGAGAACCCGGGCCGACATGACTAGTCGTGAACCCAAAGTGGCACTAACTTACGGGGACAGGCATACATGACCCAGCCTCGAACGTGTCGGTCATCACCGTGTGAATCCGGGTTGTAGCAGCTGCGCTAACAGGACTCGGAGAACCCAGGCTGTAGCAGGCTAGCAGGACTCCGGAAGTCACCGCGTGATGTTTCCCTGAAGGGACAGACACAAGAACGAAGTGGGACACATGTCGGCCAGTCTAGGTGTTCCGGACTAGTAGTAACTGGGCTAGCAGGACTCAGGTAAACCGGGCTGTAGCAGACTACCATGGCTCAGTGGAAGCACCAGACTACATTTCCCCATAAGCGAGGCTACCAAGGATAAACAACTAGGTTGTTGGATCCCACACATACCAAGCATTTCAATCATGCACACAATATGCTCGATATGTGTAAATACAACATGGCATCACAAAGAAAACTCTACGACTCAAAGTATTTATTCAATAGGCTCCGAGGAGCGAGATATTACAAACATGGGTCTCATGACCCAACATTCAGAGCATACAAGTCAAAGCACATGCGGAAGCTTAACATGTCTGAGTACAGACATCGACAAATGAAAAAGGCCGAGAAGCCTTACTATCTACCAGATCCTGCCGAGGGCACAAGATCATAGCTGAGGTATCAAACTAAACGTCGAAGTCCACACGGAACTACTAGCGAGACTGAAGTCTCTCTGCAAAAACATAAATTAAGCAAACGTGAGTACAAATGTACCCAGCAAGACTTACATCAGAACTAACTACATATGCATCAGTATCAACAAAGGGGTGGTGGAGTTTAACTGCAGCAAGCCAGCTTTGACTCGGTGGCTATCCTAAACTACGACTGCAAGTAACTCTTTTGAGGTGACGCACACGAGTCCACATATTCACCATATCAATACACCACTATGGATCCGCTCCCGTCTCCCTATGAGAACGCCATCCATAGCACTCACGCTTATTTGCGCATTTTAGAGTATCCACTTTCACTTGTCTATGAACTGTTATAGGCAACCCAGAAGTCCTTTACCGCGGACGCGACTATTCGAATAATGATGCTAACCCTGCAGGGGTGTACTTCTTCACACACGCTCTAACCACTTACCGCCGTTGACACGACATGTACTCGGCAACCTTCAAGCGGAAGCCCAATGAGGGTGTCGGCCACGGCCTACGTAAATACTCAAGTCTCTATTCCAGGTTTATCGCCTATTCAGGTTCCATCTGCAGGGAGTCCGGCCGAGGTTTCAACATGCGGCCCCGAACAATGTGTACAGGGTTCCGCGACACCAAACGGGCGCCCAGCATACCCGGCCACATGCCTACCGCATCACAGCCCACCCTCAGTTGCTGCAAGACGGCCTCCAAAGATACTACAAACACCAGAAACTACTTGCAACTCCTGGACAGAGGACAAGGGTGGTTAAGAAGCCGAGAGGGTTCGAGTTACCGAAACCCAATGTGTGGTAGTAACTGTTCATGGATCACAAACACAGAACTTAGTTCCTGAGGACGGTTTGAATGGGACAACCCACCATGTACTCCTACATGGCCTCTCACCGCCATTGCCATTTAAATCATGTTCACACACTTAGCTCACATGCAGCAGGACCCAACTCTAAGCAGTAGCAGGCATGACAAACAAACATGAATGAGTAGGCACATCAGGGCTCAAACAACTCCTACTCATGCTAGTGGGTTTCATCTATTAACTGTGGCAATGACAGGTCATGCAGAGGAAAGGGGTTCAACTACCGCAACATGTAACAGTTGAATCGTTTTTGTCCTAATGCAGTAAAAGAGAGAAGAAGCGAGAGAGTGTGATTGTATCGGAATGAACAAGGGGGTTTTGCTTGCCTGGCACTTCTGAAGATGATATAGCTCTTCATCGGTGTCATCGAACTCATCGTCGGAACATACGTCTACCGAGGGGAAACAACCACTGGCAAACACAAAAAGAACACAATCAATGCAATGCATGATATGATGCATAATCATGACATGTCGATATGCTATGATTTGAGCTAAGGCAGCTAAGAACAGAAGGGTTTGAGTTGATTTGAACCAAAGGTTCAAATTCAAATTCAAACTAAGAACTCAAACTCCTACTCATGCTAGTGCATTATCATATTTTGATCTAAACAGCAAGGTTAATTTGTTTAAACATGCATGAAAATGGTACAGATGGTTAGATTGGATTTTTCTGATCATTTTTCATATATAATTTATCTTATTTGGAGTTATAGAAAATTTTCCTTGATTTTTAGAAGTTTAGGTCTTTTTCTGAATTTCCTGAATAAGAATAAATCCAGAAAAAGGCATTACTGCGTCAGCATTGCGCCAGCACTGCGTCAGCAGGTCAACCGTGGCTGACCAGGTCAAACTTGATGACCGGGTCCCACATGTCATTGACACACTGCTAACTAGGAGTTAATCCCGTGTTGACTGGGATTTGACCCGCTGCGGGGCCCACTGTCAGTGGCTGAAGGGCAGCTAATCGGTAGGATTGGCCCCTGATGGCCGTGCCACATCGGCGTGGTTATGCCGGCGATGACCCGACGCGGCGGCGACGCTGGCCAGCCATTTTCGGCCATGGCTGGTCGCGCGGTTAGGTGCCTTGGAGAGCCCGTGGTGCGGGGCATCCAGTGGTGGTCATGGCGATGCCAGGGACGGCGTGTAGCGGCGGCGGCAACGAGCTCAGGCGGCGGCGGGGCTCAGTGATGTGCGCGGGTGGTGCTGCGGGGTGCAAGTGGGCAAGGGGAGGCGCTAGCAAGGCTCAGCGCTGGGAGCCAAGCTCGATGGACACGCACCCGAGACCAAATGGTCACCGGAGCATCGGCGGCGGCGAGCTCAGGCGGCGGTGCATCTTTGGCCTCTACGAGAATGGTGCTACGGCGAGCAAACGGGAGCGGGATTAGGGGGCGTCGTGGTTCTAAGTCCGACAAGAATGTAGGGGGTAGGAATGGAGAGGCAAGATCCTAGCTATGGAGTAGTTGTATACGCATGAGTTTTACGAGTTCAAGCCCTTCTCGAAGGAAGTAATAGCCCCACGTCTCGGAGCCCGGAGGCGTTCAATCGATTATGCGTGTATGAATTACGAAGTGCGAACCCTTGACACCGAGGAAGGGGTGGCTTATATAGAGTTCGCGGACCACTCCGCCCTCGCTTATGCAGGTTGAAGGTACATTAAGGTCGGGCGTTCATCGGTAACGCCACAAATAAAGTGTTATGATGACCATAAAAGCTACTTAATGAATGACCGTTAGCGTGTGGAGTGACTTTAGATCTGGCTGGCCGAAAGTGGTTGGCTTCATGGTCGAGTGTCTTCGAGTCTGCCGAGTGGAACACTTCTGAGTCGATTGAAAGGTGATTCTTCTAGAGACGTCCTTCGGGAGGGTATCTTAGACAGGCCCATGACCCTACCCTAGGTACATAACTTCATCAGGGAGGAAAGGCTCGGGTGCTCAGAGTGATCACGTAGAGGTGGTCAGCGAGCTCGGGGAGGCGGCGAGTCGAGCGCGGGGTCGCCGGCGATCTCGGGGCCCAAAGGTTGAAGAAGAGGTCGAGGAAGCCGTTGCCAGCGGGCGCATCCGTCGCGTGGCTCAGCGGAAACAGCGAGAGGTCGATGGCGGATCTTTCCGCCATGGTGGGGAGGCTAGGCGAGCTCTGTGGGCGCGGAGGTAGCAAGCGGCAGGGACGGCAGCGTCCGCTGCGGCGGTGCAGAGGCGAGGGAGGGAGCAGGGGAGGAGTGTGGGTGTCAGCAGGATAGGGACGGCTCTAGGGCGTTCACCCACGCGTCCAGAGGCTCGGCGGCAAGCAGGAGGAGGCGCGGCGCCTTGCGCGTGCGTGCGCTATCCCGCCTCTGCCTACTGGCAGAGGTTAGGGATGAGTGGCACTAGGCCAGGTGGGTTGGGCCAGCACAGGTGAGGCCCAGGTAAGCATTCTCTCTCTCTCTCTGGTTTTTCTATTTATTTATGTTTTCTATTTTCTGTAGGTTTGTGGATTTTCTAAAAATACCTAGGCACTTTCAAAAATCACCAAACTGCTCATGCCCACTTAATAGAATATAACCAACATGGAACATTTCAGTTTAGGATTATTTGGACATTTAAATTATTTTATAGCATTAAAATGCCGAAATGCAATTAACATATGATTTAATCCAGTGACCTTAGGATGACCTAGAAAATTATGCATCATTTTCGTCATAGGTTTAAGACCAAGGCAAAGATGATGAACATTTTAGAAGGGCATTCCAGGTTCATTGAAAATAATTTTAGTAAACCCTAGTTGGTTTCAGGGGGTGCTGGGGGTTTCTGTCATCCCCATTTCAAGTTTCTGAGAAATTTAAACATGATGCACACATGAAGGGCTAGCCTAGTGCAAACCAGAACTAGGGATGTGACAGAAGGGTCGGCTTTGTAGCGCGGCAGATTGAGGAAGTCGACGGCCGGGTCGACGTTCTCCGTGTAGAAATAAGATTTCTGCCACAGTTTGACCGACAGTGACAGCTTGATGGCGGGGAAGGCGTTCCTCACTGATGGACGGTGCACCGCGACGAAGGTGCCGCATTGGGCCGCCTTCTTCTTGGCGGAGGTGCCCAGCGTGGTGTAGAAGAACGCTCCCCACAGCTTGATGGTGGGGAGGATGCCGAGGTAGCCCTCGCATATCGTGATGAAGGCTGAGAGCAAAGTCATGGTGTTGGGCGTCAGATGGTTCGGGTGGGGATGATAGAAGTTGAGGAAGGAGCGGAGGAACCCGCTCGCCGGTAGGCCGAAGCCGCGAAGGAAGTGCGAGCGGAAGATAACCCGCTCGCCTCCTTGTGGCACCGACGAGATCTCCTTCGCCGGCAGCATGCGCACCTTGACGAAGCCCGCGCCGGGCAGCCACCGTGTGGCGCGGAGGAAGGTGAGGTGGTCGTCGATTACGACCGAGCCGTCCCAATCCCCTCCCCGCTCGCACGCCATGGAAACCGAGCTCGATGGAGAAGTGGCGCGGCAGCGGGGGCAATGGACGCGGCGGGGCAAGAAGCTCCGGGACGGAGAGGGTCGACGGTGATGAGCTGCGGCAACGCCTCGGTGGAGCAAAGAGGTGCGGCAGCAGCAATAAGAAGAGGAGGACAAATATGGTAGAGGGATAGGCGGGCGCGCGTGCTCCGCCGCTCCCCTTCCTCCCCCTATTTATAGCCCCTGAGCTGCGAAGCCGAGGGGGCGGGACGTGGGATCGGGGGATTAACTGCGCCCACGCCCGCACGACCCCGCGATTATTGCACGAGTTACTACACGCAGTAACCCCGCACGGAATCGCAACCGTCTACCTGAGCCGCAGCGGATCTGCTCGCACGCCGAGGCGCGGTAGTGGCGGGCCCGGCTTCTTTGTCGCGTCCACCGCGTGGGCGGCAGGTGGCCCGCGGGCTGGCACCGCGTGGCATGCTTACCACCGGCGGCGGGCCTGTAGGCTTAGCAAGAACGCCACCAGGTTCCCGCCTTGACGTTTCGAAATTATCAGATGAGCCCGCCTGGTCATGGCCGGCTCCCAGCTGGCGACATGCCAGGAGTCGGACAAAGCATTCAGCAAGAGCGCTCGGAGAAGGAAACTGCTGAGGCTTCTGGACTTGTCAGCCACGACACCTCACCAGCTTCAGGGACTACTGTCGGAGTAATGGGCCATGGGTAGCCTAACCCGAGCCCCTGAGCATTTCAAGACATTGGGCCGGCTGCGCCCCTCAAGCATCCAGAGTGAAGCGCCGCCTTCTGGTGGCCGGCTGGCTCAAGCGGCCGGCTGCCAGAAGGTATCCAAGCACCAGAAGACGGCACCAAGATGGGCCAACTCCTAGAAGGCGGCCTCCAGAGAGGCCGGCTCCTAGTAGGCGACCCACGATGACCTCAAAGTCTGCACCCCCATTAGGAAGACAAGACAGGATGTGGCTATAGTGTAGCCCATCACCCCCATATCCAAGGCACGGCATGGCCACAGTGCCCCGTACATGCGGAGATTTCCGCATGGCGTGGCACAGTTGCCACTCCACCCCTGACGTCACCCCTATCAGGTGGAGCCCTGCTCCCACGACGGCCTGTCAGTACAGCCTGCAGGCGGCGGGCCCTATCGGGCAGCGAGAGACCGGAGGGCGGTAGAGCTCAACCAGTCGGACCCAAGGGAGGCCGGCTTCTAGCAGGAGGCCCGCTCCTCCCTCGGTGTCCGTGTGCCATTAACCAGACGAGACACGGAGTGGCTACAGTGATCTCCCACCAGACGGCGGGACTGTAGCCACGCCCCCCGACCAAGCAGGCGTCATTAGCCTTACGGCTACAGTAACAAGCCGCCGACCAGACCCACAAGCGGCGGGGGCGGCCTGTCGGCTCCGCACCAGACCAGTCGGCGAGGCCCACTAGGCGGCGGGCCCCAGCTGCTGGCGGAGAAGCCGGCGACCAGAGACATTGACAGCTTGGGCCAACACCTCGCCAGATTACCATTGTACCCCTAGGGGTAGGCCTATATAAACCCCCCGGGGCACCCATGCAAAGGGTTCCCAACCTGTTAGACCTAGACTCATACATAGAGAGAGGAGATAGTTAGCCCTGCTTTCTCCTACCTCTAGCATACAGCTCAAGGAGCACCATTGTACTCACTAGTGCCTTAGTGATCATGCGGAGACCCTGCAGAGTAGGACTAGGGGTGTTGTCTCCTAGGAGAGCCCCGAGCCTGGGTGAAGTACGCCGGCGTTCGTGTCTACGCCTCATCCCGCTTCCGGGCACCGGCGACGTTCTACTTGCTCCCACCATGATAAGCTATCCCTTGGCATATGTCGCACCCAACCCCCGACAGCATGGCGAAGTGAACTACATTACTGACTCTAGTAAACCCTTTGAGTGTTGGTCACATGGCGATGTGAAATATGGGTGTTAATCACATGGTGATGTAATCTATTCGTGTTAAATCACATGGTGATGTGAACTAGATTATTGACTCTAGTGCAAGTGGGAGACTGAAGGAAATATGCCCTAGAGGCAATAATAAAGTTGTTATTTATATTTCCTTATATCATGATAAATGTTTATCATTCATGCTAGAATTGTATTAACCGGAAACTTAGTACATGTGTGGATACATAGACAAACAGAGTGTCACTAGTATGCCTCTACTTGACTAGCTCGTTGAATCAAAGATGGTTAAGTTTCCTATGCATAGACATGAGTTGTCATTTGATTAACGGGATCACATCATTAGAGAATGATGTGATTGACTTGATCCATTCCATTAGCTTACCATTTGATCATTTAGTATATTGCTATTGCTTTCTTCATGACTTATACATGTTCCTATGACTATGAGATTATGCAACTCCCGAATACCGGAGGAAGACTTTGTGTGCTACCAAACGTCACAACGTAACTGGGTGATTATAAAGGTGCTCTACAGGTGTCTCGGATGGTACTTGTTGAGTTTGCATAGATCAAGATTTGGATTTGTCACTCCGATTGTCGGAGAGGTATCTCTGGGCCCTCTCGATAATGCACATCACTATAAGCCTTGCAAGCAATGTAACTAATGAGTTAGTTGCGGGATGATGCATTACGTAACGAGTAAAGAGACTTGCCGTGAATTTAGATTGAACTAGGTATTGAGATGACGATGATCGAATCTCGGGCAAGTAACATACCGATGACAAAGGGAACAACGTATATTGTTATGCAGTTTGACCGATAAAGATCTTTGTAGAATATGTAGGAGCCAATATGAGCATCAAGGTTCCACTGTTGGTTATTGACCGGAGATGAGTCTCGGTCATGTCTACATAGTTTTCAAACCCGTAGGGTCCACACGCTTAACGTTCGGTGATGATCGGTATTATGAGTTTATGTGTTTTGATGTACCGAAGGTTGTTCGGAGTTCCGGATGAGATCAGGGACATGACGAGTGTCGAAATGTTTGAGACATAAAGACCGATATATTGGAAGGCTATATTTGGACATCGGAAATGTTTTGAGTGATTCGGGTATTTATCGGAGTACCGGAGAGTTCGGGAATTCACCGAGGAGTATATGGGCCTTATTGGGCTTTAGGGGAGAGAGCGAGGGGCTGCCTAGGGCAGGTCGCGTGCCCCCCAAGGCCTAGTCCGAATTGGACAAGGGGAGGGGCGGCGCCCCCTCCTTCCTTCTCTTCTCTCTTCCTCTTCCTTCTCTCCTACTCCTATTACTTGGAAAGGGGGGAATCCTACTCCCGGTGGGAGTAGGACTCCCCAGGGCGCGCCATAGTAGAGGGCCAACCCTCCCCTCCTCCACTCCGTTATATACGGGGGAGGGGGCACCCCATAGAAACACAAATTGATCAGTGATCTCTTAGCCGTGTGCGTTTCCCCCCTCCACCATAATCCACATCGGTCATATCATCGTAGTGCTTAGGCGAAGCCCTGTGCCGGTAGCTTCATCATCACCGTCATCACACCATCGTGCTGATAAAGGTCTCCCTCGAAGCTCTACTGGATCGTGAGTTCATGGGACGTCACCGAGCTGAATGTGTGCAGATCGCGGAGGTGTCGTACATTCGGTACTAGGATCGGTCGATCATGAAGACGTACGACTACAGCAACCGCGTTGTCATAACGCTTCCGCTTACGGTCTACAGGGTACATGGACAACACTTTCCCCTCTCGTTGCTATGCATCACCATGATCTTGCGTGTGCGTAGGATTTTTTTGAAATTACTACGTTCCCCAACAGCTGTCACTACTATCAAAACTATGAAACTACTTTGCTACTGATCACTTTGCTGCAGATAATTAATACCCATGTGTGGTTGAATTGACAACTCAGCTGATAAAACCTTCAAATATTCTTTGGCTCCCCTTGTGTCGAATCTATAAATTTGGTTTAAATACTTTACCCTCGAAAACTGTTGCGATCCCCTATACTTGTGGGTTATCAAGACCATTTTCTGGCGCTGTTGCCAGGAAGCATAGCTATATTTGTTTAGTCACTTGGGATTATTATCATATTATCACTTTGAAGAATCCGAAGGATCCTAAGCCTAAGCTATTTCCCTCAAGTATGAGGGGAGGTAAGAAACTGCCATCCAGTTCTCCTTTAGATTCACCTTCTGTTATGAGTAAACTTGCAACACCACCACATGCTATTAATTCTGATATGTCGCAAGTTATTGATGATGCTACTTCTACTATGAATGATGCTTATGATGATGCTCGTACCTTGCTTGATAATGATGATGTGCCACTTGGCGATTTTCTTGATGAACAAATTGCTAGAGTTATACAACATGATGTTGTTGAATCTAATGATGAGCTTGAAACTAAATCTCGTGAAACACCTGCTAGAACTAGCCTTCCTAGATATGAATTGCCTAAGGTACCGGAAGGTTATGTTATGAGTGAAGAAGCAACTAGACATATTCTTGCTTGCAATGATAGAGATGATCTAGAGAAATTATTATGCAAGTATAAAGAAAAATCTCTGAATGCTAGAATGAAATGTGATCCTAAGTTTGCTACTTCACCTATCTGTATTGCTGATAAGGATTATGAATTCTTTGTCTACCCAGAGTTAATTACTTTGGTTGAATATGATCCTTTCCATGGTTATGAAACTGAAACTGTGTGGCACATCTTACTAAGTTGAATGATATAGCCACCCTTTTTACTCATGATGAGAAAACTTGCTATTACTTTGTTCTCAAGTTATTTCCTTTCTCATTAGAAGGAGATGCTAAAGCTTGGTACAATACTCTTGCTCCTGGTTGTGTGCGTAGTCCCCAGGATATGATTTATTACTTCTCTGAAAAATATTTTCCTGCTCATATGAAACAAGCTGCCTTACAGGAAATATTTAAATTTGTGCAAACTAAAGAAGAGAGTCTCCCACAAGCTTGGGGGAGGCTTTGCCAGCTACTTACGGCTTTGCCTGATCATCCTCTTAAGAAAAATTAAATACTTGATATCTTCTATAATGGACTAATCGATGCTTCTAGCAACTTCCTAGATAGTTGTGTTGGTTGTGTTTTCAGGGAACGAACTGTTGGACAAGCTGAAGAATTATTAAATAACATATTGAAAAATTATGATGATTGGACTACTCCTGAACCACCGCCTAAACCCACTCCGAAGAGGAGGGGTATATTATATCTCAGTCCCGAAGATATGCAAGAGGCAAAGAAATCTATGAAGGAAAAAAGGTATTAAAGCTAAGGATGTTAAAAATTTACCTCCTATTGAAGAAATACATGGCTTAATGCACCACCAATGCCTAAGGTGGTAGAGGTAAATTCTCTTATGAAGTTCAATGAAAATTATAATCCTCACAATATGCATCCAAGTCAATGCCTTTATGAGTTTTAAAATTATATTAGAAAACAAGATCACTTCAATGCAAATGTTGAAACAATTGAAATATAATTCTGATATGATTGCTCGCTTGAGTAACTTGTTATTTAGAATATCAAATGATGTTAGAGGTGTTGGAAAACATGCTTCTATGGTTCAAACTCAGTTGGAACAAGTTGCTAAATCACAAAGAGAATTACTTGATGAAATGAATCATAATATGCATGACTTTGTTGTTAGAGTTGCAACTAGAGGAGGTAAAATGACTCAGGAACCACATTATCCTGAGGGACACCCAAAAAGAATTGAACAAGATTCACAAAGAAATAACACTAGTGCACCTAGTCCTTCTAAAAAGAAAAATAAAAAGAAAAATGATAGGACTTTGCACACTTCTAGTGAACCTGAAATAGAAAAACCTCCTGATAATGAAAAAGATAATGATGAGGTTCATGAAGACACTCAACCAAATAATGGAAAAGAACCAGACAATGATGTTGAGGTAGAACCACCTGTTGATCTTGATAACCCACAACCTAAGAATAAAAGATATGATAAAAGAGACTTCATTGCTAGGAAACACGGTAAAGATAGAGAACCGTGGGTCCAAATACCTATGCCTTTTCCACCCAAGTAGACTAAAAGGAAAGATGATGAAGAATTTGAACACTTTGCTGAATTGTTGAGGCCAGTCTTTTTGCGTACTCGCTTGACTGACATCTTGAAAATGCCTCCTTATGCAAAATACATGTAAGACATCATCACTAATAAGGGAAAAATACCGAAAGCTGAAATCTCCACTATGCTTGCTAATTATACTTTTAAAGATGGAGTACCTAAAAAACTTGGAGATCCGGGAGTACCAACTATACCTTGCTGTATCAAAAAGAATTATGTGAAAACTGCTTTGTGTGATTTAGGAGCTGGCATTAGTGTTATGCCTTTCTCTTTATATCAAAGACTTGATTTGAATAAACTCACACCTACTGAAATATCTTTGCAAATGGCTGACAAATCAACAGCCATACCTATCGGTATCTGTGAGGATGTCCCCGTTGTTATTGCTAATGTTACTATTTTGACTGACTTTGTTATACTTGAGATGCCCGAGGACGACACCATGTCGATTATCCATGGTAGACCCTTCTTGCATACTGCAGGGGCTGTTATTGATTGCAATAAAAGCTGTGGCACCCCAGCTCAGAGCAACCGGTTTACCATGCATTGCCAGCCTAGAGACCATGTCTTCGGGCAACACACAACATCTTGGTACAGAAAACAACCGCTTTATTGATGCTAGTGGATCATAGTTCATATTAAAATAGGTGGCGAGGCAAGCGGCACACATGGTGCGGCTGAACAACATGTACATTACTTAGTGAACATAAAGGGGCCTCGATCATAACAACTACATGGCAGCGGAACGCCGTCGTAGCAGAACTCCATAGCACAGGGACACCGATGTGCACACGATCTAGACTCGGACAACACTCCTTTCCAACGAGACTTTCCTGAAAGCTGGCATGACACGCCAGGTCAGTACATTGAATTTACTTACAAGCTCAAAACAAACATAAACATAATGACAAGCAATATCATGATATTTAACCAATTGCTTTACTAATGCAACAGCTTATCATACATGGAGTGATCATGATCTTGTGATATAAGTCCCTCGGACTTGCTTAACAAACGGTGATCGCTCTCGGATCACAAACGGACCAACCTCGTGGTCTTTGATCGGGTTACCTCGTAACCAAATGGTGATCTTACCGAGATCACAAACGGACCAACAACTTGATCTCCATCAACACAATGTTTTCCTAAACATCATCTTCTCAATGGTGCAAAGTTCATATCTTAGTGTGAAAAATTAATTAAACGTTGACCCATGGTGTGACCTACTTTCGAGCATCTCCGTAACCGTGGACTCGGCTATCGATAGATTTAATACACTCTGCAGAGGTAGCGCACTGTACCCACACCATGGAACCCATGGCTACGCACTCCCATTTGGGTGGACCAACGGCGTTCCAACGAAACCCCTCCATTGCCATGACACTCTCCCGGCCACTCCGACTCAATCCCCACTAGGCTAGTTCGGGTGGCCCCTTGTCTACCAAAGAAACCAACGACCACCATCGTGGCAAAACATAAACGGTCCCAAATGGGGACAAGGTACCATAATAAAAACAACGGGCACACAAGGTTATGTCTGCTTATCGGGCCAGGGTACCGCACGCCCATAACCTTCCCTCATTGGAGGCACCGACCAGAGGCATGACAATGGACCGAATAAAGGCCTTCCCATAAAGGCGAATGTGGCTGCACTGGGAAAACTAGATCCAGTGGCACCATGACTCGATCAACGATATGTTCAAGTTGAGTTATTATCAGGTTCAACTTAAGCTGAAAGTAACCGGTGTCATGATATGCCATGAAAATGCATCACAAACATATGCAGCATATATCAATGGAAATAACTGGGTCAGCCATATCCATACTAAGCATAGACATCAACAGCTCATAACACCCCTCTGGTTATGATTTATCATCACTTTAAACCGAATCTTTACTTAGCAAATTTATCATTTATCCCATTTAAGGAAATAACTAAAAAATAATTACTTATATCCATAACCATATTACTTCTTCATAACCAATATTACTTCTAGTTAATTAACCAACTAAATTAGCTTAAAACTTCTGTAAACTAAACATATCAACTCAAACAAGCAACCAACATAATATAAATAGTATTCTAGTGATTTAAATGCATGGATTAAACTATTAATTCAAGTTGAAAAATCACAAATATTGTAATGGAACCTTGAAAATGTTGATGTGGCTTGCCTTAGTGCAGACGAGGTTCACAATCCTCCTGGTGATCCCCAAGACAAGCTTCACTTTCTGAAAACAATTATAAACACAAAAAGAAAACATTAAGAACCCTTCTGAAATTCACCAAAAAATCTAGACAGCAGAGAAAATCTCATTTTTGGTGAGCTGCTAGATTTCCGCATAAAGAACACAATGCAAAAAGAATCAATTCATTTGAACTTATGGTTACAAAGTTTTGGTTGTTTGAAGCTCTCTGGATAAAATTGAATTTTGAATTTAAATAAACATAACTTGGGGGTGACATCGAAGGCATAACCTCGTGGGCGCCACCACTCGTACCTCTTCGAGCACGTACAGAGTGGCTGACTAGCGGGCCCTGCAAGTCAGGTGAGAGGGAGGGGGAGAGGGAAACAGAGGGCGGCGAGGCTCCGCCGGAGCACACGCCGGCGAGGAGGGCTCCTTGGCCAGAACTAGAGGGAGGGATCGAAAGAGGAGACGGAGGCGCACCTACCCGTACCCGTAGGTTAGCTAGGGGTGGTCGGACGACGTCAGAAACGGCCTCTCCAGCGGCGACAGAAAGCAGAGGTCGCCGGAGTTGGAGACGATGACGACTAGAGGCAGCACCAGGGGCTCCAACCGGGCGAAACGGCACCACCAAGGTACGACGGAGGCCCTGGAAGGGTGGCCCGAGCCTGGGAGGGGCTGGAGCTGCAGAGACGACCCGAGGGGATCGCCGGCGAGCTCGAGCTCGGGGACGGCGGCCCGCGGCCTGCCCGGCCAGGCTACGGCTTTCTACGAGTTGGTGGAGTGTGTGTGAGGAGTGGATGATGCTCTAGGACGCTAGAGAGAGCTCTATTTATCGCCAAGCGATGAGAGGGGCTCGGACTCCGCCAGAGGACACCTGGACACGGTGCCCGGCGATGAACGGCACCAATGAACAAGGGGGAAGGCAACGTAGCTCACGCGGGCACTGTGGGCGAGCGGAGACGAGCACATGAGCGAGGGGGTGGCGACGAACACAGTGCGCAGCGCACTGTTGGGTTGGCCGGATCGCGCCCGTGCTCGCTGCGGCGAGCTCTGGCGTCGGCGAGCGCAGGAGAGAGTTATGAAGGTCGGGACGATGATCGGGGCGAAGTTTGACAAGGTTTGGCAGGCGGGGAAGCGATCACACGAGCAACAGAGGCACGGGCGCGACGCTGAGTGCATCGGCCGTATGCCAGCACGCCTAGACGAACGCGGTCAGCGCGTGAACTCTGACCTCAGACCGAGCTAAGCCTAAACTTCATGTCTGGCGTGTAGCCCATGGTAGATTGAGAAGTTACCACACTTTGGTTTGAGCTCAGGCGCAGTAACATGGATTTCAACTTCCTGGTAAGTTTTTGGATAGTAACTTTGAGAGCTTACTGTGGTCAAAATACTGAGAGTTGGGAGCTGGGCTTTGGAGGTTAGCAATCATCTACTAAGGTGATGATGCACAAGAAAATTCAGCCACAATTGAGCAAGTAAAATGGTAGTTGTTGTAGAAACTACCATTTCTGTCCAGAACAGAAAATATTTTTTGCAGCAAAAATATTCCAAAAGGTGATGAAATATTTTTTCTCAGGAAGGTGCCCTAGGGTTCAAAGAATATTTGGGAATTTTCTCAGATTTTTGTGGGAAAGAAAAATTGGGGTTGCTTTGGAACACAAGGGGCTAGTTAGGGTTTTAGAGAGAAAATGATTATTTTTCATTAGAGAAAAATATTCATAATATTATTTTGAGATGGATCAGAGAAGAAATGATGGCTTAGGGAGATAAATAAGTCACTTGGGTGAAATTCAAGGGAGTACCCAAGTGTTTAAGTCCATCTGAAGTGATTCAAAATTTCAAATTCAAATCCAAACCAACTGAAAATCAGGCAAAAAGAAGATGGCAAAAACCAGGCTGTCACGAACCTCCCCCACTTAGGATGATTCTCGTCCTCGAGATTTGGTTGTTTGGAAAAACCATTCTGGATAATGTGTCTTTAGAAATTCTTCTTGTTCCCAAGTCGATTCTGCCTCTGTGTGATGCTCCCGCTGAACTTTGTTAACATTCCTTGCTTTACTAGGAGTGACCCTTTCCATCTGATCCAAAATTCTGACCGTTCTCTCTTCATATGTTAAATCCTTTGCCAACTCTATTTCTGTCATAGCAGTCTTTTTCTCAGGCGGCGATATGCATCGCCTCAACTGTGAAACATGAAACACATTGTGCACTTCCGACAATTCTGGGGGTAGTTCCAACTAAAATGCAACAGTGCCCACTCTGGACATAACTGGGAATGGACCAATAAATCTGGGTGCCAACTTTCCACGAGTCTGGAATCTCTTGACTCCTTTCATAGGAGTGAATAAGAGGTATACGTGTTCTCCGGGTTCAAAACTGATATGTCGGTTCTTTGCATCATAATAACTCTTCTGTCGAGATTTGGCCAATTGCAATCTGTCTCGGATTTCCTTGACTTGCTTCTCAGCTTCTATCATGAGATCCGTTCCGAAAATACGGCTATCTCTAGTTTGCGACCAATTTAAAGGAGTGCGGCGCTTACAGCCATACAGAGCTTCATACGGTGACATCTTTAGACTAGTGTGGAAGCTGTTGTTGTATGAGAACTCGGCATACGACAGGCAGTATTCCCATTTATGCCCTTGGGCCAAAGCGCAGGCTCGTAGCATATTTTCGAGTATTTGGTTTACCCGCTCAGTCTGTCCATCAGTCTGAGGATCATAAGTGGTACTATATTTTAGCGTTGTCCCCAAAGCTTGGTGGAGACGTGACCAGAAAGCGGAGGTAAAAAGTGACCCCTGGTCAGAAGTGATTGTTCGAGGCACTCCATGCAGACTGACTATTCTGGATTCATACAGTTGCGCGAGTTGATCGGCTCGATATGTGTTTCTGATAGGGATAAAGTGAGCAACCTTGGTTAAGGTGTCCACTATGACCCAAACTGCATCATTGCCTCGCTGAGTTTTAGGTAGCCCTGTGACAAAATCTATGCAGACATCATCCCATTTCCATTGTGAAACTGGCAATGGTTGGAGAAGTCCGGTTGGCTTTTGATGTTCTGCCTTCACCTTGTTGCATATGTCGCAACAGGCCGCAAAATAGGCAATGTCTTTCTTCATTCCATCCCACCAGAATATTTGCCGAAGGTCTTCATACATTTTAGTACCTCTAGGGTGAATAGAATACGAAGATTCGTGTGCTTCCGACAGGATTTTCTTCCTTCAATCCGCTTGACTAGGTACACAAATCCTTCCACGGAATCGGAGGGTACCATGTTGATCCTTAGAAAAGTCTGAAGTTTGTCTTGCTAACATACTCTTGGCACGTTTCTGCAGGACGGTGTCACCTGGCTGGGCCTTGCGGGTCTCTTCCTCAAGTGTAGGTACAACTTCCATAATATTAGCAAGACCAGCATCAACTATGACCAGGTTGAGCTGAGCAATCTCCTCTTGAAGTTCACGAGGCAAGGATTCCATTATGGTATTCAGGCTGACAGGCTTTCGGCTGAGTGCATCATCAACCACGTTGGCCTTACCCGGGTGGTAATTTATTCCAAGATTATAGTCCTTGACTAACTCAAGCCATCTTCATTGACGGAGATTTAAATTTCGCTGAGTAAAAATATACTTGAGACTTTTGTGGTCGGTAGAAATTTGGCACCTATTCCGTGGGGTCGTAGCTATCGCGATGCATATGCTGCCACCTTTCCATCTTGCATAAGTACGCATCCAAGACCCAGTTCGGAGGCATCATAGTACACATCAAAGCTGTGGTAGATGTCTGGAAGAGTCAACACAGGTGCTGTTGTCAGCCGGATTTTTAGCTCATTGAAACTTTTCTCACAGTCCTCAGTCCATTCAAACTTCTTATCTTTCTTGAGCAGCTCTGTCATGGGTTTAGCAATCATGGAAAATCCTTCAATGAAACGATGGTAGTAGCCGGCTAATACAAGAAAACTCCGGATTTGTGATACGGTTGTGGGTGCCAACCAATCGAGCACATCCTTTACTTTGCTCGGGTCCATGGCTATACCTTCTGCGGATAGCACATGTCCAAGAAATCCAACTCACTTGAGCCAAAACTCGCATTTACTGAATTTGGCGTATAGTTGATGGTCACGGAGTCATTTTAACACAGCTCTGAGGTGTTCTTTGTGCTCTTCTTCACTTTTTGAGTATATAAGTATGTCATCGATGAAGACCACCACGAATTTATCGAGGAAGTCCATGAATACTTTATTCATCATATGAATGAAGATGGCAGGGGCATTGGTGAGACCAAAGGACATAACTGTATATTCATAAAGACCGTACCGAGTAGTGAATGCGGTCTTAGGAATATCTTCCTTTTTAATCTTGAGTTGATGATATCCTGTCCTTAAATCAATTTTGGAGAATACCTTGGCCCCACTGAGCTGATCAAACAAGTCATCAATCCTAGGCAGTGGATATTTATTTTTGATGGTGACATCATTCAGCTGACGGTAATCCACACACATGCGGAGATTGCCATCCTTTTTATCCACGAAGATAGCAGGTGATCCCCATGGTGAAGAGTTGGGACGGATATATCCTTTCTGGAACATTTCATCAAGCTGTTTCTTTAGCTCCACTAATTCTGATGAAGGCATCCGGTAATACTTCTTGTATAACGGTGCGGTTCCAGGCACAAGATCTATTGCAAACTCAAGCTCTCGATCGGGTGGCATGACTGGCAGTTCTTCTGGAAATATATTAGGAAACTCACTGACCACAGGAATTAATTCCAACTCACCAGCCACAGCGGTGAAGACCATTTCTTTCTTGGGTATGCTCCTGCGAGCATAGAATTTGGTAGTCTGCCCCTCTTGACTGGTCAAAGTGACTTCTCGGGTCGCGCAATTTATGCATACTTGATATTGGGTCAACCAATTCATTCCCAAAATAATGTCCAACTTTACAAACTCAATGATTATCAAGGAAGTTGGAAAATGGGCTCCATTAATATTGATTTCTAGATTACAACAGACCAGATTGCTCCTGATCAAAGATCCCGGGGATTGTACCAGCATATTCTTGCCCAAAAGCGAACACGGAAATATGTTTTGGGCAACAAAACTCCGTGAAATAAAAGAGCGGGAAGCCCTAGAGTCAAATAAAATTACTGCAGGTATGTTATTAACAGAAAACATACCAATGACGACTTTGGGGTTTGCTTGGGCTTCGTCTGCGGAGAGATGATGAACGTGCCCAGTGACGTTTTGCTGGGTAGGGTATGACTCCATAAAGTTGACTTGTGTCCTGAATAGAGCATTTTCCTTGCCGTTCTTGGGACACTGTCTGGCATAATGTCCGGTTTGCCCACAACTGAAGCAAGAATTGTTGTGCTAGCACTCTTCTCGCACCGGGTTGGTTACGACATTCTTTACTTGTGTGGTGGTTTTGTTAACATTCTGCTGCAAGTTGGGCTTGTACTCCACCCGAGTATGCTATCAGGTATGAGCCTTTTGCACTGGCTGCACTTCCTTCCTTGGCTCGAACTTGCGCTTGTGATCGTTATTAGCAGGCCTATTTTTTGATACGAGCTTGTGCTCCCTTTCAGCAATGAAAGCCTTGTTTACCAGAGTTTAGAAATCTAGGAAATCAAACATACTGAGTGTACATCGGAGTTGTGGGTTTAATCCCCCAAGAAACCTGTCAATCTTTCTTTCTTCGGTGGCCACGTCATAAAGGGAGTAACAGGCCAAATGATTGAACTTTTGCAAATATTCACCCACAGACTGACTTCCTTGGAGGAGCGCAAGAAATTCACGCTGCTTAACCTTCATAATTCCAGTAGGAATATGCTATTTCCGGAACTGATCCTTGAATTTTGCCCAGGTGATTTCTTCATCAGCAGACCACATGGCTTTTGCATTTTTCCCACCATATGGCAGCAGCGCCTTCAAGATAATGAGTTGCAAATGGAACTTTATCATCTTCTTCAGTACGAGCAATTTCAAGCTTCCTCTCAATGGTTCACAATCAATTGTCTGCATCCAAGGGATCAATAACCTGACTGGAACTGGGAGGCTTGGTTCTCTGAAAATCTGACAGCTTGGAGTGATGAACGTTCTGATTTCCGTTCTGTCCAACCACAGCTTGCACACTCCTTAATATTTCAATCAGATCATTATTCCTCCTTTCCTTAAACATACGCAGAATTTGTTCGGTGGAGGGTGGATTCGGTGGTGGAGGCGGTGGTGGAGCGTACGACTCGGGGAGTGTCCTACCTGTCGTGCGGAACGACGAACAAGAGCATCCTCATGAGTGTCGCCACTGCTGCCTCCCCGCGTCATCTTATTGTGGATTTTTCCCAGGACAACGCAACCAAGATGAGAAACATCAAAAAATAAATTGGAGAAAAGCCAGCAACAAAACCTGAGAGAAAGCGAAATAACGAAGAAAATACGATGAATAAAATAGAGTTCCAACATAATTATACATAGACTCATACATGAAAGATAAACAACATGCCAAGTTCAACTACTCTCATACATGAAACGGATCATCCTGGCATGCTAAGGTGATGATGCACAAGAAAATTCAGCCACAATTGAGCAAGTAAAATGGTAGTTGTTGTAGAAACTACCATTTCTGTCCAGAACAGAAAATATTTTCTGTAGCAAAAATATTCCAAAAAGTGATGAAATATTTTTGCTCAGGAAGGTGCCCTAGGGTTCAAAGAATATTTGGGAATTTTCTCAGATTTTTGTGGGCAAGAAAAATTGGGGTTGCTTTCGAACACAAGGGACTAGTTAGGGTTTCAGAGAGAAAATGAATATTTTTCATTAGAGAAAAATATTCATAATATTATTTTGAGATGGATCAGAGAAGAAATGATGGCTTAGGGAGAGAAATAAGTCACTTGGGTGAAAGTCAAGGGGGTACCCAAGTGTTTAAGTCGATATGAAGTGATTCAAAATTTCAAATTCAAAACCAAACCAACTGAAAATCAGGCAAAGAGAAGAGGGCAAAAACCAAGCTGTCACAAAAGCAAGGTCACTTTTCATATCAGTGGTAATGAGCATACGGTGCACTTTTCGAAGAAATAATTCCAACTGAATGGTATTAATGTTATTGAAAAATCTCCGACAATCACTATTGGAAGTTTTCAAATACCTCTACTTACTGTTAAAAAGAAATATGAAATGCTAATTGTTGGGGAAACGCATATCCCCATCGAGGTAACTTAGTGATTTATGAAAGTTCTTCGGTTTCATGCTAATCGAAAGTGGTTGTTAATAATACCTGATCAACCTTATTAATGAATCATTTCTGAACAGTATGAAGTTGATGAATTTAGTAAGCACTACCTTTTGTCCCTACTTTTTATTCTCTATTTTTATTACTTAAATAAAATAAAATGTCAGGACCCCGATTCCAAGTCACATCGATCTAGCCGGTAACACCTCATATCACTTTGCGGCCTCACGCACGGTATTCCCACAGGTGTCGCCTTACCATGGCCCGGGACCGTTTGTGCCTTTTGGCTCACGTATATGATAGTGTCGCTAGCATCCATATGACAGAGAACCCGGGCCGACATGACTAGTCATGAACCCAAAGTGGCACTAACTTATGGGGACAGGCATACATGAATCAACATCGAGCATGCCGGTCAGCAGCGTGTGAATCCGGGCTGTAGCACTAGGCTAACAGGACTCCGATGAACCGGGCTGTAGCAGCCTAGTTAGGACTCCGGATGTCACCGCGTGACATTTACCCGAAGGGATAGACACATGAACGAAGTGAATCGCATGCCGGCCAGTCAAGTGTTCCGGAGCAGTAGTGCTGAGCTAGTAGGACTCCAGTGAACCGGGCTATAGCGGACTACTATGGCTCATGGGAGCACAAGACTACATTTCCCCATAAGAGAGGCTACCAAGGATAAACAACTAGGTTGTCGGATCCCATACATACCAAGCATTTCAATCATACACACAATATTCTCAATATGTGCAATACAACATGGCATCACAACAAGACTCTACGACTCAGAGTATTTATTCATTAGGCTCCGAGGGGCCAAGTATTACAAACATGGGTCTCATGACCCAACATACGAAACATACAAGCAACAAGCACATGCGGAAGCTTAACTTGTCCGAGTACGCATAACTACAAATGAAGAAGGCTGAGAAGCCTGACTATCTACAAGACCCTCCCAAGGGTACAAGATCATAGCTGAGGTACCAAGCTAAACGTCGAAGTCCACGCGGAACTACTAGCGAGACCGAAGTCTCTCTACAAAACGTAAAATAAGCAAACGTGAGCACAAATGTACCCAGCAAGACTTACATCAGAACTATCTACATATGCATCGGTATCAACAAAGGGGTGGTGGAGTTTAACTGTAGCAAGCCAGCTTTGACTCGGTGGCTATCCTAAACTACATTCGCAAGTAACTCTTTTGAGGTGGCGCACACGAGTCCACATATTCACCATATCAATACACCACTATGGATCCGCTCCTGTCTCCCTACGAGAATGCCATCTGTAGCACTCACGCTTATCTTGCGCATTTTAGAGTATCCACTTTCACTTGTCTATGAACTGTACAGGCAACCCAGAAGTCCTTTACCGCGGACATGGCTATTCGAATAGATGATGTTAACCCTGCAGGGGTGTACTTCTTCACACACGCTCTCACCACTTACCACCATGTACACATCGTGTATCTCGGCAACCTTCAATCGTATGCCTGGCGAGGGAGTCGACCACGACCTGACTAACCACACAAGTCTCTAGTCCAGGTTTATCGCCTATTCGGGTTCCATCCGCAAGGAGATCCGGCCGGGGTGTCGCTCACGGCCCCAAATGATGTGAGCAGGGTTCCCAAGCCCACCATCCGGGTGCCACTTGGTACACCGTGCCACTGTGCCTAGTCTGTCCCAAGCCCACCTGTACCGGGTGCCACTTGGTAGACTACTAACACTACCTACAAACACCAGAAACTAGTTGCAACTCCTGGACAGAGATCAGGTTGATTAATAAGTCGAGAGGGGCACTTAAGCATTCCAATGCGTGGTAGTAACTGTTCATGGATCACAAACACATAACTCAGTTCCTGAGGACGGCTGCAATGAGACAACCCACCATGTACTCCTACATGGCCTCTCACCGCTACCTTTACCAAATCGTGTTCACACACTTAGCTCTCAACAGTAGGACATGTTCACCACATTCCAATTCATCCCTGATGAATCAGACCTGACTCAACTCTAAGCAGTAGCAGGCATGACAAACAAGCATGAATGAGTAGGCACATCAGGCCCCAAAAAACTCCTACTCATGCTAGTGGGTTTCATCTATTTACTGTGGCAATGACAGGTCATGCAGAGGAAAGGGGTTCAGCTACCGCAACATGTAACAGTTGAAACGGTGTTGTCCTAATGCACTAAAAGAGAGCAGGAGCTTGAGAGTGGGATTGTATCGGAAAGAACAAGGGGGTTTTGCTTGCCTGGCACTTCTGAAGATAATATAGTTCTTCATCGGTGTCGTCGAGCACATCGTCGAAACCACGTCTACTGAAAGGTAACGAATACCGGCAAACAAGAAGGAACACAATCAATGCAATGCAACAATATGATGCATGAATGTGACATGTCAAAATGTTGTTGATTGAGCTAATGCATCTAGCAACAAGTTAAATGAGGTTGTCTTGAACCCTAGTTTCAAATTCAAACTCCATATGTGAAGGTTTAAATGCCCTATATGATTTGTCCTAAACAGCAGCCATATGTTGTTCTAACATGCATGAAAGTGGTACAGATGGATAGATTGAATTTTTCTGATCATTTTTCATATATAAATCTTTTCATTCTGAGCTATAGATTAATTTCTATGATTTTTAGAAGTTTTGGACATTTTCTGAAATAACAAATCATTTAAGATTTATTTAAATTCCAGAAAAGGATTACTATGTCAGCATTATGTCATGCTGACCTCAGCAGGTCAACAGGCGCCGTCTTGATCAAACCTGACGTGTGGGGTCCACACGTCTGTGACACAATTAGCTAACAGGGTTAATTAAAATTAAACTAAACCTAATCTAGTTTAGTAAAGGCATGGGCCCATATGTCAGAGGCAAACCTAACTAACTAAGTTAATTAACGCTAATTAATCTATCACTTAATTAGGCAGGGGCCTGGCCCACACGTCTGTGGGTGAGGGGGAGGTCAAACCCCGGTCAAACGGGGTCAAACCCGCCGGACCTGGTCCACGGCTCGTCGTCGGCGATGACAGAGACGACGGGGCGGCTCACGAATGCTCTACAGGGCACCATTTTACTCGTGGTTTGCGGCTACGGCTAGCTGGCAATGCGGCACATCTAATGGAGCGAACAGGAGGAGCTGGGGTGGCCTGAGCCGACGGCGGCGAGCTCTTTTGCGGCCGCCGGAGTTCGGGCGTCGGTGGTTTTGCTGCTGCGGCGTGCTAGCGGGTGAGCGTATGCACTAGCGAGGTGCTACGGGGTGCGGGGAGAGGTTTGGACTCGCCGGGGCGACCATTTGGTCACCGGAGCTGCATCGGCGACGAGCTCTGGCGGTGGCGGTTACGGTCATCGGCGAGGCAGCGGCTACGACATGCTAGCGAGGGGAAAGAAAGGGGGTTCGAACCGTGGCCTCACAGCGAGCACGATGGGCTTGACGGCGAGCTCAGGGAGGTCCAAATGGTGACAAATCCGTCGAAGAAGTCCGGCGGCATTTCAGTGCTCCCGGGCTTCAGATCTTGCATGTGCAGACGAGGAAGAACGTCGCAGAGCGACTGGACATGGCGGAGATGCAAGACGACGGCGGTGGGCGTGTGGCCAGCGAGCGGCGGCGACGGGCACGCTCGATGGTGGGGAAGACAACAAGACAGGGGAGGGGAGAGAGAGCAGCGAGTGAGGGAGAGGAGAGAGGGGTCTCGGTGCGTCTCCGTGGCGTCGCGAGGATGTCGGGGGGGGGGGGGGGGGCTGCCCCCCCGAAGCAGGAGGTGGAAGCAGGAGGTGGCTTCGCCTCCTGTGTGTGCGCCACACCGTCGTCCTCGTGGCAAAGGAAGGAGACGACTGGTGCCTGGCTCTGGTGGGCTGGGCCGTGTCAGGTGAGCGCCAGGTAAGCCGTATCTCTCTCCTCTGTCTTTTATTTCTATTTTCTATTTTCTGACATTTTTTTCTGCTCTGTGTTTTGAAATAGTAGAAATACTATTCCATTTAGGAAAAACCTAAAAATATTCAGAGGCACATTTGACAATATTCCCAACAGCCTAAAAATACCTTCAAGATTATTTGGGCATTTTAA
Source organism: Aegilops bicornis (assembly GCA_021605145.1). Lineage (NCBI taxonomy): Eukaryota > Viridiplantae > Streptophyta > Magnoliopsida > Poales > Poaceae > Aegilops > Aegilops bicornis. The sequence continues at coordinate 317,125,716 of CM038674.1, read as the reverse complement.
GATATTTATAGGATTTAAATTGCCCAAATGCAAATACTTATGGCTTGGTGCAAAAATCCAGAATAGCCTCCAAAAATATGAAACCATTTTTGGCAGAGGGTTTAGCCAGGACCAAACATGGTGAACATTTATGAAGGGCATTTTGGGTTCACTGAAATTCCAATTGTTGGAACCTAGTACTTCAAAGGGGGTGTTGGGGTTTGTTAGTCCCCATTTCAACTTTCTACAAAATTTAAACATGATGCAACACCAGAAGCTAGCACTAGGCATTGTCAGAACTACGGATGTCACATAAAATGCCATGTTCTGTCTGTTTTCTGAATTTCCCTTGCAATAATATATGACCCAAAAATAAAAGTTCTCAGAATGCCCTGCAAATTTTATATGATTTTTTCCTGAATATTTAAGAATTTTTGGTGCAAAACTTACCAGAGGGAGGTGCACCAAGTGGGCACAACTCACCTGGGCGTGCCAGGACCCCCAGGCACGCGCTGGAGGGTTGTCGTCCCCACGTGGGCCCCCCTCACTTATCTCTTCATCCCACATTGTCACGTACCTCCAGAAAAAAATCACTCTTTCTCTCTCTCCCGTGTTCTTGAGCTCAAACCCGCGGATTTTGATCTCTTTGCTCGAAGCTCCGTTTCCAAAACTGTTTCGGGGGATTGTTGCTTGGTATGTGACTGCATCATTTGTCCAATTAGTTTTTGTTTTATTGGTTTATACTTTGAATAAATAGCTACTCTTTGTGCTGCTGTAGATGTGCTTGCATGTTCAATTCTTAGTGTTCTAAGTAGTTTGAATGCTTGCTATGGCCTCTATGTATCCCTATGAGTAGTTGGTATTATATTTGTGAAGTTCTGTTGGAAACAATTTGTGAACTAACAGATTTTTGTTCATAGGACATTGTACGCGGACATGAATATCTTCAGGAAATTTGGCTCTAAGAAGAACTCCAAGGGTGTTATTGGGGAGTCTTCTGACAATGATCTCCACCCTCGGAGGTTGGCGGAGGTACGGCCGTGCGAATGGCCGCACATCCCGTTCCTGCAAGAAGCTGGAATTCATGAGGAGTTCATGCAATTCATTGCCAATGCTGGTCTCACCGACTTCATCGCAGATGAGTGTGACCAGCACCAAATACTCACAAATGTCTTTGTTCAAAGCTTTACATTCCTGCCTAGAAATAATCCTCCTGAAATGAGCTTTGATTTATATGCTGAAAACCACCAGATACCACTTACTGAATTTTGCGACATATGCATGATCCCGTCTGATGGGAGCTTGGCTGAGCCTAGGCAGGCTGAGTTTGAGGATTTCTGTCGCACTTTGACAGTGGGTGATGAGAGGAGAGTGTCAGCCATCACTGCCGGTGGCTTACATTTTCCCGTTGTTCGTTACTTTGCACTCTTCATTACCAAATGCTTGCTTGCTAGGGGGAAGGTGGGAGCACTTAGTTCACCAGACCTTGTTATTTTACGTCGTGCAATAGAGGGCGACAACACTTATAGCTTGGGAGCTATTGTGGCTCGTCGCCTCCATCTTAATAAATCTCAAGGGAAAATACATGGTGGGATTTTTGCCACTCGTTTGGCGGCTCACTTCGAGGTTGTGATACGCCCCCATGATGCCCCTCTTACCACAATTTACCTAGACCGTGCAGCCATGGACCACCATCTTTCTTGCACATGATCGTTCTGATATTGCCATTCCTTATAACTTGGTTTATAGCATTGACACTCATGATGTTATCCCCTTTCCTGCACCTTCTTTGTTTAATTCTATTGCCAGGGGCAGATACCGGATTATGCCTGCAGACATCCTCGCCTACTGGAACGCTCAGGCTGCTGCCGAGGCTGCATAGGCACCTCCGCAGTGGGATGAGTGGATGCCCGCTCCTCGGGACCGCTACTACCATCCAGGCTACTCATGGATTACCAACTTAGGCCAAAAGCCTAAGCTTGGGGGAGTACGTGTTTCTCATCGACATTATATTAATGTTCACTTATCATTCTAGCTGTCGGTGCTCACACTTTTTCATTGTATCATCCATGCTTATATTTATTTTCTTGCTTTCTTCTTGTGTGTTTGATAAACTTAAGAAAAAAAAACAAAAAAATTAATTGTAGTAATTTACTTTCTATGCATGCTTAGTATTAATATTAAAAAGAAAATCCAAAATTATTTCCTTGTTCTTCTTTGGCTTGTTGGGAGCTTTCCCGTGTAAATAGTTTTTCTCGTTTTTGCTTTCTATTCGCTTGTTGAAGAAAACCAAAAACTCCAAAAATATTTCAATGTGTTTCTCTGAATTTCTTTTCTTTTTATTTGAGTTGTACCAAGGAGAAGACCACGATGAAAATGTTGAGTGGCTCTCATATGAATAACTGTTTAACTAATAAAGAGCCCATTTTACCTTCTCATGTTGAATAAAATGTTTGTAGATTCTAGCTTAGTCCACGGAACTCTTGCACTACTATTATTTTCGTATCATTCGGTCGTGCAAGTGAAAGGCAATAATGACGACATTCGATGAACTGGTCGTGGCAAAGAGAAACTGGTATGAACTCGACTTGTTCTGTTTGTGTAAATATGTTCAACCTAGTATCCAGGCTTTAGCCCATTATGATTAAACATGTTTGCAATGACAATTAGAGATTATAGTTTCTCATGCCATGCATAAGTAGCTGGGAGTTAATAATGATTTATCTTGGATATCAACAGAGTGTTAAAATGATTGTGATGTAGTATGATGATATGGTATCCTCCTCCGAATGTTCGAGTGGTTGACTTGGTACATGTTCATTCATGTAGTTGAATCAAAACCAACATAGCCTCTATAATGTTTATTTTCATGGTGTTCATATCCTCCTCATGCTAGTATCCAATGTTACTTATGCATAATGCCTGGTCATGATCGTTGTTGCTCTCTAGCTGGCCTCTTCCCAATCTTAATTGCTAGCCTTCGCCTGTACTAAGTGGGAATTCTGCTTGTACATCAAAAACCTTGAACCCTAAGTTATTCCAGATGAGTCCACCATACCTAGCTATATGCGGTATTACCCTAACGTCCTAAGTAAATTTGCATGTGCCACCTCTAAAAACTTCTAAAAAGTTATCCGTTTTGTCTGCCTGGATCGTTCATGGAACGACCGGAGGTGGTCGATATCTTCCGTCCTAAGCGGGTTATCCTCAGGTCGAGTGTTTATTCAATCGCCATCGCATGAGGAAATGGGCGGTAATAGGGATGCCCAGTCCCAAACTGCGAATATGCAAAAGAGTTCATCTCTTGAATAATCAAACAAAAACACCCAATGGAGTCAAAACCTTTACTTTTCGCTTGGGAACCGCCACTAGCGTGCTTAGCATGGAAGATGTTGATAACTGATGGTCGTGAAGTGAATGAGAAGGGGGCATGTCTCAAAATTATCATTTATCTCTGTTTTAAAAATTGAGCTCTGGCACCTCTGCAAATCACTGCTTCCCTCTACGAAGGGACTTTCTATTTAATTTTATGTTGTGTCATCATCTTCTAGAAGCAAGCGCCACAAAACTAAGTAGAGCACAACTGTCATGATTTATGCATTGTGTATAGCTAATGTTGGGTGCATCATGACTGGATCTTTTCTACCATGAATTACTACGTTTAGTTGCTGCTTGAACTTTGGAGGTGCTCTGCATTTATGTTTTGCGGTCTCAGAAAGGGGTAGCGAGATACCACTATTGTCATATTATATCATGATTATTTTGACAACGTGTTGCTGTTTGAGATATTTTATTATTGCTCGCTAGCTGATTATTGTCCATGTCAAAACCGGCAGATCTTGGGTAGGCGTTCCCGAACTATGCGTCTAAGGATCAAAGGTAACAGGAGGCAGGGGACACGATGTTTACCCTACTTCCTGCTTGATTGACTTTGATGAGTATAGGGGTTACAAGAGTTGATCTATCTCGAGATCGTAATGGCTAAACCCTAGATGTCTAGCATGTATGATTATGATGATTGGCTCTACGGACTAAACCCTCCGGTTTATATAGACACCGGAGGGGGCTAGGGTTGTACAGAGTCGGTTTACAGAGAAAGGAATCTTCATATCCGAGTGCCAAACTTGCCTTCCACGCCCAGGGGGGTCCCATCCGGACACGGGGGAATGCCTTCCATCTTGTATCTTCATGACCCACGAGTCCGGCCCACGTCACATAGTCCAGACGCCCAAGGATCCCCTAATCCAGGACTCCCTCAGTAGCCCCTGTACCAGGCTTCAATGACGATATGTCCGGTGTGCAGATTGTCTTCGGCATTGCAAGGCGGGTTCCTCCTCCGAACACTTCAAGGTAGTTGATCACTAGAACTATATCCGGCTTTGTACGATAGTCACAACCCTCTACCGCAAGGGCATAATACTTAATCAAAAAGCATGATACGTCCTTACTGACAGTTTTGCTGGCGAGACGTTACATCTGGCCTCCTCATTATTTCGAATCATTTTTATCTCTCCCGTTTCACGTTTCGAGACACAGTCTCCGGTGACACGTCTTGTCAAAGCAAAGATCGTGTCCCCTTATTATGGGATTCTCATCAATACGGGTTTGGGAAATCCAACCGCGCCGTTCACACGACCCCTTGGGAATATGCAAGCTTTAAGGCTTGTGGGGGGACGCCTGATATTCACTGCCTTTATAAGGAGATAAGGATCCCCCTTTTAACCCCATGCCTTCCTCTTCCTCAGCCCATCCGCCCTTGAGCTCCAGTGCCCAAGCTTCAATCCTCTCCGTTCCCGGAAAATACTCCAGCCATGTCCGGATCCGGAGCATAGGGAAAGTGGATTGCTTCCTCCGTTACAGAGGGAAACATCAAGGAACTCCGGGAAGCGGGGTACCTGGCCAAGGAGATCGCCCACCGGCTTCCGTCCAAAAAGCAGATCGTCCCTACTCCAAAGCCCAATGAGAGGGTAGTATTCATCCCTCATTTCCTTCACGGATTGGGGTTTCCTCTTCAACCTTTCGTCCATGGTCTCATGTTTTACTACGGGCAAGAATTCCATGATCTAGCCCCGAATTCCTTCCTCAACATTTCGGCGTTCATCGTGGTATGCGAGGCATTCCTCCGCATTCCCCCCACTTTGGTCTATGGCTCAAGATCTTCAATGTGAAGCCGACAATGGTGGATGGCCAGCACGCAGACCGCGTAGGCGCCATCGTGAGCAAGCTTCCCAATGTCACCTGGCCCAAGGGCACCTTCGTGGAGACCGTGAAGGGATGGCAGCAGGAGTGGTTCTACGTCACAGAACCTCATGACTCCACATGGGCCGCTCCGTCCGAGTTCAAGTTCGGGCCTCCAATGCGGCTGACATCCTGGCTCAACAAGGGCCTGGACTGGGCGTCGTTTGACGAGGTGATGAAGCTGTAGAGGCGCATCAAGAGCATGGTAGACAAGAATACCAGTCTCGCCAGCGTGATCCAAGTGATGCTCTTTCGCCGGATTCTCCCCTGTCAGGTGCGTCAAGAGTATATGTGGGAGTTTGACCCGGCCGGTCCCCGGACCCTATAGCGGTTCTTCGGCATGAAGCACGAAGACATGTGGAAGCTGCTTTTCAAGACCCAAAATAAGTGGTCAGAGATGACCCAAGACCTCGGCCATGACTGCACTCATGCAGCGACTCCCGTAAGTTTTTTGATAACCTTACTTTGTAAGTCCAAGGAGCATACTAAACTTCCCATTCTCCCAACAGGGCTGGATGAAGAAGGCAGAGCAGATTCACTGTCCGGCTCCGTTGCCCGAAGACTGCTACGTCTTGAGCTTGCTTTGGTTTTCCCCCAAGAGGAGAGGATGATGCAGCAGAGCAGCGTAAGTATTTCCCTCAGTTTTTGAGAACCAAGGTATCAATCCAGTAGGAGGCCACGCGCGAGTCCCTCGTACCTACTGATGACCGACAAGTATAGGGGATCTATGGTAGTCCTTTCGATAAGTAAGAGTGTCGAACCCAACGAGGAGCAAAAGGAAATGATAAGCGGTTTTCAGCAAGGTATTCTCTGCAAGTACTGAAATAAGTGGTAACAGATAGTTTTGTGATAAGATAAATTGTAACGAGCAACAAGTAACAAGAGTAAATAAAGTGCAGCAAGGTGGCCCAATCCTTTTTGTAGCAAAGGACAAGCCTGGACAAACTCTTATAATACGAAAAAGCGCTCCCGAGGACACATGGGAATATCATCAAGCTAGTTTTCATCACGTTCATATGATTCGCGTTTGGTACTTTGATAATTTGATATGTGGGTGGACCGGTGCTTGGGTGCTGTTCTTACTTGAACAAGCATCCCACTTATGATTAACCTCTATTGCAAGCATCTGCAACTACAACAAAAGTATTAAGGTAAACCTAACCATAGCATGAAACATATGGATCCAAATCAGCCCTTACGAAGCAACGCATAAACTAGGGTTTAAGCTTCATCACTCTAGCAACCCATCATCTACTCATTACTTCCCAATGCCTTCCTCTAGGCCCAAATAATGGTGAAGTGTTATGTAGTCGACGTTCACATAACACCACTAGTGGCTAGACAACATACATCTGATCAAAATATCGAACGAATACCAAATTCACATGACTACTAATAGCAAGACTTCTCCCTTGTCCTCGGGAACAAACATAACTACTCACAAAGCATATTCATGTTCATAATCAGAGGGGTAATAATATGCATAAAGGATCTGAACATATGATCTTCCACCAAATAAACCAACTAGCATCAACTACAAGGAGTAATCAACACTACTAGCAACCTACTAGCACCAATCCCGAACTTGGAGACAAGAATTGGATACAAGAGATGAACTAGGGTTTGGAGATGAGATGGTGCTGGTGAAGATGTTGATGGAGATTTCCCTCTCCCGATGAGAGGAGCGTTGGTGATGATGATGACGATGATTTCCCCCTCCCGGAGGGAAGTGTCCCCGGCAGAACAGCTCTGCCGGAGCCCTAGATTGGTTCCGCCAAGGTTCCGCCTCGTGGCGGCGGAGTCTCGTCCTGAAAGGTTGCTTAATGTTTTTTTCTCATGAAAGACTTCATATAGGAGAAGATGGGCATAGGAGATCCACCAGGGGGCCCACGAGGTAGGGGGGCGCGCCCCAGGGGGGGCCCACCCTCGTGAGCAGGGTGTGGGCCCCCTGGCCTTCATCTTTGGCGATGATTTTTCTTTATTTATTTTAAGATATTCCGTGGAGTTTCAGGACTTTTGGAGTTGCACAGAATAGGTCTCCAATATTTGCTCCTTTTCTAGCCCAGAATTCCAGCTGCCGGCATTCTCCCTCTTCATGTAAACCTTGTAAAATAAGAGAGAATAGCCATAAGTATTGTAGCATAATGTTAAATAACAGCCCATAATGCGATAAATATCGATATAAAAGCATGATGCCAAATGGACGTATCAACTCCCCCAAGCTTAGACCTCGCTTGTCCTCAAGCGAAAAGCCGATAACAATAAATATGTCCTCATGTTTAGAGGTAGAGGCGTCGATAAAAATAAAATACGGACATGAAGGCATCATGATTATTCTAATAACAACAACATATATAGATTTTTTCATATGATTACTTATGTTCAAGTGATGATCTTTTCACAATGCAAAAGTATGAATCAGAAACCTTATTGAGCACCAACAAATTATAACCTCGGTCATTGAAGCAATTGCAATTTATCATAACATCGGAAAGAGTCTATGTCAGAGCTTAAAAGCAAGTCCACATACTCAACTATTACTTAGTCCTTCATAATTGCTAACACTCACGCAATATTTGTGGTTACAGAGTTTTAGTCGGACACAGAGAAAGATAGGGGCTTATAGTTTTGCCCCACAACCTTTTACCTCAAGGGTAATGTCAACAATAATAATTCATGCTCCCCTACATCCAATTAGATATATATATATCATGTTCTTTCCAACATGCTAGGCTTGCCAAAGGATAAAATGAAAAAGGAAAGGTGAAGATCACCGTGACTCTTGCATAAGGTAGAGGATAATAATAAAAGATAGGCCTTCACAGAGGGAAGCAGTGGTTGCCATGCGCTTTTATGGTTGGATGCACAAAATCTCAATGCGAAAGAACGTCACTTTATATTGTTCCTTGTGATATGAACCTTTATTATGCAGTCCGTCGCTTTTATTTCTTCCATATCACAAGATCGTATAAAGCTTATTTCTCGCACACCAATCAATCATACATATTTAGAGCAATTTTTATTGCTTTGCACCGATGACAACTTACTTGAAGGATCTTACTCAATCCATATGTAGATATGGTGGACTCTCATGGCTAAACTGGTTTAAGGGTATTTGGAAGCACAAGTAGTATCTCTACTTGGTGCTGAGAATTTGGCTAGCATGAGGGGGAAAGGAAAGCTCAACATGTTAGAGGATCCATGACAACATACTTTATCTCAGATATAAGAAAACATAACTCATCACGTTGTCTTCCTTGTCCAACATCAACTATTTAGCATGTTATATTTTAATGAGTTCTCCCAATCATAAAAGATGTCAATGATAATATATCTATATGTGAAACCTCTCTTTCCTTATTACTTCCTATTAATTGCAACGATGACCAAAGCTATATTTGCCAACTCCCAACAACTTCTAATCATCATACTCTTTCTATGTGAAGTCATTACTCTCAATAAGATCAATATGAACTCTTTGTTTCTTTTTATTCTTTTTCTTTTATTCACCCAATATCATGGAAAAACAATCAAGCCCTTGACTCAACACTAAACTTTATTATATATATAGCTCACGGACTCGATTACATAGAGAGATCATAACGCAAAACTCAAAAATAGATCATGCCATAAACTTTATTCTACTAGATCAAGATACTACTAATAGGATCGAACTAAGAAAAACGGTAAAGATAGGAGTTGTGATGGTGATACGATGCGGGCACCTCCCCCAAGCTTGGCAGTTGCCAAGGGGAGTGCCCATACCCATGTGATTATGTCTCCTTCTTTGTCGGTGAAGGTGGAGGTGTTGTTGATGATGCAGGCTTGTCATCCACCTTCCATGGCATAGGCTCACCATCATAGAAGGATGATCGAGTCTCCGGAATCCTCAAATCTGCAGCCAAACTCATCCTTTTGAATCTATATTCATACTCACAGTTTTGATTTTGCAGATCATAGATTTGGGCTTGGAGGTGCTCGATCTTCTCATGTAGCTTGAAGATGGCCTCCTCGGTGTTCTTGGCATCCGGCTCGTAGTTGTTGGTGAACTCCGCGAGCATCTTGTGGCTAGCATTAATTCCACGCTCCACCATCCTCGGTACTTGAAAACTTGTTGCTCCATTGCTTCGAGCCTCGCCTCCACGCTTCGGTTCCCTTTGGTCCCTCAACATCGCGGATGTGCAGCAACCCATCACGCATCTCAATAGTTTGAGGGTGTCGCAGCACCTCCATGAGGTAAGGGTTGATCACCTTCTCAAGAACTTGTCCTTTGAAGCACTTGGGGACGTCATGATGATCTAGATCTGTCAGAAAAACAGCTCGAAACAAGAACATTGGATAATTGCGTTATACGGGAGTCAAAACCTTTGGGAGAATATATAATGATTTTTTATCGACCTAAATACGTACCGTGCAAGAAAACAGAGTCCGGAGGGCACACAAGGTGCTCACGAGGTAGGGGGCGCGCCCAGGGGGGTAGGGCGCGCCCACCACCGTCGTGGGGCCCTCGTGTCCTTCCCGGACTTCCACTTATTTTTCTATTTTTCTAAATATTCCAAAACGGAGAAATATTGCCTTCAAAATTGTTTTGGTGTCGGTTTACTTACCGTACCACATACCTATTACTTTTCGAGTGCAAACGGTCTAGAAAGTGTCCCTTATGTATTCCTCCGGTTACGGTTTCAATAATATTGGTTTCAACATTTATGGGATTACCTGAGATATAATGTTTGATTCTTTGACCGTTTACCACCTTCGGATTTGTGCCTTTTCGAAGTTGTTGATTTTTATGGCACCGGAACGATAGACCTCCTCGATAACGTAGGGACCTTCACATTTAGAGAGGAGTTTTCCTGCAAAAAATCTTAAACGAGAGTTGTATAGCAATACATAATCACCTACATTAAACTCACGCTTTTGTATCCTTTTGTCATGCCATCTTTTAACTTTTTATTTAAATAACTTGGCATTTTCATAAGCTTGGGTTCTCCATTCATCAAGTGAGCTAATATCAAATAACCTCTTCTCACCGGCAAGTTTGAAATCATAGTTGAGCTCTTTAATAGCCCAATATGCCTTATGTTTTAGTTCGAGAGGTAAGTGACATGTTTTCCATAAACCTTTTTATACGGAGACATACCCATAGGATTCTTATATGCAGTTCTATAGGCCCATAATGCATCATCAAGTTTCTTGGAACAATTCTTTCTAGATCTATTAACAGTCTTTTGCAAAATTAATTTGAGCTCTCTATTACTCAATTCTACTTGACGACTAGATTTCGGGTGATAAGGAGATGCAATTCTATGAGTAACGTCATATTTAGGAAGCATTTTACGGAAAGCACCATGAATAAAGTGTGAACCACCATCAGTCATTAAATATCTAGGGACTCCAAACCTCGGAAAAAATAACTTCTTTAAGCATTTTAATAGATGTTTTATGATCAACACTACTAGTTGGAATAGCTTCTACCCACTTAGTAATGTAATCAACAACAACTAAAATGTGTGTATATCCATTAGAGGCAGGGAAAGGTCCCATATAATCAAATCCCCAAACATCAAATGGTTCAATGACAAGTGAATAATTCATAGGCATTTCTGGACGTATACTAATATTACCAATTCTTTGACATTCATCGCAAGACAAAACAAACTTACGGGCATCTTTGAAGAGAGTGGGCCAATAAAAACCGGATTGCAATACCTTATGTGCAGTTCTATCTCCAGCGTGGTGCCCTCCATAAGCTTCGGAGTGGCACTTGTGTAGGATTTGTTCCTGTTCATGCTCAGGTACACAACGTCTAATAACACCATCTACTCCTTCTTTATAAAGATGTGGGTCATCCCAAAAGTAATGTCTCAAATCATAGAAGAACTTTTTCTTTTGTTGGTATGTGAAACTAGGCGGTATAAATTTAGCAACAATATAATTAGCATAATCAGCATAACATGGAGTGCTACGAGAAGTGCTTATGACATTTAATTGTTCATCAGGAAAGCTATCATCAATAGGTAGTGGGTCATCAAGAACATTCTCTAACCTAGATAAGTTGTCTGCACCGGGGTTCTCTGCTCCTTTTCTATCAACAATATGCAAATCAAATTCTTGCAGCAAGAGAACCCATCTAATAAGTCTAGGTTTAGCATCTTTCTTTTCCATAAGATATTTAATAGCAGCATGATCAGTGTGAATAGTTACTTTAGAATCAACAATATAGGGTATGAATTTATCACAAGCAAATACAACTGCTAAAATTTCCTTTTCGGTAGTAGCATAGTTTCTTTGAGCATTGTCTAGAGTCTTACTAGGATAATGGATAACATTTAATTTCTTATCAACTCTTTGCCCTAGAACAGCACCTACAGCATAATCACTAGCATCACACATAATTTCAAAGGGTAAATTCCAATCAGGTGGCTGAACAACAGGTAGACTAATGCTTTCTTAAGTATTTCAAATGCTTCTACACAATCATCATCAAAGACAAATGGTACATCTTTTTGTAATAGATTAGTCAGAGGCCGATAAATTTTTGACAAGTCCTTAATGAACCTCCTATAAAATCCGACGTGACCAAGGAAACTTCTTATACCTTTGATGTCCTTGGGACATGGCATCTTTTCAATAGCATCAACCTTGGCTTTATCAACTTCAATACCTCTTTCAGAAACTTTGTGCCCCAAGACAATACCTTCATTAACCATAAAGTGGCACTTTTCCCAATTCAAGACAAGATTAGTTTCTTCACATCTCTACAAAACTCGATCAAGATTGCTCAAGCAATCATCAAAAGAGGAACCATAGATGGAAAAATAGTCCATGAAGACCTCGCAATTTTTTTCACAAAAATCAGAGAATATAGCCATCATGCATCTTTGAAAGGTAGCAGGTGCATTACATAAACCAAAAGGCATGTGTCTATAAGCAAAAGTACCAAATGGGCATGTAAAAGTAGTCTTTGATTGATCTTTAGCCGACACAGGTATTTGAGAGAAACCAGAATAACCATCTAGAAAGCAATAATGTGTATGTTTGCATAATCTTTCTAGCATTTAATCAATAAAAGGTAAGGGGTAATGATCTTTCTTAGTAGCTTTATGTAATTTGTGGAAATCAATTACCATCCTATAACTTGTGATAATTCTTTGCGGAATCAATTTATCTTTATCATTAGGGACAACAATAATACCTCCCTTCTTAGGGACACAATGGACATGACTTACCCACTGACTATCAACAACGGGATAAATTATACCTTCCTCCAGAAGCTTGAGTATTTCTTTTCTGTAACATCCCAAAATTCTAAATTTTGGAATGTTATATTAAATAAATAACTATGCTTGTTGTCTGATTGTTGGTTTGATTGAATGAGTGAAACTGAGTGAAATTTGAAAACTTTTGAAAGTTGAATGAGAGGGAATGAAATGACTTTCCCAAAACTTTCCCCTTTGCCTTTTTGGATTCCAATGGATTCAAATTCATACCAACACCAAAGCCTAGAGTGAGGATGACCTGACTTCTTCCATTTTTAAATGAATAGGGTTTTGGAAAAAGATTTGAAATTCATTTGGGAAGATTTCAAATTCAAAGTTTTATGCAACTCAATGATTTTCATGAGGGAAGATAAAATGACTTCTTCAATTATATGAAATAGGAGTTGGAAGTTATAATGAATCAAGTTGAAAATCATTTGAAAGTGCTTTGAAACCCTCTTTCAAATTTTGAGTTTTGAATTTGAATTTCAAACTTTGGCATGTGGGAAACATTTCAAAAAACTAAGCCTGATAAATACTTGATCAAAAGTATGAGAGGAGCAAACATGACACTCCAAAAATATCAGAGGAAACAATGCCAAAAGATTTGGATTCAAATCTGAATTTTATTTGAATTTGAAAAAAATGAATTTTTATAAAGTTTGGATTTTGCCTTTGGAAAAATGTTCAAATGATAGGAATATTCTGATCATTTTGGTATATATATACCCTATATAAAATATTTATAGTTATTGTTTTAATTCTGTTTTGTTTTATTAAAAAATAAAATCAAAATAGAAACCCCCCCTCAGCGCCACCAGCCCGGCCCAGCCCAGCCGAGGCCACCCACCGACCGGCCCACCAGCGCCAGCGAGCCGGCCCAGCTCCCTCTCACCTCACCCTCGCTCAACCCTCCTCAGATCGGCCACCCGCCGCTCCCACCTCCTCTCTCATCGATGGGCCCGCCCCTTTCGTCTACCCCTCGCCCACGCCACGCCGTCGCCGCCGCAGATCGCCGGATCCCGAAGGATCCGGGATCCCGATCCCCTCCCCGATCGCCTCCCTTACCCCGACGAGGCCCCCGCCTATATAAACCGGACCCCCGCACCCCATTCCCCCCCTTACCCCCTCGCCGGAGCCCCTCCTCTCTCTCACGTGCCGGAGCCCGAGCCATCCGCCGCCGCCATTGTCGCCGCCGTCGCCGCCCTAGCCACCCCCGACCCCCACCGACCCCACCAGACGCTCCCCCGAGCTCCCCCGCACCCGCCCGGCCACTCCGTCGACCTCCCCGACGACCGGAGCCACCGGCAAGACTCATCGCCGCCGCCGCCGTCGAACGCCGGTAAGTCACCGGAGACCCCCTCCCCCGTCCGATGCACGATGAACGGCTAAGATTAGACCCCCGAAGGGGTACGCGTTTTAAAATAAAACCGGCCCGGTTCGTCCGGTTTAATTTTAGTTAGGGTTTTTTCTTTTTGAGCCGGCCCGTTTTAGTTTAAACCATTAGGCCCGTTTAGGTTATTTTACGCACAGTACGTAGTTTAGGCCCATTAGGCCTTTTTCTTTTTAATTTGATTTTCGGTTTTAGCAGAATAGTTCCTGATTTCAAAAATTCATATCTTTTATTCTGTTCAATATTTTTGAGTGATTATTTTTTTGTTGGATTGAAAATTTTATGTAGTTTCTGTAGAATATATATTTAGCTATGTTAAAAATAATTAAAAATGCTTTAATATTGTTTTAGCCAGAATAGCAAATCTGCTATAACTTTAGTTAGAAAAATTATTTTGCATGATTCTTTTGTCACCACTTTATTTTGACATTGCCAAACCCTAGAAATTAATTTGGGTATTTTAGGATTAATAAATAATTTGTTTTAGACAGAATCCTATTAATCCTAATTAATTAACTAGTTCCTGTTTTCCTAATTAATTAATTAGTAAATTAATTTATTTTTAACTTGTGATTAGTTATTCTAGGTTAGTTTCTGTCATTCTAGTAGATGAACTTTTATTTATAATTAATAAAAGTTTTAAATTATTTTCTTAATAGAAATTGGATTAGGCCTAAAATGAGTTTTATAATAGCTTTTAAATTAATTCTTTTTGCTCCTAGTTGCTTAGTGAAACCTTTTCTGTTAAGTTAACCTAAAACCATGATTAGGTTATATTAAGAAATTTTTATTATATAAAACTATTTTTGTTATTGTTTGAAGTAGGGAAAACCTTGAGTGGCCTTTATTCGAGTTTTTTCTTTTGGATTTGAGTTTTGGTTGTTTGTTGTGTTATGTTACTTTTGTTATGTTGTGTTATGTGATCCTATTGCTATGTGCTTATTATAGTTATTGTTTGCCTCGGTAGAATTTCCTGAGTGCGAAGATTGCTACTACGAAACCATAGTTTTTTTCGAAGATCGTCAACTGTGCAAGTTCACTTTGACCATGCTTTTCTTACCTATGTTTTATTGCATTTAGTGGCACCATTGCAACCACCCCTCAGTAGTGTTATTGAATCCTTGTAGTTGAGTAGTATGCATGAGGTAGGAACCCATCACCTGTTACCAAGCCCGGACGTTATTTGTTTTAATGCTACGCTATAGTAGACGGGGTTTGGTATGAGTGCACGAGAGTGGTGTGAAGAAGGAGGACTCTACGTCAATGACGATAACTCCATGATGGAATCTGCAAGGACTGCACCTTCAAGACCTCAAGACTTCAGGACTCGAGACAAGAATTCAATACACACTAGGGTGAAGGACGGTTGACGGGCACCTGGAGAAACCGGTGGTTGGTCGGGATGCATGGAGAAGCGCCATGACATCTTGCGGAAAGCTTCACCCAGACTCAAAGAGACGGAAGAATACTTCACGCCTCGGAAGCTTACCTGTGCAACCGCAAGTCATTATGGGCTCGCTTGGTTGACCTTAGTTGTGACTCTGGCTGGGACGGTACTAGCAGATGTAGAAGGACGGTAGGATTGGATGGGTGCAGACTGGTCGAGGAACTCTTTGGAAGACCATGTTTGGTCATCTTGTTCTCAAACACCTCAAGTGCGAGAACGTAAAGAGAGGGATCGAATCTTGCGGGTAAAGTGTACAAACCTCTGCAGAGGGTTAAACCTAATCGATTAGCCGTGTCCCCGGTTACGGACAATTTGAGCATCTGGACTTGGATCTATCTCGGAACTCTCAACACCGGACTGATAACTTAATTTGTGGGCAACATATGATGATATTGGGCTATGAGACATCGGTTGGCGGAACCATGTCATGATAGAAAACTCCATAGTACAGACTTCATTTATTCCTTTGATGTAGGTAAAATAAAATCAGCTTTTATGCAAACAAAACTCAGATACAGAGCCATAAAGCCATATTGCATATAGTATAGTTTTATCATCTGTTTTCTCATATTGTGGTCTTGCCGGTACATTCAATGTCTTGACCTACACGGCTGCAACGTATCATGTTGCGTATATTTCCTCGACGAGTAAGAGTTACGATACAGGTTACGGTCTACACTCAACCTCATTTGGCGTTGATGGGACTCCACACCCGTTGTTTGTTTCACGAGTATTATGAGGTATATATCATTTTACGTTATTTATACATGTGATTGCACTTTGATATATACATTGATGTACTGTGTGTGCCAAAGATACCGATCCGTGGATGGCATTAAGAATACGTAGGCTTGACCGTCGAGGTCGGGTCGCTCTGAGAGATGGTATCGAGCACATGTTGACCGTAGGACGTGACCCTAGAAACCGGAAAAGCCCTTAGGACAGGATATCTCAAAACTTTATTTACAAAAAGACTCTTACTTCTCATCTTTTCTGAATTTATCAAATAGACCCTCTCACCTCAAATAGTTAGAATATACCCTTATCCTTTGATCACCCGGAGGATCAATCAAGACGCCCAAGAAGGACTTGATATCGGAGAACTGATGACCCTTTCAGAGTAAAGAGGATTTCACCATGTATTAGAAGCTACAACAGTTGAAGACTCAAGATTTGGAGTTCTGAAGAAATATTTGACCTTTAGAAGACCAAACCCCTTTTACACACTTACGTTATATGCGACGATGTGTGAGCTGTCATTTGTTTGATGTTTTCCGACAGCCACAAAGTAAAACTTGTTTCTTCAAAAACTATTGATTGTATTGTGTGTATATCCCTCCCCACCTCTCTCTCATCTCACCCTAAAACCCTTGAACCCCATAGATGATGAATGAAGCTGGACTGATATTCTCTGGACCGAAGACTCAGCCGGAGGCAGAGTTATGGATGCAGAACATGGAAGAACACCTCGGGAGCAATTTGGTTTCAAGGAAGTATGAGGTCCAATACGCTCTTGATTTTTACGTAAAGTGCTGCAACCTGGTGGAACATGCATCAAGCCATACAAGGATTAAATGGAGCAAGAACTTGGGAGGAATTCAAGAAGACCCTGTTGAGATCACGTCTCATCCGGAAGCACCATGATACACCAAGAAATAAACCTTGTGCTCGCAAGATTTATGGAGAAATAGGACACACTCAGGAGGAACACAAGGATGGATACCCTCCTTGTGAGGAAAATCACTCACCAAGAATGCCCGATTGGGCAAGGTGTTACTTGTTTCGTGTGAAGGAAATACACACTACCCTGCTCAATGTCGATTTACCCCAAGGTACAAGAAGTTATGAAGCAGCAGAAGAAGCCCGCAGGAAAAATTTAGAAGAACTTGTGATGAAGGAAGTTATTGAAGACCCCGATGGTGAAGGCCTAAACAGATTTTTTCGCACAAGCCCGCTATTCATGTGGAGAAGAAGGACATTTTTCAGAGTATTGCATGAAGGAAAGCCAAGAGTATCTCGGAGACTTCCCGACAGCAGAAGTGAACTTTGACCCTCAGGAAATAGAAGCTCTGATCATTACGGAGAAATCCAGGAAGAGAAGACGAAGGCATCTTCAGAACAACCCAATTTCTGCAGAGAAGGACCCGAGTCATATAATTTGGTTAATGTGGAAGTTTTTTGGTCATTACGGTAGTAAATTTCATGATTTTAAGCCAAGAGCCCAAAGAGTAGACACCATCTCCAAGAAGCCCAAAGACTTATCGAAAGTTATTTGTTTTCGCTGCAAGGAAGCAGTGACATTATGCTACCAAATGTCCCGACAAGATGAAAGTCGAGCTGAGTAGTTGGAACTTTGATATTGGTAGTAAGAGGCAATTTCATTTTATGAGTTCGATGAGTTGAGTTATGTAATGGGTGCTCGAGTTTGTAATGGATTCATGAAATCAATAAAGTTAAGGTGACATGTTTTCATATGTTTAATTGTATGAGTTGTTACTCTATGAACACGGATTTTGACCATTTTCGAGGATATGAGAAAAATATGGTCTATGGATGGATTTGTGAATTTCATTTTAGGGTGGTAGTACTCGTGAAGAAGACTAGACTAATGGATAAGAAAATATATATTCCACGGACTGTAGTTCAAGGAAAAAAAGTTGGAATTTTGCTTTTGATATGATGGTACGAAGAAACAGAGTACTACTGGATTTAAGGAGGTGTAACAAGAGAGTTACTCCAAGGATGAGTTAAAGCTGCACTAGTGTTGAAGTGGGCCATGACCCACAGGCCCAAGAATTGATAAGGATCAAGTACCCACTGGAGAAAGAAATTTTGGGAAGACTGCGATTTGATCGTGACGCGTTTCATAGGAGATTACGTAAAAACCTAAGAGTTGTGAAGAACGATAGATGTTTTGTTCAGCTTGCAGAAACCATGGAATTACTCGAACCCAGTTCGAGAAACAAGAGAAATTTCTGCAATGCTTGTGAGTATGACCGAGTGTTAGAATACGAGGTTCGCTAAACCTTATACAGGGTAATGATCTGGGTGCGGAATGGATTGATCACCATACCGACTTACTCGTATCTTTCGCCTCCTGCTATTTGGAATGGTAAATCTGAGAGACTTACCCATAGTAAAGTGACGACGCCTTTCGTTGAAGCCTTGCTTAAGCCTTAGAGTGGTATGATGATAAACCCATATACATGGCAGTTGTTGCCAAACGTAGGTTATACGGTGAGGTTCAACCCAGACCCGTTTTCTGCAAGAGAAACCATAAATTGTAGACCACCATGAGTATTTCGATAGCTGTCTAGAATGGACACAGACCGATCAGCTAAGAAGATCCAGTCTCTGATTTAACCACAACTTTGAAGAACCGACCCAAGGTTTCGAGGAAAACTTTACGCTCCTAACAGAAGAGCGTTAATGAAGGAGTTATTGTAAGATATGTGAAGATACATACATTGTCAGCACTCCAGAGGAAGTATCTGAGTTTATCGGAACCGTAACCTTGATTTTAAGTGTGGTAGGCCACCTGACCTTTCTGACCAGAACAGTTGCTAGGAGACCCCAACCCCTAACCTTTTCTTGTTAGTTTCTTGAATCTCGAGGACGAGATTCATTTTAAGTGTGTAGGTTTGTAACATCCCAAAATTCTAAATTTTGGAATGTTATATTAAATAAATAACTATGCTTGTTGTCCGATTGTTGGTTTGATTGAATGAGTGAAACTGAGTGAAATTTGAAAACTTTTGAAAGTTGAATGAGAGGAATGAAATGACTTTCCCAAAACTTTCCCTTTGCCTTTTGGATTCCAATGGATTCAAATTCATACCAACACCAAAGCCTAGAGTGAGGATGACATGACTTCTTCCATTTTTAAATGAATAGGGTTTTGGAAAAAGATTTGAAATTCATTTGGGAAGATTTCAAATTCAAAGTTTTATGCAACTCAATGATTTTCATGAGGGAAGATAAAATGACTTCTTCAATTATATGAAATAGGAGTTGGAAGTTATAATGAATCAAGTTGAAAATCATTTGAAAGTGCTTTGAAACCCTCTTTCAAATTTTCAGTTTTGAATTTGAATTTCAAACTTTGGCATGTGGGAAACATTTCAAAAACTAAGCCTGATAAATACTTGATCAAAAGTATGAGAGGAGCAAACATGACACTCCAAAAATATCAGAGGAAACAATGCCAAAAGATTTGGATTCAAATCTGAATTTTATTTGAATTTGAAAAAATGAATTTTTATAAAGTTTGGATTTTGCCTTTGGAAAAATGTTCAAATGATAGGAATATTCCCTGATCATTTTGGTATATATATACCCTATATAAAATATTTATAGTTATTGTTTTAATTCTGTTTTTGTTTTATTAAAAAATAAAATCAAAAATAGAAACCCCCTCAAAGCGCCAGCCAGCCCCTGCCCAGCCAGCCGAGGCCACCCACCGACTGCCCATCAGCGCCAAATGAGCCGCCCAGCTCCTCTCACCTCACCCTCGCCTCAACCCTCCAGATCCGCCACCCGCTCGCTCCCCACCCTCCTCTCTCATCGACAATGGGCCCGCCTTTCGTCTACCCTCGCCCACGCCACGCTGTGCCGACGCCGGATCCCGGATCTCAAGGATCCGGATCCCGATCCCCTCCCCGATCGCCTCCCTTACCCCGACGAGGCCCCCGCCTATATAAACTGGACCCCCGCACCCCATTCCCCCCTTACCCCCTCGCCGGAGCCCCTCCTCTCTCTCTCACGCCCGGGAGTTCGAGCCATCCGCCGCCATTGTCGCCGCTGCCGCCGCCTAGCCACCCCGACCCCCACCGACCCCACCAGACGCTCCCGAGCTCCTCAAGACCCGGGCCACTCCGTCGACCTCCCGACGACCGGAGCCACCGGCGACTTTATCGCCCGCCGCCGGCTTAACGCCGGTAAGTCACCGGAGACCCTCCCCGTCCGATGCACGATGAACGGCTAAGATTAGACCCCAGAGAATCTGGCGTTTAAAATAAAACCGCCCGGTTCGTTGGTTTAATTTTAGTTAGGGTTTTTTCTTTTTGAGCCGGCCCGTTTTAGTTTAAACCATTAGGCCCGTTTAGGTTATTTTACGCACAGTACGTAGTTTAGGCCCATTAGGCCTTTTTCTTTTTAATTTGATTTTCTGTTTTAGCAGAATAGTTCCTGATTTCAAAAATTCATATCTTTTATTCTGTTCAATATTTTTGAGTGATTATTTTTTTGTTGGATTGAAAATTTTATGTAGTTTCTGTAGAATATATATTTAGCTATGTTAAAAATAATTAAAAATGCTTTAATATTGTTTTAGCCAGAATAGCAAATCTGCTATAACTTTAGTTAGAAAAATTATTTTTGCATGATTCTTTTGTCACCACTTTATTTTGACATTGCCAAACCCTAGAAATTAATTTGGGTATTTTAGGATTAATAAATAATTTGTTTTAGACAGAATCCTATTAATCCTAATTAATTAACTAGTTCCTGTTTTCCTAATTAATTAATTAGTAAATTAATTTATTTTTAACTTGTGATTAGTTATTCTAGGTTAGTTTCTGTAATTCTAGTAGATGAACTTTTATTTATAATTAATAAAAGTTTTAAATTATTTTTCTTAATAGAAATTTGATTAGGCCTAAAATGAGTTTTATAATATCTTTTAAATTAATTCTTTTTGCTCATATTTGATTAGTGAATCATTTTCTCGTTAAGTTAACCTAAAACCATGATTAGGTTATATTAAGAAATTTTTATTATATAAAACTATTTTTGTTATTGTTTGAAGTAGGGAAAACCTTGAGTGGCCTTTATTCGAGTTTTTCTTTTGGATTTGAGTTTTGGTTGTTTGTTGTGTTATGTTACTTTTGTTATGTTGTGTTATGTGATCCTATTGCTATGTGCTTATTATAGTTATTGTTTGCCTCGGTAGAATTTCCGGAGTGCGAAGATTGCTACTACGAAACCCTAGTTTTTTCGAAGATCGTCAACCAGGCAAGTTCACTTTGACCATGCTTTTCTTACCTATGTTTTATTGCATTTAGTGGCACCATTGCAACCACCCCTCAGTAGTGTTATTGAATCCTTGTAGTTGAGTAGTATGCATGAGGTAGGAACCCATCACCCTGTTACCAAGCCCGGGACGTTATTTGTTTTAATGCTACGCTATAGTAGACGGGGTTTGGTATGAGTGCACGAGAGTGGTGTGAAGAAGGAGGACTCTACGTCAATGACGACAACTCCATGATGGAATCTGCAAGGACTGCACCTTCAAGACCTCAAGACTTCAGGACTCGAGACAAGAATTCAATACACACTCTTTGGGTGAAGGACGGTTGTGGGCACCTGGAGAAACCAGTGGTTGGCGGGATGCATGGAGAAGCGCCATGACATCTTGCGGAAAGCTTCACCCAGACTCAAAGAGACGGAAGAATACTTCACGCCCGGAAGCTTACATGCAACCGCAAGTCATTATGGGCTCTGGCTTGGTTGACCTTAGTTGTGACTCTGGCTGGGACGGTACTAGCAGATGTAGAAGGACGGTAGGATTGGATGGGTGCAGACAAAGGTGGTCGAGGAACTCTTTGGAAGACCATGTTTCGTCATCTTGTTCTCAAACACCTGAAGTGCGAGAACGTAAAGAGAGGGATCGAATCTTGCGGGTAAAGTGTACAAACCTCTGCAGAGGGTTAAACCTAATCGATTAGCCGTGTCCGATTACGGACAATTTGAGCATCCGGACTTGGATCTATCTCGGAACTCTCAAAACCTGACTGATAACTTGATTAGTGGGCAACATATGATGATATTGGGCTATGAGACATCGGTTGGCGGAACCATGTCATGATAGAAAACTCCATAGTACAGACTTCATTTATTCCTTTGAGGTAGGTAAAATAACATCAGCTGTTATGCAAACAAAACTCGAATCTGAGCCATAAAGCCATATTGCATATAGTATAGTTTTATCATCTGTTTTCTCATATTGTGGTCTTGCCGGTACATTCAATGTACTGACCTACACGGCTGCAACGTATCATGTTGCAGATATTTCCTCGACGAGTAAGAGTTACGATACAGTGTTACGGTCTACACTCAACCTGCATACCGGCGTTGATGGGACTCCACACCCGTTGTTTGTTTCCGCTGAGTATTATGAGGTATATATCATTTTACGTTATTTATACATGTGATTGCACTTTGATATATACATTGATGTACTGTAGGTGCCAAAGATACCGATCCGTGGATGGCACAAGAATACGCAGGCTTGACCGTCTGAGGTCGGGTCGCTACATTTTCTTACCACTTCTTCCATTTTAGGATTCAAACGTTGTTGAGGATCACAAACTGGTTTGGCATCCGCTTCCAAATTTATTTTATGTTGACATGGAGTGGGACTAATGCCCTTAAGATCATCAAGAGTATATCCAATAGCGGCATGGTGCTTCTTCAGAGTTTTCAATAATCTTTCTTCTTCATGCTCTGAAAGGTTAGCACTAATAATAACAAGATATATTTTCTTTTCATCAAGATAAGCATATTTAAGATTATCAGGCAATGTTTTAAGCTCAAACACGGGATCACCCTTGGGTGGAGGAGGATCCCCTAGGATTACAATAGGCAAATTGTGTTGCAGAATAGGTTCCTGTTTAAAGATTACTTCATCTATTCCCCTTCTTTCATTCATGAACATATGATTTTCATGGTCTAGCAAATAATGTTCTAAAGGATCACTAGGAGGTACGGCAATAGAAGCAAGACCAATAATTCATCCTTACTAGGAAATTCTTCCTCACGATGTTGTTTACTAAATTTATAGAAATTAAACTCATGAACCATATCATCCAAGCCAATAGTAACAACATCCTTTTTGCAGTCTATCTTAGCATTAACAGTATTCAAGAAGGGTCTACCAAATATAATGGGACAAAAGCTATCTTGTGGGGAACTACGAACAAGAAAATCAGCAGGGTATTTGGTTTTCTCACACAAGACTTCAACATCTCTAAAAATTCCCATTGCAGATATAGTATCTCTATTGGCAAGTTTAATCGTAACATCAATATCTTCTAACTCAGAAGGTGCAATTTCATGCTTAATTTCTTTACAGAAGTCATAAGGTATAACACTAGCACTAGCACCCATATCACATAAGCCATGATAACAATGATCTCCTATTTTAACAGAAATAACAGGCACGCCTACCACAGGTCTATGTTTATCTTTAACGCTAGGTTTAGCAATTCTAGTAGATTCTCCACAGAATTGAATAACATGCCCATCAATATTATCAGACAAGAGATCTTTAACAATAGCAGTATTAGGTTATACTTTGACTTGCTCAGGACGTGTATAAGTTCTAATATTGCTTTTATGAACAACAATTGAAGCTTTAGCATGATCCTTTACTCTAATAGGGAAAGGTGGTTTCTCAACATAAGAGGTGGGAACAATAGGATCATTATAAGTGATAGTCTTTTCATCAACTTTAATAGGTGCAGCTACTTTTACTTCTATGGGAGGATGATATTTAAACCACTTCTCCTTAGGGAGATCAACATAAGTAGCAAAAGATTCACAGAAAGAAGCTACTATCTCAGAGTCAAGTCCATATTTAGTGCTAAACTTATGAAAAATATCGGTATCCATAAAAGATTTAACACAATCAAACTTAGGTGTAATACCTGACTCCTTACCTTCGTCGAGGTCCCAATCTTCAGAGTTGTGTTTAATTCTATCCAATAAATTCCATTTAAATTCAATAGTGTTCATCATAAAAGAGCCAACACAAGAAGTATCGAGCATGGTGCGATTGTTATCAGAAAGCCGAGCTTAAAAATTCTGAAGAATTGTCACTCTTGAGAGCTCATGATTGGGGCATGAATATAACATTGATTTAAGCCTCCCCCAAGCTTGAGCGATGCTTTCTCCTTCATGAGGCCAAAATTATATATATAATTGCGATCACGATGAACAAGATGCATAGGGTAATATTTTTGATGAAATTCCAATTTCAATCTTTTATAGTTCCATGATCTCGTATCATCACATAGCCTATACCATGTCAATGCGTCTCCCTTCAAAGATAAAGGTAAGAACTTCTTCTTAACAACATCATCGGGTATACCTGCAAGCTTAAATAGTCCACAAACTTCATCCACATAGAGTAGATGTTCATCAGGATGCTTTGTTCCATCTCCTGTAAAAGTGTTAGCTAGCAGTTTTTCCATCATACCCGAAGGAATTTCAAAAGGAGTTTCATTTTCAATAGGTTCAGTGGGTTGAGGAGCAACTCTTTGCTCTACTGGACGGAGTGAACATACCCCGAACAAGCCCCTTAGAGAATTACTTTCCATAGTAACAAGTGACAGAAAATTTCAGCACACTATATAAATTTTTCCTTACCAAATTCCACCTACCAAAGGCGCTACACTCCCCGGCAACGGCGCCAGAAAAGAGTCTTCATGACCCACAAGTATAGGGGATCTATCGTAGTCCTTTCGATAAGTAAGAGTGTCGAACCCAACGAGGAGCAGAAGGAAATGATAAGCGGTTTTCAGCAAGGTATTCTCTGCAAGTACTGAAATAAGTGGTAACAGATAGTTTTGTGATAAGATAAATTGTAACGAGCAACAAGTAACAAGAGTAAATAAAGTGCAGCAAGGTGGGCCAATCCTTTTTGTAGCAAAGGACAAGCCTGGACAAACTCTTATAATAGGAAAAGCGCTCCCGAGGACACATGAGAATATCATCAAGCTAGTTTTCATCACGTTCATATGATTCGCGTTCGGTACTTTGATAATTTGATATGTGGGTGGACCCGTGCTTGGGTGCTGTTCTTACTTGAACAAGCATCCCACTTATGATTAACCTCTATTACAAGCATCTGCAACTACAACAAAAGTATTACGGTAAACCTAACCATAGCATGAAACATATGTGTCCAAATCAGCCCCTTACGAAGCAACGCATAAACTAGGGTTTAAGCTTCTGTCACTCTAGCAACCCATCATCTACTTATTACTTCAATGCCTTCCTCTAGGCCCAAATAATGGTGAAGTGTTATGTAGTTGACGTTCACATAACACCACTAGAGGCTAGACAACATACATCTCATCAAAATATCGAACGAATACCAAATTCACATGACTACTAATAGCAAGACTTCTCCCTTGTCCTCAGGAACAATGTAACTACTCACAAAGAATATTCATGTTCATAATCAGAGGGGTAATAATATGCATAAAGGATCTGAACATATGATCTTCCACCAAATAAACCAACTAGCATCAACTACAAGGAGTAATCAACACTACTAGCAACCTACTAGCACCAATCCCGGACTTGGAGAGAAGAATTGAATACAATAGATGAACTACGAATTGGAGATGAGATGGTGCTGGTGAAGATGTTGATGGAGATAGCCCTCTCCCAATGAGAGGAGCGTTGGTGATGATGATGACGATGATTTCCCCCTCCCGGAGGGAAGTGTCCCCGGTAGAACAGCTCTGCCGGAGCCCTAGATTGGTTCCGCCAAGGTTCCGCCTCGTGGCAGCGGAGTCTCGTACCGAAAGGTTGCTTAATGTTTTTTTCTCATCGAAAGACTTCATATAGGAGAAGATGGGCATCGGAGAGCCACCAGGGGGCCCACGATGTAGGGGGGGGGGGGCGCCCCCCACCCTCGTGAGCAGGGTGTGGGCCCCTTGGCCTTCATCTTTGGCGATGATTTTTCTTTATTTATTTTAAGATATTCCGTGGAGTTTCAGGACTTTTGGAGTTGCACAGAATAGGTCTCCAATATTTGCTCCTTTTCCAGCCCAGAATTCCAGCTGTCGGCATTCTCCCTGTTCATGTAAACCTTGTAAAATAAGACATAATAGCCATAAGTATTGTAGCATAATGTGAAATAACAGCCCATAATGCGATAAATATCGATAAAAAGCATGATGCAAAATGGACTTATCACCTACACAAAGCAAGTAGCTCCTCGCAACCAACGCGAATAGGGGTTGTCAATCCCTTCACGGTCACTTACGTGAGTGAGATCTGATAGAGATGATAGATAATATTTTTGGTATTTTTGGTATAAAGATGCAAGGTAAAATAAAAGGCAAAGTAAAGAGCAAAGCAATAATAAAGCGTCGGAAGATTAATATGATGAAAATAGACCCGTGGGCCATAGGTTTCACTAGTGGCTTCTCTCAAGAGCATAGGTATTCTACGGTGGGTGAACGAATTACTGTTGAGCAATTGACAGAATTGAGCATAGTTATGAGAGTATCTAGGTATGGTCATGTATATAGGCATAACGTCCGAGACAAGTAGACCGACTCCTGCCTGCATCTACTATTATTACTCCACTCATCGACCGCTATCCAAAGATGCATCTAGAGTATTAAGTTAATGAAAACAGAGTAACGCCTTAAGGAAGATGACATGATGTAGAGGAATAAATTCATGCAATATGATAAATACCCCATCTTGTTATCCTCGATGGCAACAATACAATACGTGTCTTGCAACCCTTTCTGTCACTGGGTAAGGACACCGCAAGATTGAACCCAAAGCTAAGCACTTCTACCATTGCAAGAACTACCAATCTAGTTGGCCAAACCAAACGGATAATTCAAAGAGACTTGCAAAGATAACTCAATCATATATAAAAGAATTCAGAAAAGATTCAAATATTTCTCATAGATAATCTTGATCATAAACCCACAATTCATCGTTCTCAACAAACACACCGCAAAAAGAAGATTACATCGAATAGATCTCCACGAGAGAGGCGGAGAACATTGTATTGAGATCCAAAAAGTGAGAAGAAGCCATCTAGCTACTAACTATGGACCCGAAGGTATGAGGTAAACTACCCACTCTTCATCGGAGAGGCTTTGATGATGATGTAGACGCCCTCCGTGGTGGAATCCCCTTCCGGCGGAGCTCCGGAACAGGCCCCAAGATGGGATCTCGTGGATACAGAAAGTTGCGGCGATGGAATTAGGTTTTTGGCTCCGTATCTGATCTGATGGGGGTACGTAGGTATATATAGGAGGAAGAAGTACGTCGGTGGAGCCTCAAGGGGCCCATGAGGTAGGGGGGCGCGCCCTAGGGGGGGTGCCCTCCACCCTCATGGCCGCCTCAGAGCTTTCTTGACGGAGGGTCCAAGTCTCCTGGGTCTTATCCGATGAGAAAATCACGTTCCCGACGATTTCATTCCGTTTGGACTCTGTTTGATATTCCGTTTCTTCGAAACACTGAAATAGGCAAAAAAAGAGCAATTCTGGGCTGGGCCTCCGGTTAATAGGTTAGTCACAAAAGTAATATAAAAGTGGAATATAAAGCCCAATATAGTCCAAAACAATAGATAATATAGCATGGAGCAATAAAAAATTATAGATACATTGGAGACGTATCAGGCATCCCCAAGCTTAATTCCTGCTCGTCCTCGAGTAGGTAAATGATAAAAGAGACTTCTTGATGCGGAGTGCTACTTGGCATAATTTCAATGTAATTCTTCTTAATTGTGGTATGAATATTCAGATCCGAAAGATTCAAGACAAAAATTCATATTGACATAAAAATAATAATACTTCAAGCATACTAACTAAGCAATTATGTCTTCTCAAAATAACATGGCCAAAGAAAGTTCATCCCTACAAAATCATATAGTTTAGTCATGCTCCATTTTCGTCACACAAGAATGCTCTCATCATGCACAACCCCGATGACAAGCCAAGCAATTTTTCATACTTTAGTAATCTCAAACCTATAACTTTCACGCAATATATGAGCGCGAGCCATCGACATAACACTATGGGTGGAATAAAATATAATGATGGGGGTTATGTGGAGAAGACAAAAAAGGAGAAGGTCTCACATCAACGAGGCTAATCAACGGGCTAAGGAGATGCCCATCAATTGATGTTAATGCAAGGAGTAGGGATTGCCATGCAACGGATGCACTAGAGCTATAAATGTATGAAAGCTCAACAAAATAAACTAAGTGGGTGTACATCCAACTTGCTTGCTCACGAAGACCTAGGGCATTTGAGGAAGCCCATCGTTGGAATATACAAGCCAAGTTCTATAATGAAAAATTCCCACTAGTATATGAAAGTGACAACGTATGAAACTCTCTATATGAAAAACATGGTGCTACTTTGAAGCACAATATATGAGACTCGCTATATGAAGAACATGGTACTACTTTGAAGAACAAGTGTGGAAAAAGAGATAGTAACATTACCCCTTTTTATTTCTTTTTTTGGGCCTTCTTTTATTTCTTTTGGCCTTTTTTTTGGGGACATTGCTCTAGAAAATGATGATCATCATACTTCTATTTATTTACAACTCAATGATTACAACTCGATACTAGAACAAAGTACGAATCTATATGAATGCCTCCGACGGTGTACCGTGATATGCAATGAATCAAGAGTGACATGTATGAAAGAATTATGAACGGTGGCTTTGCCACAAATGCTATGACAACTACATGATCATGCTAAGCAATATGACAATGATGAATGTGTCATGAAGAACGGTATGGTGGAAAGTTGCATGGCAATATATCTCGGAATGGCTATGGAAATTCCATAATAGGTAGGTATGGTGGCTGTTTTGAGGAAGATATAAGGAGGTTTATGTGTGAAAGAGCATATCATATCACGGGGTTTGGATGCACCGTGAAGTTTGCACCAACTCTCAATGTGAGAAAGGGCAATGCACGGTACCGAAGAGGCTAGCAATGATGGAAAGGTGAGAGTGCGTATAATCCATGGACTCAACATTAGTCATAAAGAACTCACGTACTTCTTGCAAAAATCTACAAGCCATCCAAAGCACTACGCGCATGCTCCTAGGGGGATAGATTGGTAGGAAAAGACCATCGCTCGTCCCTGACCACCACTCATAAGGAGGACAATCAAATAACACCTCATGTTTCAAATTTGTTACATAACGTTTACCATACGTGCATGCTACAGGACTTGCAAACTTCAACACAAGCATTTCTCAATTTCACAACTACTCAACTAGCACGACTTTGATATTATCACATCCATGTCTCAAAACAATTATCAAGCATCAAACTTTTCTTAGTATTCAACACACTCAAAAGAAAGTTTTACAAATCTTGAATACCAAGCATATTATTATTTTAAGCAAATTACCATGCTATTTAAGACTCTCAAAATAATCTAAGTGAAGCATGAGAGATCAATAGTTTCTTTAAAACAAATCCACCACCGTGCTCTAAAATATATAAGTGAAGTACTAGAGCAAAACTACCAAGCTCAAAAGATATAAGTGAAGCACATAGAGCAAAACTATCAAGCTCAAAAGATATAAGTGAAGCTCATAGAGTATTCTAACAAATTCCAATTCATGTATGGCTCTCTCAAAAGGTGTGTACAGCAAGGATGATTGTGGTAAACTAACAAGCAAAGACGCAAATAATACAAGACGCTCCAAGCAAAACACATATCATGTGGTGAATAAAAATATAGCTCCAAATAAAGTTACCGATGGAAGTGGATTTAAAGAGGATGCCTTCCGGGCATCCCCAAGCTTTGACTTTTGGTGTCCTTGGATTATCTTGGGTGTGCCATGGGCATCCCCAAGCTTAGGCTCTTGCCACTCCTTGTTCCATAATCCATAAAAAAATTCACCCAAAACTTGAAAACTTCACAACACAAAACTCAACAGAAATCTCGTGAGCTCCGTTAGCGAAAGAAAACAAAAGATCACTTCAAGGTACTGTAATGAACTCATTATTTATTTATATTGGTGTTAAACCTACTGTATTCCAACTTCTCTATGGATTATAAAATATTTTACTAGCCATAGATTCATCAAAATAAGCAAACAACACACGAAAAACAGAATCTGTCAAAAACAGAACAGTCTGTAGTAATCTGTAACTAACGCAAACTTCTGGAACTCCAAAAATTAAGCCAAAGTAGGAAGACCTAGGCAATTTGTTTGTTGATCAGAAGCAATTGGAATCACTATTTTATCACGTTCTTGTGATTTTTAACAATTGTTTTCGTGAACCGAAATTTTCTGGAAATTACAGCAAGATCAAATAACTATTGTCCAAGAAGATCCTATAGGTTTAACTTGGCACAAACACTAATTAAAACATAAAACCACATCTAAACAGAAGGTAGATGGATTATTTATTCCTAAACAGAAATAAAAACAAAAAACTAAAAATAAAATTGGGTTGCCTCCCAACAAGCGCTATCGTTTAACGCCCCTAGCTAGGCATAAAAGCGAGGATAGATCTAGGTATTGCCATCTTTGGTAGGCAATCCATAAGTGGCTCTCATAATAGATTCATATGGTAATTTGATCTTCTTCCTAGGGAAGTGTTCCATGCCTTTCTTTAATGGGAATTGGAATCTAATATTCCCTTCCTTCACATCAATAATTGCACCAATCGTTCTAAGGAAAGGTCTACCAAGAATAATAGGACATGAAGGATTGCAATATATATCAAGAACGATAAAGTCTACGGGCACATAATTCCTATTTGAAACAATAAGAACATCATTAATTCTTCCCATAGGTTTCTTAATAGTGGAATCCGCAAGGTGCAAGTTTAGAGAGCATTCATCAAAATCACGGAAATCTCGCAAATCACACAAAGTTTTGGGAATAGTGGAAACACTAGCACCCAAATCATATAGAGCATAGAATTCCCACTATTATTCTTGGTAGTGCCTAGGATCCTTAATCTCAATTTTAATAGTTGGTTCCCACTCATCATAAAGTTTTCTAGGGATAGAAACTTCCGACTCAAGTTTTTCCTCATAAGATTGCATCAAGGCATCAACGATATGTTTAGTAAACGCTTTATTTTGACTATAAGCATGCGGAGAATTTAGCACGGATTGTAACAAGGAAATACAATCAATTGACGAGCAACTTCCATAATTAAATTCCTTGAAATCCAAAATAGTGGGTTTAGCAACATCTAAGGTTTTACTTTCAATCCCACTTTTATCAATTTTAGTATCATAATCTAAAAGCTCCGAATTTTTAGAACGCCTTCTAGGTAAAGGTGACTCATATTTAATCTCATCATTATCAAGATTCATATTGCAAAACAAGGATTTGATACGGGACACATCAATAACTTTTAGATCTTCATCTTGATTTTCATGGAAGTTGGAAGAGCACGTTTTAATAAAGGCATCTTTCATAGCACGCATCTTAGCGGTTCTTTCTTTGCACTCATCAATGGAAATTCTCATGGCTTTGAGAGACTCATTGATATCATGCTTAGGAGAAATATATCTAAGCTTTAAAGAATCAACATCAAGAGAAATTCTATCAACGTTCCTAGCCAATTCATCAACTTTAAGTAATTTCTCTTCAAGCAAAGCATTAAAATTCTTTTGTGAATTCATAAACTCTTTAAAACTATTCTCAAATTCAGAGGGCATCTTATTAAAATTTCCATAAGAGTTGTTGTAGGAATTTCCATAATTATTAGAAGGATTACTAGGATAGGGCCTAGGATTAAAATTCCCTCTATATGCGTTGTTACCAAAATTATTCCTACCAACAAAATTCACATCCATAGATTCATTATTATTCTCAATCAAAGTAGACAAGGGCATATCATTAGGATCATAAGAAACATTCTTAGTAGCAAATAATTTCATAAGTTCATCCATCTTTCCACTCAAAACATTGATTTCTTCTATCGCATGCACTTTTTTATTAGTAGATCTTTCAGTGTGCCATTGAGAATAATTAACCATAATATTATCTAGGAGTTTAGTAGCATCTCCTAAAGTGATTTCCATAAAAGTTCCTCCCGCTGACGAATCTAAAAGATTTCTAGAAGCAAAATTCAATCCGGCATATAAATTTTGTATAATCATCCACAAATTCAAACCATGAGTAGGACAATTGCGTATCATTAATTTCATTCTCTCCCAAGCTTGTGCAACGTGTTCATGATCAAGTTGCTTAAAATTCATAGTATTGTTTCTAAGAGTAATAATCTTAGCGGGAGGAAAATACTTAGAGATAAAAGCATCTTTGCACTTGTTCCAAGAATCAATACTATTTTTAGGCAAAGACGAAAACCAAGCTTTAGCACGATCTCTAGCTTAAAAAGGAAATAGATTCAATTTAACAACATCATTGTCAACATCTTTCTTCTTTTGCATATCACACAAATCCATGAAGCTATTTAAATGGGTAGCGGCATCTTCACTAGGAAGGCCGCTAATTGATCTTTCATAACAAGATTCAATAAAGCGGCATTGATTTCACATGATTCAGTATTGGCAAGAGGAGCAATCAGAGTGCTAAGGAAATCATTATTGTTGGTATTGGTAAAGTCACACAATTTGGTATTATCTTGAGCCATAGTGACAAGCAAACAATCCAACACACGAGCGAACAGGAAAAGAGGCGAGCGAAAAGAGAGGAGGAGATTGGGAAAGAGAGGGCGAATAAAACGGCAAGGGTGAAGTGGGGGAGAGGAAAACGAGAGGCAAATGGCAAATAATGTAATGCGAGAGATAAGGGATTGTGATGGGTACTTGGTATGTTGACTTTTGCGTAGACTCCCAGGCAATGGCGCTAGAAATCCTTCTTGCTACGTCTTGCGCTTGCGTTGGTTTTCCACGAAGAGGGGAGGATGATGCAGCAGAGCAGCGTAAGTATTTCCCTCAGTTTTTGAGAACCAAGGTATCAATCTAGTAGGAGGCCATGCGCGAGTCCCTCGTACCTACACAAAGCAAATAGCTCCTCGCGACCAACGCGAATTGGGGTTGTCAATCCCTTCACGGTCACTTACGAGAGTGAGATCTGATAGAGATGATAGATAATATTTTTGGTATTTTTGGTATAAAGATGCAAGGTAAAATAAAAGGCAAAGTAAAGAGCAAAGCAGTAATAAAGCGTAGGAAGATTAATATGATAAAAATAGACCCTGGGGCCATAGATTTCACTAGTGGCTTCTCTCAAGAGCAATGGTATTCTACGGTGGGTGAACAAATTACTGTTGAGCAATTGACAGAATTGAGCATAGTTATGAGAGTATCTAGGTATGATCATGTATATAGGCATCACGTCCGAGACAAGTAGACCGACTCACCTGCATCTACTACTATTACTCCACTCATCGACCGCTATCCGAGAATGCATCTAGAGTATTAAGTTAATGAAAACAGAGTAACGCCTTAAGCAAGATGACATGATGTAGAGGAATAAATTCATGCAATATGATAAATACCCCATCTTGTTATCATCGATGGCAACAATACAATACGTGCCTTGCAACCCTTTCTGTCACTGGGAAAGGACAACGCAAGATTGAACCCAAAGCTAAGCACTTCTCCCATTGCAAGAACTACCAATCTAGTTGGCCAAACCAAACGGATAATTCAAAGAGACTTGCAAAGATAACTCAATCATATATAAAAGAATTCAGAAAAGATTCAAATATTGCTCATAGATAATCTTGATCATAAACCCACAATTCATCGGTCTCAACAAACACACCGCAAAAAGAAGATTACATCGAATAGATCTCCACGAGAGACGGGGAGAACATTGTATTGAGATTCAAAAAGAGAGAAGAAGCCATCTAGCTACTAGCTATGGACCCGAAGGTCTGAGGTAAACTACTCACACTTCATCGGAGAGGCTTTGATGATGATGTAGACGCCCTCCATGCTGGAATCCCCTTCCGTGAACTCGAACAGGCCCCAAGATGGGATCTCATGGATCTGTAAAGTTGCGGCGGTGGAATTAGGTTTTGGCTCCGTGATCCGATCCGACGAAGTGCGTGAGGTATATATAGGAGGAAGAAGTATGTCGGTGGAGCCTCGAGGGGCCCACGAGGTTGGGGGCGCGCCCTAGGGGGGGCGCCCTCCACCCTCGTGGCCGCCTCGGAGCTTTCTTGACGGAGGGTCCAAGTCTCCTAGGTCTTATCCGATGAGAAAATCACGTTTCCTAAGATTTCATTCCGTTTGGACTCCGTTTGATATTCCGTTTCTTCGAAACACTGAAATAGGCAAAAAATAGCAATTCTGGGCTGGGCCTCCAGTTAATAGGTTAGTCCCAAAAGTAATATAAAAGTGGCAAAAAAGCTGTCGGATTTCGGGTTCCGGCAGACCCTTAAGGTTCGAACACTGGGGTGCGCGCCGAGATCCAACCTTCCACCGTCTCGCACCTCGCCGAATCGCTGGGACCTAAACTACTAAACAGAACAGCACAAGAGACACAAGATTTATACTGGTTCAGGCCACCATTGTGGTGTAATACCCTACTCCAGTGTGTGGTGTGGTGGATTGCCTCTTGGGCTGATGAGGAACAATACAAGGAAGAACAGCCTCGCGAGGATCTGTTCTTGGCGGGTGCGATGAACTGCTAGGCGGTGCTCAGTCGCTCTAGCTACTGGTATCTTGATGAGGATTCCGATCTGTCCCCCCTGCCCTGGGGGTGGCTACTCCTATTTATAGGCGAAGGCCCTAGGCCTCTTCCCAAATATTGAGCGGGAAGGGCGCCAATAATTGGCCATTTTGAAGGGGAACAGCGGGTACACTTATCCTGACTAAAGTTGGTCGTCGCCTGACAAAGGCTCTGGCGATGACGCCTGCTTGGGCTCCACGATGACTCCCTTCCAGCCGTTGGGGCTGGTCTTGGTCTTGTTGCACCGAAACGGATGCCTTTGCTTGATGCTCTCGCCTGCGCTTGCTCCCTTTGCACCCAACAGGAAAGGAGGACACTGCGCGGGCTGGCGCCCGACTGGCTCCCTTGGTCGTCATGGCTTGCGTCATGGACACCTCGCGAGGTACCCTGCCTTGAACTCTCCGCCTCCTCATGAGCTAGCCTGACGAGACCGTGCCTGAGGAAGCTCCTTGTCGTCCGCCCCGCGAGGCTTGGCCCCTCGTGATGGTCTTGAGCTTGTGTTGATGAAGATGGGCCGTGCTGGGCCTCCTCCGAGCCACGCCGCAGGCCGCAGGCAGGCAAGTATGGGGACCACCGTTCCCAGAACGCCGACAGTAGCCCCCCGGGCCCACGGCGCGCCCGAACTTGGCCGAGCAGAGGTGAAAGGGCAAGTCGGCGTCGCGAGCCCTAACAGCCATGACCTTAGGCGCCGCGTGGCGGTTGATTGGACGCGTGCGCACTGCTTCCCCATGATGCCTCGGTAACTACCCGGATTCGACAAGTCCCTGCATGTAGATTCAGTCATGATTACCGGTGATCGTGGAGGCCGACGGTTGGCCTTCGGCGGGTATAAGCACGGAACGGCGCGCGCCCTTCCAGTCTATCCTTTTTTGTCTCTCCTTCTTCTCCATGGCTCCACCAAGGAAGTTCTCGGCCGCAGAGAAAGGGAAGGGCCGTCAGGTCGAGTCTTCCTCTCCTCCGCCTAAGCATGGTCGAGGTCGCCCTCGCAAGCATCCCGTGGCCTCCGCGGCGGTCCCAGTGGTCGTGGGGAGGCTCTGGCGTGGCGACGAGCGGCCGGCCATGGTCGGAGGGCATGCCCGGCCGCTGGCCCCCGAGGCCGCACCTCCATGCTGCTGAAGCGCTGCCGGAGTTCATGGTGAGGGCGGAGGAGCCGTCCGGCGTCCGGCTGCAGCTCCCGCGCTTCCTCCTGGGTGAGCTCCCAGATGGCGCCCTGGGTTGCCTCTGGCTCCAGGCGGATGGCTGCTGCAGCCGGGCTTCATGGGCTTCTCTGGAGGTCTCTACTACAGGGAACATGTTCCTGACCCGCGGCTGGCAGACGTTCGCTCGCGCGCGTGGTCTTTGCCGCCGGTGCTCCCTGCACTTCAAGTATGACGGTGATGCCACCCTCTACGTGAGGGTGTTCGGGGAAGACGGTCGCCGCATGGCGTGCTGCCCTGAAGACGACGACCGCGGCCGAGGACTCAGCCCCGGCATGGATGGAGAGGGCAGCGCGCGGGCGGTTGGCGATGCCCGTGACTCCT
The DNA here is from genome assembly GCA_021605145.1 of Aegilops bicornis. Lineage (NCBI taxonomy): Eukaryota > Viridiplantae > Streptophyta > Magnoliopsida > Poales > Poaceae > Aegilops > Aegilops bicornis. Next base: position 317,089,419 of record CM038674.1, on the reverse strand, counting down.
CATGCTTCACCAGCAGCGGCCGCGGCCAGCCCCCACGCCGCCGCACCTGCTTGGGGGGTGGCAGCAGGTCCGCCTGCTGCCGCGCCCCGGTGAAGCGCGAGAGGGAGTCCGCCCGAGCTCCGGAGGCGGCTCGAGCCTTCCAAGAGAGCCGGCACGGGGCGTGCTTCACCTGCTTTTGTCCTTTTCCTTTCTTTTCTCCTGCACAAGAAGGCAACAATGTGTGGCCCCGTGGGGGCGCGTTTAGGTTAACTCCGTTAATTATTGTACTGCTTTTGTTATCCTAATACTATTCCTTTCTGTGGTACGCCCATTCGCAAGTGAACTCCAGCCGTGGCATGAGGCGACCGATCCAGCCCCGTGTAGGCGTTGTCTTTGTGAGGCATGGTCGGGAGGGTGCTCGGCTGTGGACCAGGGCCGTGAAAACTTGAGCGATAGGGGCAGGAACGCTCGCGGGGGCTCCCGAGGCTTCTGCCTCACGAGTCCCCATGCAAGAGAAATCGAGGCAGGAGAGCGAAAAAGACCGAAGAACCACAGACCAAAAAAGGGCGATAGTTTCGATAAAAAATCCAAATGGGAATAACTAGTAAAACTGCAGAAAGCGAATGAAAAAGCCGCGTCTGGCACCTAGTCTAGTCTTCGACGTCTTCTCACCAGCGCGGAGCTAAGTGCTGCCACTGGGCGTGGTGTCACGCCCAAGATGCGACCCTATCCTAAAGGAACTCGAAGGTCCCACCAAGGATAGAAGCGCATCTTGAAGACACTTTTGCAAGGTGGATATCATTACATCAACATTACATAATAGTGGGGATACATCCAATACATACAATGTCACATGAATACAACTATACAACATACAAGATCAACATCCGACTACGGATGAATCATAAACAGAAACTCAAACAATATCCACCACCTTTAGCCCAGCTGCCGACTGGAACCTATCCCTTGATCGAAGAAGCGGAAGAAGAACTCCAAAATAAGCAAGCATCGCTCTCGCGTCATGATCATCGCATAACATGTACCTGCAACTGTTGGTGTAGTAATCTGTGAGCCACGAGGACTCAGCAATCCCATTACCATGGGTATCAAGACTAGCAATGCTTAATGGGAAAGGAAGGGGTAAGGTGGTGAGGTTGCAGCAGCGGCTAAGCAATATATGGTGGCTAACTTACGCAAATAAGAGCGAGAAGAGAAGCAAAGCAAGCGGTCGTCAACTAGTAATGATCAAGAAGTGATCCTGAACTCCTACTTACGTCAGACATAACCCAGAAATCGTGTTCTCCTCTCGATCAACCCCGAAAAGAGACACTCACGGTTACACACACGGTTGGTGTATTTTAGAAGAGTTTACTACAAGTTTACTACAACAGGATGTTAACAAATTCCCATCTGCCACATAACCGCGGGCACGGCTCTTGAAAGTTTATACCCTGTAGGGGTGTCCCAACTTAGCCCATGATAAGCTCTCGCGATCAACGAAGGATATTCCTTCTCCTCGGGAAGACCCAATCAGTCTCGGAATCCCGGCTACAAGACATTTCGACAGTAATAAAACAAGACCAGCAAGACCGCCCGATGCGCCGACAATCCCGATAGGAGCTGCACATATCTCGTTCTCAGGGCAACACCGGATGAGACAGGCTACGAGTAAAACCAAGCCTCGAGTTTCCCCGTGGTGGCCCTGCAGGCGGCTCGGTTCGAACCAGCACTTAGAGAAGCACTGGTCTGGGGGGGCTAAAATAAAGATGACCCTCGGGTTGGCCGACCCAAGGGAAAGGTATAGGTGGTGGTGATGCAAATGGTAAAACCAAGGTTGGGCCTTGCTGGAGGAGTTTTATTCAAAGCGAACTGTCAAGGGGGCCCCATAAATCACCCAACCGCGTTAGGGACGCAAAATCCGGGAACATAATACCGATATGACGGAAACTAGGGCGGCAAGAGTGGAACAAAACACCAGGCATAAGGCCGAAGCTTTCCACCCTTTACCAAGTATATAGATGCATTAATAATATAAGAGATATTGTGATATCCCAACATAAACATAATCCAACATGGAGCAATCTTCATCTTCACCGCAACTAGCAACGCTATAAGAGGGGCTGAGCAAAAGCGGTAACATAGCCAAACAACGGTTTGCTAGGAAGGGTGACAACGGTTAGAGGTTCATGGCAATTTGGGAGGCTTGAGCAGCAAGTGGTAGGTAACGCAACATAGCGATAGATCGAAGCAACTAGCATAGCAATGATAGTAGTGAGATCCAAGGTGACGGTCATCTTGCCTGAAATCCCTCTAGGAAGAAGACCGAATCCATGAAGAAGACGAACGGGAGTAGTCAAACGAATCCTCACAATCGCAACATTACCGGAACCGAGAAGCAACACCGGAAAGAAACAAACAACATGGTAAATGCACAAGCATAAACATGGCATGATGCACAATCAAGTATGATGCATGTCCGGTTTAATGAGGCATGGCATGGCAAAGTGCAACAAACAATGCTACAAGTTAAGTGGAGCTCGATATGCAACGAGTTGCATATTGACAAAACACCACATTGACATATTTAGTTTAATCTCATTTAAGCAACCAAACAATATTAAATGTTGTTAAACATGGCAAAAGGTGAAACATATGAAAACTACCTAGGCAAGTTTAAATGAGGCTGGAACAACAAACAACAATTCCGGAAAATCCCCATGTGCATATTTCAAATTTGGTACTGTTCTGCCCTAAAACATATTTTAAGGTTGTTAAACAGGAAAATAAAGTGGACCATGTTAAACTAGGCATTTTTCCACCCCATTTACATATAAAGTTTATTTAAAACCGAGCTACGGTTATTTAGTTATGAAATAAATCATTTTAGCATGGCATTTAAGCAAATTTAAACAAACAACATTTTAAACATTTTAAACCTGGATGAAAGTGGCATAAGATGAAACTCTAAGCATTTTACATGTTTAAACCATTTTAATATGATGCACGGTTCATGAGTTATTATATGCATGAAGTTCAAGGGTTTTTCTGCAAAACTGGCAGCCTCTGGAAAAATAACTAAATTCGCAGAACTGGGAAAAACATCTACGGGCCGAATCTGTAAACTGGGCTGCACAAAAGAGGAATGGGGCGCTCACCACCTCGGGCCTTGGCTGAAACAGGCCGGCTGGGCTGGTTGGATCGAACGAGGGGAGGGGGCGCGGTCAACGCGGCCGTCGCGAGTGCAGTCTCCTCCTCTCGAAGAGAGGAGGGAGCGGGATCAAGGCGTCGCCCCGCACGCGAAGCGGGGAGGCCGGTGATGAGGGCTTGGCGGCGCACACCGAAAGGGGGACGCCGGGATCTCGACGCAGGCCGGACCGATCCCGCCAGATCGGGTCGAAAACGCAGGCCTTGGGCGCCGAGGCACTGTGGACGAGGACCGGCGTCGGGGATGCGCTCCTGTGAAGAAATACAGAGAGCGAGAGAGTTCAGAGAGGAGAGACAGGGAGAAAGGCCGAATGAAAGAAGAGGAGACAGGGCATGGCGACATGACCTGGGTGGTCGCCGGCGGACGGCATCCATGGCGGGGTTGCGGGTTGGAGCTGCTGCAGTCCCTTGGCGACGAGGACGGCAGGAGGCGGCCGGACGGAGCGGACTGGCCTGGCGGGCTGCTCGCCTGCGAGGTTCAGGTGAGGTCGCCGGCCGGTGGAGGCGGGGCTGCTCCTGTAGGCAAACAGAGAGGTAGGGGGTGTCGGGTAAGAGAGGGGTCGAGAGGAAGGAGGAGACGGATGAGAGGTGCGGCGACCTGCTGGTTGTTCGGGCGATGGAGGAGGGAGCTCGGCTAGGGGAACTCGGTTGCTCGGGGCCTGGTGCAGCTTGAGCGTAGAGGAGATCCACGCGGCTGCGGGCTGGATGTAGCGCCTCGATCCATTTGGGAACGAGTGCCCGGGCTGGTAGTGGTTGCTCGCTCGAGAGATCGAGGGAGAGTGGGTGGCGGCTGGATGGATTGGAAGGATCGATCGGGCAGGATCCCGAGGAAAGAGGAGACCAGGTGGATGGCATCGGTTGGGCAGGGAAGAAATCGAGGAGGGGTAAACTGGCGGCGGCGGCGGAAGGATTTGGAGGATGGGACAAGGTCCCTAGGTTTTAGGGTAGGGGTTGGTCTATATATAGGAACAATATGATTAGGTTTGGACCCTCCGATTAAAATCGGACGGTCTCGTATAAATAGGTTAGGGAGTCCAAAAGAGAAAACAGAGATGTTTTATAGACGTTTGGGGATGATCCGGATTCATCGGTAACGACAGACCGGTTCGGGTTCGGGTAAGTTTCGGACACGCACACGAGGGGTATGAGAGAGGTCAACGAGGACAAGGGCCTGACAAAGTGACAACGGAGGCAAAGAGAGAAAGGGCAACTACGAACGGCTACGAGTTTTATGAAAACATGCAGATGCAATGCACATGATGCGATGAGATGAAATGCAAGACATGAACAAAATGCAAAAACAAAAGACAAAAACCCAACCACGGAGGAAATAAAACATCGCATCTCCGGAAAAGGCAAGAGTTGGAGTTACGAATATGGAAAGTTGTATCCGGGGCGTTACACGTGGGAGGGAGCCCCAGGGCTTGAGGCCAGCACTTCTGAGACTCCGGGGCGTGTACAGCCCCAACTCATTATTACGTGAGAGTGTCACGGGCGGCGAGCTTCACAGGCGTTGGCCCTCTTCACAGGCTCCGGGCCTTTCTTCTGGGAAGCAAGCTTCACGGGCGTTGGCCCTCTTCACGGGCTCCGGGCCCTTTCCAGAACGCGATAGCTTCACAGGCGTTCACCTTCTTCACAGGCTCTGGGCTTTTCTCGAAAAAGATGAGCTTCACAGGCATTCGCCTTCTTCACAGGCACTGGGCCTTTTCCAAAAAGAATGAGCTTCACAGGCATTCACCTTCTTCACGAGCCTTTGGGCCTTTTCCAAAAGAATGAGCTTCACAGGCATTCGCCTTCTTCACGAACCGGGCCTTTTCCAAAAAGAATGAGCTTCACGGGCATTCGCCTTCTTCATGTGCTCTGGGCCTTTTCCAAAAGAATGAGCTTCACAGGCATTCGCCTTCTTCACAGGCACTGGGCCTTTTTAGGGGTAAAACCTCCAGAGGTGCTGGATGTTCCACGCGTTCTGTATAGGTACTCCCTCTTGAGTCTCCAAGCGCACGGAGCCGGGCCTGGAAACATGAACAACCTTGAACGGGCCCTCCCACATGGGAGAGAGCTTATGCAGTCCCTCCCCGAGAGGACCCGTCGGAGCGCGAGGTCCCCTACCTCGAGAGTTACAGGGCGGATGTTGTGGCGGTGGTATCGCCGGAGTGCCTGCTGGTACCTTGCCGCCGCATAGAAGCTTCTCGACGGCGCTCCTCCCCAAAGACGAGGGCCGTCCCTCGCATGGCGTCCTGCAGCGTTTCATCAAACGCCAGGACCCGCGCGGATCGACGCTTGACCTCGTGAGGGAGGACCGCTTCGGCTCCGTAGACCAGGAAGAAGGGGGTCTCGGCAGTTGGCTTGGTTGCGGTTGTGCGGATGGACCATAACACGGACGGAAGCTCGTCGTACCAGCCTCTGCCGCAGGCCTCCAGTTTCTTCTTGAACGTCCTGGTCTTGAGGCCTCTTAGGACCTCTGCGTTGGCCCGCTCGGCCTGTCCATTGCTGCGGGGGTGAGCCACCGAAGCGTAGCATATCTGCGTCCCAAGGTTAGCGCAGTACGTTTTAAAAAGGTTACTGGTGAACTGCGAACCGTTGTCGGTGATGATGCGGTTCGGCACTCTGAACCGGCACACGATGCCCTTGATGAACTTGACCGCAGAACCAGCGGGGATGGTGCGGACGGCCTCGACTTCGGCCCACTTGGTGAATTTGTCCACGGCGACGTAGAGGTAGCGATAGCCCCCTGGCGCCCGAGGAAAATGGCCTAGATGTCCAGCCCTGCACCGCGAAGGGCCAAGTGAGGGAATGGTTTGCGAGACCTCCTGGCGGCTGGTGGATCTGCTTGGCATGGAATTGGCAAGCCTCGCAAGCCTTCATGAGTTCAACAGCGTCATTGAGCGCCGTGGGCCAATAGAAACCGCTGCGGAACGCCTTGTCGACGAGGGCCCGTGACGACGAATGGTGCCCACAATCTCCACCATGTATATCTGCCAGCAGTTCCTTCCCCTGTTCCCTGGTGATGCAGCGCATGGATACGTCGTTCGGTCGTTTCCGGTAGAGCTCTCCATCCATGATACTATATGCCGTGGCTTGCCGCGCCACACGCTCTGCCTCCTCCTCCTTCTCCGGCAAAGTTCCGTGCGTTAAGTAACTCTTGAGCTCCGTGATCTAGCACCCCTATTGAGGTTCCATCGTCAGGAGCAGGCGTGCTCCTGAGGCCGGGCCACAGGTTGGGGCTCCCGAGGCAGGTGGCTGAGGGAGCTCCACCCGAGGCTGTGCTGTGCTTGATAACGGCAGCAGTGCTGAGGGCTTGAAGAGTCGTTCCTCAAAGACGCCCGGATCCTGGGGTAACCTCTTGAAGGCTCGTTTGGCGATGTCGTCGGCCTCTTGATTGGTGCCGCGGGGCACGTGCTGCAGCTCCAACCCCCAGAACTGTTTCTCCATCCTGCGGACCTCCGCAAGGTCGGCCTCCATGTGTTCATACCTTGGCTCGTACACCTTGTTGGAGAAATTGACGAGGAGCTGCAAATCGCCCTTGATGGTAAGGCGCTTCACCCCCAGGGCAGCGGCAGCCTTCAGACCCGCTATCAGCCCCTCGTATTCTGCTATATTGTTGGTCCCTACTGGAAACAGAGCTGCACGACATAGTAGAGCTTGTCCTGAGCGGGAGATATGAGCACTGCCCCAGCCCCAGCGCCCTGTCTGGAGAACGCTCCGTCGAAGTACATGACCCAACCTTCTGGCGCTTCGCTTCCTGGGGAGAGGGATCTATCCTCGCCGGCCCCGAGGCCCGGTGCTTCTGTCCATTCGGCCACGAAAGCTGCCAGCGCGGCTCCCTTGATGACTCTGGTTGTGCTGAACTCGAGCTGGAATGCTTGCAGCTCAATGTTCCACTCAGCGACCCTTCCGGCCGAGTTGGGGCTCCTGAGCACCCTCTGTGGGGTATGCCGAGACAACCTTGGTGGATGACCTGGAAGTAGTGCCGCAGCTTGGCGCGAAGCCACCAACAGCGAGGAGGAGCTTCATGCATGGGGTACCGCGCCTCGCATCCCGTAACTGTCAGGCCGACGGCACACCGGGTGCTCGACGAGGCAAGGGGCGTCGGTGCTGGTGGCGTCTTCCGGAAGCTGTGGTGCCTCCCGAGGTGACGGCGCCTCCAGAGGCTGGGTGCTTGGATGGAGGGCCTCTCCCGACCTTGGTGTGCTCTCCTGCGACGGCTGATCTTATTCTGTTGCGGTGCTTTCTTCTGCGAGTTCCTTCTGATTCGGCCTTGCCTTAGCTCGGGTGGCCGCCGTGGTCTTGGCCTGACGCTCCTCCCTAACTGCCACCAGGGCTGCGCTAGCGGAGTAGGGAGTGACGGCGAGGTAGAGTACCAAGGGCTCCTGAGGGCGGGGGCCACCATCACCGGAGGGCTGGTCAGTACCTCTTGAGGTCTTGAACGCTTTGTCGGCCTCTTGATCCATTCAAAGGGCCCTTTTTCTTCATCAGCTGGAAGAAAGGCAGCCCGCTTCCCCAATCGGGAGATGAAACGGCCTAAGCGCCCGTTCTGGCGCCCGTGAGCTTCTGCATTTCACGAGGGTCTTTGGTGGGCTCATGTCCTCAACTTCCTTGACCTTTTCCGGTTGGCCTCGATGCCTCGGTGGGACACGAGGAAACCTGTGAGCTTGCCCGAGGGAACTCCAAACACACACTTCTCGGGTTGAGTCGCAGGCTCACGCATTGAGGCTCACGAAGGTTTCTTCCAGGTCTTGTATCAAGGTCTTGGCCTCGCGAGACTTCACCACGATGTCGTCGACGTAAGCCTCCACATTCTTCCCGAGCTGTGGGCCCAAGGTGATGTGCATGAGCCGCTGGAAGGTTGCCCCCGCGTTGCGCAGCCCGAATGGCATGCATGTATAGCAGTACACTCCACACGGGGTTAAGAAGGCCGTCTTTTCCACGTCTTCCACCGCCATCTTGATCTGGTGATACCCGGAAAAGGCATCCAAGAAGCATAACAGGTCACACTTGGTGGTGGAATCGACGATCTGGTCGATGCGTGGGAGCGGGAACGGATCCTGCGGGCATGCTTTGTTGAGGTTGGTGAAGTCGACACACATGCGCTCCTTTCCTCCCTTCTTTGGCACCACCACGGGGTTGGCCAGCCAATCTGGGTATCGGACCTCGCGAATGACCCCCGCGGCTTCTAGCTTGCGGGTCTCTAGGACGATGAAGGACTGCTTTTCGGTGGACTGCCTTCTCGCCTTCTGCTTCACAGGACGCACGTTGGGGCACACGTTGAGGTGGTGCTCGATTACGCCCCGTGGGATTCCTGCCAGCTGATCGGGCTCCCAGGCGAACACCTTCTTGTTTGCACGCAGGAACTTGACCAGGGCTTCCTCCTGTTCGGGCTCGAGGTTGGCGCCTATGGTGAAGGTGGCGTTTGTGGACCCGTCCTCGTCGACAGGTATCTGCTTGGTCTCCGCCTTGTCTTGAGTGAACAACTGCTTCTTCTTGGTCGGCGCAACCCCCTTGGGCTTGAGGGCCTCCGCATCGGCGGGCTGTGCCGCGGCCGCCGTCTTGAGGGCAAGCCCGAGCGCTCGCAGCGCATCTTCGGTATCCCCGGGCATGGTGAGGACGCCGCTGCTCCCGGGCATCTTCATGAGGTTGTACCCCGGGTGGGTTGCAGCCATGAATTTGGCCAACGCTGGATAGCCAAGGATGGCATTGTAGGGGAGGCTGATGGGGGCGATGTCAAAGTCGACCAGTTCCGTGCGGAAGTTGTCGTAGGTGCCGAAGGTCACCGGAAGCCGGATTTGCCCCAAGGAGCTGGATGACCCTCCTCCTATGCCCGAAAAAGGCCGGCTGGGCTGCAGCCGCTCCCTGGGTATGCAGAGGAGGTTGAAGGCCTCGACTGAGAGTACGTTGAGGCCGGCGCCGCCGGCCGATGAGGGTCCGGGTGACGGCAACCTGGCATATGGTGGGTGTGCGAGCATGGGGAGCGCACCGAGCCGCCGAAGTTGGTGGGGTGGTCCCGAGAGTCGAAGGTCAGCCCGGCCGACGGCTCCGTCCGGCCCGATGGAGCCCCCTTCCGCGTGGAGGCGGCGCCGACCCGGCGGACGAATGCCTTGACATGGCGGCTGGAAGGCGGCGCCTGCGAGACGCCCAGGAGGGCCGCGACGACCGGAGGAACCGGCGCAACGGGGCGGGTGACGACGAAGCTGCGCGGCTCCTCCCCTGGGTCGCCGAGGAGTGCAGGGATGATGATTGCTGCCCGTTCCCCGCCGGGCCGGTGGCGGTGTTGATAGAGGGTGGTGAGGAACGACGAGGGCGCCCGCCGTCGGAAGTCGTCCGGGCGACATGGGAGGCGAGGGTGGATCGGCGCTCGGCGCGAGCCCGACGAGCTTCAGACATGGTTGCGGTGGTCGGGGAAGAACGAGGCGATGGAAGGCAGATTCCGGCGCACCCCTACCTGGCGCGCCAAATGTCGGATTTCGGGTTCCGGCAGACCCTTAAGGTTTGAACATCGGGTGCGCGGAGATCCAACCTTCCACCGTCTCGCACCTCACCGAATCGCTGGGACCTAAACTACTAAACAGAACAGCACAAGAGACAAAAGATTTATACTGGTTCAGGCCACCATTGTGGTGTAATACCCTACTCCAGTGTGTGGTGTGGTGGATTGCCTCTTGGGACGATGAGGAACAATACAAGGAAGAACAGCCTCGCGAGGATCTGTTCTTGGCGGGCGCGATGAACTGCTAGGCGGTGCTCAGTCGCTCTAGCTACTGGTCTCTTGATGAGGATTCCTATCTGTGCCCCCCTGCCCTGGGGGTGGCTACTCCTATTTATAGGCGAAGGCCCTAGGCCTCTTCCCAAATATTGAGCGGGAAGGGCGCCAACAATTGGCCATTTTGAAGGGGAACAGCGGGTACACTTATCCTGACTAAAGTTGGTCCTCTCCTGCCAAAGGCTCTGGCGATGCCGCCTGCTTGGGCTCCACGATAACTCCCTTCCAGCCGTTGGGGCTGGTCTTGGTTTTGTTGCACTGAAACGGATGCCTTTGCTTGATGCTCTCGCCTGCGCTTGCTCCCTTTGCACCAAAGAGGAAAGGAGGACACTGCACGGGCTGGCCCCCGACTGGCGCCCTTGGTCGTCATGGCTTGTGTCATGGACACCTCGCGAGGTACCCTGCCTTGAACTCTCCGCCTCCTCATGAGCTAGCCTGACGAGGCCGTGCCTGAGGAAGCTCCTTGCCGTCCGCCCCGCGAGGCTTGGCCCCTTGCGAGGGTCTTTGTCACATCCTAGCTAGTCCATGCATTAGAGTGTTGCATCATGTCTATTTTTCCATCAGAAACTTGAATTGGGGAAGACAGAACCCCCAGCACCCCTCTGAACTCAACTAGGGTTTACTAAAAATAATTTCAATGAACCTGAAATGCCCTTCTAAAAAGTTCACCCTCTTTGTCTTGGGTTAGTACCTATGGCAAAATTGGTGCACGATTTTCTAGGTCAATGAAGGCCATTGGATTAAATCATATGTACCTTGAGTTTGGGCATTTAAATTATATAAAATATCTCAAATGCTCAAATAATCCCAAACTAAAATGTTCCATGCTGGATATATTCCAACTAAGGACCAGGTGCAGTTTGGTGAATTTTGGAGTTGCCTAGGTATTTTTAGAAATGCAACAAAGATACAAAAAATAGAAAAAGAAACAGAAAATGAAAAACTTTTACCTGGCGCCACCCAACGGCCCACCTGCCGGCCCAGCCCAGCCGCCGCTCCAGCGACCTGCTTGGCTTGGCCAGGCAGGCGGGCAGGTGCTCGACGGCGAGCACAGCATGCATGCCACGCAGCTGGCCGCTGCCTCGCCGCTTCCCTCGCCGAGCTGTCGACGCGGGACGCCCTCTCTCTCCACCCCCGAGCTCGCAAACACCTTTCCTCCTCCCCAGCTCCTCTCCCTCGCTCGTCCGCACCACGGCCGACGCTGTCGCGCCCGCGCCACCGTGAAACCCGTGCTCTCCGACGACCTTGCGATGCACCGCCGTGTCCAGGCGCTTCGCCACCCTCCTCACCTTCGAGCAAGCCGAGCCCCGAGCGCTCGCTTGCCTCGGAGCCGCTGCACCGACCTCGCCCGACACCGCCACCGCCGGAGATCCCCTTCGCCGTCGCCGCCGCACCAGCTCGTCCCGACCGCTGCCGAGTACACCAACGTGACGGCCGTGAGCTCAGCAACCCTCCCATCCTCTCCGTTTGCTCTCTCGTGCACCGTAGCGACCCACGGAGCTTCACCGCACGCACCAACGCCGAGCTCGTCGCCGACGTGCCTCCGGCCATCCACCGTCCACACCACGGTGTCTAACATGCTCACCGCATCGCGTAGAGCCTAACGCACCACTCCACGCGCCTGGCCGTGCCCCGTAGCCACGGGACCATCTTCACCCGACTCCGGCGACCGCCTAGCTCATCGCCGGCGACGTTTCCGGCCACCCCGACCTCAACCACCACCACCAAACGCCGCGGCTTGTTCCCGGCTACACGCAGATCGCCTCCGCCGTCCATTTGGACGCCGGAACGTGCCAACGCACTCTCGCCGCCGCGTCTGGCCTCGCCGGTGACTAAACGCCGGTAGGCTTTGACCATTGACGTTGACCGGGTGGGCCCAAGTTGACTCCCCTGAGTCTATGGCAAGTTGGCCCCTTGGTAATTAACTTAGTTAGTTTAAACTAATTCTAATTAGTTAAATTAAGTGCTGACATGCAGGACCCAATCGATTTGACTGGGACGTCCCGTTGATCTCTCGACGTCACCACGACGAATGTCGATAAAGAATTGAATTACTGGAATTATTCTGATATAGGAAATTCCAGAAAATAGTTCAAACTTCAAAAATTCATAAGAATTAATCTGTAACTCCAAATGCAAAGATTTATATATGAAAAATGATCGGAAAAATCCATTCTATCTATTGGTAAAGGTTTCATGCATGATAGAACAAGTTAACCTTGCTGTTTACGTAGATTAAGATAATGCACCTTTATGGCTATGTTAAATGAGCTAACATTTGAATCTTTGATTCAAATGAGTTCATCCCTTTCTGTTCTAGCTTGCATTAGGCCAACACACATTCATATTGCCATGTCATAGCATGCATCATATTGTTGCATATTTTTATGTGTTGTTTATGTTTGGTGTGTCTTTCGTGATAGGTTCTCCCTCCGAGGATAACCCCGAATATCCTTCTGAAGGGCAGTATCCTAATACCACTACATCAGGCAAGCAACCCATTGATCATTCCGATACAAACCCATGTTCTCGCTTCTGCTCTTGTTTACTGCATTAAGACAACGCGATTCAAACTGTTGTGTGCTGCGGTAGCTGAACCCACTTCCTTTGCATGACCTGTCATTGCCACAGTAACTAGATGAAACCCACTAGTATGTGTAGGAGTTGATTGAGCCATGTTTGTGATTCCTACCATGCTACGCTTGCTATGCTTAGAGTTGTGTCAGGTCTGGCTCATCGGGATGATGAACTGGAGTGAAAGGTTGTGTCGGGTTCAAGAGTGAAAGTGTTGAACACGTTTTGGTAAAGGTATCGATGAGAGGCCATGTAGGAGTACATGGTGGGTTGTTTCATTGAAGCCGTCCCTAAGAACTGAGGTCTGTGTGTGTGATTTAAGACTTAGCTACTATCACGCATTGGGATCCTTAATTGACCCTCTCGACTTATTAACCACTCTTGTCCTCGGTCCGGGAGTTGCAAGTAGTTTACGGTGTTTGTAGCATCTTTGGGGGCAGACGCATGGCGCTGACCTTAGGGGTGGGCTGTGTTACGGTAGGCACGTGGCCCGGTGTACCGATTCGCCCGTTTGGTGTCTCGGGAACCCTGCACATATCATTCGGGGCCGTTAGTGGAAACCTCGATCGGACTCCCTGCGGATGGAACCCGAATAGGCGATAAACCTGGACTAGGGACTCGTGTGTTTAGTCAGGTCGTGGGGACTCCCTCGCTGGGCTTCCGCTTGAAGGTTGCCGAGTACATGTCGTGTAGCGGCGATAAGTGGTGAGAGCGTGTGTGAAGAAGTACACCCCTGCAGGGTATAAAACTATTCGAATAGCCGCGTCATGCAAAGGACTACTTGGTCACCTATACGGTTCATAGACAAGTAAATGGATACTACTAAAAGCCTCAAGATAAGTGTGAGTATCATGGATGGCCCTCTCGTGGGTTGACGAGAGAGGATCCACGGTGGAGTATTGTGATGGTGATTAGTGGACTCGTAATGCGACAAATGCTTTTCAAGTGGTGTCACGTAGGATAGCTTAACCAAGAGTCTAAGCTGGCTTGCTGCAATAACTCCACTACCTTCTTGAGAATGTGCATGTATCATAGAATTCTGTTGTAAGACTTGCTGAGTACCTCTGTACTCATGTTTGCTCAATTACTGTTTTCAGATGACAACACCGCCCCCTCCGATGGGTTTTATGTAGACCTTGATGTCGACGAGTGAACTAGCCACCCAGGTGGTGATCCAAGGCTTGTGAAGGGCCACTTGTAGATAGAAGGGCTTCATCAAGCTTTCTTTCTTTTTAGAGTTTGTACTCGAGACTAGTTTGCTTCCGCATGTGTTTGTATGTTTGTATGACTTGAGTGTTGGGTCATGTGACCCCTATCTGTATGGATATGTTATGTATGGCTCCTCGGAGCCTCTTAAATAAAGTACTTTGAGTTGTAGAGTTTTGTTGTGATGCCATGTTGTATGTACTCATATCGGGCATATTGTGTGTATGATTGAAATGCTTGGTATGACTGGGATCCTACAATCTAGTTGTTTATCCTTGGCAGCCTCTCATATGGGGAAATGTAGTCTCGTGCTTCCGAGCGATAGTAGTCACTTCTGACCGGTTCACCGGAGTCCTGTTAGCCCGACACTCTTGCTTTGGACACTTGACTGGCGGCATGTGTTTCACCGTTCCTATGTATGTCCCTTGAAATGTCACGCGGTGATATTCTCGAGTCCTGCCTTAGCCTGCTACAGCCCGGGATACCGGAGTCCTCATAGCCTGCTACAGCCCGAATTCATATGTTGATGACCGACATGCTCGATGTGATTCATGTATGCCTGTCCCCATGGGTTAGCGCCACTTTGGGTTCACGACTAGCCATGTCGGCCCGGGTACTCTGTCATGTGGACGCTAGCGACACTATCATATACGTGAGCCAAAAGTCGCAAACGGTCCCGGGCCATGGTAAGACGACACCCGTGGGAATACCGTGCGTGAGGCCGCAAAGTGATATGAGGTGTTACCGTCTAGGTCAATGTGATTTGGAATCGGGGTCCTGACAGCGTTGGCATCAGAGCCGGACTGCCTGTAGGTTCGCTAAGCCAAACTGGTCGATGTCGAGTCTAGAAATGCTTTAGTTATATGTAGGGGAATTGATTGTGGGAGGAACGTAAGGCTCTTTTACTCCTTTACCTTATGCCCTCGATCTGAGTCATCCTCTTCTCATTCTACGTGGGTATAGGACTAGGCTCTCTTCTCTCTATCAGGTTCACGTGTTACTAATCCGTAGTAACTTATAGGATTGTTGGTTACAACCTCAGTTCAGTTTCTACTACTTTTAGTATGCTATCAGTTGAACCAGAACCTTGATATGATGTTGTTGAGTGGTTTTGCAATCTTATTTTGATTGTCTCAAATCTGTTCTTGAGCATTTACAGATGTTATGCTGTCCGATTTTCCCTAGAAATTCTAATGTCTTTGCATTGTGGTTGTGCTTTCAGATGGCCACCCGTCCCGTAACCAAGTGGTTCGTCGACCCGTTGCATTGATGTGTGTGGTCACACGGCCATGTTGGTTCGGGTGATGGTCGAGACCGATTACCGATGGTATCCGAATATACCGTCGAGGAGCAGTTTAGAGACTTTAATCAAAGCCAATATCTGTGCACGGTCAGGATATATCCATCTTATCTTGGAGCTACTGAACCGCTCCACTGTTCTTATGGACTTGGGATTACTATTGGGATGTCCGTGCAGGATGCAGCCTACTCGATGATGACTATTATTCGAGCGAACTGCCTATTTGTGCAACACCGATTTCCACTACATGCCAGCATCCCTCCCTGGGGCGCACGGGTACCTCCAGGCTATGTACAGTGACGCATCCCATGAGGATTCACTTCTCCGCACCACTGCTCAGATGCTGGAAGACAAGGACCGAGAAAATCGGGCCTTACGTATGCAGCTCTTTAACGCTCGTTCTGATCACTGGGCCACTCTGACTCGGTTTGCACCTGCCGTGCAAGCCGGATACATGGACATAATGGACTTGTACCCTGTGCGGGCTGGTCTGCCAGATTTTATGGACTGGCGTGAGGTAGGAGGCATCACCCCTCCTCGTGGACCTCGTGTGCCACCATTTGTTGGACCACAGCCACATCCGAGTCCCTATGGTCCGCAAGCTCCACATGACCGTCTGTTCCCGTATGATCATGTTCCGCTTCCAGGCTTGGGTGGTGACTTTTATGAGGACTACTACGGAGCTGTCTGAGTTAGTAGTAGTATCCCTAGTATTGTAATAGTTGTATTTCCACCGTCCTGCATGACCTGGGGAATTAGTGTAGAAAAATAATGTATAGGACTTTGGAATGCTTCCGATGAGATGTAACGCCTTTCACTGTAGTTGTACTCCGTCGGGTTTGTACTAAACTATGAATGGTGTGTATGACCGTTGGTATATATATGGCAGTTTCTATATTACCATGTCATACGGATGAACATCCCTGCATTCCGTGTTATCCATTACATTCCGCACTTCCTTGCTAAATTTTGCCATCCTGTTCTAAACCGTTGTTTTGGTTCCTAGGATGGTCAACACCCGCAACAATCCTGCTGCTCCGGAGCGAGGAGAAATAGCGCAGCTAGGAATGTAAATCTGCCTCAACCGCCTTCTTTGGCGGGTTATGTTGGAGGCGAGCGCAACAAGCGTGAGACCAATCGCTTCTTTGGAGAGGATTGAAGCGAATACCGCACGCCAGCCAAGGAATGATATGGTGTCACTCAATGACTTTGTCAAAATTTGTATCCACCGAAGTTCAAACATTCCGTTGAGCCTCTCGATGCGAGATGGCGGCTTGACATCACCCACAAGCTACGTTACGCCAACGTAGCGTGGCTGAAGCTGATAAGGTTACTTTTGCTGCCTACCACCTCGAAGGCCCTACTAGCCTTTGGTGGGAGAATTTCGAGGCTATGCGCCGGTTGGCCAAATCACTACAGGCTGAGTTCGGTCTGACTTCCGTGAGCATCACATCCTGGAAGGTCTCATGGATCGTAAGAGGGAAGAGTTCTGCAACTTCACCCAGGGTAGACTGACTGTGGATGCATACAGTCGCGAGTTTGGAAATCTAGCATGTTATGCTCCTGAAGAGGTTTCTACCAACGCCAAGAAGCAGGCAAGGTTCCGCAAGGGACTTAGCCCCGAGCTTCGTCGTGATCTTCGTCTGCACGAGTGCACCTCCTTCCAGAAGTTAGTCAACAAGGCTATCAGTGCTGAAACTGGACAGTCTGACTTTGAAGCCTCACGCAAGCACTCCCGTGACTTTGGTTCTTCATCCGGCTCTGGATCTCAGAAGCGCCGGGTGTGGATTCCAAGCACCGCTCTGCCACCCAGATTCACTCCGAGGCCATACTTTGAGGCGCCTCGACCCAACCAGTAGTATGCACCGCCCAAGGCCTATGGTGGCCCCGCTGCTAATGCTGCTCCACGCCCTAATGTGATAACCTGTTTCAAGTGTGGAGAGACGGTTCACTACATCCGTGAGTGTCCCCAGAACAACCCCAGTCAGATCGGAAAGTCTGTTGGCCGTGGTAAGCCAGCAGGGAAGGTGCTCTACGCCAAACCAGCTGCCACTTCTCGTGGCCACGTCAACTATGTTTCAGCTGAGGAAACCCATGAGGATCCCAACGTCGTTCTCGGTACGCTCCTTGTTAATTGCCATCCGACAACTGTTCTTTTTGATACTGGAGCATCTCATTCATTTATTTCTGAGAGCTATGCTCGATTGCACAACACCACATTCCGTGACATGCACACCTCCATGGAAATTCAGACTCCTGGTTCTAGATGGCAAACCTCTAGAATAAGTCATGGGAATGAAATCCTTGTCGACAGATTAGTCTTCCTTGTATCTCTAATACCTCTCAAGTCCTCGGACATAAACATCATCTTGGGTATGGAGTGGATGTCAGCCCATTATGCTAAGATTGATTGCTCTACTAGAACTGTTCAACTCACCCATCCTTCGGGCAAGACAGTTAATGTTTCGACCCGAGTGTCTAAGCGTCAGCTCTACTCCTTAAATGCCAACCCCCTTCCAGACCTCGAAGATATTCCGGTAGTCCGTGATTTTCCGGATGTCTTTCCAGAAGAACTGCCAGGTGTTCCACCTGACAGGGATGTCGAGTTCGTGATAGATCTTGTTCCAGGAACCGTCCCAATATCTAGAAGACCTTATAAGATGGCACCCCTAGACCTAGCCGAGCTTAAGAAACAACTCGATGAGTCCTTGCAAAAGGGTTTCATCCGTCCTAGTTCATCCCCATGGGCTTGCCCCGTCCTCTTCGTCAAGAAGAAGGATGGAATGGATCGGATGGTTGTAGATTACCGACACATCAACTTGGTCACTATCAAGAACAAGTATCCACTCCCGAGGATCAACGATACGTATGATCAGCTCATTTGGATCCTCGATCTTTTCAAGATGGATTTGAGGTTGGGCTACCATCAAATCAAAATCAAGAACGGGGACATTCCTAAAAGCGGCCTTTGTTACTCGTTATGGCCAATACGAGTACACCGTTATGTCCTTCGGGTTAACCAATGCTCGACCACTTTCTCTCGGTTAATGAACTCGATCTTCATGGAGTATTTGGATAAATTCGTCGTGGTTTACCTCGATGATATACTCATCTACTCCAAGAATGAGGAAGAACATGCCCAACATTTAAGGCTAGTATTGATGAAACTTCGAGAGCATCGCCTTTATGCCAAATTCTCTAAGTGTGAGTTCTGGTTGCCAGAAGTGACCTATCTAGGCCATGTAATCTCTGGTAAGGGCATTGCTGTCAATCCCGAGCGAGTTCAAGCCGTCCTTGACTGGACTCCACCTGAATCGGTCAAGCAAGTTCAGAGTTTCCTCGGTTTAGCGAGCTATTGCCGCCGCTTCGTCGAGAATTTCTCCAAGGTTGCTAAGCCTCTAACCGAACTCCTCAAGAAAGATAAAAAGTTCGAGTGGACCCCACAAGGCGAGTTCAGCTTTCAGGAAATGAAAAGACGCCTGACATCCGCACCGTGATTGTACCACCAGATTTCTCTAAGGACTTTGTTATCTATTGCGGCGCCTCGCGACAAGGACTAGGTTGCATACTCATGCAAGATCGTCATGTGATTGCCTACGCTTCCCGACAGTTGTGTCCACATGAGGATAACTATCCCACACACGATCTACAGCTTGCGGCAGTGGTCCATGCACTCAAAACCTGGCGACATTACCTTCTTGGTAATCGTTGCAAAATTTACACTGATCACCAAAGTCTGAAATACATCTTCACCCAACCGGATTTGAATCTCGAGGCAAAGGCGTTGGGTCGAGTTGATTCTGATTACGACTTAGGAATATCTTACACCCCAGGCAAAGCCAATGTCATGGCTGACGCACTAAGTCGGAAACCTTATTGTAACAATCTGATGTTACAACAAAGTCAACCATTTCTCCACGAGGAATTTCATAAGCTTAACCTTCACCTTGTTCCTCGAGGATTCCTTTCCACCCTGGTGGCGAAACCTACCCTTACGGATCAAACCATAACCGCCCAGCGGTATGATAGAGGAATATCTCGGATCAAGGAGAACATTGCTAGCGGAGCTGCTAAGTGTTTCTCCATAGATGAGCGAGGTGTTGTCTTCTTTGAGAACCGCTTGGTGGTTCCCAAGAAACAACAGCTACGACAACTGATCCTTAAGGAAGCTCATGAATCCCCTCTCACCATTCATCCGCGTAGTACTAAAATGTATCAAGACCTACGCCAGAGGTTTTGGTGGACTAGGATGAAGAGAGAAATCGCTCAATACATTGCTAATTGCAACGTCTGTCGTCGAGTTAAAGCGAGCATCAACGGCTCTTGGCACCCTTCAACCTTTGGCTATTCCTGAATGGAAATGGGATAAAATCGGTATGGATTTCATTACCGGGGTTCCCAGGACCAAGAGAGGGAATAATGCTATCTTCGTTGTTGTCGATCGCCTTTCCAAAGTAGCCCATTTCTTACACGTTCGTGAGAGTATAACCGCTAGCCAGCTAGCTGATTTGTACATCTCCCGAATAGTGTCTCTTCATGGTGTTCCATTGGAGATTAACTCAGACCGTGGAAGTCTCTTCACCTCTCGATTTTGGGAAAGTTTCCAAAATGCTATGGGAACTCGAATCTCCTTTAGAACCGCCTTCCATCCTCAATCAAGTGGTCAAGTAGAACGAGTCAATCAAATTCTGGAGGATATGCTTCGAGCTTCTGTCATCTCTTTTGGTATGAATTGGGAGAAATGTCTTCCATTCGCCGAGTTCGCTTATAACAATAGTTATCAAGCTAGCTTGGGCAAAGCTCCTTTTGAAGTTCTCTATGGACAGAAATGTCGAACGCCTCTTAACTGTCAGAAACCGGGGAGAGACAACTCTTTGGCCCGGATATGATCCAGGAAGCAGAAGAGCGGGTTCGTGCTATTTGTGAGAAATTGAAAACAGCCCAATCTCGTCAAAAGAGCCAATATGACCGCAAGCATAAGCCTATGGCTTATGAAATTCGCGAGAAGGCTTACCTTCGGGTTACTCCTTTGAAGGGAACCCATCGATTCGGTATCAAAGGCAAGTAGGCTCCTCGTTACATTGGACCCTTTCGCATTCTTGCCAAACGAGGAGAAGTTGCCTACCAATTGGAACTACCTCTGCATCTTTCCAGAGTCCATGATGTCTTCCACGTTTCCCAACTCAGGCGTTGCTTCTCGGATCCTATCCGTGGAGTAGACCATGAAATTCTTGATCTCCAAGATAACCTCACCTATCGAGAATACCCCGTTCGTATCCTTGATCAAGCCGAGCGTACCACTCGACGTCAGAATATCAAGTTTCTCAAGGTTCAATGGTCAAACCTTTCCGAGCAAGAAGCAACTTGGGAAAGGGAGGATCGTCTTCGACTTGAGTATCCCACCTTCTTCGCGACGGATCCTAAATCTCGGGACGAGATTCTTTTGAGTGGGGGTGAGTTGTCACATCCTAGCTAGTCCATGCATTAGAGTGTTGCATCATGTCTATTTTTCCATCAGAAACTTGAATTGGGGAAGACAGAACCCCCAGCACCCTCTGAACTCAACTAGGGTTTACTAAAAATAATTTCAATGAACCTGAAATGCCCTTCTAAAAAGTTCACCCTCTTTGTCTTGGGTTAGTACCTATGGCAAAATTGGTGCACGTTTTTCTAGGTCAACAGAAGGCCATTGGATTAAATCATATGTACCTTGAGTTTGGGCATTTAAATTATATAAAATATCTCAAATGCTCAAATAATCCCAAACTAAAATGTTCCATGCTGGATATATTCCAACTAAGGACCAGGTGCAGTTTGGTGAATTTTGGAGTTGCCTAGGTATTTTAGAAATGCAACAAAGATACGAGAAAATAGAAAAAGAAACAGAAAATGAAAAACTTTTACTGGCGCCACCCAACGGCCCACTGCCGGCCCAGCCTGGCCAGGCCAATGAGCTGCTTGGCTTGAGCAGGGCAGGCAGGTGCTCGACGGCGAGCACAGCATGCGTGCCACGCAGCTGGCCGCCGCCTCGCCGCTTCCCTCGCCGAGCTGTCGACGCGGGACGCCCTCTCTCTCCACCCCCGAGCTCGCAGACACCTTTCCTCCTCCCCAGCTCCTCTCCCTCGCTCGCCCGCACCATGGCCGACGCCGTCGCACCCGCGCCACCGTGAAACCCGTGCTCTCCGACGACCTTGCGGCCTTGCGCCGTGTCGGCGCTTGGCACCCTCCTCACCTTCAAGCAAGCCGAGCCCCGAAGCGCCGCTTGCCTCGAGCCGCAGACCGACCTCGCCGACACCGCCACCGCCGGAGATCCCCTTCGCCGTCGCCGCCGCACCAGCTCGTCCCCGACCGCGTCGAGTACACCAACGTGACGGCCGTGAGCTCAGAAACCCTCCCATCCTCTCCGTTTGCTCTCTCGTGCACCGTAGTGACCCCACGGAGCTTCACCGCACGCACCACCGCCGAGCTCGTCGCCGACGTGCCTCCGGCCATCCACCGTCCACACCACGGTGTCTAACATGCTCACCGCATCGCGTAGATCCTAACGCCCCACTCCTCGCGCCTCGTCGTGCCCCGTAGCCACGGGACCATCTTCACCCGACTCCGGCGACCGCCTAGCTCATCGCCGGGACGTTTGCGGCCACCCCGACCTCAACCACCACCACCAAACGCCGCAGCTTGTTCCCGGCTACACGCAGATGGCCTCCGCCGTCCATTTGGACGCCGAACGCGTTAACGCACTCTCGCCCGCCGACTAAACGCCCGGCAGGCTTTGACCATTGACGTTGACCGGGTGGGCCCAAGTTGACTCCACGAGTCTATGGCAAGTGGGCCCCGCTAATTAACTTAGTTAGTTTAAACTAATTCTAATTAGTTAAATTAAGTCTTGACATGCGGGACCCACTGGTCGGTTTGACCTGGACGTCCTGTTGATCTCTCGACGTCACCTCGACGCAATGTCGACGTGATAATTGAATTACTGGAATTATTCTGATATAGGAAATTCCAAAAAATAGTTCAAACTTCAAAAATTCATAAGAGTCAATCTGTAACTCCAAATGCAAAGATTTATATATGAAAAATGATCAGAAAAATCCATTCTATCCATTGGTAAAGGTTTCATGCATGATAGAACAAGTTAACCTTGCTGTTTAAGTAGATTAAGATAATGCACCTTTATGGCTATGTTAAATGAGCTAACATTTGAATCTTTGATTCAAATGAGTTCATCCCTTTCTGTTCTAGCTTGAATTAGGCCAACACACATTCACATTGCCATGTCATAGCATGCATCATATTTTTGCATATTGTCATGTGTTGTTTATGTTCGGTGTGTCTTTCGTGATAGGTTCTACCTCCGAGGATAACCCCGAATATCCGTCTGAAGGGCAGTGTCCTAATACCACTACATCAGGCAAGCAACCCATTGATCATTCCGATACAAACCCATGTTCTCGCTTCTGCTCTTGTTTCTTGCATTAAGACAACGCGATTCAAACTGTTGTGTCTTTACGGTAGCTGAACCCACTTCCTTTGCATGACCTGTCATTGCCACCGTAACTAGATGAAACCCACGAGTAGGTGTAGGAGTTGATTGAGCCCTGTTTGTGATTCCTACCATGCTCTGCTTGCTATGCTTAGAGTTGTGTCAGGTCTGGCTCATCGGGATGATGAACTGGAGTGAAAGGTTGTGTCGGGTTCGAGAGTGAAAGTGTTGAACACGTTTTGGTAAAGGTATCGATGAGAGGCCATGTAGGAGTACATGGTGGGTTGTTTCATTGAAGCCGTCCCTAAGAACTGAGATCTCTGTGTGTGTGATTTAAGACTTAGGTACTACCACGCATTGGGATCCTTAATTGACCCTCTCGACTTATTAACCACTCTTGTCCTCAGTCCGGGAGTTGCAAGTAGTTTCTGGTGTTTGTAGCATCTTTGGGGCATACGCATGGCGCTGACCTTAGGGGTGGGCTATGTTGCGGTAGGCACGTGGCCGGTGTCTGCGATTCGCCCGTTTGGTGTCTCGAGAACCCTGCACACATCGTTCGGGGCCGTTAGTGGAAACCTCGGCGGACTCCTGCGGATGGAACCGAATAGGCGATAAACTGGACTAGGGACTCGTGTGTTTAGTCAGGTCGTGGCCGACACCCTCGCTGGGCTTCCGCTTGAAGGTTGCCGAGTACATGTCGTGTAGCAGCGATAAGTGGTGAGAGCGTGTGTGAAGAAGTACACCCCTGCAGGGTATAAAACTATTCGAATAGCAGCGTCATGGTAAAGGACTACTTGGTCACCTATACAATTCATAGACAAGTAAATGGATACTACTAAAAGCCTCAAGATAAGTGTGTATCATGGATGGCCCTCTCGTGGGTTGACGAGAGAGGATCCACAGTGGAGTATTGTGATGGTGATTAGTGGACTGCGTGTGCGACAAATGCTTTTCAAGTGGTGTCACGTGGGATAGCTTAGCCAAGAGTCAAAGCTGGCTTGCTGCAATAACTCCACTACCTTCTTGAGAATGTGCTTGTATAATAGGATTACATTGTAAGACTTGCTGAGTACCTCCGTACTCATGTTTGCTCAATTACTGTTTTCAGACGACAACACCGCCCCTCCGATGGGTTTTATGTAGACCTTGATGTCGATGAGTGAACTAGCCACCCAGGTGGTGATCCAAGGCTTGTGAAGGGCCACTTTGTAGATAGAAGGGCTTCATCAAGCTTTCTTTCTTTTAGAGTGCGTACTCGAGACTAGTTTGCTTCCGCATGTGTTTATATGTTTGTACGACTTGAGTGTTGGGTCATGTGACCCCTATCTGTATGGATATGTTATGTATGGCTCCTCGGAGCCTCTTAAATAAAGTACTTTGAGTTGTAGAGTTTTGTTGTGATGCCATGTTGTATGTACTCATATCGGGCATATTGTGTGTATGATTGAAATGCTTGGTATGAGTGGGATCCGACAATCTAGTTGTTTATCCTTGGCAGCCTCTCATATGGGGAAATGTAGTCTCGTGCTTCTGAGCGATAGTAGTCCGCTACAACCCGGTTCACCAGAGTCCTGTTAGCCCAGCACTACTGCTTTGGACACTTGACTGGCCGACATGTGTTTCACTTTGTTCCTATGTCTGTCCCTTCGGGGAAATGTCACGCGGTGATATTCGGAGTCCTGCCTAGCCTGCTCTGACCCGTGATACCGGAGTCCTGTTAGCCCAGTGCTACAGCCCGAATTCATACGTTGATGACCGACATGCTCGATGTGATTCATGTATGCATGTCCCCATGGGTTAGCACCGCTTTGGGTTCACGACTAGCCATGTCGGCCCGGGTTCTCTGTCATGTGGACGCTAGCGACACTATCATATCGTGAGCCAAAAGTCGCATAAGCGGTCCCGGGCCATGGTAAGGCGACACCGTGGGAATACCGTGCGTGAGGCCGCAAAGTGATATGAGGTGTTACCGGCTAGGTCAATGTGACTTGGAATCGGGGTCTGACAGCGTTGGCATCGAGCCGGACTGCTGTAGGTTCGCTAAGCCAAACTGGTCGATGTCGAGTCTAGAAATGTTTTAGTTATATGTAGGGAATTGATTGTGGGAGGGAACATAAGGCTCTTTTTACTCCTTTACCTTATGCCCTCTAATCTGAGTCATCCTCTTCTCATTCTACGTGGGTATAGGACTAGGCTCTCTTCTCTCTATCAGGTTCACATGTTACTAATCCGTAGTAACTTATAGGATTGTTGGTTACTGACCTCGATTCAGTTTCTACTACTTTTAGTATGCTATCGGTTGAACCAGAACCTTGATATGATGTTGTTGAGTGGTTTTGCAATCTGATTTTGATTGTCTCAAATCTGTTCTTGAGCATTTACAGATGTCATGCTGTCCGATTTTCCCTAGAAATTCTAATGTCTTTGCATTGTGGCTGTGCTTTCAGATAGCCACCCGTCCCCAGAACCAAGTGGTTCGTTTGACCCGTTGCATTGATGTGTGTGGTCACACGGCCATGTTGGTTCGGGTGATGGTCGAGACCGGTTACCGATGGTATCCCGAATATACCATCGAGGAGCAGTTTAGAGACTTTAATCAGAGCCAATATCTGTGCACGGTCAGGATATATCCATCTTATCCCGGAGCTACTGAACCGCTCCACTGTTCTTATGGACTTGGGATTACTATTGGGATGTCCGTGCAGGATGCAGCCTACTCGATGATGACTATTATTCGAGCCAGAACTGCCCTGCTGTGCAACACCGATTTCCGCTACATGCCAGCATCCCTCCCTGGGGCGCACGGGTACCTCCAGGCTATGTACAGTGACGCATCCCATGAGGATTCACTTCTCCGCACCACTACTGAGATGCTGGAAGACAAGGACCGAGAAAATCGGGCCTTACGTATGGAGCTCTTTAACGCTCGTTCTGATCACTGGGCCACTCTGATGAAGAGGAGGAGGAAGAAAGCAATTCCCTCCTTAAGGGGGGAAGAAGAAGAGGGAATCTTCCGTGGATCTATATGCGGAAGCGTCCAAGAAAGGGAAAACCTCCCTTACGGATGATTCCGAGACGGACGCCGATGACATCCACGGATGGCACCCCAGGCCGAAGCCCCTGGCCGGATCGTAAGTATTAAAAGGTAACATATATATCCGGCTTTTCGCCTTGTGGTTGTGACACATTGAATTGCGTGCTGTAGTCCGGCTCGTCACCTCCCCCATCGATCCTCATCTTCTGGGAACTCGCGGGGTCCAAACATGATGGAGAGCGAGTCACCTCCACCAGCCTCCTCCCCCAGTTCTTCGGATAACACCGAGGTGTTGTCCCGAAGGACCCTTCCGGGACAAGGAGAGGTGCAGGAGGCCGCCAAGACGATGCCAAAGGGTGATACCCCTATGATGACCCACAAGTATAGGGGATCTATTATAGTACTTTCGATAAGTAAGAGTGTCGAACCCAACAAGGAGCAGAAGGAAATGATAAGCAGTTTTCAGCAAGGTATTCTCTGCAAGTACTGAAATAAATGGTAACAGATAGTTTTCTGATAAGGTAAATTGCAACGAGCAACAAGTAACAAGAGTAAATAATGTGCAACAAGGTGGCCCAATCCTTTTTGTAGCAAAGGACAAGCCTGGACAAACTCTTATAATAGGAAAAGCGCTCCCGAGGACACATGGGATTATCGTCAAGCTAGTTTTCATCACGTTCATATGATTCGCGTTCGGTACTTTGATAATTTGATATGTGGGTGGAACGGTGCTTGGGTGCTGTTCTTAATTGAACAAGCATCCCACTTATGATTAACCTCTATTGCAAGCATCCGCAACTACAACAAAAGTATTAAGGTAAACCTAACCATAGCATGAAACATATGGATCCACAACAGCCCCTTACGAAGCAATGCATAAACTAGGGTTTAAGCTTCTATCACTCTAGCAACCCATCATCTACTTATTACTTCCCAATGCCTTCCTCTAGGCCCAAATAATGGTGAAGTGTTATGTAGTCGACGTTCACATAACACCACTAGAGGCTAGACAACATACATCTCATCAAAATATCGAGCGACTACCAAATTCACATGACTACTAATAGCAAGACTTCTCCCGTGTCCTCGGGAACAAACGTAACTACTCACAAAGCATATTCATGTTCATAATCAGAGGGTAATAATATGCATAAAGGATCTGAACATATGATCTTCCACCAAGTAAACCAACAAGCATCAACTACAAGGAGTAATCAACACTATTAGCAACCTACTAGCACCAATCCCGGACTTGGAGACAAGAATTGGATACAAGAAATGAACTAGGGTTTGGAGATGAGATGGTGCTGGTGAAGATGTTGATGGAGATTGCCCTCTCCTGATGAGAGGAGCGTTGGTGATGATGATGACAATTATTTCCCCCTCCCGGAGGGAAGTGTCCCCGGCAGAACAACTCCGCCGGAGCCCTAGATTGGTTCCGCCAAGGTTCCGCCTCGTGGCGGCGGAGTCTCGTCCCAAAAGGTTGTCTCTGATTTTTTTCTCATCGAAAGACTTCATGTAGGAGAAGATGGGCATCAGAGAGCCATCAGGGGGTCCACGAGGTAGGGGGGCGTGCCCCCACCCTCATGAGCAGGGTGTGGGCCCCCTGGCCTTCATCTTTGGCGATGATTTTTCTTTATTTATTTTAAGACATTCCGTGGAGTTTCGGGACTTTTGGAGTTGCACAGAATAGGTCTCCAATATTTGCTCCTTTTCCAGCCCAGAATCCCAGCTGCCGGCATTCTCCCTCTTCATGTAAACCTTGTAAAATAAGAGAGAATATGCATAAGTATTGTGACATAACGTGAAATAACAGCCCATAATGTCATAAATATCGATATAAAAGCATAATGCAAAATGGACGTATCAACTGCCCCAAGCTTAGACCTCGCTTGTCCTCAAGCGAAAAGCCGATAATAATAAATATGTCCTCATGTTTAGAGGTAGAGGCGTCAATAAAAATAAAATACGGATATGAAGGCATCATGATTATTCTCATAACAACAACATATATAGATTTGTCATATGATTACTTATATTCAAGTGATGATCTTTTCACAATGCAAAAGTATGAATCAGATACTTTATTGGGTACCAGCAAAGTATAACCTCAGTCATTGAAGCAATTGCAATTTATCATAAAATCAGAAAGAGTCTATGTCAGAGCTTAAAAGCAAGTCCACATACTAAATTATCACTTAGTCCTTCATAATTGCTAGCACTCACGCAATATTTGTGGTTACGGAGTTTTAATCGGACACAGAGAAAGATAGGGGCTTATAGTTTTTCCCCACAACCTTTTACCTCAAGGGTAATGTCAACAATAATAATTCATGCTCCCCTACATCCAATTAGATATATATATATATATATATATATCATATTATTTCCAACATGCTGGGCTTGCCGAAGGATAAAATGAAAAAGGGGAGGTGAAGATCACCGTGACTCTTGCATAAGGTAGAGGATAATAATAAAAGATAGGCCCTTCACAGTGGGAAGCAGAGGTTGCCATGCGCTTTTATAGTTGGATGCACAAAATCTTAATGCAAAAGAATGTCACTTTATATTGCCCCTTGTATGTGGAACTTTATTATGCAATCCGTCGCTTTTATTACTTCCACAACAAGTTCGTACAAAGCTTATTTCTCTGCACTAATAAGTCATGCATATTTAGAGAGCAATTTTTATTGCTTGCAATCGATGACAACTTACTTGAAGGATCTTACTCAATCCATAGGTAGATATGGTGGACTCTCATGGCTAAACTGGTTTAAGGGTATTTGGAAGCACAAGTAGTATCTCTACTTGGTGCTGGGAATTTGGCTAGCATGAGGGGGAAAGGCAAGCTCAACATGTTAGAGGATCCATGACAACATACTTTATCTCAGATACAAGAAAACATAACTCATTATGTTGTCTTCCTTGTCCAACATAAACTCTTTAGCATGTCATATTTTAATGAGTGCTCCCAATCATAAAAGATGTCAATGATAATATATCTATATGTGAAACCTCTCTCTCCTTATTACTTCTTATTAATTGCAACGATGACCAGAGCCATATTTGCCAACTCCCAACAACTTTTAATCATCATACTCTTTTTATGTGAAGTCATTACTTTGAATAAGATCAATATGAACTCTTTGTTTCTTTTTATTCTTTTCTTTTATTCACCCAAGATCATGGCAAAGTAATCAAGCCCTTGACTCAACACTAATCTTTATTATATATATAGCTCACGGACTCGATTACATAGAGGGATCATAAAGCAAAACTTCAAAACTAGATCATGCCATGACTTTATTCTACTAAATCAAGATACTAATAATAGGATCGAACTAATAAAAAGGTAAAGGTAGAAGTTGTGATGGTGATACGATACCGGGGCACCTCCCCCAAGTTTGGCAGTTGCCAAGGGGAGTGCCCATACCCATGTGATTATGTCTCCTTTTTGGTCGGTGAAGGTGGAGGTGTTGTTGACTTAGTTGATGGCATAAACTTCTCCCTTAATTCTCGCTTGAGGACGGCATTTTGATCCCTCAGATCATCAACCTCCCACTCCAGGGTTAATATCTTCTTGCATATGTCCTGCTTATTTTCCTGCAAGAGACGAAAAGGGATAAACTCGAACTTTGGTTTCTTTACCCTATCAGGGAGACTTGACTTTCTGAACTCCACATGCATGTCCTCCTTCCCCTTGGGTTCATAATCCTCTTCTTCCTCCGTAGTACAACCATCGTGCTCCACGTCTCCATAGACCTTAGGATTCGCTAGGTAATCATCCACATAGCTTTCTCCTTCCGAATCCTGGGACGACATGTTGATCTAATCTGCAGGAGCAACAACTTGAAACAAGAACAGATGATATTTGCGTGATACGGGAGTCAAGACCTTTGGGAGAATATATAATGAATTTTTACCGACCAAAATATGTATCGTGCAAGAAAACAGAGTCCGGAGGGCACACGAGGTGCTCACGAGGTAGGGGGGGTGCGCCCAGGGGGTAGGGCGCGCCCTCCACCCTCGTGAAGGCCTCGTGTCCTTCCCGGACTGCCACTTATTTTTTCTATTTTTCTAAATATTCCAAAATGGAGAAATATTGCCTTAAAAATTGTTTTGGAGTCGGTTTACTTACCGTACCACATACCTATTCCTTTTCGGAGTCTAAAACGGTCTGGGAAGTGTCCCTTATGTATTCCTCCAGGGTTACGGTTTTGATAATATTGGTTTCAACATTTATGGGATTACCTGAGATATAATGTTTGATTCTTTGACCGTTTACCACCTTTGGATTTGTGCCTTCGAAGTTGTTGATTTTTATGGCACCATAACGATAGACCTCCTCGATAACGTAGGGACCTTCCCATTTAGAGAGAAGTTTTCCTGCAAAAAATCTTAAAAGAGAGTTGTATAGCAATACATAATCACCTACATTAAACTCACGCTTTTGTATCCTTTTGCCATAACATCTTTTAACTTTTTCTTTAAATAACTTGGCATTTTCATATGCTTGGGTTCTCCATTCATCAAGTGAGCTAATGTCAAATAACCTCTTCTCACCGGCAAGTTTGAAATCATAGTTGAGCTCTTTAATAGCCCAATATGCCTTATGTTCTAGTTCGAGAGGTAAGTGACATGCTTTTCCATAAACCATTTTATATGAAGACATGCCCATAGGATTCTTATATGCAGTTCTATAGGCCCATAATGCATCATCAAGTTTCTTGGACGAATTCTTTCTAGACCTATTAACAGTCTTTTGCAAAATTAATTTGAGCTCTCTATTACTCAATTCTACTTGACCACTAGACTGTGAGTGATAAGGATATGCAATTCTATGATTAATGTCATATTTAGCAAGCATTTTACGGAAAGCACCATGAATAAAGTGTGAACCACCATCAGTCATTAAATATCTAGGGACTCCAAACCTCGGAAAAATAACTTCCTTAAGCATTTTAATAGAAGTGTTATGATTAGCACTACTAGTTGGAATAGCTTCTACCCACTTAGTAACATAACAAACAGCAACTAAAATATGTGTATATCCATTAGAGGTAGGAAAAGGTCCCATATAATCAAAGCCCCAAACATCAAATGGTTCAATAACAAGTGAATAATTCATAGGCATTTCTTGACGTCTACTAATATTACCAATTCTTTGACATTCATCACAAGACAAAACAAACTTACGGGCATCCTTGAAGAGAGTAGGCCAATAAAACCAGATTGCAATACCTTATGTGCAGTTCTATCTCCAGCGTGGTGTCCTCCATAAGCTTCGGAGTGACACTTGCGTAGGATCTGTTCTTGTTCATGCTCAGGTACACAACGTCTAATAACACCATCTACTCCTTCTTTATAAAGATGTGGGTCATCCCAAAAGTAATGTCGCAAATCATAAAAGAACTTTTTCTTTTGTTGGTATGTGAAGCTAGGTGGTATAAATTTGGCAACAATATAATTAGCATAATCAACATACCATGGAGTGCTACGAGAAGTGCTTATGACATTTAATTGTTCATCGGAAAGCTATCATCAATAGGTAGTGGGTCATCAAGAACAATCTCTAACCTAGATAAGTTATGCGCAGAACGGGATTCTCAGCTCCTTTTCTATCAACAATATGCAAATCAAATTCTTGCAGCAAGAGAACCCATCTAATAAGTCTAGGTATAGCATCTTTCTTTTCCATAAGATATTTAATAGCAGCATGATCGGTGTGAATAGTTACTTTAGAATCAACAATATAGGATCTGAATTTATCACAAGCAAATACAACTGCTAAAAGTTCCTTTTCGGTAGTAGCATAATTTATTTGAGCATTGTCTAGAGTCTTACTAGCATAATGGATAACATTTAACTTCTTATCAACTCTTTGCCCTAGAACAACACCTACAGCATAATCACTAGCATCACACATAATTTCAAAGGCTAAATTCCAATCGGTGGCTGGACAACAAAAGTGCGAGAGACTAATGCTTTCTTAAGTATTTCAAATGCTTCTACACAATCATCATCAAAGACAAATGGTACATCTTTTTGTAATAAATTAGTCAGAGGCCGAGAATTTTTTGAGAATTCCTTAATGAACCTCCTATAAAACCCGGTGTGACCAAGGAAACTTCTTATACCTTTGATGTCCTTGGGACATGGAATCTTTTCAATAGCATCAACCTTGGCTTTATCAACTTCAATACCTCTTTCAGAAACTTTGTGCCCCAAGACAATACCTTCATTAACCATAAAGTGGCACTTTTCCCAATTCAAGACAAGATTAGTTTCTTCACATCTCTGCAAAACTCGATCAAGATTGCTCAAGCAATCATCAAAAGAGGATCCATAGACGGAAAAGTCGTCCATGAAAACCTCACAAATATTTTCGCAAAAATCAGAGAATATAGCCATCATGCATCTTTGAAAGGTAGTAGGTGCATTACGTAA
Source organism: Aegilops bicornis (assembly GCA_021605145.1). Classification (NCBI taxonomy): domain Eukaryota; kingdom Viridiplantae; phylum Streptophyta; class Magnoliopsida; order Poales; family Poaceae; genus Aegilops; species Aegilops bicornis. Next base: position 317,057,432 of record CM038674.1, on the reverse strand, counting down.
ACCAAAAGGCATACGTCTATAAGCAAAAGTACCAAAAGGGCATGTAAAAGTAGTCTTTGATTGATCTTTGGCCGACACAGGTATTTGAGAGAAACCAGAATAACCATCTAGAAAGCAATAATGTGTATGTTTGCATAATATTTCTAGCATTTGATCAATAAAAGGTAAGGGGTAATGGTCTTTCTTAGTAGCTTTATTTAATTTGCGGAAATCAATTACCATCCTATAACCTGTGATAATTCTTCATGAATCAATTCATCTTTATCATTAGGGACAACGATAATACCTCCCTTCTTAGGGACACAATGGACAGGACTTACCCAACGACTATCGACAGCGTGATAAATTATACCTGCCTCCGTAAGCTTGATGTATTTCTTTTCTTACCACTTCTTTCATTTTAGGATTCAAACGTCGTTGAGGATCACGAACTGGTTTCGCATCCGCTTCCAAATTTATTTTATGCTGACATAGAGTGGGACTAATGCCCTTAAGATCATCAAGAGTATATCCAATAGCGGCACAATGCTTTTTTAGAATTTTCAATAATCTTTCTTCTTCATGCTTTGAAAGGTTAGCACTAATAATAACAGGAAATTTTTTATTTTCATCAAGATAAGCATATTTAATATTATCAGGCAACGGTTTAAGCTCAAACACGGGATCACCCTTGGGTGAAGGAGGATCCCCTAGGATTTTAACAGGCAAATTATGTTGCAGAATAGGTTCCTGTTTAAAGAATACTTCATATATTTCCCTTCTTTCATTCATGATGATCTCATTTTCATGGTCTAGCAAATAGTGTTCCAAAGGATCACTAGGAGGTACGGCAATAGAAGCAAGACCAATAATTTCATCCTTACTAGGCAATTCTTCCTCACGATGTTGTTTACTAAATTTAGTGAATTTAATTTCATCCAAGCAGATAGTAACAACATTCTTTTTGCAGTCTATCTTAGCTTTAATAGTATTCAAGAACGGTCTACCAAATATAATGGGACAAAAGCTATCATGTGGAGAACCAAGAACAAGAAAATCAGCGGGGTATTTGGTTTTTCCACACAAGACTTCAACATCTCTAACAATTCCCATTGTAGATATTGTTGGGGATATAACTATTTGTGTAAGCCGCTCAGGAGGGGCCGGTTTACGTAAATAGTTACCAGACAGAAGCCCAAGTCCAAGCATGAAGATGGCGACTCAACAAGGAGCCTAAGGCCCACAGGCGACTTAAGGCCCGTTGTAGTAAGCCGCCATAATGGCATGACTTGTATCATAAGGTAGACTTGACTAGTCACCGAGCGGACACTTTCGCTTATGAGCCGGCCGGGATTCTGTAAGCCGCAGGGTGTCAACCCGTGTATATAAGGGGACGACCCGGCAGCGGCTTAGGGCAAGAAACAACACCTCGAGAACCGGGCATAGCGTATCTCGCTCCCTGGTCATCGCGAAACCTCAAGCAATACCAACCCAACTAGACGTAGGCTTACCTTCACCGTAAGGAGCCGAACTAGTATAAACCCTCTCGTGTCCTTTGTCCCGATTAACCCCTTTAAGCTTCCTAGTTGCGATGGCTCCACGATTAAGTCCTTGCAAAAGGACATCTGCCGTGACAATTCCACGACAGTTGGCACTCACCGTGGGGCTAGCGCACGGTGGATTTGAGTTCTTGAAGGGCAGCTTCGAAGGGCTCAAGGGATACGCAGTGGGCCAGATGACCAAGAGTCGTCGTGGCAAGATCTACATCGACAAGGAAGGCTGGGGCCCCGACGCCGATTCAATTGAGTACGGGTACCGGGCCCCCTTTGGCGGAATTCATGTTTTCATCGGCCGGATTGGTGAGCCGGGCCCAGAGCCGGACAGCTGTACCGACCTCATTGAGACGGCTCGGCGAGACCCGCCAGATTCAACCTATGATGAAGCGTGCCTTTGTGGGCTGTGTTCATGGAGAGGCACTTTCGGAAGGATCTAAAGATGGCGAAGAGGCGGCCGTCCCATCGGATGATGAGTCGTCCTCGGCTCAACAGATTCTCTATCGAGTCCAAGAAGGCATGCTAGGGGGCTGTTCTGACGGCTCTAGCGTTCCGGATTGCTCTGAGCCGCCAAGGTGGGCAGGAGTCTTCATGGCTGGTACCCAACCCGGCCAAAACTCGACGGCTGCGGCAGCAATAACGTCCAGGTTAGGAGCGACCGGGGCAGGAGGCCCCGCGCGCCCGCCGGCTCAGGTGTTGATAGATCTTATGGACAAGTTGACGGCCTTGTTAACCTCCACGGTTATTCCTGCAAATCCGGATGAGCATAATGCGGAGGTGGCAAAGGTGCGTGAGGAGATAGCCCGGGCCAAGGAGGTCTTGGCGGCTGAGGACACCAGGCTAGCTGCGGAGCGGGCGGCTTTGGATGCACGGGCGCAGCGACTTCAGTCGGAGGCTTTCCAGCTTAACATGAATCTGAATGCATCCAATGAGGTGATGAGAAGGAGGCATCAGAAAACCCAGTCCCGTATGCCTCCGGCTTACGATCCTCAGAATCTTTTCACGACGCCCGGAGCTGGTCCTAGCAACCCGCCTGAAGCCAATCAATTTATGACACCCGGAGGGCCGGTTTAGCCTCGGGAGACAGCACCTCTTCATGGGAGCATGGCTCCGCCCCGATACATACCAACCCCTCCAAGCCACTTTTCTAACCCGATGGAGAACCTGATAGCAGCATCGGCGCGTCTGGCGGCTCTCCCAGTGGAAGGTGACGACCCGACGTCGGTGGAAACCCGGAGGGCTAGGGAGCTTATTCAGACGGCCTTGGCACAGCAAGAGGCCTATTCTTACAGCAGGGACAGGATTCATTCCACTCCTCAGCCTTGGGTGGCACCTCGACCAAACCTGAGTCCGAGATTCAAGCAGACACATGGAGTCAGAGGCTTTATCATGTAATGCCCAGCGTCGCAACCAACCCGGCGGCTATAACCCGGTGCAGGATCGATTGCGTCAGGAGGATGAACGGGCGGCTCAATTGGCGGCTCAACAGACGGCGTATGATGGTTTCCCAGAGTATCCAATGACTTCTGTTGGAGCCGGGGTGGCCACTAGAACCGGCGGTGTCCCGTGTCTGGTGCCGGCTCTTCGAGATGTGCGTCTGCCCAAGGATTTCAAGGGTCCTCGAAAGGTGCCGAATTACACGGCCGACTTACAACCGGGGGCGTGGATTGAAAGTTACGAGATGGCCATGGAATTATTAGAAGTCAGTGACGCGGCAATGGCTAAATATTTCACCATGATGTTAGATGGAACAGCCCAAACTTGGTTGAAAAGCTTGCCCCCCAATTCCATCAGTTCATGGGCCGAGTTAAAGGCCCGGTTTATCTAGAACTTTAAAGATACTTGCAAGCAATCTATGTCCATTGTGGACTTGACCAATTGTAAGCAGGAGGAGGGTGAGTCCACCACTCATTGGGTGCGCCGGGTCAAAGAAATAGTACATTCATCTGATAAGATGGATGCCGTCTCTATGGTACTTATGCTCCATCGAAATTGTCGTTTTGTGCGGCTGAAGCGGTAGGCGCCTTAAACGTGATTGCAATGACATGGGTACACTGATGGCGGCTTTGGTTAAGTATGCCGATTCTGATACTACTGAAGATCCCGTCTCTGAGGAGGAAAAGACAGGGAAAGGAAAGAAGAACGACAACGGAAAGGGTCAGCAGCAATAGCCGACAGATCATGGTGGTAACAAACGTAAGCCGGACGGTAACCCGGCGTTTGTGGCCAATGCTAATGCTCAAGGTAATAACAAGAAGCGTAAGGGGAGAGGACCTCCTCGATCTGGTGGCTCAGGTCCATCTCTTGAGCAGCTTCTGAATGAGCCTTGTCCAAGACACGGTACTCGAGAAAATCCTGCCACCCACTTATGAAAGGACTGCGCGATCATGAAGGCGTTCAAGAATTCAAACATGTTTGATGGCAATCATGGGTCAGGCGGCGGTTCAGGAGCAGGTGGCTTTCATGGCCCGGGTGGCGGCTCAAGTTCCGGTTTTCAAGGTGGTCAAGGTGGCTATAATCAGCAGCAGTCCGGTCAAGGAGGACAGCAGCAGCAACAGTCAGGTTATCAGAGCCATCCAAAACAGTTAAACGGTGGGCAATACCATGTGTTCACCACTAATTTGTGTAAACGTGACGGGAAGGTTCATAAAAGGGCAGTGAATTCGGTTGAACAGGCGGTTCCCCGTTATCTGAGGTGGTCAGAACATCCTATCATTTGGAGTCGGGAAGATCACCGCCCCGAGTTGATAACCCGGCCGATTAGCCCAGTGGTGGACCCTCAAGGTTGTGGATATAAATTCACTAAGGTGCTCATGGACGGCGGAAGCAGCATCGATATTCTCTATTATGAGACCTTTCGCCGTATGGGTCTGACTGATAAAGACTTGAGGACATCAAACACTGTTTTCCATGGGGTGGTATCCTGTTGGAAAGATCGAGCTGGAAGTGGCTTTTGGAGATGAATACGACTCCAGGGCGGAGAAGCTGACGTTTGAGGTGGTCAAAATCAGAAGCCCATATCATGCTCTGTTTGGACGGCCGGCTTATGCCAAGTTTATGGCACAGCCGTGTTATGTTTATCTACAGCTCAAGATGCCGGGTTACAAGGGCACCATCACTGTGCATGGGATTCAAAAGGTGGCCTTGGAGTGCGAGGAAGGAGATGCGGCTTATGCTGAATCCGTTTGTGCTGAAGAGGAGCTGAAGTTTTATCAAACTAATGTTGACCCGGCAGATATGACCTCTTTGAAGAAGCCAACCACGAGCAAGGCTCGGCTTTGAAATTTAAGTCGGTCCGAGACAAAACTGGTTGACTTCACTCCGGTGACTCTTCCAAGCGATTCGACATCGGTACCAATTTGGATCCCAAATAGGAAAGCGCTCATCGAAGTTCATCCGTGAGAACCGGGACATCTTTGCATGGAAACCTTCCGACATGCCGGGTGTCCCGAGAGAACTCACGAGCACACTATTAATATTGATCCAAAGTATAAGCCGGTCAGCAGTTTCTCCGGCGATTCAATGAGGAAAGGCGAAAGGCTATAGGGGAAGAGGTCGCTCGGCTCTTAGCGGCAGGGTTCATCATGGAAGTTTTTCACCTGGAGTGGTTGGCTAACCTGGTGCTTTTGCTCAAGAAAAATGACACTTGGCAGATGTGCGTCGATTACACGGACCTAAATAAAGCTTGTCCGGCTGATCCCTTTGCCCTGCCCCGCATTGATCAAATCATCGATGCCACTGCGGGTTGCGAGCGGTTGAGTTTTTTGGATGCTTACTCTGGTTATCATCAGATCAAGATGGCAGTTAAGGACCAGGAAAAGACGACTTTCATTACTCCATTTGGAGCCTTCTGCTATGTGTCTATGCCGTTTGGGCTTAAGAGTGCCCAGGCGACTTATCAGCGGTGTGTGCAGAATTGTCTCCACAATCAGATTGGGCACAATGTTCATGCTTATGTGGATGACATTGTGGTGAAGTCCAGAGAGAAGGAAACCTTGATCTCCGATTTAAAGGAAACCTTTGATAATCTCCGGGTCTACAAGATGATGCTTAACCCAGATAAGTGCATATTTGGTGTACCTGCAGGCAAACTTTTGGATTCCTGGTCTCAAACAGGGGCATTGAAGCTAACCCGGAGAAGATCAAGGCGATTACCTCTCTGGCTAAGCAGCGTGCATCAATGAAGTTCATTGGGCGGGTCGTGTTCTTGCTTTAAGCCGATTCATAAGCCGGCTAGGGGAGAAGGCTTCTGATTGTATCAGATGATGAAGAAAGCGAGACACCTTTATGCAGGTGAGGCTGCTGATGCTGCTTTTGAGGATTTAAAGAGACAATTGGCTGAGCCGCCGGTTCTCGCAGCTCCGATTGATAAAGAGCCATTGCTATTGTATGTTGCTGCTAACTCACATGTTGTTAGTGCGGCTATTGTGGTGGAGCGTAAGGAGACTGGCAAGGAGCATCCGGTTCAACGACTGGTTTATTACATCAGTGAGGTGCTCATAGAGTCCAAGCAAAGGTATCCGCATTGGCAGAAACTGGTTTATGGGGTGTTCATGGCGAGCCGGAAGCTAAAACAGTACTTCCTGGGTCAGCCTATAACTGTGGTAAGTTCAGCCCCCTTGGGAGACATCATCCAGAATAGGGAGGCCATAGGACGAGTTGCCAAGTGGGCCATCGAGCTTGGGCCTCACGGTTTGAAGTATATGCAGCGCCTGACTATCAAGTCTCAAGCCCTAGTGGACTTTATTAATGATTGGACGGAGTTGCGGGCACCAGATGAGAAGCCGGATAACACGTATTGGACTACTCACTTTGATGGGTCCAGACAGTTGGAAGGCTCGAAATTTGGAGTTGTTTTAACTTCCCCTCGAGGTGACAAATTTTGCTATGTGCTCCGGCTTATGTTTCCCTGTACTAACAATGCAGCTGAATATGAGGCCTTACTCCATGGCCTCCGGATGGCCAAGGAGATGAATTTAAGCCGGGTGAGATGCTTGGGCGATTCAGACCTCGTCGCTCAACAGGTGTCAGGCACATGGGATTCTAAGGATCCCCTCATGGCGGCTTATCGTCGTGAGGTTGATGCGGTGGCTGGGCACTTCAAAGGTTATCAATTGGAGCACATTGACCGAAGGAAGAATGAGGCGGCTGATGCTTTAAGCTGGCTCGGGTCTCAGCGTAAGCCGGTGCCGCCTAATACCTTTCTTGACGTTTTGCATAATCCTTCTGTTAGAGTGCCTACAGAGGAAGAGCTTGCGATGCAGACCGGAGGCGCAGCTGGTGGCGGCTCTCCATGCCACCCCGGACAGGACGGTCCCATACTTAGCCTATATGACCCAGGGAGAACTGCCTAAGGACGAGACCTTGGCAAGACAAATCGTCAGGCAGTCCAAATCCATGACAATTGTTCATGGTGAGTTGCATCACCGCAGCGTCACTGGGGCGTTTCAACGTTGTGTGTCACCTACGGAGGGTCAGGAGATACTTCGTGAGATTCATGAAGGTGATTGTGGCCATGATGCCGGTTCAAAGTCTCTGGTGGCCAAGGCTTTTAAATCACGGTTTTTATTGGCTGACGGCTCATGCTGATGCGGAAGATCTGGTCAGCAAATGTGACGGATGTCAAAAATTCTCAAGACGAGCTCTTATGCCGGCTCAAGAATTGAGGATGATTCCAATTACTTGGTTGTTTGCAGTCTGGGGGCTTGATATGGTTGGACCTTTCAAAAGGTCTAAAGATAAGAAGACACACCTGTTGGTGGCAGTGGATAAATTCACCAAGTGGGTTGAAGCAGAGCCGGTCAGTAAGTGTGATGCAGCCACGGCGGTTCAGTTCATCAAAAAGGTGATCTTTCGTTTTGGTTTTCCGCACAGTATTATAACTGATAATGGCACTAATCTCTCCAAGGGTGCCATGGAAGAGTTCTGTCAACAAGAGCACATCCGGCTTGATGTTTCGGCTGTTGCTCACCCCCAGTCTAATGGTCAGGCAGAAAGAGCTAATCAAGAGATCTTGAAAGGTATCAAACCCCGGCTCTTAGTTCCTTTACAGCGAACTCCGGGTTGTTGGGTGGAGGAATTACCTTCTGTGCCATGGAGCATCAACACAACACCCAACAGATCTACTGGTTATACACCTTTCTTCATGGTGTATGAGTGAGGCGGTTCTACCAAGTGACATCCGGCATGATTCACCCCGGGTGGCGGCTTACGTTGAGGCTGATAACGAAAAAGCTCGACAGGATGCACTTGACTTGTTGGATGAAGAGCGAGACTTGGCCATAGCCCGCTCGGCGATTTACCAGCAAGACTTGCGCCGTTATCACAGCCGCCGGGTTAAAAGCAGAACTTTCCAAGAGGGTGATTTGGTGCTCCGGCTCATCCAGGATCAAACTGATATGCACAAGCTGTCCCCTCCTTGGGAAGGACCTTTCATGGTCAGCAAGAATCTCAACAACGGGTCATATTACCTCATCGATGTTCGAGAGCACAAAGACTCACGTAAGTCAGAGGAGGAGACCCGCCGGCCGTGGAACATAGCACATCTCCGGCCCTACTATACTTAAGCCGCTGGCTTTCGGAGTATATTTACCTTTCTTTTTTAGCAATGTATATATTATATAAAGCAATAAAGCAGGACCTCTTTCTTTTCCATCCTACAAGGTTTATGTGTCTTCTTGACCAGGTGATGGAAACGACTAACAGGGAGCGGATCATATCTGAATCCAGCTTTCCCTTTGGTCCGGTTTATGATCATATCTGAATCAATCCATGGTCATTTGGGGGCTTCCTGTTCAAACATAAGTCGTATTCGAACCAAAGTGAACATAGCTGTCAATACCCAATTGATTGGCACACTGCCGAACCCACTTGGGGGCTTCTTGATCATATTTGAATCATAGCTTAACCTCTTTGGGCCTGACGTGGATCGTATTCGAATCAGTGTCATTAAACAACTCTCATGGTCACTTGGGGGCTTCCTGTTCAAACATAGGTCGTATTCGAACCAAAGAGAACATAGCTGTCGATACCCATTTGATCGGCATCGCCAAAGCCATTGGGGGCTATATGATCGTATCCGAATCTTAGCTTAACCCCTCTAGAATGGTTCTACTGATCGTATTCGAATCAGAGGCCTTTGAAAATCAGGTTTACTTTATTCTATAAGAGTAAATAATACTAAGGGCCAGGTAAACATTATATGTGCCAATTTTCAGAAGTTAAGTATAACTGTCTGCTTTTTTGGGATCAAGTAAGCCGCTAAGATATGCCTTAAACCGGTTGATACTTATGATGTTTTGGTTCCTACTCCGAGTTAACGTTATCTTACATGACCCCGGATGTGGTGAGATGCCAAAGGAAAATTTTGGTTTTATACACAGAGTAAAGCAGAAAGCTTTTGGATGATTCAAGTAAGCCGGCGTGCACATTCTTTGGCGGTTTTGACATTGTTAAGCACTGCAAAACATGCGCGAAGGCATGACAGAGTTAAGGAGTTTTCTCTATCCTATTACAAGACTCCCCGAGTCTAAGGTAAGTGAAGCATTGTTTTGCAAAAGTCATAACACATGTGGCGGCTCATTCTTCTTGCTGGCTTGATGACTCCGGGTTATCCTTCCCCGCCTCTCCTTCGGTTGTTTTGTCCTGGAAGGTTGACGAGGTCCAGTCAATGCCGCTTAAAGCTTCAAATTCAGCTTCATCATCTATTAAGCTGGCCGGGTCAACTTCAGGAGCGAAGGTATGCTTACGAGTTGGAGGGATCAGGCTGATGTCATCATAATGTGGAGTTGGAATCCTCCGGTTCTCATTGTCATAACCCGGCTGGTACTTTGTAAGATCAATATCGTTGCCGATGATGGTGGCCACAGGACGTACGACTCTCACACAGGTGGTGAAGTCTGATTGACTGAATGCAGAGCCGTCCTCCTTTAAGCTGGGGTATCCAAGAGCAACGTCGCTTAAATCTAGCTCTGGAGCCAATGCTTTGGCCCGGCTTAAGGCGGCTATGGCCCCGGCTCTACCAGATGCTCGCCTTAACTCCTGAATCCGTTGAGGTAACACGGCAAGCCGCTTGAGTACATCTTGCAGGAGGTAAGGAGCATCATTTGATAAAGCCACAACGGCTAAAACGCGTTGTGACCCGGTGTATAGTTGTTCCACCAGAGTGTACACCGCCTTTAAGCTTGACCAAAGATATTCTCGCTTAAGGTTCATGCTCCTGGGGCCTGCGTTTGTACATATAAGGTGAGCTGGAGTTAACAGTTAAAATAGACATCAAAGGAATTATTGTGATATTCAGAGTTATACATGGTAACTTACCAAAGACTGCGGAGACCATTTGAGATATCTGGCGCTTTAAGCCGGACAGCTTGGCGGTTGCCTCGGCAAGAGATGCCTCTGCTGTTTCAGCCCGGGTCACCAATGAAGCCCTCTCCTCAACCCAAGTTTTCTTCTCCGATTCAAACTTTTTCTTCAGTTTCTCTTGTTCGGAGACACTGAATTCAAACTTGGAGTTGGCTTTCTGAGTTTCAAGCTCGTGGGTTTTCAATGACTCTTCGTGTCAGCAATCCACATCTCAAATTGACTTATGGCGACTGCATCGACATCAGGTTATGGTAAGAGTCATGGTAAGATTACATTCAAGTCCCAAACACTTTACAAGTAAAGATACTTGGCACTTGGGGGCTAATGTATGTTTAAAGAATTTCTTAACCTATTTTACCGGGTCATGTGTATTAAGTCTCAAGAACTTTACAAGTAAAGGCACTTGACACTTGGGGGCTAATGTGTAACCCAAATTCAAAGTTTCATGCTATCACCGGGTTAAATATATTCAATATAAGCCGGACAAAACTAACAGTAAGTAGATTTCTAAGTCTACAGCATATTCATTCATAAGCAATAGACTTGGGGGCTGATATATGTAAGTAAGGTTCAAGGTATACCTCAAATTTATGCTGTATTTGCTTCACCATGTCAATTTCCAGGTCACGGCTATTGTGCACTTGGTTTAAATAGCCCGAGACTATATCACCAATGCTTAGGTGAGTATAATCAGTGATGTCTTGTTTGGTTTTCCGACGTTGGGCAAACTCCTCCTTGGCGATTACATCGAGCAAGGATGAGGGTCGGCCGGTTCAACATATTGGCTTTTCAGAAATTCAACTTCCGGTTCAGTCGTCTTGACCGGGCTAGGAATTTCCGGCTTATCAGAATCATGGACAACGTCTTCTGCAGGCGGGTCAGAGGTTGACGCCGGAATGTCAAATACCGGTTCAGGCGCTGGCTGATGAGTGGAGCTATCAGGAACGGATGAGTCAATTGCCGGTTCAGTGACCACCGGGTCTTGGGACAAATTATTCTTTCTGGCCCTCTTGCTAGGCTTCGCTTGCAGGCTGTCAGTCAAAGTGGAAGGATGAGTACCAACGAATAAGTATGGAAAAAACTTAAAGTAAGAAAGGTGGCATTCCCGGGAGCTGTTTCAAAAGCCGGCATGTTTGATTGCATCGACTCGCCGGAAGACGGAGAGGTATCCTGATAATTGGAGTCAGATGAATTGAGGGGTCGACAAAATAAACCCGCCAAAGGATAAATAGAATGCAAAGCGGAGATGACCTCAGTTCGACGTTTCCTGGTTATATCGGGTAAGCCGGAGGAGAGTTCTGCGTCTTGAGTGGCCCGAGTTTGCCTCCGGTTCTCAAATTGTTTTTGCTTCAAAAGAAATTGAGGATCTTGGTAAGCTAGAGGGTGTGAAAACCTTACTTTCCGGGTCACCCTTCGATTTTTCGTGTTGGCAAAGGCTACGAGTCGGAGGAAATTATAGTTACCTCTTCGCCACCGGTTGCTTGGTATTTCCGATATCCTCTGAAAGGATCAAATGTTAGTAAGGAATGGCAAAGGAGTTAATGAAAATTGAAAAAGATTACCTCTTGCTCATCCAAAGAAGAGTCATCCAGTTTAAGCAGATCAGAGGCGATGGGTCTCTTCTTCTTAGAGGTGCCCGTCCTGGCGGTTTTTCTTCGATCTTCTTGGCATACGCCTGTTTAGCAACTTCATGGTCATACTTGACCTTCCGAAGTCATCGCTGGCCTGTGAAACAGATAAGGAATCATAAGTATAAGAAGGTAACATATAAAAGAGTATTTGTGAAGATTAGTAACTTCTGGCAGAGCCGGGTTCTTCTTCTGAAGGGAAGTAAGCGAAGGCATTCTGATTCTGATGCCTTCCTTCAACAGAGTTTGGACGGTAGCATCTATTTCATCGTCTGATAAATCATCAGAGCTATGACGCATCAAGTCATCTTTTTCGCCTGTATAAGTACACATTAAGCCGGAGCGGCGACTTAATGGTAGTATCCGCCAGGTGACCCAGACTCGAACCAGATCGATGCCATTTAAACCGTTCCCTAGAAGAGCTTTGATCTTCTTGATGGTGGGGTTGAGAGGCAAGCATTCAACACCGGATAACTTATCTGCCAGTGGATGATTGGATTCAAGACGCAGGGCGCGAAAGTCGGGCAGTGGCTTCTCATCAGCTGGTGATGTATCTTAGCAGTAGAACCACGTCTGGTTCCAGTCTTTCGGGTGACTTGGCAATTCAGCATAAGGGAAAATACAATCTCTTCGCCGCTGGATGGAGATGCCGCCAAGCTCAAGACTCGGCCTGTTGGCACGTTCGTTTTGCCGGTTCAAATAAAAAAGTTCTCTGAACAAAAGCAGACTTGGTTCTTCTCCCAGGTACACTTCGCAGAAAACTTGAAAATTGCAGAGGTTTGACACGGAATTGGGCCCGATGTCTTGAGGTCTAAGGTCAAAGAAATTCATAACTTCTCTGAAAAATTTTGAGCCGGGAGGGGAAAATCCCCGGTTCATGTGATCCGTGAAAACTATCACTTCCCCGTATTTTGGTTGAGGCTTTTCTTCAGATGGGTCAGGAACACGATAAGACATGACTTTCTTTTTTGGCAAGTGACCAGACTTCACAAATTCAGCCAGCTTGCTTTTGGTGACGATGGATGGAACCCGATTGCAGATTCTGAGAGCTTTGGTTGGCTTAGGCGCCATGACGACAGATTGGCCTATTGCAAAATAACAAGTTTCGGTTTAAATTTTAACCCGGAAGAAGACATTCAAATTGCTGAAAGGTAGCGACTTAAATGGGCCTAATGACATAAGGATAATTGGGCAGCATTATTTAACCCCCCACAAGTGTTAGCGACAGTTCAAAAGTTTTAAAGACCTAAGAAGGTGCCAAGGTTTACAGACCAAAAGGGATGTGTTTAAACCGGGCATTTGAACAGTCATGTTGAAGGCATTTGACATAAGAAGTGTTCCGGGTGATAAAAACAAATTTCATAAGTTGCAACTGTTATTTTGAATCAAATGGTCGTTCAAAAAGGAAAATTTTCTAGACCTAAAACATGACACAGAGGAGTTCATGCATCCTAATGAGGATTCTTTGCAAGAAAAGAAGATCTGCTAGTATATAAAATGGATGCGGAATAGGTACTGCACGAGATTTATGCTACGGTGGGATCAAAAGAAGCCCCGACAGAGGAAACACGAAGAACAGGGGATGAACCGCGAAATGGACAGAGGAACTGTCAACCCTAGCGTAGATATAAGATGCAGAAAGGGGAAACTTATAGTGCTGGATCTGTGGCGGAGAGGCGCTGCCGTTCTCTGGTCGGATTCAAGTTGATGCAGCGGCCAAGGTCGATGAAGACGAGAGGTTCAACGGCGGCGGCGGCGGAGCTTGAGTGACAGAGAAGAGAGGAAGAAGACGACTGGAAGGAGAAGAATGAAAAACCTAAAAGTCGCGCCTATTTATAGGGAGAGGGTAACCGAGACAGCGCGGGAAACAAGGAGATAAGAATTACTATCCAGCGGCCCCGATGCCTCGATTCTCGGAACGGGCAATAAAGACAAAGATCCAATGGGCCGATTCGGCGGAATTAAAGGAAAGATGACGTCATGAAGGGTTAACACGGATCCAAAGAGTGACGTCACGCTGGATTAAAGAAAGTCTTTCTTGCGCAGCCTGAAGATTGAAGATTTATGTTTTAAGTTATTTTAAGATTGACATGAACAGGTTCAAATCAATCTGGGGCCTAATGTTGGGGATATAACTATTTGTGTAAGCCGCCCAGGAGGGGCCGGGTTACGTAAATAGTTACCGCACGAAGCCCAAGTCCAAGCATGAAGATGGCGACTCAACAAGGAGCCTAAGGCCCTGAGCGACTTAAGGCCCGTTGTAGTAAGCCGCCATAATGGCATGACTTGTATCATAAGGTAGACTTGACTAGTCACCGAGCCGGACACTGTTTATGAGCCGGCCGAGAATCTGTAAGCCGCAGGGCGTCAACCCGTGTATATAAGGGGACGACTCGGCAACGGCTTAGGGAAAGAAACAACACCTCGAGAACCGGGCATAGCGTATCTCGCTCCCTGGTCATGAAACCTCAAGCAATACCAACCCAACTAGACGTAGGCTTACCTTCACCGTAAGGAGCCGAACTAGTATAAACCCTCTCGTGTCCTTTGTCCCGATTAACCCCTTTAAGCTTCCTAGTTGCGATGGCTCCACGATTAAGTCCTTGCAAAAGGACATCTGCCGTGAGAATTCCATGACAGATATAGTATATCTATTTGCAAGTTTAATTGTAACACCAATATCTTTTAACTCAGCAGGTGCAATATCATGCATAATTTCTTCATATAAGTCAATGGGTATAACGCTAGCACTAGCACCCATATCACATAAGCCATGATAACAATGATCTCCTATTTTAACAGAAATAACAGGCACGCCTACCACAGGTCTATTTTTATCTTTAGCACACGGTTTAGCAATTCTAGCAGTTTCAGCACAGAATTGAATAACATGCCCATCAATATTATCAGACAAGAGATCTTTAGCAATAGCAATATTAGGTTCCACTTTGACTTGCTCAGGAGGTGAATAAGTTCTAATATTGCTTTTACGAACAACAGTTGAAGCTTTAGCATGATCCTTTACTCTAACAGGGAAAGGTGGTTTCTCAACATAAGAGGTAGGAACAATAGGATCATTATAAGTGGCAGTCTTTTCTTCAACTTTAATAGGTGCAGCTACATTTACTTCTATGGGAGGATGATATTTAAACCACTTCTCCTTAGGGAGATCAACATAAGTAGCAAAAGATTCACAGAAAGAAACTACTATCTCAGAGTCAAGTCCATATTTAGTGCTAAACTTACGGAAAATATCGGTATCCATAAAAGATTTAACAAAATCAAACTTAGGCGTCATACCTGACTCCTTACCTTCGTCGAGGTCCCAATCTTCAGAGTTGCGTTTAATTCTATCCAATAAATTCCATTTAAATTCAATAGTCTTCATCATAAAAGAGCCAGCACAAGAAGTATCGAGCATGGTGTGGTTGTTATCATAAAGCCGAGCATAAAAACTTTGAATAATTATTTCTCTTGGGAGCTCATGATTGGGGCATGAATATAACATTGATTTAAGCCTCCCCAAAGCTTGAGCGATGCTTTATCCTTCGCGAGGCCAAAAATTATATATATAATTGCGATCACGATGAACAAGATGCATAGGGTAATACTTTTGATGAAATTCCAATTTCAATCTTTTATAGTTCCATGATCTCGTATCATCACATAGCCTATACCATGTCAATATGTCTTCCTTCAAAGATAAAGGGAAGACCTTCTTCTTAACAACATCATCGGGTATACCTGCAAGCTTAAATAATCCACAAACTTCATCCACATAGAGTAGATGTTCATCAGGATGCTTTGTTCCATCTCCTGTAGAAGTATTAGCTAGCAGTTTTTCCATCATACCCGAAGGAACTTCAAAAGGAGTTTCATTTTCAATAGGTTCAGTAGGTTGAGGAGAAACTCTTTGCTCTACTGGACGGGGTGAAGATACCTCGAACAAGCCCCTTAGAGAATTACTTTCCATAGTAACAAGTGACAGAAAATTTCAGCACACTATATAAATTTTTCCTTACCAAATTCCACTTACCAAAGGCGCTACACTCCCCGGCAACGGCGCCAGAAAAGAGTCTTGATGACCCACAAGTATAGGGGATCTATCGTAGTCCTTTCGATAAGTAAGAGTGTCGAACCCAACAAGGAGCATAAGGAAATCATAAGTAGTTTTCAGCAAGGTATTCTCTGCAAGTACTGAAATAAGTGGTAACAGATAGTTCTGTGATAAGGTAAATTGCAACGAGAAACAAGTAACAATAGTAACTAAAGTGCAGCAAGGTGGCCCAATCCTTTTTGTAGCAAAGGACAAGCCTGGACAAACTCTTATAATAGGAAAAGCGCTCCCGAGGACACATGGGATTATCGTCAAGCTAGTTTAAATCACGTTCATATGATTCGCGTTCGGTACTTTGATAATTTGATATGTGGGTGGACGGTGCTTGGGTGCTGTTCTTACTTGAACAAGCATCCAACTTATAATTAACCTCTATTGCAAGCATCCGCAACTACAACAAAAGTATTAAGGTAAACCTAACCATAGCATGAAACATATGGATCCAGAACAGCCCCTTACGAAGCAACACATAAACTAGGGTTTAAGCTACATCACTCTAGCAACCCATCATCTACTTATTACTTCCCAATGCCTTCCTCTAGGCCCAAATAATGGTGAAGTGTTATGTAGTCGACGTTCACATAACACCACTAGAGGCTAGACAACATACATCTCATCAAAATATCGAGCGAATACCAAATTCACATGACTACTAATAGCAAGACTTCTCCCGTGTCCTCGTGAACAAATGTAACTACTCACAAAGCATATTCATGTTCATAATCAGAGGGGTAATAATATGCATAAAGGATCTGAACATATGATCTTCCACCAAGTAAACCAACTAGCATCAACTACAAGGAGTAATCAACACTATTAGCAACCTACTAGCACCAATCCGGACTTGGAGACAAGAATTGGATACAAGAAATGAACTAGGGTTTGGAGATGAGATGGTGCTGGTGAAGATGTTGATGGAGATTGCCCTCTCCTGATGAGAGGAGCGTTGGTGATGATGATGACAATTATTTCCCCCTCCCGGAGGGAAGTGTCCCCGGCAGAACAACTCCGCCGGAGCCCTAGATTGGTTCCGCCAAGGTTCCGCCTCGTGGCGGCGGAGTCTCGTCCCAAAAGGTTGTCTCTGATTTTTTTCTCATCAAAAGACTTCATATAGGAGAAGATGGGCATCGGAGAGCCACCAGGGGGGCCACAAGGTAGGGGGGCGCGCCCCCTGGGGCGCGCCCCCACCCTCGTGAGCAGGGTGTGGGCCCCCTGGCCTTCATCTTTGGCGACGATTTTTCTTTATTTATTTTAAGACATTCCGTGGAGTTTCAGGACTTTTGGAGTTGCACATAATAGGTCTCCAATATTTGCTCCTTTTCCAGCCAGAATTCCAGCTGCCGGCATTCTCCCTCTTCATGTAAACCTTGTAAAATGAGAGAGAATAACCATAAGTATTGTGACATAACGTGAAATAACAGCCCATAATGCGATAAATATCGATATAAAAGCATGATGCAAAATGGACGTATCACCCTACTGCCGAGAACATGGGGGAACCGACCCCCATGGAGACCGGAGACGGGGGCCATGTCCAATTTGGCCCCCAACCAAATGTCATTCCTGAGACCCACACGGCTCCAGAGTCAGATCAGCAGCCTCCTTCGAAAGAAGGGGGCATGCCCACCCCACCGGTGACCTCCGTTCATCCGGAGACGCAAGAACTCTGGTGGGACCACTTCAGAGCGCCACCGTTGTGGAAGAACATTGTACCCTTATGGGTACGGTGATTGAAAAGGTTCAGTCCGCAAAAAGCGGGTTGAACGAGGCCTACACTAGCCTTCTGAGAGGCCTTGAGGTATGTGATACAATGCCCGTTAGCTATGAAGGAAATATGCCCTACAGGCAATAATAAAGTTGTTATTTATATTTCCTTATATCATGATAAATGTTTATTATTCATGCTAGAATTGTATTAACCGGAAACTTAGTACATGTGTGAATACATAGACAAACAGAGTGTCCCTTGTATGCCTCTACTAGACTAGCTCGTTAATCAAAGATGGTTAAGTTTCCTGACCATGGACATGTGTTGTCATTTGATGAACGGGATCACATCATTAGATAATAATTTGATGGACAAGACGCATCCATTAGCTTTGCATGTTGATCGTTCAGTTTTATTGCTATTGCTTTCTTCATGACTTATACATGTTCCTATGACTATGAGATTATGCAACTCCTGAATACCGGAGGAGCACCTTGTGTGCTATCAAACGTCACAACATATCTGGGTGATTATAAAGATGCTCTACAGGTGTCTCCGATGGAGTTTGTTGAGTTGGCATAGATCGAGATTAGGATTTGTCACTCCGATTGTCGAAGAGGTATCTCTGGGCCCTCTCGGTAACGCACATCACTATAAGCCTTTCAAGCAATGTGACTAATGAGTTAGTTGCGGGATGATGCATTACGAAACGAGTAAAGAGACTTGACGGTAATGAGATTGAACTAGGTATGATGATACTGACGATCAAATCTCGGGCAAGTAACATACCGATGACAAAGGGAACAATGTATGTTGTTATGCGGTTTGACCGAGAAAGATCTTCGTAGAATATGTAGGAACCAATATGAGCATCCAGGTTCCGCTATTGGTTATTGACCGTAGATGAGTCTCGGTCATGTCTACATAGTTCTCGAACCCGTAGGGTCTGCACGCTTAACGTTCGATGACGATCGGTATTATGAGTTTATGTGTTTTGATGTACCGAAGTTAGTTCGGAGTCCCGGGCGAGATCACAGACATGACGAGGAGTCTCAAAATGGTCGAGACATAACGATTGGTATATTGGATAACTATATTCGGACACCAGAATAGTTCCGAGGATCACCGGATGAATATTAGTGTGCCGGAAGGGTTATCAGAACCACGAGGGAAGTTATGGGCCTTATTGGGCCTTAAGGGAGAGAGAGGGAGCAGCCAAGGACTGGCCTCGCCCCCCCCCATGGGCCTAGTCCGAATTGGACTAGGGGGAGGGGCGGTGCCCCCTCCTTCCTTCTCCTTCCCCTCTCCTTCCTTCTTCTCCTAGTAGGACTAGGAAAGAGGGGAATCCAACTCCCACTAGGTGTGGGATTGCCCCCCTTGGACGCGCCCTATAGGGCCGGCCAGCCTCCCCCTTGGTCCTTTATATACGGGGGCAGGGGGCACCCTAGAACCCACAAGTTTATCATAGCCATGTGCAGTGCCCCCTCCACATATTTCCACCTCAGTCATATCGTTGTAGAGCTTAGGCGAAGCCCTGCGTCGGTAACTTCATCATCACCGTCAACACGTCGTCATGCTAACGAAACTCTCCCTCGACCTCAGCTGGATCTAGAAGCTCGAGGGACGTCACCGAGCTGAATGTGTGCAGATCACGGAGGTGCCGTGCATTTGGTACTTGATCGGTTGGATCGCGAAGATGTTCGACTACATCAACCGCGTTACTAAATGCTTCCGCTTTCGGTCTACGAGAGTATGTGGACACACTCTCCCGCTCGTTGCTATGCATCACATAGATAGATCTTGCATGATCATAGGTAAAAAAATTGAAATACTGCGTTTCCGAACAAGCTATGTAAGGGAATGCCCGTGTATAGATAGTAGCCCTTGAGACTCTGTTCGGTGTTCATGAAGAAAGGCCGAACAGAGGATCTCACAATTCTTGCAGGAGATTTAATGTACATATCTATTTGATCAAACAGGCTGCGATGCAGGCGTCAGCTTCCCATGCCGCCGAAGCGTCCGAGCTAAGGCGGAAGTTAGAGGAAAAGCAAGGTATGTGATACCGAAACATGTCCGAACTGAGATCAGCTCTGATGTGTTAACTGAATGTTTTTATAATTATGTTCACAGCTGACGCTTCGGAGGTCGAAACCCTCAAGAACGCGCTGGCCAAAGCCAAGAAGGAGGCAGAAGAGGAACGAGCCGCCCGCCTGAAACATGAATCAAGGGTGGGGGAGGTCCAGCAAGAGCTCAAGGATGCGATAAGAAAATGTGAGTCCTTAGAGCGCAAGATTTTGGATCAAAAGTCCGAACTTGCTAAGGCCCTCCAAATTGCATAGGAAGTCCGGACCGAAGACCAAAGCGCCTGCCGAGAGATCCAAGAGGCAAAGCAGATTGCGGCGGGTAAGGATTTTAACATGCAGAGAAATTTTTTGAGAAGAAAGTATATCTTGCTGACCCGGATTTGGAGTTCTCTAGGAGCATTTGCGGACCTGCCACGGAGTATTGCTGATGCTGCGGAGTTCTTCCGAGCCGAAGAGGGCAGCACGATGGAAAAGCTGTTCTGGTCGCAGTACCTCGCGCCATAGCATCCCGTGCCCCTCAGCGATCAACTGAAGCAATTGACCGAACTGCATAGGATGGCCAGATTGGCCATGAGGGATGTTATAATCTGTCTTTGGCCCGCCGAACCCATACCCACCAGCTACTTCAGGCTCGTGAAGCGGCTGGTCAATGCCTGCCCCCGGCTCGATGTCGTGAAGTGGTCGGTCTGCATCGAAGGTGCACGGATGGCCTTCGGCCGTGTCAAAGTGCAGTGGGCGAAGATGAATGCCGTCAAGCTTGTTGCCAAGGGACCTCCTGCGGGCAAAAAGCACCGCATGCCGGAGCGGTATTTTGACGACGTCCTCGAAGGGTCCCGCATCGTAGAGGGCCAGTGCTCAAAGGACATAATTTTTGAATGAATGTATCCCTGATGTCCGAACAGTGTATTATGGAACAAGGCTAATGTATAATATGTAGCTTATTTTGCCTCAAATTATTTTCCTCCTGTGCGGCCATTTTTATGGTATCTGAGAGTTGGCCAGTCGTCGGCTTCAGCCCCCACGTAGGTGGTACGGGGGTGTTCGGTATAGCACTTAAACACACTTGACCCATCAATTTGGTCCATGAAGGAGGTGTTAGTGCGGCAAACCAGGCAATCAGACTATGTGGCTTTATTACTCTCACTTAGCCATAGGATTTTGACAATGTGAGTGTAAGCGCAACCCCTAGTGTTATTCGATTATCCGAACTTGGGTGCTGTAAATGCCTGATCGGGTGAAGGCTGGTCTATCGCGTGATGCGGAAAAAATAGCAAAATATTTATACGTAGTCACCGAATAGCTGACCAGCTCTCGCCGCATCATGACAGTCAGTTTTCAGCTTTCTCTACTGAGGTGTTTACCCGGATGAACCAGAAACACAATCGCAGTAGTTCTCCCTTTACTACCTTAGCCGATCAAGCGGAACGTAAGGTAGTAACCATAGGAGCCGGGCAACCCAACTATTGACCAAAGACATGATTCGGAGCCAATTATTATTTATTGAAGAAATGTACGTGGCCCAATGGAGCCCCTGGCGATTTAAGTCGAGCCGTGGTGTACATGGCAACTGGACGAAGAAGAGGGAATACAGATAAAGAAATAAGCCAGCACCGAATAGGTTGGGCGAGAAATTGTTTCCATTATAGTCTGATGGATACGTCCAAACGTATTTGTACAAATAATGCGATAAGCATCGAGGCTATTTTACATGCCGAGCACAAGGGAAAGCTGTGTATGGGTCCTAAAGAAGGAAGCAGTGATCTTTTCAAGATCCTTTAGATACTCTGCCACATGTCTACGCTGCTTGTCTCCTTGGCGTATTATCCTTCGAAAGGATCAACGATCGGGTTTTCATGGGGGGCTTTAGGAAAAGGGCCCTTGGTACCATCGAAAGGTGGTGTGGGTTGTAAGGAACCTGGAAAAATAAAAATAAGAGAAATAAATATCAGGGTGCAGATAGGTTCAAGCCATATTCTAGACTTTATCTTTATTATGCCTCCATCTTTGCCCATGGTATCTTTAGCGCGTAGTGATGCACACGTGGTACCTATACCGAAATTCTGTTGGGGCTGAGATGAAGGCCGAATTGCTAGTCGAGCTCCTGATGAGCTGGACTGTCGTGCTGCGGGGTAGTCCGGGCTCGTTTCATAGTGTCCGGGGGCTTGACTGCTGATGTATTATTTGGTACGATAAGCCACTCTATATTTCTGCCGCCAGGTCTCGGTGTGCTCTTCAGTGCGGAGGGAGTGTTCCATGTTTCCATTGACTGTTATAACACCGCGGGGTCTGGGCATCTTGAATTTGAGATAGGCATAGTGTGGGGCCGCGTTTGAAATGAGCGAATGCGGTTCGTCCGAGCAGCGCATGGTAGCCACTGCGGAAAGGGACGATGTAGAAGATCAAGTCTTCGCTTCGGAACTTGTCCGGCGAACCAAAGACAACCTGCAGTGTGATTGAGCCCGTGTAGCGGGACTCTACACCAGGTATTACACCCTTAAAGGTGGTTTTTGTGGGCTTGATTCTTGAAGGATCAATACCCATTTTGCGGATTGTGTCCTGATAAAGCAGGTTAAGGCTGCTGCCGCCATCCATGAGGACTCGCGTGAGGTGGAGTCTATCAATAATTGGATCGAGGACTAGTGCGGCCGAGCCTCTATGACGGATACTGGTCGGGTGGTCTCTACGATTGAAAGTGATTGGACAGGCTGACCATGGGTTGAATTTTGGGGCGACTGGCTCGATCGCGTAGACGTCCCTTAACGCGTGTGTGCGCTCCCGCTTGGGGATGTGAGTAACATATATCATATTCACCATTTTGATCTCGGGGGGAAATTTCTTCTGCCCCCCTGTGTTCGGTGCGTGAGGTTCCTCATCGTCATCCTCGCTGGGCGACCCTTTCTCCTTGTGTTCGGCATTTAACTTGCCGGTCTGTTTGAAGATCCAATAACTTCTGTTGGTGTGGTTGGCAGGCTTGTCAGGAGTGCCGTGGATCTAGCAAGGTCGATCAAGTATTCGGTCCAGGCTTGATGAACCGTCTTTGTTTCGTTTGAATGGCTTCTTTCGTTGACCAAATTTGGAGCCACTGAATCCGGTGTTGACCGCCGTATCCTCTGTATTATCATTGTTGCTTCGCCGCTTATGTTTGTTGTGTCGGGGCCTTCCGTTGTCGTTTCTAGCTTCGGAAGTGCCCAGGTCGCTGGTACTATTGCTGCTATGGGCTAGCCAGCTATCTTCGCCCGTGCAGAAGCAGGTCATTAGTGCTGTAAGGGCTGCCATGGACTTCAGCTTTTCTTGGCCGAGGTGTCGGGCGAGCCATTCATCACGGATGTTGTGCTTAAAATCCGCTAGGGCTTCGGCGTCCGGACAGTCAACAATCTGGTTCTTTTTAATTAGGAACCTGGTCCACAGTTTCCTGGCCGACTCTCCGGGCTGCTGGACTATATGACTAAGGTCATCGGCATCCGGAGGTCGGATATATGTTCCTTGGAAGTTGTCTCTAAAGGCATCTTCCAAGTCTTCCCAGCTTCCAATAGAGTTTTCTGGGTGGCTATTTAACCAGTGCCGAGCTGGTCCCTTAAGTTTTAGGGGGAGGTATTTGATGGCATGTAGATCATCACCACGAGCCATGCAAATGTGGAGAAGAAAATCCTCGATCCATACTGCGGGCTCTGTGGCGCCGTCGTATGATTCGATGTTTACGGGTTTAAACCCTTCTGGGAACTGGTGCTCCATTACCTCATTGGTGAAGCATAGGGGATGCACGGTGCCTCTGTATTGGGCGACATCACGACATAGTTCAGATGAAGTCCGTATACGGTTTTTGGCTCGTGCAAGGTTATGCCTGTCCCGCCAGGATTGATGGTCGTCCCCGTGTATTGGGGAACGCCTCCTCGATCCATAGATTGATCTTGTCAGACTGGCTCTATTGTCCAGGTAATTTTGTAGGTCATAGGTATAGCCCAGGGCCTTTACCTCCCTGCCTGTACGACGGGGTGGCGCGGGATGGTGTTCGGCGTGAGTAGCCGGTCTATCCCGTCCACGCAGTGGTCGGTTGGGCTTGTCAGTAGTTTTATGCTTTGGCGGTATGGGCTCAAGGGTGTCGTCGTCAAATTGGGGTAGCATCTTTCACTTTGGGAAGCTCTTTGCTGGGCGTTCGAGGTCGTATTCCTCGGCCGCCAGGACGTTAGTCCATCTGTCATTGAGCAGATCCTGTTCAGCTTGAAGCTGTTGGTGCTTCTTGTTCAGGCTTCTTGCAGTGGCAATTAGCCGGCGCTTGAAGCGCTCTTGGTCGAGGGGTTCCTCCGGCTTGATGAAATCTTCGTTGCCAAGGCTGACGTCCTCTTTGGAGATCAGTAGGTAATTACTATCCTCCGAGCCCTCGTTCTCGACGGGATCGTCAGGGTCGGCTTGCCCCTCCTCCCAATCATCCTGTTCGGATGTTTGCTTGATGGGGTCTTCGGGGTCCTCGGCGTTTTCTGGAGTATAATCGTCTCTGGTGCCGGTAGTGCTGTCTTTGCCGCGATGCGATTTTGAGCGGCACCACTGACGTCAATGCTTTGGAGGGGCTTCGGCATGCTTGTCCTCATCCAGATCCTTCTTGTCGTCGTCATCCTCCTTGGGTGTGTCCACCATGTATATGTCGTATGTGGAAGTGGCTGTCCATCGTCCGGTAAATGGAGGGTCTTGGCCTTGTTCTCTTTGGCATCGTCGTCCATACCGTCGATGTCTTCAGAGGCATAATCGAGCACGTCGGTTAAATCTTCGACAGTGGCTATGAAGTGGGTGGTGGGTGGGACGTAAAATTCCCTGCTCTCAGCCCCTAGTCTGGGCCGGGCATAATTTGGAAGCGATCCTTCCGTAATGGCGAGTGATAGCATCATGTCCAGAGCCTCGTTCAAAAGCGAGGTTTACGCAGAGGAAAGAGAGTCTGCGGGGCTGTCTGAGGTTGGAGCCTGCTGGTCGCGCCTACTTAACACGGACCCTGAGAGTTCGGACTTAGAGTCCGGCGGAGTGTCCGGCGCTTGAGCGTCAAGGGGAGTTCAGTTCATATTTTTGGTTTGCCGCTGACGCCGTCCCCTCCGGATCTCCGGTAGCAAATTCCATAGTTTCAAAGATCCCTGCGGGCTCTAAACTCCCGTCCTCGGACCTGACAACCCGCTCTGGATCTAAGGCCGGAGCGGCAACTAGGGCCGCGAACCCCTCGAAGATCAAGTCTCCACGGATGTCGGTGACATAGTTTAGGTTCCCAAAACTGATCTGATGACCAGGGGCGTAGCTGTCGATCTGCTCGAGGTGGCCAATCGAGTTGGCATGCAGAGCGAAGCCGCCGAATAAAAAAATCTGGCTGGGGAGAAAAGTATCCATCGCGGCGGCATTGTTGTAGATGATTGGCGGAGCCATCGAACCTTCTACTGACAGCACAGAAGAACTCTCAATGAAAGCACCAATGTCGGTGTCAAAGCCGACAGATCTCGGGTAGGGGGTCCCGAACTATGCGTCTAAGGATCAAAGGTAACAGGAGGCAGGGGACACGATGTTTACCCAGGTTCGGGCCCTATCGGTGGAGGTAATACCCTACTTCCTGCTTGATTGACTTTGATGAGTATATGGGTTACAAGAGTTGATCTACCTCGAGATCGTAATGGCTAAACCCTAGATGTCTAGCCTGTATGATTATGATGATTGTCTCTACGGACTAAACCCTCTGGTTTCTATAGACACCGGAGGGGGCTAGGGTTGTACATAGTCGGTTTACAGAGAAAGGAATCTTCATATCCGAACGCCAGGCTTGCCTTCCACGCCAAGGGGAGTCCCATCTGGACATGGGAGAACGCCTTCCATCTTGTATCTTCACGGCCCATGAGTCCGGCCCACGTCACATAGCCCGGACGCCCGAGGACCCCCTAATCTAGGACTCCCTCAATTATGTCATTGATATGAGTCACTATAATCTTTTAGAGTTATTGTTGACATGGTTATTTATAATGTTGGCTGAAAACGTGGTTGTTGTTTAATCTTGTTTATGCAAACAAGAGCAAAAGAGTTTGTAAAAGTTTTTCTTTCTCACTTTCAGTTTATCAACGGAATTGCTTGAGGGCAAGCAATGGTTTAAGCTTGGGGGAGTTGATACATCTCCAACGTATCTGCTTTTTCTCACGCTTTTCCTCTTGTTTTGACTCTAATTTGCATGATTTGAATGAAACTAACCCCTGACTGACGTTGTTTTCAGCAGAACTACCATGGTGTTATTTTTGTGCAGAAATAGAAGTTCTCAGAATGGAATGAAACTTTGCGAGGATTTTTTATATCAATAATCAAAAATTTTGGAGCCAAGACCCACCAGAGAGGGGCCCCTGGGTGGGCACAACCCACCAGGGTGCGCCCCCCTCTCCTGGCACGCCCAGGTGGGTTGTACCCACCTGGTGGCCCCGCTGATGACCCCCCTGATAGTATAAAATCACATTATTCCAGAAAAAACCAGGGAGAAAGAATTATCGCGATCCACGAGACGGAGCCACCACCAAGCCCTGTTCTTCCTCAGGCGGGCAGATCTGGAGTCCATTTGGGGCTCCGGAGAGGGGGATCTTCGTTCTTCGTCATCACCAATCCATCTCCATCGCCAATTCCATGATGCTCCCCACCGGGAGTGAGTAATTCTTTCGTAGGCTCGCTGGTCGGTGAGGAGTTGGATGAGATTCATCATGTAATCGAGTTTGTTTTTTAGGGCTCGATCCCTAGAATCCACTTTGTTCTTAGATTTATGTTCATATGACTTTGCCATGCTTAATGCTTGTCACTTTGGGCCCGGGTGCCATGAACTCAGATCCGAACCATTTATGAATTCATCACTATATCCATGTTCTAGACCCGATCTTCCAAGTTATAGTCACCTACTAGGTGTTATGATCCGACAACCCCGGAGTGACAACAACCGGGCCCACTCTCGGTGATGACCGTAGTTTGAGGAGTTCATGTATTCACTATGTGTTAATTCTTTGTTCTGGTTCTCTATTAAAAGGAGGTCAGACACATAGATCGGAAATATCACCTGATACGAAAGATCGTAAAGAATGGTGATGTAGAGTTATGCAAGATTCACACGAATGCAAATGTTGCAGATCCGTTGACTAAGCCGCTTCCACAACCCAAGCATGAGGGGCATGTTAGAGCTATGGGCATTCGATGCCTATTTGATTGACTCTAGTGCAAGTGGGAGACTGTCGGAGATATGCCCTAGAGGCAATCATGTATGATGATATTTCCTACGTGTTTATGAATAAAGATAGTCCTTGGACATTATCAATGATGTGTATCAACAAGTACGTGACTTGTTTGTGGGACTATGCATTGTATGATGACTGTCCTAAAAGGTCCCTAGTCGAAAGGGCTGTGTGGATGCGCAGCCGACTAGACTAGCATATGACACGGTCGATGGCTCGGTCTCACTAGCCATGAAGCATTGGATGCTAACCGGATAATATGGACTTGGAAAGGTCTGGTCGGATTCTATGTAGTCGTATCCGAGTCGAGATAAGGTCCGAGTCGGACAGACCCAACTATGAGACGCGGCGATATGTCATCTGTGAGTCTCTAGTACAACATACGTTCTATGTCCTAAGACCTGAGCTGACGCATGTACTCGAGATGGTGACAGACTTGCTTTGGGCCGACCAAACGCTACTCCGTGACTGTGACTGGGTAGTCACAAAGGTAGGTTTCGGGTTTGTCCAGTCCCATGCTGCGAGACATGGTCGAGCAAGATGGGATTTGCCCCTCCGATCAGGAGAGATATACTCTGGGCCCCTCGTGTGACCCTACCAGGATAAGCATGGCCATGCGACAAGGATTATGAGATAATCCGGATAGTGGTCGGTATCACTGGAACGAGAAAGAGGTCGGGCCAGCACAAAGATGACAGTATCGCCTTGAGCCCGACAACATATATCTTGTGGCAAAGGGAACAGAAGTGTGACACGTTGTACAGGTTCGCCTAACCAGCTTCATAGTCTGCCTGGTGGTCGGCACGCCTTGCTAGAGGCCGCTACCAACGGTGCAGGTCAGAGATGACCCGAGCTGTGACCAAGCCGAATTGAACCTAAGGGGTCGCGTGCTTAAGGGAAGGAACCTACGAGGTCGGTTCATAGGACACTGGTCGGATGTGATCCGAACTGGACTAGGAACGTGACCGAGTAGACTTTGGGCTTGAGGGTCCGTGCGAGGCCCAAGTGTTGAGCCCGCGACGGACGCCTATATAAAGTGGAGGTGCGGCACACTCACGCGGTTGATCGTTTTGGCATTGCGACTAGGGTCTGCATGTGTTGCGAATAGCCACCTCCACTCGCCACCGACTGTGTGATCGGACCAAGCAGTCCGCCGCACGGTGTTCCTCCTGCACGCGCGGATACCGTTAGAGGCGGTGCACTTGCGCCGCTCCGGCGAACTCGTACGTGGGATCGGACGACCAGCTGTTCGAGGGAGATCGAACGAGGAGGAGAAGATCCACGCGGACGCGCTTCCCCAACTCTTCTTCCGCTGTACGGCACTGCGTGTCTGGTGGTAACAAACTGTGATCCATCTGCCTTAGCATGTTCCTGGATGTTCTGCACGTAGGAAAATTCTAATTTGCAGTCAATGCACCCTACCGTAGAACCCAACAGTGGTATCAGAGCCTCTGCTACAAGATTTGAATTCAGATCGTATGCATATTAGATATGCGGAGGCGGCAGATGAGATCTGTTGTCCTTGAAGAGATTGGCTGTGTGCACGGTTGATGTGATCAACTGCACATGGGGATCGTCGATGCTATGTTTTTTGTCAATCGGGATCGATGAGGTCGTGACACAATCTAACCCTACCGGTCGGTCATCCTCCATTGGGGTTAACAGTGAAACGTAAATCCGAATCGGATTCGCGATGATCGATAAGATCGGTCAGATCAGAAAATTCGGCGTGAACGGAGTTCAGATGTGATTCTATGCATAACTGTTTTGCAGGTTTGATGTGAATAGTATGGCTCATGTGTATGTGATGCATGTGTGTAATTTATACGTGGCCTACGTGTCATGTTTGTCAGCCGGCAGGAGCCAAAGTGCTATCATTATATTGTATAACGACATGCGTGTCGACTTGTGACTCTATGTAAAATTCATTACTAGTTTTAGTAGTTGGATAATAGAGATCAGGTTGGTGGCTTGAGGCGTCCCGACATTGCAAACAAGATGGAGTTCGTAGATGGTCATCGGAGTCGGAGCCGACCTGAAAGAACGTCCATGAAGGAGCCATACTATTTCACAATATGTGTTATATTTGTGATTGTTATGCTTCTTTGTTTCTATGCATGTTAGAATGATAGAATGATCCCTCATGAATATCAAGCGAATTGCCATCCCCAATGTTGCACCTTCGCACGTCAAGTACGCCTAGTAGTGGGCTCATAAAATTGAGGTGCTGCTGGGTGTCCTTGAACTGAAGGGTTCATGTCGGACACGGACATGCACTGCATTAGGTTAACTTGACAAGGCTATCAAAACGGTTTTGGGCCTTGTGGCAAAGAAGGTTGGGAGCCGGGGTATGAGATACCTTCCCGACCGACAGGAGTCGTATAGAGATATGATCAGCAAGGAGTTGCTTACCGGATAGGTATGTTGGCTAGTAGTGATGCTAAAGCTCACTAGTCGCATGCGCTAGTCATATCCTTAATCACTGAGAGTTTGCGGAGGGATGCTGACTTCAGTGGGAGTATTTCTGTTTATGCTAGAATTACTCTACATAAACACATTTCTTAGTGATTGCATATTTTCTGTTGTAGATCAATGGCACCACCTGATCAACCCAACTTTGCATTGAAATCAATTCTGGAAAAGGATAAACTGAATGCAACAAACTTTACCACCTGGTATAGAAATCTGAGAATAGTTCTCAAGCATGATAAAAATGAACATGTTCTAGAGGATCCACTTCTAGAGGAACCTGCCGATAATGCTAGTACCACAGCTAAGAATGCCTACCATAAACTCGTTGATGAATCAACGGAGATCAGCTGTCTGATGCTGGCTTGTATGGAGCCCGATTTGCAACAGCATTTCGAAAATGTTGAGGCTTACAATATGATCGAGAGTCTCAAGAGCATGTTTCATACATAGGCTAGGACCGAAATGTTCAACGTCTGGCGATCCTTGATGGATTGCAAGATGAAGGAAGGTGATCCACTGAGCCCACATGTGATCAAGATGATCGGATATGTGCAAGCTTTGGATCGTTTGGGCTTCCCGCTCTTGGATGAGCTGACATCGATGCTGTTCTGGGTTCTCTTCCACCCAGCTATGGGACGTTCATCTCGAACTATCATATGCATGGCATGGATAAGAAGCTCACTGAATTGCATGGGATGCTCAAGGTGGTAGAGCAGGATATTAAGAAAGGCACGCATCAAGTGTTGATGGTGCAAAAATCGGCTAAGTTCAAGAAGAGTTGGTCCAAGAAAAAGGCTAAGGCAAAGGGCACGGAGACGGTAACCTCTGCCGATGCGCCGAAGTCTGGACCGGACTCGAAGATCATTGCTATCATTGCAAGGAGACCGGTCACTGGAAGAGGAACTGTAGCATGTGGCTTGTAGAGCATGGCAAGAAGGCCGGAAATGCTTCTTCAGGCAAAGGTACACTTGTTGCATATGTTATAGACATTTACCTTTCTGACATACCTAGTAGCTGTAACGACCCGACCCGAATGGATCAAGTCTGTGTGCTTAAGTGTCATCCCTGGATCGGTATGCTAACACACACAATACTCGAGGATTTAAAACAGAGGTAAATCACATGTATAAAGTAACGTAAATACTATTACCTCAATCCAAATAGCGGAAGTAACAAGGTTGTGGATTCCCATCAACACCAACGACAAAGTTGAGTGTAGAAATTGGAACCCTAGCGTATCACTTACTCGTCGTAAGATCCTGCAACATGAGACGTTGCAGCCACAAAGGGTCAGTACAGGTTTACAAAATGGTACTAACTATTATACCTTGCCTTTTTTGTATTCCTTTGCCCCATTAATATAGAGAAAATATTTATGCACATCCTTGTTTTCAGGCTTCACTGATGATTACCTCTCATACCACCTCTGTGGTCAGGAGGCGAGGAAAGTTTTTATACAACACCCATGGTTAAATATTGAAGTGTTCCTGAAGAGGTCGAAGGATGGACGGTCAATCATCCACAGGCACTGGCCTAAAGTTGCAAAGACCTTCAACATGAATGAAGGCTCAATATTCTCCTTCCGCTTCAGCAGTTTTCCAGATGAGATGCATCTCTCTATGAACCGTCTATGATGCTAATTTCGAAAGGTTCTAGGTGTTGCATGTGAAACTTGATGCTGGTGCAGTTGTGTAATGGGGTAGCTGAGTGCTGAAGCTATATCATGTTGTACTCCGATGTATTTCAATTATGAAATCCTGCTTCCTTAATATGGAAATGAAATATATTATGTGCTTAATATGAATGTCAATTAGATTAGTAAATGGATTATTAATAATAGGGAAATTAGCCCGCTAATTGGCCAATTAGCTTGTTAATTGGGTTTTCCTATTGCAAACGGTTAATGAGAAACCACCGTGGGCGATGACCTCAGGCAACGCACACAGTTTCTAGGAATAAACCGTGTTGGATTAATGAACAATCACACATGACATTTTCTTCAAAACTGTTTGCGTTACGCCACCTTGCGCAAACGTTTTCCTTGTAGTAACCGTGTGGGATGTATATACGAACGGCAACGTTTAGTGGTGACTGACAGTGTGGGATGTACTTACGACCGGAAATGATTTCGCATGTATAATTGTATTTTTTTAGCACTGTTGTATGTATTTCTGTATTTGAGTGCTCGCTGGTTGCACGCGACCTCATTTTGCCAAGGGTGTGTGCCAGGAGTGTATATCCCCAATGGTTTCTGGGCCGTGTGGGAAGGACCCCCCCTATCGCCCACACTCACTTGGCGACGGTTCCGAATGCCGTCGTGGAAAGGGGTTAAAAACCGTTTGTTTAGGACCGACGCGTACCAGTGACTACTACTACTATAAGGCCATCCAACTGTGTCTCGGGCTCCCGGCAGAAGACCGCGGAAACCGATTATTCGTTCATATTCAAATTTGTTTTCACACAGCAAAATATCTCTACTCTTATAAAAAACCGAGTTGGTGATGATGGTGTGCCTGCCATCTTGTAATATAGACCGCCCGATAGAAGGAAAACTATGACAATTTTACAAAAGATACCCACACCTCTCTCCACATTTACAGATAAGGCCTTGCCTCGTTCATCCTTATCTCCCACAACCTGCTGAGCAATTAAAAAAGGAAGTCTCTGGAACAATCTGGCATGGTGGTCGCTACCGGCGCCGTCCATCCCCATGCCTCCGCCTAGTACGACCACCAGTCACCAGCACGCCCCACTCCTCCTCACATTATCTCTCATCATTCTCGAGATCTCATTTTTTGATGAAATTCTCGAGATACCATTTTTCTGATAAAATTCTCGAGATATCATTAGTTTTTACACATGGGATTACTCCTGCATGGGTCAATCACAACAGGTGTTTTGTAAAAAAATGCATCTTGATGTTTCGTGCAATGCACGGGCATCTTGCTTGTCCATGAAAACAACACATGACAAAATTTCATGGCGAACGAGGGATTTGAATGTGCTGGGAGGGGTGGGGCTGGGAGGGTCTGTTTGGATCTCGCCAGGGGTAGCCAAAATATTGGCGACCCTTTTGTCCACCTGTGCCTTTGCCACTGATGGACGAGGAAGAGCTCGGGTTCTCATGCATCCTCCAGCGCACGCTTTGGAGACGAGCTCGCATGAGTTGTGCCTTTTTTGTCCCACCAATCCGCCCGAGCCGGCCGTAGACCGACCGACGACCCGCAAATTATGCCATCCAACCGTAGCCACACACATTCTGACAGCAACTTAACCTACCGGACGAAATTCTTGCAAACATGACGATATTTAATATAAACAATGACGGAATTCATATAAAATACTGGATTTTCATACAAACATGACGTATTTCATTACATTCAAATCAACTAAGCGGTGCTAGTCCTAAACAACACAGGTATACTAATAGCTAGCCTAAATGGTCGCCCGCCGATCCATTTGTCTTCCTCATGTCCCACAGCATGATCACCGGACCGTCGGGAGCCCCGAAGGTATATGCTTCAGCGCAAAGGACGTCTCGCTTCCCCACTGATCAACTGACATTGTTGGCTGATGCCCAAGATGGAGGTGGAAGGGGCATTCTCCGCTTCCGTGGAGCCCATGCAGGGTCGACGAAGGTCCTCCCAACAAAAGGATCCGGCAAGACACCTGCTGCGTACGCTGGCGTCGCCTTGGCAGTGGCCTTCATGGGACCCAAGTGGCGGCGGCCTCCCGTGTTCTACTTCTCCTCGATGATGGCGGCGGACGCGGAGGCGCAGGCCACCAACTCGTCGCTCTCCGTGCACCCGCCTTCTGTCTCTGCTTGCATGGTGGTAGCAGACACGGGAGGCGCGGTACGAGGTGGCGGTGTGGACGGCAGCTACGACGCCCGTGCTCCCCGCCGTGCCGGCGTGGAGTAGCTCGCCGCTCCTTGTTGAGCTGGCCTGGAGCGGCGAGTTGCTGAACCACGCGTCGGCTTCGGGTGGCAACTGGCTCCGTCGGGTGAGGGGAGGGAGGTGGATCAGTGAGCTGCATAGCTCATATCCAGCAAGCTAGGCGGGCTGCCCAGCTAGCTTGGATGACGGATAACTACTCTTCGTAAGCCATTGTAACAGTGGACAAAATGGTGAAGGAGGAGATAGGGGAGTGGCGGAGGTGTGCGATTCTTGGCCGGCGTCTGGCCTCGTTTAAATAGGAGATTAAATAGACGGCGGACGGGAGGAGCTCAGCCGGCGTTGCGTTTAACGCTGGCCCGGTCATGAACGGACGTGTGTCCAGAGTGGGTTTCTCGGCTTCCACACGGGTTTCATGGAGGCGTTTGAATGCGGCAAGGAGGCATGTTCAGCCGGGCATGCAGCGAGTGGCGCCCTCGACTCTGACGTACGATGTCGCGCCATTCTTCCACTGAAGTGTGGGCTCGTTGGGTACCTGGCCTACATGTCAGTGACCCAATGCGGGCAGCGCACGGTAGAGGAGCTTATGGTGGGCCATGGCGGTCATAAGCAGGCAATACATAAACCGATTATTGTTCATTGAGTGTGACATCATCTATTTCATGTATATAAGCCTACTACATAATGTAAGAGAATTTTAAAATTTTCATATATACGTTGATAGCCCATTTGATAATAATGAGTGTACTGGCAAATTCGCACCATAGCATAATAATGAATAAAGGCTATAACTACATGCATATTTGGCTGGTGGAAAAGCTCTATGGTTATAATGCCTTTGCGAAAAGCCAATTTGCCCTTACTGCAAAGGAATAAATTTTATTTAACTATCATGGTGGTTGTTAAACATTGAGAATGGTTGACAGCATTCTCAATCCCAATTAAAAAATATCATCATTAACCCAACAAAAATTATTTAAAGTAACATGATGAGATTCACATGATAATCCAAGTACTAGAGACTCAAGATGTCCATAACCGGGGACACGGCTAACCATGATTAGTTTGTACACTCTGTGGAGGTTTGTGCACTTTTCCCCACAAGACTCGATCTCCTCCGTTGGGATTCTCGCACTACATGGTGTTTGAGAAACGGATGACCGAGACACAGTCTTTCAGAAGCGCTAGCACCTTACGATGGGTAGACCGTTACACCTATTTTCCCCTAGATCTACTAGTCTACCACTTTAAGAGTTCACACGACTTAATCAACTGTGCTAGAGCCCGTAGTAGCTTGTGGCTGCACACAGAAGTTTCTGGCATGAATAATCTCATGATCCCTTTGAGCCTGGGTGGCGGTCCAAAAAAACAGGCAATCCTGTAATACCCAGGTACCTCAATCCACCCAGATGTGTGTTTAAGTTGCCACCTTAAATAAACCATTAAATAACAATCTCACATTTGTCATGGATACACTCACACAATCCACGTCTACTAGCATAGCATGGCATAATAAGCAAACGAAGAAGTAACTCCCAAGGGTTTGATAATAAAACAGGTAATAGGTACTACCTCATCTACTTCCCAAAACCCACAATTTAATTAGATCCTAATCATGCAATGTTTGAGGATTGATCTAATGCATAAAAACTAGGTATGAAAAGGGATATGTTCAAAGTGTGAACTTGCCTGCAATGTTGATGAAGATGATTCACACTCATAACTCTTGATAGTTCTACTCGTCACACTTCGTTCAATCTATAATAGGCAAGCAATAGTAACCACACATAAGCAATCACTCAAAAGATCGGAAAGAACAAAGAAAACAATTCGGAAAACATCAAAACCAAGCAAATAACTCTTGCAACATAAAAAGTTTTCTAACAGTACCAAAATTATGTGAATTTGGCCTTATCAGAAAGCTTAGGTCAAGAGCTTCGATTTGCAAAAAGAATCAACTAAATCGGAGTTATGAAACTCAAGTTATGATCAAACGAAGTTCAAATTCAAATCTGGTATAATTCAAATTTTAATATTTCAAAAATATGTTTGAGTGGGATTACTGGATAGAGGAGATCATAACAAAGAAGTGGGCGTTGGTTTCGTTGGATTTGGATAAACGAGCAAAAAGTTGTGATCGTTTTAAGAACAGGGACTAATCTGTAAAACCTTTAATCATAGAAGGGTCCCTGGCAGAAATAAAATAATACAAAAAGGCTATTTAGAGAACATTCGCTAACGAACGAAAAAACCATTCGGTGCAAACCCTAACTAACTAACGAAGGGAAGGGCGGCGGTTACCGCGGTGGAGGTGCAAAGTCCGGCGAGGAAGAACGGCGGCGGCGGCGTCGGGTCCGAATGGCGAGGGGACTCCGGTGGTCAACAAGGCCGGGAAAGGGGTCGGGGAGAGGAGGCCCAGTGCGGCGGAGTCGATGGTGGCGACGGAGGTGGTCGTCGGCAGCGAGAGTGGCGGCTTCGGGCGGCTGAGCTCGGCGGATCTCGCCGGCGGCGGTGATGTGCGATATGCGAGGCAAGCCGAGGGATCTGGGGCAGTGCCCTTTATAGGAGAGAGGAGGGTGCGGGGTGCGTGGAGGAGGGGGCAGGAGGAGGCCGGGGATGGTATGGCGGCGGCCGGCGATGCTGTGGTGGCTCGGGACTCCGTCCCGAGCTCGGGGACGAGTGGTGCTTGGTGGTGGGCATGACTGTTGGGCGCCGATTCAAGCGGAGTGGAGAGTTTTTTTGTCTTAAAAAAAAGAAAACATACATTAAAAATAAAATAATACCAATAAAATAAAAATACAATATAGGCATATAATATCAAAATTTTCAGAAAATTATTTTCTGCAACATGAACATTATTCTAGCATCAAATAGAATCTACAAAAATTCAAATAAATCAAACAGTGCTACTGTTCTATTAAAATCCAATAACAAACATTTTAAAAATACTAAAATGATTTCAAATTAATTTCTCTCCAATTTTCTGTTGTAGGGAATCATTTTACCCTAATTTCCATATATTTTATTTTTGGAGGAAAACAATTTAAAAAAAACCCAAATAACTCCATTTTGAAAATAATAATTTCCAAAAGGACTTTAAATTGGATTTCCTTTAAACTCCCAACTCATATTTCACATGTTTTGAAGAAGTCATTTTATCTTCTCTCATGAAAATCATTAAGTTGCATGAAGTTTATGAATTGGAAATATTTCCGTATGAAATTCAAATCTTTTCAAAACCCTTTTTCATTTAATGAAATGGAAGAAGTCATGTCATCTTCTCTCTAGGGTTTTATGATGAAATGAATTTGAATTCACGGAGATTACAAATGCAAAATGAAAGTTTGGGAAAGTCCTTTTATTCCCTCTCATTTAACTTTCTATTTTTTTCGAATTTCACTCAATTTCACACAATCAAACAAATAATCAATCAAATCTATCTGTTTATTATAACATTCCAAAATTTAGAATTTTGGGATGTTACAAATCTACCACCCTTAAAATGAATCTCGGCCTCGAGATTCGGAGAGGCTAGAAACAAATAGGTTAGGTTTGGGGTCTTCTCAAATATCCATCGATCGTCTTCGGGGTCTCGGGTGCTACCACCCTTAGAAGCATGGTTACGGATCCATCAAAATTCATATACTCCATCCTTATTGTTGGCAGTGTCGATCTTCTCAGATCCTCTGGATAATTACTTCTCTGGGCTCTTTTGGTGGTGGCATAACCTTTACCGCAATTCTTTTGTCCTTTCATCTTGGTACGGTTATTCCGAGACTGGTCTTCTTAGCTGACAGGTCTGGTGCCAATACTAATCAGCTATCGATATCTCATGGTGGTCAACATTTTATGGTTTCTCCTGCAGAAAACGGGTCTGGGTTGAACCTCACCGTATATCCTACGATTGGCAACAGCTGCCGTGTACAAAGGAAAATACTTATACCATTCTAAGGTTCAATCAAGGTTTTGATCGTTGTCTCTCTACTATAGGTAAGTCACTCAGATTTACCATCCCATATAGCAAGGCGAATAATAAGAGGAAGTCGGTATGGTGATCAATCCATCCCGCACCCAAATCATTACCTTGTACATGGTTTAGCGAATCTCGCATTCAAACACTCGGTCATCCTCACAAGCATTGCAGAATTTCTCTTGTCGACGAACCAAGTTCGGATAAATCCATTGATTCTGCAAGCCAAACAAACATCGGTTGATAAAATCGTAACTTCTTCCAGGGTTTTTCCTTCAGCAAGAATGTGCTTGCTTCTTGGCAGGTCCTGGGGCCTGTGGGTTATGGCCCATCTCATCACCTGTAGTCCTTGAACTTAACCTCGGGCTTCTGATCATAATTCCAACTTCCAACTTCCTAGTATTCTTAAATCCATCCAATTGTACTATCTTCCCTCCTTCTATTGACACCAAACTAGGACATGATTACTCAGACTCATCATGGAATTTCTTCAATATTTCCAACATCATACCTCCTTTATATCCAATAGTAATTCATCTCTTCATCCTCGTGGGATATCCCACATACCGAGATAAAAACTTATACTTACGAAGTCCATACTCCACTTCGTGGAACATCATTATCCTTTCCAGGGTCAAGCGTCCTTACAGGGGAATATTGGCCATCTCTGCATGGCACTTCTTCAACTAGGAAACGTGAAACACATCATGAACTCCTGACAGTCCTTCGGGTGACTCCAACTTGTTGGCCACTTCTCCCATACGCTACAAAACTCGGTATGGTCCTGCAAATCTCGGGGATAACTTTCCCTTAACTCCAAATCGTTTAACTCCTCGCAGAGGGGACACACGAAGACATGCTTTATCTCCAATTTCATAGACTACCTCCTTGTGTTTTTGAGTCTGCATAACTCTTCTGCCAAGACTGAGCTACCTTCAGTCTATCTCGCATCAACTTAACATTCTCTTCTAACTCCTTGATCGCATTTGGTCCAAACAACTGATGGTCTTCCAACTTCATCCCACATCAACGGTGTCTGGCTCCTTCTCCCATACAAAGCTTTAAAAGGGGCCATCTTCAAACTGGCTGGGTAACTGTTGTTGTATGATAACTCCGCGTAAGGTGGATTTATCATCACTACTAGATCCATAATCTAGCGCACACGCTCTCAACATGTCCTCCAGAATCTGATTGACTCTCTCGATCTATCCATCCGTCTCATGGATGAAAGGTCAGATCTTGAACTATAGCCTAGTACCCAAAGTCTGGTGCAGCTGATTCCAAAACTTTGAGGTAAACTGTGTTCCTCTATCTGATACGATGGTCCTCGGAACTCCATGCAGACGTACGATCCTGGTCAAATATATCTTGGCCAACTTCTCACTTGTATAGGTGGTTTTCACTGGGATAAGGTGAGCCACTTTGGTCAAGCGAATCAACAACTACCCATATAGAATCGTATCCCGGTCGGGTTCTGGGAAATCTGGTAATGAAATCCATGCCAAGCTTATCCCACTTCCATTCGGGTATCGGCATAGGCTGTAGTAATCCTGCAGGCTTCTGATGCTCTGCTTTTACTCTCTCTGGCATACATCTCCTACGACTACATACTCCGCAATATCCTTCTTCATATCAGTCCACCAGAAACGCTCCTTCAATCCAAATACATCTTGGTGTTTCCAGGACGAATCGAGTATGGTGAGTCATGAGCCTCCTGAAGTATTAACTTCCTGATCTCTGCATTATTGGGTACATGTACACTATCCTCAAACCATAAGGTGTCGTGCTCATCCTTACAAAAACCTTTGGCCTTTCCTTTGCTCATCCTCTCTTTTACCTCAGCAATCTCTTTGTCAACCTTTTCAGCTTCTCGGATCTTTCCCAACAATGTAGATTGAACTTCCATTGCTGCAACAAAACCTTTGGGAACAATCTCCAACCGAAGTTCCCTGAGATCCTCGACTAACTCCTTTGGTAATCCTCCGCTTATGAGGGTATTCGTCCTTGTTTTCTTTATGGTTGTGTCCTATTTCTCCACAAAGCTTGTATGCACAAGGTTTCTTCATATCCTTTCCATAAGGCCTCAACTTCTGGGACACAAGACGAGATCTTTGCAGAGTCAACTTAAAGTCTTCCCAAGTGGTTACTCTTTGCAATCCATTGATGGTTTGGTACATCCTCCACCAAGTAGCAGCAACTCTTACAAAGCACTGAATAGTATGCTGGGTCATATCCTTTCCGGCTATAGGGTTATTCTCCATGTGATCATCCATGTTCTGAATCCATCGGTCCGTCTCCAATTGACTTATTGGTCCAGAAGATACAAGCTCATCTCCATTCATCCTCTAATGGGTCCATGGGTTTTGGGGTGGGATAAGAGAGATCGAGAGGGATGCACACAACACAAACAAAAGTTTTAAAAAGGCAGATTTTATTGTGGCTGTAGGAAAAACAACAAACAAATGGCAGCTCACAAACGTCGCATCTAACGTAGGTACAACGGTGTTTGGTCTTCTAATGGTCAATAAATCTTCAAAATCACCAAACTCTTCAAGTCTTGTTCATGTCTCTGATGGCTTCTCCTGATCATGCTTGTCCTTGTCAAGTTCCTCTACCAGATTTCTGTTGACGCAAAGTCTCTAGTGACATCCTTTAAAATTTCTGGAGTTGCGTTCCAATCTTCTGGGTTTCAACATTCTTGGTATGAACCATGTCCTTCTATCCTTCAGCTCTTGACGAATCTCCGGTATCTCGAGGTTTTGCTCCTCCAGCTTGGCTACTTTCAGCTTCTGGGTCATGAGTTGTTCACGAACTGCTTCCTTATCAAATACGGCTTCCCGAAGGTCCATCTTAAACTTCCTGATGTAATACTCCAGATCCTAGTGATATACCAGCTAAGGTTAAAACTTCATCTTGCTGATAGGTGCTCCATCAGCCTTCTACCATCCAATCCTTCCATGCATTTGCATGCTTAACTCAGCCCGGTGACAATAACATAAACAAGCGATAACATCATGGATAGCCGTGTTTTTACTCTTGTCATTTCCATGAGCTATCTCTCCATAGTTGATATTCTCCTGCATTGGGGTTTCCTTGACAAAACTTTGAGTTCTAATAATGCTCCATGCTCCGGTCTTTCTCCGTTACACCTTGATCTCGGGTATTGACAGCTTCCATAGTCTGATAGGTTCCATAAGGGTAGCTTTCCTAGGTCATACCAATCTGGAAATTCTTCAAAGCCATCAATTCTCCTAGTATTCGGGGTCTTCAACCGTTGTAGTTTCCACAATGCACGGTAAAATCATCTCCATTCCGAACTGGCCTTGGTTGTTCGATAGCTTGTTCTTCTTGGAGTGGTCTAATCAGCCGAATCTTTGTGTGGTCAAAAGGGGAAAAGGGGTAGTCCAGCTAAAAGGGAATATTTTGAATAAGCTCAGAAGAGATGAGAGGTAAAAGATCTTTTGAAAAAGAAAGTTTTAGAGAAAATCCTTCCTATGGGCTTGCCAGTTTCTAGGGTCACGTCATGCAGTCAACATGTGCTCTGATACCATCTTGTAGCGACCCGACCCGAATGGATCAAGTCTCTGTGCTTAAGTGTCATCCCTGGATCGCTATGCTGACACACACAGTACTCGAGGATTTATAACAGAGGTAAATCACATGTATAAATTAACGTAAATACTATTACCTCAATCCAAATAGCGGAAGTAACAAGGTTGTGGATTCCCATCAACACCAACGGCGAAGTTGAGTGTAGAAATCGTAACCCTAACGTATCACTTACTCGTCGTAAGATCCTGAAACATGAGACATTGCAGCCACAAAGGGTCAGTACATTGAATGTACTGGCAAATTCACACCATAGGATAATGATGAATAAAGGCTATCACTACATGCATATTTGGCTGGTGGAAAAGCTCTATGGTTATAATGTTTTTGTGAAAAGCCAATTTTTCCCTACTGCAAAGGAATAAATTGTATTTAACTATCATGGTGGTTGTTAAACATTGGGAATGGTTGACAGCATTCTCAATCCCAATTAAAAAATATCATCATTAACCCAACAAAAATTATTTAAAGTAACATGATGAGATTCACATGATAATCCAAGTACTAGATACTCAAGATGTCCATAACCGGGGACACGGGTAACCATGATTAGTTTGTACACTCTGCAGAGGTTTGTGCACTTTTCCCCACAAGACTCGATCTCCTCCGTTGGGATTCTCACAATACATGGTGTTTGAGAAACGGATGACCGAGACACAATCTTTTAGAAGCGCTAGCACCTTACGATGGGTAGACCGTTACACCTACTTTCCCCTACATCTGCTAGTCTACCACTGTAAGAGTTCGCACGAATTAATCAACTGTGCTAGAGCCCATAGTAGCTTGTGGCTGCACACGGAAGTTTCTAGCATGAATAATCTCATGATCCCTTTGAGCCTGGGTGGCGGTCCAAAAAAACAGGCAATCCTGGAATACCCAGGTACCTCAATCCCCCCATATGTGTGTTTAAGTTGCCACCTTAAATAAACCATTAAATAACAATCTCACATCTGTCATGGATACACTCACCCAATCCATGTCCACTAGCATAGCATGAATAATAAGCAAACATAGAAGTAACTCCCAAGGGTTTGATAATAAAACAGGTAATAGGTACTACCTCATCTACTTCCAAATACCCAATATTTAATTAGATCCTAATCATGCAATGTTTGAGGATTGATCTAATGCATAAAAACTGGGTATGAAAAGGGATATAATCAAAGTGTGAACTTGCCTGCAATGTTGATGAAGATGATTCACACTCATAACTCTTGATAGTTCTACTTGTCACACTCCGTTCAATCTATCATAGGCAAGCAATAGTAACCACACATAAGCAATCACTCAAAATATCGGAAAGAACGAAGAAAACAATGCGGAAAACATCAAAACCAAGCAAATAACTCTTGCAACATAAAATTTTTTCTAACAGTACCAAAATTATGTGAATTTGGCCTTACCAGAAAGTTTAGGTCAAGAGCTTCAATTTGCAAAAAGAATCTACTAAATCGGAGTTATGAAACTCAAGTTATGATCAAACGAAGTTCAAAATCAAATCTGGTCTAATTCAAATTTTAAACTTTCAAAAACATGTTTGAGTGGGATTACTGGATAGAGGAGATCGTAACGAAGAAGTGGGCGTTGGTTTCGTTGGATTTGGATAAACGAGCAAAAAGTTGTGATCGTTTTAAGAACGGGGACTAATCTGTAAAACCTTTAATCACAGAAGGGTCCCTGGCAGAAATAAAATAAAACAAAAAGGCTATTTAGCGAACGTTCACTAACGAACGGAAAAACCATTCGGTGCAAACCCTAACTAACGAACGTTCACCGAATAAAAAAACGCTTAAAAAAACAAAACGAGATCTGGATCGTTGGATCCAGATCCAACCGCGAGGGGAGGGCGGCGGTTAGTGCGGCAGCGGTGCGAAGTCCGGTGAGGAAGAACGGCGGCGGCGGCCTCGGGTCCGAATGGCGAGGGGACTCCGGGGGTCAACGAGGTCGGCAAAGGGGT
Organism: Aegilops bicornis; assembly: GCA_021605145.1. Taxonomy (NCBI): domain Eukaryota; kingdom Viridiplantae; phylum Streptophyta; class Magnoliopsida; order Poales; family Poaceae; genus Aegilops; species Aegilops bicornis. Next base: position 317,014,878 of record CM038674.1, on the reverse strand, counting down.
CGGGGAGAGGCGGCGCAATGCGGCGGAGTCGATGGTGGCGACAGCGGTGGTCATCGGCGGCGAGAGTGGCGGCTTGGGTCATGGAGCATGGATCAGCCACGGCGAGGTGCGATATGCGAGGCAGGCGAGGAAGAGGGAGGAATCCGGGGCGGTGCCCTTTATAGGAGTGAGGAGGGTGCGGGGTGCGTGGAGGAGGGGGCAGGAGGAGGCCGGGGACGGTACGGCGGCGGCCGGCGATGCCGTGGTGGCTCGGGACTCCGTCCCGAGCTCGGGGACGAGCGGCGCGGCTGGGCTGGGCCGCGGCCTGTTGGGCCGGCCCAGTTCGGCGGCGGAGGGGAGAGTTTTTTTATCTTTTTTTTAAAGAAAACAGATAGTAAAAATAAAATAATACCAATAAAATAAAAAATACAATATTGGCATGTAATATCAAAAAATTTAGAAAATTATTTGCTGCAACATGAACATTATTCTAGCATCAAATAAAATCTACAAAAATTCAAATAAATCAAACAGTGCTACTGTTCTATTAAAATCCAATAACAAACATTTTAAAAATACCAAAATGATTTAAAATTAATTTCTCTCCAATTTTCTGTTATAGGGAATCATTTTACCCTAATTTCCATATATTTTATTTTTGGAGAAAAATAATTTGAAAAGAACCCAAATAACTCCATTTTGAAAAAAATAATTTCCAAAAGGACTTTAAATTGGATTTCCTTTAAACTCACAACTCATATTTCACATGTTTTGAAGAAGTCATTTTATCTTCTCTCATGAAAATCATTGAGTTGGATGAAGTTTATGAATTGGAAATATTTTCGAATGAAATTCAAATCTTTTCAAAAACCTTTTTCATTTAATTAAATGGAAGAAGTCATGTCATCTTCTCTCTAGGTTTTTATGATGAAATGAATTTGAATTCACGAAGATTACAAATGCAAAATGAAAGTTTGGGAAAGTCCTTTTATTCCCTCCCATTTAACTTTCAAAAAGTTTCGAATTTCACTCAATTTCACACAATCAAACAAACAATCAATCAAATCTATCTATTTATTATAACATTCCAAAATTTAGAATTTTGGGATGTTACAGTAGGTCTTGGGTATTTGATACCGGATCGGTTGTTCATATTTGCAACTCGATGCAGGGGCTGGTAAGAACTAGGCGTGTGGCACAAGGGGAGATTGACATCAGGGTCGGCAACAAAGCAAGAGTTGCTGCGTTGGACGTCAGCATGATGCATCTCTAGCTTCCTTCCGGATTCATAATGGAATTGAATAATTGTTATTACATTCCTGCACTTAGTCGGAACATTATTTCTACCTCATGTTTGATGACTCAAGGTTATGAATTCAATTTAAAGGACAATGGTTGTTCTATATTTTTGAATGGTATGTTCCATGGCTATGCACCCATTGTTGATGGGCTATTTATATTGAATCTAGAACAGGAACCGGTCTATAACATGAATGTCAAGAGGCATAAGCCTAATGAGATAAATCCGACATACTTCTGGCATTGTCGGCTTGGACCATTAGTCTTAAACGCATGAAGAAGCTCCATGATGATGGGCTCCTAACTTCGTCCGACTTTGGGTCATTCGAGACATGTGAATCATGCTTGCTCGGCAAGATGACTAAGTCTCCTTTTGTAAAGAGTTGCGAGAGGGCGTCCGAGCTATTGGACCTTATACACAGTGATGTGTGTGGTCCAATGAGCACAACTGCCAGAGGTGGCTATCAAGATGCCGTGACTTTTACCGACGACTTGAGTAGATATGGATATATCTATTTGATGAGGCACAAATCAGAGACTTTTGAAAAGTTCAAAGAGTTTCATAACGAGGTTGAGAATCAGCTCGGCAAGACAATAAAGCTTCTGCGATCTGATCATGGAGGTGAGTACATGAGCCAGGAGTTTGATGATCATCTGAAAATTCGAGGTATAGTAACTCAGCTCACACCTCCGGGTACGCCACAGAGAAACAGCGTGTCGGAACGGAGTAATAGGACCTTGTTGGACATGGTCCGGTCTATGATGAGCAAATCGGATTTATCCTTGTCATTTTGGGGATACGCTCTAGAAACTGCAGCTTTCACACTTAATAGGGTACCATCAAAATCCGTAGAGAAGACACCACATGAGATGTGGACCGCGAAGAGTCCCAGTTTGTCTTTTCTAAAGATTTGGGGTTGTGAAGCATTTGTCAAGCGACTTATGTCAGACAACTTACACCTAAGTTGGATAAATTCATATTCGTGGGATATCCGAGGGAAACCTTCGGATATAGCTTCTACAACCGGGAAGAGAACAAAGTGTTTGTTGCTCGGAACGGGGTTTTTCTTGAGAAAGAGTTTCTCGGTCGGGAGGCTGGGAGGACGGTTTGACTCGAAGAAATTCGAGGACCACTGGGACGGCTCGGCTGGTGATGAGATCATACCGAGTCGGTCGGGGAACACAGTAGTGGAAGCGGCACCGGAACCACGGAGGTCGGAAAGATTGTGCAGAGTGTGTGATGTATTGTTGCTAGAAAACGACGAGCCAGCCACATATGCGGAAGCGATGGTGAGCCCAGATTCCGAGGCATGGCTGGAGGCCATGAAATCCGAGTTAAAGTGCATGGATGAGAATCAAGTCTGGGACTTGGTTGATCCGCCACCGGCGAATCGCCATTGGTTGCAAATGGGTCTTTAAGAAGAAAACCGATGTGGATGGAAATGTTTAGATCCACAAAGCTCGGCTTGTCGCTAAAGGTTATGGACAAGTTCAAGGAATTGACTACGACGAGACTTACTCGCCGGTAGCGATGATGAAGTCGGTGAGGATCATACTAGCTATAGCTGCATATTTCGATTACGAGATATGGCAGATGGATCTCAAAACGGCTTTCCTTCACGGAAATTTATCCAAGGACGTGTATATGATACAACCCGAGGGTTTTGTCGGTCCGACTAGCACTAGTAAGACATGCAAGCTCAAGAGATCCATTTATGGGTTGAAGCAAGCATCTCGGAGTTGGAACATTCGTTTTGATGAGGTCGTCACTGGTCTCGGTTTCATCAAAAGCGAAGAGGACTCTTGTTTATACAAGAAGTTAAGTGGGAGCTCGGTAGTGTTTTTGATCTTGTAGGTGGATGACATATTGTTGATCGGGAACAATGTTTTGATGCTAAACTCGGTCAAGGAATCATTGAATGGCAATTTTTCGATGAAAGACCTTGGTGAGGCAGTATATATTTTAGGCATTAAGATCTATAGAGATAGATCGAGGAGGCTGCTCGGCTTAAGCCAGAGCACGTACATAGATAAAGTGTTGAAGCGGTTCAACATGATTGAGACGAAGAAAGGGTTCTTGCCACTCTCACATGGTATAAGGCTAAGCGAGACTCAGAGTCCTTCGACATCTGATGAGCGAAGCAGGATGAGTAGGATTCTGTATGCCTCGGCAATCGGATCCATCATGTATGCCATTACATGTACAAGGCTTGATGTTGCTTTTGCAATAAGCCTAAAAGTAGATACCAGGCCAACCCAGGTGAGAGTCCCTTGGTAGCGGTAAAGAATATTTTGAAGTACCTGAAAAGGACTAAAGAGATGTTCCTAGTTTATGAAGGTGAGGAAGAGCTCGTCGTAAGGGGTTACGTCGATGCTAGTTTCCAAACCGACAGAGATGATTGTCGATCACAGTCCGGATTCGTATACGCCTGAATGGAGGAGCGATTACCTTTGGATGAGTTCCAAGCAGGATACGGTGGCCGATTCTACCACGAAGCCGAATACATTGCGGCTTGTGAAGCTGCAAAGGAAGGTGTTTGGATCCGCATTTTCTCGGATGATCTTGGTATTTTCCCAGCATTGGTGAAACCGTTGGACCTTTATTGTGATAATTCTGGTGCCATCGCACAAGCCAAGGAGCCGAGAAATCACCACAAGGTCAGACACATAGATCGGAAATATCACCTGATACGAAAGATCGTAAAGAATGGCGATGTAGAGTTATGCAAGATTCACACGGATGCAAATGTTGCAGATCCGTTGACTAAGCCGCTTCCACAACCCAAGCATGAGGGGCACGTTAGAGCTATGGGCATTCGATGTCTATTTGATTGACTCTAGTGCAAGTGGGAGACTGTCGGAGATATGCCCTAGAGGCAATCATGTATGATGATATTTCCTATATGTTTATGAATAAAGATAGTCCTTGGACATTATCAATGATGTGTATCAGCAAGTACGTGACTTGTTTGTGGGAATATGCAATGTATGATGACTGTCCTAAAAGGCCCCTAGTTGAAAGGGCTGTGTGGACGCGCAGCCGACTAGACTAGCATATGACACGGTCGATGGCTCGGTCTCACTAGCCATGAAGCATTAGATGCTAACCGGATAATATGGACTTGGAAAGGTCTGGTCGGATTCAATGTAGTCGGATCCGAGTCGAGATAAGGTCCAAGTCGGATAGACCCAACTATGAGATGCAACGATATGTCATCTGTGAGTCTCTAGTACAACATACGTTCTATGTCCTAAGACCTGAGCTGACGCATGTACTCGAGATGGTGACAGACTTGCTTTTGGCCGACCAAACGCTACTCCGTGGATCGGGTAGTTACAAAGGTAGGTTTCGGTTTGTCCAGTCCCATGCTGCGAGACATGGTCGAGCAAGATGGGATTTGTCCCTCCGATCAGGAGAGATATACTCTGGGCCCCTCGTGTGATCCGACCAGGATAAGCATGGCCATGCGACAAGGATTATGAGATAACCTGGATAGTGGTCGGTATCACTGGAACGAGAAAGAGGTCGGGCTAGCACAAGGATGACAGTCTCGCATTATATATAGAAATGGTTTTTAACCCCTTTCCGCGACGGCATTTGGCACCATCGCCTAGTGAGTGATGGTCATAGGGTGGGTCCTTCCCACACGACCCAGAAACCATTGGGGATATTCCCTCCTGGCACACACGCTCGGCAAAATGAGGTCGTGTGCGATCGGTGAGCACTCAAATACGGAAATGCGTAAAGTAGAGCTAAAATATACAATTATACATGCAAAATTGTTTCCGGTCGCAAGTACATCCCACACAGTCAGTCCCCGCTAAACGTTTCCGTTCGTATGTACATCCCACACAGTCGCTCCAAGGAAAACATTTCCGTTCACAGGTACATCACACACAATTTTCCCCATTATTGTGATACTGTCGGGGCAGGCTGATCTGGCCCACGAACACCTATGGGACCGGAGGACCGAGCCCCTTTCGGTTCGGCGGGGAGATGAGGTCGCACGAAGAGCAGATCGAGGCGAAGCACACGAGAGGTTTACCCAGCTTCGGAGCTCTCCGGAGAGATAACACTCCTACTGCTGCATGTCTAGGTGTATTGCGTTCTTGCTCAGGAGCGCTGAGTGCTACAGTACACACGAGCTGCTAACGAGACTGAGCGTGGAGAGAACTGACCGACCCCCCTCTACGTTGCGCATGGGCCTCCTTTTATATGCTGAAGGGGTCACCGACAGGTGGCAACGTAGACAAGGGTACAAATGGAAATGGAGTGGTTGGTACACCTACTTGTATAGTGTACAGTGTATCATACCTAACCCTGACGGTAGGGGACAAAGGCATTAAATGCCCGTCTAGTCGCCCTGATAGTGCAAACAGGGACCGTCAGGGGCGCCACCGCTTGCCACGATGGCAACATTGTCAGCGCCGCTTGCCACCTCGCACCGCTGGCTGCACAGCCTCTCGCCACGCGCGCCTGGAAAGGTCCCAGGGCGACACGTTAGTGGATGTGCTGGAGCGTAGGTACAGAGAGGTGGTCTGCCGCGGCAAGCGCCTTGCCGCGGTTGTTGTCTTGTCGCGCCCGGAAGCTTGTCGCTCATTGGGCCTTCCCGGCAAGCTCCTCTTGCCGGGGACTTGTCTTCTAGGTGCCTTGGGTGGCCTTCCCGGCAAGCTCCTCTTGCCGGGGCCTTTTCTCCTTGGCTTGAATACTTTGTTCTTGAATGGCTCCAAAGGAACCATGGAGGATCTTGGCGGTCACCTGGTAAGCCCTGCCGCAGAGGGCTCCAACTGCCCGTGCACAAGTTCGGGATACTAGGGTACCCCTACTCTAGTACACCGACAGGAGCCCCCGGGCCTGGGCCACACGGTGCCGAAGCGCTGTTGGGCGGGCCCAAAACAGGCACGGGAACACGCTGCCCGGTCACGCCAGAACCTACCCTAGACCCACCACATCCTCCATTTAACGGCACGCGTCGAGTGCGGCGTCGTGTGAGAGATCGTGGGCAGATCGTGGGGTTTCTTTATTCGAAAATCGGAATGTCCGCCTCCCTCTTTATAAGCACGGGAAACAGGGGGCACGTCGCCTACCTTGCCGCTTGCTGTCCCATCGAAAACCACCGCTGCTCCCCCTTCTCTTCAAGGCTGAAAGAGAGCAGCGCTCACTTCATCGCCACTCAGCACCGTCAACGCCTCGACCTCCTCCACCGCCTCCGCCATGGGCCCGAAAGCCGACAAGGGAAAGCCGTGAAGTCGGCCGAGGCGCAGCGCTTCTTGGCGCTATGGAAGGAGCGCCATCTTCCCCTCACTCGCCACGAGGGAGCCGAGGGAGAACTATCGCCTCTTCGGTCAACACAGACGCTGAAGCGCATCCGCCAAGACGAAGTTACTCCCGCCGCTCTTTGTGGAACTGCCCTGACGGGGTATCCCTTCTTGGCGCTCTTCTTCTCTGCGGGCTCTGCCCGCCTTTCTCTGAAGTCTTTATGCGACATCATGAACACCTCACGGGTTCCGCCTCCTTGATTTCACCCCCAACGCCAGATCGACCATGGCAGTTTTCGCACATCTCTGCGAAAACTTTGTCGGAGTCCACCCAAATGTAGCCCTTTTCCCAAGACTTCTTTTTACCCCGTGTTGAGAGAGGAGAGCCCCTTGCCGGAGGAATTGCTTGGATCTCCAGGGTCGGCAAGAAGGAAGCTTATCTGGAGGGAGAGCTCCGTAGCAAATGGGAGGAGTGGAGGGCGGATTGGTGCTGGATTGTTGAGGATAACCCGCAGCCCTTTACCGCCCAAATACTAAACCCCTCAGAGTGCGTGGCAACGATTGGAGCAATCTGGCCTCAAGGACGCTAGGCTGAAGATCGCGATCACCCGAATCCTCCGCCTCGGACTTGCCGGACTCACCATAGGCACTGTTGTTGGCGGACTTTCTTCGCCGCCAGACGCTTCTTGCGGGAGAGAAGGAGACCTGCTCGGGAATTTCAGAACGCAACAGATATCATGAGGCTGCGCCCGGGCCTCAACTTCAACTTCACTGTCTTGGAGCTTGACGCGATGCTCTTAGAGCTATTCAAGCCCGATCCTGATCATCCAGAGATGTTTAGGTTGCCAAGGGGTGTCGTTCATTGTGCAACAATTCCGCGCTTGACCGCATCCGCGGTAATGATGGCATCGTCGACTCTCATGGAATTGTCCCAACTTGGCAAGAGCGGCAGATGACGTCGTCGCGGCAGTTCTTTGACAATCTGGTGGAAATGCCGGTCCGCCCGACGAAAGCAGAGGGCCTCACCATGACACTATCGACGATGAGATGCAGCGCATCGCCACCAGGCTGGAAGAGGCGGCAGCAGCCGCTGCCGCGGGTGAGTTTGGCTTCACTATGGAGGAGGCAGAGGCAGCAGAGGCGGCATGCCTTGTCGAGCGAAAGGAGTTTGCCAGTGAGGAGGAGCTTGCCGAGCCTGAAGCCGAGTCGAGCGAACCCGCCGAGGGCGCATCCTCCCCGCCTCCAAGCAGCTTGCCGCGAGCGGAGCCACCAGCTCCACCAAGGAGGCGTCTTCGCAAGGCCGGAGACGCAGCGGGGCGGCAGACGGGCCAACAGCCGCAGCGCCACGTGACGCGCTCCACCGCGTCAAGCACTGTTGCCGCGGGAGCACCTCACGCCGCTGCGGCAACTGGAGCGGGGCCCTCACAGACCACCGGTTCCGCCCCCGCCAAGCGTCCAAGGGAACCCACTCCTCCACCTCGTCGTACTGGAGGCGAGCCAGAATTTGACCTCTCCGCGCTTAGCTCTGACGAGGAAGAAGAAGAGTAAGATTCCTTGCTGTACTTGTAATTCTTTGATTTGTTGCTTTGTCTTGTATCTGATTTGCTTTACTCTGAATCCATTCCTTTTCAGGACGCTGGCCCAGAGAATGTCAAAGAGAGCCAAGACCCCGGTGATTGTCGTCGAGGACGAACCCACTGCGACAGCAGGAGGCGCGTCCGAGACAACCTTGCCGGATGAGGCAACTCTCCTTCAAAGCAGCCCCCAGCGCAGCCCCCAGCGTAAGTATATGGTCTACTTCTTGCTGTTCGGCGTGCATGGGTGCTCTCTCTTTGCTGATATCTGACTGTTGATTTGTGTAGGAGCAGAGCAGCCTCCTTCTGCTTCGACTACGCCGCCAAGGGTGGATTCGCCGGCAAGGGAGCGTTCTCCGGCAAGGGAGGCTTCTCCGGGAAGGGGCAGCTCTCCGGCAAGGGACGGCACCAGCGATCCCTTGGCGGCGGAGAACATGACCGCGGACCCCGGCGCAGGTAATCTTCTTGCCTGAGAACTTCCCTTGTGTTTTTCTTCTTATGATTTTGTCTTTGAATATTTGCTTGACTTTCTTCATCCATCCGCCACAGAGCCAATGGAGACCGAGGTCGCCGGCGAGGAGGACGTGCGCGGCAACACTGATGAAGCCGCCGCCATGGAAGAAGGAGCCGGCGCTGACGAGCCTGCCGGCGAAGAGGCCGCCAAAGCTGCCGCCGCAGAAGCCGGCGAGGGGTCCGGCGATCGCACTGACGACCCTGAGGCCGCAGGAGCGCCAGGCGCTACGCCGACCGCCGATCCCTCTGCCGCTGCTGCAGCGTCGGGCTCTGAAGAGCCCCAGCCCGGCGCCTATTTGAAGGCCGGCGATGGCGTCTTCATCAAGCTCCCATGGGAGTCGAGCTCCAGGGCGCCGGCCGAAGGAGAAACCTTCGATGAAGAACTGCTCGCCTCCGCTGGGCTGACGCTAGTCGACGCGCCAAGCAGCAGCACCGGCGAGCCTAAGGAGGAGCAGCTGCTGCGGAAGTTGCTATCGCTCTACCGCGCCCGACAAGCCAAGCTGGAATCCCGGGAAGCGCTTGTCGCGAAGGCGGGAGCAGACATTGAGAAGCGCGCTGAGGAGCTCCGGGGCCACAACCAAGAAGCTCTCCGGTCCTTGGCGGAGGAGTGGGAGCAACTCACCGAGGAGCGCAAGGCCTTCATCCTCGAGAAGGCTGAAGCTGAGGAGGAACAGCGTCTTGCCACTGAGAAGCTGTCTGCGCAGGAAGGTGAGTTGGCGCAGCGGAAGGTTAACCTTGACAGCCACGAGGAGGATCTTGCCATGCGCGAGCAAACATTTGGCGGGGCTCTCAAGGAAGCAAAGGATGCTGCCGCAGCTGCCGAGGCCGCCAAGAAGGAGCTGGAGACGAAGGTGGCGCAGTTGGAGGCGAGCCTCAAGAAGAGCGGCGAGGAGCTTGCTGCACTCAAGCACGAGCGAGAAGGACGCCTACACTCTTGGCGAGCTGCAGGCCGTCTCGCCGAGAGGAGCAAGGAGCTCAAGGCCGCTGGGACTCCAATGCAGATCTTGAGTTGAAGCTAACTACTTTGACTCGGTATTTGGACGGCGCCAGGGAGCAGGAGGTGGCCTTGAAGGAGAAGATCAAGGCCGATGAGGGGCTGCTGGCGAGTGCTGTTGCCGCCAGAGTGCCTTGAGGGAGAACGTGGAGCACTGGACCGAGGGTCTCGTGGACACTGCTGCAGCCATCCACTGTGGAGCCGATGGAGCTGGGGATGGTGGATCTTGGATATTCCTCCGACGAGCACCTCCAACCCAGCGCCAAGCTTAGATTGTTCTTCAAGGGCATGGTGAAGGCCCTCCAGCGGCTCCGGGAAGAAGTCCCAAAGCAGCTGGCCGAGGAGTCGCGCCAGATCTGCTGGAGCTCTCCGAAGGCCGATGAAGGTGGCCTTCCGCAACCCAGGCCTCAGCCTCACCAACGCCTTTCAAGTCCCCGCCACGGATCTTGATGTGGAGGCGCTCAAGACCCTTGTCGCACCCATTGTGGACAGGGTGAGCGGAATCAAGAGGGTTGAGGGCGATCGTGTAGATTAGGCCGCCTGTTTCCTCTTTCTCTTTCCGCTGCTGGTCATGTCATAGGAACAATCCATTCGAGCTGCGGCAAGCTATCTTGTAATATAACTCTATTTTGGATATCAATTGCTATGTTATTTCCTTTACTTGATTCCTTCCTTTGTATGTTTTTGCCCTACGCTTTAAGGGAACTTGTCGGCGCTGGCACTGAGCCATGAAGGCCGAAAAGTGCGGACGTCAAGAGCCCTGGCGGTGCCGCTTCCGACAAGCAACCTTGTCGCAACTAGTCGCAGCTCACTTAAGTTGTTGAGCGGGCTCGAAACAAAGTAAGGGCGGAACTAGCTACGAGTTGGCTCCTCTGCGCATAGGTTTTCCATACAAAGTGCGGTCGTTCAAGGAAGATAACTTAAAAATTTTTAAAGCTGATTGCTCAAACTTTGGAAACTTAGCTTTTCTGTCGTTTGCTTCCCGGTATGGCTAGACTTCCTTGAGCGACGCTTTAAGGGAACTTGTCTGCGAGGGAACCTTCCTTTCTTTGAGATGGCGAAAGAAGAGAAAATAAAGATATGGAGCCTTATGGCTCGTTATCGCTTACCAGGGGTAGGTGCTGCACAAAGTGTCAGATAACGCATGCAAAATAGAAGTAAAAAGCATGAAATTGACAAGATGTGCGAAGCACGCTAGCTTTACTTATGCACGGGGTCTGCGCGGCTTTGTACAAAGGATTACATGCAACAGCGGCAATACTTGTACAAAAGGTGGTTGCTTAACAGGTTCGGCAACCGCGCTTCTGGGTAAAACTTACGAAGATGCTCAATGTTCCGTGAGTTGCTCATCGTAATGCCATCTTCGGTCTCAAAGGCGGACAGCGCCAGCCTAGTGACTCGTTTCACCCGGTAAGGGCCTTCCCACTTTGGCGTCAACTTGTTGGAATTCTTGGCGGACTGAGCGTGCGAAGAACAAGGTCGCCTTCCTCGAGACTTCGGCATTAACTTTGGCGACTATGGTAGCGGTGCAAAGCTTGTCGGTACCGAGCAGCTCGTCTGACAGCCTCAAGATGATCCTCCTCAAGGAGCAGGGCGTCATCTTGTCGCAGCTGCTCTTGCTCAAGCTCATCATAGCGAGTACTCGAGGCGATCCGTTATCTGAGTTCCGTGGGGAGAACTGCCTCTGCTCCATAGACTAGAGCGAAGGTGTCCGGCGGTGGCTCGATTTGGCGTCGTCCGATCGACCAAAGAACCACCAAAGCTCCTCAATCCGATGTCTTCCGCACTTGTGCAGCTGTCGAAAGTTACGGTCTTGAGCCGCGCAGCACTTCAGCATTGCCCTCTCCGCTTGACCGTTGCTTCTCGGATGAGCAATGCGAAGCGAAGCAGACCTTGGCGCCAAGATCTTGGACGCCTTTGCATGAAGGTGCGGCTTGTGAATTGCATGCCGTTGTCGGTGATGATCCTGTTAGGGATTCAAACGGCAAACAATCGACTGAAGAACTTGATCGCCGATCGTCTTGTCACCTTCCTCATCGCTTCCACTTCCGGCCACTTTGTGAACTTGTCGATTCTGACGTACAAGTACTCAAAGCCCCGACCGCTTTCGGGGAAGGGGCCGAGGATGTCGAGCCCCGGACGAAAATGGCCAGGATAAAGGGATCGCCCGGAGAGCTTGAGCTGGCTGGTGTATCTGCTTGGAATGGAACTGCCACGCTTCACACTTGGTTACTTGTGAAGTTGCATCCCGGAGGGCTGTCGGCCAAAAGAAACCTTCTTTGCCGAACGCTTTGTCGGCAAGTGCTCTGGCGCCAATGTGGTGACCACATATGCCTCCATGTATCTCTCGCCAACAGCTTTTTGTCCGCTTTTCCCGGTGAATACACTTCAATTTCACACCGTTGAGTCTTCTTACATGCGATTGTGTTGTCGACAAACTGGTACATACTTGACTGCCGGGCTACTCTTTCCGCTTCTTCTTGCTCTTCGGGAAGTTCTCCGTCTGAAGGAAATGGACAATCTGTTGTGCCCATCTTTGGAGCTTGCGGCTCGACAACAAGGACTAAAGGCACATCTGCTGCCGCGGGAACATCAGCTTCCTGGCGAGAACCTGCGGCTCGGTGGAGCTTGACGTTCCCGGCAAGCTTGCCGGAGCAAAACTTGTCGGGAGCGTCTCGCTTCAATGAAACAAACCACAGGGCTTGTCGGAGCAGATCGCTCCTCAAAGATCCTTGGTGTCGATCTTGGGGACCTTCTTGGCGGCGGCTTTGGGAAGTTCTGCCGGAAAATAGTCACCAAAGATCAACTTCCTCTTCTTGCTCTGTCCAGTTGATGGTGTTACAGACGGTTGAGTCAGCTTGAGCACAAAATCCCTGGTTCCACAGTGTAACTTAAGTCTGGCGCACTTTGACAGACCATCGGCAATGTCATTACGAGCTCTTGGAATATATTCCATACGTAGGGCCGTCAAAGTGCTCTTCTAGCTTTCTCACTTCATCAACATAAGCTTCCATCAACGGACTCGATAATTCTTGTTCACTTGGCGGATAACAAGCTGTGAGTCACCCCTGACAATGAGCTTCTTGATCCCAAGGTCTACTGCGATCCTGAGACCGGCAAGCAAACCTTCATACTCTGCAGTATTGTTTGTTGCTTGCTCCTTGGGAAAGTGCATCTGGACCACGTACTTGAGGTGCTCTCCGGTGGGTGCAACAAGTAGCACGCCCGCACCGGCGCCTTGCAGCGAGAAGGCACCGTCAAAGTACATCAGCCACTCTTTGCTTGCCTCCTTGACGGGAATGCTCGTTTCTGGAATTTCTTCATCTGGTGTTGGTGTCCATTCTGCTATGAACTCCGCCAATGCTCTGCTTTGGATAGTTGAAGTGCTCTCAAACTTGAGGCCAAAGCTTGACAATTCCAGTGCCCACTCAACAATCCTGCCTGTTGCTTCTTGATTTTGCAGTACCCTCTTCAGCGGAAAGCGAGTGACGACTGTGATCTCATGTGCCTGAAAGTAATGGCGCAGCTTTCTCGAGGCCATGAGGAGGCCGAAAAGCAATTTCTGCACACCAGAGTACCTTGACCTAGCCCCTGCATAAGGGAACTGACAAAGTAAACTGGGCGCTGCACCATCCTTTTCTGCATCTTCTCATGCGTCTGCGCAGATCCATCCTTGTCGGGACAAGAGCTTGCCGGTGAAGCCCCCTGCTTATCGCTGGATGCACCTGCCATGGTTGCTAGCTCATCATCCGCCTCCCTCTTCGCTACTAACGCAGCACTAACCACTTGATTGGTTGCCGCTATATATAGCAGCAACTTCTCTTGTGGCTTAGGTGCGACAAGTGTTGGAGTGGAGGACAGGTATCTCTTCAAGTTCTGCAGCGCAGCCTCCGCTTCCGGAGTCCATTGCATCGGACCTGCCTTCTTCAAAATTTTGAAGAATGGCGAAGCGCTTCAACAGATCTAGAGATAAACTGCCGAGAGCACCACGCAACCGGCAAGCATTCGTACATCCTTGACGCGCTTTGGTGCTTCAATCTGCTCAATGGCCTTGATCTTGTCGGGATTGGCTTCAATTCCCCGCTGAGACACGAAGAACCCGAGAAGCTTGCCGGAAGGGACTGCAAACACGCACTTCTCGGGGTTGAGCTTGAGGTTGATCTTGCGCAGATTTGCAAAGGTTTCGTCTAAATCTCGAACCAGGGTCGTTTTGTCCTTGCTTTTGACCACTATGTCATCCATGTATGCTTCCACATTTCTGTGCATTTGCGGCTCAAAAGCGTCATGAACTACTCTTGCAAATGTTGAACCAGCATTCTTTAACCCGAAGGGCATCCGTACAAAACAGTATGTGCCACATGGGGTGATGAATGCGGTCTTCTCCTCATCCTCTTACGCCATGAAGATCTGATGATATCCTGAGTATGCATCCATAAATGAAAGCAAATCACATCCGGCCGTGGAGTCAACAATCTGGTCGATGCGCGGCAAGGGAAATGGGTCTTTGGGACAAGCTTTATTGACATCTGTAAAGTCGATACAAAGCCTCCATTTCCCGTTAGCCTTGCGTACAACTACAGGATTGGCCAACCACGTGGGATGGAGCACTCCTCTGACAACGCCGCTGCTTCGGTTTCTTGATTTCTTCTGCGATGAACTCTAGACCATCCAAATACCGCTTCACGACTTTCGCTTGACGGGCGCACATGAGGACAAACGGCAAGATGGTGCTCAATTACTTTCACAGGAACACGGGGATGTCGACGGTTGCCATGCAAACACGTCGACGTTCGCCCGCAGGAAAGCAACGAGCGCGCCTTCCTATTTAGGGTCGAGGGAGGCACTGATGGTGAAGGTACCACCAGTGCCGTCCTCCTTAGCGGACACCTTCTTGGTCTCTGATGGAGCTGCCATCGTCTTCTTACACTTGCCGGTGGAGCTCGATGGTGCGTCCTCGACGGTAGCGCAGCACTCCGAAGAGGTGCGCTTGCCGGAGTGGGCATCAGAGCTCTTGCCGGACTTGGTCTTCTTCTTCCCCCGGGGAGCTTCAGCGGCAAGTGGCTTGCAATCTGTTGCAGCTGCGGCTTCCCGGTAGATCTTGTCGGCGCAGATAAGAGCATCCTTCTTGTCGCCAGGGACAGAGATGACACTTATCGGGCTCGGCATCTTAAGCATGTTGTAGGCATAGTGAGAGGCCGCCATGAATTTGGCGAGTGCTGGACGACCAAGTATCCCATTGTAAGGCAATGGAAAGTCAGCAACGTCAAAGGTGACACTGTCAGTCCTGAAGTTCAACTCACTGCCAAATGTCACCGGCAACATGATCTTTCCCTTCGGCTTGCTCCTTCCCGGATTGATTCCTTGAAAAGTGCCGGTCTCTTCGAGCTCGCCATCAGGGATCTGGAGTTTCTGGAGCACCGCGGAGGAGATCAGGTTCAAGCCGGCCCAGCCGTCAACTAGCATCTTGGTGACCTTGAGGTTGCGGATAGTTGGTGAAAACAACATCGGCAAGCACCCGACCGCAGTTACACGATCAGGGTGGTCCTCAATATCAAAGATGATAGGCATGCTGGACCATTTCAGAGGCCTGCGTGACTCGATGGATGGTTCTGCCGCATTGACTTCCCGCATCCACTGCTTGAGCTGGCGGTGTGAAGTATGTAGAAAAGCACCGCCGTCAACGCACAGGACCTGGCTTTCTGGAACTCCTGCTCATCGGTCTCGTCATCATCCATGTCTTCATCATCGTCGTCGTCTTCATCCTTGTCGCGGCCGTGGGGAGGTCTGTCTCCTTGCCGCTGCTTGGCCTTGCCGCGGCGTCCTCCCCGGCCGGGACGTTTCTTGCTAGCTCCTCCAGCACCTTCCTGGGCCTTCTCCTTGTCGCGTCGTTCGTATTCAGCCTTCTACTGCTCGACAAGCTGCTCGACCTTCTTGCAGCTCACGGAGGTCATGGCCCTTGGTGCGGTGGATCTTGCGATCGCTTGCCGAGCCATCACGCTTGTCGGCTGCCACAGGTGGCGATTGGTGCCAGCGGCAACCTCCTTGCCGGAGCTACCAGCCTTGGCGTTCTTGGCGCCACCTCCGTTGCCGGACTGCTCAACAACTAGTACATCTCTGCCTTTCTTTTTCCTGTTGCCCCGCCGCCGGCTCTTCTTTGCCAGGGCAGTCTCCTCACTATCAGATCCTCCTGCTTCAGTATTTTCTCCGTGGAGTCTCCTCCCTTCCTCAGCACGTGCACACTTGTCGGCCAGGGCATATAGTTCACTGACGTCTCTGATCTTGCACATCGCCATCTCCTCAAGCATCCTGCGGTTTCGCGACGCTCGATGGAACGCTACCGATCACCACGGCAGGGGTGGACATCTGGGATGTTGTGCTTGTACACGGCTGAATCTTTGAATATACTTGCGCAGGCTCTCCTTCCTTCGGGCGAGCAGATGAAGGTCGCTTTCTTGGCCATGGGGCTTGTGGCGCTGTAAAGGCGCCGACAAACTGATGGCATAGATCTGCCCAAGAGGATATGGAGTTGTCCGGCAAGTGCATGAGCCAGGATCGACATTGGGCTTGAGTACGGCGGAAGTAGTTGGCAAGGATCTTGTCGTCTCGCCCGCAGCCTGCACCGCGATGGTGTAGAGGCCGAGGAACTCCGACGGATGCGTCTTGCCGTCGTACTTCTCTGCAATGCGTCTGGTTTGAAGTTTTTCTTCTTTGGGCCACTTTGGACTTGCCGCAGCTCACGAGTGAACGCAGGGCAACCTACCGCGTACGGCAAGTCGCCTGGTTCCTCTGGCGCATGCATGTCAACAGAGGGCCTAGCGCGCTTGTCGGATTGACGCCGCGCTTCTCTTCGGCGCTCGATGCGAGTTTGAGCGTCTTCTTGCTGTCGATCGTGTAGAACTTGGCGCTGATCGCGATGAGCTCGTGGATCCGATGACGCGGTGGAGTCGCTGTCGAGGTGGATCCGGCGAGTCGGCGATCTTGGCCTTCGGGGCGGACAGTGCATGGTAGTTGCACCCCCACCGGTCTCGTTGCCACCGGCTCGTGTTTGGCAGTCTTGCCGCGGCAGCAATGCACTCGGTTGCCGCGGAGCGTCGCCGTTGGCGAAGCCGATGAGACTTTGTATGGTGGCCCTCCATTCGTCGACCTTGTCGGCTGTTGGAGGGTAATCCAGGAGCAGTTGCACTCTCGCCAAAGCTTCTGCTGGAGTGGTGGGTGGCAGTGGCGAACGGCGCGAGGAGCGAGATATGCTCGGACTTCTAACTATGTTAGAAGGAGCAGTATCCTGTCCAGGCGACCGTGCCTCGCTCGCGCCAGCATGTTGGCGCGCATGCTGGTCTTGAGCATCCCGAGATCCTCAGGTCGATCTTGGTCCAACGAGCGTATGGCATTGTGAATGCCATGACGCTGTCGGTCCCGCGCGTCCTGAGACGGGCGCGGTGCATGTACGGGTGCCGAGGTTTGTGCAGCCTAGTCCTTGGACTTGGCAGCACCGTGAGCTCCCCCGTCGCCGTCCATTATTCCGCCGGCGTCTACCCCACCACCCGTTTGCTCCGGTGGCGGTGGGTTTGACGCGGACGGGGCTTCTGCCGCCGAAGCCTTCTTCTTCGGTGGCATGTTGATGAAGATGATGAAGATCTAGCTCGCGTGGACGCCGGATCAGGTTCACACAACCTCGACGCGCCCCTACCTGGCGCGCCAAAGATGTCGGGGCAGGCTGATCTGGCCCACAAACACCTATGGGACCGGCGGACCGAGCCCCTTTCGGTTCGGCGAGGGGCGGAGGTCGCATGAAGAGCAGATCGAGGCGAAGCACACGAGAGGTTTACCCAGCTTCGGAGCTCTTCGGAGAGATAACACTCCTACTGTTGCATGTCTAGGTGTATTGCGTTCTTGCTCAGGAGCGCTGAGTTGTACAATACACACGAGCTGCTAACGAGACTGAGCGTGGGGGGGAACTGACCGACCCCTCTACGTTGCGCATGGGCCTCCTTTTATATGCTTTGAAGGGTCACCGACAGGTGGCAACGTAGACAAGGGTACAAATGGAAATGGAGTGGTTGGTACACCTACTTGTACAGTGTACAGTGTATCATACCTAACCCTGACGGCAGGGGACAAAGGCATTAAATGCCCGTCAGGGGCACCACCGCTTGCCAGGATGGCAAACTTGTCAGCGCCGCTTGCCACCTCGCACCGCTGGCTACACAGCCTCCCGCCACGCGCGCCTGGCAAGGTCCCAGAGCGACATGTTAGTGGATGTGCGGGAGCGTAGGTACAGAGAGGTGGTCTGCCGCGGCAAGCGCCTTGCCGCGGTTGTTGTCTTGTCGCGCCCGGAAGCTTGTCGCTCATTGGGCCTTCCCGGCAAGCTCCTCTTGCCGGGGACTTGTCTTCTAGGTGCCTTGGGTGGCCTTCCCGGCAAGCTCCTCTTGCCGGGGCCTTGTCTCCTTGGCTTGAATACTTTGTTCTTGAATGGCTCCAAAGGAACCACGGAGGATCTTGGCGGTCACCTGGTAAGCCCTGCCGCGGAGGGCTGCAACTGCCCGTGCACAAGTTCGGGATACTAGGGTACCCCTACTCTAGTACACCGACAGATACCATTGCCATTGCACACGATATTAACAATTTTATCATTTTCGTTATTGAATGCATCACACACGGTGCGTAGAAGAAACTGTGTGGCGAAGATTATCTATCACACACAGTTTTTATGTGGTAAATGTTTGTGCAAGGTGGCCTAAGGCAAACTCTTCTCAAGAGAAGGTCGGGTGTGATTCTTCATTGATCCAACACGATTTATTCCTAGAAACTGTGTGCATGGCTGGTCATCGCCCATGGTATCTATTTATATATAAAAAGTAAATGATGGGTTAATTAGAAGCAAGAGAACTAGTATAAAAAATTCCACGTTAATCAGAAAATACTAGCCCTAGATTTGGTAAGTCTTTTAAAATTGTAATCATGTAACCGTTAGATATGCGTAACATATATAGCATCATCATAACAGACCACGAGTTAACGTGTCATACCTTTATTTAAATATGCTAGAAAATCTCACAATAAATAGCCTTGGACTTCCTAAACTGGTGGACCCTAAGAAAATAACGTAGCCATCACATATCCATCAGACACGTACACATCCTTTCAAAAAAGAAAAAGAAAACACTTACAAATCCCACGTCCCATGGTCTTTATCCAAGAAAGAAAGAAAGAAAAAAGAGGAACGACCCCACTTATTGATCAGGCATGCACGCACACATCCTTTCAAAAGAAAAAATAATGTAGCTGTCACATATCCATTAGGCACATACACATCCTTTCAAAAATAAAAAAATAACCACGTACAAATCCCACGTCCCATGTCCTTTATCCAGGAAAGAAAGAAAAAAAGAAACAACCTCACATATTGATCAGGCACCCACGCACACATCCTTTCAACAGAAAAAAAAACACGTAGACATACTACGCCCAACACCCTTATAATTTACAAAAAAAAACACACAATCCATCAAACATGAACACGTCCACTCGCAAAAAAAACATGCACACGTCCCACGTCGCATGCATACGTATAGTGTCCTTTTTTGTTGGTACTATTTTGCAGGTACGTACAATGTCCTTAATCCATGAAAGAAAAAGAAAATAAAGGTACACATACAAATGTGTAACTCTAAACATCTTCATATTGATCAGGCACCCATGCACACATCCTTTCAACAGAAAAAAACATGTAGACATCCCACACCCAACACCCTTATAATCTACAGAAAAAAAACATCACAATCAATCAAACATGAACACGTCCACTCGCAAAAAAACATGCACACGTCCCACGTCGCATACATACGTATAATGTCCTTTTTTTGTTGGTACTTTTTTGTGGGTACGTACAATGTCCTTAATCCGTGAAAGAAAAAGAAAATAAAGGTACACATACAAATGTGTAACTCTAAACATCTTCATCGTCGAGTCTGTCATTCCATCTCACTTCCAACTAATCTCGCACGTATCGTTCATTTCTTCATGGAGACGTGTTCAGGGGAGACAAATAGGCCACATGCATGGTGCAAGACCTAAGGATTAGATCACATCATAGGCTACTCATGTCGAGCAGATGGAAGCATGGTATCTCCACTGAGAGAATGACAGTCTACTCATATTTTGTTGTTTCTAATGCATTTCTTCCAACTTTATAAGACCATATCAGCCCAATCTTCAGGCTATGGTTTCAGCATATCATTCTGAATGCAGACTACTGGGTGACTGGCTGGATAGGCGCATTACACGTCGTCCTGATGATCCACACATTATAATCTGGACACACGATGGTCCATCACTCGACCCTTGTATCGATTTCTGTCGCCCTCCCGAAGAATAAATTGATAGAGCACCCAACATGTACGAATAACATTGACCTCCATGGTGCATGTTCGACAATACGCATATGTATCAAAATATAAACCGACGCACCTTAGTATACACATGCAATGCCCTATATTCCGAAAATAAAATGTGTAGAACCATCCAATAACTAGCAAAACACCACATGCTAGGTATGTTTTGCTCATCTCCTTGCTCCTAATAATAACCATCTTCATACCGGAGAACCTTCGAATTTCTTCTATGTGCACATACATCTAAAGCACATACTTACAAATTTGAAAAATTAAATGAGGAACACATAATTACAATTGTCAATAATCTAAAAGAAATACCTGCTATTTTGTACCAAGGAAAATATTCTTATTAATAATTAGACGGACTAATAAGCTAACCTCAGGTATTGCAGCAATGTTCTTACTCCTTCGACTTCGTATAAATAATATTTCTCCCATCTTTAAGACGTTGCCCCTAAATGTTTTGAACTATTATGGTCATCTTTTTGAAGACCAAAGGGGGTAGATAGGGGCATACAATTAATTTAATATTTGGGATAATAAAGGAAGTGCCTTTTCACAAATTACTACCTCTCATATCTATATCATAAATTCGATGGGCAACAGATGCACCAAAACATACTATGTCAATGTTGATTAAAAATAAGATTAATATTGGTCCAACATTGGAAGCGGGTATTCATGAAATTTTATATATGTAAATGTCATGACATTTGGTTCAAATTATTATTTAGACAAATCAAATAATATGATCTTATTAAGAAACTTTACAATGTTCTAGCCCGCGCATCGAGAGGGCCACTTTGCTAGTTTTCTAAATAACCGTTTGCAATAGCAAAACCCAATTAGCAGGCTAATTCACCATTAGTAGGATAATTAACCTATTATTAATAATCCATTTTTAATCTAATTGACATTCATATT
Organism: Aegilops bicornis; assembly: GCA_021605145.1. Taxonomy (NCBI): domain Eukaryota; kingdom Viridiplantae; phylum Streptophyta; class Magnoliopsida; order Poales; family Poaceae; genus Aegilops; species Aegilops bicornis. The sequence continues at coordinate 316,993,942 of CM038674.1, read as the reverse complement.
AAGCACATAATATATTTCATTTCCATATTAAGGAAGCATGTTTTCATAATTGAAATACATCAGAGTACAACATGATATAGCTTCAGCACTCAGCTACCCCATTACACAACTGCACCAACACCAAGTTTCACATGCAACATGTAGAACCTTTCGAAATTAGCATCATAGACGGTATATAGACAGATGCATCTCATCTGGAAAACTGCTAAAGCGGAAGGCAAATATTGAGCCTTCATTCATGTTGAAGGTCTTTGCAACTTTAGGCCAGTGCCTGCGGATGATTGACCGTCCATCCTTCGCCCTCTTCAGGAACACTTCAATATTGAACCGTGGGTGTTGTATGAAAACCTTCCTCGCCTCCTAACCATAGAGGTGGTTTGAGAGGTAATCATCAGTGAACTGCTTTGGAAAGGCTTGCAAACAAGGATGTGCATAAATATCTTCTCTATATTGGAAATGGGGCAAAGGAATAAAAAAGGCAAGGTATAATAGTTAGTACCATCTTGTATTGAACTGATGTCTTCTTCATTGTGCAGACAAAGATCTTGTTGTTTTTTGTCGCTAATTTCTTTCTCTGAACAATCTTTCTGAGTTTCTTTACTTGATTGATATTCGTGTACAACTCATTTCCCCATATGCAAAAAGGGTTGAACAGTGGGTCAAAACCTCTAACAGTAGGACCTACATGTGCAAGACCAATTTGTTAAAAACCTAAATATTAGAATGGTTCCTGCAATTGCACAATAATGTGCTATTAGACAACGGACCATGCATGTGCTAACCACGATTGTAAACCTCAATGCTTCTCATTGTTTCCCTGCAACACATATAAGGTAGTTAGTCATCAGGTTAAGTAAGGGTGAGGGAGTCCTGGATTAGGGGGTCCCCGGGTGTCCAAGCTATGTAATGTGGGCCGGACTGATGGGCCATGAAGATACAAGACGGAAGGCTTTCCCCGTGTCTGGATAGGACTCTCCTTTATGTGGAAGTCAAGCTTGGCGTTCGGATATGAAGATTTCTCTCTCTGTAAACCGACTCTGTACAACCCTAGCCCCCTCCAATGTCTATATAAACTGGAGGGTTTAGTCCGTAGAGGCAATCATAATCATATAGGCTAGACATCTGGGGTTTAGACATGACGATCTCGAGGTAGATCAACTCTTGTAACCCCTATACTCATCAAAGTCAATCAAGCAGGAAGTAGGGTATTACCACCATCGAGAGGGCCCGAACCTGGGTAAACATCGTGTCCCCTGCCTCCTGTTACCTTCAATCCTTAGACACACAGTTCAGGACGCCCTACCCGAGATCTGCCGGTTTTGACACCGACATTGGTACTTTCATTGAGAGTTCCTCCGTGTTGTCGATAAAAGGATTGATGGATCGCCTCGTCGACAATGACAAAATCACTTCTGGAAGAGCCCTAGTTCCTAGGAAGATCTTCTAGATCGGCAATTTCACCATAGGCGCCCGTCCGGCCATTAAGCCCAAGGCGGTCCACCAGAATGCCAAAAATTATCTCCGCAGCAACCCCGAAGGCGTCGATAAGATGGATCCGACAGATGTTTTGTCTTTAAATGGACTGCTAAATCGCATTGCCGACCTAGGGGTCGCAATGAATTACGACCTGGTTGGGCCTAAGCCTGATCAGAGGGAAATCAGGTCTCCACCTGTCACCCACCTGGTGATTGTTGTGGAAGAACAAGTTGAGGATGTCGCTCCTCCCATGCTAAAAACGAACTATGTTCGGATCTCCGAGCCCTATGAGCCGGACAGTCATCTTCGGGAAGGATAATTTGTCTCCTGAACATAGAATCCGGCACTGAGTCTCGAAACCCTCCGATCACTCCGGACCCTGGGCCAATGATCTCAGAAAATCTTCAAAATTCGGATTCCACAGTGGGTCAGGGTTTGAATTCAAGCCGACCCACCCACCACAATCAATACTCTCCAAGCAATTACAGTCCCCCGGACATATGCGATTTAATGTATATATGACACCAACCTGTGGAAACAGTCCACCACTTTTGTGCTAGATTCCTACTTGTCAAAAACAAGATCAAGGATTGCTGTGACGACGACGCGGTATCAGTATTTTGCCGCAAATGTACGGATGAGGGCATCCTAAACGCCCTCAATCGGCGTCACATTCTGCACTTTGCAGATTTGGCACACATAGTATAGAAGTATTGCACAATGGAAACCGCTTGGAAAGCCCAGACAACTCGGTGGGAGCCACCGGCCTTTAAGCCACCCACCGGCCGAACAAAAAGGATGCACCCTTTCGGGGCACCTGATCATTCTTCCATGGGAAGAAAAACTCAGCCCTTACCAGGACTGTCCTTGATGGATGGCTTGACAAGCCCTATCAGATACACGCGAGGCCAGACTCATAGAACTCATAACCTTCGGGCATGTTGGATACTATGGCATGTGGCTGAAAGTGGTGAGGCTATCCTCACCAACACTACTCCGACAAGGCATTCCCCCGAGGACAACGACCTTGATGTATTTACTCGAGACCTTTTCTTCAAACAACAGGCGCAAAAGGGCACTCCGCGACCTCACCGAAGTCAATCATGTAGACACAATAAATCCTAGGAATGATTTTGCGATAACCTTCAACACCAATGACGAACCAAGGGCCCGATTAGTCTGAGCACCAGCGCTTTGGTTCTAAACCCAATTGTAGATGGCTTTCGCCTCACCAAAGTGCCCATGGACGGCGGCAGTGGACTGAACCTCATCTATGAAGACACGCTCAATAAAATGCAAATGGACAGGAGTCACATTGAGCAGAGAAATACATCCTTTCGAGGAATTATCCCCAGCAGGGAAGCAAGATGCTTAGGGAAAATTAAACTAGATGTGGTATTCGGCACGCCAGAGAACTATAGGTCCGAAGAGATAATCTTCCAGGTGGACCCTTTCAACAGCGGATATCATGCCTTGTTAGGGCAAGATGCATTCACACTCTTTCAAGCCATACCTCATTACAGGTACATGAAGCTCAAAATGCCCGGGCCCAATGGTGTTATCACTATCTCCAGTGATCCGGACATAGCACTCCGCGCTGAAAATAAAACCGCATCCCTGGACCTTGAGGCACTGTCCGAAGCCCTGGCGGCCGAGGAGCTCACCGCTCTGCATTCCACAGTGGATAGAGACAATGTAATTCTTGATAAAAGGCATAAATCCACCTCTTTCAAGCCAGCAAACGAGATAGTCAAATTTAAAGTCCACCCGACGGACCCCAAGAAGACAGCTTCCATTGGGGCACAGCTGGATCCGGCTGTCGACGCCGCATTGCGTGCTTTGCGCGAGAACTGGGACATCTTCGCCTGGCACCCCTTGGATATGCCAGGAATCCCACGCGCGCTGGCCGAGCATAGTCTCAACATACTGAAGGGATACAAACCAGTCAAGCAAACGCTGCGGTGATTTTCCGAACCCAAATGACAGGCTATGCGGGAGGAGCTAGCCAAGCTACTCTAAGCCGGGTTTATCAGAGAGATCAAACATCCGGATTGGCTAGCAAATCTGGTCATGGTGCCGAAGAAGGATAAATCTTGGCGCTTGAATGCCGACTTCAAGGACCTTAATAAAGCCTGCCCTAAGGATCCCTTCCCATTACATCGGATTGACCAGATCATTGATGCAACCACAGGACACGACACACTCTGCTTCCTTGACGCATACTCCGGATACCATCAAATCAAGATGAAGGAACTCGACCAAGCTGCGACGACATTCATCACCCCATATGGGCCCTTCTGCTTCAACACCATGCCATTCAGGCTCAAAAAACGCCGGTGCCACATACCAACGCATGATTCAAACATGCCTGGAAAAGCAAATCGGCAAGAATGTTGAGGCATATGTAGATGATGTAGTCATCAAAACTAAGCATGTCAAATCATTGGTGGACGATTTACGCCTTACCTTCGACAACCTCCGAAGCTGTGACATACGGCTCAATCCGGAAAAGTGTATTTTCGGCTTTCCCGCCGGAAAATTGCTTGGGTTCATCGTTTCCAATAGGGGAATCGAAGCAAACTCAGCCAAAATCCGAGCCCTGTCATAGTTGGCTACACCAACAGACCTAAAATAGGTCCAAAAACTAGCCGGCGGCGTAGCGGCTTTGAGCAACTTCATCTCCAGATTAGGAGAAAAGGCACTGCCACTGTATCGCCTGCTCCGACGCACCGACCACTTCGCATGGACGGATGCTGCAACGGCCGGATTGGAAGAAATTAAGGCTTTGTTAGCAAGCAACCCAATCCTGGCCGTGCCAAACATCAGCGAACCCATGTTACTGTATATATCCGCAACGCGTCAGGTGGTGAGTGCGGTGCTCGTCGTCGAATGAGAGGAAGAGGGACATAGATTCCCACTTCAAAACCAGTATACTATGTGTCGACGGTCCTCACACCATGCAAATCCCGATACCCGCATTATCAATAGATAGCGTACGCGGTCTTCATGGCATCCTGTAAGCTGCGGCACTACTTTCAAGAGTGTTCGAGCATGGTGGCCTCTGAGGTACCACTTAATGATATCATAAACAACTGAGACGCCACCAGCCGGATTGCCAAATGGGCTATTGAGCTCTTATCGTTTGAAATAACATATAAGCCACGCCAAACCATTAAATCTCAGGTGTTGGCTGACTTCGTCGCCGAATGGACAGAGGCCGAACTCCCTAAAGAGTACGGCACATATTCCAACTGGGTGTATCACTTCGAAGGCTCTAAAATGCTAGCCGGACTTTGGGCTGGTGTCGTCCTGACATCCCCCACAGGAGACACAGTCCGTTATGTGCTCCAAATACTGTATACAGACTCCAATAATGCAGCTGAATATGAGGCCCTATTGCATGGTCTTCGAATGGCCATCTCTATGGGCATACAACGCCTTGAGGTACGCGGGGATTCTAACCTCGCAATATCCCCAATAAACGGATAATTCGATGCCAAAGATCCAAAGATGGCGGCTTACTGTAACGCTGTACTTAAAATATCAGCTTGGTTTGAGGGGCTCGAGTTTCATCACGTGGCCCGAGATAGTAATCAGGCGGCGGACATCCTTTCTCGCATGGGCGCTAAGTGCGACCCCATCCCACCCAATACCTTTGTTAAGGGGCTTTTCAAACCATCCGTGGTATGGCAGGACGGGAAGGGCAGCACTAGTCCAAATCCGATCATACCCCCAGATTTCGAACACAATCCCGATATCATCGGGGGCTCGGCCACCAAAATAACACCATCAGCCCATGTAATCATAGCAGTGATAGCCCCATGGACCGAACCCTTCTTGGCCTACCTTAATAGGCCAGAGCTCCCTGAGGACCAGAATGAGGCTCGATGCATCGTTTGACGATCGAAAGCCTACAAAGTTCATGAAGGCGAGCTCTACAAGAAAAGTACTACCGGAGTACTTCAAAGATGTATCTCCGAAGAAGAAGGGTGGAAGCTCTTGGCCGAAATCCATGCTAGTCTTTGCGGTCATGATGCCGCAGCTCGGGCCCTTGTAAGTAAGGCCTTCCGTTCTGGCTTTTTCTGGCCTACGGCCCGAGCAGATGCACAAGACCTTGTCCAACGTTGTGTAGGATGCTAGCTTTTCGCTAACCAAAGCCATATGCCGCCTACCGCCCTACAAACAATCCCCATTACTTGGACTTTTGCGGTCTGGGGGCTTGATATGGTTGGACCCCTTAAAGGGGGAAGCCATAAGAAGAAATATCTGTTGGTCATGGTGGATAAATTCACTAAGTGGATAGAGGCCAAGCCAGTTAAAATGGCCGAAGCTGAACCAGTGATAGATATTATATCCGGTGTGGTACATTGTTATGGTGTCCTACACAGCAACATCACCGATAATGGCTCTAACGACGAAGTAAAAACCTGGTGCACCAATCTGGGCAGCAAGGTCGATTATGCCTCCATCCATCACCCTCAAGCAAACGGTCAAGTTGAATGCGCTAATGGCCTGATAATGAGCGGCATTAAACCCAGACTAGTGCGGTCCTTACATGAATCAGATAAACACTGGGTCGAGGAGCTCGACTCCGTACTCTGGGTGCTGCGGGCCACGCCCAATCACACGACTAGGTACACACCGTTCTTCATGGTGTACGGCGCAGAGGCCATCTTGCCCTGCGATATTATCCACGACTCACCTCGAGTACGCATGTACAAGGAGAAAGAGGCCGAGCTCGACCGGCAAGATGACTTAGATGGCCTAGAGGAGGAGCGCGATGTCGCCAAGGCTCGTTCAGCATTCTACCAACAACAAGCTCGAAGATACCAAAGCAGAGAAGTGCGGGCCAAGACTTACAATGTCGGTGAACTCGTTCTACGCCTACCAGAGAAGAAAAAGGACAAGCTCAAGCCCAAATGGGAGGGTCCCTTCATTATTGATGAAGTTCTCACTGGAGGAGCCTACCGCCTTTGTAATGCATCGGACAATCGCTTAGAGCCGAACCCATGGAATGGTGCCAGACTCCGAAGATTCTACGCCTAAATCTGCACTCCTTGTTCGTTACATTTTTCTATTTTTTTATCTTTCTTCCTTTTGTTTTTATACGACTTCTAGCCGTGTGCGGATAAACCGCACACTTCAGGGGTCTACATCCTTAAATGTACATACCCCACAATACCTGGGGGCTTCTTGTCACGTAAGCTTATTATTATTTCCCGAGCGTCATGCTCACTGTACATATGTGTCGTCTCCTCATATATGCCTTTTCTTCGCCATTATATGCACCTTTAGTTTTTGCCAAGCTGGGTTGCCTGGTTCCTGTGCTTATGCCCTACGTTCCCGTTTGTTCGGCTTGGGCATAAAGGGAGCACCTCTGCGATTGTTACAGCCGGGTTATCCGGATGTGTACCTCAGACGGGTCAAGCCGAAAGCTAGCGTTCTTAAGGGAATAATTGGTCGACGGACAAAAGATGAACCACCCTCGTTGCGATACAAGCCCCAAAAATTGTATGTATTGTGATTTATCACATTACAGTTTTGGCATGCATAATAACTCATGCTGGCCCAGGGAGAGGAACCCGTAACGGAGCTATTCTCCCTGGAAGATGTTTATATTGATGAAATGTAATATAACATAACTCCCCGAATACAACTTGTTTGTTCAAGCAACTATGACCGGACCGCCTGGTTTCTGAACATAGTTTGGTGTTTACCAACGGTATAGTATTCCAAAACACTCCGAACCACGAGTTTCAGAGGTTGAAGCAGAAGGTCTGCCATGACAATCGTTTTACAATTCGGCTGGAGAAAAGTTTGCCGATAACAAGTACATTGCGACCTAGACTCGAAAACTTCTTCCTCCTCTAGACCATCTAATAAGTTTTCTAGCTTACAATCCTATTGAGAATACTTGGCGGCTATCTTTACTTGGTCATATACTAAGCTAACAGGAATTTCCTATCCATCTGGACCCTGAGGCCCGACCCGGGCCATATGATTCGGATCAAGTCCGGTGTACCGTGTTTTCACCATGGCCCATGCTTTTCAGGCGCCTTCTCGGCAGGCTGATATCTTCCATAGCCCAAAGCGGCGCCGAGCTCCCTTGAATAAATTCATGAGCTCCTCCATGCTTCGTGGAGGTGAATCGGCTGGCCGTAAAGCTTTAGCAATGTTCCTCATTGCCTTCCAGGCTCGCTCATGCACTTTGGTTAGCTCTTGTAATAGACCGCCCTGAAATCCGTACACCTCTCCTTCGGGCTGACCAGTCAGCACACCTACAAAGACAAAATTGTCAAAACTTCCCACTTGGGGACCATACGAAAGTACGGTTTAAGAGCATACTGAATATGCTGCCTTTTAGCTTTCTGTTTTCCTTCAAGGCATCCGCCAGTTGGGCTCGTATATCCTTCAGCTCCTCGGCTAACTGGATGTTGGCATCTTGTAACTTGTTCTTGTCATCCCTGGTCCGTGTCAGTATACGCTCACCAGTGGCCTCCTGCCTTTCGGCATGTTGTTTATCCACCTGCGCGGCCTTTAGTTGCTCTTGCAGCCAATTCGGCGATCCTGCCATGGTAAATACCACAATGTTAATTTCAAAATAACATTACTGGCATGTGATTATGTTTTCCGGACATAAGTGGATATTACCAGTCGGTGTCTCCTTGGAATTCTCCAGTTTGACGGTGACAACAGTTAGTTGAGTCCGACATTTCTACAGCTCTTGAGACAGCAGGTTGTTCTTCTCCGTGATTACCTGATTATGCAATGATCCGTAAATCAGCTATGTCAACTGTTTCAAGTCTCGGGGGCTACTGGCATGTGACTATTAAACCTACACAATTAGGTTCTTACCTGCATATCCTTTGAAAGCTGGCGAGTGGCTCCAGCAAGCCCATCCCGAGCAGCTCGGATGTATGCATCCGCTGAGCTGAAGGCATTGAAGGCCTCTTCAGTGAAGTTGGGGTCGCACATTGTTGCCCTCTGGCGCCGATGGTTCATTGCACTCTCCACTTCGGAGTTGGTGATTGATACATTATCCGAGTCTTCGGAGAAAGGACAATCCGGCATTGCACCCGTATTAACTCTAGCCTTGCAGGCAGGATTCAGGGTCGGATTTGTTGATGCATGTCCAGCGAGATCTCCAGACATAGTCTGGCGAACGCTCTTTCTAGAATATCACACAGTAAGGAACGTTACAATTCGGTATGATTGCCATGGGGCATATTGAAAACCATACCTCTTTGATGAAGGCTTGGCAGTATCGCCATCCGCCTCTCTTTGAAGACCCACCTTGCACAGGCTCCGCCCTCTTAAGGGATGCCTCTGATGCGGAGTGGCAAGACGAGCGCCGCCCCTTTAAAGCACGAGACCATGCGGTGGGTGAAGCACAGTGCAAAACTCTTTTGGAGGAGATGTCTTTGGGGTACTTACGTGAGAAGAAGGGAGAAGGCCGGCGTAATCAGCTGTAATGGCCACTTCTGTGCTTTCATAGCTCGCCTGATAGATGACCCCCTCCTTGAGCTCTACGAATATATCCGGATCCTCCTCAAATCCGGGATCCAGGTCCCGAATATGATCCTCCGGCTGCGGAGCAAGGCTATAGATCCCCGCGACAGCCTTCCTCCATTCCTGTTAAAGACAGTCAGATTAAAGTTCAAATAAGTACGACTCAGGAAGGAGATCGAGTGCAGTTACGAAGCAAAGACTCACCCAGCTAGGAGGATTGTACATGGAAAAGCCTCCTCGGCATTTAAGGAGAGTGAAGTCTTCTTTCTCCCGTTTATAAAGATCAGCCAACATGGCGCCCAGGGCGACAAAGTTGTCCGGACCCTTGCGCCCGTAGCGTGATGTGTCATCCTCCCCATTGTAGTTCCACATGGGGAGTCCTTTGGACTGGAGTGGCTGAATGCCTCACGTTATGGAAATCGCCATTACCTATATTATGGACAGTCCGGATTGGGCGAGTATCTTTATCTTGTCCATTAACTTCTTAACCTATGCACTATATTCCTCCTCGAGGCTCTGGGGGCGCCAGATGTGGCGCTTCTTTAACGGAGTGTTGGAAAATTCGGATAGGCCTCGTCGGATTAGGTCTGAGAGAACAACGTCTTCAATATAAAACCACTCCGAGGGCCACTCTTCAGATAACTTCTTCGGAGTGCCGAATAGGTATCCTGTCCCGGCTATGCGCCATTCTTCGGCAGCACCCACCTCAATATGGATCCCTTTTGGGAGAGAGGGACGAGGCACAAAAGCTTCCTCCACAACTCAAAATGGGCCTCACAGCCTAGAAACAACTCACAAAGAGCGATGAAGCCTGAGATGTGCAGTATGGAGCCCGGAGTAAGATTGTGCAGCTGGAGTCCATAATACTCCAGGAGACCTCGGAGGAAAGGGTGGAATGGAAATCCAACGCTTCACGAAAGAAAGGAAACGAAACACACTCGCTCCCCTTCTGAGGGACTAGGGAAATTTTCTGCCAAGGCTTCGCCAGTAAAAGAAGTTTATCCCGCCCGAACGGGGACTAGATCCGCACGGGGCAGATATCCCTGCACCTGGAGCTTGGTCAGCTGGGCATGGGATACTGAGCAGCTCTCCCAATCGCCTTTTTGAGGACCGTGGGGCGGGAGGAAGAACTGGGAGCACTGGCCATGCTTGCGTGGTTTCTTGTCGCAAGTTCGGAGGATTTTCGCCTAGAGTGGAATGGCATCTGAGATCTAATCTCCTTAAATAGACACCTTTCATACGCTGTTAGGGTGTTTTTTGTAAAAACGCTTGGACCTTTCGTATTTGTTTGACACATGGAAGATGAGGCGACAGAGGAGCGGAAGCCAAAGGGAATGATGTTTAATGCGAAGCCATCCGGAGTATTATGGAGGGGCCACCCAGCAAAACTGAAGATATAGAAGCCGAATACTGCGTCATCATCGGAAGGTCGTATGCGGTTCTTTTGGTTACTTTGGAATTCGGAGGAGGAACCCGCCTTGCAATGCCGAAGACGATCTGCACGCCGAACACGTCGTCATTGAAGCCTGGTTTGGGGGCTATTGAGGGAGTCCAGGATTAGGGGGTCCCCGGGCGTCTGGGATATGTAATGTGGGTCGGACTGATGGGCCATGAAGAACAAGACGGAAGGCTATCCCCGTGTCTGGATAGGACTCTCCTTTGCGTGGAAGGCAAGCTTGGCATTCGGATATGAAAATTTCTCTCTTTGTAAACCGACTCTGTACAACCCTAGGCCCCTGCGGTGTCTATATAATACGGAGGGTTTAGTCTGTAGAGGCAATCATAATCATACATGCTAGACATCTAGGGTTTAGCCATTACGATCTCGAGGTAGATCAACTCTTGTAACCCCTATACTCATCAATGTCGATCAAGCAGGAAGTAGGGTATTAACTCCATCGAGAGGGCCCGAACCTGGGTAAACATTGTGTCCCCTGCCTCCTGTTACCTTCGATCCTTAGACGCACAGTTCTTGACCCCCTAAACAAGATCTGCCGGTTTTGACATCGACAAAGGGTTCACATGCTATCAGTAAAATATGTTGATGAAAATTAAGCACATTGCAGATTCATCAGATTAATTCAAGCCACATGGAAAACCCACTTATCCAAACCAAGCATGATTAAGAACTAGGAAATATAGCACTTGTATATGTTTCTCATGTTTTAAGTGCGGCCAAATTCGATTTATTCCTCAAATGCACAACAATACAAAATGCTACCCACGACAATTGGACATTGCATTGCAGAATTGAACCAAGCAGTTAACTAAACACCACAATAAATGAACCACACATTAACTGAACACCACATTGCACAATATAACATACTCCTAATAGAAGATCAGATAGTTAACCAAACCAAGTTTGCTTAACAAGTTGGAAATATAGCAATTGTATTAGTTTCTCATGTATTTACTACAGCCAAATTCAATTTATTCCTCGCATCGTATACAATAACAGAATGCACCCACAACTATTGAACATCGCATTGCAGAATTAAACCTGTCGGATTTCGGGTTCCGGCAAAACCCTTGAGATTCGAGCACTGGTTGCGCACGAAGATCTCTCCCTACCTAATCATGCCCTCATCCTCACCGTGATCTCAAAGCCTAGCTCGACGAACCCGCAGAAAGAGAGACACACGAGTTTATACTGGTTCGGGCCACCAATGTGGTGTACTACCCTACTCCAGTGTGGTGTGGTGGATTGCCTCTTGGGCTGAGGATGAACAGTTACAAGGGAAGAACAGCCTCCTGAGGAGAGGTGCTCTTGTGCTTGGTGAACTTGTGTGTGGTTGAGGATTATCTGAATCAGTTCGAGTTGCCTCCTACTGTGGTGGCTAGTCCTATTTATAGAGGCCCTGGTCCTCTCCCCAAATATTGAGCGGGAAGGGATCCAACAACGTCCAAATTTGAAGGGAGACAACTAGTACAAGTTATCCTGACCAAAGGTGGTCTTCGGCTGCCAATTGCTCTGGTGGTGACGCCGCCTTGGGCTCCACGGTGACCTCCGTCCTGTCGTCTCACTGGTCTTGGTCTCGTTGCACCGATATGGAAACCTTTGCCTGACGCCTCGGGTCTCCTTGCCTATGCTTGCCCCTTTAGCTCCAAAGAGGAAGCGAGGACATTGCGCGCGCTAGCGCCCGCCTGGCGCCCGCCTGGCTCCAGTCGTCATGGCTTGCGTCACAGAAACCTCGCGAGGTATCCCTTGCCTTGATCTCTCCGCCCCTCGCGAGCCAGCTTGATGAGGCAGCCCCCAAGGAGGTCTTGTGTCGTCCGCCTCGCGAGGCTTGGCCCCTCGCGAGGGTCTTGAGTGTTTGCTGGTGAAGTGTGGGGACCCCGACTCATAAGTCGTGATCACCGAATGCATGTGTACAGTGATCCCAGAGATCAATGCTCACTGAACACACAGAAGCTGAATAACAAGAGTCTTACATCCATACATACCGTTTTACACGAGTAGGACCATTATGGTCAAGTCTTGAGTATGTCATCGCAGCGGAAATCTTCAATAACAACTTGGACCCATGCCATTAGCCTTAACCCTACAGGCATTCTGACTGGGAAGCGTCCTAGCTCGCATGTTCGTCACCAAGGTACTCTTCATTATATCCTGTTCTTTCATGCCTGGCCAATAAAATAACCAGTGGCAAGCCAATGTGTACTTTGAATGTACTCGCAAGCAACCCATGTTTTGGTTCAAGATACAACAATGCATGATATAGGTAAATTTTTGCAGAAAGCTAGTTTTGAGTGCAATGACATGTTCAACAATTTGTAAGACATGCATCAGGAGGATTCAAGTAACCATGAGGACAGGTTACAGATATCAACATAAATAGAGCGGGCACCAACCCAACTCAATCATGTCAAGTCCTTTGACTTGACCCAAGTAGTTTTATCAACTCACACACACGGTTGTAAAACTCTGGACGTAGTTTAAGCAGCACCGCCCAACTATCCTTGACCATGGACACGGCTATTCGAATAATTTTACACTCTGCAGAGGTTGCACACTTTACCCACAAGATCCGGGGAACTTCCGTGTCATCCACGACCCCCGATACCTCAAGTACCCGGGGTAAGCACCCGATCACTACCTTTCCCTAGACGACACTAACAAGGAGTCCACTCGTTGTTCCGTATCCTCACGATGTACATCATACGAGACTCACTCGAGATCGTAACATCCGAGAGGGGACACAACGGTTGTCGGGGCAGGCTGATCTGTCCCACGAACACCTATGCGGCCGGCGGACCGAGCCCCTTTCGGTTCGGCGGGGAGCGGAGGTCGCACGAAGAGCAGATCGAGGCGAAGCACGCGAGAGGTTTACCCAGCTTCGGAGCTCTCCGGAGAGATAATACTCCCTCGCTGTTGCATGTCTAGGTGTATTGCGTTCTTGCTCAGAGCGCTCGAGTGCTACAAAGATGCAGACGAGCTGCTAACGAGGCCGAGCACTGGGGAACTGATCGACCAACCCTTTCTACGTTGCGCATGGGCCTCCTTTTATATGCTCAAGGGGCTCCGACAGGTGGCAACGTAGACGGGGGTACAAATGAAAAAATAGTGGTTGGTACACCTACTTGTACAGTGCACAGTGTACTATACCTAACCCTGACGGCAGGGAACAAAGGCATTAAATGCCCGTCTATTCGCCCTAACAGTGCAAATAGGGACCGTCAGGGGCACCACCGTTCGCCACGATGGCAAACTTGTCAGCGCTGCTTGCCACCTCGCACCGCTGGCTGCCTGACCTCTCGCCACGCTGGCCCGGAAATGCCCAGGCGACACATTAGTGGATGCGCTGGAGCGAGGTACAGAAGAGGTGGTCTACATGGCAAGCGCCTTGTCATGTCATTATCTTGTCGCGCTTGGAAGCTTGTCGCTCACCGGGCCTTCCCGGCAAGCTCCTCTTGTCGGGGCCTTGTCTTGTAAGTGCCTGGGGTGGCCTTCCCGGCAAGCTCCTCTTGCAGGGGCTTTGTCTCCTATGTGCCTTGGGTGGCCTTCCCGGCAAGCTCCTCTTGCCGGGGCCTTGTCTCCCTGGCTTGAATACTTTGTTCTTGAATGGCTCCAAAGGAATCACGGAGGACCTTGGCGGTCACCCGGTAAGCCTTGCCGCGGAGGGCTGCAACTGCCCGTGCACAAGTTCGGGATACTAGGGTACCCCTACTCTAGTACACCGACAGGAGCCCCCGGGCCTGGGCCACACACGGTGCCGAGCGCTGTTGGGCCAGGCCCAAAACAGGGCACGGGAACACCATAACTCACCCCGGACCCACCACGCCCCCCCACGAACGGCACGCATCGAACATGGCGTCGTGTGAGAGATTGTGGGCGAGATCGTGGGGGTTTCTTTATTCGGAAAATCGGAACGTCCGCCCCCTCCCTCTTTATAAGCAGGGGAAACAGACACGTCGCCTACCTTGCCGATTGCTTGTCCCATCGAAAAACCACCGCTGCTCCCCCTTCTTCTCAAGGCTGAAAAGAGAGCAGCGCTCACTTCATCGCCACCAAAGACACTCAACGCCGTTGATCTTCTCCACCGCCTCGCCATGGGCCCGAAAGCCGACAAGGGAAGACCGTGAAGTCGGCCGAGGCGCTTGACTTCTTGCGGCGCTTGGAAGGAGCGGGCCGTCTTCCCCCTCAGCTCGCCGTGAGGGAGCTGAGGAGAACTACTACCTCTTACGGTCGACGGAGACGCTACGCATCCGAACGAAGGTACTCCCGCCGCTGCAGAACTGCCCCTGACGGGTATCCCTTCTTCTCGCTCTTCTATCTGCGGGCTCTGCCGCCTTCTCGAAGTTCTTTGTGACATTGTGAACACCTACGGGTTCCGCCTCCTTGATTTCACCCCCAACGCCGTTCGACCATGGCAGTTTTCGCACATCTCTGCGAAAACTTTGTCGGAGTCCACCCAAATGTAGCTCTTTTCTGTCACTTCTTTTTACCCCGAGCCGAGATAAGAGAGCCCCTTGCCGGAGGAATTGCTTGGGTCTCCAGGGTCGGCAAGAAGGAGGCCTATCTAGAGGCAGAGCTCCGTAGCAAATGGGAGGAGTGGAGGGCAGATTGGTGCTGGATTGTTAAGGAGAACCCGCAGCCTTTTACCGCCCAGCGCCAAACCCCAGTAGTACGCGGCAATGATTGGAACAATCTGGCATCGGAGGACGCTAGGCTGAAGATCGCAGTTACCCGAATCCTCCGCCTCAGACTTGCCAGACTCACTCAGAGCCTTTGTTGGCGCGGACTTCCTTCGCCGCCGATCGCCCCTTGCAGGAGAGAAGGAGACCTGCACGGGAATTTCAGAATGCAGCAGACATCATGAGGCTGCGCCCGGGCCTCAACTTCAACTTTACTGTCTTGGAGCTTGACGCAATGCTCTTAGAATTGTTCAAGCCTGATCCTGATCATCCGGAGATGTTTAGGTTGCCGAGGGGCATTGTTCCGCTGTGCAACAACTCGTCGCTTGACCGCATCCGTGCAATGATGCCGTTGTGCGACTCCCACGGAATTGTCCCCACTTGGCAAGAGCCGCAGATGACGTCAGGCGGCAGTTCTTCGACAATCTGGTAGAGATGCGATCCACCTGACGAAGCGAGGGGCCTCACCATGACACTCATCGACGACGAGATGCAGCGCATCGCCACCAGGCTAGAAGAGGCGGCAGCAGCTGCTGCCGCGGGTGAGTTTGGCTTCACTGTGGAGGAGGCAGAGGCAGCCGAGGCGGCAAGCCTTGTCGAGCGAAAGGAGTTCGTCGGCGAGGAAGAGCTTGTCGAGCCTGAAGCCGAGTCGAGCGAGCCCGCCGAGGGCGCATCCTCCCCACCTCCAAGCAGCTTGCCGCGAGCGGAGCCACCGGCTCCACCAAGAAGGCGTCTTCGCAAGGCCGGAGACGCAGCGGGGCGGCAGACGGGCCAATAGCCACAGCGCGCGCGACGCGCTCCACCGCGGCAAGCACTGTTGCAGGAGCTCCTCACGCCGCTGCGGCAATCGGAGCGAGGCCTCGCAGCCACCGGTCCCGCTCCGCCAAGCGTCAAGGGAGCCCACTCCTCCGCCTCGTCGTACCGGAGGCGGGCCAGAATTCGACCTCTCCGCGCTCAGCTCCGACGAGGAAGAGGAAGAGTAAGATTCCTTGCTGTACTCGTAATTCTTCGGTTTGTTGCCTTGTCTTGCATCTGATCTGCTTTAATCTGAATCCATTCCTTTTCAGGACGCTGGCCCAGAGGATGTCGAAGAGAGCCAAGACCCCGTGATTGTCGTCGAGGACGAACCTACTGCGATGGCAGGAGGCGCGTCCGAGACAACCTTGCCGGATGAGGCAACTCTCCTTCAAAGCAGCCCCCAGCGTAAGTATATGGTCTACTTCTTGCTGTTCGGCGTGCATGGGTGCCTTTTCCTTTGCTGATATCTGACTGTTGACTTGTGTAGGAGCAGAGCAGCCTCCTTCCGCTTCGACTACGCCGTCAAGGGTGGATTCCCCGGCAAGGGAGCGTTCCCGACAAGGAGCCTTCTCGACAAGGGAGCCTTCTCCAAGAAGAGGCAGCTCTCCGGCAAGGGGACGGCACCAGCGATCCCTTGGCGGCAGAGACCATGACCGCAGCCCCGGCGCGGTAACCTTCTTGCTGAGTACTTCCCTTCTGTTTTTCTTCTTGATTTTGTCTTTGAATATTTGCTTGACTTTCTTCGTCCGTCCCGCCACAGAGCCAATGGAGACCGAGGTTGCCGGCGAGGAGGACGTCTTGGCAACATCTTGACGAAGCCGCCGCCGTGGAAGAAGAAGCCGCCGCTGACGAGCCAGCCGGCGAAGAGGCCACCGAAGCTGCCGCCGCAGAAGCTGGCGAGGGGTCTGGCGATCGCACTGACGACCCTGAGGCCGCAGGAGCGCCAGGCGCTACACCAACCGCTGATCCCTCCGCCGCTGCCGTAGCGTCAGGCTCCGTCGGCGCCTACTTGAACGCCGGCGATAGCGTCTTCATCAAGCTCCCATGGGAGTCGAGCTCCAGGGCGCCGGCGAAGGAGAAACCTTCGGTGAAGAGCTGCTCGCCTCCGCTGGGCTGACGCTAGTTGACGCGCCAAGCAGCAGCGGTGGCGATCCTGAGGAGGAGCAGCTGCTGCGGAAGCTGCTGTCGCTTTACCGCGCTCGACAAGCCAAACTGGCATCCCGGGAGGCGCTTGTCGCGAAGGCGGGAGCAGACATTGAGAAGCGCGCGGAGGAGCTCCGGGGCCGCAACGAGGAAGCTCTCCGGTCTTTGGCGGAGGAGCGGGAGCAACTCACCGAGGAGCGCAAGGCCTTCATCCTCGAGAAGGCTGCAGCTGAGGAGGAACAGCGGCTTGCCGCCGAGAAGCTGTCTGCGCAGGAGGGTGAGCTGGCGCAGCGGAAGGTTAACCTTGACAGCCACGAGGAGGATCTCGCCATGCGCGAGGAAACATTCGGCGGGGCTCTCAAGGAGGCAAAGGATGCTGCCGCGGCTGCCGAGGCCGCCAAGAAGGAGCTGGAGACGAAGGTGGCGCAGTTGGAGGCCAGCCTCAAGAAGAGCGGCGAGGAGCTTGCTGCACTCAAGCACGAGTGCGAGAAGGACGCCTACACTCTTGGCGAGCTGCAGGGCCGTCTCGCCGAGAGGAGCAAGGAGCTCAGCGCCGCCAGGGACTCCAATGCAGATCTTGAGTTGAAGCTAACTACTTTGACTCAGACGCTGGACGGTGCCAAGGAGCGGGAGGTGGCCTTGAAGGAGAAGATCAAGGCCGACGAGGAGCTGCTGGCGAATGCTGTTGCCGCCCAGGGTGCCTTGAGGGAGAGTGTGGAGCACTGGACCGAAGGTCTCGTGGATACTGTTGCCGCCATCCACAGCGAGCTGATGGAGCTGGGGATGGTGGATCTTGGATACTCCTCCGACGAGCACCTCCAACCCAGCGCCAAGCTTAGCTTATTCTTCAAGGGCGTGGTGACGGGCCTCCAGCGACTCCGGGAAGAAGTCCCAAAACAGCTGGCCGAGGAGTCGCGCCAGATCTGCGTGGGAGACCTCCAAAAGGTCTTGATGAAGCTGGCCTTCCGCAACCCGGGCCTCAACTTTACCAACGTCCTCAAGTCCCTGCCGCCGAATGCTGATGTGGAGGCGCTCAAGACCCTTGTCGCACCCATTGTGGACAGGGTGAGCGGAATCAAGAGGGTTGAGGGCGATCGCGTAGATTAGGCCGCCCGTTTTCTCTTTCCCTTGCCGCTGCTGGTCATGTCACAGGAACAATCCATTAGAGTTGCGGCAAGCTATCTTGTAATATAACTTTATTTTGGATATCAATCGCTATGTTATTTCCTTTACTTGATTCCTTCCTTTGTATGTTTTTGCCCTACGCTTTTAGGGGACTTGTCGGCGCGGGCACCCGATCCGTGTTGTTGAGTGCGGAGACGTCGGCAACTTCTTTGGCGGTGCCGCTTCCGACAAGCAACCTTGTCGCAACTAGTCGCAGCTCACTTAAGTTGTTGATCGGACTCGAAACAAAGTAAGGGCGCAACTAGCTACGAATTGGTTCCTCTGCGCACAGGTTTTTCCATACAAAGTTCGGTCGTTCAAGGAAAATAACTTAAAATTTTTAAAATTGATTGCTCAAACTTTGGCAACTTAGCTTTTCTGTCGTTTGCTTCCCGGTAAGGTTAGACTTCCTTGAGCAACGCTTGGTCCACACCATTATCTTCTCCTCTCCCCCCCCCCTCCGGCAAACTTGTGTGCAAGGGAACCTTCCTTTCTTTGAGAAAGAGAAAGAAGAGAAAATAAAGATATGGAGCCTTGTGGCTCGTTATCACTTACTAGGGGTAGGCGCTGCACAAAGTGTCAGATAACGCATGCAAATAGAAGTAAAAAAAGCATGAAATCGACAAGGTGTGCGAAGCACGCTAGCTTTACTGATGCACGGGGTCTGCGCCCGGCTTTGTACAAAGGATTACATGCATCAGCGGCAAGACTTGTACAAAAGGTGGTTGCCGGAACAGGTTCCGGCAACCGCGCCCTACGGGTAAAACTTACGAAGATGTTCGATGTTCCAGGAGTTGCTCACCGGAATGCCATCTTCGGTCTCAAGACGGACAACACCAGGCCTAGTGACTCGTTTCACCCGATAAGGGCCTTCCCACTTCGGCGTCAACTTGTTGGAATTCTTGGCGGACTGAACGCGCCGAAGAACAAGGTCGCCTTCCTCGAGACTTCTGGCATTGACTTTGCGGATATGGTAGCGGCGCAAAGCTTGCGGGTACCAAGCAGCTCGTCTGACACGAAGGCGATCTTCCTCAAGGAGCAGCGTCATCTTGTCGCAGCTGCTCTTGCTCAAGCTCATCATAAGCGAGCACTCGAGGCGATCCGTATCTGAGTTCCATGGGGAGAACTGCGCCTCTGCTCCATAGACTAGGCGAAAGGTGTACGGCACTGTGGCTCGATTTGGCGTCGTCCTGATCGACCAAAGAACCACCGGAAGCTCCTCAATCCAGTTTCTTCCGCACTTGTGCAGCTTGTCGAAAGTTCTGGTCTTGAGCCCGTGCAGCACCTCAGCATTTGCCCTCTCCGCTTGACCGTTGATTCTCAGATGAGCAACAGAAGCGAAGGAGACCTTGGCGCCAAGATCTTGGACGTACTGCATGAAGGTGCGACTTGTGAACTGTGTGCCGTTGTCGGTGATGATCATGTTAGGGATTCCGAAACGGCAAACAATCGACCTGAAGAACTTGACTGCTGACTATGTTGTCACCTTCCTCACTGCTTCCACTTCCGGCCACTTTGTGAACTTGTCGATGGCAACGTACAAGTACTCAAAGCCCCCGACAGCTCGGGGGAAGGGGCCGAGGATGTCGAGCCCCCAGACCGAAAATGGCTAGGATAAAGGGATCGTCTGGAGAGCTTGAGCTGGCTGGTGTATCTGTTTGGAATGGAACTGGCACGCTTCACACTTGGTTACTTGTGCAGTTGCATCCTGGAGGGCTGTCGGCCAAAAGAAACCTTCTTAGGAACACTTTGCCGGCAAGTGCTCTGGCGCCAATGTGGTGACCACATATGCCTCCATGTATCTCTGCCAATAGCTTTTGTCCGTCTTCCCGGTGAATACACTTCAGTTTCACACCGTTGAGTCTTCTTATGTACAGTGTGCTGTCGACAAACTGGTACATGCTTGACTGTCGGGCTACTCTCTCCGCTTCTTCTTGTTCTTCGGGAAGTTCTCCTGTCTGAAGGAAATGGACAATCTGCTGCGCCCATGCTGGAGCTTGCGGCTCAACAACAAGGGCTAAAGGCACATCTGCTGCTGCGGGAATATCAGCTTCCACGGCAAGAACCTGCGGCTCAGCCGGAGCTTGACGTTCCCTGACAAGCTTGCCGGAGCAAAACTTGTCGGGAGCGTCTGCTTCAACGAAACAAACCCTGGGGCTTGTCGGAGCAGATCGCCCTCAAAGACTGCTTGGTGTCGATCTTGGGGACCTTCGTGGCGGCGGCTTTGGGAAGCTCTGCCGGAAAGTAGTCACCAGAGATCAACCTCCTCTTCTTGCTCTGTCCAGTTGGTGGTGTTACAGACGGTTGAGTCAGCTTGAGCACAAAAATCCCTGGTTCCACAGGTAACTTAAGTGCGGCGCACTTTGACAGGCCATCAGCAATGTCGTTCTGAGCTCTTGGAATATATTCCATTTGCAGGCCGTCAAAGT
Organism: Aegilops bicornis; assembly: GCA_021605145.1. Taxonomy (NCBI): domain Eukaryota; kingdom Viridiplantae; phylum Streptophyta; class Magnoliopsida; order Poales; family Poaceae; genus Aegilops; species Aegilops bicornis. Next base: position 316,973,285 of record CM038674.1, on the reverse strand, counting down.
GCTCTTCTAGCTTCCTCACTTCATCAACATAAGCTTCCATCAACGGACTCTGATAATTCTTGTTCACTTGGTGGATAACAAGTTGTGAGTCACCCCTGACAATGAGCTTCTTGATCCCAAGGTCTACTGCGATCCACGAGACCGGCAAGCAAACCTTCATACTCTGCTGTATTGTTTGTTGCTTGCTCCTTGGGAAAGTGCATCTGGACTACGTGCTTGAGGTGCTCTCCGATTGGGTGCGACAAGCAAGACGCCCGGCACCGGCGCTTTGCAGCGAGAAGGCACCATCAAAGTACATCAGCCACTCTTTGCTTGCTTCCTTGTGGGAATGCTCGTCTGGAATTTCTTCATCTGGTGTTGGCGTCCATTCTGCCAGGAACTCCCCCACTGCTCAGCTTTCGATCGTGGAAGCGCTCTCACCCTTGAGGCCCAAGTTTGACAGTTCCAGTGCCCCCTCGACAATCCTGCCTGTTGCCTCTGGATTTTGCAGTATCCTCTTCAGCGGAAAGCGAGTGACAACTGTGATCTCATATGCCTGAAAGTAATGGCGCAGCTTTCTCGAGACCATGAGAAGGCCGAAAAGCAATTTCTGCACACCAGGGTACCTTGACCTAGCCCCCTGCAGAAGGGAACTGACAAAGTAAACTGGGCGCTGCACCATCCTTTTCTGCATCTTGTCCTGCGTCTGCGCAGATTCGTCCTTGTCGGGACCAGACCTTGCCGGCGAAGCCCCCTGCTTGTCACTGGATGTGTCTGCCATGGTTGCTAGCTCATCATCCGCCTCCCTCTCCGCTACTAACGCAGCACTAACCACTTGATTGGTTGCCGCTATATATAGCAGCAACTTCTCTTGTGGCTTAGGCGCGACAAGTGTTGGAGTGGAGGACAGATATCTCTTCAAGTCCTGCAGCGTAGCCTCCGCTTCCGGAGTCCATTGCATCGGACCTGCCTTTTTCAAAATTTTGAAAAACGGCAGGGCACGCTCAGCATATCTAGAGATAAACCTGCTGAGAGCAGCTACGCAACCGGCAAGTCTTCGTACATCCTTGACGCGCTTTGGTGCTTCAATCTGCTCAATGGCCTTGATCTTGTCGGGATTGGCTTCAATTCCGCCGAGACCTGAAGAACCGAGAAGCTTGCCGGAAGGGACTCCAAACACACACTTCTCAGGGTTGAGCTTGAGGTTGATCTTGCACAGATTTGCAAAGGTTTCATCTAAATCTTGAACCAGGGTCGCTTTGTCCTTGCTTTTGACCACTATGTCATCCATGTATGCTTCCACATTTCTGTGCATTTGCGGCTCAAAAGCATCATGAACTACTCTTGCAAACGTTGAACCAGCATTCTTTAACCCGAAGGGCATCCGTACAAAGCAGTATGTGCCACATGGGGTGATGAATGCGGTCTTTTCCTCATCCTCTTCTGCCATGAAGATCTGATGATATCCTGAATATGCATCCAGAAATGAAAGCAAATCACATCCGGCCGTGGAGTCAACAATCTGGTCGATACGCGGCAAGGGAAATGGATCTTTGGGACAAGCTTTATTGACATCTGTAAAGTCGATACAAAGCCTCCATTTCCCGTTAGCCTTGCGAACAACTACAGGATTGGCCAACCACGTAGGGATGGAGCACTCCTCGACAAGGCCTGCTGCTTCCGGTTCTTGATTTCTTCCGCGATGAACTCTTGACGCTGCATCGCTTTGCTTGCTTCGACTTTACGCTTGACGGGGCGGCGCGATGAGGACAAGCGGCAAGATGGTGCTCAATTACTTTCCTGGGAACACCGGGGATGTCAGACGACTGCCATGCAAACACGTCGACGTTCGCCCGCAAGAAAGCAACGAGCGCGCCTTCCTATTTAGGGTCGAGAGAGGCACTGATGGTGAAGGTACCACCAGTGCCGTCCTCCTTGGCGGACACCTTCTTGGTCTCTGGTGGAGCTGTCATCGTCTTCTTATACTTGCCGGTGCAGCTCGATGGTACGTCCTCGACGGTAGTGCAGCACTCCGAAGAGGTGCGCTTGTCGGAGTGGGCATCAGAGCTCTTGCCGGACTTGGTCTTCTTCTTCCCTCCGGGAGCTTCACCGTCAAGTGGCTTGCAATCTGTCGCGGCTGCTGCTTCCCGGTAGATCTTGTCGTCAACATGCTCCGAAGAAGCCCCGTCCGCGTCGAACCCACCACCACCAGAGCAAACAGGTGGTGGGGTAGACGCCGGCGGAAGAATGGACGGCGACGGGGGAGCTCACAGTGCTGCCAAGTCCAAGGACAAGGCCGCGCAGACCTCGGCGTCCGTACATGCACCGCGCCCGTCTCAGGAGGCGCGGGACCGACAGCGTCATGGCATTCACAATGCCATACGCTCGTTGGACCGAGATCGAGCTGGAGGATCTCGGGATGTTCAAGACCAGCATGCACGCCAACATGCTGGCGTGAGCGAGGCACGGTCGCCCGGATGGGATCTTGCTCCTTCTAACATAGTTAGAAGTCCGAGCATATCCGCTCCTCGGCCGTTCGCCATCGCCACCCACTACTCCAGCGAAGCTACTGGCGAGAGCTCAAGCGCTCTGGATTACCCTCCAACGGCCGACAAGGTCGATGAGTGGAGGCCACCATACAAAGTCTCATCGGCCGCTTAACGGCGACGCTCCGCTGACAACCGAGTGCGTCGCTGCCGCGGCAGGACTGCCAAACGCGAGCAGCTGGCGGCAGAGACCGGTGGGGTGCAACCACCATGCACTCTCCGCCCGAAGGCCAAGATCACCGACTCGCCGGATCCACCTCGACAGCGACTCCCGCTGCGTCGCCAGATCCACGAGCTCATCGCGATCAGCGCCAAGTTCTTCACGAACGACAGCAAGCTGGGCCTTCGAACTGCGCATCGGCGCCCGAAGAGAAGCGCTGACGTCAATCCGACAAGCGCGCCGGGCCCTCTGTCGACATGCACGCCCGGAAGAGGAACCAGGCGACTTGCCGTCTGTGACGGTAGGTTGCCCTGCGTTCACTCGTGAGCTGCGGAAAGTCGATGGCCCAGCAAGAAAAACTTCAAGCCAGACGTGCGGAGAAATGCGGCGGCAAGAGCGCATCCGTCGGAGTTCCTCAACATCTACACCATCACGGTGCAGGCTGCGGGGCGAGGCGACAAGATCCTTGCCAACTACTTCCCGGCTGGTGCTCAAGCCCAACGTCGAGTCTGGCTCATGGACTTGCCGGACAACTCCATATCTTCTTGGGCAGATCTATGCCATCGGTTTGTCGGCGCCTTTACAGGCGGCCACAAGCCCCATGGCCAAGAAAGCGACCTTCATCTGCCGCCCGAAGGAAGGAGAGCCCTGCAAAGTATATTCAAAGATTCAGCCGTGTACAAAGCACAACATCGAGACGTCCACCCTGCCGCGATAATCGCGCGTTCCATCGAAACGTCGCGAAACCGCGAGATGCGGGAGGAGATGGCGATGTGCGAAATCGAAGACGTCGATGAGCTATACGCCTGGCGACAAGTGTGCGTCTTTGAGGAAGGGAGGAGACTCCGGAGAGAATACCCGAAGCGATGAGGATCGGCGGTGAGGAGACCGCTCCGGCAAAGAAGAGCCGGCGGGGGCAACAGGAAAAAGAAAGGCAGAGACGTGCTAGTTGTTGAGCAGTCCGGCAACGGAGGTGGCGACAAGAAAGCCAAGGCTGGTAGCTCCGGCAAGGAGGTTGCCGCTGGCGGCAACTGCCAGTCTGTGGCGGCCGCGACAAGCGGGACGGCTCCGGCAAGCAGTACTGCAAGATCCACCGCACCAAGGGCCATGACCTCCAGAGCTGCAAGAAGTTCGAGCAGCTTGTCGAGCAACAGAATGCTGAATACGAGCGACGCGACAAGGAGAAGGCCCAGGAAGGTGCTGGAGGAGTAAGCAAGAAACATCCCGGCCGGGGAGGGCGCCGCGGCAAGTCCAAGCAGCGGCAAGGAGACAGACCTCCCCGTGGCCGCGACAAGGATGACGACGACGACGATGATGAAGACATGGACGATGACGAAGCCGATGAGCAGGAGTTCCAGAAAGCCACGGAGGTCACAATGCGTTGGCGGTGCTTCTGCATACTTCACACCGCCAACTCAAGCGGTGGATGCGGGAAGTCAATGCAGCGAGAACCATCCATCGAGTCACGCAAGCCTCTCGAAATGGTCCAAAGACGCCTATCATCTTTGATATTGAGGACCACCCTGATCGCGTGACTGCGGTCGGATGCTTGCCGATGTTGGTTTCACCAACTATCCACAACCTCAAGGTCACCAAGATGCTAGTTGACGGCGGGGCCGGCTTGAATCTGATCTCCTCTGCGGTGCTCCAGAAACTCCAAATCCCTGATGGCGAGCTCGAAGAGACCGGCACTTTTCAAGGAATCAATCCGGGAAGGAGCAAGCCGAAGGGAAAGATCACGTTGCGGTAACATTTGGCGCCGAAGTTGAACTTCAGGACTGAGAGGGTCACCTTTGATGTTGCTGACTTTCCATTGCCTTACAATGGAATACTTGGTCGTCCAGCACTCGCCAAATTCATGGCGGCCTCTCACTATGGCTATAACATGCTGAAGATGCCAGGCCCGATGAGTGTCATCTCTGTCCCTGGCGAGCCAAAGATGTCGGGGCAGGCTGATCTGGCCCACGAACACCTATGGGGCCGGCGGACCGACGGTTCGGCGGGGAGCGGAGGTCGCACGAAGAGCAGATCGAGGCGAAGCACGCGAGAGGTTTACCCAGCTTCGGAGCTCTCCGGAGAGATAATACTCCCTCTTGCTGCATGTCTAGGTGTATTGCGTTCTTGCTCAGAGCGCTCGAGTGCTACTGATACATCTGAGCTGCTAACGAGACTAAGCACGGGGAACTGATCGACCAACCCTTTCTACGTTGCGCATGGGCCTCCTTTTATATGCTCAAGGGGCTCCGACGGTGGCAGCGTAGGCGGGGTACAAATGGAAAAATAGTGGTTGGTACACCTACTTGTACAGTGTACAGTGTACTATACCTAACCCTGACGGTAGGGCACAAAGGCATTAAATGCCCGTCTAGTCGCCCTAACAGTGCAAACAAGGACCGTCAGGGGCGCCACCATTCACCACGATGGCAAACTTGTCAGCGCTGCTTGCCACCTCGAACCGCTGGCTGCACAGCCTCTCGCCACGCGCTACCGGAAAGGTCGAGGCGACACGTTAGTGGATCTTGTTGAGCGTAGGCTCTGAGAGGTGGTCTGCATGACAAGCGCCTTTGTCATGGTCGTTATCTTGTCGCGCTGGAAGCTTGTCGCTCACTGGGCCTTCCGGCAAGCTCCTCTTGCCGGGGCCTTGTCTTGTAAGTGCACAGGGTGGCCTTCCGGCAAGCTCCTCTTCTTGGGGCTTTGTCTCCTATGTGCCTTGGGTGGCCTTCCCGGCAAGCTCCTCTTGTCGGGGCCTTGTCTCCCTGGCTTGAATACTTTGTTCTTGAATGGCTCCAAAGGAACCACGGAGGACCTTGGCAGTCACCCGGTAAGCCTTGCCGCGGAGGGCTGCAACTGCCCGTGCACAAGTTCGGGATACTAGGGTACCCCTACTCTAGTACACCGACAACGGTGTGTACGGTGCCCTGTAAAGACAGTCATGGCCGCCCTACCTGGCACGACCCCGTCCCGAGAGAGAGCACCAACTCTCCCCCATCACTAGTAATGCGGGCTCCAAGCTAGTATCGGCCTAGGTAATCAATAATGCCCTTTCCCATATAAGGGTAGAGTGGTTGCGCATGTAAGGTTGGGACAGTCGACAATTCTTAAATCTAATCCGTTTTCAAAAACAACACACACTTGCCTCGGTACACCACTTCGTCATCAAGTGGTTACCCATCTCATCATCTCCCTCGGGCATAAGTGGCACCCGACGGGGTTTTCGAAAATTCTTTTGAAAATGCTTTGACTCCTTCACCATGCATATACCCGTCCCTTTTTGCTTAGCATCTACTTTAGCATCCTATCTACTCCCACCGGCATAACCCTCATAAGAAGGTAGGGTCATGCACAATGCAAGTATCAACGAGGAAGTACGGTGGCAAACCATCGAAGTGGTTACCACCTCATCATGATTATGTTGCAACAACAATATGGTGCTATATGACATGCATAAAAAGGGTTTCATAGACATGGTCAAAGGGCTGCTTGCACAGTTCATCGAGTCTTCAAGTCTTGGGTCCTTCTCCAAGTATTCCGTCTACTTCGTCAACTAACGTCGAAAACAATCACAATAAGCAACACAACAAGGCAAAAATAAAAGTGCTCTAAAATTGCAATTTGGACTATTCTAGGATACCTTTGGTCATATGAGGTATGACCAAAGTGGTTTCAATGGGATTTGATTAATGGATATCTCTGAATATTTCAATATGATGGAATCAGGGGATTTGTGGATTTGCAAGAAGTGTACAGAAATATATTTAAAAAAAATGAGCAGAGCCACCCATTTAGCAAACCATTATTTTAGAAGCATCTAGGAGTTGGTTTCACTGGATTTGGAGTTCAAATGAATATTCTATGGATTTGCAAAGTTGACAAACATGGAGAAATGGCTCATTATTTTGTGGGGTACAGAAAGTATTAAGAAAAATGTTCATTAACTAAGTTGTGAACTTATAAGCATCTAGGAATTTGAATCATGGCATTTGGATCAATTTTGAGCTCTCTGTGATTTTCTAAAGTTCATCACAGAAATAGGAAAAACAAGATTTGATAAATGTTTGTGAAGAAAAGTCTCTGGAAAAATGTGCATGTTGCACCAACAGGTAGATCCTGATTTATAGAGTCACTAGAAATTTTAATCATCAAATTTGGAGTCCATCTGAATTCTCTAGAGATTTTACAATATTTATAAAAAGAGAAAAAGGAAGAAAAGATGTCAACATTATAAAGCGCACTGGGCGAAGCCCAGCTAAACAGCGCCTACCAGGCTCGACCCAGTGGCTCAGCTGCGCGAGGGAAGAGGTGACACCGGAGGCGCATTACAGGAGAGCGCCACCCAGCGGGGCAAGCGGATCGGCTAGAAGCCGTTTCCACTTAAACGCCGGGGCCTACTGGATGGCTCACTGACATGCGGGGCCCCCGCAGGGTCATCTTCCTCCTCCCGCTCCCGCGACAGAGGGGAGGGGACGCCTTGGCCGCGCGAGGCCGACGCTCGCCCCTGGCGGCACAGGCCACCTCCGGCCAAGCTGCAGCCACCGGAGGGGCCACCGGAGGGCGGCGCATCGGGGGAGATCATCAGGGTCGGCGGGAGATGGCCGGGGCGCGCCCAACACTGGCCTCGGCGGATGGCTACTCGGGCGGTGATGGGCAGGGGGGCACGGTGCCCCGGCGGACTAGGCGATGGGGGCAAATGGGTCGCCGGGATTTGGCGGTTCTTCTGGAGGGGAGAGGAGGTGGGGAGGACATCGTCCTTGTCCTAATAGAAGCAGAGGCCAGCGGCGGCATTCCGGCCATGGGGGGTGCTGGAGGGCACGAGAGGGAGGGGGAGGCTGTCCAGGAGGTGCACGGGAGAGAGAGGGGTCCAACCGAGGCGAGAGAGAGCTCGGGGGATGGATTATATTGAGGAGGCGCCGGTGCTCCGTGGGCAGCGTCCACCGACGCGCTCTGTGAGCTTTGCAGAGGGGGGAGGAGAGAGGTCCAGGAGGGGCCCGACATCTTGCCGTGTCTCGGACGCCGAGGCGACCTCGGGGGACACCGCCCCGCCGCCCAAGGCCGTCGTATGCCCTTGGCATGGGTGAACTACAGTGCGGGAGAGCACTGTAGCGTGCTCCAGGGCACGAGATCTGCACGCCATGGCATAAAATATATGCCATGGGCGTGTGCACTTTTTTCTAGGAGCACTAGGGGAGTGTAAACAAAGGGGAGGTGGCCTTGGATGCCCTGGTGAACCACTAGGAGAGGAGTGGGGTTGAGAGAGAGATGGAAATGGGCTGTCCAGAGAGAGAAAGTGGGGTTTTACCCCTTCAATAATTGAGCTGAGATGCAGCCATTGTTACTGGAGGTAGAGGAGGACTTTGAGGGGTTGTGGTAAAAAGTGGAGGCCATGGAGAAGAGTGCAAGAGGTCAAAGTAGTTGTTTTGGTAAAGTGGCAGAAGGTGTTTGTTGATGGTTTCGACAGGTAAATGAATTCCATTTGGAATGAGACTCCACAGGGTGAAATTGCACATATAATTAGGGCCTTACACCCATTTTGAGATTATTTGGGCAAAGTTCACAATGTAACTTTTGTAAACCCTAGAAATTAGCAGAAATGGACTTGTGTAGATCTAGTTGAGCAAATCACTTCTCCTTGATTCACCACTTGGTGTAGTGGCCTCATTTGGTCATGTGAACATGCTCACAAAATTTGGGGTCAAGGAGAGAAAGTTGGTAGTACAAAGTTGTTCAAATTTGAAAAAGGTCTAAGTGGTTTTGAGAGGGTTTCATGGGGTTATGCTGTTCTCCATGACATGAGACTTGGCAAGATCATCAAACATGTCATATGTGACACGCTAGAATTTTCTTGGAATTTTTGGGGAATATTTCCTTTGTAAATATTTCAAAAGCTTGAAATATCCAGAAATGGTTTTTGAGGGATTTGACCAATGCTTTGAACATGACCATGTGTTGAAACTCTTATATATGGGAAATATATGCCCACTGAGTTTCCCTGATTTTTGCCAAATATTTTTAGAACAATAAAATAATTTTTCCCTATTAAAGACCATTTCTGTCCTTAAGAAAAAGCTTTTAAATAAAATAGGAAAATAACTTTTAAAATTATATTTCTGTGGTTTATGGGAGTCCTATATCTAATAGGTTTCAAATATACTCTTTGAAATATTTTTCATACCCCAAATCAAGTACTTGAAGTGCAAACCTCAATTCAGGGGTTTTTGGAAAACTAATTTTTGAAAATACTTTTTGGCCAAATTATTTTTGTAAGAAATTCTTTATATGTACTATACACATGGCATGATCATTGGGAAAGGTTTTTGGATCAAGGAGAAGGAGTATAAGAGTTGGAGGATTTATTTGCTTTTTAGAGCACTTTCAAACAGCAGTCAAACTTTCAATCAAAGCAAAGACAAAAACACTCAAAAGTTTTTGTCAATCCACATTTTAGCATGATTTAATGACTTTAAGTGTTGTGCCATGAAAATCAGGGTGTGAAAGACCTACCCCCCTTACAAGAATCTCGTCCCCGAGATTCCCAAACTAGGCGCGGAAAGGGATACAGAAACTTGGATCTGGGGTAGTCTTCAAGTCCTCATGTTGCTTCTACTTCCGTATAGTGCTCCATTGAGCTTGAAGTACTTGATGATGTGGCTTCGTGTATGACGCTCTTCTTGATCCAGGTTGCTAATGGGTAGCTCGCGGTAGGTTAGATTGGGCTAGGGGTCGATGGCTCGGTGGTCAATGCCCTCGTAGAGATCGGGCAAGTTAGGAAGTTGGAAACACTTCCGGAGTTGTGTCATCTGGAAACATTACACAAAGTGGGTAACTCAGGTGGTAACTCCATCTGGTAACTGTCTTCTCTTCATCTTGTGGCGATCTGTAAGGGGGTCATTAAATCTTGGAGTGATCTCAAAGAGGGCCGATGAATCTTGGTGTGGGTTTCCTTGTCATGGAAATGCTTGGTTCCTTAGAGAGGAGTGGCTTGCAGATATACATGGTCTTTGACGCGGAAGTATACTTCTTGAAGATGATGGTTGGTGTAGTTCTTCCTCCTAGACATGACGGTCTTCAGATGTTCCTTGACCAGCTCAGCGATTCTTCTTCCGACTTCGGGTAGACGAGTATGTCATCAAAGAAAGATGACAGCTAACTTGTCCAAGCACTTCATGAAGTCTATGGGGTGCATAAAGTGGGTTGAGGCATTGGTGATGGTCACGGTTGGGCATTGCCAAGGTCTTATCGATCTAGAGCCAAAGCCCAAGGTCAGGATCCAACCATGTTGTGGCTTGGTAGGACGTAAGGGTTTCAAGGATACTAGTGTGCGAGTGAATGTTTATCATCCCATCCTTTAGCACAGTTCCTGAGATGCCAATAGTTCTACCTAGTCTTCACCTCATATTACCAAAAGAATCATCTCGTATAGGCCAACTCCAATTTTTTTACTATAAACAGTAGGGTAAAACCCCACTGCAATTTTTTATTCAATAAAGTAGGACAACAAAGCAGTCTGAAAGGCTTGAGATAAGCCCAAGAAACAAGAAAAAACTAAAGACATAAAAAAACTAGAAAGAAGCTAAACAGCTAAAAAAAAGTCTAAGAAGAAGAAAGAAATAATTACAACAGGCCATCAAGCCAAACTGAGAATTGCCTCTCATGCTTGTGCCTCATCCTATATTTGAGAAGCTTCAGTTCCTCCAGAAAAATGAACTTCCAACTCCAATCATCAGTCATGTTATTCATATCCTCATGGCTCCCGAGGGGAGGTCTAACAAAATCATTCCTGACAACTATTCACAAACTCATATCTATGCAAAAGTCCAGGGGTAGAACATACAAGCTGCTAAGCTTGAATTTAATCACCACAATCCAAGTGCTCAGTCTATTGATCCAAGGTCTATGTTAGTGCATCTCTATCCTAAGGAAACACGTCGTATGCCACTCCAAGATCTAGTTTCCTTTCCTATGAATCAACTCCAAAAGCCCATTAACTACACCAATCACTACATGATCCATTTAATTCTACAAATCCAATGTTTATGGTGTTCCACATGATCTTCTAATGTCCTATAATCCTCAAATACTTGAAAGAGCTACCTTGCTATAGTCAGTCCACCAATTTCCATTATCATGGTCATGTAAACTCCAAGGTCAAGCATATATAGATCCCTAAATAAACTCTGACAATTAATCCAACGTCCTAGTTTATGGTCCACCGAGAAACATGGTATCATGATCAAGATCATCAGTCTGAATCCAATTTACTCCGAATCATCTAAAATCACTCTGCATCCATACTCCACTAGGGTAACCTATTTAATCCAAATCTCATGTCCCGCGAGAGTTCCACACTTTCCCCCAAGTAATTATCAACTGTCTTCTATCAATATCCCCTGGCTAAGTCAAATCCTTATACTTCCAAGAATTTCAGCTTGCGATCATAATTGTCCTATTAAATCCAATTTACTCAGGTAATGAAAGCTATGCTACTCTATAATCATGATCCCACCAAGTTCATCTACCAACATCAAAGCCTCATAATCCACCAAATAGTCTCATATAATTCCTCAAGTCATTGATATAAACTCATCAAGTCATTTGTCCTCTATTCCTGCATCCTCAAATTGGTCTTCCCTATGTGATCGTCAGTTTTGGTGCTATCTTAGGATGATAATGGGCTCATTCACTATGTCCACTAGTTCCATAATGAACCCAGTGATAAGCAAGGTTATGGAGGCTTAACTGGTTCTCTTGCAATTCTGTGGGTTAAGCACATGGTTAAGGACTCGAGCTGGGGTATCTCGTGAATTCTCGAAGGGTCTAGGAATGGGTTTCTAGTCTGGGGGGTTAAACATAACTCTACGGGGTTTTACTTGGTCGAGGAGGCTGTAGAAAGGTCCCTCAGTGCTAGTTGGTTGTCGAAGTAGAATCCTTGGTGTAGCTTGTCTTAGGTCTTGATTGAGGAGAGAGAGAGATGAGAGGAAAAGTAGCATAGAGGAGGGAATGCTTAAAGGGGTTCTATAGTGCTAGTGCAAACAAACAGGTGCAAAGAGGGCCAAACAAAAGAAACAAGGTGAGGAAGGTGATATAGTCGCATACTTGTCGCCCAGGGCAAAAGTGCGACCTATATCAAAACACAAATAAATAAAAACAAGCAACACACAATCCTGGTTCTATTCGAACCATCATACGGACTCGACTGCGCATAGGGGGTACACGACTCATCCTACCCTAGGGGTTCTCGGACTCAGTAGTCGTGCCTTGTGCCTCATGCAGTCTTCTGAGTTTTCCTCAGGTGTTGCTACGTCTCTTGTTTGATGAAACGATCTGGGTTGAGCCTGCAGAATCTTCGACAACTTCTCACCTGATGAGGTGATGGGGTGATGGTGGCTCCTCGTGGTTGTCTTTTACTTGGTCTTCTCTTGTCTTCTTAATCATGATGATCGCTTTTGCTTTATAAGGCGTCGATGGTACAAGGTTTGTAATCCTTTATGCAAGGACATTCACAAGGCATAGTAGAGGTCCAACATGTCGCTTACGTTGATGACAACATCGACACCAAGGGCGGGGTATGAAGAGAACTGTTTTCCTGCTCACAATAGTGAGGCAGGCCAAATGGCGAGGTTCTCATCCATCGGTGGTTGCCGATACAACAACGGTAAGGACATGATTGCTCTATTAGCGATGTCTATCATGGTGTTGCATATCTTACACCCTGATTGTCATAGGACAAGGTGTCTTCCTTCTAGATTATCCATGAGGATTACAAGGAATCCCTTGGTCAGGGGCATAAGGATGCTAGCGACCATTAAATTTTGAAGGGGAAGAGGAAAGTATATCTTAGTTTTCGAAAAACTCTGAAGGGGAAGAGAATTATAGATAGTTTTGAAAACTAGTAGTAGTTTTGGAAATAGTTTTACCCTAACTAACGACCATGCTAACTAAGGCTCCCTACAGTCAGGATGGCTCTGATACCAGCTCTATGGGGACCCCGACTCATAAGTCGTGATCACCGAATGCACGTGTATAGTGATCCCAGAGATCAATGCTCACTGAACACACATAATCTAAATAACAAGAGTCTTACATCCATACATACCGTTTTACACGAGTAGGACCATCATGGTCAAGTCTTGAGTATATCATCGTAGCGGAAATCTTCAATAACAACTTGGAACCATGCCATTAGCCTTAACCCTACAGGCATTCTGACTGGGAAGCGTCCTAGCTCGCATGTTCGTCACCAAGGTACTCTTCATTATATCCTATTCTTTCATGCCTGGCCAATAAAATAACCAGTGGCAAGCCAATGAGTACTTTGAATGTACTCGCAAGCAACCCATGTTTTGGTTCAAGATACAACAATGCATGATATAGGTAAATTTTTGCAGAAAGCTAGTTTTGAGTGCAATGACATGTTTAACAATTTGTAAGACATGCATCAGGAGGATTCAAGTAACCATGAGGACAGGTTTCAGATATCAACATAAATAGAGCGGGCACCAACCCAACTCAATCATGTCAAGTCCTTTGACTTGACCCAAGTAGTTTTATCAACTCACACACACGGTTGTAAAACTCTGTACGTAGTTTAAGCAGCATCGCCCAACTGTCCTTGACCGTGGACACGTCTATTCGAATAGTTTTGCACTCTGCAGAGGTTTCACACTTTACCCACAAGATCCGGGGAACTTCCGTGTCATCCACGACCCGCGATACCTCAAGTACCCGGGGTAAGCACCCGATCACTACCTTTCCCTAGGCGACACTAACAAGGAGTCCACTCGTTGTTCCGTATCCTCACGATGTACATCATACGAGACTCACTCGAGATCGTAACATCCGAGAGGGGACACAACGGTGTATCCGGTGCCCTCAGAAGATGCCATGGCCGCCTCTACTCGGCACGAGCCTGGCCCCGAGAGAGAGCACCAACTCTCCCCCATCACTAGTAATGCGGGCTCCAAGCTAGTATCGGAATAGGTAATCAATAATGCCCTTTCCCATATAAGGGTAGAGTGGTTGCGCATGTAAGGTTGGGACAGTCGACAAGTCTTTTGAAATTGCTTTGACTCCTTCACCATGTATATACCCGTCCCTTTTTGCGTAGCATCTACTTTAGCATCCTATCTACTCCCACTGGCATAACCCTCATAAGAAGGTAGGGTCATGCACAATGCAAGTATCAACGAGGAAGTACGGTGGCAAACCATCAAAATGGTTACCACCTCATCATGATTCTGTTGCAACAACAATATGGTGCTATATGACATGCATAAAAAGGGTTTCATAGACATGGTCAAAGGGCTGCTTGCCTGGTTCATCAGAGTCTTCAAGTCTTCGGGTCCTTCTCCAAGTATTCCGTCTACTTCGTCAACTAACGTCGAAAACAATCACAATAAGCAACACAACAAGGCAAAAATAAAAGTGCTCTAAAATTGCAAGTTGGACTATTCTAGGATACCTTTTGTCATATGAGGTATGACCAAAGTGGTTTCAATGGGATTTGATCAATGGATATCTCTGAATATTTCAATATGATGGAATCAGGGGATTTGTGGATTTGCAAGAAGTGTACAGAAATATATTTTTAAAAAAATGAGCAGAGGCACCCATTTAGCAAACCATGATTTTAGAAGCATCTAGGAGTTGGTTTCATTGGATTTGGAGTTCAAATGAATATTCTATGGATTTGCAAAGTTGACAAACATGAAGAAATGGCTCATTATTTTGTGGAATGCAGAAAGTATTAAGAAAAATGTTCATAAACTAATTTATGAACTTAGAAGCATCTAGGAATTTGAATCATGGCATTTGGATCAATTTTGAGCTCTCCGTGATTTTCTAAAGTTCATCACGAAATAGGAAAAACAAGATTTGATAAATGTTTGTGAAGAAAAGTCTCGGAAAAATGTGCATGTTGCACCAATGGTAGATCCTGATTTATAGAGTCACTAGAAATTTTAATCATCAAATTTGGAGTCCATCTGAATTCTCTAGAGATTTTACAATATTTATAAAAAGAGAAAAAGGAAGAAAAGATGTCAACCTTATAAAGCGCACTGGGCGAAGCCCAGCTAAACAACGCCTACCGGGCTCGGCCCAGTGGCTCAGCTGCGCGAGGGAAGAGGTGACATCGAAGGTGCATTACAGGAGAGCGCCACCCAGCGGGGCAAGCGGATCGGCTAGAAGCCGTTTCCACTTAAACGCCGGGGCCTACTGGATGGCTCGCTGACATGCGGGGCCCCCGCAGGGTCATCTTCCTCCTCCCGCTCCCGCGACAGAGGGGAGGGGACGCCTTGGCCGCGCGAGGCCGACGCTCGCCCCTGGCGGCACAGGCCACCTCCGGCCAAGCTGCGGCCACCGGAGGGGCCACCGGAGGGCGGCGCATCGGGGGAGATCATCAGGGTCGGCGGGAGATGGCCGGGGCGCGCCCAGCACTGGCCTCGGCGGACGGCTACTCGGGCGGTGATGGGCAGGGGGGCACGGTGCCCCGGCGGACTGGGCGATGGGGGCAAATGGTCGCCGGGATTTGGCGGTTCTTCTGGAGGGGAGAGGAGGTGGGGAGGACATCGTCCTTGTCCGAATAGAAGCAGAGGCCAGTGGCGGCATTCCGGCCATGGGGGGTGCTGGAGGGCACGAGAGGGAGGGGGAGGCTGTCCAGGAGGTGCACGGGAGAGAGAGGGGTCCAACCGAGGCGAGAGAGCTCGGGATGGATTATATGGAGGAGGCGCCGGTGCTCCGTGGGCAGCGTCCGCAGACGCGCCTGTGAGCTTTGGCAGAGGGGGAGGAGAGAGGTCCAGGAGGGGCCCGATATCTTGCCGTGTCTCGGACGCCGAGGCGACCTCGGGGGACACCGCCCCGCCGCCCAAGGCTGTCGTATGCCCTTGGTATGGGTGAGCTACAGTGCGGGAGAGCACTGTAGCGTGCTCCAGGGCACGAGATCTGCACGCCATGGCATAAAATATATGCCATGGGCGTGTCCACTTTTGTCTAGGAGCACTAGGGGAGTGTAAACAAAGGGGAGGTGGCCTTGGATGCCCTGGTGAACCACTAGGAGAGGAGTGGGGTTGAGAGAGAGATGGAAATGGGTTGTCCAGAGAGAGAAAGTGGGGTTTTACCCCTTCAATAATTGAGCTGAGATGCATCCATTGTTACTGGAGGTAGAGGAGGACTTTGAGGGGCTGTGGTAAAAAGTGGAGGCCATGGAGAAGAGTGCAAGAGGTCAAAGTACTTGTTTTGGTAAAGTGGCAGAAGGTGTTTGTTGATGGTTTCGACAGGTAAATGAATTCCATTTGGAATGAGACTCCACAGGGTGAAATTGCACATATAATTAGGGCCTTACACCCATTTTGAGATTATTTGGGCAAAGTTCACAATGTAACTTTTGTAAACCCTAGAAATTAGCAGAAATGGACTTGTGTAGATCTAGTTGAGCAAATCACTTCTCCTTGATTCACCACTTGGTGTAGTGGCCTCATTTGGTCATGTGAACATGCTCACAAAAGTTGGGGTCAAGGAGAGAAAGTTGGTAGTACAAAGTTGTTCAAATTTGAAAAAGGTCAGAAGTGGTTTTGAGAGGGTTTCATGGGGTTATGCTGTTCTCCATGACATGAGACTTGGCAAGATCATCAAACATGTCATATGTGACACGCTAGAATTTTCTTGGAATTTTTGGGGAATATTTCCTTTGTAAATATTTCAAAAGCTTGAAATATCCAGAAAGGGTTTTTGAGGGATTTGACCAATGCTTTGAACATGACCATGTGTTGAAACTCTTATATATGGGAAATATATGCCCACTGAGTTTCCTTGATTTTTGCCAAATATTTGTAGAACAATAAAATAATTTTTCCCTATTAAAGACCATTTCTGTCCTTAAGAAAATGCTTTTAAATAAAATAGGAAAATAACTTTTAAAATTATATTTTTGTGGTTTATGGGAGTCCTATATCTAATAGGTTTCAAATATACTCTTTGAAATATTTTTCATACCCCAAATCAAGTACTTGCACTGCAAACCTCAATTCAGGGGGGTTTTGGAAAACTAATTTTTGAAAATACTATTTGGCCAAATTATTTTTGTAAGAAATTATTTTTTATGTCCTATACACATGGAATGATCATTGGGAAAGGTTTTTGGATCAAGGAGAAGGAGTATAAGAGTTGGAGGATTTATTTGCTTTTTAGAGCACTTTCAAACAGCAGTCAAACATTCAATCAAAGCAAAGACAAAAACACTCAAAAGTTTTTGTCAATCCACATTTTAGCATGATTTAATGACTTTAAGTGTTGTGCCATGAAAATCAGGGTGTGACATGAAGATGGGCCGTATAGGGCTGCTGGTGGAGCCACGCCGTGGGCCGCAGGCAGGCAAGTCTGGGGACCCCCGTTCGCAGGATGCCGATAGTAGCCCCTGGGCCCAAGGCGCCCTCGAACTTGGCTTCGAGGCAAAGCCAAAGGGCAAGTGCGGAGCGCCGCGGGCCCCAACAGCCTGTGGCCCCGCTCGACGCATGGCGATTGATTGGACGTGGGTGTCTCCGCTTCCCCAGGCTGCCTCGGCAACTGCCCATCTGACAAAAGGCTGGTGCGAGCAACACTTTCCCTCATTGCTTTCCTTCGTCTTGCTCCAGATCCCCGTTCTCGCTCCTTGCTTCCAAAATCTCCTAGATCTACTTCGATCCCCTCCGAGCTTTCGGCCAGTGGTGCCCCAGAAGGTCAAGGCTTCTTCATCGCCCGCCTGGTACGAGCCGGCTCTGGACGCGCCCAACGTCTTGGAGAAGAACTTCACCGCCAGGCGCCTGCTGACGGAGGGGGAGAGCAACGAGAAGGGGTAGACCGAGATCTGGGCTGGCTTCGCCGAGCCGGAGGCTTCGAATAGCACCTTCTACCCCTTCACAGTACATAAAAAGACTCATCCGTGACTTTTGGGCCGAACGAAATTTTTTCTGTCATACTTATGACACTTCTATGACGATAATTGTGACAAAACCCGGTATTATCATAGATGTTGTGGGGTCCTACTTCTATGACAAAAAATCATGACAGGAAATGGGATTTTCATCCTGGGCAGGCCGGAGACGCAGCTGCATGACATTCTTTGGGCCGTCCATGACGGAAAAAACCGTGGTAGAAGCGAGGGCGAGGAAAATATCGGGGTGTTCCAGGTTACGGTGGGTGGTCGGGGCCGAGCGATGCGCGTTTCTCTCGTACACGCACGCGCGTGGGTGCGAGGCGTTGGGCTCTAACTGAACCCGAGCGAGGCGTTGGGCTCTAACTGAACCCGAGCGAGGCGTTGGGCTCTAACTGAACCCGAGCGATCGATCGATGGCTGTTAACTGAACCCGATCGAGGAATTCCTTCGCTACTGCTGCTAACTGAAGCCGATCGATGCTCCCTCTGGATGAACAGTGAGCATTGCTGGGGGGGGGGGGGGGTTGGATGAACAATTCCTGGTGGGGGTGGATGAACAGGATCCTGTAGTGTTGCCTCTGGACGAATAGGACCCCGGTCGATCGAGCCGGTTGGGGCTGGATGAACAGGATCCCGTGGAGGGATGGATGAACCGGACCACACCGTGGAGGGCTGGATGAACAGTAGACGGTGGAGGGCTGGATGAACACTAGCCCGTGGAGGGGTGGTTGAACAGGGCCTGTGGAGACGACTGGTTGAGCGATGGCGGTGGAGTGGCAGCGGTGGAGGCTGGATGAACAGGAGCCTGTGGATGAACAGTCGCAGGTAGAGGCTGGAGGAGGTCGACGGTGGATGAACAATAGCCCGTGGAGGCTGGAGGGGGTCGACGGTGGAGATGAACAATATCCCGTGGAGTCCCGTTTTGCGGTACGCCACACCCCTCCCGATGAACAGGACCCCCGTTTCGACCATAGCGCTCCAACACAAGTCCGTTTCCTCCGTTTTGCGGTACGCCACACCCCTCCCGATCAACAGGACCCCCGTTCCGACTGCAGGAGGTCCGTTACATCCGTTTTGCGGTACGCCAGACCCCTCCCGATGAACAGGATCCCGTTTCGACCGTGGCCGGTCGAACACAAGGCCGTTTCCTCCATTCTGCGGTACGCTAGGCCTCGTTTCCATCGGCTGTTCCGTCCAAGCCCTCCCGATGAACACGACGACGCATTCCGTTCCGACCTAGCCGGTTGGCTCCCCATGAACACGACGACGACGCAGTTTCTCTATTCCGACCCAGCCATGTACACGAGCCCTGGCCGTACGTATGCGCGAGTAGGCGTTCGAGACCCTGCCCGTATGTACGTATGTGGACGTATTTTGTTTCTTGCACACTGGCCGTTGTACATACGTGTACATGCTACATGTGCGCCTCTACTATGACACGTTCGCGCCTCTACTATGACACGTTCGCCTCTACATCGACCAGTATGTACGTACACGTTCGCGACAAGAATGACAACGCTACGTACGCTTCGACCAGGTGGGTCCCGACTGTCAGGCACTTCATTGCCTGCAAAGATGTAGCTGGTGGGTCCCAGCAGTCAGGGGGGCGAATCATTTTTTTTGCCCGGACGCACTTCCTTGCGTGCGAAGATATAGCTGGTGGGTCCCAACAGTATGGGGGAAACGTTTTTTTTCACGAAATACGGTGGCCAGTCCGGTGGGTCCCCGCTGTCAGGTGGAGGAATAGTTATTTTGCGCGTAATAAGGAGGCACTTCCTTGCTGCGGCCGTGGACCCAGCTGTCAGCCTCTCCACGTACAGTCCACGTCCGATGGAAGCCTTTCCTTGACCATGTTGACCACGCCGCGCCGAGAGCACCAGGGCGGTGGACGACGGCGTGGCCTAAGATGGGGACGACGCGGAGCCGGGGAAGACGCGGCAGTGGATGCCCACGCGTAGAGGAGTATGAGGGTTCACTGGTTCGCTGCGGTGTGAGGCTACCGTTGCCACAGAATAACAGGGGGTGTGGGTGAGTAGAGGGATGGACTAGCCAGCGGTGGGAGTAGTAGGGGGCGGTGAGGCCTCCGCCGCATCGCAGCCGGCCACGAGAGGCAGGAGCACGAGGCACGACCGGCGCTAGTTTGGGTGGCTAGAGCAAGAAGACCAGAGGTTGAAGATGCTCTACGGCCGTTGGATGGACATCATACGGTCACTGGAGCTAGAATCGTTCATATTGACTAAGTTGACAAAGCACTCCGTCCCCGTCAACTTAGTAGGCCCACAAGTCAGCCACCCACCAAGGTGGGTCCCAAATAGCAGGGGGAGTATTCATTTTTTTGTGCGTAATAAGGAGGCACTTCCGATGGGTCCGAGCTGACAGTGGGGGAATGTTTTTTTCGCGAAATATGGTGGTCCATCCGTGGGTCCCAGCAGACAGGGGGAAACGTTTTTTCGCCAAATACGGTGGCCCGTCCGGTGGGTCCCTGCTGTCAGGTGGAGGAATAATTATTTTCCGCGTAATAAGGAGGCACTTCCTTGCGGCTGTCGTGGAACCAGCTGTCAGCCTCTCCACGTACAGTACTCTTCCAATGGAAGTCGTTCATTGACCACGTTGACCACGCCGCGCCGAGAGCACCAGGGCGGTGGACGATGGCGAGGCCTAGGAAGGGGACGACGCGGAGCCGGGGAAGACGCAACAGTGGATGCCCACGCGTAGAGGAGTATGAGGGTTCACTGGTTCGCTGCGGTGTGAGGTTGCCGTCGCTGCAGAATAACAGGGGGTGTGGGTGAGTAGAGGGATGGCCTGGCCAGCGGTGGGAGTAGTAGGGGGCGGTGAGGCCTCCGCCGCATCGCAGCCGGCCACGGGAGGCAGGAGTACGAGGCACGACCGGCGCTGGTTTGAGTAGCTGGAGCAAGAAGACCAGAGGTTGAAGAAGCACTACGGCCGTTGGATGGACATCGTACGGTCACTGGAGCTAGAATCGTGCATATGGGCTAAGTTGACAAAGCCCTCCGAACCGTCAACTTAGTAGGTCCACAAGTCAGCCGGCCACTATACTGGGTCCCAGCTAGCAGGGGGAGTATTCATTTTTTTGTGCGGAATAAGGAGGCACTTCCTTGCGTGCGAAGATATAGTTGGTTGGTCCGACCTGTCAGCGGAGGGAACGTTTTTTTCGCGAAATACAGAGGCCCTTCCAGCAGGTCCCAGATGTCAGGTGGAGGAATCATTATTTTGCGCGTAATAAGGAGGCATTTCCTTGTGTGCGGCCGTGGACCCGGTATCGACCTCTGCACGTCTGATCCACTTCAGATGCATGTCAGTCATTGACCACGTTGACCAGGCCACGCCGAGAGCACTAGGGCGGTGGACGAAGGTGAGGCCTAGGAAGGGAACGACATGGAGGCAGGGAAGACTCGGCAGTTGTTTCCCACGCAGAGGGGAGTACGACTATACGAGGGTTTACTGGTTCGTCAGCCGTCGCCCGAGAATAACAGCAGGTGTGGATGAGTAGAGGGATGGCTAGGCCAGCGATGGGAGTACTGTGGGGCGGTGAGGCCTGCACGGCAGCACAGCCGGCCACCAGGAGGAGAGAGCAGGCAGTCCCGCCGGCGCTTGTTTGAGCGGCTGGAGCAGAGAGCAGAGGTTGAAGAAGCACGACGGCCGTTGGATGGACATCCAACGGTCACTACTTTTGCGTCAACCTTTTTTTAGGAAAGCCTCAAATCTGGAAAACATCATACAACCCATCTGCCATTATTTCTAATAATTTACACCCCATTGGCTAATTCTTAAGGTTTTTTTGGAGCCCATATTCTTTTTGTTAGCATTACAGCCCATATTGTGGCCACGGTTAAAAAATTATACGAAATTTTGCATATTTCGGTGCGGTCCGAACTGTTTTTAATCCCGAAATTTCGAGTCACATTCAAATTGATTTTAAGAATAAATGTATATCGATATAAAATCCAACAAATTGTCCACGCATAAAAATCAATGCAATTTAAAATCTCGAAATGAAAAAAAATAAATTTGAAACTAATTGCCGGTTTGATGTGTTTTAAAAATGTACAACCCATTTCTCATTACTGATAGACCATTTTCTCGGCCAGCCGAATGAAGCTCTCCTCGTCTTCAAAGATTTGCAGCCCAATAGGCCTAACAAAGCGACTTACTTGGCAAATCACAAAAAAACTGGGTTGTGGCCGTGGACCCTGCTTTCAGCCTCTCCACGTACAGTACTCTTCCGATGGAATTCGGTCATTGACCACATTGACCACGCCGCGCCGAGAGCACCAAGGCGGTGGACAGCGGCGAGACCTAGGAAGGGGATGACGCGGAGCCGGGGAAGACGCGGCAGTGGATGCCCACGCAGAGAGGAGTACGAGGGTTCACTGGTTCGGCTGTGGTGTGAGGCTGCCATCGCCACAGAATAACAGGGGGTGTCGGTGAGTGGAGGGATGGCCTGGCCAGCGGTGGGAGTAGTATGGGGGCGGTGAGGCCTCCAGCAAAGACCTTGCCACCACGGGAGGCAGGAGGCGGTGACACGACCGGGCGCTGCTTTGGTAATTGGAGCAAGAAGGCCAAAGGTTGAAGAAGCACTAAGGCCATTGGATGGACATCGTACGGTCACTGGAGCTAGAATCGTTCATATTGACTAAGTTGACAAAGCCCTTTGTCCCCGTCAACTTATTAGGCCCGCAAGTCAGCCTCCCACTCTGGTGGGTCCCAGCTGGCAGGGGGTATTCATTTTTTGTGCGCAATAAGGAGGCGCTTCCTTGCGTGAG
Source organism: Aegilops bicornis (assembly GCA_021605145.1). NCBI lineage: Eukaryota > Viridiplantae > Streptophyta > Magnoliopsida > Poales > Poaceae > Aegilops > Aegilops bicornis. The sequence continues at coordinate 316,950,912 of CM038674.1, read as the reverse complement.
AAGATATAGTTGGTGGGTCCGACCTGTCAGCGAAGGGAATGTTTTTTTTTTGCAAAATACAGAGGCCCTTCCAGCGGGTCCCAGATGTTAGGTGGAGGAATCATTATTTTGCACGTAATAAGCAGGCATTTTCTTGTGTGCGGCCATGGACCCAGCTGTGAGCCTCTTCACGTAAAGTCCACTTCCAATGGATGTCGTTCGTTGACCATGTTAACCACGCCGTGAAGAGAGCACCAGGGCGGTGGACGACGGCGAGGCCTACAAAGGGAACGACACGGATCCGGGGAAGACACGGCAGTGGCTGCCCATGCGGTGGAGAAATCTGAGGTTGTTGGTTCATTTTGCCGTCGCCGGAAAATAACAGGAGGTGTGGGTGAGTAGAGGGATAGACAGGCCAGGGATGCGAGTATATGATGGGGCCGTGAGGCCTGTCCTGCAGCACAGCCAGCCACGGGAGGCGGGAGCAGGCAGTTCCGATGGCGCTGGTTTGGGCGGCTGAGGCAGGAAGATCAAAGACTGAAGAAGCACGATTGCCGTTAGATTGACATCTAACGGTCTGACGCAGGTAGAGTCGATTGTTGACTAAGTTTCTTTTTTGATAAACCTTGTGTACGCATGAACTTATTAGGCCCACAAGTCAGCCTCCAAATATGTGCCAGACAACATAGAGCCCATTTGCTATTTTTTAATAATTAGCAGCCCATTTGCTAATTCTTAAGTAATTTATTACAGCCCATTTTCTGCCCAGGACCACAGTCAAAAAGTTCAACCTTATTTTGCATATTTCGGTGGATTCCGAACTTTTGTAATCCCGAAATGATAAACATTTTTTTAAGAACTTATTGATTTGCCAAAAAAATCGTTTTGTTTTTGTAAGACAATAAGACGTGGGACAATTGAGTTGGTTTAAGGGAAAACCAGTGGTAAAAAATCAATATTTGGGAGGAAAACAACAACAAAAATAAGGATGTAAATATGAAAAGGGAATTTTATGTATTTTCAATATAATGATACGTGTATATGAACTAGTAGAACTATAGGTAGAGATTAGAAAACGGATGTAGGACATGCGTTTCAAGAGGAAAATAGAACTGGGCTGTGTGTTTGATTCAGTAAAAAAAACTGCCTGCGGATGTTGTAAGACAAAATATAACTAAAGCTTGCGGGCAAGAGGCCAGTAGATACATGCTGGATCTTTGTGCCCCGTTGTCATCATGGGCTGGGCCTGTTAAAAACAAAACCAAGCCTGGGCAGTCTACAGCCCAGTTGAAACTTGCTCGACCTGAAAGAACAATATACATGCTCAATAAACGAGAGAATTCTACAAGTACTGCATCGATAACTGGGATGCAACAGGGATATTGTTTTTTCATCGTGATAATAAGAGCATGCACTTGTTTCGAAAAATTTGGAGAACTGGGAATTCGAACGGCAGGTGCTTATGCTACCCATCAAATAAAAATCAGGTGCCTGAAAATTCGTTTCGAAATAATTGATTCAGCTTTATATCCACGTTGACCCTCGGCATGATGGTTGGAAGCAAATGCTAAGTTCATACCAAAAGATCGTTAACAACAATACCAACTTGCGGATGACAAGGTAGTACAAGTACCATTACAAAACTAACTTATAATCTTTTTACTCCTAGCCTAGTGTTCGTCTGGTACAAAATCTTGCAGAGGACTAGCTCCCGCTCCTTCTCTTGCTCCAGGTCCCTGAGGTGGTACTGATGAATCACCCGGTTGGTCCTCTGCTGGTCGAAGTTCTTGTTGATGTGCAACACCAGAACCTTTTTGCTGCCCGTCTGTCGGCCGTTGACCATCACCGGCAAGGTATTGCCGGTGTTGTGACACATCGCATGCATGCCGCACTCTGACTGTATCTTGCGACGCGTCCACATGCCCCTTTTGAACGCCCTGGAATTGCGCTGGAAGAAATGCTTGCTTAGGCCACTCAGTGGGATACCTGCAGTATTGTCGAATACAGGTTTTAGTGTACATAGTTGGCGTTTTCATAACATCTTTGGAATGTTGCAGTCACTTGTTTCACTTTTTATTAACTATTAAATTGTAATTTCTTCACCAGGTCTGCGTCTAAAAAGAAAAATAGAGCTATAAAGAAAGGAATATGTTTGTGCAAGTAGACGGCTGATCGGTGTCTTACCTAGAAGTTTCTCAGGATGGGTGTAGCATATGCCGTGCTCGCTGTCGATGGTTGGTATGAACAAATCGATGAGAGGGTGAGATCTCATGTCGGCACTCACTTTGGCCTCAAGGTGCTCGATCGGCTCCTGATCCGTGGGGTCGAACTTGATGCCAGCCGGCAGCACCGGCCAATCCTTCTTCGACTTGCATGGGTTAATTCCAGTTATATGGTACTCAATGTATGATCATTTGACTATTTTAAGTGAATGATGAAAGATTTCGGCAGATAAGTGTTACTCCAAATCTGATGTCCAGAATACCCGAACATGCCGCCAGGATTCTTATGTCACCTCACGTGCGGCGTGTTGTCATGTCAATTAAATGTGTGGACATGTTGAATAATTTGACCGACGTATACTAGTACCGCTACTGTACGACTAGTACCGCTACTAGTCGTATTTAGTGTCACATTTTAACCATAGGTTTAACTAACAAGTACGCACTTGAAGCCTAACTGATATATATATATATATATATATATATATATATATATATATATATATGTATACTGCACATCATCTCCATCATCATTATTAGTACATCCTGCGGAGGTGAGTTAGGATGCACTTGATCCCAGAAAGGTATCTATCCTTCAAACCAGAGGAGTGCTTCAAACTAACAACAGTACATAATATCCAACAAAAGAGGGTCGTGCTACAACAGCAGAATACATAGCAAAGTCTACATATCTGTACGAATCAAGTTGTGCATATTTGCTATTCGCATGAACCACATCGTCGCATGTCGGGTTTGCAAAAGCCATCCATCGCATGGAAGCTTGATGCCTTTCACACACTGAAGATTATCTGGCAACAAGCTGTGTCGACGAATCTCTGGATATGGTGATTCATGAAACCCATAGTATGATATGTAAACACAGTCCCCTCTGGCGAATGGAAGTTGCATAGCACGCTAATCATCGCTGGTGATATGATCGATGATTGGTTGGATGATCGGATAATTGAGCCCGAGGAACATGGAGTGGTTGCCGAGGCTGTAAATCCGCCTCCAGTTGAATATGCCTGGCCCAACGGAGCGGGCATCTTTCTCGAACACGAAGCAGCCATCGCCATCAATGTCACGAACACCCCAGGCATTGTACTGCATGTGGTTTGATGAAATGGTTTGGTCAATTTGGTACGTGCAAATGAGATCAAATGACCACCATTAGCTGAACGAGCGATAAACCACCACCCATCGCTGGTATGATTCCAGGTCCTGGAATCAAGAAGGCCAGTGCCTTTGCATCTGCTGCAAAGATTCAAATTGGAGACCAAAAGGACAAAAATAAAAAATCATGTTCAGAGTATGTGTGGAATTAAGATTATTATAACAGTGACACATATCATAGACAGAGAATTGCAATGCTGTGGTCATAATCATACCCCAAGTTATAAAAATAAGCCAATGGCTTTCATATTCTAGCAATATATCATGGTTCAAACATCATGTAACCATGAGAGGAAAACATATATGATAGCGCCTAATCATATTCTACCATATCACTTACTACAGTTATCATATCAACTATAAGCAATAACATGCGTTGTTATAAAAATCCTGGAAATGAGAGTAACATATAGCAATCATGAGGTTATACTCATAATATCTATTCTAACAATCATTAGATACCAATTGTTCTCATATCAACTCTAACAATAACATGTGTGGTCATAAAATTCTAGGAAATGAGAGCAACATATAGCAATGATGTGGTTATAGACATACTATATATTCTAAATTTGTAACAATGAATGTGCACTTTCGTATTCTTAAGGTAAAGATGAGATGAGATAGAACAATTACACAATGATAGATTCCACCAGTATAGGCAGCCAATCTGTGCGTCGACTGCATAAACGATGCCATCATGCACTATAGCATCAGACGGAAGTGTTGGGTAAAGAGGATCGACGATGAGCCATAACCATGTATGGCGACCGGATTCCAGATAGACTAATCCCATGTTGAACACGGCAATGAGCTTGTAATCCATGTAGTCTTTTGATGGTGTGGGGACTTTGCAGATTACAACCTTTAGCAAACAGAGGTCGAGCCAAAAGCTCGACGCATCTCGTGCATAGTAGGCAAGAGTGTCCAGCGGGCCGCAAGGCTCGATGGTGGCGGTATCCAAAGATGGAAGGGTGATCTCTCGCTGGGTGTAGATATCCAAGAGGCGCCACGGACTACCGGATTGGTGGATGAGGATGATCCAGTTGGCCTTCATGCCCGCCCAGTAGTGGCCGCGCATGAAGGACAGGTGGACGGGTAGTGGTAGCATGTCGAGGGGCACCACGGAAACCTCCGTAGGATCATCAAGTCGGTGTCCGCCACTGCGAGGATCAGGAATCAGCAAGGTGGTGTCTTGAAAAGAGCCGGTCGGTTGCTGAGCAGTAGACGGTACAAAGACACCGAGCATGCGGCCAGACGGACGGTGCTGAGTAGGTCCATACGATTACAGATCTGCTCCAAGAGAACATCGGGGAGGGAATTCCAATCACGGCTCTGCATGTCAGTCGGTTCTGCCATTGGGGTTTTCGGTGCCTGCGAGCCAGCGGGGAAGTGGATTCGGGCGGGCCAGCGAAGAAGCTTCTCCTCGGTGGCCGAGCAGTGAGGGCGGGGATATGGTACGCGTTAGCTACCAAGGAAGATAGCGCAGGCGGGCGAGCAGTGAGCGGTGGGAAATGGTGTGCGGCCGACGATGGGGAAGAGAGGAGGAAGAAGAAGAGAGGAGGAAGAAAAGTGGAAGACGGGGAAGAAAGTGCATTAAATCTCAATTCTAGTACTACTACCAGGATATACCGTCCTTCAGAGTGTAAATAGTTACACCGATGACATGTGGGTCTACCACAAGAGGGCCCATATGTCAGTTAATGGACGACAGAAGCGTGCTCTACTGGCAAACATGATGGCAGTACTGGGTAAGGAATGATTTAGTAACACCAACACGCTGGTTCAGCTTATTAATTAAGTGTCCCATCTGCTGCAGCGTGTATTGTCACTTCACTGCAAAGACTAGTTGAATCGTTCTCTCTGACCGAGATGGGGAATAATGGATCATGAAGACTTCCTTTCTACATTATCCCTATGCCTCTACGCTCACTTCACTCATTTTGCTCCGTACGTAGTCACTTGTTGAAATCTCTAGAAAGACAAATACTCCATATTTGGGAACAGAGGGAGGATTTTACTCCGTATTTGGGAACAAAGGGAGGATTTTACTCCGTATTTGGGAACAAAGGGAGTATCACCATATGGAGGGAATAGAGGAAGCTTGAAATATGAACATCTCAATGGGAGGGAGTAAGCCCCATGCATGCATGCAACATGCAACACTCACACGTACACATGGACGCACGCAACACTCAGGCACCCATGCGGCACACAGCACATGACGCAACACACACACTCACGCTCAAGTGCTCAACCTACTCCCTACGTCCGTGAAAGACTGTACATTTAGAGATTTACACATTGACCAGGGCATAATTAATGCCCAAAAGTAGCAGACTTATGTGTGCATGCAACCATTGAGAGAAGAAGATTAAATGAAGGTCGTTGCATGCTGTAATTAAGGATAGACATGTAGCCTATACCTAGAGCACAAGTTGGTGCATTAGTCAATCAATATCGATTTAGATTAAAGGCTAAATGCATTGGAAGTGTAGATGTACTACACTCTTTGTTTTTTAGCTGATTTCTTTGCTCTGCCAACTGATAGGTGGGAACCAGAAACCAGGTGCAATTAACCAGTCAACAAAGTGCCACGTTGACTATGTGGCCGGTCAGTAGGGTGCAACACGGTGCTCTACGATGAGCTAGTGATCATATAATCACCACAAAACTATATATAGTGACCATAAAGAGCGTATTGTTACATACGTTGACCGCCAGTGTATTTTTCTCATTTCAAATTAAGCCATATTAACCGGAAAGGACGTAGTATGGAGTAGTACTAGTACTGCTTTGATGTGTCCCGTCAACTCGCCGAACGAGGAGAAGCTTGCTTACTATGCCTCTCCCTCGCCCACGCGCACGGTGGTTCGCAGGACGAGGAGAGGGTTTTGATTACAGCGCCCTCTCCCTCTCCCTCGCCCTCGCCCTCGCGGTGGACGTGCAGCAGTTCAATCGGTGTGAGATTGCCAGAAACATAATGTGTACTGTAGTATCATCATTGTTGGACCTTCCCGAAGAGGCGAAGAGCCAAGTGCAAGGTTCACACGAGTACGAACTGTTGAACCTCCCGAAGAGGCAAAGAGCCAAGCGCAAGGTTTTATAGGAGTTGTCATCCTAGTAGGAGCGTGCTACAACTATGGCAAACGATGCTACTGTATGATGCCGCCACGTACGTATATCCAAAGATGTGCCACCTTTTTTTTATCAAAGAGCATGTTGGAGACCGTGCAACAACCACACAAGTTGCACATACACATAACTTTTTTACTAGTAATAAATTCTAAAGGACAAATGCCAGTATGACACACAAGTTCATCTCCAATTAATGTGATAAATTTGTGCACGACTAGTCTACATATATTCACAGCGCTACCGTTCACAATTTACCGTATTCCACTTACACGTTATAGATGGGCTACATGTCCTCCTCCAGGTTCTAGTCCCAGGTGTTCTTCATGGATGGCATGATCCATAGCGGTGGGCAACAGGAATCATTGTCGCAGCTTTCTAGTCCGGTTCCACACGATGGAGACTCATCCAAGCTGAAGCGGCATAAATCAGGGATAGCGTGTCCCAACATGTCGTTCATCCGGCGGTGCGCACTTAAGACACAATCATGCTTCATGAATGGCAGGCCTTCCGTGTCGTGCACGGAATGTGGCATCCGCTTCACAATGGGGTAGCTTTCCCCAATGAAAAGCGAGTACTCTCCAAGAGTGTTCCTCGGCACCCACGTAGCATCACGGGGGTCGAACTCGGCGCCGTTCAGCTGGTACACGCGGCATCTCAGATCTGGACACATAGCGACGTACATAGTCAAGGTCCATGCATAATAATGTTGTGCTCAAATATGGCGGTCAGTAATACTGTGCAGCAAATAGTACTACTTCGGTATAGAGGAAGTAAAATAACCGGCTTATTATATATAGCCACTCTTGGCTACATGGATGAGATAGTAAGACATGGAAAAACAAAAATGGTGGCAGCTAGTGGGTTCAAGTCTTCAAGGGCCTAGCTAGCTATCTGGCGTCCTCCAAGGTAAAAAGTACTCCTACTAGTACGTAAGTAGAGTACTAGTACAACAATGAAAGAGAAGGCGAGAGGGTTAAGAAATGGAATACCTGGGTAGATGGTGACGGTCCGATCATGGTAGATTGTGTGACCATGTTGCACATTAGTGGTACCATGGGTAACGACTGCTAAGATAGTTGATCCCAATATGCTAAACTCAGCTACAAGGTTCCAGGTTAGACCGAATCGCGGATGCAAATGCACATCCAGGATCGGCGATCTTATTATAATCGCGGGATGACTGGTCCCTGCAAAATAATGGAGTACCGTTAGGGACGCAAATGATGGTTTGTGCATTCCGTTTGTAATCTCCCGTACCGTAGGATGGCAACCAGATGAAACAAGTCCCCTGGCTTGTCACCGTGAAGATGCGGCCTAGATGGCGCACGGCGTCTTCGAAAGTGTACGAGTACAAATCTATCACCGCCAACATGCGCCAGCCTCTGTCGTTACTGCCTCTTGCATTGATGGCAATCCTTATGTCGAACACCGCGATGAGATAGTAATCGTCGTTGCCCCGTCGCTTTGTCGGCGGGTCCACAATTGCTATCTTCTTCAATCTCATGTAGGCATCATCATACGTACTCAAGCCCAGCCAGTCCGGAAGGCCGATCCCAATGGTGGAGAAGGGGTCTATCAGAACGGCCGCACTGCTGTGGATGTTGTGAAAAATGATGGTGGTATCCGGCCGGAGGTATGCAAGCCAATCTTCGTTGGCACCGACCCAGACCAATATATAAGATGGTGGGCAGCGGAGAAATTACGGGATGGAAATGGAATAACTAAGTACTACATGATCAAACACCATTACTGACATGCTCATCGGACAAAATCCGACTACCTCTCAACGTCGGCAACTCTAGCGGAGTCAACGTGCAACCATGGCCAGGGAGCGGTGGACTGTTCGAAGGATTGTCCCATAGAAGAACCTTCTCCTCGAGGACGCATGGAAGACCAACAAGCATGGCCTTTTCCCAAGCCATTTTAAGCACCGTCTTGAAAAAGTTGGTGCAGGAAGCATCGAGTCTTGCGGCGGTGAGGATGTCGGAGTGGCGTGCGATTTCTCCCAGAGGATCGTCGTCCAAGGTCTCCCAGCCCCGACGAGGAGGAGAACCGCCTAGCAAATCCATGGGAGCAGCGATGAACTGCCTTCTCTTCGGGTGGAGGGGAACTGGCGAGGAGGAGATAAGAGCGTAATAACTGCAGGGCCTCGTCCCTTCCAACTGTAGATCGTTCCTTAGCGAAGGGTTGAGGCTATTATTTACTACTAGTACTAGCATTATCGGACGTTATGGGATTGCATTATACTGTAATAATAGCACTAGTAAGAAATTTTTGGCACTAACTAGTAGTTTTTGGCGTGGATTAAGAAATTTTGGGTATGTTTTTGCTATTTTTTGTACACGCCAACTAGTGTCAAAAAACGTCTTACATTATGTGACAGAGGAATGCGATTACATCGAATGGCGATCTTGGTACTACTTTCTCAACTAGTAGTGCGATGTCTTTGTACTTCTAGTATAGTGCACGATTTTGAACTCTTGAATCTCAGGGCCAAGGAGCTACAGTTGGAAGTGGAGGGTACTACTGTTCTCTAGAACCATAACTGTACTATCAATGCAGGGAAAGTACACCTACATAGTGGCCTAGTGGGTACTCTTGGTGCTCTATTCAGCCGCTCCTCTCACGTAGCTGGCCTACTCAGCCGCTCCTCTCACGCACACACTAGCAGCCTGTTTATCAGCGACGGTTACTGCGGGGGCAGAACATTTGAGTTATTTGATACAGCGAGACTAGGCTTTTCGCTTCCATTTGTGGAGGTGTAATGGATCTCGTCGAACTTCGTTAGTAGTTCCTTCTTTATTAATGAGATGAAGCAAAGCTTTTGCCTCCGTTTAAAAAAACACGTCAAGAGGAATTTCTTTTATAGTAGAGCCGATAATGGAGTGAAGTCCATGCGTGCAATGCCACAAGTTACAGAGTAGTAGTAGAGCACTTTACGTACAGAGCCATATTGCATAGTTCCCAATGCCATGCCAGGCTTTTCCGGCTCCTCAGGGTTAATAGGGAGGCGCTAGTTTAAATATGCTACTAGCTGATGAGGAAGCTGCAAGCTAGGTGCGGCTAGGGCGAGCACGCGAGCCACGAGATGCTGGGAAGGAAAACCCGTTCACGTGGCTAGGCTATCCAGTGCACCTAGATTGTGGTGCCGCACGTCCGTTTGACTTCAAAACTCAAACTACCCGTGTAAAATATGGGCTCGCAGTGAAGTTACAATTTAAAAAAAGGCCGTCGTGCATTCAGCCGGGATCGAACCCACAAAACGAGGTATACACTCCCGCGACCACTAGGAGTACTCGTTGGAGTACAATGCAACCTAGAATCACCTTTTGTCGCAAGTAGTACATTGTTCCTTACAAGAAACCCCTCATAATGCAAGAAACCACTAATAATGTCAAGAAACTACTACCACTTGCATACCTGGCAGACTTAAGATAAGACTACATTATCAACCATTGTACATGCTCTTACCAACCAGCCCTACCAAGAAACGACTACTCTACAAAGTGCCGTTATAGGCACGTTTCAACCCATGGCCCTGTTTGGATACATTTGTTGTCAATCTAACCCTGCCATCCAAACACCACTTTGGTTAGAGTTAGTTCAGGGTTAGAATCTAACCTCTGACTTAGAGTATCCAAATAGGGCCCATGTCGCCCATTAAGTCAACGCCTTCTATTCGACCGGGCGTTATGACTTGTGGGACCTACATGTCAGTCTACACAAAAATCCCCGAGTGACCTCCTACCTCCGGCCCGTCCACCTAGTCATCCTCGGCCATGAGACGCAGCTACCGTCGCCGGCAGAAGGCGAGGTCAAAACCGCCGGCGGTGCGGAGCCCATCTTGCGGCAACCCGGATGTCAGCTCCGCCCTGCGCTCGCGGCCACTAGCTAGCCGAGATAGCTCTGTCCAGCTGCTTGTCTGCCAGGTTTGCTAGCTAGATTGGCACGGCGGCGCGGCGGCTTGCTCGCGTGCGCTGCGCTAAGGCCAGCGCGGCGGCTTGCTCGCTCATGAGTCACGCTCGGGCCAGCCTGCCAACCCGTGCGGAGGCCAGCGCGGCGTCCGGCCCGTCCGGCGGAGGCGGCCAGCTTCGCTCATCACCGGCACCATCGGCGAACACGCATCAGAAGTGTTTGAAGTAATGTTCAGGAAAAATAATGATTTGAGGAGGAATAATAGGATAGAAGGTCAGATGTGGGTCCCTCGTGTCAACGGTCAAACAAAATGTGTTGGTTTAAGCTGCCTCATCAGCACGGACGTGTGGGCCAGCCCTGTCATAAATGGGTTTAAACTAACCTAATCGGTAGGTAGTAGTTTTTGGCGTGGATTATGAAATTTTGGGTATGTGTTTGCTATATTTTCTACAATAGATTCTTCCTAGGGCTGGTTGAAAGTGGTAGTTTTTTGCTAAATACTCTACATATTGTAAGTAGGAGTGAAAGTTAAGCTTTGGAACCCAATAAGCAAGGCTAGTTACATAGTGCATATGTGTACATGATTGAAAGTAAATATCAATCATGAGTGACTAATATCTTGATGGAAACTATGGAATACTAGGGAAAAAATTGCATGGTTGGAAATACTGGCAATGTTCATGTGCGTTGCAATGAATCATAATTAGAATAATACTTATTCACAAACTTGATACAAAACACTCTAATTTTGATATACATATATCACTAGATATATATTATGTTTCAATTAGAATATATTCCTTGTGTTGTTTTGGTGAGGTCAGGGAGGGATGTGGTTGGTTTTAAGATACTAATTATGGGATTTTTTGTAAATTGGTAGACAAGTGGGATGTTTGTGAGAAAAGGCAACAACTTACCTCACAGTCATTAGATGTAGATCTAATGGTCACAAACGACGGATGGTACACACACCATCATCACCAACTTAGTCTTCTGTAGGAGTACTAGCAAGATCCGTGCATTGCACAAAACATCAAGATGCATTTTTTTTATAAAAACACTCATTGTGATTGACCCATGCGGGAGTAATCTCATGTGTAAAAACTAATGATATCTCGAGAAATAGGAGATAAGGTGAAGAGGAGTGGGGCGTGGTGGTGATTGGTGGTCGGACTGAGCGGAGGCATGGGGATTGACGACGTCGGCAGCGGCCACCAGGCCAGTTTGTTCCAGAGGCTTCCTTTCTTAATTGCTCAACAATGAGGTTGTTGGAGATAAGGATGAACGAGGGAAGGCGTTGTCTGCAAATGTGGAGAGGGGTGCGGGTATCTTTTAGTTTAATTTCCATCAGTCAGATATAGATCGGACGGTCTATATTGCAAGATGGCACGCGTACCACCATCACCAACTCGGTTTTTTATAAGAGAAGAAATATAAGTATGGAGATACAAACGTATTATCGATACTTGTTTCCATAAACTAGCATCTACATTCTATTCAACGTCTCAGCATGTGAGGCCTTAGCACAATGACTTCTCGACTGTGTAAAACAAAGGTTTTCCCGTCGCCGATAAGGAGGGGGTGACAGCGACGCACTTTTTGGCTTGCTCTAGTCCTAGTAGTCATACTAGGTGGTCTAAGCACGTGTAGATTTATTCTTTTTCACGTCTCGTGTTCGCCGTACTGCCACGACTATTGATGAATAGACGGTAAGTTATTCACGGGGAAACCCTTGTTGAGCGTGTTTGCGAGAGAGAGAGAGAGACAGTGTGCGTGTGTGATATGTCTAGAGACTGAGGCAATGATAACAGATTCTTTGTGTCTATGTTTGTGGAGGATAGAGACATGTACATGGGGCTTTGCGTTGTGTAACGTGGAGACACATATACATAATTAGAGAGTGAGTGTGCGAGATACACATGCAGACATGGGGAGAGATGAGGATCCAGATTAATGGGTGTTTGTGCGTGTTTGTGTGAGTTTGTGCGCGCGTTTTTGTGTGAGAGGGAGTGTGTGTATGTGGAGTAGAGAGACCACTAATGATGTAAACATAGTATAAGGGAAGGGGGAATGGTGTGACATGTGTAGTAGCGGGATAGCATGGGTGCGGGCGGGGGGAGCAGATTATTTGGAAGAGACATCGAGTGTGTGAGGGAGAGGGGTGTGTGAGAGAGAGAGAGAGAGCTAGCGAGGGAGAGAGAGAGAGAGAGGAAGAGAGGGGGCGAGAGAGGGGGCGTTTGTGTCCATAAATGGCGTATAGATAGGGAGACAATGTTGATGTTGTTTGAAATTGGCCTATGTACGGAGACGAAAGGGAAGCGAGTCATCATGCGTGTGATAGGGACTTCATGAGAGATCTAGAATAGATGGTGTAGAGAACAATGTGCGAGATCAAGAACGATGATACATTAGGGAGCTATGGAAAGAGTCACGACATATATATATATATATATATATATATATATATATATATATATATATATATATATATATATACAAGGAGGAGCTGGGGCGGGTCCGCATGTGGGAGAGGTAGAAAGAGGAGAGTGGTGCACAAGGGAGACAAAGTGTGCTTGTTTTGAAGTGGGTGTGGTGTGTGAGGTGAGTGTGCAAGAACCACATAACTAGAGAGATAGACGTTTGGGGCGATGTTTTGTGTTTATGGGAAAGATACACTCTACATAGTGCGTGTGTTTGGGAAAGAGAGATGCCGGGAGACCTAGCTAGAGAGTGGGGGAAGAGATGTGTGCATGCCCAAGAGACAATGTGATAGAGACCTATATTGGGGTCCGGACTTTAGAAGAGAGAGGGGTGTTAATGTGCTCATGTGTTGGTGTTTGGGGGAGAGAACGACTTCTGTTTGTGTGTGTGTGTGGGGGGGGGCGACGAGGGTGGGGGTGGGCGACGAGGGGGGGGGGGCGGTTGGCTTTAGATAAAGAGTGAGGTGTCTATATTTGAGGGACTTTAGCGTAATTGAGATATACATGGTCAGTGTGTGCACTCAAGGTTGATCAATTTGTTTCATAGTTTGGACTATGAGATAACGATACTATTGAACATCCGTGATATACTTTGATGTACCAGAATTACAAACCTAAGATTGGAATTTTGGAATTCGATTCCATCATTAGCTTTTGTAATTCATTTAAACGGAGGTACATTTTTTAAGCCGGGATTTCGTGATTTCAAATTCATATATCAAACCTAGAGATATACACATACGGGCATGTTCAAACTTTATAATCATCCACTTTATTCATACACATACACATTTTGCCTTTTGTCATTATAGTTAGGATACACACATTTGGAATTTCATTTGAATTGGACCGTATGATGGTATTTTCTTGTAGTAGCTCAATGATCCATATTTGAATTGAATGGACAATCTAAGTTTCGAGTTGGAGACATTGATTTTCAAAACTTGCACTTTTTTTTGCGTGCAAAACAAACAAATTCTAGGCCATGATATCATAGTCGGCCGTACAAGAGTAGAATATAATTTCAGGCGCCAAAAGCTTTCAAACTTCCCGCTCACATCAAAATATCTCGCGCCCGAAAGTTTAGCCCTGCGATATTCCTGTTTTACCCCTACCACATGAACGGAAAAGGGCTACTTTGGTAACTCCATTGTTTTCCCCTCTTTGCCCCCAACATTCTTCCCCAGAGCCCCTTCCCTTCCCCTACCCGACCCCCCAACCACGGCAAGCCGCTGAATCTAGTCCTCCGCTGCAGTGGTGGACCTCACACCCCGACGGATCTACCTTCCGCACCTTGGAACCCCCAACTGCCAACTCACCACTTCACCAGAGCTGCTTCAGCGAATGGCTTGTACACCGCTCCAGATCTCCTTGACCGCCATCATGGTCCACCGCACCGGGTCTGCTTAACCGGCGCCCTCGTCCACCACAGTGTAGGACCTTCACTGACTCCCTCGTCCGTCCCTTCGCTGGCCCTTCATACAAGCCCTTGTCCGCCGCAATAGATCTGCCTCACCGAAAGCACTGTACAACACGCCCACCGAAGCCTTCGTCCACTGCACCGTACCCGCTCCACGGATGCCATATTCAACTCCACCGACCCTGCTTTACCGATGCCGCAGCCTCATCTGTTTATTTCGATGTGTACTCCTTCAGTTTTTCTCTTTATCGTGCAACTATTCACTTACCACAGATGAGCTTTCTTGTATGTCGATAGGCGCCAGAATCAGTAGCACCGCAGCCGACAATGACGGCATGACCGCCCAAACTCAACCACAACACGAGCACCATCGACGATCCTTAGCTATCAAGTATGCCAACGATACGCATACGCCGCCGAGAATCAGGTACTATTATCCAACGGCCAGCGCCTACGTTCACTTTCTTAGCATAAGCACCACACCTTTGAATTTTTGAGGGCATCATTCAGTTTTTCATGAGACGCGTTATTACGCTTGCACTGTAGGGCCATACTTACAGCGGTGAACATGTTACATGTGCTAAATTACATACCAATGCACATATAATTAATATGCTTTAGTTTTGTCCTAAGTATTACTGTACTTCCTAGATATCACTGCCTACTATTTTACTTGTTGCATGCTATATTTATGATAATGGTGTTGTTCTGATGCCACCTACATTTTCTAATGCTAGCTATTACATCACGGCTATGAGCCTCTATTCATTACTTTTTTGTGTGTTCTTGATCTTCCCAAGTTGCATGACTAATTTGATGCTTCTATTAATTATGGAGCTGCCAACCCCATCAAGCAAAATATTTGTTCTTATGGGGCTGGCACCTTGAACAAGCATAAAAATAGAGGGAAGCAGATATATTGCCGTGTATGCACACACCCTTCTTTCATTAGTTTAGATGAACCATTGATGATCAATTCGGACCAGTGCATGCGATTAAAATTAATTTTACCTAAATAGAGGGTGCAGAGTAAACTACAACAAGTATATTTGCAACCACGGGTTGCTGATGATATCTTCAAAGAACATTGCAACAGCAGTGAGACTTCACAGCAAGATATGGTAAGCCGGTGTGTTTTAGTACATGTGAAATGTAATGTGTGTGGGATGCTTTCTTGGCTTGTGCCCTCAACCTGTAATCCTACAGAATAACAAATAGTTCGGTTATGCGCTTTCTTTGTATTGCTTGATTCGAATGCTTGTTTGTTACTTGTTACACTATACCCGAGTTGGACAATATGTCAGCAGTGCCTGCTGTACTATCGTAAAGAAATGCATGCCTAGTTCATTTGAGTCCTTAACTTCTCCTATGAACTTCATCACAAGACTGCCTTCGTAGTTTATATGAGGCCACACTGTTAAGTGCTTTCTCAGATTATTTCAACTACTTAGATGCCTTGGCAACTAAAATATAGCGGTGGTACACTCCCTTTCAACTAGGGATGTCAACTGGGTCCCATTTAATCCCGATTAAAGTCCACTAGTCGTATGATAGTTCAAAAGAGTTTTTGTTTTTTGAGGAAAATGAACCAGGGAGCTAGCAAAAACTAACTAGATGGGACTGGCAGATGTCATTTATTTGCCACTTACATCCCTAGTTTCATCTTACCATTTTAATTTCTTTTACCGATGCTTTGCTTCAAACCATTTAAATATAGCTTGCCATGCTCGGCAATAATTCCTATGTCGTTTACCATGTAAGCTTACTGCCTGGATCCTGTGATAACTATCTCTTACTTATGTCTAGCGGAAACCTTTCAGGATGCCGTTCACACTAGGACACAATGTACAACCCCAGAATCCATGTTACCAGATGGTAGCAGTTCAGAGGCAACACCGTCGGAGAGCAGTCTGAGCACAGATATTATAGTTCTTGAGGCTCTACTAGAGGCAGAAAGAGATGGTGTGGCTGCCATGAATTAGGTAATCTCGATCTTGAAGCTGGAAATTGTGCAATTAGCTGCACGCATTATGCAAGCAACCCAAGAATTGGAGGAAGTAAGAATGTTGCATTTGAAGACGGAGGAGGTCCTGCTGCTTCTACTATCTGAAGCCAGTGGTAATCCAGTTCTTCTTTAGATAGCAGTTGAAATTGTCATTAGATTATTGTACTTGCATGTTGTGTCATGTCTCGAATGGATTATGTTGTAAGACCCCCTATGTTGTCCATGTGTTGTAATGATCCATATTTTTTAGGCGAGGTAATCCTCAGTACTTGTATGATTGACATAAGGTGAACTGTTTTTCGTGTGAGCATATTGTATTGGATGAAATAAATGTTTGATTCAAAGTGTATCCAACCTACTGAATTCGAAGATCACATCATTTCTAAATCATAATCATATATAAAGGTGTAATAAATCTTTGTTGTGGTTTTGAAGAAATAAATAACAAAACGTAGAATTATCTGTGGATATTCGTAATTGAATAAAAATTGGATTTGGATTTAGTTGCCAGGGCCCAGGGCAAACGTGAATGCTAATTCTCCCAAGTTTTGAACGAAGCGGTAAACACCCACTATCATTTGTGGGCTGCCCGAAGCAAGTGTTTGCGAGATGGAAATTACTGTCTACCCCTGACACTTGACATCCTTATCGACCGAATTTACACTGCTGTCGATAGGGGTAGACTAGTAACTTCAATCAGACGTGACACGACGGCCTCTGAGCCCATTCAGACACGGTGGGCGCCAAACATGGGTGGCAAAACACATTTGATTCAAGCTCGTCCGAAAGACATGTGTCTCTCCCTCCATTTCCCCATTCATCCATGGTGGCCGGCAAAACAAACTTTCCTCGTCCGAAATCGATGTAGGCTAATATTTTAAATAGGGGCAGATGTGTAACTTCTCTCAGACGTGACACAACCGCCCTACCTGTCAGCCCCGTTCATACACCATGGGCGCCAACCGTGGGGGGCAAAGCACCCTCTCCTCGCCCGAAATCGTTACCGGCAAATATTTGGGAGATGCGAGATTACCGTCCTATCCCCAACCTACGTGATGTCCAAAATTTTAAATGGGGGATACGTTCGTAACTTTCCCACATTTCAGACAAGCGCGTCCCAAAGTTTGAGATCCCCCCTCCCCCTCCATTTCCCCATTCATACACCATCGGCGCCACGACAACCTCCCCACTGCGGCCAGCCTTCTCTGTCCGACACGTCATCCTCCACCTTGCTGGAGCCGCTACCCCTACCCCGTCGTCCACTTCAAGAGATGGACGTCTCTCATCCACAGCGCAGGACATGGTCCAGGATCCTTTCATCACGTCGTCTCGCTTCATTAGCGCCGTCATCCACTTTTCCGTTACCGCTCCTACGACCGCCTCGTCCACGGCAATAGGATTTATCCCCTGACCCGACCGTCTGCCATCTAAAATCTTCTTCCCCGCTGCCGACAACCATCGCACCCGCAGCACCCTCAACGTATCAACAGAGGCCTACACAGCGTCGCAAGAGAGGTGGTACTCTTCCATATGTGCTTAAGTTATTGATCTCACCCGGAAAATATATCTTAATTTTTTTACTGTACTTTTCTTGTTCGTACCAAATCGTAGTGGCTAGTTGAATGCAAACATTGGTTGCGAAGTAGCTTTCTCCGATTTGCACCTTCAGATCCGCCATGTCATGGTCACTATACTCGTAAAGCTTATGGTTTCCCCCCTTTATATTCACTACCATCATCTTAGGTGCTTCACTGCTTCATGTCGTGCTAGCAATGCTCCTCAAGACGTCAAGCCATCAAGCGAAACAACATGCCACTCAGAATTCCGAAGCTTACATGTTGAAATAGGAATCTGATATGATGCTCATATTACTAAAACAGAGAACGTTTAATTTGTCACCTAATGTTCCTACATTCGTTTCGAAAAGCATGAGCGACACCCACTGGTCCAGCTAGTTCCACTTTCCTGATTTTACTCTTGGTGCTTAGGGTTTTCCCCTTTTATCTACTCTACTATGATCTGTGTAGGTGCTTTCTGCCATACTAGCATTACTCCACCCTTCAAGCTAAACAACACAACACTCAAAATTCCAAAGCTTAGTTGTTCAAATATGAGTGTGATATGATACTGATATTAGTTAACAGACACATTTAATTGGTTAGCTAAAGGTCCCACTTCAGTTTCCAAATGCATGTCGCGACATATAGAGAGACAAAGATAATTGCATTTCTTTGTCACTTGTTGACTGTACTTTCTTGTCCATACCAAATCTTAGTTGTTATTTCAAAGCAAATATCGGTTGCTAACTACCCTTTGCAAGGTTTGCAGCTTCAGATCTGCCATCCCACTGCCACGGTCAACACTATACTCATCATGCTTACGGTTTCGCCATTTTATGATGACCACGATCAGCCTACGTGGTTTGTGTCGTAATAGCACTGCTCCACCCATCAAGCTAAACAAGCTTAGTTGTACAAATTCAAATCTGATATTATGCTGATATTAGTAAAACTGAGAGATGTTTAATTGGTTAGCTAAATGTTCCTACTTTAGTTTCTAAATGCATGTGACCCACATATGAAGAGACCGAAAGGAATAGTATTTCTCTGTGCGCTCTGGTTCATCATGGGTGGCCAACCGACATTGCATATAAAGACTTGTAATATCTTCAATCTGCTTGCTCTTCTGCTCTTCTTTAAGATGATCCTCTTCTCTTGCGGTCGACGGGTCAGGTTGAGTTATTCTCCCTTAGTATATTTTGAATCTGTTAGGTCAGGTCGACTTGTTCTTCTTTACTATATGTTGAAGCTGTCATCTGCGAAGTATCATCACTTCTGGAACTCTCATATTTTGAGTAGTAGGCCACATTATATTAATGCACACACCAAATTACAGCATGCATGGCACCTCTTAGAAGAATTGCAGAGATAACACAAAGGGGTTTACAGGGAGGAAGTATTGGATTAGAATCACTTCTGCATTACAAAGATAATCTCACTTGTTTTTATGTTTTCATGCATGTCAGGTATTGAACATTATCAAAATGAATATGAGAATGGGCGCACGAGAGGAATATTGCGGAACAATCCACTGGATAACAAACTTGGCATGGTGGAGGATGGCCTATCTTATTCACCCATCAAGGTGCATGCTCTAACTTGGCAAGGTTGTATTGGTTGCACATATTTTGCATCTGACCTCTTGCATTACTTCTACTTTGTTACACCATCTGCTTAGTTTAAGCATAATATATGAGTATATGCCATACCTATCCATTTTCTATACCTATTCCATGTGTCTTCATACCATGTTTTTCCAGTCAAATGTTGTTCTTTCGTAATAGATGTCCAAAAGGAAGAGGGTGAGTGCGGATCCTCAAGGAGTACAAACTAGGTATTTGGAAAAAGGTAGTGATACCTATTAAATCAGATAGATTAACAGCCACAGAAAACACTGGCCCAACTGTAACAGACTTTACCCCCACTCAAGTGGCCAAACCCCTATTAGAATTGCTGACAGCCCAGCGTCCAGTACTGTCTATGATATCAATTCAAAATTTGAACTCCTAAATTTCTGCATGTGCCTTACCTTCTCTCTTGTATGAAAACTAAATTCATATGGATCTCCTTGCTCAAAGGATCATAGGATCTCACGATAATGCTGGGCTCTGCATTGCTCTTGTCAGTACCTCTTGCCCTTTGTCAGCATACTTACACTCATTGCTATTTGATTATGTAGCATCACTGTAAATGTTCACTTCTTTACCCTCCCTTTGCTTGAAATTATAAGATCTATATTTACTCAGATAAATGTAGAATTAACACAATGGTTATGAAGTTTTGGATTGCTCATGTAAGTACCTGTTGTCATGTACTCCCTCTGTATCGAATTATTTGTTGATCAATTGGATGTATTTAGAACTTAATAGTGCTAGATACATCCATTTGAGCGACAACTAATAATGGATGGTGGTGGTATTACTGTACATGCATCATAAGATAGTTGATTGTCTAGCATTACTCGCATCTTATCCGCCTGCCCTCCACTTTCTCCAAATTATCATATCTACCTTTACTCTTACCAAAATGTTGAATAAAGCCAATGCCACTGCACACGTTGATGTCCGCATTCCTCTTGTCAGTACCTTTTGCCTTGTAGCGCTGTAATTAATTAATTTCTATTTGATTATGTATCATCAGTCTGCACCTGAGCTTCCTTATCCTCTATGTATTCCAATATTATTTGACCTATATTTACTCTTTGCAAAATGTAGAATAATGGCAATGCTTATAAAGAATTTTCTTTGGGGAATTTATTGAATTATCTTTCCATCAACATGGAGAAGGGCTTTGTCCAGCCCGTGTTATCATTTAATGTAAGTTCATCCTTCTCAAGCCTTCAAACTTTGTTCTAGTATAGATTTGGATAGGCATCATTTCTTCCACTGCTGTTTACATCTGATTCGATGTTTCCAACAACTACCAGTTTTAAACTGTAGTTGTAAAAACATGTTCCTTATGCAGAACAGATCCATTTATTTGCTTATATAATTGTGAAACCTGTTACGTGTCTCCTTGTTTCTCTTTGAGTCGTTATCTCTTATGCCGTGCAGAACTTTAGGAAAGATAGTGAGCCAAACCATCTTGAGGACAGCGAGATGACCCCAAGGTCCTGTCTTGATGAAGACAATGAGTTGAAGCTACTCACGGTAGGTGTGAGACAACCTCTATCACGATCATTTGCCTCAATCAGTTCGACTTCTTCAGTCTCAACTTAAAGCAGAAAGGCTTGCTTCAGCTTAGCTCCGACTTGAAGTCAAAGATGTAATGAAGATGTGAGGGGACTACCTTGCGCACTATGGTGCCATACAACTAGGGATGAAGCATCTATCGGTGACACAAGTGAGTACTCATTAGCTTATTTGGCTGCTTGCGGGGCCTGAACTTGCCAGGTCTAGTGCCTTCTGAAGTGCTCTCAATTTTGTATATTCTTTTGTCGGCGCGTTTATATGCACTGGTGGCGACCTTCGATGCCCAGTGTATGTAATCTGTGGTCATGTTGCGCTTTATTATCACCGGTAGCGAACTTTAACTCCCAGTTGATGTAATATGCCGTAATTTCTTTATTGTATAGTCTAGGTTTATTCTTTGGTCGGTATGCTGTAATTTAGGCCGGGAGGTTCAGTGGATCTCAGTGTTGTCGGTCTTCAGGCCGGCTCGTTACTCATATGGGCCAAAATGTGGGCCTATAATCATCTTGGGCCATTAGCAGGTCTAAACCTATAGTATTTCCCCGCCTTTAATATGCCATGGGCTACTTACTGTAGTGACACTAGGCTTCCTACGGGCGTAGAAACAATGGGCCTTCTACGGTCCATAGAAACAATGGGCCTTCTATGGGCCGTAGAAACAATGGGCCTTCTACAGGTCGTATCATCAATGGGCCTTAGACGGGCCGTATGATCAATTGGCCAAACATGGGCCAAAAACAGACCGCATTATGGCCGTAAACGGGTTAGAGTTGGAGTCGTCCGTTCATAGGCCGACCATAACGGGCCATCGTTAATAGGCCATATTTGATGACGCTATGAAAACGGCCCAACGTATTAACGGGCCACAAACGGGCCGACTGTAACCACGGGCTGAATTTGGCCCACAAGCAGAAAATGGCAGTAACGGGCCGTAAGTAACCGAATGCTGGAAATGAGCCCAAGAATAAATGGGCCCTGAGAAGGCCGAAAGATAACAAGGGCTGCAAACGACCCAATGGATTAATGGGCCGTTAAGGGGTATAAAGTGATACACTGTTCATTACGGGCCAGTTTCACCATGGGCCGTTAATGGGCCAAGAGTTACAAAGGGCCTCATATGGGCTGAAAGATGTCATGGGCCAGAACTTAAAATGGGCTGGAATCATATTGCACGGCCCAGATAATGCTACTGGGCCTGATTCGGATAGCTCGTAACGGCCCCTGGGTTAGCAGGTTGTAAATGGGCTATATGCGAACAGGCCGTTAACATGCTTTTCGTGGGCCGGCCCGCCACCTTTTGACCAAGTCAAACAGGTCGGCCTTTTCATAGGAATGGGCCTCTGTTCTGCCGTGCCATGTGTCGATGTATCATAGGCGCCTTCGCTCCAATGAGTGGATGACATCTGTCCCAACGGTCAGCCAACACGTGTTTCCTCCAGCCAATGATGATTTTACACGTGGAAAATCCCCATTTGGTCGGGGCAGTTAGCGGGTTATCGGATCCAAAACCGGACCCGATAGCTTAAGGACGTTCCGTTACGGTGGATGCCACATGTCGGTCACCCTTAACAAAAGCACTTCTGTGACGCGCGATTTATCGTCATGGAAGTGGACACTTCCATGATGATAATTTTGGTAATGTCATGGAACACTTCTACGACAACACATGTATGACTATCTTGATACTGTCGTAAAATTGTCATGGATGTACATGCATGACAAAAAATGCGACCTACTGTGACAAACACGTATCATCACAGAAGTGTATTTTTTTGTAGTGTCATGGATAGCGTCGTCGGGCCTGGTTCCCCCCTTCTCTGACTTCTTCTATGTCATCCTCCGTCACTACATGTTGCAAGCTCTCCATCTCCATCCCAACTCCGTTCTTCTCTTGTCGATCTTCGCCTTCTACTGTGAGGCGTATGTCGTGGTGATCTTTATGCGTAGCCTTTGCGCCACTTCTTCTTCCTCCGAATCAACGATGGCCACACCTCAGGGTGCGCCAACTTCGTCACGGCTGGCAAGGCCAATGCAATCTCGAAGGCCGGGAAGAAGGCCGATGGCTTCAGGAGCAAGTGGGTCATGATGGATGCCAAGTGTGTCCACCCACGGTTGAGGTTGCCGATGAAGATGCCCCAGTCTGACGACGGGTGGTCCCGCGCAAAGCTCACTGACGACCGGGCAACGTCGGTGCTAGAGAAGATGACCGCCGACCTGAGGCTGGGCAACGCGAAGGCGGCGAAGCTGACGGGGGCCATGCTCCTGAAAGAATTCCTGATGCTGCGTGTGGCTCCGCTCCAAGCGTGCTTGCGCCCCTTGTGGACGCTTGGGGGCGAAGAAGAGCTGGCTATGGCTCTCCGCCTCATGGTCGGGGACGACCAAGAGTATTCATCGAGTGATATCATTCCCCTGTTCCTCCGCAAGGACAGGGCGCAGCTTTTGGCCGCCATGCCCACCGTTGACGAGCGCGGCCTGGTGCCGCCGACGCCCCTTGTGGTCCCGGAGGCGACGTCGCCGGTGGACGTGTCTTCTGGCAACTCCCGCAAGGAGGAGGAAGAGGAGGAGGAAGAGGAGGAGGGCGCGGAGCGTGACTTAGAGGCAAACCCTCAGAGGATGGGGGAGAGCTCCCCCTTGCGCAAGGCCGACATCCTCCGAACCTTGCGTGATGATGACGACGAGGCCGATGTCCTCCCGGAGAGGAAGGAGCCGTCCTTGGTTCCAACGAGGGGCAGGTCGGTGTTGATCTCTTGAGATGGCGCTCCTGCTCTGATTCCGCCTGGAGCCACTTTTGGTCCATCCGCTGCCCCTTCTTCCGCTCTTGGAGCCCGCGCGCCCACGCCTTAGGCTGCGAGGCTCTCCGGCTTCAAGCTTACGAAGCGGAGGGACTACGCCGCGGTAGATGGGTAAGTGTTCTTGTACTATTTTGTTATTGCTTCTGCTGCTTGTCCTTGACGCTTCTCTGTTGTGCAATTAGGCCGACACCTGCGGCGAAGAGGAGGAAGGAGGACGAGGCGACGCTGCTCGGGGCCGGATCTCCTACGATGGCCGCTCTCCTCTGCACGGACAAGGGCAATGATGGCGCTCGCGCTTCTCCAGCCCGATCATCCTCGCGAGGCCTGGGGGAGCATCCTCGGGAGGAGTCAGCCCCCGTGGGCCCGCTGGCTTCGGATGTGCCAATGCTTGGCTCGGTCGCTGAGATCGCAAAAGCTCAGGAGCCTTCGTCCTCCTAGGCCATGGTGACGATGTTGCCTCCTCCCGCTTCTGCCGCACTGCTTCCACCGGGTCCTTCGGCCTCCCCTAATGTTCTGGATCGCGCTCTTTCTGCAATGACCCTGCTGTAGAAGATCTTCAAGGCGCCGACCGCTGCTTGGTGGCCGGGCGCCTAGAGCTCGTTTCTCGCTGGCTTCATTCCGATGTGTCCGTTCGGGTGATGCTGAGCCAGGCTGCTGCAGACTCCGAGAAGGATAGGGAGGCCGTCGCCCAGGCTGCGGCCACCCGCGAGGTGGCGCTGAAGGATGCCGAGGCCCCCAAGGACCGCCACCGGTTGCTAGAGGCCGAGCTGGAGACCGCGCGGAGGGAGCGCGCGAAAGAAGCCCGAGGCTGCAAGGCGGAGGAGGAGAAGATGAAGGCCCGAGAGGACGCCGTTAGGGATCATGACGCCGAGCTGGAGCAGTTGGCGAAGGCGCAGGCCATGGAGCACGACCAGTTAGAGGAGCTCGAGCAGAAGCTGACGGCAGAGAAGGCCGAGCTTGAAGGCAAGGCGCTGGTCCTGGCTGAGGACCGTGAGGCCTTCAAGCTCCTCGAGGTGAGGTCTCGGACGGCGCTGCGGTCACTCTACGAGAAGGGCTTGGAGGAGCCGTTGGCCGCTAGCAACGAGGGCCCCGCCCAGCTGCTCCCTTTTCTTGTTGATACGCTTGAGGACGTCGTGAGTGGTATTGGCCCCCTGGAAGAGGAAGAAGCTCGCGTCCATTCCTCAGCCGCGCTGACACGCGTCTTCAGCCACCTCCATCTTCGTGACCCTGCCAGCCGCCTTGACGAGCAGCTGGAGCCTGTGGACGATGAGCATTGCATGGCCGCTGCCGCAGCCGTGAAGGGTCAGGTGGAGGCCCTGCTGAAGAAGTTCCGCGCCTTCGCTCCCGTGACCTCGACCAGCGGTGCTACTGATCCTGCAACTCCGGCTGGCGGTACAGGTGAAGGTGACGCCGTTGAAGAAGAAGCATCCCTCGCAGGCAACGGCGGCGATGTCTGGGGGTGACGAGATGGCTTGCTGGCGGCTCCTTTCCAACTTAACTCCTGCGACATGTACCGTGCCTCATGGAGGCGTTTAAACTTGCTTTTGGTATTGGAAGAACCATATGTCTTGTAACATTTGCTTGAGATTTTGCGATTTCCTTCCCATTTGCTTTACGTTCTACGTCGGCAGGGCCTGACCCCGCGCATACCTCAGCCGCCGTTGGGTCGTCCGGATCACCAGGACGAGACCAAGGAGTGAGGGGCTACGTGGCCAGATAGGCTCCTGAATCACGATGCTCAGGAGTCCCCCTTGACGCGCAAAGAGCTTATGTGAAGGAAATATGGGAATAGGTCTAGTGTTCTACGTCGGCAGCGCCCGGCCCCGCGCATAGCTCAACCGCCGTTGGGTCGTCCGGATCACCAGTACGAGACCAAGGAGTGAGGGGCTACGTGGCTAGGCTCCTGAGTCGCGATGCTCAGGAGTCCCCCTTGACGCTCAAACGACCTTCATACCTTTGCACTCCCCGAGGCTCGGCTCGGGAGGGGCGCGCGACGACCAGGTCCGAGGGACCTGGCAGGGCCGTGTGCGCTTGGGCGTGACCCGAGCGCAACTCCCGTGCCCAGCCCCCTCGCGCGACTCTCCTGAGGGGAGGTTGAGGGAGTCCTGGATTAGGGGGTCTCCGGACAGCCGGACTATATCCTTTGGCCGGATTGTTGGACTATGAAGATACAAGATTGAAGACTTCGTCCTGTGTCTAGATGGGACTCTCCTTGGCGTGGAAGGCAAGCTTGGCAATATGGATATGTAGATCTCCTTCCTTGTAACCGACTCTGTGTAACCCTATCCCCCTCCGGTGTCCATATAAACCGGAGGGTTTAATCCGTAGGACGACAACAATCATACCATAAGCTAGCTTCTAGGGTTTAGCCTCTACGATCTCGTGGTAGATCAACTCTTGTAATACTCATATCATCAAAGATCAATCAAGCAGGAAGTAGGGTATTACCTCCATCGAGAGGACCCGAACCTGGGTAAACATCGTGTCCCCCGCCTCATGTTACCATCTGCCTTAGACGCACAGTTCGGGACCCCCTAACCGAGATCCGCCGGTTTTGACACCGACATTAGTGCTTTCATTGAGAGTTCCACTATGCCGTCACCGTAAGGCTTGATGGCTCCTTTGACCATCGGTAACAATGCGGTCCAGGGTGAGGTTTTCCTCCCCAGACAGATCTTTGTATTCGGCGTCTTCGTACTGCGGGTCAACTCGCTTGGCCATTTGGAGCAGATCGAGAGCTACACCCCTGACCATCAGGTTAGGTTCGGAAACTTGAACTACACCGCTGACATCCGCGGAGACTTGATCTTCGATGGATTCGATCCCATGTCAGGTGCGCCGCACGATCACGACGAGCATGATTTAGCTCCGCCGTCGGACAGTGTTCAGGAGATCACACCTGCAACTGCTCCAGCCCTCAATCCGGAGCAAATTGCGCCATCCGAGGACATGGGGTAGACCCCGCCATGGAGGCCGCACTCTCAGTGGTGATAGAGCCGTATACTGACTTCACCCCTTACGAGAGCCGTGTTGCCGGACCACTGGATTCATCTCCGGCCACGGACCCCTAGCCGCATGCGTCTGTGCCTATCGAATTCGATTGGGCGCCGATCATGGAGTTTACCTCCACAGATATCTTTCAGCACTCGTCTTTCGGCGACGTGCTAAATTCATTAAGGTCTCTCTCCTTGTCAGGAGAACCTTGGCCGAACTATGTCGGCTAGAATGGGATGGGGACGACGAAGAAATCCGCTCCCCACCCACCACCCACTTAGTAGCCACTATCGACGATTTAACCGACATGCATAAATTCGACTCCGGAGACATCGACGGCATGGACGACGATGCAGGAGATGAACAGGAACCACCGCCCACAGGACTTAGAGCTTCAGCCTTGGCGTTTCGTGCGCTTTCAAGCGCCTTCGCAAGCTTGGATTCTCGCGTCTTAGAGTCAATCTCCAAGGACTTGTGTTTTTTGGCGAGAGCCTCGAGCTCCTCATGCACCTCGCCTACCAGGGCTTCTTGCTTTTCTCGCTCAGTGCGCTCCTTGGCCACTTTGTCTTCGGCCTCGGACAACGCCTTCTTCAGGGTCGCCACTTCGGTTGTGGCCCCTGGCAAATTCATGATGATCCTATTATTTTACAACCAAATTTATTTTTAATATATAGACAAGGTATTGCTTACCTTTGCTCTCCTCGAGCTGCCTTTTGGTAAGGCCGAGCTCTTCCTCGGACCGCTCAAGGTCCTGCTTGAGTGCAGCAACCTCCGCAGTACGTGCGGCAGCGGCCAGCAGTGAAGCCTGCATATGCACATAGACATATTCTGATTAGACTCCTGAGTCATTATTTGATCCTCTATTCGGCCTTTCTTCGTGAACGCCAAACAGAACATCAGGGGCTACTGTCTATGCGGTAATATTTTCCTATATTTTGATTACTTACCTGAAAGCCTGTTAGGAGGCTGGCAGAAGCTTCAGTTAGTCCATTTTTGGCGGATTAAACCTTCTCGGTCACCACACTCATGATAGTGTGGTGCTCTTCATCGATGGAGGCGCCGCGAAGCGCTGCCAGCAAGTTGTCCGGTGCCTCTGGATGGACAGAGGCCACTGGCACGGGCGGCTTGCCCCTTTTAACGGGGGGTCGCCTGTCGGAGTCCGGAACCACCGAAGGTTCCGGCGCAGTGTTCGGCTGGGGGCCGAACTTTGAGCCCATAGGAGTCTTGCTCCCTTTGCGCCCAGGGTCCGGAAGGTCGCCTCGAGGTGCCCCCAGGACTACCTCCCCTCGGCTCGATGCCTTTTGAGACAACACCTCGACATTGTCCGTAGGGCAAGGGGTGGAGGCGGTCAGAAGTGAATCACTATTCATACCCGACGAGTCCAAAGAACCGTCAGACAAAGATACGTCGATACAGGCTCGGGACGGACTGCATAATCATATTCGGCATAAGGAGAAGCAGTGCAATAGAAACATACCATGAATTACTATGGTATCCGGATACTTACGACTTCGCCAGGGGCTTGTCCCTAGGCAACCACTCGTCGTCGCTGTTGGGAGCGGTCGTGGAACAGTCCGGAAGGAGGGTCCTTCTCTTCTTGGACCCTTTGGCCTCCCCGGTTTGGGTGGCCTTCCTTTTCTTGTCTCCCCCGGCTGGGTGGGGGGGAGAACTTTTCTCCTCCTCTTCCTCGTGTTCATGGGAGGAGTGCGCCTCGGAGTTTTTGGACGATAAGACCGATATAACCTTGCGCCAGAGACCCTGTCGGGTCCCCGTGGCCTTCTTCTTGGCCTTCTTCACCGGCACCTCATAAGGCGCCGGGACCAGCATCTCTGTTAGGAGAGCATCTGCTAGATCCTCGGGCAGGGGGGCTGGGCAATCGATCTGCTCCGTCGTCTCTACCCAGTCCTGTTAATGGCACGGAGGCTTAGATCCTGCACATGATTAAACTGGGGAAAATAAACACCCTATGAGATATATAACACTTACCGTATTGGCGTGGCGCTTTGCACAGAGTCTGTGGTCCTCGGTAAGGGGAGGAGGTACCTCGGCACCCTTGAACAACACCTTCCAGACGTCCTTGTGCATCATGTCAAAGAGCTCGCGTAGCGTCTGGTGCTCAGCCGGGTCAAACTCCCACAAATTGAATGCCCGTCGTTGACACGGGAGGATCCGGTGGAAGAGCATGACATGGACCACGTTCCTGATGCATTTCTGGATCCCGGTCAGCTCCACCGATGAACCCCAGGACAGGCCCTTCTCTTTCCAGGAGGTGATCCGCATGGGGATTCCAGATCGGAATTCGGGGGCCGCCACCCAGTTGGTGTCGCGTGGCTCGGTGATGTAGAACCACCCCGATTGCCACCCCTTTATGGTCTCCACATAGGAGCCTTCGAGCAAGGTGACATTAGGCATTTTGCCCACTATGGAGCCTCCGCACTCCGCTTGTTGGCCGACCACCACCTTTGGCTTGACATTGAAGGTCTTCAGCCACATGCCGAAGTGGGGCCTGATGCGGAGGAAGGCCTCGCACACAATGATAAACGCCGAGATGTTGAGGATGAAGTTGGGTGCCAGATCGTGAAAATCTAGCCCGTAGTAGAACATGAGCCCGCGGACGATCGGGTGGAGGGGAAATCTCAGTCCGCGGACAAAGTGGGTAAGGAAAACCACCCTCTTGATTCATAGGATGAAGATGACTCAACCAGTCGAAGAAAGGGCAAGAAGCGCAACAAGAAGCCGAGAGATAAGACAGTGATGACTGTGGAAGGTTCTGGCACGCCTAGTACTGGCAAGAAGGCCAAGGCTGAGGCCGCCGGCAAGGAAGTTGCCGCGTGCTGCGCCTCTGGGGAAGCATTTACTTGTGAAAAAGCCGGGAAAGGTGATGGGCCACTGCAAGATTCACCGGACCAAGGGCCACGACCTCAATGAATGTTATCAAGTTGAGCAGCTTGTCAAGAGACAGAGAGCAGAGTACGATAAGCGTGATAAGGAGAAAGGTTAGAATGCTGCTGGCGGAAAGGGCCGAGGCGGTGAAGCAAATCGCCCCGGCAAACCCTTTCGGAACCAAGGAAACCCCGCCAGGGGCCCAGAGAAGGAAACCTGTGATGATTTGAGTGATGGAGGGAATGAAGAGGAAACCAGTGAACAGGAATTTAAGAGGGACACTGATGCCCTATGCATTGATGGGGGTGCGTCCTTGCACTCCTCCCATCACTAGCTCAAGCGATGGGCACGAGGAGGTCAATGCTGGAGCCAGCACCAGAGGGCCGGAAGCCGCTCAAATTGTGGTGCACGCCCATCATCTTTGATGAGGAGGACCACCCTTGCCACACCACCACAGTAGGTGTTTGTCGTTGTTGGTCTCCCCAACAATTCGCAACCTCAAGGTCACAAAGATGTTAGTGGATGGCGGGGCCGGGTTGAACCTGATTTCCCCAGCAGTTATTAGCAAGCTTTAGATACGAGAGGAGGAGCTGGAGGTTACCGGCACATTTAAAGGATTCAATCCCCGCAGGAGCCGTCCCAAGGGAAAGATTACGTTGCCGGTGACGTTTGGGGGAGAGCTGAACTATAGGACTGAGAAAATTGTGTTTGATATGGTTGAGCTCCCCCTGCCGTATAATGGGATTCTGGGACGACCAGCCTTGGCCAAGTTCATGGCAACATCCCACTATGCTTACAACACTTTGAAGATGCCTGGGCCGTTGGGAGTCATCACCATCCCCTCAGATGAGAAGGATGTGATTATCTGTGTGGACAGGATGTATCGGGATGCTGTCGCAGCAGAGGCTAAGGCAGCAACGGCCCCCGCGAAGGAAAGCAAAGGTAAGAAGAGGGATTGTAGGACCTCCGGCAAGGAGTCCGGGAAGCATGCCGAGGTTGACGATGTGCCGGATTGTTCCAACAGCAAGAGAACCAAGGTTGCGACACCCCAACTGAAGAAGGTCCCGACAGGGCTGGCTGGTGTTGATGGTACTTTCACCATCAGCGCCGCCCTTGACGACAAATAGAAAAGCGCGATCATTGCCTTCCTACGGGCGAATATCGATGTGTTTGACTGGCAACCATCTAATATGCCCGGTGTTCCCAAGGAGGTAATCGGGCACCACGTTGTCGTCTG
The DNA here is from genome assembly GCA_021605145.1 of Aegilops bicornis. Classification (NCBI taxonomy): domain Eukaryota; kingdom Viridiplantae; phylum Streptophyta; class Magnoliopsida; order Poales; family Poaceae; genus Aegilops; species Aegilops bicornis. The sequence goes on along the minus strand of CM038674.1, from coordinate 316,919,924 downwards.
CCCACATGCTCGACCCGTCAAGCAGAAAGTTAGGAGGCAAGCCTTGGAGCAGCAACAGTTCATTGCCGAGGAAATCAAGAAGTTAGAGGCAACTGGATTGTTCAAAGGAGTAATGCACCCTACATGGTTGGCTGTCGGCGTTCTGGGAACAGGGGTCCCCAGACTTGCCCGCCTGCGGCCCATGGCGTGGCTGAGCAGCGGGCCATACGGCCCATCTTCATCAACAAGGCATCCAAGACCTTCGCGAGGGTCCAAGCCTCGCGAGGTGGACGGCAGAAAACTTCCTCTGGAGTGGCCTAGCCAGGCCGGCTCACGAGGAGCGGAGATATCAAGGCGGGGCAAACCTCACGAGGCACTCGTGACGTGAGCCATGACGAACAGCGCCAGGCGGGTGCCAGGCAGGCGCCAGTGCGCGCAACGTCCCCATTTCCTCTTTGGTGCTAAGGAGGCGAGCGCAGACGAAGAGTATCGAGGCATCAGGTAATTGCCATATTGGTGCAACAAGACCAAGACCAGGAGGACGGCAAGGCGGAGGTCATCGTGGAGCCCAAGACGGCGTCATCCCAGGGCTTTTCGCAGGCGAAGACCGCTTTTGTCAGGATAGCTTGTACTAGCTGTCCCCCTTCAAATTTGCCCACCGTTGTTGGCTCCCTTCCCGCTAAACATTTGGAAAGAGGACCAGGGCCTCTATAAATAGGTCTAGCCACCACAGTAGTAAAAAACAATTGAGACAGATCGAGAAGCCAACACTCCCACAAGAACACCCCGACCTCAGGAGGCTGTTCTTCCCTTGTACTGTTGATCATCAGTCCCAGAGGCAATCCACCACCACCACACTGGAGTAGGGTATTACACCACAACGGTGGCCCGAACCAGTATAAACCCTGTCGGGGATATACCCCGCGGTGTAAACCGGCCAGAAGTTAACTTGGCCGGACTTGGCGGTTTATTTGAGGTCCTGCTCGCACTTGGCGATATTCATCTGGTGACCCGCCCAGACTTGGCAATTTACCAGCAACCCGCCAGGACGTTGTAACTCACTGGTGACCCGGCGGACGGGTCAGAGGAGAGACAAGACCCGGTGGCCCATCTGGCGGTTCATGAAGGCCGGTTCAAATATTGTGGGCCGGTTTAAGAGGAAAGGCACGAGGAATATTTACCTTACAAGGAGTTAAGACCAGGACTTGTATTCGGTTTGCATTAGAGATAGACTAGTCCTAATCCTAATAGGACTCCACATGTAACCCGCCCCTTCAACATATATAAGGAGGGGCAGGGCTCCCCAAAGAGAGAGGCTACAAGCAAGAAGAAACAATCTTAGGGCTAGACACAAAGAGGAGAGCCGATTCTGGCGACTCCCTCGTGATGATAATGAGACCTAGCCTCAAACAGCATGTAGGGTTTTTACCGGATGATGTTTCCCGGGGCCCGAAGCTGTCTAAATCCCTGTCTTGTGTTGCGCCTCTCGATTCCGCTCAACCCCTCTTAAGCTACCACATAGATGCGTTGGCCTCACGACTAAGTCCTCACCCTAGGACATCTGCCGTGACAATTCCACGACAAACCCCGTGTCTCTTTCTGTGTTGTGAGTTCATCGAGTTCGTCCGCAAGATCTTAGCGAGCTAGAGCGTAGATCGGTAGGAGAGAAAGACTTCGCGCGCACCCCAGTGTTCAAACCTTAAGGGTTTTGCCGGAACCCCACATCCAACATTTGGCGCTCCAAGTAGGGGTGCGCCGGAGCTCCTCTCCACCAACCTACGCCCTGTGCCGCCGCGCTTCGCTCCCATGGCAGGAGCGCCTCCATCCGCCTCTGCGACCGACACCGGCGGCCAGGGAGTGCAGGTACCGATCCTGGCCCCGCCTGCGGCGAGTGCAGTGGCCGACCAAGTTCAAGCCAGAGATGCCGCAGCGTTACTACGGCACGGCAGACCCGGCGCCATTCCTGCTGGCATACGAGGAGGTTGTCCTTGAAGACGGAGGCGACGACAAGCTCGTGGCCAACTGGTTCCCCATGGCCCTCGCCGGTGAGCCACGCGTCTGGCTGCTCAACCTCCCAGGATCCATGGTGGCGTCCTGGGAAGAACTCCGCAACCTCTTCGCAGCGCGCTACGCGGCGCCAGCGCACCACGCAGTCGCGGTGCTGCTGGGTGGCTCCCAAGCGCGGCCTTCATTCCGCCACGTCAAGCCTTTCCTCCGTCAAATTGGAGCAGTCTCCAAGCGCCCGGGGGCTCCACCGGGTTGGGCTTCGCCGGAGGCCGACCTCACCTTCGACTCGGAAGACCACCCTGGCTCCACCGCCGGCTCCGGCATACTCGCAATGCTCTATACACCTACCATATGCAACGTGGCCGTCGCCAAGACCCTCATCGATGGCGGTGCCGGCCTCAACTTGCTCTCCGTGGAAGCCTTCAGCCTCCTCCACGTGCCGCCCGAGAGGCTCAACTTCAGCATGCCTTTTTCGGGAGTAGGCGGCACAGCTGCCCACTCTCTGGGGCAGATCCGCCTCCCCGACACCTTCGGCACGCGCGACAACTACCGCACTGAGCTGGTGGACTTCGACATTGCCCGCATCTACCTCCCGTACAATGCCATACTCGGGTCCCTGGCTCTTGCTCAGTTCATGGCGGCGACTCACCCGGCCTACAACCTCATGAAGATGCCAGGGAGCAAGGGCGTCCTCACCATCAAGGGGGACACTAAGGAGGCAGTGACGGTGCTCAGGCTCACCTTCAAGGCCGCGGCAGCGGCGCAACCAGCCGGTGCCAGTACGCCCGAGGCCAAGGAGACCGCGCCCGCCAAGAAGAAGCATTTGTTCACCCTAGACAAGGCGGAAACCAAGCAGGTGCCGGTTGACGAGGACGGGTCTTCAGGAGCCACCTTTACCATACGAACCAGCCTTGACCCGGGACAAGAAGAAGCTTTGGTGAGGTTTTCTTGTATGAACAAGGAGATATTTGCATGGGAGCCCAATCAGCTGGTAGGGGTCCCGAGAGAGGTGATCCAGCATCATCTAAGGGTGTGCCCCAACATGCGCCCCGTGAAGCAGCGGGTGAGATGGCAGTCCGCCAAGAAGCAGGCCTTCATCGTACAAGAGACACGCAAGCTAGAGGCGGCTGGCACCATTCGAGAAGTTCGGTACCCTGATTGGCTGGCGAACCCCGTCGTGGTACCGAAGAAATGTGGGAAGGAACGGATGTGTGTCGACTTCACCAACCTCAACAAAGCCAGCCCCCAAGATCCGTTCCCCCTTCCGCGCATTGATGTGGGAAGGAACGGATGTGCGTCGATTTGTTATGTTTCCTGGACGCGTTTTTTGGATACCACCAGATCAAGATGGCGGTGGAGGATGTGGAGAAGACGGCCTTCTTGACACCGTGTGGGGTGTATTGCTACACCTGCATGCCTTTCGGCCTCTGCAACGCGGGCGCAACCTTTCAGCAGATGATACACATCGCCTTGGGGCGGCAGCTCGGGAGGAACACGGAGGCCTACGTTGATGACATAGTAGTCAAATCTCGCGAGGTGAGGACGTTGATTCAAGACTTGGAGGAGACCTTTGAAAGCTTGCGCCGAGTGAACCTGAGGCTTAACTCGGAGAAGTGCGTGTTCAGCGTCCCCTCCGGCAAGCTACTAGGGTTCCTCGTATCCCACAGAGGGATCGAGGCGAACCCGGAGAAGATTAAGGCCATCGAAGACATGAGCCCACCACAGACCCTCAAGGAGATGCAGAAGCTAGCAGGGCGGGTGACCGCGTTAGGGTGTTTCATCTCCAAGCTAGCCGAGCGCGCCTTACTCTTCTTTCAGCTCATGAAGAAGAAGGGCCCCTTCGAGTGGACCCTGAAGGCAGTCCGGGCCTTCCAAGAACTCAAGAAATACCTCACCAGCCCCCCGGTGATGGTGGCGCCACGGCCTCTCGAGCATTTGGTACTCTACCTCGCCGCCACCCCGTACTCCGCCAGCGCGGCACTGGTGGCGGTTCAGGAGGAGCGCCAAGACAAGGGAGTGCTGCGCCAAGCCCGAGCTGATGCGGCGCAGGGTCAGGAAGGCACGGCAGGGCCGTCAGTAGCGGAGCACCAAGCTCAGCAGGGCAACGCCACAGAAGCTCCCGAGGATAGTCAGATCTCAGGAAACCCCCCACCTCAGGATACGCCACAATCTCCGCAGGACCCGAACCTTAACAGTGCGCCAGCCCTCGTCGAACACCCGGTATACTTCGTCAGCACCGTACTGCAGGACGCGAGGGCACGCTACCCCATGCCGCAAAAGCTCCTGCTCGCACTCCTGGTGGCCTCGCGCAAGCTGTGACATGATTTCCAAGGGCACCCCATGAAGGTCGTCTCATCTTACCCGTTGGAGAGGGTACTCAGGAGCCCAAACTCGGCCGGAAGGGTCGCTGATTGGAACATTGAGCTGCAAGCGTTCCAGCTGGAGTTCAGCACCACCAGGGTCATCAAGGGAGCTGCACTCGCCGATTTTGTGGCAGAATGGGCAGATGCCCCGGCTCTTGAGGAAGGAGAAGACCGGTCCACCTCCCCAGGGAGTGAGGCACCAGACGGCTGGGTCATGCATTTCGATGGCGCCTTTGCACACCAGGGCGCGGGGGCTTGAGTAGTGCTCATCTCGCCCACTCAGGTCAAGCTCTACTACGCCGTGCAACTCTACTTCCAGCAAGGCGAGAAGGTCTCCAACAATATCACAGAATACGAAGGCCTCATAGCTGGCCTGAAGGCTGCAGAGGCTCTAGGAGTGAAGCGCCTCACTGTCAAGGGCGACTCGCTGCTCCTCGTCAACTTCTCCAACAAAGTTTATGAGCCGAAGGACGAGCACATGGAGGCCTACCTTGCAGAGGTGCGCAAGATGCAAAAGCAGTTCTCGACATAGAGCTGCAGCACGTGCCCCGGGGCACCAACAAGGAAGCCGACGACATCGCCAAGAGAGCATCCAAGCGGCAGCCGCAAGAGCCTGGCGTCTTCGACAATGGATCTTCAAGCCATCGGCTGCGCCACCTCTATCAAGCACGACTCAGCCTCGGGAGGATATCCCACAGCCCCCGGCCACGGGAGCCCCTGCTTGCGGCCGAACCACAGGAGCTCGGCTGCTTTTGGCGCTCGAGCCTCAGGAGGAGTGCTAGACCAAGTAATTCAAGGAGTATCTGATGCACGGGATGCTGCCGGAGAAGGAAGAAGACGCGGAGTGCGTGGCCGAACAATGTTACGCTACGTTGCATCTCCGACGATCAAGGAAAGGAGTTGCTGGCTAACATACATGGCGGTGACTGATGAAGTCATATACCTAGGGTAGGGTCATGGACCTGTCCAAGATACCCTCCCCAAGGTCATCCTTAGAGTAAACTGCCTACCAGTCGACCTGGTAGGTTTCCACTCGACAGATTCAAAGACACTCGACCATGAAGACCCACTCGACCACCAGGAGTCCAAGAGCCACTCGGTGTCCAAACAGTCTGTAGATTAAGTAGTCTTTATGGTCATGACACTTTATGTAAGGCGTTACCAGTAACGCCTAGTCTTAATGTACCTTAAACCCTCCGCTACGTGGGCTGGCTGGGGTCCTGGCGCACTCTATATAAGCCACCCCCTCCACAGGTAGAAGGGTTCGCACCCCTGTAATTTATACGCATATGATCCAGTCGACCGCCTCCGGGCTCCAAGACGTAGGGCTGTTACTTCCTCCGAGAAGGGCCTGAACTCGTAAACTCGTGCGTACCAACTACTCCATTGCTAGTACCTTGCCTCTCCATACCTACCCCCATTCTACTGTCAGACTTAGAACCACGACAGTTGGCGCCCACCTTGGGGCAGGTGTTCTAGCGATTTGTTCGAGAAGTTGGGATTCTTTCGATCTCCTACATCATGGTTTCAGGTGGAGTTTTGGTAGAGGGCCGCGAGATCCGTCTCGATGCGCTCACGTACATCGCCGACGACTCCGCTTGGCCTCAGGAGGCTCCTCTCGACGTCGACGCACTCCCGTCCGGGCAACGTAACGCACTTCAGCAAGGCGTCTGCGGCGTCCTCCTGCGGCAACCGTCGACCCAAGATGGGTCGGTTCTTGTGTCAAATCCTCACTCCCAGTCTCCCGCTGGCGCAAGCACTCCGGTCGGCCGAGGCTTTAGTGGTGGGTGAGACATGCAGTGGCTCGCCAGTCGGCCACTTCCCAAGCCGCGGCAATCGAGCCCGATGAATCTCTCTACGGCCTGTTCGATCTGTCGACTGGCTCCGCAGAGACTGCATCCGAGTGCGATAGCAGTGATCCGGCGGCAGAGGTTCTGATGGTCGACGGACCACGCAGTCCTCCTGGATACCCCCGCACCAATAGAGGCGACGGTGGAGGTGATCCTACGCAAGATCACGAAGATTACCAACCCGAGCCCCTCACTTCACTGCAGAGGGAGGAACTTCGCCGCCGAAACATGGATGCGCTTCACACTCCAATCATTGGAGAAACCCCCGAGGCTCGTGCCTTGGAGGATGCGCAACAGCCAACTTGGCTGGCGCTTTTCGACTGGAGAACCTCCGGCGAGTTCTCGATGAGCGCTTGTCACGACCACGGGTTCCGGAATCGATCGACGTCAGCTCCTTCCACCACCAATCGAGGTATATCGAACTCCGATTCAGAATTTAGCAGCTGCAGCCCGGTATTGCAGAATCAATTCAGCCTTCCCGATCGGAGGCGGGTAGAGGTTTGCAACAGATTAGAGATTTACTCCGGCAGCAGGAGATCAAAACTCGATCGTATCACAACACGGAACAAGATTCACAGCAGATCCGTCGCTGTGAATTCAGTCCAGTCGGCCCATAGTCCAAGATCGCCTCCGAGGCGTGAGGAACGTGGAGGCCGGCGTGATGATCAGTAGAGGAATCACGAGCCGTATGAGCACCGATTCGATCGCAATGATCGACGTCGAGTGTCCACCCCTCCCCCAAGGGGTGGATCATACGCTCCTCGACAACAAGATGACAGACGCCAGCACAGTGCTGGGCGAAGGGTTCCAGTCGACCCCAGAGAGCCAGGCTTTGATGCAAGATCCATCATCGTTCAAGGCTTGGTCGACAGGAACAGAGCTCATCGAGAAGGTCATGACAGAGATGTTCCCTCCAGCAGCAGAGTTCATGTCTCAGGGCCAGAGTGTTTTAGCAGGGCCATCAGAGCCGCAGTGATTCCTCCCAACTTCAGGTTGGCGATCGAGTCGATAAGTTCACCGGTGAGTCCAAGCGACACTTGGCTTGAGGACTACCGAGTGGCTGTTTAGATTGGCGGCAACAGCGATGAGGTAGCTATGAAGCATTTGCCCCTTATGTTGGAGGGTTCGGCGAGCATGGTTGAATCAATTAGCACCCAAAGAGTATTTACACTTGGGAAGATCTGGCCCGAGTGTTTGTCAGACATTTGAAGGGACTTGCAAGCGACCAGCAGGATTGCCGAGCTGCGATCGTGTGTCTGTCGTAAGAATGAAACTTTGAGAGATTACATCCAGAGATGGATAACCTTGCACCACACAGTTGAGAATGTGTCCGATCACCAGCAGTCTGTGCTTTCAAGGAAGGTGTCAAGAACAGAGAGTTGAGTTTAAAATTCGGCCTGGACAGAGAGATCCGACCTGAGTCGGATGATGGAGATTGCCACCAAGTATGCTAATGGTGAAGAAGAGGATCGGCTCCGGAGTGGTAAGTACAAGTCAACCGCTAATGAAGCCGGCGGAGGAAATTCCAGTCGGGAGCAAAAGCGCAAAGCCGAGCCAGCCGCTCCCGGAGAAGCCTTGGTTGTGACCCCAGGAAATTTCAAGGGGAAACCCAAGGGTCCATGGAACCCCAAGAAGGTGAAAGACCAAGATGGGAATGATGTGTTAGACTTGCCATGTCACATTCACACGAAGAAAGATGAAGAGGGTAAACTCATTTACCCAAAGCATACCACTCGACAGTGTCGGCTCTTGATTCAGCAGTTCCACGGGAAGCAGCCCAAGGATAAGGAAAAAGGGTCGGATAAAGTTGAGGACAAAGAAGATAGTGATGGTGGATACCCCCACGTCAATTCCACCCTGATGATTTTTGCTGACGTTGAAAGCAAAAGTCGATTGAAAGTTATCAACCGAGAAGTGAACATGGTCGCTCGTGACGCCTAATTATCTGAAATGGTCCCAGACCGCCATCACATTCGACCAGTCCGATCATCCGACACACATTGCCACCCCTGGGAGGCAAGCGTTGGTGGTCGACCCAGTCGTCGAAGGCACTCGACTGACCAAAGTTTTGATGGATGGCGGCAGTGGCCTGAACATCTTGTATGCAGAGACGTTGAAAGGGATGGGCATTCCGATGTCCAGACTCAGCACCAGTAACATGAGTTTCCGTGGAGTCATTCCTAGAAAGAAGGCTGAGTCACTCGGTCAAATTGCTCTTGATGTGGTTTTTGGTGATTCGAAGCATTTCCGCAAAGAAAAGTTGACCTTTGAGGTCGTGGATTTCCAAAGCGATTATCACGCTATTCTGGGAAGGCTGGCGTATGCCCGTTTCATGGCCTGACCATGTTATGTGTACCTCAAGCTGAAGATGCTCGGCCCCAAGGGTGTGATCACTGTCACTGGCAATCGGAAGAAAGCGGAAGAGTGTTTCCAGAAAGGCTCTAAGATTGCTGATGCTCAGATGGCAGTGGTAGAATTGCAAGAATATCAGAAGACTGCAGATCCGAGTGATTTGGTGCGAGCAAACAAGCCCGCTACGGAGTCGGCATTTCAGTCGTCCGGTGAGACGAAGCAGGTTCATATTCACCCGACCGACCCCAATGCTGCTCCGACCAACATCTCAACAACTCTCGACTCCAAATAGGAAGAAGCGCCGTTCAGTTCCTCCGTGAGAATCGGGACATCTTTGCATGGAAGCCTGCTGACATGCCGGGTGTTCCCAGGGAGCTGGCTGAGCACCATCTGCGAGTCGACTCAAAAGTCAAACCTGTCAAAGAACATCTTCGACGGTCCGCCGTCTAGAAGAGAAAGGCCATTGGCGAGGAGGTGGCTCGACTCTTAGCAGCAGAGTTTATCTGAGAAATTTACCACTCCGATTGGCTCGCCAATGTGGTCATGGTCCCTAAGAAGGACAATTCACTGTGCATGTGCATCGACTTCAAACATATCAATCGGGCCTGCCCGAAAGATCATTTTCCTCTCCCTCGTGATCGACCAAATAGTCGACTCGATTGCTGGGATGTGAGCGGTTGTCTTTTTGGACGCATATTCCGGTACCATCAGATCCGGCTCAGTATGGACCCGACGAGATCAAAACAGCTTTCATCACTCCATTCGGGTGCTTCTGTTATGTTACCACGCCATTCGGCCTCAAGAATGTCGGAGCCACGTTCATGAGGATGATTCAGAAGTGTTTACTCACTCAAATCAGTCGGAATGTGGAAGCATACATGGATGACATTGTGGTCAAGTCACGGAAAGGTTCCGACCTGTTGACTGACCTTGCTGAAACATTTGCCAATCTCAGGAGGTATGATATCAAGCTTAATCCATCAAAGTGCACATACGGAGTTCCTGGTGGAAAGTTACTCGGTTTTCTCATTTCTGAACGAGGAATCGACAATAACCCAGCAAAAGTTGGCGCTATTCTCCGAATGAAACGCCCTGTGCGTGTGCACGATGTCCAGAAGCTTACTGGATGCTTGGCCGCTTTAAGTCGATTCATCTCTCGCCTTGGTGAAAAGGCATTGCCTCTTTACCGACTGATGAAGAAGTCAGACAAGTTCGAGTGGACTCCTGAAGCTGATGCAGCGTTTGCAGAGCTCAAAGCTCTGCTCTCCACCCAGCCGGTGCTTGCTGCCCCAATCAGCAAAGAGCCGTTGCTGCTTTACATTGCAGCCACATGACAAGTCGTCAAGACAAGATTTACGATCGAAAGCGGAAGAGGAAGGAAAAGCCTTCAAAGTTCAAATACCAAGATATTATCTTTCTGAAGTGTTAACCCTGTCAAGCAAAGATACCCTCATTATCGTAAGCTTGTGTATGGGATTTATATGACCGCAAAGAAGGTTGCTCACTACTTCTCCGATCATTCCATTACAGCTGCCGACGCTCAAGATTATCGAGATTTTGCACAACAGAGACGAATCGGGTCGAGTGGCGAAATGGGCGATTGAACTTCTTCCCTTGATATCAAGTTTGATGCAAAGAAAGCCATCAAGTCCCAAGAAATAGCAGATTTCATCGCCGAAAGTGGATTGAACAATGGTTCTCGACTCAAGTTCACTCGGAGCACTAGACTATGTTCTTTGATGGTTCCAAGATGCTGAATGGTTCCGGTGCTGGGGTAGTATTGGTTTCCCCCAGAGGAGATAAGCTCAGATATGTGCTCCAGATTCACTTTGATTCTTCCAACAATGAAGTAGAATACGAAGCATTATTGTATGGGATGTGTATGGCCATTTCACTCGGCGTCCGTCGCCTCATGGTCTATGGCGACTCAGACTTGGTGGTTAATCAGGTGATGAAGGAGTGGGACGTCAGAAGTCCAGCCAAGACTGGCTACTGTAATGCAGTGAGGAAGCTGGAAAAGAAGTTTGAGGGGTTAGAGCTCCATAACATACCCCGACTGAAAAATCAAGCTGCTGATGATTTCACGAAAATAGGGTCCAAGAGGGAAGCCATTCCCAGTGATGTGTTTTTGGAGCACATCCGCACACCGTCGATTCAAGAGGATCCTTTCACCGAAGAAGTTCCACGGCCAAAAAGTACCAGCGATCCGACCAAGTTGAGGTCCCAGCCGGTGGTCGACCTGGTCATGGAAGTCGTGGTCATCACTCCCGATCGACAAGACTGCATATCGTGATACATCCCGAGGAAAGAGCTCCCGGAGAATGAAGAAGAGGCTAGACAGATCGTCCGTCGATCCAAGGCCTTTACTGTGATCAAGGGACAGTTATTCAGAGAAAGCGTGACTAGAGTCAGCCAGAAGTGCATAACGCCAGAAGAGGGTCAGATAATCCTTGATGGTATCCACTCGGGGACCTGTATTCACCATGCGTCCTCTCGGACCATCGTGGCTAAAGCATACCGAGCGGGATTTTATTGGCCAAAGGCAAATGAAATGGCAAAGGAAATAGTCGACAAATGTGAAGGATGTCAGTTCGACTCCAATATGTCACACAAGCCCGCCTCAGCATTGAAGACCAATCCACCTGCCCCGCCTTTCGCTGTTTGGGGTTGGATATGATTGGACCGCCGAGAACCGGCAGGAGTGGTTTCACTCATTTGCTTGTGGCGGTCGACAAGTTCACGAACTGGATCGAAGCTAAGCCTATCAAGAATCTTGATGCGTGCACCGCTGTCGGTTTAAATCGAGAATTGATATTCAGATATGGAGTTCCGTGGCATCATCACGGACAATGGGTCAAATTTCGATTCCGACAAGTTCAAAGCCTTTTTAAGCCTCTCAGGCACGCTGGTCGACTATGCTTGGCCGCTCACCCCGGTCGAATGGACAAGGTGAACGAGCCAATGGTCTAATTCTCAAAGGACTGAAACCTCGACTGATGCGTGATCTCAAGCATGCAGCAGGAGCGTGGGTCGACGAACTTCCGTCGTTTCTTTGGGGATTGAGGACCACTCCTAATCGTTCGACTGGGAGAACTCCATTCTTTATGGTCTATGGAGCTGAAGCAGTTCTGCCGAGTAACCTGCTTCACAATGCCCCCCGAGTCGAACTCTACTCTGAAGCTGAAGCAGAGCAAACCCGTCAAGATGCAGTCTATCAGCAGGACTTGCGTCGATTCCATGCCAGAAATGTGAAGAGGCGAGCCTTTCAGGAAGGAGATCTGGTCCTCCGAGTGGATCAACAGAAACCACACAAGCTCGCTCCCACTTGGGAAGGCCCCTTCATCGTCATCAGAGTTCTTCACAATGGGGCTTACCATCTTTACAACGTCGAACGCCTTGGTCGATGAGCCTCGGGCATGGAATGCGGAGCTGCTCCGCCCCTTTTACACTTAAGAGCTCACTCGGGTGAGATGTAATAAAAGTACTTCTGTAGTTTGTCTATCTAAATCAAGAAGATTATAATTTTCCCAGTGATTGTTATTACTTTTTGTTAAACCCCCCCCCCCAGTGGGTGACTTAGCTGCGAATCCGTTTCGCCTAAGTTTGTAAATAAAATCCTTACCGAGTGTCGAGCCAGCCTCTCACTCGAGGGTTTAGCAGCGAATCCGTTTCGCCTAAGTGTTTAAAATCCTACCGAGTGGTGAGCCAGCCTCCCACTCGGGGCTTAACTGCAGTCCAAGTACTCGCCTAAGTGTTTAAAATCCCACCGAGTGGTGAGCCAGCCTCCCACTCGGGGCTTAGCCAGAGTCCAAGTACTCGCCTAAGTATTTAATACAATGTGCACTTTGCAAGGACGACGAGGTACAGGTCATTTGTTGCCTTCCCTTCAAAGCTATGACACAAAAATCCTCCTTGGAGGCTTAGCTGCAGTCCAAAGACTACGCCTAAGTTTGAAAAAATCCTACAGAATGGTGAGCAAACCTCCCACTCGGTGGCTTAGCTGCAGTCAAGTACTCGCATAAGTTTGAAAAAATCCTACCGAGTTGAGAGCAAACCTCCCGCTCGGAGGCTTAGCTGCAGTCCAAGACTACGCCTAAGTTTGAAAAATCCTACCGAGTGGAGAGCAAACCTCCCACTGGGGCTTAAACTGCAGTCTAGTACTCGCCTAAGTTTGAAAATCCCACCGAGTGGAGAGCAAACCTCCCACTCGGGGCTTAGCTGCAGTCCAGTACTCGCCTAAGTTTGAAAAATTCTACCAAGTGGAGAGCAAACCTCCAACTCGGGGGCTTAGCTGCAGTCCGGGACTCGCCTAAGTTTGAAAACATACCGATCCGCAAGGACGACGAGGTGCAGGTCGACTGCTACCTTCTCCTTCGGAGCTACGCCACAAGTACAACGTGCGCTCCATCCCGATCCGCAAAGACGACGAGGTGCAGGTCGACTGCTACCTTCTCCTTCGGAGCTGCGCCACAAGTACAACGTGCGCTCCATCCCTGTCCACAAGGACAATGAGGTACAGGTCGACTGCTTCCTTCTCCTGCACCTACAAGAGCCACAAAGTGTAGGTCGACTGGATCCACCTCAGAGCTGCATCTCAAACATTGAAGCATAATCCGAGTGAAGAGCAAAGTTCACTCGAAGGCAAACAAAAGCATATTTTGACGAAAAGTAAAGTTCGGATAGCATCCTAAGGATGCAGAAGTACCTACGCCTCATGCCTGCTAAGGTTTATCGGTTACAAAAATCACTTGGCATTCCGAGGCAAATTTAAGGTAGAGCATAAAAGTTTTTTACTCCTCAGGTGGAGGACTGGAAGGAGCCACAAACTGGTCAAGGTCGATCCCATCGGCGATCCGGGTGGCAGCGGCGACGAAAGTTTCCATGAAAGATTGGAAATCATACTTCTTAGTGTTACGCAACTCGAGGGCCGCCACCTTGTCCTCCCGCTTCCTTGCAAAGTGGGACACGAACCAGAGACAAAGCAACATCAAGACCGCACCGCGTGAAGACTTTTTCCATTCTTGCACTCGACTTGGAACCTCATTCAGCGAGTCATTAAGGACTCAAGGTCATTCTGAAGCGTCTGGTCCGGCCAGAGGGTTGAGTCGATCCGTGACACCGCAGCTTTCAGTCGAGCGAGATAGTCCACCACTCCAGCGATGCGAGACTCCAGTCGGAGCACGTTCATAGCGGCTTCATCCTTCACGGGAGAGTTGATGGGGTCCAGGCTTGTCTCCACTCGACTGGTCTCTTCTTCGAAGTTCTGACAGAATTCTGCAAATATGACTCAAGTTCAAGATAATGGTTCTATGGTGAGTCGATGATGACAAGTCAGTCGGGTAAGAAGATTTACCTTCAAGCATGAGGAATAGCTTCTTGGCGAGCCCTCCCAGATAAACCTCCAAATCGTTCCTCCTCCCTGCCAGTTCGCCAACCTTGTCAGTCAGAGCAACTTTGTCATTCTTGATCGGCTAGCCTCCTTGTTGGCCGCTACGAGAGCAGCCTTCAGGTTGGTATTCTCCTCTTCGAAGTTTTCTCCGACCGAGGCCAGTTTCTCTTCCATGAGCTTTGTTTTCTCCAAAGCCGCTACAGGCTCTCCTCTGGAAGGTCTTGGTCTTTCTTCATCAGAGCCTCCTCCAGTTTGTCTGCAAAATAACAATAAGTCCAGAGTTGAGAATGGGTAGAAAGACAAAGACAGTCGTCAAGTTCTCACCAGCCATACCTTTTGCTTCGTCTCTCGCCTTTTGCAAGTTCTCCTAAGCAAGCTTCAGGTCAAGGTTGAGATCGATCTACTTGTTCTCCAATTCAGTATAGCGGGCCACGAGCTCGCAAGATTTCTGCGAAGAGTCAATCGACAAAACGTCAAAGACAAGTCACTTCCGAGTGACTTAAGAAAAATCATAGCATTACTAATACTACAAATAATCAAAACATTCGACAAGAATCTCGATTACACCCGGTGGGTGCACTTAGCGTGCCCCACCGGTTTTTTACTAATTTGGTTCGACCAAATGAATCAAAGAGACAAAAGGTTATGATCCTAAAAACATAGCTAATCACGTGATCATTTGTGTAAAAAGAAGTTCTTAGACTTTAGTCGACTGCCCGCAGTCGACCATAGTCTCGGGGACTACACCCAGTGGGTGCACTCAGCGTGCCCCACCGGTTCCAAAGATCCATTCGACATGGCGGACTGCAGACAGTGAAGAAATTCAAAGTATGAAGACTATAGTCGACTGCCCACAGTCCACCATAGTCTCAGGGACTACACCCAGTGGGTGCACTCAGCATGCCCCCACCAGTTCAAAAACTCAATCGACACACCCACCAACACCCAGTGGGTGTCTGAGATCTGAGATATGGAAATCTTGAGAAGAAGAAATTTCAGGTAGCATATCCCTAACAGAACAAGCAACTTTCTTGGACATTGCTCAAGAGCCGAGCTTGCATCATAAGCCGCTGGCTGGCCTCAGGACCACCTTCACTTGCTCCATCATGATCCCTGCCTGGCGTATGGCCTCCTTGGCAGCACTCACTTGGTCTTCCGGGACGTGGTGTGTGGCAAAAAGGGATGGCGGGTGAGCAGTCGACGACGAAGGCCGGACACTCGTCAGTGGCACAACAAAGGACACAGAAGTCCAAGTGGTGTCGCCTCCCTCGTGAGCTAGCGTCTCAGGCAGTGATACAACTGGAGTAGCCTTGCCAGCAGGCACCTTTTTATCCTTCCACTTCCTCAGTGGTGTTTCATCGTCGTCATCAGGAAGATCAATGACATGAGGTGGAACTACAAGCAAGGTTCAAAGGTAAAAACAAAAATCCAATCGACCACAAAACAAAACTGCAGAGATCATACCAAGCTAGCAGGAGGCGGCATCTTCCATATCCTGATCCTCGTGGCTTAGCCGAGGTCTCGGAGGTGGCAAAGACCGCAGATTTCAGAAGTCAACGGATCACCAAAACGAGTCGCACCAAAAGTGCACTCATGGTGAGCGAAAATCACAAGTTCTGCTGATTACCCTGAAATGGTGGGAATGACCATCCTCATCTTGGGCAAGGCCTTCGCCGGCTTTGATGACGTTGCTCGGGGTTGCTTTGGCGGTTTCTCAGTTGGCACTGGAGAAGTCGTCCGAGTTCGCTTTGTTGAACGCCCGATGGGCGCGATAGCCTTACCTCGCTCGACCAACGGATCATGCATCAGCTTGGATCGCCTTTCCGAGTGGGGTGGATCCACGTCTCCCTCCTCTTCCTCATCCTCCTCCTCCTCTTCATCAGAGCTGTCGTTTTCCTCGGACTCCCATTCCTCCCGGCTTCGCCTCCGCTTCCTTCTTCTTCTTCTTCGACTGGTTCTTGCGCCTGCTGGGCATCGAGTACATCTCGGTGGTGACCTAGAAGACAGCAAAACAACAAGACGAAAGTCGATACCGATTCGCAGCAGTAACAGAAAGCAAATGCAACAGTATCACAGTCGGAGATCTGTGGTCATACCTTGTCTTGTTCGTAAGTTTGGTCGAGTGGTGGGATCCTCCTAGCTCCACGAGGGTTATCCTTGTTCCCTGTGATGTCAGTCATCCACCTCTCCAATGTGGCATCGTCGACCTCCTCTGGGTGGACCCGGGTGGTGTCCTCGGTACCGGAGTACATCCACATCGGGTGACCTCGGTATTGGAGCGGCTGAATACGCCGTCGAAGGAAAACCTCCAGAAGATCCATGCCGGTCACTCCGTCACGAATGAGCTGAACTACACGCTCCATCAACAACTTAACCTGGGCCTTCTCCTCCGGAAGCACCTTCAGAGAGGACGGATTGTTCACTCGATCCATGTAGAAAGGAGGGAGTCCAACCGGCTTCAAGGCCGATCGGTCTTGGCGATAGAACCAGGTCGATCGCCACCCCGACTGAATCGGGAAGAATCATGGCTGGAAAGGCACTTTTACCCCTCATCTGGACCCCAAGACCCCCACACATCTGGATTACCTGGGTTCTTTCATCATTCGGACTAGCCTTTTTCACCGTCTGAGAGCAACAAGTGAATATGTGTGTTTGAAGAGGCCCCAGTGTGGTCGACAACCCAAGAAGTTTTCACACAAAGACACGAAAGCGGCGAGATAGGCAACGGAGTTGGGTGTAAAGTGATGGAGTTGTGCTCCGAAGAAGTTCAGAAAACCCCGAAAGAAAAGATTCAGCGGAAGAGAAAAGCCGCGATCCACATGTGTGGCTAGGAGGACGCACTCACCCTCTTGAGGCTGCGGCTGCCACTCTGTCCCCGGAAGCCTTGCCGACCCGTGGGGGATCAGTCCCTCGTTGGCCAGGTCGTTGAGGTCTTTCTGGGTGATGTTCGAGCGGATCGAATCTCCCTGGACCCAACCTTGCGGCGAATTTGGACCATGACGAGGATCCGCCTGACTGGCGCTCCCCTTCGCCTTCGCCGTCGCCTTCTTCGCCCTCTCCAAGGCCGCCGTCTTCTCCTTCACCATTGTCGCCGGTGAGACAGGAGCGGGGCAGCGGTGCTGAGCAGGTTACGGGCGCGACGGATGAATCTGAGGACGGAGGAGGGGACAATGAGGGTGCACTGTTCAAAGTACCCCCGCCCGGCGCCTTATATGAAGACACTTCCGAGTGGCTGACTGGTAGGCCCGGGCAATCCTGTCAAATCTCATAGCGATCGCGCGCGATACGTGGCGAAAAAAGGTGGCGCGCAGATCGAGGCGTCCTTGCCTTATCCATCCGAAAGTGTCAAGGCCTTCTCCGCTTCAAGGCTTCTCAAAATTCGGATCCCACTAAATCCGCTAACAGTGAGCAACTTGTCGACGGGCAGATTCCCTCCGATCCGTCAGCCGAAATCTCCAAGTTCATAAAGTTCACTCGGCAGATGTAGAGAATGGATCAAGGCGATCGAAAGATAAGTTGACACCGGGCTGAAAGGTCACCGATCCGTATTAAAGCACACTCGCAACGCGAAAAGCATATCGGAAAGATTATCAACTCCTTCCTCACTCAAACCTCGATCCATTCAGGGGCTAATGATGAAGTCATATACCTAGGGTAGGGTCATGGACCTGTCAAAGATACCCTCCCCAAGGTCATCCTTAGAGTAAACTGCCTACGGTCGACTGGTAGGTTTCCACTCGATGCATTCAAAGACACTCGACCATGAAGACCCACTCGACCACCAGAGTCCAAGAGCCACTCGGTGTCCAAACGATCTCAGAGATTAAGTAGTCTTTATGGTCATGATGACACTTTATGTAAGGCGTTACCAGTAACGCCTAGTCTTAATGTACCTTAAACCCTCCGCTACGTGGGCTGGCTGGGGTCCTGGCGCACTCTATATAAGCCACCCCCCTCCACAGGTAGAAGGGTTCGCACCCCTGTAATTCATACACATATAATCCAGTCGACCGCCTCCGGGCTCCGAGACGTAGGGCTGTTACTTCCTCCGAGAAGGGCCTGAACTCGTAAACTCGTGCGTACAAACTACTCCATAGCTAGCACCTTGCCTCTCCATACCTACCCCCCATTCTACTGTCAAACGTAGAACCACGACAGTGACTGCGGACACCACTCATCGTCGCGGACTCTCGTTGGTAAGGTGTTCCGTAGTGGGTTCTATTGGCCTATAACACCCAACCACGCGGCCGAGCTGGTGAAGTCTTGTGAAACCTGCCAATTCCACGCCAAGCAGATCCATCAGCCTGCACAGGGTCTCCAAACCATTCTGCTTATGTGGTCGTTCGCGGTCTGGGGGCTGGACATCCTGGGCCCGTTCCCACGAGCGCTAGGGGGCTACCGCTATCTCTACGTCGCCATCGACAAGTTCACCAAGTGGGCGGAAGTGGAAGCCGTCTGTACCATTCCGGCCTGCTCTGCTGTCAAGTTCATCAAGGGCCTCGTGAGCCGCTTCGGGGTCCCCAACCACATCATCACAGATAACGGCTCGCAGTTTACTAGTAACCTCTTCAAAACCTACTGTGCTAACCTTGGAACGCAGATCTGCTACACTTTGGTGGCCCACCCCAGGAGCAACGGTTAGGATGAACGCGCCAACACTAAGGTCCTGAGAGGCCTCAAGACAAGGACCTTCAAGAAGAAGCTGGAAGCCTCCGGCAGGGGCTGGCATTACGAACTCCAGTCCGCGCTGTGGTCCATTCGTACCACTGCCACCAAGCCGACTGGTGAGACTCCGTTCTTCCTCATCTATGGATCTGAGGCGGTCCTCCCTCATGAGGTCAAGCATCGCTCTGCACGGGTCCTGGCGCTGGATGAAGCGCGCCAGGACGCCATGCGGGGATGGACCTCGTGCTGGGGGAGGAGCGTCGTCGTGAAGCCGCGCTAAGGGCGGCAATGTACTAGCAAGCTCTGCGGCGGTACCATTGCCGCAACATCCGCTCCAGGACGCTCGAGGTAGGTGAATCGTCCTAAGGCGGGCCCTCTCCAGGGAAGGGTTACACAAGCTTTCGCCCATGTGGGAGGCAAGCGCAGACGAAGAGTACCGAGGCATCAGGCAAAGGTTGCCATATTGGTGCAACAAGACCAAGACCAGGAGGACGGCAAGGTGGAGGACATCATGGAGCCCAAGACGGCGTCATCCAAGGGCTTTTCGCAGGCGCAGACCGCTTTTTTCAGGATAGCTTGTACTAGCATCCACCCTTCAAATTTGCCCGCCGTTGTTGGCTGCCTTCCCGCTCAACATTTGGGAAGAGGACCAGGGCCTCTATAAAAAGGTCTAGCCACCAGAGTAGTAAAAAACAACTGAGACAGATCGAGAATCCAACACTCCCACAAGAACACCCCGACCTCAGGAGGCTATTCTTCCCCTGTACTGTTCATCATCAGCCTAAGAGGATATCCACCACCACCACATTGGAGTAGGGTATTACACCAGAACGGTGGCCCGAACCAGTATAAACCCCGTGTCTCTTTCTGTGTTGTGAGTTCGTCGAGTTCGTACGCAAGATCTTAGCGAGCCAGAGCGTAGATCGGTAGGAGGGAAAGACTTCGCGTGCACCCCAGTGTTTGAACCTTAAGGGTTTTGCCGGAACCCCACATTCGACACTGGCCAACCCAGTGGTATTTCGAAAGACGAGTGGGAAATGGAGGCTGTGCATTCATTTCACAGATCTCAATAAGGCTTGCCCAAAGGACCCATTCCCCTTGCCACGCATCGATCAGATTTTGGATTCTACTTCAGTGTGCGATCTGCTCTCCTTTTTGGATGCTTACTCCGGATATCACCAAATCTTCATGTCCAAAGAAGATCAGGAGAAAACACCATTCATCACTCCATGTAGTACATACTGTTTTGTCCGCATGCCTTTCGGATTGAAGAGTGCCGTGTCTACTTTTGCAAGAGCGGTGCAGATTGGTTTTGAGCCACAACTCACAGAAACATAGAAGCCTATATGGATGACATTGTGGTCAAGACCAAGGATAAGGCCACCCTTATCCAGGATTTCGAAGAGACATTTGCTAATTTGTGCAAGATCAACCTGAAGCTTAACCCGGAGAAGTGTGTATTTGGTGTTCCCTCCGGCAAGCTACTTGGATTCTTCGTGTCCCACCGGGGGATTGAAGCCAACCCCGACAAGATCAAGGCCATTGAGCAGATCCAAGCGCCTAGTATAGTTAAGGATGTGAGGCGCTTGACGGGATGCGTTGCCGCGCTAAGATAATTCATTTCCATGTCTTCCGAGCATGCCCTGCCGTTCTTCAAAATTTTGAAGAAGGCAGGGCCTATGAAGTGGACCCCGGAAGCAGATACAGCCTTGTAAGAGTTGAAGGCTTACCTGTCATCTCTGCCTACCTTGGTTGCACCCAAACCTCAAGAGCTGTTACTGCTTTACTTCGCAGCAACCAACCAAGTGGTGAGTGCAGCCTTGGTAGCATAGCGAGAAGTGGATGAAGGAGAGAGCGGCTAGACCGCGGCAGAGTCAGAAGAGGATCAAAACAGCAGTAAGCACGACAATGAGTGCAACCCCAAGGATGCAACAAGGAAGAACGTGGTGCAGTGCATAGTGTACTTCGTCAACTCCTTGTTACAAGGGGCTAGATCGATGTACTCTGGTGTGCAAAAGTTGATCTTTGGCCTCGTCATGGCCTCAAGGAATCTACGCCACTACTTCCAAGCCCATGAGATCACGGTTGTTACTCGTTTTCCGTTGCGGAGGATACTCCAGAACCCTGAGGCTACTGGCAGAATAGTGGAGTGGGCTTTGGAGTTATCCATCTTTGGTTTGAAGTTTGAGAGCACTTCAACCATTCAAAGCAGGGCGTTGGCAGAGTTTATTGCAGAATGGACACCAACCCATGATGAGGAAACAACAGAAACAGCTCTACCCGGCAAGGAATCACCCCAAGAATGGATTATGTATTTTGATGGCACTTTTTCCCTACAAGGTTCAGGAGCTGGCGTGCTTCTTGGTGCCCCCTCCGGGGAGCACTTGAAGTACATCAACCAAATGCACTTTGCCCGGGAAGAAGACACCAACAATATAGTTGAGTATGAAGGGCTCCTTGTCGGGCTCAGGATTGCAGCAGAATTGGGAATCAAGAAGCTGATCATTCGAGGAGATTCACAGTTAGTGGTGAGACAAGTCAACAAAGATTACCAAGGCCCATTGATGGAAGCATACGTTAAGGAAGTAAGGAGGTTAGAGGAGCGCTGTGACGGGTTGCAAACAGAGCACGTACCCCTTGCGGAAAACAGCATAGCTGATCACCGGTCAAAGTGTGTTGTGCAGAAGCTTTCTATGGAACTAGGAACTTTTGTTCTCCACCTCTCTCAACCCTCTGTATCACCAACCACAATGGCCCAGAAAAGGAGAAAGTTGGGCTATGGTAAGCCTCTCCCGATCGAGCCATCCGCTCCCGGCAGAGATCCTACCGAAAAAAACTCCTCATAGCCTGCCAGACCACCCCCTCCAGCCGGGCCTATGGACCCCACGAACGAGGCTGCTGCTCCCATAGCCGAGGAGGTGCCGCTAGTCCTTGTTGCCGAGCCTCAGGCTCCAACTTGGGCAAGGCACATCTCCGCTTCCTCTAAACTGGAGAACTCCCCGGCGACCCAGAAGAAGTTGATACAGTAGCCCGGAGGGCCAGTATGTATCAGTTTGTCGATGACACTCCATACAGAAGGAGGCCCAACGGTGTGAAATTGAAGTGTTTCTCCTGGGAGGACGGAAAGGAACTGCTGGCTGAGAGTCACAAAGGAATGCGCAGCTCATACATTGGATCAAGGCATTAGTTGGGAAAGCATTCCGGCAAGGATTCTATTGGCCCACATCCCTCCAAGATGCAGTTGAGCTCATCACGACATGTGAAGCCTGTCAGCTCCATTCCAAGAAAACACACCTACCTGCCCAAGCTCTTCAGACAATCCCTTTGTCATGGCCATTTTTGGTCTGGGGGCTCGATATCCTCGGCCCCTTCCCCCGAGCAATCGGGGGCTTTGAATTATTGTTTGTTGCCATCGACAAGTTTACAAAGTGGCCGGAAGTGACTGTCGTGAGGAAGGTGACTTATCAGTCAGCTATCAAGTTCTTGAAAGAATTGGTGTGTCATTTCGGAGTTCCGACAAGGATCATCACTGACAACGGCACCCAATTCACGAGCCATTCCTTCATGCAATATGTTCAAACCCTCGGATGCAAGATCTCATTCGCCTCTGTGGCACACCCCCAGAGCAATGGACAAGCTGAGAGGGCGAATGCTGAAGTGCTTCGTGGACTCAAGACAAGAACTTTCGATACGCTGCAGAAGCACAGTAGGCGGTGGATCGAGGAGCTACCGGTAGTTCTCTGGTCCCTCAGAACGACACCTAATCGAGCTACCGGACAGACTCCCTTCTCCCTGATCCATGGGCAGAAGCAGTTATCCCACAGAACTCATTTACGCTCTCCTCGGGTGCTTGCCTACGATGAAATAGCGCAAGATCAGCACCGGCGTGATGACGTTGTGCTACTCTAGGACAACCGTCTCTGGGCCACTACGCGTGCTGCACACTATCAGCAAGCCGTGCGCCGCTATCACAGCCGCAGGGTTCGTGCCCGGTGTTTTGAGGAAGATGACCTTGTCTTTAGGCGCGTTCAGTCCGCCAAGGGTACACACAAGTTATCACCAAAGTGGGAAGGCCCTTACGGGGTAGTACGAGTTTCCATACCCGGCGCAGTCCGTATGGAGACCGGAGATGGCACACCATTGCAAAACTCATGGAACATTGATCATCTCCATAAGTTCTACCCGTAAGGTGAGAGGCTGTCGGGCCCTGCCCGGCAGCCACCCATTGTACATGGCATTGCCGAAGTTGCATGTAACCCCTTGTACAAGCCGGGGCGATGACCCCGTGCAAGATATAAAGAAGCGCTGTAGGGGGGCCCCAACTAAGATTGCATGCATGCACAAGCACACCCAGATCATTGCATAAGCACTTCATGAGCATTTGCATTTGCATATAGATAGGATTGCATCCTACATTCATTCTCATCTGCATGGAGTTGCAAGTTCTTGCCGTAAACCTGGCTTCGACAAAGGACGAGAAGATTGCACGACACGTCGATCCCCGGCAAGACAAACAGATAAGTTCACCTCTTGTCCATTAGTATTCTGTAAAGCTACCACTTTGCATGAGAAAGCCTTGCCTCCCTCTTTGAAACTTGGGCGCTCCCATCCATGACTTGAACGCTGCTTTAGTTCGGGTGGTTGTCGGTGTCAAAACCGGCGGATCTCAGGTAGGGGGTCCCTAACTGTGCGTCTACGGTTGATGGTAACAGGAGACGGGGGACACAATGTTTACCCAGGTTCGGTCCCTCTCTATGGAGGTAATACCCTACTTCCTGCTTGATTGATCTTGATGAATATGAGTATTACAAGAGTTCATCTACCACGAGATCGTAATGGCTAAACCCTAGAAGTCTAGCATGTCTGACTATATCTATCCTTCGGACAAAGCCCTCCGGTTTATATAGACACCGGAGGGGACTAGGGTTGTACAAAGTCGGTTAGAGAGAAAGGAATCTTCATATTTGGATGCCAAGCTTGCCTTCCACGCCAAGGAGAGTCCCATCCAGACATGGGAGAGAGTCTTCGGTCTTGTATCTTCACAGCCCACTAGTCCATCCCATGTCCAATAGGCCAGACGCCTGAGGACCCCTTAGTCTAGGACACCCTCAGTAGCCCCTGAACCAGGCTTCAATGACGAGGTGTCCGGCGCGCAGATTGTCTTCGGCATTGCAAGGCGGGTTCCCCTTTCCGAATACTCCAAGATACTCTTCGGACGCAAATAACGTGTCCGGATCTGCAACACAACTACCACACACACAACCGCAGAGAGTATAATATTTCACGAGTCCAATCCGCTGACAATTTTTTGTAAGGTGACATCACGTCTACCCGGTCATTATTTCGAACCGTTTTCATCTGCCGTTCCATGTTTCGAGATGCGGTTCTCATTGGCTCGTCTTGTCAAAGCAGAGATCGTGTCCCCTTATTGTGGGATTCTCATCAATACGGGCGTGGGTAATCTAATCATGCCATTTGCACAGCCCTTGGGAACAGGCGAGTTTTAAGGCGAGTGGGGAGGCGCTTGATATTCACTGCCTTTATAAGGGGATAAGGATTCCCTTCTTTCACCCACGCCTTCTCTCTTCCTCTGCCCTTCCATTCTTGAGCTCCAGCACCCAAGTCCTCATCTTTTCCGCCTCAAGCAAGAACTCAACCATGTCCGGATCTGGAGGGCAAGGCAAGTGGATGGCCTCCTCCGTTAAGGCGAAGGACATCACCAAGATCCGGGAGGCCGGGTATCTGGCGAAATAAATCGCTCACCGGCTTCCGGCCAAGGGGCAAGTCGTCCCCACCCCGAAGCTCAACGAGGGGGTGGTGTTCATCCCCCATTTCATCCGTGGGCTAGGGCTTCCTCTCCACCTGTCGGTGTCAAAACCGGCGGATCTCGGGTAGGGGGTCCCGAACTGTGCGTCTAGGCGGATGGTAACAGGAGACAAGGGACACGATGTTTTTACCTGTGTTCGCCCTCTCGATGGAGGTAAAACCCTACTCCTGCTTGATTAATATTGGTGATATGGGTAGTACAAGAGTAGATCTACCATGAGATCAGAGAGGCTAAACCCTAGAAGGTAGCCTATGGTATGACAGTTGTTCTTCCTACGGACTAAAACCCTCCGGTTTATATAGACAACGGAGGGGGTTAGGGTTACATAGAGTTGGTTACAATGGGAGGAGAACTACATATCCGTCTCGCCAAGCTTGCCTTTCACGCCAAGGAAAGTCCCATCCGGACACGGGATGAAGTCTTCAATCTTGTATCTTCATAGTCCAGGAGTCTGGCCAAAGGTTATAGTCCGGCCATCCGGACACCCCTAATCCAGGACTCCTTCAAGAGTTCTCGAACCAGGCTTCAATGACGACGATTTAGTCCGGGCGCAGATTGTCTTCGGCATTGCAAGGCGGGTTCCTCCTCGTAATACTTCATAGAAGATTTTGAACACAAGGATAGTGTCCGCTCAGAAATAAGTTCCACATACCACCGCAGAGAGAATAATATTTACACAAATCCAATCTGCGACGTATTCCGGGCAGCGTGACATCACACCGCTGCCAAGCCTATATTCGAATCGCTTTTACCGTCCCACCTCAAAGGCTTAGCGAGGCGGTTTCTTGGCACGCCTTTGTCGAAGCAGTAGATCATGTCCCCTTATTCCTAATTCTCATCAATACGGGCGTGGGTAACCCAATCGTGCCCGTTGGTATATTTCCTCAATCGAAGGCGAGTCCCAAACGGTCACGGGGAGGGCTCTTGGTATTCAACCTCTTTATAAAGAGACCAAGGATCTACTCCTTTCTTTCAATCTCAATCGAATCCGCCTCATGCCTCGAGTTCCAACACCCAAAGCTCCATATTCAGGCGCTTCGGACCTTCGATGGTGTCCGGCTCCGGCCTTCAAGGCTGGTGGATGCCTTCCTTTGTTACGGAAGAAGACATGCTAAAGCTGAGAGATGCCAGGTATCTAACCGGAGAAATCTCGCATAAGCTGCCTGCTCAAGGGCAGGTTATTCCCACTCCCAAGCCTGCTGAGAGCGTGGTGTTCGCGTCTCACTTCCTTCGGGGGCTAGGCTTCCCGACGGACCCCTTCGTGAGGGGGCTCATGTTTTATTATGGGCTGGAATTTCACGACTTGGCTCCGGAGTCCATCCTCCACATCTCATCATTCATCGTCGTGTGTGAAGCCTTCCTCCGCATTAGTCCTCACTTTGGATTGTGGCTTAAGTCCTTCAAAGTAGAGCCGAAGATGATCAAGGGGCAGCATGCGGCGTGCAGAGGCGCTGTTATAAGCAAGAATGCTGACGCTCCATGGCCCGAGGGCTCTTTTCAAGAGGAGTTCAGCTTATGGCACCGAGAGTGGTTTTATATGACAGCCTCCTGTGGGCACCAAGTGGGTGGCGCCACCTGCCTTTCGCTCGGGTCCCCCACCACAGCTAGCGTCATGGGTAAATAAATGGTTTAACTGGGGGCCGTCCAAGGACGTGCCCTTGTTGCAGGGCCGCATTTGAGATCTCCTAGAGTGAGACATCAATCTGGTCGTGGTGACGCAGGTCATGTTGATTCACCGCACCTTGCCCTGCAAACGTCGCCCCCTCCGCCAGTGGGAGTTTAATCCGGAGGGACCACGAGCTCTCCAACATTTTACGGGCGCGACGCCCATGGAGATGTACACATTGTTCTTCGGATCATAAGCAATGTGTCCGGACTCGACCGAGGACCCAGGTCTGAGCTGCAATCGCTCGGATACTCAAGTAAGTAGTCATGTACCCGGACACGCCATCCGTATATTTATCATAAAATTGCCCTTAAAAGAGTTGTCCCTTAAACAGGAGTGGATAGCGAAAGCAAAGCTAATCAGTGTCCGCCCTCCCCGAGACCACGCCGGATCCCGTGTTAACCAGGATGCTGGAGGTTGCGCCTTTGGAAGAACGCGAAGGGGGGAACAAGGAAGCTACCGCCTCCCTGAAGGAGGCTGTCAGGAACGGAGGAATCGAGAATCCCTCCATCCAGGGGAGGAAGAGGACCGCCTCTGAAGACCCGGAGACCATGGTCTCAAAGCGGGGGAAGAAATCTTCGTCAGAGGGTCCTGCGCCGGGAGATGCCTCGGCCGCACTGTGCCCCCAAGGGGACCAGCCCTCCAGCGAGCCGTAAGTAGAGAGGGGAGTTTTAAAATAAGAGACATCCCTGTTCTATTTCTGAGGAAGATAACCGAATTTTTACCTTGTAGTTCGGATCTCAGCCCTTCTCAGCGGAGCTCATCTTCAGGGGATCTTCGACCGGAGATGGTGGAGAGCGGAACGCCTCCCCCTACCATACCGCCGTGCGTGGCGGGTGACCCTGAGGTGTCGTCACGGAGGGTTTCTCCGAATCCGGCAGGGCCGGAAGGCAGTCGTATGGCCCCCCAAAGCCCTCCGTGCCCGGCCTTTGAAAAAGGCCATCGGACGAGTCCGGCACCGTCCGGTGCACGGTCGGAGGAGCTGAACGATCTGCTCGGGCGATCGTCTATCTCAGAAGAACACCGTGCGTTGATGGGTACGGTGATTGAAAGGATTCCATCTGCGGAGAGCGGGGTGTACGAAGCTGTCGGGAGTTTACTGACTGGTTTTGAGGTACGCGAAATGATGTACCTTTTGACAGTTTCGCGTATAAAAGATGCGCCCTGTATAGATAGTAGCCCCTGAGACTCGGTCCGTTGTCAAAAATGACGGCGCGCCGAGGATCATAATCCCAGGTATGATATGTCGCTTTTTCTATGTAGGTGGCGAAGTGTCCGATGGCTAGCCGGACTGATGAATTTGCCAAGCTAAAGCGGCAACTTCACGTGGTAGATGCCGACATTGCGCTTGTCAACAAGCGGCTTGACGAGTCACAAGGTATGTAATTTCTCCGCAGACACCTGGTAAGGGGGTTTGATGCTCGTACCTTACAACCTGTATGCTTGATGCAGATGGTGCCGCTGCCGTGGAGAACCTTCGGGCGGAACTCGCCCGAGCCAAGGAGCAGGCCAGGAAAAGTGATGCGGCTGCCTTAAAGGCGGCTGAAGAGCTGAAAGCCAAACCGGCTTCTCACTGCCGAAGCAAGAAGGAAATGGTGGAGATGGCTGTGAAATTGAAGGATGCTGCTGACCGCTGCAAGCTTCTTGAAAAAGAAGATCAAAGCAATGAAGGATTCAAGAAGGCCACTACCGAGGCCAAGGATGCTCGCTTTGCGATGAGAGCTATGAAGGAGGAGCTACGTCAGGCCGGAGATATCGCGGCTGGAAAGCAATTTATGCTACGGATGAAGTTTGGGGATCCTAAATATGCTCCGTTGGACCGGCTGTGGAGTGCGGCGGACCCTTATCTAGACTTGTAGGCGAGTGCCGCGGACGCGGTCGAACACTTTCGGGATCAAAAGGATCACGAAGTGGAAAAGCTTTTTTGGTCGCAGTTCCACAATCCAGAGCGCCCACTTCCATTAACCGATCGTTTGGCCGTGTGGGCGGAGCTGAATAGGTTATCCGGAGTCGCCATGAAGTATGTCGTGAGTCATCTGTGGCCGGAAAGGCCCGAGCCGAAGAGTAATTTCAGCTTGGTGCAACAGTTCCTTGGTGTGATGCCGCATATCAATGCAATGAAGAGGTCAACCTGCATAGAGGGTGCGCGGATGGCTCTTGCCCGTGTCAAGACATACTGGGCGGAGATGAAGGCCACCGTTGTTGCATCCCAAGATTCGGACGAGAGCCGAGTACCTGCCGAGCACTATTTTCAGGAAGTTCTGCAGGCGCCTGCTTAATAGGAGATGCAAAGCTCGAAGGATATTATGTTCGAATAACATGTATTATTGAAAAACAATGTTTCGAGGGAATATAAAAGATTTTTATACTTGTGCCTTCAAGAATTAAAATACCTCCTGTGCGGCCGTTAATGTATATGTATATATAACCTGAAAGATGGCAGTCGTGTAACGCCCTCGATGCGGCTATATCTCCCACGTGTCGAAGCACGACTTAGAGGCATAACCGCATTGAAAGCAATGTCGCAAGTGAGGTAATCTTCACACAACCCATGTAATAAATAAGGGAAAGAGATACATAGTTGGCTTACAATCGCCACTTCACACAATACATGAGTAAAACATTACATCATATAGGTACAATCAAGGTCCGACTACGGAACCAAAATAAAAGAAGACTACCCCAAATGCTACACAGATCCCCGATCGTCCCAACTGGGCTCCACTACTGATCAGCTGAAACGAAACAACACAATGCACAAAGATCTTCGTCGAGCTCCTCCTTGAGCTCGGCTGCATCACCTGCACGGTTTCATCGGCACCTGCAAGCTGGTTTTGGAAGTATCTGTGAGTCACGGGGACTCAGCAATCTCACACCCGCGAGATCAAGACTATTTAAGCTTAAAGGTAGGACAGAGTAGTGAGGTGGAGCTGCAGCAAGTTTACTAGCATATATGGTGGCTAACATACGCAAAAGAGAGCGAGAAGAGAAGCAAAGCACGGTCGAACAACTATGATCAAGAAGTGATCCTAAAACAACCTACGTCAAGCATAACTCCAACACCGTGTTCACTTCCCGGACTCCGCCGAGAAGAGACCATCACGGTTACACACGCGGTTGATGTATTTTAATTAAGATCAACTTCGGGTTTTCTACAACCGGACATTAACAAATTGCCATCTGCCACATAACATGGGCACGGCTTTGAAAGATAAAACCCTTGAGGTGTCCCAACTTAGCCCATGATAAGCTCTCGCGATCAACGAAGGATATTCCTTCTCCCCGGGAAGACCCGATCAGTCTCGGAATCCCGGCTACAAGACATTTCACAGCAATAAAACAAGACCAGCAAAGCCGCCCGGATGTGCCGACAAATCCTGATAGGAGCTGCACATATCTCGGTCTCAGGGCACACTCGGATGAGCAGTCCATACAACTAAAACCAGACCTCAAGTTGCCTTGAGGGGGCGCCAGACAGGCTCTAGTTCGGGCCAGCACTTTCGAAGGA
Source organism: Aegilops bicornis (assembly GCA_021605145.1). Lineage (NCBI taxonomy): Eukaryota > Viridiplantae > Streptophyta > Magnoliopsida > Poales > Poaceae > Aegilops > Aegilops bicornis. The sequence goes on along the minus strand of CM038674.1, from coordinate 316,890,318 downwards.
GCACTGGTCCGGGGGCTAAAATAAAGATGACCCTCGGGCTCCGAAACCCAAGGGAAAAAGGGAATAGGTGAGGCAAATGGTAAAACCAATGTTGGGCCTTCTTTGGAAAAGTCTTATTCAAAGCGAACTGTCAAGGGGTCCCATAAATCACCCGACCGCGTTAGGGACGCAAAATCCGGGAACATAATACCGATATGACGGAAACTAGGGCGGCAAGAGTGGAACAAAACACTGTGCATAAGGCCGAGCCTTCCACCCTTTACCAAGTGTATAGATGCATTAATAATATAAGATATATTGTGATATCCCAACAAGTAAGCATGTTCCAACAAGGAACAACATCTCCATATTCCAACAAGGAACAAACTTCATCTTCTCCTGCAACTAACAACGCTATAAGAGGGGCTGAGCAAAGCGGTAACATAGCCAAACAACGGTTTGCTAGGAAAGGATGGTTAGGGGCTTGACATGACAACATGGGAGGCATGATATAGCAAGTGGTAGGCATCGTAGCATAGGCATAGCAAAAGAGCGAGCAACTAGCAAGCAAAGATAGTAGTGATTTCGAGGGTATGGTCATCTTGCCTGAAATCCCGCAAGGAAGAAGAACGAGTCCATGAAGAAGACAAACGAACGTAGTCGAATGAATCCTCACAACTCCGGAACGAAACCGCAGCTAACGAGAGAAGCAAACCGGAAAGAAGCAAACAACATAGTAAATAACCATCACATAAACATGGCATGATGCACAATCAAGTATGATGCATGTCCGGTTTAAAGAGGCATGGCATGGCAATATGCACAAACAACACTACAAGTTAAGTGGAGCTCAATATGCAACGAGTTGCATATTGACGGAACACCACATCACTTATTTAGTTCACTCTTGTTTAGGCTACCCAACAATATTAAATGTTATTAAACATGGCAAGAGTTGAAGCATAATTAAACTAGCTATTTAGGCAAGTTTAAATGAGGCCGGAAACAACGAACAACAATTCCGGAAAATCCCCATATGCAAATTATGGATTCGGTACTGATCTGCCCCAAACACAATTTTAGAGTTGTTAAACAGCAAAATAAAATGTACCATGTTAAACTAGGCATTTTCTACCCCATTTACATATAAAGAACATTTAAAACCGAGCTACGGTTATTTAGATATGAAATAAATCATTTTAGCATGGCATTTAAGCAAATTAATGCAAACAACAATTTTAACATTTTAATTGTTGTTATCATGATGCGGATGACATGTGCAAGTTATATGCAATTTTTATGAAAATGTTGACAAGAGCATGTTACGAGGCATTATGTCACCGTGGTGGATGAAAGGGGTGCCACGGCAACACATCCGAAAATGGTGCCACGGCAACACATCGGTTCCGATAACTCACGGAGATATTGGTGCAAAGGAAAGTGTGGACGTGAGCGAGTCATGCAAGATGGTGGGGTGATCCCGAATACCGGGTTCCCACGGAACGGTGGCATGGCAAAAGAGGGGCATCGCAAGGATGATTCGATCACGGTCGGTCATCTCGGTGGTTATACCTTTGAAGCGTGCGTTCGGGGCGGAATGCGTTCCGTAGAGGGAAGTAGACGTTCACGTTCGTCGAGGGAAGTAGAGGAAGTAGTCGTTCTCGCGATGATCGCTGAGGGAAGTAGTGGTACACGGCGACGGTAGAGGTACTTGAAGAATCCCGAAACGGACTTGGCATCTTCGCGCGTAGGGGTACTTGTCGTTATCCACCTCGGATGTAGTCGTTCCCGTGTAGTCGAACTTGACGATCCGAGGGGGTACTTGGCGCATCACCGTGTAGTCAAACTTGGCGGCCTTGAGGAACCCACGGTGTCGGTACTTGGCGTTCGTAGATGTACACGTTCGGAGCGGAACTTGGCGTATCCATGTACTTGGCGAATCCACGTAGTCGAACATGGGTTGTAGTGGTACTTGACGCTCGTTGTGTAGTTGAACACGAGGTTCCTCGGGGTACCGGTCTCGGCAATCCAGCGGCAGCAGCAATGCGGTGTCTGTGGCAACAATTTGAGGAGCTCCGGCGATGCACAAAAACCCTTAGCCATGGCGATCGTGGCTACACGCGGACACACGAGCTGGAACAGGGCAGGCGTCGGACAAGCCGTCGGGCCCGAGGCGAAGCAAGGGGTGGAGCAGCTTGGGGTCGGGTTGGCCTGGCGTGGAGGAAGAGATGGCGGCGGCTTGAGAAGACCGGGCGTTGGTCACCACCTCCGGCAGGGCAGCGGCGGGAGGAGACACGGAGGCGGGCGACGGAGCAAGGCGGCACGGCGGCCGGTCTTGGCGCAGGAGGCGCGGCCATGGCGGAGGACGAAGGATCCGGCAGCGGCCGGCTCGGGGACGCTGCTACCGGCGTGGAGGACGACGGGCTCGGACTGGTACTCGAGAGGACGGGCGACGGGAGAACCTGGAAGGTCCGGGGCGCTCAGGGGCAGCCGCGAGGAGGTGGAAGGGCGAGGGGCATGGGAGGCGGAGCTCCTGCTCGGAGAGGTGCGGCGTGGGGAACCGCGAGAAGGTGACGAGGAGGGGTCGGGCGGAGAGGAAGGAGCAGGGTGGAGGAGGCGCCGAGGAGAGATCGAGGGGAAAGGGAGAGGGATCGCTGGTGTTGGAGGGAGGACGAGGGAGATGGAGATCCGATCGGGCTGGGGCTCTCGATCGGCTAGGGTTAGAGAGGGTCTAGGTGGGCCTTGGGCCTCGGGAGGCTAGGCCGGCCTGGAGGAGGCGCTAGGTGGCTGGGCCTTAGAGGCCGGCTGGCTCTCTCTCTCCCTCTCTTATATATGTAGCAGAAAAGAAAAAAAAGAGAGACAAAAGAAAGAGAGGGATAGGGAAAGAATTTGGGAACGAGGACAATTTTCCCGGACTCACCAAAAATATGAGGAATTTAACACAAATGGCCCGAGGATTTTTGGTGGAACTCCGGAAAATGATAGAATAATAATGGCAAGGTTTTGAGGTCAACTCGAGCGTAAAAGGCATGGGATTTATTTGCAAGTGGGTTATGGTTAATTCCAAAACAATGGAATATTTTAATATAGCTCCCTAATAATATTGGGACGATATGTTATAAAGAGAAGTCACCATGTGAATCCTCGGTTTAAATGGATCGAGAAAATCCATACAATTTATTTAGTTGAGTTTTTGAAAATTAATGATATGATGGCATGATGAGATGATGCAATGCAAGAGATGACATGATGAATGCACAAACAAAACAAATCGCACGACAAAACTCGGAAACCACGGAAGTCAATCAAGCTCCGGTCTTGGGGCGCCACAACACTCCACCACTACGGGAGGATCTCGTCCCGAGATCTAGGATGGCACCGGAGAAAAGCGGAAGAGGAAGAGGTAAAAGTAAGTTGCTTCTTTGACAAACGAGTGAAACCAAAGAACCTTGAAAGGTTGAACAAAATGAAAGAAAGAAAACAATGAAGATGAAGAAAGTTGAAAACACTCTGTTAGAAAAGAGGAACAAGGGATACGACGAAAAAACAAGTGGTTAAGTGATAAAATAGATATTGACACCACTCGTTAAAACTAGATAGACTAGGAATAAGATTGATAAAATTTGGGCAGCACTCCATCGCAAATGGAAGGAATTAGAATCATGAACTTTAGAAGATGGGATGATACTTCATGAAATCAACAACACACGCCTCGGAACTATTGAAAGAATGGCACAAGGGGTAAGAAAGATTTCAGACAGCTCTCCGGTTGAAAAGCAGGCAAAACTTGATAAGATGAGAGAACTCGAATGAAAACATGACACTCGGTTAAATGGATAATGCAAGAAAAGAACATGATCTTGACAAAACGAGACGATGGGTCAAGAGAGCAACATCACAATGCCTCCGATAGAAATAATAGAAGATAGATCATTGGAATAACAGAATGGAGAAGAAAATAACAACTTCTACCACAAATGAGTTTGGAAAGCACCCTTAAAAGAAGGATAGAACGGAGTTGTTTGAAAAACAACAACGGTAAGAATAAGCTTGTAGTGGGCTTATGAAAACATCTCAAAATTATGAGGTGAGCTTCTGCCACCAACGGAAACAAACGATTGGATTGATATCAACAAGGAGACGAGAAACTTATTTCACCGAGAGGACAAATGAAGAACTTGGGTCATTTATAAGCACCATAAATAGCAACAATCCTTAGGGAAAGCTTTAGGTGAAATATAGCCCAAGACAACTCCAATGAAGAGATTGATGGATTTAAAATACCTCATTCTTGACAACATGTGAATCATGAAACACGAAGGGAAATTATCAAGAATGACATAACACCATCTCAAAAGATAAGATAGAGAGAATTGCACTTCGAAATGCAAGAAGAAGAATGCTTGAACTCCTCAAAACAAAACATGTGTTGAGCACCATGTTCAATTTTGAGTATAGCTTGACGGATCTTAACTCCGAGAGAAATCTTGATGAACAATTGGAGAAATGAAAAGAATCCTTGACGAACCATCATGTAGAGCCTCCATGAAGAACTCCGGTAAGAAAAGATGATAAAATAAAGAGAAGTTGAAAACACAAGGTGAAACCTTGCAGTGATAAGATGAAGCTTTGAAATGATATAGCCGAGAAAAGTTGGAACTCCGGAAAGAAAGATGAACAAATGAAATCACAAATTTTGACGATCCTCCGGAATAAGGAATTGAATTTACTCGATGGAACAAGAATAAGAATTACGTTATGCGTATCCTTCACCAATTTAGATTGATGACAAGCAACGGATTTGGCACACTACTTATTCCCGTTGAAAAAATGATTACAGATAGAGATATAGCGCAAACTTGAGAAGGTATTGATGGAACCACCGTGGGATTTGGAAAAACAACAAATGAATTGATATGATAAAGAAGGAAGTGAAATCTTGAACGAACCACCGTAAGAATTGAGAATGAACGTAGCAAAGGCACAATTCACGGGAAGAATTGGAAGACGAATAAAGATGCTTGACAAAATTTAGATACATTAGAATGAAGAGATCATGAACTGATTAGAGGATAATTGACGATGCACCGTGAGATTTGGAAAACAAGAGTTGAACGCTTGAATGAATAATTACGAGATGATGGGCTCAAGAATCAAACCGAAAGACTCTGAAATGCTCCGGTGGGTTAAAAGAATTCTCACAACCGAAAATAATTATGAGAGGATGGCATCAAGCTAAAACCATGAATCTTGAAGAGAAAGGAGCGAGATTTAAGAGAAACTCTTCTTCGGTCTTCAAAATTCGAGAATGACGACGAGAAACATCACCATGAATTATTGAAGCACTCCGGAATGAAAATTAGAAAGGTTGAACCACAAGATGAAAAGAATTTGAAAGATCTTGGAGAAAGACATTTGACTGATGATAACTCATTCTTACGTCAAACTTTGCAATGAATTTGGGAATAGCTCTTGAAACTTAGAAGAGTTAGGTAAGATCCTGGGAAAAGACCTGTGGGTTAGGGCCCACTCAAAAGAACCACCGTTGAACAATTGTTTGAAATAGATATTGCACCGGTAGAATTAAATGGCTTGAATGAGATAGCATCCTCGAAAGAACTTGAGTGAATTGATAATGGAAACTAGAATCTTCTGAGGTATCTTCAACACTCCTGAACAATTGAATAGCGAGAAATGGATGATTAAGAGATGCACCGACATGAGAAAGCATTTGAAACGATGAAAAGAATACGATCAACACTGAAAACTTGACTTAAATCCACCGGAGAAGAAAATTAGAATGGAACAATGATAAGGTTAAGGCTTCCTTAGCGTCTTCATGAGAAATCACCGGATAAAACATTAAAGGAAAAGAATGAAGAAACTTCACCCAATAAAATGGATACTTGATTAAGAAATCTGAGCTTGAAGAAAAAGGGGTGGGAGGGCGGGAAAACAAAGGCAACTTAGGTCGGATGAAACGAACACCGTTGAAAAAAAAAAGCTTAGAATTGATCTTGCGAATGTTGGAATGATCGGATCCACTTGAAGAGAAGCACGCCGGTTGAGAAAAGAATTGACATGACGACCTCGATGATCAAGAAGGATTAGTATTCACATAGCAATATGAGAACACCATTTAGGAAAGGTATGGAATCAATACTTGGCATTGAAGCAACTCGAATACCACAAAAAGGAACAAAAAAACAAAGGATTTGGCTTGCAGAATAAGCCGGAACAAATACATATGATAGAGATTTACCCAATCTCATATCATGCATCTGTCGGAAAGATATTCTAGGAGCTACTTGAATTCCCACCTATAAACTCCCGAAACTTTCTGGTTATGCAATCTGGTGTTGGGGATACAGGGACACAAAATATATCACCCAAACTAACAATACCTAGATCCAAATATCCATCCGTCAACACATAACCAAGAAATCCTCGGAAATCGTGGTACCTCGACCTTCAAAAACATCCGTTATACAAGTCATGGCAATACTCCACTTTTCGCCACGATCGGGCTATCGTGGTTATCTCACCAACAACTGCACAAAAGAGATTTCGATGTCGGTAAAACTCGTATTCCGTAATCAAGAACGATAAAATTGTGACGACAACACCTGGAGCTCAACTCCCCGGACACCGCCACAACCCCTAAATGTCGAGGCACCAAGAACAATGTTCTCGCCACAAAACCATCGAACGATTCCAAGATACCAGCGTGATCCTAAAAAAAATTTAGTGAAATTTGAGGAGAGAAAAGACAAAACTCTACGCCGTGGGATACCTCACCAGAGCGACGAAGGGACTGAGGAGTAAAAAGAATCCTACTCTCCGATATATATAATCCTAAGACTCAAAACATTTTCCATTCTAGACTCAACAACGCCAGCAAACAATCAAGTAGGGGGCTCCTAAGTCGGGGAAAGCTCTGATTACCAACTTGTAACGCCCTCGATGCGGCTATATCTCCCACGTGTCGAAGCACGACTTAGAGGCATAACCGCATTGAAAGCAATGTCGCAAGTGAGGTAATCTTCACACAACCCATGTAATAAATAAGGGAAAGAGATACATAGTTGGCTTACAATCGCCACTTCACACAATACATGAGTAAAACATTACATCATACAGTACAATCAAGGTCCGACTACGGAACCAAAATAAAAGAAGACTACCCCAAATGCTACACAGATCCCCGATCGTCCCAACTGGGCTCCACTACTGATCAGCTGAAACGAAACAACACAATGCACAAAGATCTTCGTCGAGCTCCTCCTTGAGCTCGGCTGCATCACCCTGACGGTTTCATCGGCACTGCAAGCTGGTTTTGGAAGTATCTGTGAGTCACGGGGACTCAGCAATCTCACACCCGCGAGATCAAGACTATTTAAGCTTAAAGGTAGGACAGAGTAGTGAGGTGGAGCTGCAGCAAGCGACTAGCATATATGGTGGCTAACATACGCAAAAGAGAGCGAGAAGAGAAGCAAAGCACGGTCGAACAACTATGATCAAGAAGTGATCCTAAAACAACCTACGTCAAGCATAACTCCAACACCGTGTTCACTTCCCGGACTCCGCCGAGAAGAGACCATCACGGTTACACACTAGATTGGTGTATTTTAATTAAGATCAACTTCGGGTTTTCTACAACCGGACATTAACAAATTCCCATCTGCCACATAACCGCTGGCACGGCTTTGAAAGATAAAACCCTGCAGGGTGTCCCAACTTAGCCCATGATAAGCTCTCGCGATCAACGAAGGATATTCCTTCTCCCGGGAAGACCCGATCAGTCTCGGAATCCGGCTACAAGACATTTCACAGCAATAAAACAAGACCAGCAAAGCCGCCCGGATGTGCCGACAAATCCTGATAGGAGCTGCACATATCTCGGTCTCAGGGCACACTCGGATGAGCAGTCCATACAACTAAAACCAGACCTCAAGTTGCCTTGAGGGGGCGTTGCACAGGGCTCTAGTTCGGGCCAGCACTCGAAGGAGCACTGGTCCAGGGGGGCTAAAATAAAGATGACCCTCGGGCTCCTAAAACCCAAGGGAAAAAGGGAATAGGTGAGGCAAATGGTAAAACCAATGTTGGGCCTTGCTTTGGAAAAGTCTTATTCAAAGCGAACTGTCAAGGGGTCCCATAAATCACCCGACCGCGTTAGGGACGCAAAATCCGGGAACATAATACCGATATGACGGAAACTAGGGCGGCAAGAGTGGAACAAAACACCAGGCATAAGGCCGAGCCTTCCACCCTTTACCAAGTGTATAGATGCATTAATAATATAAGATATATTGTGATATCCCAACAAGTAAGCATGTTCCAACAAGGAACAACATCTCCATATTCCAACAAGGAACAAACTTCATCTTCTCCTCGCAACTAACAACGCTATAAGAGGGCTGAGCAAAGCGGTAACATAGCCAAACAACGGTTTGCTAGGAAAGGATGGTTAGGGGCTTGACATGACAACATGGGAGGCATGATATAGCAAGTGGTAGGCATCGTAGCATAGGCATAGCAAAAGAGCGAGTAACTAGCAAGCAAAGATAGTAGTGATTTCGAGGGTATGGTCATCTTGCCTGAAATCCCGCAAGGAAGAAGAACGAGTCCATGAAGAAGACAAACGAACGTGAGTCGAATGAATCCTCACAACTCCGAACGAAACCGCAGCTAACGAGAGAAGCAAACCGGAAAGAAGCAAACAACATAGTAAATAACCATCACATAAACATGGCATGATGCACAATCAAGTATGATGCATGTCCGGTTTAAAGAGGCATGGCATGGCAATATGCACAAACAACACTACAAGTTAAGTGGAGCTCAATATGCAACGAGTTGCATATTGACGGAACACCACATCACTTATTTAGTTCACTCTTGTTTAGGCTACCCAACAATATTAAATGTTATTAAACATGGCAAGAGTTGAAGCATAATTAAACTAGCTATTTAGGCAAGTTTAAATGAGGCCGGAAACAACGAACAACAATTCCGGAAAATCCCCATATGCAAATTATGGATTCGGTACTGATCTGCCCCAAACACAATTTTAGAGTTGTTAAACAGCAAAATAAAATGTACCATGTTAAACTAGGCATTTTTCTACCCCATTTACATATAAAGAACATTTAAAACCGAGCTACGGTTATTTAGATATGAAATAAATCATTTTAGCATGGCATTTAAGCAAATTAATGCAAACAACAATTTTAACATTTTAATTGTTGTTATCATGATGCGGATGACATGTGCAAGTTATATGCAATTTTATGAAAATGTTGACAAGAGCATGTTACGAGGCATTATGTCACCGTGGTGGATGAAAGGTGCCACGGCAACACATCCGAAAATGGTGCCACGGCAACACATCGGTTCCGATAACTCACGGAGATATTGGTGCAAAGGAAAGTGTGGACGTGAGCGAGTCATGCAAGATGGTGGGGTGATCCCGAATACCGGGTTCCCACGGAACGGTGGCATGGCAAAAGAGGGGCATCGCAAGGATGATTCGATCACGGTCGGTCATCTCGGTGGTTATACCTTTGAAGCGTGCGTTCGGGGCGGAATGCGTTCCGTAGAGGGAAGTAGACGTTCACGTTCGTCGAGGGAAGTAGAGGAAGTAGTCGTTCTCGCGATGATCGCTGAGGGAAGTAGTGGTACACGGCGACGGTAGAGGTACTTGAAGAATCCGAAGCGGACTTGGCATCTTGGCGTAGGGGTACTTGTCGTTATCCACCTCGGATGTAGTCGTTCCGTGTAGTCGAACTTGACGATCCGAGGGGGTACTTGGCGCATCACCGTGTAGTCAAACTTGGCGGCCTTGAGGAACCCACGGTGTCGGTACTTGGCGTTCGTAGATGTACACGTTCGGAGCGGAACTTGGCGTATCCATGTACTTGGCGAATCCACGTAGTCGAACATGGGTTGTAGTGGTACTTGGCCTTTCGTTGTGTAGTTGAACACGAGGTTCCTCGGGGTACCGGTCTCGGCAATCCAGTGCAGCAGCAATGCGGTGTACAGGCAACAATTTGAGGAGCTCCGGCGATGCACAAAAACCCTTAGCCATGGCGATCGTGGCTACACGCTACGGACACTGAGCTGGAACAGGCAGCGTCGGACAAGCCGTCGGGCCGAGGCGAAGCAAGGGTGGAGCAGCTTGGGGTCGGGTTGGCCTGGCGTGGAGGAAGAGATGGCGGCGGCTTGAGAAGACCAGGCGCGTCAGGGTCACCACCTCCCGGCAGGGCCGCGCGGGAGGAGACACGGAGGCGGAGGCGGCGGAGCAAGGCGGCACGGCGGCGGTCTTGGCGCAGGAGGCGCGGCCATGGCGGAGGACGAAGGATCGGGCAGCGGCAGCTGCTCGGGACGCTGCTACCGGCGTGGAGGACGACGGGGCTCCGGACTGGTACTCTGAGGACGGGCGACGGGGAGAACCTGGAAGGTCCGGGCGCGGCGCTCCAGGGCAGCCGGCGAGGAGGTGGAAGGGCGAGGGGGCATGGGAGGCGGAGCTCCTTTCGGAGAGGTGCGGCGTGGGGAACCGCGAGAAGGTGACGAGGAGGGGTCGGGCGGAGAGGAAGGAGCAGGGTGGAGGAGGCGCCGAGGAGAGATCGAGGGGAAAGGGAGAGGGGATCGCAAGCGCTGGAGGGAGGACGAGGGAGATGGAGATCCGATCGGGCTGGGGCTCTCGATCGGCTAGGGTTAGAGAGGGTCTAGGTGGGCCTTGGGCCTCGGGAGGCTAGGCCGGCCTGGAGGGAGGCGCTAGGTGGGCTGGGCCTTAGAGGCCGGCTGGGCTGGCTCTCTCTCTCCCTCTCTTATATATGTAGCAGAAAAGAAAAAAAAGAGAGACAAAAGAAAGAGAGGGATAGGGAAAGAATTTGGGAACGAGGACAATTTTCGTGGACTCACCAAAAATATGAGGAATTTAACACAAATGGCCCGAGGATTTTTGGTGGAACTCCGGAAAATGATAGAATAATAATGGCAAGGTTTTGAGGTCAACTCGGAGCAGAAAAGGCATGGGATTTATTTGCAAGTGGGTTATGGTTAATTCCAAAACAATGGAATATTTTTAATATAGCTCCCTAATAATATTGGGACGATATGTTATAAAGAGAAGTCACCATGTGAATCCCTCGGTTTAAATGGATCGAGAAAATCCATACAATTTATTTAGTTGAGTTTTTGAAAATTAATGATATGATGGCATGATGAGATGATGCAATGCAAGAGATGACATGATGAATGCACAAACAAAACAAATCGCACGACAAAACTCGGAAACCCTGGAAGGCAACTGAAGCTCCGGTCTTGGGGCGTCACAAGTCGTCGGCTTCAACCCCCACGCATATAATGCGGGGGTGTTCGCAGAAGGCTCATTTTCACACTTGATCCAACGTCTTGGTCCTATAAAGGAGGTGATAGCGCAGCGAACTAGGCAACCGGACTATAATGCTTTATCACTTTCACTTAGCCATAGGAGTTTGATAGTGGGGCTACTATATAGCCCCTAGGGGCACCACGCTCACCCGAATTCGGGGCGCGTGTGCCTGGCCGAAAGCTTGACCCTTCGTTAATGCGGAGGAATCCTAAAGATCCCGGCGGGTCATCGAGTGGTTGACCAGTCTCACGCTATATCATGACAGTCAGTTTTTGCTTTCTCTCGAGGTGCTACTTTGGCGTAACCGGGCACAATCGCAGATAGTTCTCCTGGTGCCGTCTTAGCCGATAGAGCGGAACGTAAGGCAGCAAAACACAGGAGCCGGGCAAACCCAACATTTGACAAAAGACATGATTCAGAGCTGATGCATATAAGGCCAAACTCGCGACACCGAACACTCCCTAAGGTATTCGGTCTTTATGAAAGTGGGCTGAACAACGCCCTTGGTAATGAGCCCCTGGTGTCCAGGTACGCGCAAAATTCTGACGTGGCCACATGCCAAGACGCCAGCCTCCTCCTCGGTTATATCACGAAATCGGGGGATGTGTATCAACAAGAGACAGTAAAAAGGTTTACGCAGGGTCTTAATCTAAAAAGAATCCTTGGAACGGGTCCCTACTGCACGTCTGCGCCTGTGTCTCCGTTGTGCCGTATCCTAGACGGGTGTAGCACAGTGTTCATCTGTAAAGGAGAGGAACTTAGTTGAAAAAGATTGTGCGAAAATATACGTTATATTAAATAGACAAAGTATAATTCAAAAAATAAATAAAATTGAGCTCTATCGTCTCTTGTTGTACATGCACGGAGCCCCTTGTACGGGGGTATGCTGCTAGTAAGCCCTTGTATGTTTACACCGGACTCGTCTAGCCATGTCCGAGGTCTGAACGACCTGTTTAGGTGCTTTGATTAGTGAAGCCGGTTTAGTGTGTGTGGCTGTCAAGGCAGCCGCACAATCTTCCGCACTCGAGGAACACTTGAAATTTTCCTTTAATGAGATGATGCCTCGCGGACCGGGCATTTTAAGTATAAGAGATGCATAATGCGGTATTGCGTTAAAGCGGGCGAAAGCTTCGCGTCCCAGGAGTGCTTGATAGCTACTTGTGAATGGGGCGATGTGGAAGGTTAGCTTTTCGCGGTGGAAGTTGTCGGTGGAGCCGAACATAACTTCTAGCAGGAGAGAGCCCGGACAATGGGCATCTGGGCCTGGCGTTACCCCTTGAAAGGAAGTGTTGCTATGGCGAATTTTTGTTGGGTCTATCCCCATTTTGCGGATTGTGTCCTGATATAGCAGGTTTAGATCACTGCCGCCGTTCATTAGGACTTGTGTAAATTGGAGTCTGTCAATTATCGGATCTAATATCAAGGCAGTCCAGCCTGCGTTCCGGATACTTCTAGAGTAATCCTGATGGTCGAAGGTGATTGGTTTTAACAACCAGTGGCGGGACTGCTCTGGGATAAGCCGTATGGCGCGTATCTCTATAGGCGCCACCCTGTTTTTCCCTTTTGTCACGTGAAGTGAGTTTACTATTTTGACTTCTTGTGGGAAATTCTTTTGTTTTCCGGTGCTCTGCTTGTGGGGTTCGTCATCGTCCTCGCTTAGTGTGTCGAGCCCCTTGTGTTCGGCGTTGAGTTTGCCGGGTTGCTTGAAGACCCAACAATCTCTGTGGGTATGGTTTGCAGGCTTCCCGGGAGAACTGTGGATTTGACATATCTTGTCCAAGATTTTATTTAGGTTAGATAGCTCATCCCTGTTATCCTTGAGGGGCAGCTTTTTCTGACTCTGCCCAGAGCTTTTGAATCCGGCGTTGACTGCCGTGCTCTTCGGGCTGTTTCCCTTGGTCCAACGTTGGTCCTTGCTGCGTCTCAGTTTCCCGTTTCCATCCCTAACTTCGGATGTACTTGGGTCGCTGGTACTGCATCTTGCCAACCAGCTGTCCTCTTGTCGGTGTCAAAACCGGCGGATCTCGGGTAGGGGGTCCCAAACTGTGCGTCTAGGCGGATGGTAATAGGAGACAAGGGACACGATGTTTTTACCCAGGTTCGGGCCCTCTCGATGGAGGTAAAACCCTACTCCTACTTGATTAATATTGATGATATGGGTAGTACAAGAGTAGATATACCACGAGATTAGAGAGGCTAAACCCTAGAAGCTAGCCTATGGTATGATTGTTGTTCGTCCCCACGGACTAAAACCCTCCGGTTTATATAGACACCGGAGGGTTAGGGTTACAGAGAGTCGGTTACAATGGTAGGAGATCTACATATCCGTATCGCCAAGCTTGCCTTCCATGCCAAGGAAAGTCCCATCCGGACACGGGACAAAGTCTTCAATCTTGTATCTTCATAGTCCAGGAGTCCGGCCAAAGGTCATAGTCCGGCCATCCGGACACCCCCTAATCCGGGACTCCCTCGGTAGGCCCCGAACCAGGCTTCAATGACAACGAGTCAGGCGCGTAGATTGTCTTCGGCATTGCAAGGCGGGTTCTTCTCCAAATCCCGTGTCCCTGTTTGAGTAGTGTCCGGCTTCTTGTAAACATCGCGCTCCTTGGCTTCCACGCCCAATAATGGCCATCTTCCACGTGTTGAATGAATGCGAAAAGCCAGGGTATTTTTACATTTATCTCCCTAGCTGTGCAAATGAGCTGCCTATATAAGAGACGGGGATCTAGATCCACATCACACCACCTTCCCTTCGCGAGCTTTCATCGGAGCGCATCTCGATGAAAACCCATTCCATCATGGACAGTCGACGCAGCTCCTCCTCTCGCCCTCCTAGTCCTCAGCCCGGAGATTGGGAGAGATGCTCCGTCCCGCACATCGAGTTAGTGACGCTCCAAACCAAGGGGTTTCTTCCCCCATCCTTCATGCTTCCAGTTCGAGCCGGACTCTCCACCTATATGGGCGGCAAACAAGCGGAGAGCGTCCCCAGTCCCTCCTGAGGAGAGCGGGTATGCCTTGTCCCCTATTTGATAAGTGGGCTCAGATTTCCAATTCATCCGTTTCTCCAGGGGCTCCTAGAGTTCTATGGCCTCCTGTTGCACAAGCTCACGCCTGCCTCCATTCTGCATATTGCGGGCTTCGTGGCCCTTTGCGAGCCAGTTTTGGGCATCGAGGCTCATTTCATGCTACGGGAGAGGCTGTTCTGCCTCGTACCCCGTTCTCAGGAGGGGTCAATATATCAAGTAGGCGGAGCCGAACTATGGCGCATCGCCGGGACCGGATATCTATCCGGAATCCCGAAGAAGGCGTCCGAAGACTGGCCTTCGGAATGGTTTTATATAGAAGACGTCCCCTTGCCGGACCCTGTTCTGGTCGGCCTCCCGGAGTTCAGTAATGCTCCTTTGAAGAAACGCCTAAGCTGGCGTCCACGGAGCCCCAGAGGGAGAATGACAGGACGTCCTTTACCTGATGAGCCGAATAAGGTTGTTGGCTCACTCCAGACTGACCATGATCGGAGTCATGGCCATATGCATCATGCGGGGGGTGCAGCCGCTTCAATACAGAGGCCACCCACTGTGGGATTTCAATGGGGAAGATGACGCCACCCGCTACGGCCGTAAGGGGCCGGGATCGGTCGCTGTTCTGACAGAGGCCTTGACCGCATTATAGAAGGGAGAAGAGGAGGATTTCCTCCGCGTCAATCCACAGGGCGGATTTTCTATGCACGATCCTCCAAGATGGGTAAGCGGACACTTCTTTATGCCCATCCGTTCCATATTCCCATAGTTAAGTACCTTATCTTGTAATTTTGACGCAGGAATTGCGCCGGGCCGTAAAGGATACAAACAGCCCACCTCCACAACCTGAGGATCCGGAACGGTCCCTCGATCCGGCCTCCCAAGAGGATCCGGACATATGTGTGGAGCTGATTGATGGGGTATTTTACCAACTGAGCATCGATAATGCCTTGGTTGCCAAGTCTGACCGATTACCCCGGAATATTTCCAGCCTCACAGGTAATTGAGACCGAAGTCCCAATACCTTAGAAATGATCCCTCCGTGCTTATCTTTGACCACCGTATATCAATGGTGTTTTGCAGGGGGAGCCCTTGGGGCGGAAGGCTGAGCCTGCGGTGGCTAGCCAACAAGGGGCAGCACGGCCCAGCAGGCTAAAAAGAAGTGTGGTCCGGACTAAAGCGCCGGCGCAACGGTATGGCGTGTGCCTTATTCCCACGTTTTATTCTGGAAGGCATGCTAACGCTCGCTCTCTTTTCAGGAAAAAGAGCGCTCGCCGGGCTATATCCGGAGAGGTTGCCAATCGAGCCTCCGCCAGCCAGGCTTCAAAGCCAGGTCCAGAAGCGGAGGCGAACAAAAAGCATGCGCCGGACACTCCTTTGACAGAGGATGCCGACGGGCTATCTGCCACCAATTCCGAGGTGGAAAGTTCCATGAATCACAGGCGTCGCCGGAATGTTCTTCGTGACGCATGTTTCTCCCAAGAGGCATTGGATGCCTTCAATTCGGGAGACGCGCACCTCCGTGCTGCTCAAAATGGTCTAGCCAGAGCCACGGAGCAGTATGTTAAAGACATAAGGGTGAGAAAATTTGATGGTTATATATACCAGTAGCCCCCGAGACTTAAAATAGTTAGAGTAACTGATTTAAGGATCATTTATTGTGTAGGATCTTACGTAAAAGAATACCCAATTGTCCTGTGAGCTTGAAGAGTGCAAAGCCCAACTTGAGGCCGCACAAGCCGCTGGCTGTGGGAAGCCAAGTAGACCCCTCTGGTAACATACGCTTTTAAAAGATAAGTATGTTATGAAGTGCGGCGTGTGTATAGATCTGACAATGACATTGCAGATGGCACCGGGGTAGATCCGGACAAACAACAACTCTTGCGCAGGTTAAAGGTCATGAGAACGTGCTTACGAGGGTGAGGCAGGAGAAAAATAATCTCCAAGATGCCAACACCCAGCTGGGCGAGGAGCTAAAGGATGTTCGTGCCCAGCTGTCTAACTCCGTTAAGGAGAATCGGCGGCAAGTGCTTAAACGAACTTTGAGAAAAGAGTTTGGCGAGGAATTCGATTAACAGATTATGTCTGTAGGTATGCTCACATGCCGTCCTGCAGAGGAAATGCCCGGTTCTATGGGTTACCTTCTTACCGAGATCTTACAACTGCACGAACGAGTTCGGCAGGTGATGAAAGGCGTCGCCCAGGCCTTGTGGCCATCTATCTCCCTACCGAAGGCCTTGGGGAGCTTGCAGAGAGGCTCCAGGGAGCGTGGCGGCGCTTCTTGTTATGGAAGATATCGGCCTGCCGTCAAGGCGCTAGGGAGGCCTGGGCCATGGTGAAGACGCGGTACACGAAGGCTGACCCAAACCACATGGCCGAGGTCGGACCTGTGGGGCCAGATGGGAAGGAGATCCCTGTGAGCTTAGTGTACGGCCAGGTGGAATTGGCTGCAAAGTATTCCCAGCAGGACTGTAAACTAGACAGCCTGTTAGATGGTATTGAAGAGGAATACAATCAGTCAAATTGACTATGTAATTGAAATTGACATGTAAAATGCCTTCTAGCCGGATTGTAGATCGTTTGTCTTAGCGGACCTTTTCGCTTCAACCTCGAGACCCGATAGTGCAGGTGTGTCCGAATACCCTCGCGGTTATATAAAAACCGGGGCATGCGTGGAGACCAGGCGTAGGGGTCATTAGTGCTTTATCAGACAAGTGCACAACTAGTTATGTTATATTACATGGTTAATAATAAACATCTTCCAGGGAGAATAGTTCCGTTAGGGGTTCCTTTCCACAGGTGGCAGGCCCTAAAGTGCATGTCCGGACTCAAAAAAGCAGAAAAACATCTGGGTGCAGATAAATAAATAGGTAAGAAATCTTCTTTTAGTTCACTGACCGAATATTCTCTTAAGAATGCTAGCTTTCGGCTTCACCCAGTCTGAGGTACACATCCGGCTGACCCAGCAGTAACAATCGCAGAGGTGCTCCCTTTGCCACCTAGCCGAACAATCGGGAACGTAGGGGTAAGCACAGGAGCCAGGCAACCCAGCTTGGCCAAAACTTAAGTCATATCGATGCATATAATGGCGAATAAAAGGTACATGCGGAAGTGTGACACATGTATTGGGCATGAAGCCCTTATAATTAAGCTTCTGTGAAAGAAGCCCCCAGGTATAATGAGCGCGGATAGCGCGTCAAGGGTGTGCGAACAATGCGCTAACGAGCCTGCCAAGGCTTGAATGAAAAGAGGAGGGAGAAGGAGAAAAATAGAAGACAACTAAAATATAAAATATGGGCAGAGGAAGGAGACGAACTCGGAATCCGGCGCTAGGCGTAAAATCTTCGGAGACGTGCTGCGTTCCATGGGTTCGGCTCGAGTCGGTTATCCGAAGCATCGCGCAGATGGTACACTCCGCCGGTCAGGACTTGGTCGATGATAAAGGGACCTTCCCATTTGGGCTTTAGTTTGTCCTTTTTCTTGTCCGGCAGGAGTAGAACTAGCTCGCCAACATTGTAAGTTTTGGCCTGTACTTCTCTGCTTTGATATCTTCGAGCCTGCTGTTGATAGAATCCGGAACGGGTTTTTGCTACGTCACGCTCCTCCTCCAAGGCGTCCAAACTGTCCTGCCGATCGAGCTCGGCTTCTCTTTCTTCGTACATGCGCACGCGAGGTGAGTCATGAATTATGTCGCAGGGCAGAACTGCCTCTGTGTCGTATACCATAAAGAATGGTGTGAATCCGGTCGTGCGATTCGGAGTGGTCTGCAGCGCCCAGAGTACGGAGTCAAGCTCCTCTACCTAGTGCGTGTTAGATTCCTTGAGGGACCGCACTAATCTGGGTTTGATGCCGCTCATAATTAGACCATTTGCTCGCTCAACTTGACTATTAGTTTGAGGGTGATAGACTGAGGCGTAGTCTAGTTTAATGCCCATGTTTTTGCACCAGAGTTTGACCTCGTCGGCCGTAAAGTTCGTGTCGTTATCAGTGATGATGCTGTGGGGGACACCGTAACGATGTACGACCCCTGATATGAAGTGTATCACCGGTCCGGATTCGGCCGTCTTGACAGGCTTGGTCTCTATCTAGTTGGTGAATTTATCCACCATGACCAGTAGGTATTTTTGCTTGTGGGTTCCCCCTTTAAGGGGTCCAACTATGTCAAGCCCCTAGACCGCAAAGGGTCAGGTGATGGGTATAGGTTTGAGGGCAGTAGGTGGCATGTGGCTCTGATTAGCAAGGAGCTGGCATCCGACGCATCGTTGGACTAAGTCCTGAGCATCTGCCCGAGCCGTCGGCCAATAAAATCCTGTACGGAAGGCCTTGCCTACAAGGGCCCGGGCTGCAGCGTGGTGCCTGCCGAGTCCAGCATGTATTTCAGCCAGAAGATTCCGCCCTTCTTCTTCGGAGATACACCTTTGAAGGACTCCGGTTGTGCTTTTCTTATAAAGCTCTCCCTCATGGACTTTGTAGGCTTTAGATCGCCGCACTATGCAGCGGCCTCGTTTTGGTCCTCGGGGAGTTCCTGCCTGGTTAGGTAGGCTAGGAATGGTTCTGTCCACGGGCAATGACTGCCATTATTACGTACGAGGATGTTATTTCGGTGGTAGAACCACCAACTGTGTCAGAATGTTCGGTGTGGGGCAGTGCGGTTGGGTCCGGATTGTTATTTCCAGACTCTCCCTCCCATAATACGGATGGCTTGAACAACCTCTCTAGGAATATATTGGGGCGGGGGACAGCATCGCGCTGCGCCGATGCGTGCTAACACGCCGCTTTGCCTGGTTGTTGTCCCGGGCTATATGGTGAAATTCGAGCCCCTCAAACCGAAAGCAGACATTTTAGGACTGCATTGCGATAGGCTGCCATTTTCGGATCCTTGGCATCAAAGTCTCCATTTATTTTTGATATCGCGAGGTTCGAATCACCGTGCACCTCTAGGCGTTGAATGCCCATGGAGACTGCCATCCGGAGCCCATGTAGAAGGTCCTCGTATTCGGCTGCGTTGTTGGAATCCGTATACATTATCTGGAGTCCGTATTGAACTGTATCTCCGGTTGGGGACGTCAGAACGACACCAGCCCCTAGGCCAGCCAACATTTTGGAGCCGTCGAAGTGCATTATCCAGTTGGAATATGCGCCGTACTCTTTAGGGAGTTTAGCTTCGGTCCATTCGGCGACGAAGTCGGCCAAAACTTGCGACTTAATAGCTCTCCGTGGCTTATAGGTTTTGTCGAATGGGAAGAGCTCAATGGCCTATTTGGCAATCCGGCCCATCGCGTCGTGGTTGTTTATAATGTCATTAAGGGGTACTTCGGAGGCTACTGTTATAGAACACTCTTGAAAGTAGTGTCGCAGCTTCCGGGATGCCATAAACACCGCGTACGCTATCTTTTGATAATGTGGGTACCGTGACTTGCATGGAGTTAGGACAGTGGACATGTACTAAACTGGTTTTTGAAGAGGGAACTTGTGTCCGTCCATTTCTCGTTCGACAACGAGCACTGGGTTTGTTTCCTATATGGCTTTTATTTCTTCGAGTCCGGCCATGGCGGCATCCATCCACTCGAAGTGTTCAGTGCGTCGGAGGAGGTGATAAAGGGGTAATGCCTTTTATCCCAAACGGGAGATAAAGCGGCTTAGAGCCGCCACGCATCCAGTCAACTTTTGTATTTGTTTGAGGTCTTTTGGGATATCCAATTGTGACAGAGCTCGGATCTTGGATGGGTTTGCTTCAATTCCTCTACCGGATACAATGAAGCCCAAGAGCTTTTCGGCCGGTACACCGAAAATGCATTTTTTCGGGTTGAGCTTAATGTCATATGTTCGGACATTATCGAATGTGAGCTTCAAGTCGTCTACTAGAGTTTCGATGTGCTTGCTTTTGACGACCACATCGTCTACGTATGCCTCCACTGTTTTGCCGATCTGCTTTGCCAGACATGTCTGAATCATGCGCTGGTATGTTGCGCCGACATTTTTGAGCCCGAAGGGCATTGTGTTGAAGCAGAATGGGCCGTATGGAGTGATGAATGCCGTTGCGGCTTGGTCAGGCTCTGCCATCTTAATTTGGTGGTAGCCGGAGTATGCGTTGAGGAAACATAATGAATTGTGTCCTGCGGTAGCGTCGATGATTTGATCGATGCGGAGGAGGGGAAAGGGATCCTTTGGGCAAGCCTTGTTGAGGTCCTTGAAATCGATGCATAGGCGCCAGGATTTGTCCTTCTTTGGTACCATGACCAGGTTTGCTAGCCAGTCCGGATGTTTTATATCTCTGATGAATCCGGCCTCCAATAGTTTGGCTAGCTCCTCTCCCATGCCTGTCTCTTTGGTTCGGAGAAACGCCGAAGAGCCTGTTTTACTGGCTTGAATCCTTTTAGGATGTTTAGGCAGTGCTCGGCCAGCCGGCGTGGGATTCCTTGCATGTCCGAAGGGTGCCAGGCAAAAATGTCCCAATTTTCGCGTAGGAATTCTCTTAGTGCGGCGTCTACGTCAGGATTTAATTGTGCCCTGATGGAGGCCGTTTTGGTAGGGTCCGTTGGATGGACTTGGAATTTGACTATTTCGTCCGCTGGTTTGAAGGAAGTGGATTTGGATCTCTTATCGAGTATCACATCGTCCCTATTCACCGTGGAGCACAGCGCAGTGAGTTCCTCGGCCGCTAGGGCTTCGGATAGTGTCTCAAGGGCCAGTGCGGCTGTCTTATTTTCAGCGCGGAGTGCTATGTCCGGGTCACTAGCAAGATTAATGATTCCGTTGGGCCCGGGAATTTTGAGCTTCATGTACCCATAATGGGGTATAGCTTGAAAATTTGTGAATGCCTCTCGCCCTAATAGAGCGTGGTATCCGCTGCTGAACGGGGCCACTTGGAATGTGACTTCCTCGGACCTGTAATTATCCGGCGTGCCGAACACCACATCCAGTGTGATTTTTCTCAGACGTGCTTCCCGACTGGGGATTATTCCTCTAAAGGTTGTGCTGCTTCGCTCAATGCGGCTCCAGTCTATCTCCATTTTTCGGAGGGTTTCCTCGTAAATGAGGTTCAATCTGTTGCCACCGTCCATGAGTACCTTGGTAAGGCGAAAGTCAGCCCACTATCGGTCCGAGGACCAATGCGGCTGGTGCTCGGGCTGTTCGAATTTAGGTTAAATCGCGGCATTAAAGGTAATAGTCGTGTCACTCCATGGGTTTATTGTTGCTACTTGGTAGACCTCGGCGAGGCTACGGAGTGTTCGTTTCCTCATATTATTTGATGTGAAAGTCTCGAAGACTGTTAATACCGTACTGGTTTCCTTGGGTTGGTGCTCTAGAGCTAGAAGCTCTTCCCCACTTTTGGCCACCTGCCGTAGTATCCAACATGCTCTAAGGCTATGAGTTGGAGTGGGGCCCTCTGTATTATGAATTTTACAGGGTCCATTGAGCCATCCCTCCAGTACGGTTCCATGCCCTATAGAGGGTTCTTGCTTTTTGGTATTTAACCCAGGTGCCTGGCGATGATGCACCCTTTCGTTTCGGACTGGAGTTGTATTCAAGGCCGGATTGTCCCAAAATCTTGATTCGGTTTTCCAGGCGCTTTCCATCGCCGCAGTACTTTTCAGATTATGGTCGCCAAGTCGGCAAAGCGTGTAATGTCACGGTGACTTATAGCGTTTAGGATCCCGTTGTCCGTGCAATTGTTGCTGAATAATGAGATTGTGTCCTTCTCGCGGCAGTCCTTTGTCCTGTCCATAACCAGGAGGAATCTGGCCCAGTAATGGTGTACTGTTTCTGCGGGCTCTTGTCGAATTTGAGATAGGTCGCTTATGTTTGGGTGGGCGGGCGGAATTAAATCTGGAACCGCGCCCAATCTGAAACTTAAGGGCCGAGGAGCTTCTGAACTTGGAAGCTTGGATTCTTGGACGTTGTCCAATGAATCTAGCCGGTTGCCTGACTTTAGGTTCAGGGCTTGAGTGACGTCCTCTCCTCTGCGGGAATCCGGCATGGAGGGATTGGGAATCCGGACGTGACTAGTCCTTAAGATAGAAGAAGGGTCGATGTATTGTTCCTCCACCACATCAACGTGGTGGGTAACCTGGGGAGAGTTAATCTCTCTCAGACGGGTTGAAGCCCAATCTAATCATAGTCTGTAGCGACTCCCATGGCGGCGATGCGATCCAAGAGCTCGTTTAAGGAAGAGAGCTCCATCGGATCTAACTGCTCGGCGAGCTCCGAGTTAACATGAAGATTAATTTCGATGACCCGAGAAGTCATCGTCGGCGCGGCGGCCGAACAGGCGGTCATAAGAAAACCGCCTAGCCGAAGAGTTTGGCCGACAACCAAAGCTTCTTTAGGAACAGTCCCGTCTTTAAAGACGGGATGAGACATCCGTCCTGACGGCGATGACACAGAGGAACTCTCAATGAATGCACCAATGTCTGTGTCAAAACAGGCGGATCTCGGGTAGGGGGTCCCGAACTGTGCGTCTAGGCGGATGGTAACAGGAGACAAGGGACACGATGTTTTTACCCAGGTTCGGGCCCTCTCGATGGAGGTAAAACCCTACTCTGCTTGATTAATATTGATGATATGGGTAGTACAAGAGTATATCTACCACGAGATCGTAGAGGCTAAACCCTAGAAGGTAGTCTATGGTATGATTGTTGTTCGCCCCACGGACTAAAACCCTCCGGTTTATATAGGCACCGAATAGGGTTAGGGCTACAGAGTCGGTTACAATGGTAGGAGATCTACATATCCGTGTCGCCAAGCTTGCCTTCCACGCCAAGGAAAGTCCCATCCGGACTCGGGACGAAGTCTTCAATCTTGTATCTTCATAGTCCAGGAGTCCGGCCAAAGGTCATAGTCTGGCTATCCGGACACCCCCTAATCCGGGACTCCTTCACCTCTCCTTCGCAAAAGTGGGTGATGAGGCTTGTTAATGCGGCCATTGTTCTGGGCTTTTCTTGGCCAAAGTGTCTGGCGAGCAATTCGTCTCGAACGCTCTGTTTGAAAGCTGCTAAGACTTCGGCATCCGGACAGTCGACTATCTGGTTGTTTTTAGTAAGAAATATGTTCCAGAGTTTCCGGGCTGAATCTCGGGGTTGTTGAGTTATATGACTTAAATCATCTGCATCCGGAGGTCGGACACGGGTCCCTTGAAAATTTGCCCGAAAAGCATCCTCGAGCTCTTCCCAACTTCCAATGGTGTTTTCAGGAAGGCTTTTAAGCCAATGCCGGGCTGGCCCTTTGAGCTTGAGGGGTAAGTATTTTATGGCGTGGAGATCATCTCCTCTAGCCATGTGTATGTGGAGGATGTAATCCTCAATCCAGACTCCGGGGCTGTTGTTCCGTCGTATGCCTCTATGTTTACGGGCTTGAATCGCGCTGGAAATTCATGATCCAGCACCTCATCGGTGAAACATAGGGGGTGTGCGGCACCCCTATATTTGGGGGTACCGTGATATTCAGATACTTGATGCGTTGCATTGCTTACTAGAGCTTGCTTTCTTGGCCCGTCGATAGATCTAGCTGGGCCATCTTTTTGATGCGAATCCTTGTGCGGATTGCGTGCCGGCTTGTGTGCGGCGCCCTTTGCCGCTCTATGTTGGCCATGGGTTGTTCACCCGACCGGGTGGCTTCCTTATTTTTTGATTGCGGGGGCTCTAAGGCCTCCTCATCAAATTCCGGCAGTAATTTTCGCTTCGGGTAGCTCTTTGTGCGGCGATCGTCGCCCGTATTTGTTCATGTGATCTTGAGTACTTTGCTCCATCTAGTTATGAGTACATCTTCCACTGTTTTGAGCTTCCGCTTCTGGTTTTTCAGGCTACGCGCAGAGGCGACGAGCCTTTTGTGGAGGTTCTTCTGCTCCGGTAGCTTGTCCGGCGTGAGGTCGTCCGGACTGTGATCTTCGCCGGGGATGGGTTGTTTATCCAAGTTGCCCTGTTCGGACGGTTGCTCGATGGCATGTTCGTCGTCCGCCGGTTCGCCCTGCTCTATGGCTGGGTCTGTATGGCTGCTGTCTTTGAATATCTTCGTCGTCCGCATCCCAACCTTACTGACCATAGTGGCCAGGGCTCCCCAGATAAAGAGAGATATTTTAAGGAATTTAGAATGTCGCCGAAGGGCGAGTCCTGAAAGATGTCCGCGGCGGCGAACTCCATGATCGGCGCCCAATCGGATTCGATTGGCAGGGGCGCGGAAGTTTTGGAGTCCGGAGAGGAGTCCGGCACTTTGGAGTCACGGGCTTCGCAGAGGACAAGGCTGGTGTTCGGCTCGATCGTCGTAGAGATTGCAGCCCCCGAGGTGGTGTCCAGCCACCCTCCCTCGGTTGGCGCAGTCAGCTCCGAGCTAAGGGTCGGAGCGGCACGCAGTGCTGACCTCAAGGCCTTGTTGGCGGCACAGCTAGATCATGCCCATCGTAACAGTGCGGCTCGCATGGTTGTGGCTCGGATCCGTCGAAGATCAAGTCTCCGCGGACATCAGCCGTGTAGTTTAAACTTCCAAATCTGACCTAATGGCGAGGGGCGTAGCTTTCGATCTGCTCCAGATGGCCAAGCGAATTGGCCCACAGTGCAAAGCCGCCGAATATGAAGATCTGTCCGGGGAGAAAAATCTCACCCTGGACCGCATCGTTGTTGATGATTGGAGGAGCCATCGGGCCTAAAGATGACGACACAGAGGAACTCTCAATGAAAGCACCAATGTCGGTGTCAAAACCGGCGGATCTCGGGTACGGGTCCCGAATCATGCGTCTAGGCGGATGGTAACAGGGAGACAAGGGACACGATGTTTTACCCAGGTTCGGGCCCTCTAGATGGAGGTAAAACCCTACTCCTGCTTGATTAATATTGATGATATGGGTAGTACAAGAGTAGATCTACCACGAGATCAGAGAGGCTAAACCCTAGAAGCAAGCCTATGGTATGATAGTTGTTCTTCCTACGGACTAAAACCCTTCGGTTTATATAGACACCGGAGGGGGTTAGGGTTACATAGAGTCGGTTACAATGGGAGGAGATCTACATATCCGTATCGCCAAGCTTGCCTTCCACGCCAAGGAAAGTCCCATCCGGACGCGGGACGAAGTCTTCAATCTGGTATCTTCATAGTACAGCAGTCCAGCCAAAGGTTAGAGTCCGGCCATCCGGACACCCCCTAATCCAGGACTCCCTCACCACCCTTTCCTCCGTGGACTTATGTTCTATTACGGGCTAGATTTCCATGATCTACCCCAAACTCCTTCCTCAACATCTCGACATTTATTGTCGTGTGCGAGGCATTCCTCCGCATTCCTCCCCACTTCGGACTGTGGCTCAAGATATTCAACGTGAAGCCAAAGGTGGTGGATGACCAACACACGGAGTGCGGAGGTGCCATGGTGAGCAAGATGCCCAACGTCACATGGCCCAAATGTACCTTCGTAGAGACTGTCAAGGAGTGGCAGAAGCTGTGGTTCTATATCACATAGCCTCGTGACGCCACTTGGGCCGCGGCCCCCAAATTCAAGTCCGGAGCTCCAATGCGGCTCACCTCCTGGATAGAGAAGGACCCAAATTGGTCTTCATCGGACGAACTGATAGCGCTGCAAACGCGCATCCAAAGCATGGTGGATAAAAACATCAAGCTCGTCAACGTGATCCATGTGATGCTAGTTCACCGGATCCTTTCGTGCCAGAGCCGAACCTGCCCTTTATGGGAATTCGATTCGGAGAAGCACCAGGCCTTGGAAAGGCTCTTCGAAACCCCTCACGAAGATGTCTGGAAGTTGCTCTTTAAGGGCAATGAGACGCCGCCGACCATAGACTCGGACCGTGGGCACGATTTTGCCCATCCTGCCAGTGCAGTAAGTCCTTCAAATTAAGGTGCATCCTCTACTTGCTTGTTCAAGGAAGATATCTAACACTTCACTATTTATTTTTTTCAGGTATGGATAGAGAAAGCGGAGCGGATTCGGTGTCCCGCTCCGCTGCCCAAGGAACTAGTCATCCCGCTCCTAGCGAAGATGCTGGTTCTGACGCCACACAAGGCGCCGGAGAAGAAGGCCAAGTGGGAAAAAGTGGCCCTCGCCGCAAAGGAGTTTCAGACGTGTCGTCCGAAGACAAGACTCACTCCTCTGACGCCGAAGACGACGACGAGGAGGAGGAAGAAAGAAACTCTCCTCCTGATGGGGGAAGGAAGAAGAGGGCGGCCTCCACAAACCTGGAGGCGGAGGCGTCCAAGAGGGGGGAAGGGCCCCCTCGCGGATAAATCCGCGTGGGACATCGACAGCAGCCCGGAGCGACGCCCCCGAAGCAAGCCCCAGGCCGCATCATAAGTACTAAAAAACCCGTATACGTCCGTATATCCGGCCTCTCTTATCCATGGTATTAATATGGTTAATTATGCTGTTGCAGTCCGACCCACGACAGCTCCCAACGATCCTCATCAAGAGGTTCGTTGGATTCAAAGGCGATGGCCAGCGAGTCACCGCCGGCCGCTTACTCTCCCACGGCCAAGGGCAACGCCGAGGTGCTGTCCCAAAGGATCTTCCCAGGCTAGGGAGAGGCTTAGGAGGCCGTCAGGGTGGTGCCAGAGGGCAAAACCTCGGCCGCCGGACACATGGGGGAGCAGATCCCCATGGACACTGGCGATGGGGGCCATGTTCAGTTCGGCCCCCAACCGGATATGGCTTCGGAGACCTATACGGCTCCAGAATCCGGCGTGCAGCCTCCTTCGAGAGAAGATGGTGTGCCTATCCCGCCGGTGACCTATGTCCAACCAGAGGCACCGGATAATCTGATGGAAGTGCTACGAGGCGCTTCCATTGTGGAGGAACACCGTATCCTTATGGGTATTATGATTGAGAGGGTTCAGTCCATCAAGAGCGGACTGACCGAAGCCTACGGCAGCTTGCTAACAGGCTTTGAGGTAAGCGACGCAAAAGAAGAAGTCCTAGTATAGACTGTAGCCCCTGAGACATTGTCCGGTGTTCAGAAAGAAAAGCCGGACAGAGGATCAATTTATTTTCGCAGGGAACTAACTAAAGATGTCTTATATGCATAAGCAGGCCTCGTTGCTAGCCGCAACCTCTTATGCTGCGGAGGTCTCCGGACTAAAGCAGAGTCTGGAGCGGTCCGAAGAAGAGCTCGGCCTTGTAAAAAGGCAGTTGGAGGACAAGCAAGGTATGTTGCGACTTGCTGTATATTCGGAAAGAATGAATGATGTGTATTGACCGTAGTGCCATAATGTTTGTAGGAGTGGCGACCGAGGTCGAGGTCCTTAAAAAGGCCCTGGCCGAAGCCGTGGAGAAAGCTGCCAAGTAACAAGCCGCTCGTAAGAAGCTCAAGGCCAGGCTTAATGAGGTCCAGCAAGAGCTCCAGGATGTCGTGACAAAATGCGAGACCTTGGAGTGCGATGTTTCGGCTCGAGAGACCGAACTCGCCAAGGCTCTCCAAAGCAAGGAAGAGGCCCCGGTTGAAGGCCAGGGCGCCCTCCAGGAGATCCAAGAGGCAAAGAAAATCGCGGCGGGTTAGGCATTTAGTATGCAAAGCAAGTATGTGAGGAAGAAGTATTTCTTACTAACCAGGATTTGGAGTTCCCCAGGGGCGTTTGCGGATCTGCCGCCCAGTGTTTCTGATGCTGCGGAATTCTTCCAAGCCGGAGAAGAGGAGTCAATGGAGAAGTTGTTCTGGTCGCAATACCTTGCGCCAGAACATCTGGTGCCCTTTAGTGATCAGCTAAAACAGTTGGTCGAGCTGCATAGGGTGGTCGAACTGGCCATGAAGGATTTAATAATCCGGCTATGCCCTGCCAAAGCTATACCCAGTAGCTACTTCGGTCTCGTGAAGCGGCTGGTGAATGTCTGCCCTCGGATGGACGTCGTCAAGTAGTCGGTCTAATTCGAGGGCGCGCGCATGGCCTTTGGCCGCGTCAAGGTGTGGTGGGTGAAGATGGACGTCGTCAAGCTTGTGACCGAGGGACCGCCTGAGGGCAAGGAGGACCGCACGCCCGAGCGGTATTTTGAAGACGTCCTGGAGGGATCTCGTATTGTGGCGACGCAATGTGCGCAAGATGTTATTTTTGAATGAATACATTTGTGTTGTCTCTGCCTTGTATGATGGAACAAAGTCGTTATGTAATATAATGTTTGTTAAAAAAATTTCACCTCCTGTGCGGCCATGTTGTGTGAAATCTGAGAGTTGGCCAGTCGTCGGCTTCTACCCCCATGTAGGTAGTACGGGGGTGTTCGGGATGTAATCTAAATACTTTTGACCAATTGTTTGGTCCTTGAAGGAGGTGTTTAGCGCAACGAACCGGGCAATCGGACTATGCAGCTTTAGCACCCTCACTTAGCCATAGAAGTTTGAAAATAAAAGTATAGGCACAGCCCCTAGTATCTGAACTAGGATGCTGTAAACACCTGATCGGGTAAGTACCAATCCCTCACGTAATGCGGAGAAAATCTCTAAGGATTTGAGACCTCCGAAGAGCTGGCCGGCTCTCGCCGCATCATGACAGTCAGTTTTCGGCTTTCTCCACTGAAGTGCTTGATGACCCACAAGTATAGGAGATCTATCGTAGTCCTTTCGATAAGTAAGAGTGACGAACCCAACGAGGAGCGGAAGGAAATGATAAGAGGTTTTCAGTAAGGTTTTCTCTACAAGCACTAAAATAGTAGGTGATAGATAGTTTTGTGATAAGATAAATAGTAACAAGCAAAAAGTAAATAAAGTGCAGCGAGGTGGCCCAATCCTTTATGTATCAATGGATAAGCCTGGACAAATTCTAATAATGAAGAAGGAGCTCCCGAGGACACATTGGGAATTATCGTTAAGCTAGTTTTCATCACGTTCATAAGATTCGCGTTCGGTACTTTGATAATTTGATACGTGGGTGGACCGACACTTGGATACTGTCCTAACTTGGACAAGCATGCCACTTATGATTAACCCCTATTGCAAGCATCTGCAACTACAAAAACGAGTATTAAGGTAAACCTAACCACAACATTGAACATATGGGTCCATATCAGCCCCTAACGAAGCAACGCATAAACTAGGGTTTAAGCTTCTGTCACTCTAGCAACCCATCATCTACTTATTACTTCCCTATGCCTTTCTCTAGGCCCAAATAATGGTGAAGTGTCATGTAGTCGACGTTCACATAACACCACTAGAGGAAAGACAACATACAACTCATCAAAATATCGAACGAATACCAAATTCACATGACTACTAATAGCAAGACTTCACCCATGTCCTCAGGAACAAACGAAACTACTCACAAAGCATATTCATGTTCGTAATCAGAGGAGTAATAATATGCATAAAGGATCTGAACATATGATCTTCCACCAACTAAACCAACTAGCATCAACTACAAGGAGTAATCAACACTACTAGCAACCCACAGGTACCAATTTGTGGTTTTGATACAAGATTGGATACAAGAGATGAACTAGGGTTTTGAGAGGAGATGGTGCTGGTGAAGATGTTGATGGAGATTGACCCCCTCTCGATGAGAGGATCGTTGGTGATGACGTTGGTGATGATTTCCCCCTCCCGGAGGAAAGTGTCCCCGGCAGAACAGCTCAGCCAGAGCCCTAGACCGATTCCGCCAAGGTTCCGCCTCGTGGCGGCGGAGTTTCGTCCCGTAAGCTTGCCCCCGATTATTTCCAGGGTAAAAGTGATGATATAGAAGAAGATGGACGCCGGAAGCCCACCAGGGGGCCCAGGAGATAGGAGGGCGTGCCCTATAGGGGGGGCGCGCCCCCCTGTCTCCTGGACATGG
This sequence comes from Aegilops bicornis, assembly GCA_021605145.1. NCBI lineage: Eukaryota > Viridiplantae > Streptophyta > Magnoliopsida > Poales > Poaceae > Aegilops > Aegilops bicornis. The sequence goes on along the minus strand of CM038674.1, from coordinate 316,860,180 downwards.
TGTGGGCCCCCTGGCCTATTTCTTTTGCTCATAAATTCTTATAAAATCCAAAAAGTTGTTTCGTGGAGTTTCAGGACTTTTGGAGCTGTGCAGAATAGGTTTCCAACGTTTGCTCCTTTTCCAGCCAGAATTCCAGCTGCCGGCATTCCCCCTCTTCATGGTAAACCTTGTAAAATAAGAGAGAATAGCCATAAGTATTGAGATATAATGTGTAATAACAGCCCATAATGCAATAAATATTGATATAAAAGCATGATGCAAAATGGACTTATCAACTCCCCCAAGCTTACCTCGCTTGTCCTCAAGCGGAAGCCGAAATCGAAAAAATATGTCCACATGTTTAGAGATAGAGGTGTCGTTAAAAATAAAATACGGACATGAGGGCATCATGATCATTCTAATATAGCAACATATATAGATTTTTGTCATATGATTTCCCATGTTCAAGTAATAAACAATTCACAATATCAAGTATGGTTCAGAAACTTCATTGGGAACTAACAAACTATAATCTCATTCATTGAAGCAATTGCAATTTATCGTACCATCGGAAAGAGTCAATAATAGAGCTTTTCAGCAAGCTCACATACTCAACTATCTCGCAATCCCCTATAATTGTTAACACTCACGCAATACTTGTGGTTATAGAGTCTCAACCGGACACTGAGAAAGATAGGGGCTTATTGTATTGCCTCCCAATGTATTCACCTTTAGGTGATGTCAACAATAATAGCCTATGCCAACTTACATCAAATTGGATATATGTATCATGATCTTTCAAACACGAGGAGCTTGCCAAAGGATAAAAATAAAAAGGGAAAGGTGAGCATCACCTTGACTCAAGCATAAAGTAAAACATAAAGTAAAAGATAGGCCCTTCACAGAGGGAAGCTGAGGTTGTCATGCGCATTTAGGGTTGATGCATAAAGTCTTAGTGCAAAAGAACGTCACTTTATATTGCCCCTTGTATGTGGACCTTTATTATGTAGTCTGTCACTTTTATTACTTCCACAACAAGTTCGTACAAAGTTTATTTTCTCTGCATTAATAAGTCATACATATTTAGAGAGAAATTTTTATTGCTTGCACCGATGACAACTTACTTGAAGGATCTTATTCAATCCATAGGTAGGTATGGTGGACTCTCATGGCAAAACCGGGTTTAAGTATAATTGGAAGAACAAGTAGTATCTCTACTTGGTGCAAGGAATTTGGCTAGCATGAGGGGGAAAGGCAAGCTCAACATGTTTGGAAGGTCAATGACAATATACTTTAACTGAGATGTCGGAAAACATAAACCATTAGATTGTCTTCCTTGTCCAACATGAACTCTTTTAGCATGTCATACTTAATGAGTGCTTCACAATCATAAAAGATGTCCAAGATAATATATTTATATGTGAACCCCTCTTACCTTATCACTTCCTATTAATTGCAACGATGACCAAGGCTACGTTCATCAACTCTCAACAATTTTTATGCCTCATACTTCCTGTGTGTGAAGTTATCACTATCCATAAGATCAATATGAACTCTTTTGTTCTTTCTACCTTCTCAAGATCATAGCAACATAGCAAAGCCCTTGACTCAACACTAATCTTTATTATAGATAGCACACGGACTAGCTTACATACAGAGATCACAAAGCAAAACTCAAAACTACTTGATATCAAAACTTCAATCTACTAGATCAAGATACTACTAAAAGGATCGAACTAAAAAAGTGGTAAAGATAAGGGTGTGATGGTGATACGATGCCGGGGCCCCTCCCCCAAGCTTGGCAGTTGCCAAGGGGAGTGCCCATACCCATGTGATTATTTCTTCGGAGGTGGTGGAGTAGGAGTTGTTGCATTTTTCTTCTCTAGCTTACGTTCGAGGCTAAAGTTTTCCTCCCTCAGATCCTCATTTTCGAGCTCAAGTTTCATTATCTTTTTGCATAGTGCTGCCTTGCTGTCCTGCAAAAAACGTGGTGGGATAGATTGGACCTTAGGGAGGCTTGACTTCTTGAACTCCACATGCATATCACCAGGTTGAGGTAGTGGATGGTCCTCTTCATCAGAGCTTGTCTCCTCCTTCGTCTTTAGATCATAGTCTTCTTCTTCTTCTGTGGTCCAGCCATAATGTTCCACATCCCCATATATTTTTGGGTTTGCAATATAATTAGCCATGTAGCTCTCTCCCTCCGAATCTTGGGAAGACATCCTGTTCCAAATCTGCGACAGGAACCGCTCGAAACGAAAATAGAGGATATTTGCGTGATACGGTGGTCAAAACCTTCGGGAGTATATATAATGAATTTTTACCGACCAAAATACGTAATATACAAGAAAACGGAGTCCGGGAGGCACACGAGGTGCCCACGAGACAGGGGGGCGCGCCCTACCCGGGGGGCGCGCCCTCCTCTCTCGTGGGAGCCTCGTGTCCCTTTTGGACTACTTCTTTCTTCCTAAAATTCTTAAACAATCCAAAACTGATAAAAATTGCCATTAGAGTTGTTTTGGAGTCGGTTTACTTACCGTACCACGTACCTATGCCTTTTGAGATGCAGGAACGTTCGGAAAGTGTCTCTTATGTATTCCTCGGAGTTATGGTTTCAATAATATTAGTTTCAACATTGATAGGATTACCTGAAATATAATGTTCAATTCTTTGACCGTTTACCACCCTCGGATTTGTGCCTTCGAAGTTGTTGATTTTATAGCACCAGAACGATAGACCTCCTCGATAACGTAGGGACCTTCCCATTTTGAGAGAAGTTTTCCTGCAAAAAATCTTAAACGAGAGTTGAACAATAACACATAATCTCCTACGTTAAACTCATGCTTTTGTATCCTCTTATCATGCCAGCGTTTGAGTAATTCTTTGAAAAGCTTGGCATTCTCATATGCTTGGATTCTCCATTCATCAAGTAAGCTAATATCAAACAACCTCTTCTCACCGGCAAGTTTGAAGTCATAATTGAGCTCTTTAATAGCCCAATATGCTTTATGTTCAAGTTCAAGAGGTAAATGACATGCTTTTCCGTAAACCATCTTATATGGAGACATACCCATAGGATTTTTGTATGCAGTTCTATAGGCCCATAATGCATCATCAAGTTTTTTGGACCAATTCTTTCTAGATCTATTCATAGTCTTTTGGAGAATTAATTTGAGCTCTCTATTGCTCAACTCTACTTGACCACTAGACTCCGGGTGATAAGGAGATGCGACTATATGATTGACATCATACTTAGCAAGCATCTTACGGAAAGCACCATGAATAAAGGATGAACCACCATCAGTCATAAGATATCTAGGGACTCCAAACCTCGAAAAAATAACTTCTTTAAGCATTTTAATAAAAGTGTTATGATCAGCACTACTAGTTGGAATAGCTTCTACCCACTTAGTAACGTAATCAACAGAAACTAAAATATGTGTATAACCATTGGAGGCAGGAAAAGGTCCCATATAATCAAAGCCCCAAACATCAAAGCGGTTCAATAACAAGAGAATAATTCATATGCATTTCTTGGCGTCTACTAATGTTACCTATTCTTTGACATTCATCACAAGATAAGACAAACTTACGAGCATCTTTGAAAAGAGTAGGCCAATAAAAACCAGATTGTAGTACCTTGTGTGCAGTTCTATCTCCAGCGTGGTGTCCTCCATAGGATTCATAGTGACACTTGCGTAGGATTTGTTCCTGTTCATGCTCAGGGCACAACGTCTAATAATACCATCTACTCCTTCTTTATAAAGGTGTGGATGATCCCAGAAGTAATTTCTTAAATTATAAAAGAACTTTTTCTTTTGCTGGTATGTGAAACTAGGCGGTATATATTTAGCAACAATGTAATTAGCATAATCAGCATACCAAGGAGCAGTACGAGAAGCATTGACAACCGCTAATTGTTCATCAGGAAAATTATCATTAATAGGCAGTGGGTCATCAAGAACATTCTCTAATCTAGATAAGTTGTCTGCAATGGGGTTCTCAGCTCCTTTTCTATCAATAATATGCAAGTCAAATTCTTGGAGCAAGAGGACCCATCTAATGAGTCTAGGCTTAGCATCTTTCTTTTCCATAAGATATTTAATAGCAGCATGATCAGTGTGAATATTAACTTTGGAATCAACAATATAAGGTCTAAACTTATCACATGCAAACACAACTGCTAAGAACTCTTTTTCAGTAGTAGCATAATTTCTCTCAGGCAGTATCAAGAGTCTTACTAGAATCTGGATAACATTCAATTTCTTATCGACTCTTTGCCCTAAAACGACACCTCTGACATAATCACTAGCATCGCACATAATTTCAAAAGGTAAATTCCAATCAGGTGGCTGAACAATAGGTGCAGTGATCAAGGCTTTCTTAAGTGTTTAAAATGCTTCTACACAATCATCATCAAAGACAAAAGGAATACCTTTTTGCAATAAATTAGTCAGAGGCCTAGAGATTTTAGAAAAGTCCTTAATGAACCTCCTATAAAAGCCAGCATGACCAAGGAAACTTCTTATACCTTTTATGTCCTTGGGACATGGCATCTTTTCAATAGCATCAACTTTGGCCTTATCAACTTCAATACCTCTCTCGGAGATCTTGTGCCCCAAGACAATGCCTTCATTAACCATAAAGTGACACTTTTCCCAATTCAGGACAAGACTAGTGTCTTCGCATCTCTACAAAACTCGATCAAGGTTGCTCAAGCAATCATCAAAAGAGGATCCATAGACGGAGAAGTCATCCATGAATACCTCACAAATCTTTTCACAAAAATCAGAGAATATAGCCATCATGCATCTTTGAAAGGTAGCAGGTGCATTACATAAACCAAAAGGCATACGTCTATAAGCAAAAGTACCAAAAGGGCAAGTGAAAGTAGTTTTAGATTGATCCTTTGCTGACACAGGTATTTGAGAGAAACCAGAATAACCATCTAGAAAGCAAAAATGTGTATGTTTGGATAGTCTTTCTAGAATTTTATCAATAAAAGGTAAAGGTTAATGATCTTTCTTAGTAGCTTTATTTAACTTACGAAAATCAATTACCATCCTATAACCTGTAATAATTCTTTGTGGGATCAATTCATCTTTATCATTAGGAACAACGGTAATACCTCCCTTTTTAGGGACACAATGGACAGGGCTTACCCATTCACTATCAACAACAGGATAAATGATACCTGCCTCAAGGAGTTTTAGAATCTCCTTTCTTACCGCTCCTTCATTTTGGGATTTAATCGTCTTTGAGGATCTCTAACTGGTTTTGCATCTTTCTCCACTAAAATTTTGTGTTGACATAATGTGGGACTAATTCCCTTAAGATCATCCAAAGTATATCCAATAGCAGCTCGGTGCTTCTTCAGAGTTTTCAATAATCGTTCTTCTTCTTTCTCTGAAAGGTTAGCACTAATAATAACATGATATATTTCTTTTTCATCAAAATAAGCATACTTAAGATTATCAGGTAAAGGTTTGAGTTCAAACACAGGATCACCCTTGGGAGGAGGAGGATCCCCAAGAATTTCAACGGGAAGGTTATGTTTCAGCATAGGTTCTTGTTTAAGGAACACTTCATCTATTTCTTCCCTTTCCTTCATAAACATATCGTTTTCATGGTCTAACAAATAATGTTCTAACAGATCAGTTGGAGGAACAGCAATGGAAGCAAGACCAATAATCTCATCCTTACTAGGTAATACCTCTTCACGGTGTTGTCTACGAAATTTAGAAAAGTTGAACTCATGAGACATATCACCTAGACCAATAGTAACAGCATCCTTTTACGCAATCTATCTTAGCATTAACGGTGTTCAAGAAGGGTCTACCAAATATAATGGGACAAAAGCTATCTTGTGGGGAGCCAAGAACAAGAAAATCAGCAGGATATTTAGTTTTCCCACACAAGACTTCAACATCTCTAACAATTCCCATTGGTGAAATAGTATCTGTATTGGCAAGTTTAATTGTGACATCAATATCCTCTAACTCAAGAGGGTGCAATATCGTGCTTAATTTCTTTGTATAAGTCAATAGGTATTGCACTAGCACTAGCACCCATATCACATAAGCCATGGTAACAATGATCTCCTATTTTAACAAAAATAACAGGCATGCCCACCACAGGTCTATGTTTATCTTTAGCACAAGGTTTGGCAATTCTAGCAGTTTCATCACACAAATAAATAACATGCCCATCAATATTATCCGACAAGAGATCTTTAACAATAGCAACATTAGGGTCAACTTTGATTTGCTCAGGAGGTGTATAAGTTCTAATATTGCTCTTACGAACAACAGTCGAAGCTTTAGCATGATCTTTTATCCTAACAGGAAAAGGAGGTTTTTCGACATAAGCAGTAGGAATAATAGGATCACTATATGTAATGGTCTTTTCTTCGACTGTAATAGGTGCAACTACTTTCACTTCAACAGGAGGATTATATTTAAACCATTTCTCTTTAGGGAGATCAACGTGAGTAGAAAAAGATTCACAAAAAGTAGCTACTATCTCAGAGTCAAGTCCATAGCGCTAAATCCACGGAAAGCATCGGTATCCATAAAAGATTTAACACAATCGAACTTAGGTGTCATACCTGACTCCTTACCATCGCCGGAACCCCAATCTTCAGAGTTGCGTTTAATTATTTCCAATAAGTCCCATTTGAAATCAATAGTCTTCAGCATATAAGAACCAGCACAAGAAGTATCGAGCAGGTTGCGATTATTAAGAGAAAGCCGAGCATAAAATTTTTGAATAATCATTTCCCGAGAGAGCTCATGATTGGGGCATGAATATAACATTGACTTAAGCATCCCCCTAGGTTGAGCGATGCTTTCTCCTTCGCGAGGCCAGAAATTATATATGTAATTACGATCACGATGAACAAGATGCATAGGATAGAACTTCTGGTGAAATTCTAACTTCAATCGCTTATAATTCCAAGATCCCGTATCATCACATAGCCTATACCATGTCAATGCATCTCCCTTCAAAGATAAAGGGAAGACCTTCCTTTTGACAACATCATCGGGAATACCTGCAAACTTCATCCACAAAGATAAGGTGTAAATCGGGATGCAATGTTCTGTCTCCTGCAAAAGGATTAGCTAGCAGTTTTTCTATCATACCCGAAGGAATCTCAAAGTGAATATTTTCATAAAGTTCAGTATGAGGAGCATCTCTTTGATCTTCTGGTTGGGGTGAAGATACCCCAAACAAGCCCTTCAAAGGATTAGTTTCCATAGTGACAAGTAACAGAAAATTTCAGCACACTATATAAATGTTTCCTTACCAAGTTCCACTCACCAAAAGCGCTACACTCCTCGGCAACGGCGCCAGAAAAGGGTCTTGATGACCCACAAGTATAGGGGATCTATCGTAGTCCTTTCGATAAGTAAGAGTGTCGAACCCAACGAGGAACAGGAGGAAATGATAAGCGGTTTTCAGTAAGGTTTTCTCTGCAAACCTTTGAAATAGCGGGTGATAGATAGTTTTGTGATAAGATAAATAGTAACGAGAAAAAAGTAAATAAAGTAAATAAAGTGCAGCAAGGTGGCCCAATCCTTTATGTAGCAAAGGATAAGCCTGGACAAATTCTAATAATGAAGAAGGAGCTCCCGAGGACACATTGGGAATTATCGTCAAGCTAGTTTTCATCACGTTCATAAGATTCGCGTTTGGTACTTTGATAATTTGTTATGTGGGTGGACCGACACTTGGGTACTGTCCTAACTTGGACAAGCATCCCACTTATGATTAACCCCTATTGCAAGCATCCGCAACTACAAAAAGGAGTATTAAGGTAAACCTAACCACAACATTAAACATATGGGTCCATATCAGCCCCTAACGAAACAACGCATAAACTAGGGTTTAAGCTTACATCACTCTAGCAACCCATCATCTACTTATTACTTCCCTATGCCTTCCTCTAGGCCCAAATAATGGTGAAGTGTCATGTAGTCGACGTTCACATAACACCACTAGAGGAAAGACAACATACATCTCACCAAATTCACATGACTACTAAATGCAAGACTTCACCCATGTCCTCAGGAACAAACGAAACTACTCACAAAGCATATTCATGTTCATAATCAGAGGAGTAATAATATGCATAAAGGATCTGAACATATGATCTTCCACCAAGTAAACCAACTAGCATCAACTACAAGGAGTAATCAACACCACTAGCAACCCACAGGTACCAATTTGTGGTTTTGATACAAGATTGGATACAAGAGATGAACTAGGGTTTTGAGAGGAGATGGTGCTGGTGAAGATGTTGAGGGAGATTGACCCCCTCTCGATGAGAGGATCGTTGGTGATGACGTTGGTGATGTTTTCCCCCTCCCAGAGGGAAGTGTCCCCGGCAGAATAGCTCTGCCAGAGGCCTAGATTGATTCCGCCAAGGTTCCGCCTCGTGGCGGCGGAGTTTCGTCCCGTAAGCTTGCCTCTGATTTTTTCCAGGGTAAAAGTGATTATATAGCAGAAGATGGACGCCGGAAGCCCACTAGGGGGCCCAGGAGATAGGGGGGCGCGCCCCCTATCTCCTGGACAGGGTGTGGACCTCTGGCCTATTTATTTTGCTCATAAATTCATATAAATCCAAAAAGTTGTTTCGTGGAGTTTCAGGACTTTTGGAGCTGTGCAGAATAGGTTTCCAACGTTTGCACCTTTTCCAGCCAGAATTCCAGCTGCCGGCATTCCCTCTCTTCATGGAAAAACTTGTAAAATAAGAGAGAATAGCCATAAGTATTGAGATATAATGTGTAATAACAGCCCATAATGCAATAAATATTGATATAAAAGCATGATGCAAAATGGACGTATCAGTGCTCATCCAGGTAAACCAGGGCACAATCGCAGTAGTTTTCCCTTTACTACCCTAGCCGATATAACGGAACGTAAGGTAGCAAGCACATGAGCCAGGCAACCCAACTATTTACCGAGCCAATGCATATAGTGCTAAATTTGGGGTGCCGAACTATACTATAAAAAGTGTGCGGAAATTGTTGCCGTATTGCGGGGCGCTATCAAGCCCCGGGCAAATTGAAACGTACCAAAGTGTACGGGTGCTATCTGATAAGGTTATCAAAAGGAAAGGAAAACATGAAAGAAGAAAGGGTAGTAAGCTAGGGCCGTAGAAGTTGGGCCACAAACAGTTTCCATTGTAATTTGGTTAATACGTCAAAATGCATTCATACAAATAGTGCAATAAGCAACAGGCTATTTAACATGCCCCAACCATGGAGAGTTGCCTGTGGGTCCTGAAAATAGGTAGAGTGATCGTTAAAGAGACCACCTAGAAATTCCCCTATACGTCCATGCTTACTGCCGTCTTGGTGTATTTATCCTTCAAAAGGACCTGTGATCAGGCCATCCAAGAAGGCTTGTGAAAAAGAAACCTAAAAAGGAGAAATCAGTGAAAGTATGTGTGTCCGGGGGCGGTCGAGCCGTATTGTGGATCACAAGCTAGTTATGCCTCCATCTATGCCCATGATATTTTGAGTGCATAGTTATGTACGCGCAGTACGAATGCCGCCACTTGATCGGGACTGGGACGGAGGCCGAATTGCTAATCGAGCTCTTGAAGAGCCGAGCTGTCCTGCTGCAGAATAGTCCGGACTCTCTTGACAGTGTCCGGGAGCTCGGCCGCCGAATTAAGGTTCTGCTTGAAAGGCCGCTCTGTACTTCTGCCGCTAAGGCAGCGGTGTGCTCCTCGGTGTGGAGGGAGCGTTCCATAATTCCATTAACTGTTATGACGCCATGTGGTCCGTGCATCTTGAGCTTGAGATAAGCATAGTGTGGCACCGCATTGAATCGAGCAAATGCGGTTCGTCCAAGCAAGGTAGCCGCTGCATAATGGGACGATATCGAAGATTAACTCTTCGCTTCGGAAGTTGTCCGGAGATCCGAAGACAACCTCTAGTGTGATTGAGCCTGTACAGCGGGCCTCTACACCTGGTGAGGGAGTCCTGGATTAGGGGGTGTCCGGATAGCCGAACTATCACCGTTGGCCGGACTCCTGGACTATGAAGATACAAGATTGAAGACTTCGTCCCGTGTCCGGATGGGACTTTCCTTGGCGTGGAAGGCAAGCTTGGCGATACGGATATGTAGATCTCCTACCATTGTAACCGACTCTGTGTAACCCTAACCCTATTCGGTGTCTATATAAACCGAAGGGTTTTAGTCCGTGGGGACGAACAACAATCATACCATAGGCTAGCTTCTAGGGTTTAGCCTCCTTGATCTCGTGGTAGATCTACTCTTGTACTACCCATATCATCAACATTAATCAAGCAGAGTAGGGTATTACCTCCATCGAGAGGGCCGAACCTGGGTAAAAACATCGTGTCCCTTGTCTCCTGTTACCATCCGATTAGACGCGCGATTCGGGACCCCTACCGAGATCCGCGGTTTTGACACCGACATTGGTGCTTTCATTTAGAGTTCCTCGTGCGTCGCCGTCGGGAAGGATGCCTCATCCGTCTTTAAAGACGATACTATCGCCAAAGGAGCCTTTGCCCTTGGTCGAGACTCTTCGCTAGGTGGTTTTCTTATGACCGCCAGTTCGGCCATCAAGGCCGGCGATGACTTCTCGAGTCATCGAAACCAATCTTCACGTTAACTCAGAACTTGCCGAGCAGTTAGATCCGATCGAGCTCTCCTCGTAAACGAGCTCTTGGATCACATCGCCGCATACAGGAGTCGCCACAGACTACGACCAGATCGGGCCTAAAACCGATCCGAGAGAGATCAACTCTCCCGGACTACCCATCATGTTGATGTGATAGAGGAGCAATCTGGCGACTCTTCTTCTATCTTAAGGACTAGCTACGTCCGGATTCCCGATCCTCCATGCCGGATTCCCGCAAAGGGGACGGATGTCGATCAAGCCACGAACTTAAAGTCAGCTGCGGGTTGGATTCATTGGATAGCATTCAAAATCCAAACTTCCAAGTTCGAAAACTTCTCGGCCCTGAGTCTTAAATTGGACGGGGTTCGGATCTAGTTCCACCCGCCCACCCAAACATTAGTGATCTATCCCGAATTCGGCAAGAGCCCGCTGAAACAAAGACATCATTATTGGGCGATTCCTCCTGGTTATGGACAGGATAAAGGACTGCCGCGAGAAGGACGCAATCTCACTTTTCTGCAATAATTGCACGGACAAGGGAATCCTAAACGCCATAAGTCGTCGCGAAATTACACGCTTTGCTGACTTGGCAACCATAGTACAAAAGTACTGTGCGATCGAGAGTGCTTGGAAAACCGAAAGTACATTTTGGGATAATCCGGCCCCGAATACAGCCGTAGTCCGGAATAAAAGGGTGCATCATCACCAAGCACCTGGGTTAAACATCAGAAAACAAAAACCCCCTAAAGGGCACGGAACCGTACCGGAGGGTTGGCTAAACGGACCCTGCAAAATTCATAGCACAGAGGGCGCCACTCCAACTCATAGCCTTCGAGCATGTTGGATACTACGGCAGGTGGCCAAAAGTGGCGAAGAGCTTCTAGCCTCGTAATCCCAGCCCAGCAACACCAAAGACGGTATTAACAGTCTTGAGACTTTCGCATCAAATAACATGCGGAAGCGAACACTCCATAACCTTGCCAAAGTCTACCAAGTAGCAACAATAAATCCATGGGTGACACGGCTATTACCTTTAATGCCAAAGTGATTTAACCCAAATTCTGAACAGCCCGAGCACCAGCCGCATTGGTCCTCAGTCCAATAGTGGACGGCTTTCGCCTTACTAAGGTACTCATGGATGGCGGCAACGGACTAAACCTCATCTACGAGGAAACCCTCCGAAAATGGAAATAGACTGGAACCGCATTGAGCGAAGCAGCACAACCTTTAGAGGGATAATCCTAAGCGGAAGCATGCTGCACAGGAAAAATCACACTGGACATAGTGTTCGGCTCGCCGGACAATTACAGGTCCGAGGAGGTCACATTTCAAGTGGCCCTGTTCAGCAGCGGATATCACGCTTTATTAGGGCGAGAGGCATTTACAATTTTCCAAGCTATACCCGGACCTAACGGAATCATCACTCTTGCTAGTGATCCGAACATAGCACTCCGCGCCGAAAACAAGACAGACGCACTAGCCCTCAAGGCACTATCCGAAGCCCTAGCGGCCGAGGAACTTACTGCGATGCCATGCTCCTTGAAGCCGCTCTGCCAACTCCCCAATGCCTTCGGGCAGGGAGATAGATGGCCACAAGGCCTGGGCGACGCCTTTCATCACCTGCCGAACTTCGTTCGATGCGGTAGCATGATTCGGGAAGAAGATCACCCAAAGAACTGGGCATCTCCTCCTCAGGACGACCTGTGAGCAAACCTACATACATTTTTATGTTAGTCGCCTTCCTCGTCGAACTCATTTAAAGTTCATTCAAGCACTTACTGAAAATGCCGCGACGAAGCCATCGATTCTCCTTTACGGACTCAGACAACTGGGCACGAACATCCTTTAGTTCCTCACCCAGTTGGGTGTTGGCATCTTGGAGGTTATTTTTCTCCTGCCGCACCCTCGTAAGCACGCTCTCGCCGGCCTTCAACCGGTGCACGAGCTGCTGCTTGTCCGGATCTAGTCCAGCGCCATCTTCAATATTATTGTCAGATTTACACACACGCCGCACTTCATAAACTATTTATCTTTTGAGGCATATATTACCAGAGGGGGTCTCTGTGGCTCCCCCTGTAGCGGCTAGTGCGGCCTCAAGTTGGGCCTTGCATTCTTTGAGCTCCTGGGACAGTCGGGTATTCTTTTTTGTAAGATCCTGCATAACAAATGATCCTTAAATTAGTTATTCCAACTATTTTAACTATCGGGGGCTACTGGCATATATAACTGTCAAATTTCCTCACCCGTATGTCCTTTACATACTGCTCCGTGGCTTTGGCTAGACCATCTTGAGCGGCACGGAGGTGCGCATCTCCCGAATTGAAGGCATTCAAGGCCTCTTGGGAGAAACATGCGTCACGAAGAACTGTCCGGCGGCGCCTTTGTGATTCATGGTGCTGTCCACCTCGGAGTTGGTGGCGGACAATTTGTCGGCATCCTCTGTCGGAGGAGCATCGGCGACGACGCCTCGTGCTCGCCTCCGCTTCGACCCGGTTGGAGCCGGCTGGCGGAGGTTCGATTGGCAACCTCTCGGACTCGATCCGACGAGCGCTCTTTTTCCTGAAAAGAGCACCAGCGTTAATCGCCTTCCGTGAATCAACTCGGGAATATGGTGACACGCCATACCGCTATGACGGAGTTTTGATCCGGACCGCACTTCTCTTTAGCTTCTTGGGACAGTCGCCTCTTGTTGGCTAGCCGCCGCGGGCTCGGCCTCCTGCCTCGAAGGCACCCCCTGCAAAACACCATAAAATATGTGGTGATTAGAAGTAAATCACGGGTGGGTCATGGTATCCGGACTTCGGTCACGGTTACCTGGGAGGCCGCAAATAATCCGGGGTAGTCGGCCGTAATGGCAACCAAAGCATTGTCGATGCTACGTTGGTGGAACACCCCGTCGATCAGCTCCACCTTTATATCCGGGTCCTCTTCGGAGGCCGGATCGAGGGACCGTTCGGATCCTTGGGTTGTGAGGCGGGCTGTGTATCTTCTCCACGGCCGGCGCAGTTCCTGCGTAGAAACCATGAAATGAGATATTTAACCACGGGAACATGGATCGGACAGGCCACAAATATATTAGCTTACCCAACTTCGAGGATTATTCGAAGAAACACCGCTTAGTGGACTGACGCGGAGAAAATCATCCTCTTCCCCTTTGTACATGGCGGACAAGGACTTCACCAGTTTGGTGACCGATCCCGGCCCTTTGCGGCCATGGCGGGTGGTATCGTCCTCCCCGTTGAAGTCCCACATGGGGTGGCCCCTATGTTGGAGCGGCTGCACTCCCCTCATAACGCAGATTGCCATGACTCCAATCATGGTCAATCCGGCATGAGCCAATAATCTTATTCGGCTCATCAAGTAAAGGACGTCGGTCATTTTCCCTCACAGGGGGCTCATGAGCGCCAGCTTAGGCGCTTCTTGAGGAGGAGCACCGCTAAACTCCGGAAGGCCGATCCAACAGGATCCAGCAGCGGGATGTCTTCCATGTAAAACCATTCGAAGGCCCGGTCTTGGACGCCTTCTTCGGGGTTCCGGATAGATATCCGGTCCGGCGATGCGCCATAGTTCGGCTCCGCCCACTTGATATATTGACCCCTCATGAGAACGGGGTACTAGGCAGAATAATCTACGCCACAACGCATAAAATGAGCCTCGATGCCCAAGAACAGTTCACAAAGGGCCACGAAGCTGCGATGTGCAAAATGGAGGCGGCGTGGGTGGTGCAACTGGAGGCCGTAGAACTCCAAGAGCCCCCGGAGAAACGGATGAATTGGAAATCCGAGTCCTCTTACTAGATAAGAGATAAAGCACACCTGCTCTCCTCAAGAGGGATCGGGGACACTCTCCGCTTGCTTTCCGCCCTTGTAGGTGGCAAGTCCGGCTCGACCCGGAACCATGAAGGCCGGGGCAAGAAATCCCTTGGTTTGGAGTATAACTAGCTCGCTATGCGGGACTGAGCATCTCTCCCAATTTCTGTGGCCGAGGGCTGAGGCGCGAGAGGAGGAGCCGCGTCATTGTCCATGATGGAATGGGTTTTTGTCGAGGCGCTCGATGAAAGCTCATGAGGGGGATGGTTTGACTCAGATCTAGATCCTCGTCCCTTTTATAGGCGGCTCATTTGCGCAGCTAGGGGGTAAGTCTAAAAATACCCTGGCTTTTCGCATTCATTCAAACACGTGGAAGATGGCCATTATTGGGCGTAGAAGCCAAGGAGCACAGCATTTATCAGAAGTTGGACACTATTCGACAAGTATATGGAATTTGGAGAAGAACCCGCCTCGCAATTCCGAAGACAATCAACGCGCCGGACTCATCGCCATTGAAGCCTGGTTCGGGGCTCTTGAGGAGTCTGGATTAGGGGGTGTCCAGGATAGCGAACTATCACCGTTGGCGGACTCTGGACTATGAAGATACATGATTGAAGACTTCGTCCCGTGTCCGGATGGGACTTTCCTTGGCGTGGAAGGCAAGCTTGGCGTCTGAATATGTAGATCTCCTACCATTGTAACCGACTCTGTGTAACCCTAACCCTATTCGGTGTCTATATAAACCGAAGGTTTTTAGTCCGTAGGACGAACAACAATCATACCATAGGCTAGCTTCTAGGGTTTAGCCTCCTTGATCTCATGGTAGATCTACTCTTGTACTACCCATATCATCAATATTAATCAAGCAGGAGTAGGGTATTACCTCCATCGAGAGGGCCCGAACCTGGGTAAAAACATCGTGTCCCTTGTCTCCTGTTACCATCCACCTAGACGCAGAGTTCGGGACCCCCTACCCGAGATCCGCCGGTTTTGACACCGACACCTGGTATGACTCCTTTAATGGTAGTCTTTGTGGGCTTGATCCGCATTGGATTAATGCCCATTTTCTGCACTGTATCCTGATAGAGCAGGTTGAGGCTGCTGCCGCCGTCCATTAGGACTCGCGTCAGGTGGAATCCATCAATTATTGGGTCAAGGACCAGTGCGGTTGAACTGTCGTGACGGATACTAGTCGGATGATCCCGACGATCGAAGGTGGTCGGGCATGATGACCATGGATTAAATTTTGGGGCGACTGGCTCTATCTCATAGACGTCCCTGAGCGCGCGCTTGCGCTCCCTCTTGGGGATGTGGGTAGCGTATATCATGTTCATTGTTTTGACCTGAGGGAGAAACTTCTTCTGTCCCCCTGTGTTCGATGGGCGGGGCTCCTCGTCTTTGTCCTCGTTTTGCGATCCCCTCTCCTTGTTTTCGACATTTAACTTGCTGGCCTGTTTAAGAATCCAACAATCCCTGTTGGTATGGTTGGCTGGTTTTTCTAGGGTGCCATGGATCTGGCACGGACGATCGAGTATGCGGTCCAAACTGGATGGTCCCGAGTTGTTTCTTTTATATTGCTTTTTCCCCTGACCGGACTTGGAGCCACTGAATCCGACGTTGACTGTAGTGTCATCGGTGTTATCACTATTGCTTCGTTGTTTGTGCCTGTTGCGTCAGAGCTTGTCGTTGCTATTTTTGACCTCGGAGGTGCCCTCTTCGCTTGCCGTGTTTTTGCTACCGGCCAGCCAACTATCCTCACCCGCACAAAAGCGGGTCATGAGTGCCGTGAGGGCTGCCATGGACTTCGGCTTTTCTTGGCCGAGGTGGCGGGCGAGCCATTCGTCGCGGATGCTGTGTTTAAAGGCCGCTAGGGCTTCGGCATCCGGACAGTCGACGATCTGGTTCTTTTTAGTTAGGAACCTAGTCCAGAATTTCCTGGCTGACTCTCCGGGCTGTTGAACTATGTGACTTAAGTCATCGGTATCTGGTGGCCGGACATATGTACCTTGGAAGTTGACGCGGAAGGCGTCTTCCAAATCCTCCCAACTGCCAATGGAGTTTTCAGGCAGACTATTTAACCAGTGCCGAGCTGGCCCTTTGAGTTTTAGCGGGAGGTACTTGACGGCATGGAGGTCGTCTCCATGATCCATATGGATATGGAGAAGAAAATCTTTGATCCACACCGCCAGATCATTTGTTCCATCGTATGATTCAATGTTCACGGGTTTAAACCCTTCTTGGAATTCATGCTCCGTTACTTCGTCAGTGAAGCAACGAGGGTGTGCGGCGCCTCTTTATCGGGCCACATCACGACGTAGCTCCGATGGAGTCCGTCTGCGGTTTTCGGCCCGGGCGTGACTAGGCTTGTCACGTCCGAATAGATAGCCGTCTTCACGTGTTGGGGCACGTCCACGCGATCTGTAGATCGATCTTGTATGTCCTGCTCTATTGTCCAGTTCCTGCCGAAGGTCATATGTATAACCACAAGTTGTTTTATCTCTACTCTTACGATGAGGCGGGGCAGGCTGGTGTTCGGTTTGAATTGCCGCTTTATCCCGACCGCGTGGTGGTCGGTTAGCCCGGTTGCGCGATGATGGTATGGGCTCTGGCGCCTCGTCATCGAACTGAGGTAGCAATTTGCGTTTCGGGTAACTTTTGGCAGGGTGCTCGAGGCCGTATTCTTCGGCTGCTAGGACATCAGTCCATCTATCGTTGAGCAGATCTTGGTCAGCTTGAAGCAGCCGCTGCTTCTTTTTCAAGCTCCTTGCAGTGGTATTAGCCGGCGCTTAAAGCGCTCCTGCTCGAGAGGTTCCTCAAGCACGATGAAATTCCCGTTGCCGAGGCTCACCTCATCCTCGGAGGGTGGAAGGTAATTACTGTCCTCCGAGTCATCGTGTATGGCCTGTTCATCAGGGCTAACTTGCTCGTTTTCCCGTTCCTCCTGTTCGGAAGTTATCTCCACGGGGTCTTCATTATCTTCGGCATCGTCCGGAGTATTGTTTTCCCCCGTGCCAGTGTTTCTGTCTTTTCCACGACGTGACTCAGAGCGGCGCCGCTGACGCCGGTGTTTTGGCTGTATCACAGGAGGTTCATCCTCAACTAGATCTTCTTTGTCATCGTCGTTGGTTCTTTTAGGTGTATCCACCATGTACACATTGTAAGAAGAGGTGGCCGTCCAGCGTCCGGTAAACGGAGGGTTTTGGCCCTGCTCCTCATCGGTGTCGTCGTCCATACCGTTGACGTCTTCGGAGCCGTAATCGAGCATGTCGGTTAAATCTTTGACAGTGGCAATTAAGTGGGCGGTGGGTGGGAAGCGAAGTTCTCCGTCATCAGCCGACAGTTTGAACTGGATTTTCGGCTGCGAGCCCCCCGCTAAGGATAGTGCTTTTAATGAGTTTAACATGTCGCCCAAAGGCGAGTGCCGAAAAATGTCCGTGGACCTGAATTCGACGATCAAAGACTGATCGAGCTCGACGCATGTGGACGCACATGGTTCGGAATCTGTAGCCGGAACCGAGTCCGAGGCTCCGGTGACACAGATTCCACTCGAGGTTAGGTCTGTGTGCGGCTCTGACGCTGCTGGGACTGCGGCATCCATTGCGGGGTTGAGCTTCCCGTCTTCGGATGGCGTGATCTGCTCCGGATCTAAGGCTAGAGCTTTTACAGGTCTTATTTACTGGGTATGGTCCGATGACAGATTTAAGTCATGTTCATCATGGCGACGGGGAGCGGCTGCCGTGGTCTCAAATCCGTCGAAGATCAAGTCTCCGCGGATATCTGCGACGTAGTTCAAGCTCCCGAATCTGACCTGATGGCCAGGGGCGTAGCTAACGATCTACTCTAGATGGCCAAGCGAGTTGGCCCGCAGTGTGAAGCAGCCGAACACGAAGATCTGTCCGGGAAGGAAGACTTCTCCTTGGACAGCATTGTTGTAGACGATTGAAGGGGCCATCCAACATTTTGAGGACAGCATAGTGGAACTCTCAATGAAAGAACCAATCGGTGTCAAAACCAATGGATCTCGGATAGGGGGTCCCGAATTGTGCATCTAAGGTTGATGGTAACAGGAGACGGGGGACACAATGTTTACCCAGGTTCGGGCCCTCTCTATGGAGGTAATACCCTACTTCCTGCTTGATTGATCTTGATGAATATGAGTATGACAAGAGTTGATCTACCACGAGATCGTAATGTCTATAACCCTAGAAGTCTAGCCTATTTGACTATATCTGTCCTTCAGACTAAGCCCTCTGGTTTATATAGACACCAGAGGGGACTAGGGTTGTACAAAGTCGGTTACAGAGAAAGGAATCTTCATATTTGGACGCCAAGCTTGCCTTCCACGCCAAGGAGAGTCCCATCCAGACACGGGAGAGAGTCTTCAGTCTTGTATCTTCACAGCCCACTAGTCTAGCCCATGTCCAACAGGCCGTACGCCGAGGACCCCTTAGTCCAGGACTCCATCAGTGCTTGAAGTGGCCTCTGGGAAAAAGGAGTTGGCGGGGGGCTGGCCCCTCTGTCTGTTCCCCGGTAGACGTAGTTCTCTGGTAGACAAAGAGGGTGCCGGCAGGATATCCTGCCGAGGAAAACTCATTTATTCTATTAAAGAGGCACTTTGCCTCTGCATAGACATACACATGCACGAGTTCCTCACAAGATTCATCATTTTCATTCATATGCAATTGCAAGTACAAGAATTACATAATGCAAAGATGGACTCGAGAGAGTACATTATTTGAATTAAAATTTGGCAATTGCTGGATAGTTTATGATTGAAAAAAGATAAGTGCCCCGTTACGCCTTTGCCCCTATCCATCCCTAACAGGAAAGGATCGAGGGGGCCAGAGGTGGACAGAGCTGGGATTCGGCGCCTCCCCAGGATCAGGACTGTACTGCTCCCCAGCAAGGAGGAAGATACCGGAGGGCAGGCGTGGATGGTGACGCTGCCGGAGGACCAGACAGGAGGCACTGAGTCACCGGCGAACATGACTCGTGGGAATGGTCGTCCCGTTCTTGATGCATCGTGGGTTGCTATTGCCGTCTACATCACTACCAATCGAAGACCTCGGCGCGGCTACCACGCCAGACAACATGCTCCCTAAACTCTTCCACAGAGAGCATGGTCATCCACAGGAGCCCTAGCGTTTGAAGTTACTGCGCGTCTTGAAGACGTGTGAGAAAACAAGAAGCCTCCCTGATTGACGGGCGACCACACCCCAGAGGGGCCAGGTTCTCCCCCGGTAGTAGTGAATAACTCCTACAATTCCTCCCCGACACCAGCCAAAGAAAAAGAATGAGGAACGGTCGGCTACCACGTGCTATGTCTGCCTCAAGCCGCACCATGGTGCCAACCGTGTCCCCTCTCACTAAGATCAAGGCTACGGGCGACACGGCAACAGACGCGCCGCGACTGCTAATCCCCGCCTCAACGCCACGTCGCTCGAACCTTCCTCTCAGATCCAAGGAGGACCCCAAGAAGAAACTCGGGGGCTGGCCCGGGGCCCTTCCCTTCTACATCACCAGAAGAAGCAGAGAACCAGAAAAGAAGGAATAGAGGGGTGCAGAGGGGGATGACTTCGCCCTCCTACGCCCCTCCTTTTATAGGCCGGGCGAGGAAGGGCAGCTGCTCCGTCAACAGGCAACCACCGCCCTCCTCCGCCAATTCAAGGCGCTCCTCCGCCAATTCAAGGCGGACGGACCCACTTCAAGATGCTCTTCCACACCACGCGCCTCCATTACCTACCCCGCGCTATGCATGCGGCATACGAGGCTGAGGATAAGAGCACGCTGTGGGAAGAATAATTTGGCGGTTTCTACCCCGTGCGTTAAAGTCATTCACAGCCCATCAATGCCACGGCCCCACCACTATTGGTTTTGCACCGTGAACTGAGAAATTGCAAACCGCCCCGGAATCAAGACTACCACAGCAGCAACGGAAAACTTCAAAGGGGCCAACTCCTTTAGTAGCCCTGCATGTGCACTTATTAGGACCTACCACGCCGATGCTCCGCAGCATGATCAGGGCAGGCCCAAGGGCTTCTATCGGTGCAACAGACCCCGGTTATGTTGCCCAACTGTGCACAGGCACAAGATCAAGATTGAAGAACCAACTCACGATAGGGATTGAAGAACCAGGAGACTTGAAGAACCAACATGCAGCTCGGAGAGATCTAGATCAAGCAAAAGGAACAGGATACCGACAAGAGAAGGGCCTCCCTCGCCGGGCAGGCAAGCTCGGCAAGGGGCCAGGCCACCATCAGAAGCAAGCAACCAAGACTCACCGGCAACACCTGCCGGGGCTTGCGGGGCCTGAACCACCCCGCCAACCGGGCAAGTACGACCCATGTCGTCAATTAGTGCGGTGTCAAGCCGCAAGGTGATTAAGTGGCAGCATTTGCTACATGGCAGCCATCTCCTACAGAAGAAACCCGCAGGTGACACCTGTCTAGCGACGTCTCAAGAGAACAGGTCCGGAGATGGTGAGATAAGCCCGGAAGGCCTTCCCGGGTAGCTAATGATGTGATGCTGAGTGGTGCATTTAATGCACCCTGCCAGCCCGCAGAGTTACGTATGATAGCACTGTTTGCTATCATAACAGTGGGTAATGAATGTTTTGCCACTATGGTGACCCCATAATCTATAAAAGGAGGCACATGGCAATCGTAGGTTAGAGGGTTGGAAACTTGACAAACCCAAGCCACCATACGCTTGTGGTCACCATAGCCCTGAGGCAGGGCTTGCCGGGCAAGTGTACCACGTACCACCTTGTTCATTTACACCATCAATCCACCAAAGCAGGAGTAGGGTCTTACGCCTCGCGGTGGCCCGAACATGGGTAAATTGCTTGTGTGCTCTCTGCCGTGTTGCCGCGCGCTGGTCTGCTCTTTGTGCAACGCGACGTCCCCCTGCCGAACCAGCAAGGGGCCGCGGATATCCCGCGACAGGTGGGTTTCCCTTGGTTCCGAGGAGCCTTGCTTGGGCAATTTGCTTCACCGCCCCGGCCCTTCCCACCTGTACCATTCTGACCCTTTTCTTTATCACGCTTCTCATACTCAGCCCTCTGCCTCTTGACAAGCTACTCAACTTGATGACACTCCTGGAGATCGTGGCCTTTGTTCCGATTAATCTTGCAGTACGGTCCATCACTTTTCCCAGCTTTCTCAGTAGTTGCAGCCTCTCGGCAGTCAGCGCACACGGCGGCCTCCTTGCCGAGGGCTTCCACCTTAACCTTCTTGCCGGTACTAGGCGTGCGTGATCCCTCAACGGTCATCACTACCTTATCTTTGCGCTTCTTTCTGCGCTTCTTGTTCTTCTTCTTTTGACTGTTGGTCTCATCGTAATCTTCTGAGTCGATGTCGACGCAATCTTCCTCTCCAGGACATTTCCTCCCCTCCTCCACCCGACCACACTTGTCCGCCAAGGTGTAAAGCTCCTTCACAGTCTTGGACGACCGAGCGTTCATCTTGGAATGTATCCTACGGTTGCGCACGTTTGACTGGAAGGCAGATATCACATCTGTCGGGTGGATGTCTGGGATGTTTCTGTGAACTCGGCTAAACCTCTGCAAGTACTTCCGTAGAGTCTCTCCTTCCTTCTGCTAGAGAAGCTGCAAGTCGTTGGGTCGCCTTGGTTCTTGGTGGCCGCCCGTGAAGGCGCCATTGAACTCATGGCATAGGTCAGCCCAGGTTGAAATGGAGTTCTCCGGCAGGTGCATCAGCCAGGACCGCACATTTGACTTAAGTGCCACAGGGAAGTAGTTGGCGAACACCTTCTCATCTCTTCCCTGAAAGCTTGAGCAGCGAAGGTGTAGATGCTCAAGAACTCTGCCGGGTTCATTTTCCCATCATACTTTACGGGTATCTCTGGTTTGAACATGCGAGCGGACGGCCAACAGACTTGCCGCAGCTCACGGGTGAAAGCAGGGCACCCAACCTCGAAAGGCATGCACCCGCCACCTCCGAGCGAAGACTCATCGATGTCAGGGCCATCGCACCAACTGGACCAGCCGTGGTCGTCGCGGTGCCGCTCAACGATGACGCGCGCGGCTTCCCTTTGCTTGTTCTCTGGGGCTCGCCATTGGCCTTGACACACTCGAGGATCATAAGAGGCCATCGAGACGTCATCGGGCTCTCCGTTTCGTGGCTCCCGTGCTACTTCATGTGGCGGGGATTGCACCGTGGGGGTGACCCCCGCCGTACGGTCTGCTGCGCGATCCGTTGTCGTTGCTTCAGGAGGTTGTGGCAAGCCAGCCCGCTTTGATCCTCCGCCTCAGCAAAACCAATCAGACTTTGGATGGTGGCTCGCCACTCATCCATCTGATCGGTTGCTGGCGGAAATCTCAACAGCAGTTGGGCTCATGCCATGGCCTCTGAGCCAGTGTTTGGCATGGGTGATGACGATGTGGATTGCATCATAGCTCGGTTGCCAATGGTGCCAGTGGCGACAGCACCGCGCCCTCGTTGTTGTGAAGCAACCACTTGGAGGGTGTGGTGATGTGGTGGAGGCGCTTGAGAGCTAGTGGCCTCGTTGGGCACGGTAGCTGGGTCAGCCCGTTCCGAGGGTGGCGCGTGCCCTACGGTCGCGCCCATAGCGGCGGCGGCCAGAGGGTTGTGATTGGCCCCAGAACGAGCGCCACCACTGCGGTTGTGGCCTTCGGTGAGGAGAAGGGGTTCAGATGGAATAATCCCTCCATCTGTACCTCGTGGAGCATGGCCGTTGGGATGTTGCTGATGCTGTCCTTCCCCGGCGCATCCCGCCCCTGCGTCGTCCATGGGGAAGGTGATAACAACGTCGCATGCGCCTACTACGTCCCCGGTAGCGTCCACATCCTCACGCGTCCCCGCATTCCCTGCAACATTGACTGTCGTGGACGGTAGAGCCTTTGAGGTGGACGGGTCGTTTGCAGCTCGGGGCTTCTTTTTGGGCGCCCTAGTCGATGATGAGAATGGCGATGAAGATGTCGCGCTATTGACGCTCTCAGGTTCGCGCAAGTGATACCCCTACCTAGCGCGCCAAAGATCTCATGGGAAACGACAGCCACCTATGGGGCCATGAGCCCCTTTTTGGTTCAGCGGGGGGATAGGCACGTTGCACAAAGAGCAGAGAAGCATAGCATAGCGTGGCATAGGTGACACGGGCAGTTTTACCCAGGTTTGGGCCGTCGTGAGGCGTAAAACCCTACACCTGCTTTGGTGGATTGATAGTGGAAATATGGTGGCGGATGTAGTGCACTTGCCCGGCAAGGTTGCCTCAGGGCGAGAGTGGCTACGCGTGTATGAGTGTCTAAGAGTCTGAGTCAGCCAACCCTTTCTATGGTCGGCATGGGCCTCCTTTTATAGATTAAGGGGTCACCACAGTGGCAAATCAGTCTTTATGCACTGATTAGATAGCAAACAGTGCTATCAAACCAAACTCTGCAGGCTGACAGAGTGCATTAAATGCGCCGTCTAGTGTCACATCACAGCGTGCCCGGCAACCCTTGTTGGGATGTTTTGCCAGCTTTGCGCCTGCTTGCTTGACACGTCTCAGGACGGGTCTCATATGGAGGTATTTGTTGTAGGAAGTGGCTGCCATGTGGCAAGAAGCAGCCACTTAGTCACTTAGGGGCTTGAAACCACACTGATCGATCACTTGGGTCGCTTGTGAGGTGGAGCGGTGGCGTGGTTTGCCTTCACTAGTCCTGACAGGCCTGCCGGGATGATCTAGAAGCTTGTTTCCGGGGCAAACCCAACCTTGCCAGGCTCGCCTTCCCGGCAAGGGAGGTTCTTTCCTTCGCGATATCTTGCTCTTCCGGCTCATCCTGTTCTTCCTATCCTGCACTTGGATCCTTCAAGAGAATTGATCCATCATGCTTGGGTTGATCATGGTGTTGTAATCTTGTCTTTAGGCCTGTGGACAGTCCGGGCAACGGACCCAGGGTTTGTTGCACCGACACGCTGGTACCATCCTATGTAATCCTGACATCTTGCTAGTGGTATTGTATTGTTGTGTTGCTACTAGTATTAATTTACTTGAAGAAACGCACTTGTAGTACGTAGCAGGGTAGTACTTGGCTTGGTGACACATCATACTAATTAACTAGATTCTGGATGCATGTGTGACCCAGCTCTACACGATCAATAGTTCCAGGGTGATCTTCCTGTAGCCGAGGCCTCCATCGAGGCCATTCAAGGGCTCCGGCAATGTCTCCCTTACATGTGAGACGATCCTCCAGGAGCCCTTCCACTTCTGTTGTCTCGCCTGCAAGGTCACAATGAATTAGGAGTACTTAAGAATCACTAATTAATCACTGCCTAATTGTCCTGTCGGAGGTAAAAAAATCTTTAGTATCACCCTATGCTAAATCAAGTACGTGTGTGTATGTGTGTCTATGGAGGTGGACCATGAGGTGGAGTGCTACTTCTTGAGCTTGCATTGGTTTTTTCTTGAAGCGGAAAGGGTGATGCGGAAAAATAGAGACAAGTATTTCCCTCGGTTTGAGAACCAAGGTATCAATCCAGTAGAAGGAACACACAAGTCACCAATGGCTGCACCTACACAAACAAACAAATACTTGCACCCAACACTTTAAAGGGGTTGTCAATCCCTTCAGGGTTACTTGCAAGGATGATATCTGATAGAGATAGGTACAAAATATAAATAAAAGTGCAAAATAAAGTAAAGGCAAATAAATCGCAGCAAGGTATTTCTGGTTTTTTGGTTTTTTAGACCTGAAAATAATATTATAAAAGATAGACCCGTGGGCCATAGTTTTCACTAGAGGCTTCTCTCTTGAATGAACACATACGATGGGCAAACAAATTATTGTTGAGCAATTTATAGAAAAGCGTGTCGGTGTACTAGAGTAGGGGTACCCTAGTATCCCGTACTAGATGCCTGCAGACGATTCTTGACACCCGTGGCAAGGTTTTGCCTCGTCGCCGCTAAGGTCCTCCGTGGCTCCTTTGGAGCCATTCAAGAACAAAGTATTTGATTAAGAAGACAAGGCCCGGCAAGAGGAGCTTGTCGGGAAGGCCACTCAAGGCATGCAGAAGACAAGGCCCGGCAGCGAGGAGCTTGCGGGAAGGCTGAGCGACAAGCCTCCGGACGCGACAAGGATTCGGCCGCGGCAAGGCGCTTGCCGCGGCATGCAGCCTCTCTCCATCTCTGCTCCAGCTCATCCAGCGACGTGTCGCCATGGGACCGTTCCATGCGCGCGTGTCGAGAGGCTGTGCAGCCAGCGGAGGAAACAGCGATAAGCGGCCGACAAGCTCGCCATCATGGCGGCGGAGGCGCACTGACGGTCTCTGTTGCCTTTGTTTGGGCGACAATCGCGGGCATTTATTGCTTTTGACCCTTGCCGTCGAGTTATGTATTTTGCAATCGCATAATCGCTCGAGTAGGTGTACCAACTCCTGTTTTTACATTTGTACCCTCATCTATGTTGCCACCTGTCGGAGACCCCTTGAGCATATAAAAGGAGGCCCATGTGCAACGTAGAGGGGGTTCGGTTCCTTCGAATCACTCGAGACTAGATACACTCACGCTAGGTTTTGTAGCTCTCATCGCTCCCTAGCAAGAACACAATACATCAAACAAGCAGCAGTAGGAGTTTTATCTCTCCGGAGAGCTCCGAAGCTGGGTAAACTGCTCGTGTGCCTCGCCTCGATCCGCTCTTACGTGCGATCTCCGCCCCCTCCGAACCACACAGGGGCCTGGTCCGCCAGCCCCATAGGTGTCCGTGGGTACGATCAGACTCCCCGACATCTTTGGCGCGCCTGGTAGGGGGCGTCGAGGCCGTTTGAATCTGATCCGGCGTTGACACGGGCAGCGTCATCAACATCTTCCTCAACATGCCACCGAAGAAGAAGGCTTGGCGGCAGCGAAACCGTCAGCGTCGTACCCACCCTCACCGCATGACAAGCGGGTGGTGGGGGCGGGGCTGGCGGAGGAAACGGCGCCCGGCGAAGGTACTGCGTGGCGTTGCCAAGTCCAAGGACAAGGCCACCGCAAACCTCGGCGTCCGCGCATCCCCGCGCCCATCTCGAGAGCGGGACCAACAACGTCATGGCGTTCACAATGCCATCGTTCGTTGGATCGAGACCCTCAAGACCAGCATGCGGCGCCAACATCTTGCACGAGTGAGATCTGATCGCCCGGACGGGGTGCTGCTCCTTCTAACCTAGTTAGAACTCCGAACATATCCCGCTCCTCGCACCGTTCTCCAATGCCACCCACTACTCCAGCAGAAGCTCTGGCGAGAGCTCAGCTGCTCCTCAACTACCCTCCAACGGCCGACAAGGTCGACGGTGGAGGCCACTATCGAGCCTCATCGGCTTTGCCAACAATGACGCTCCACGGCAACCAACGCCATCATTGCGGGGCGAGGCGACAAGGCACGAGCGGTGGTAGCGAAGACTGCCGGAGGTGCAACCACCGTGCACTCTCGCCACGAAGGCCAAGATCGCCGACTCACCGGATCCACCTCGGCAGCGACTCCACCGCGTCGTCGGATCCATGAGCTTCGCGCGATCGGCGCCAAGTTCTTCATGAGCGACAACAAGAGGGCGCTTTCGAACTACGCATCGGCGCGGAGAGAAGCCGACGTCGATCCGACAAAGCGGCGCTGGGCCTTCTGTTGACATGCAGCGGCGGAGGAGCCATGCGACTTACCGTCTGCGGTAGGTTGCCCTGCGTTCACTCGTGAGCTGCGGCAAGTCGATGTGATCGGAAAAAACTTCAAACCAGACGCGTGCGGAGAAGTATGATGGCGGGGCGCATCCGTCGGAGTTCCTCGGCATCTACACCATCGCGGTGCAGGCTGCGGGGGGCGGGGCGACAAGATCCTCGCCAACTACTTCCCGCCGTGCTCAAGCCCAATGTTAGATCTTGGCTCATGCACTTGCCGGACAGCTCCATATCCTCTTGGGCAGATCTGTGCCATCAGTTTGTTGGGCGCCTTCACGGTGGCCACAAGCCTCATGGCCAAGAAAGTGACCTTCATCTCGCCGCCCGGAAGGAAGGAGAGTCCCTGCGCAAGTTCATTCAGAGATTCAGCCGTGTGCACTACAACATCCCAGACGTCCACCCTGCCGCGGTGATCAGTGCATTTCATCAGAATGTGCGGAACCGCAGGATGAGGGAGGAGATGGCGATGTGCAAAGTCAAGGACGTCAGTGAGCTGTACGCCTTGGCCGACAAGTGTGCGCGCGCTGAGGAAGGGAGGAGACTCCCAGGAGAGAATGCAGAAGCAGGATCTGACAGTGATGACACCGCTGACAAAGAAGGGCGTGGCGAGGCAACAGAAAGAAGAAAGGTAGAGAAGTACTAGCTGTTGAGCAGTCCGGCAACGGAGGTGGCGACAAGAACGCCAAGGCTGGTGGCTCCGGCAAGGAGGTTGCCGACGCCAACCACCCGTCGGTGGCGACGCCCGACAAGCAGGACAGCTCCGGCAAGCGATCTTGCAAGATCCACCGCACCAAGGGCCACGACCTCGAGCTGCAAGAAGGTCGAGCAGCAGCTTGTCGAACAAGAGAGCTGAGTACGGCGGTAGCGATAAGGAGAAGGCCAGGAAGGTGCTGGGGAGCAAACAAGAAACATCGGCCGGGGGAGGGCCTTGGCGGCAAGGCCAAGCAGCGGCAAGGAGACAGACCTCCCAGCGGCGCGACAAGGATGAAGATGATGATGGCAGCGAAGATATGGAAGGCAGCGGCGCTGATGAGCGGGAGTTTGAGAAAGCCACGAGAGGTCCTCTGCGTTGGCGGAGGTGCTTCCTGCATACCTCCCACCGCCAACTCAAGCAATGGATGCGGGAGGTCAATGCAGCGGAACCATCCGTGAAGTCACGCAAGCCTCTGAAGTGGTCCAGCACGCCTATCATTTTTGATATTGAGGACCACCCTGATCGCATAACTGCCGTCGGGTGCTTGCCGATGTTGGTCTCACCAACCATCCGCAATCTCAAGGTCACCAAAATGCTAGTTGATGGCGGGGCCGGCTTTAATATGATCTCCTCCAGAGCGGGTTCGGTTCCTTCGACTCACTCGAGACCAGATACACTCACGCTAGGTTTTGTAGCTCTCATCGCTCCCTAAGCAAGAACACAATACATCAAACAAGCAGCAGTAGGAGTTTTATCTCTCCGGAGAGCTCCGAAGCTGGGTAAACTGCTCTGTGCCTCGCCTCGATCCGCTCTTCGTGCGATCTCCGCCCCCCTCCGAACCACAAAGGGGCCTGGTCCACCGGCCCCATAGGTGTCCGTGGGTACGATCAGCCTCCCCGACATCTTTGGCGCGCCAGGTGCCAACGTGGAGGAGCTCAAAGCCCTTGTCGCACCCATTGTGGACAAGGTGAACAAGATCAAGCGGATTCAGGGCGACCGCGTAGACTAGGCCGCCAACTTTATCTTTCCCTTGTCGCTGTTGATCATGTTTAGAACACTTCGTTAGATCAGCGACAAGTTATTTTGTAATATACTCTATCTTAGGCGATCAATGCAACGTTATTTCCTCTACTTGATTCCTTCCTTTATGCGTTTACGCCTTACGCATTTGGGGGACTTGTCGGTGCGGGCACTTTTGCATGGCGCTTGAGTGCTTGAACGTCGGCGAGCCTCTTGGCAGTGCCGCCTCCGACAAGCAACCTTGTCGCGACTAGCCGCAGCTCACTTAGGTTGTTGAGCGGACTCGAAACAAAGTAAGGGCGCGACTAGCCGGCGAGTTGGTTCCTCTGCACACAGGTTTTCCATACAAGGTACTATCGTTCGAGGAAGATAACTTAAAAATTTAAAAATTAATTGCTCAAACTTTGGCAACTTAGCTTTTTTTCTCTTGCTTCCCGATGAGGCGAAACTTCCTCGAGCGGTGCCTGGTCCATAGTATTATCTCCTCCGTCCCCCCTGGTTAACTTGTGCGCGAGGGAGTCTTCCTTTCTTTGAGAAAAGAGAAACAAGAGGAAATAACGTTATGGAGCCCAGCGGCTCGATTCTGCTTACCGGGTGTGGTTGGTGCACAAAGTGTTAGCCAAAACATGCAATAAAATGATGAAAGCATGAATTTGACAAGTTGTGCGCGACACATGAGCTTTACTGATGCACGGGGTCTGCGCCCGGCTTTGTATAAAGGATTACATGCAACAGCGGCAAGACTTGTACAAAAAGGTGGTTGCCGGAACCGGGGGGAAGAAGACAAAGTCCAAGTCCGGCAAGGGCTCTGATGCTCACTCCGGCAAGCGCACCTCTTCGGAGTGCTGCGCTACCGTCGAGGACGCACCATCGAGCTCCACCGGCAATTGCAAGAAGATGGTGGCTCCGCCAAAGACCAAGAAGGTGCCCGCCAAAGGAGGACGGCCTTTGGTGGTACCTTTACCATCGGTGCCTCTCTCGACTCCCTAAATAGGAAGGCGGCGCTCGTTGCTTTCCTGCGGTCCGAATGTCGGCGTGTTTGCATGGCAACCGTCGACATCCCGGTGTTCCCAGGAAAGTGATTGAGCACCGCCTGGCCGTTTGTCCTCATCGCGGCCCGTCAAGCAAAAAGTCAGGAAGCAAGCAGTGGACCGCCAAGAATTCATAGCGAAGAGATCAAGCTGGAAGCGGTAGGCACGGTCGAGGAGTGCTCCATCCTCGTGGTTGGCCAATCCTGTAGTCGCGCATAAAAGCAAGCGGAAAATGGAGACTTTGTATTGACTTCACGGATGTTAATAAAGCTTGTCCCAAAGATCCATTTCCCTTGCCGCGCATTGACCAGATTGTTGACTCCACGGCTGGATGTGATTTGCTTTCGTTTATTGATGCATACTCGAGGATACCATCGGATCTTCATGGCTGAAGAAGATGAGGAGAAGACCGCATTCATCACACCATGTGGCACATCTTTGCTTCATACGGATGCCTTTCGGTTTGAAGAATGCTTTGGTTCAACATTTGCAAGGGTAGTCCATGGCGCTTTTGAGCCACAAATGCACAGAAATGTAGAAGCCTACATGGATGACATAGTGGTCAAAAGCAAGGACAAAGCAACTTCTGGTTCAAGATTTGGGCCGGGACCTTTGCAAATCTGCAAAGATCAACCTCAAGCTCAACCCCGAGAAGTGCGTGTTTGGAGTCCCTTCCGGCAAGCTTCTCGGATTCTTCGTGTCTCAACGAGGGATTGAAGCTAATCCCGACAAGATCAAGGCCATTGAGCAGATTGAAGCACTAAAGCGCGTCAAGGATGTACGAAGACTTGCCGGTTGCGTGGCTGCTCTCGGCGAGTTTATTTCTAGGTCTGCTGAGCAGCATACTGCCGTTTTTCAAGATTTTGAAAAAGGCAGGTCCAATGAAATGGACTCGAAGCGGAGGCTGCGCTGCAGAGACTTGAAGAGATACATCCTCCACTCCAACACTTGTCGCACCTAAGCCACAAGAGAAGTTGTTGCTATATATAGCAGCAACCAATCAAGTGGTTAGTGCTGCGTTAGTGGCGGAGAGAGGAGGCGGATGACGAGCCAGCAACCACGGCAAGCACATCCAGCGACAAGCGAGGCTTCGCCGACAAGCTCTGGTCCCGACAAGGGCGAACCAGCGCAGACACAAGACCAGATCACGAGAAAAGGATGGTGCAGCGCCCAGTCAACTTTGTCAGTTCCCTCCTACACGGGGCTAGGTCAAGGTACTCTGGTGTGCAGAAATTGCTTTTCGGCCTCCTCATGGCCTCGAGAAAGCTGCGCCATTACTTCCAAGCACACGAGATCACAGTTGTCACTCGCTTTCCGCTGAAGAGGATACTGCAGAATCCAAAAGCAACAGGCGAGGATTGTCGAGTGGGCATTGGGCTGTCAAGCTTTGGTCTTAAGTTTGAAAGCACATCAACTATCCAAAAGCGAGCATTGGCGAAATTCATAGCAGAATGGGCGCCAACACGGATGAAGAGATTAGGAGACGAGCATTCCCGTCAAGGAAGCAAGCAAAGAGTGGCTGATGTACTTTGATGGTGACTTCTCGCTGCAAGGCGCCCGGTGCGGCATGCTGCTTATCGCACCCACGGAGAGCACCTCAAGTCGTAGTCGGATGCACTTTCCCAAGGAGCAAGCAACAAACAATCTGCAGAGTATGAAGGTTTGCTTGCCGGTCTCGAGATCATGATGAGACCTTGGGATCAAAAAGCTTATTTTCAGGGGTGACTCGCAACTTGTCGTCCGCCAAGTGAACAAAGATTACCAGAGTCCGTTGATGGAAGCCTACGTCGATGAAGTGAGGAAGCTAGAAGAGCACATTGACGACCTGCAAATGGAACATGTTCCAAGAGCTCAGAATGATATTCTTGACGGCTGTCAAAGTGCGCCGCACTTAAGTTGCACTGTGGAACCAGGGATTTTCATGCTCAAGCTGACTCGATAGCAACCGTAACACCATCAACTGGACAAAGCAAAAAGAGCAAGTTGACCTCTGGTGACTACTTTCCGACAGAGCTTCCCGAAGCCGTCGTTGCAAAGGTCCCCAAGATCAACACCGACAGTGCTGAGGGGCAGTCTGCTCCGACAGGCCCCAGGGTTTGTTTCGTTGAAGCAGACGATCCCGACAAGTCTTGCTCCGGCAAGCTTGCCGGGGAGCATCAAGCTCCGGCAGAGCCGCAGGTTCTTGCCATGGAAGCTGATGTTCCCGCAGCAGCAGATGTGCCTCTGGTCCTTGTTGTCGAGCCACAAGCTCCGGCATGGGCGCAGCAGATTGTCCATTTCCTTCAAACAGGAGAACTTCCCGAAGAGCAAGAAGAAGCGGAAAGAGTAGCCCGGCAGTCGAGTATGTACCAGTTTGTCGACATCATCTTGTCTGCAGAACAAGAATCAACGGTGTGAAATTGAAGTGTATTCCGGGGAAGATGGATGAAGCTGTTGGCGAGATACACGGAGGCATATGTGGTCACGACATTGGCGCAAGAGCACTTGCCGGCAAAGCTTTCGGCAAGGTTTCTTCGGCCGACAGCCCTCGAGGATGCTGTTGCACAAGTAACCAAGTGTGAAGCGTGCAGTTCCATTCCAAACAGATACACCAGCCAGCTCAAGCTCTCAGACGATCCCTTTATCCTGGCCATTTTCGGTGCAGGGCTCGACATCCTCGGCCCCTTCCCGAGCTGCCGGGGGCTTTGAGTACTTATGCGTCGCCATCGACAAGTTCACAAAGTGGCGGAAGTGGAAGCGATGAGGAAGGTGGCCGCACGGTCGTGATCAAGTTCTTGGTCGATTGTTTGTCGTTTGGGATCCCTAACAGGATCATCACCGACAACGGCACACAATTCTGAGTCGCACCTTCATGCGTACGTCCAAGATCTTGGCGCCAAGGTCTGCTTTAGCCATTGCTCACCCGAGAAGCAGCGGTCAAGCGAGAGGGCAAATGCTAAAGTGCTGCGCTGGCTCAAGACCAGAACTTTCGACAGGCTGCACAAGTGCGGAAGAAAGCTGGATCGAGGAGCTGGCGGTGGTTCTTTGGTCGATCAGAACGACGCCAAATCGAGCCACTGGCCAGACACCTTTCGCTCTAGTCTATGGAGCAGAGGAAGTTCTCCCCACGGAACTCGTATACGGATCGCCTCGAGTGCTCGCTTATGATGAGCTTGAGCAAGAGAGGCTGCGACAAGATGGCGCTGCTCCTTGAGGAAGATCGTCTTCAGGCATTGCAGGCGAGCTGCTCGCTACCGACAAGCTTTGCGTCGCTACCATAGCCCTTGAGTTAGTGCGGAAGTCTCGAGGAAGGCGACCTTGTTCTTGGTAGCGTTCAGTCCGCCAAGAATTCAAACAAGTTGACGCCAAAGTGGGAAGGCCCTTATCGGGTGAAACGAGTCACTAGGCCTGGCGCTGTCCGCCTTGAGACCGAACATAGGGCGCGGTTGCTGGAACCCGTTCCGTCAACCACCTTTTGTACAAGTCTTGCCGCTGTTGCATGTAATCCTTTGTACAAAGCGAGCGCGGACCCGATGCATCGATAAAGCTCATGTGTTGCGCACAACTTGTCAAATTCATGCTTTCATCATTTTATTGCATGTTTTGGCTAACACTTTGTGCAGCAACCACACCCATTAAGCAGAATCGAGCATTGGGCTCCATAACGTTATTTCCTCTTCTTTCTCTTTTCTCAAAGAAAGGAAGGCCCCCTCGCGCACAAGTTAACCAGGGGGGTAGGAGGAGATAATACTATGGACCAGGCACCGCTCGAGGAAGTTTCGCCTCATCGGGAAGCAAGAGACAGAAAAGCTAAGTTGCCAAAGTTTGAGCAATCAATTTTTAAATTTTTAAGTTATCTTCCTCGAACGACAGTACTTTGTATGGAAAACCCGTGCGCAGAGGAACCAACTTACCTGCTAGTCGCGCCCTTACTTTGTTTCGAGTCCGCTCAACAACTTAAGTGAGCTGCAGCTAGTCGCGACAAGGTTGCTTGTCGGAGGCTGCCAAAACTCTTGACGTTCCGCACTTTCGGTAGCTTCATGCGGCAAAAGTGCCCGCACCGACAAGTCCCCCAAATGCGTAAAGCGAGAAGCATTACAAAGGAAGGAATCAAGTAGAGGAAATAACGTTGCATTGATCGCCTAAGATAGAGTATATTACAAAATAACTTGTCGT
The DNA here is from genome assembly GCA_021605145.1 of Aegilops bicornis. Taxonomy (NCBI): domain Eukaryota; kingdom Viridiplantae; phylum Streptophyta; class Magnoliopsida; order Poales; family Poaceae; genus Aegilops; species Aegilops bicornis. The sequence goes on along the minus strand of CM038674.1, from coordinate 316,826,169 downwards.
TGATCTAACAAAGTGTTCTAAAACATGATCAGCAGCGACAAGGGAAAGATAAAGTTGGCAGCCTAGTCTACCCGGTCGCCCTTAATCCGCTTGATCTTGTTCACCTTGTCCACAATGGGTGCGACAAGGGCTTTGAGCTCCTCCACATTGGCATCTGGCGGCAAGGATCTGAGGACGCCGTTAAGGTTGAGGCCCGGATTGCGGAAGGCCACCTTTATCAACACCTTCTCGAGGGCTCCTGCACATATCTGGCGCGATTCCTCGGCCAGCTGCTTTGGGACCTCTTCTCGGAGTCGCTGGAGACCCGTCACCACGCCTTTGAAGAATAAGCTGAGTTTGGCGCTGGGTTGGAGATGCTCGTCGGAGGAGTATGCAAGGTCCGCCATCCCCAGCTCCATCATTTCGTTGTGGATGTCGGCGGCGGTGTCCACAAGACCTTGATCCAGTGCTCCACGCTCTCCCTCAAGGTGCTCTGGATGGAGGCAGCATTCGCTAGCAGCTCCTCCTTGGCCTTGATCGCCTCCAACAAGCCCACCTCCCGCTCTCTGGCGCCGTCAACGTCTGCGTCGAGTGGTGGCTTCAGCTCAAGATCCGCCTTGGAATCCTTGGCGGCGTCGAGCTCCTTGCCTCTATCGGCGAGGCGACTCTGCAGCTCGCCAAGAGTGTAGGCGTCCTTCTCGCGTTCACGCTTGAGCGTGGCAAGCTCTTATTGCTCTTCTTGAGGCTGGCCTCGGTTGTGCCACCTTCACCTTCAGCTCATCCTTGGCGGCCTCGGCGGCTGCGGCAGCATCGCCGCTTCGGCGCCCGCCAAGTGACTCCTCGCGCGGCAAGGTCTTCTTCGTGGTTGTCCAGGTTGACCTTCCGCGCCAGCTTCCTTTCTGCGCGGAGAGCTTCTCGGCAGCCAGCCTTTGCTCCTCCTCAGCTGCGGCCTTTTCAAGGATGAAGGCCGTGCGCTCTTACGCAAGTTGCCCCAGCAACCTTTCGTCGCGGAGGACTTCTTGGCTGGCGCTCTGGAGCTCCTCTGCACGCTTCTCCATGTCTGCTCCTGCCCTCGCGACAAGTGATTCCCGGGTCTCCAACTTGGCCTGCCGGGCGCGGTAGAGCGACAGCAACTTCTTCAAAGAGCTGCTCCTCGGACTTCGCAGCTACTTTGCTGCTTGGCCCACCAGCGTGGCCAGCCCAGGAGGCGAGTAGCTTCGCCGTCGAAGGTCTCTCCCTCGACCGGCGCCAGAGCTCGGTTCCCAGGGGAGCTTGATGAAGACGCCGCCGGCCTTGGTAGGCGCCGGGCTGGGGCTCCTCGAGCTGACGCCACAGCAATGGGGGAGTCATTGTCGGTGTAGCGCAGCACTCTTGCGGCCTCAGGCGGTCGGTCACGATCGCCCGACCCTCGCCCGGCCTCTGCGTCGGCAGCCTCAGTGGCCTCCTCGCCCAACAGGCTCGTCGGCGGCAACCTCTTCTTCCTAGCAACGACCTCTTCTTCCTCGACGGCGGCCTCATCGGTGTTGCCGCGCGCTTCCTCCTTGCCGGCGGCCTCGACCTCCATCGGCTCTGCGTCAGACGAAGAAAGAGCAGTCAAGCAATTGTTCAAAAAGAAAAACAAAAGAAAGCAAGCCCAAGGGAGATTTTCGTGTAAGCGATTACACCTGCAGGATCCGCAGCCATGGCCTCGACCACTGGAGGGTCACTAGCGCTGTCCCTTGCCGGGGTAACCTCCCTTGCCGGAGTGGCCTCCCTTGTCGGAGGGCGCTCCCTTGCCGGAGATTCCTCCATTGGCGGCATAGTGGCAGCAGACAGGATCTCAGGGGCGGCTTCCGAGCCCTCCTGATGAGGCTGCTCTGCTCCTACACAAGCAAACAGTCAGGTATCAATGAAGAAAGGGCACCGTTGCACACCTAATAGTAAGGAGAAAACTGCACACTTACTCTGGGGGCTGTGCTGGGGGCTGCTCTGAGGAAGGGTTGCCGGGTCCGGCAAGGGAGTCTCGGACGCGTCCCCTGTTGCCACGGGGGAATCGTCCTCGACGACGACCGTTGGGATCTTGGCCCTCTTCGACGCTCTGGGCGGCGTCACGAAAAGGAAAGAGTCCAGAACGAAGCAAATCAGATTCAAGATGAAGCAATAAAAATTGAAGAAATACAAGCGTAATCTCAAGAACTTACTCTTCGCCTTCCTCCTCGGAGCTGAGCGCGGAGAAGTCAAACTCCGGCTCGCCTCCGGTGCGACGAGGCGGGGGAGTGGGCTCTCTTGGCCGCTTGGCGGAGGCGTCGGCGGTGGCTTGAGAAGATCCCGCCCCAGTTGTGGCGGCAGTGTGGGCGCTCGCTGCAACCTCGCTTGCAGCGGTGGAGTCAGCGTCATGCTGGCCTTCTTGTGGGCGATCTGCCCGCCCGACTTCGTCTCCGGCCTTGCAGCGCCTCTTGGCCGGAGCCGGGGCTCAGCTGGCGGCAAGTTGCTGGGTGGTGGAGAAGAAGTGCCCTCGGCGGAGTCCACTCGACCCGGCCTCGGGCTCGACAAGCTCGTCCTCGCCGACGACCTCCCTCGCTCGGCAAGGCTTGCCGCCGGGCGTCCGCCTCCTCCACGATGAACCCGAAGGCTCCAGCGGGAGCGGCTGCTGCCGCCTCCTCCACCCTGGTGGCAATCCGCGCCATCTCCTGCGTCGGTGGTGTCGCGGGTGAGCCTTCTGCTCGTCGGAGCGGATCGGCACTTCTTCCAAGTCGTCGAAGAACTGCTGCACGACCTCGTCGGGGGGCTCCTGCCGAGTTGGAACGATCCCATGGGAATCGCTGCGCGGCATCATGGCGCGGATGCGGTCGAGCACCGAGTTGTTGCACAATGGGGCGACCCCTCGGCAACCTGAACCACTCAGGATGGTCGGGGTCGTTCTTGAACAGCTCGAGCAGCATCGTGTCCAGCTCCAAGACGGTGAAGTTCCAGTTCAGGACCGGGCGCAACCTCATAATGTCTGCCGCATTTTGGAACTCCCAGGCAGGCCTCCTCCTTTCCTGCAAGGGAGCGATGCGGCGGCGGAGGAAATCTGCGCCAACTGCGCCTACGGTTAGTCCGGCAAGCCTGAGGCGCAAAATCCGGGTCACAGCTATCTTCAACTTCACATCCTCCGGCGCCAAGTTACTCCAATCTCTGCCACGCACTATTGGGGTTTGGCGCACGGCAGTGAAGGGCTGCGGGTTCTCCTCTACGACCCAACACCAATTGGCTCTCCACTCCTCCCACTTGTTGCGGCACTCTCCTTCTAGGTAGGCCTCTTTCTTGCCGATCCTAGAGACCCAGGCTATCCCTCCGGCAAGTGGCTCTCCTCTCTCGGCAGGGGCACAAAGAAATGGCGGAAGAGTGCAACATTTGGGTGGACTCCGACAAAGTTTTACATAAAGATCTTGTGAAAACTGCCATGGTCAAGACGGCGTTGGGGTGAAATCAAGGAGGCGGAGGCCAAACGTGTTCATGATGTCGCAGAAGAACTTCCGGAAAAGTGGGCAAAGCCCGCCATAGAAAAAAAAAGGCGAAAAAAGGGGTACCTGTTGGTGCCAAATCAGAGGAGGCGGGGAGTACCCTCGATGCGTGGATGGGCACGCGTCTCCGTCGACCAAAAAGAGGTAGAAAGGCGTCCGCAGCTCCCTTGCGCCCGAGCTGCGGGGAAGATGGCCCGCTCCTTGCGCAGCGCCGCGAGCCGCTGCGCCTCGGCCGACTTGACGCCCTTATCCTTGTCGGCTTTCGGAGCCATGGCGAGGGCGGCGGAGGAGGCCGACGACGGCAAGCGCGCTTGTGGCGAAAGGGGGTAGGGCGTTGCTCTCTTCGCACCGAAGAAGAGGGGAGCGGCGGTGGTTTTCTTGACAAGACAGCGATGGCAGAGTGGACGGCCTGCCCCTGTTTCCTCCTCTTATAAAGAGGGGGAGGGGGCGGACGTTCCGCTTTTCCTAATAAAGAAACCCCCACGACCACGCCCACGATCTCTCGCACGACGCCACGTCCGGTGCGTGCCGTTAGTGGGGATTGTGGTGGGTCCGGGGCGATTTGCGACGTGGTCGAGGCCGCGTGAGACGGTGCACTGTTTTGGGCCTGGCCCGATGTAACACCCCGGATGTAACTTTCCATTTGTAACTCCAACTCTTGCCATTTTCGGCATTGTGATATGATATTCCCTCCGTGGTTGGGTTTTTCTTCATTTTGCATTTTGTCCATGTCATGCATTTCATATCATGTCATCATGTGCATCGCATTTGCTTACGTATTCGTCTCATGATTCCGAGCATTTTCCCGTTGTCCGTTTTGCAATCCGACACTCCTATCTTCCCCGGCGGCCCCTTTTATGTTTTTCCGTGTGCGGGTACTAAACCTTCTCGGAATGGACTGAGTTTTGTCTAGTGGCCTTGGTATACCACCCGTAGACCACCGGTCAAGTTTCGGGTCATTTGGAGCTCGTTTGGTACTCCAACGGTTAACCGCACTCATAAAGGTCTCTTTTAAGTTGCAGCCCAACACCCCTCCAAAACAGCCCAATAACCCATATAAGTCACTTCCATGCTCTCCGTCGTTCGATCACGATCGTGTGGTAAAACTACACCTCATTTGGACTCTCCTAGCTCCCTCTATGCCTATTTAAGCAAACCCCCTCCAAATCCCGGATCATTCCTCCCCCGAAACCCTAAAATTCCGTCCCCGCGCCCGCCGGACGTGTCCGCCGCCGCCGGACACTTCGCGCCGCCGCCCCGCGCCAATCGAGGGCTGCCATGTGGACCAGGTAGTCACATAGTCCAGCAACCCGGAGAATCAGCCCGAAAGCTCTGGACCAGGTTCTTAATTAAAAAGAACCAAATTGTGGATTGTCCGGACACCGAAGCCATGACGGCCTTTAAACACAGCGTCCGGGACGAGTGGCTCGCCCGACACCTAGGCCAAGAAAAACCGAAGTCCATGGCAGCCCTTACCGCACTCATGACCCGCTTTTGCACGGGAGAAGATAGTTGGCTCGCTCGTAGAAGCAACAACACCAGCGACCCTGGCACCTCCGAAGCCAGAGATGGCAACGGCAAGCCACGACGCAACAAACACAAGTGTCGAAGCAAAATCGAAGATACCGAAGACACGGCGGTCAACACCGGATTCAGTGGCTCTAAACCCGGTCAGCGGAAGAAGCCATTCAAAGGAAACAAGGATGGTCCATCTAGTTTGGACAGAATACTTAATCGGCCTTGCTAGATTCATGGCACCCGTGACAAGCCTCCAATAATACCAACAGAAATTGTTGGGTTTTTAAACAAGCGGTAAGCTAAACACGGAACATAAGGGGAAAGGACCGCCCAGCGAGGACGACGATGAAGAGCCTCCCCACCGAACACAGGGGGACAGAAGATATTCCCCCCGGGGTCAAAACGGTGAATATGTTCCTAAGCGGGAGCGCAAGCGTGCATTAAGGGACGTCTATGCCATAGAGCCAGTGGCCCCAAAATTTAAACTAAGGTCGGCCTGTTCGATGACTTTTGATCACAGAGACCATCCGACCAGTATCTGTCATGGAGGTTCGGCAGCATTGGTCATCGATCCAATTATCAACGGATTCCACCTCACGTGAGTCCTTATGGATGGTGGCAGTAGTCCTAACAGGGAAAGCTCCAGGACATGGATGGAGGTCGAGGCGAGGAGGGAGGAGACGATAACAGTGTCGGAACCAGCCAGAGCACGCGTTCAGCCATGACGCAAGCGTGATCACCACGTGCACTCGCACAAGTGGCGCTCTTTGGCGTGGCCAACCATTTCCAGTGGATGGACCTTGGTGCCCTTAGTCCAACCGAAGAAATAAATCGGTCCAGAGGCAAAGAAGAGATTTGCACTAAGCTCCAAAGTAAATCAGTACGAAGGTGTTTGTAACTCTCTGTGGTTAAACCAGCTTGGTAATGTGGTAAAGAGTTTGCCTGGTGATGATCACACACTAAGGTGATGTTGATCACCAATAACCGGACTAAGAGGAGGAGTTTAGATGAGGGTTGCTGTAGAAAGTGCAAAACTGGCTAGAATTTGGGATTTGGATGATACACTCACATACTTGATTTTCATGAGTTGCAATCTGGCAGAGAGGGGTTATATGATGGTATGAAGCTAATGTAAAGATTTCATGCCATTTTGAAATACCAAAGTGGCACTTGCTTCACAAAGCTTCATTCTGGACAGAAACTTGGAAAACTTCTAGAAGAATTATGGCTTGATGAACCATGCCCAAAATGGGTGGAGGCAGGTTATATGGATAATAGAAGGCCTAGAAAAATTTGTAGCCATAATGGAGCAAGATAAAATATACCTGCTTCACAAACTGAAATTTTGGACAGAATCAAGGAATTGAAGATGAGCTCACATGGAGGCATTAAATGAGCTCTACTTTGGTGAAGATCTATGATATGATGATATGAGGGATCATGCAAAATCTCAACTTATTTGGATATGCCTAGCTTGCACCTCCTTCACAAAGCTTCTTTCTGGATAGAAACTTTGGAAAATCATAATTAAATAATTACTAGGCAAATGAGGTTGCATTTTGGCATGTGGCAATGATATAGACAAGAAAAGGTGTCCAAGGAGTTTTAGGACAATTGGGAAAAGGAAAATAGCACTTGAGAATTATTTGAGCATGATGATAAACATGACAAATGAAATATTTTGGCATGTGGCAATGATATGGACAGGAAAAGGAAAAGGTGCCATTTAGGGCAGAATAGGGAATGAATTATTTGAGCATGATGATAAACATGACAAATGAAATATTTTGTCATATTTGAGAAAGATATGACCCAAACAATTTATGAGAATTATTTTGGAATTTTATGAGTGATGGAAATAAAGGTTGCTTCACAACCTAGGGCAATTTGAGTGATTCCTTTAAAAGAAAAGGAATATTCCCAATGAAAAGAATATTGGGATTTGGGATAGAATGAAAATGACAGGGTCTAGGGAAGGGTTTGGTAATGACAAGCCACTCTGGAAACAAAGAAGAGGGCATCTTCTTCTGTTTCCAGACCACAAAGCCACGAAAAAAGAAAAATCAAGCAAAAACCTCAGAAAAACAAAAGAAAAAGAAAGGGCCAAAAAGCAGGCTGTCACAGAAGCGGCGACGATATGGCGAAGGAATGTCTTGATATGGCAATCTGAAGGCAGCGCTTGAGAGCCGCCTAGCAGGGCCGTGACCGCGTGGTGCGCCGGTGCCGCGTAGCATGCAGTGAAGAGGTCGGCAACTCCTCCCAAGATGCCACCATGGATCCGGGGAGGTTGAGCAGCCAGGCGTGCGGCACGCCGGTGAGGGCCATGGGAAACTAGTTGGCCATGACCTTGTCATTTTCCCCGGCCTCGAGGACGGCCTCCTCGTATGCCAGGAGGAAAGTTTTTGGGTCCGCCGCGTCGTCGTAGCGCGGCGGCATCTCCGGCTTGAACTTGGGTGGCCACTGCACCTGTCGCAAGGTGAGGGCCAGGGCTCGGAGCCCCCTGGCCCTGTCGTCAGTGCCGGCCGTCGGAGTCGGTAGCGGGGCGCCTGTCATGAGGGCGAAGCGCGGTGGTGGTGGAGCGTAGATTGAAGGAGGGAAGGCTACGGCACATCCCTACCTGGCGTGCCAAATGTCGGATCACGGGTTCCGGCAAAACCCTCAAGGTTCGAACTCTGGGTTGCGCGCGAAGTTCTTTCCCTCCTACCGATCCACGTCCTAGGTTTGCTAAGATCTCGTGGACAAACTCGACGAACTCACAACACAAAATACGCAAGATTTATACTGGTTCGGGCAACCGTTGTGGTGTAATACCCTACTCCAGTGTGGTGGGGGTGGATGGCCTCTTGGGCTGATGATGAATAGTGCAAAGGGAAGAACAGACTCCTTAGGTTGAGGTGTTCTTGTGCTCAGTGTGTGGCTAAGGATCGGGTGAGATGCCTCTGGGTGAGTCCTTTTATATGGTGGTGGCTAGTTCTACTTATATAGGCCCTGGTCCTCTCCCCAAATATTGAGTGGGAAGGGAGCCAACAACGGCCAATTTGAAAGGGGAAAGCTAGTACAGCTTATCCTGACAAAAGCGGTCTTCTCTGCAAAAGGCTCTGGTGGTGACACCGCCTTGGGCTCAACGGTGACCTCCGTCTTGCCGTCCCGCTGTTTTTGCTCTCGTTGCACCGATATGGAAACCTTTGCTTGATGCCTCAGTACTGCGCGCCTGCGCTTGCCTTCTTAGCAACAAAGGGGAAACAAGGACGCTGCGCACGCTGGCGCCCGCCTGGTAACAATCGTCATGGCTCACGTCACGAGAACCTCAGGAGGTTTTCCTCGCCTTGATCTCTCTGCCCCTCGCGAGCCTGCCTGGTTAGGCCGCTCCTGAAGAGGTCTTGCATCGTCCGCCTCGCGAGGCTTGGCCCCTCACGAGGGTCTTGAATGCCTTGTTGATGAAGATGGCCCGTACTGGCCTGCTAGTGCAGCCACGCCGTGGGCCGCAGGCAGGCAAGTCTGGGGACCCCCGTTCCTAGAACGCCAACACCCTCTACATCATGTCATCTTACCTAATGTGTTACTCTGTTCTTATGAACTTAATACTCTCGATGCATGCTGGATAGCGGTCGATGTGCGGAGTAATAGTAGTAGATGCAGGCAGGAGTCGGTCTACTTGTCGCGGACGTGATGCCTATATACATGATCATGCCTAGATATTCTCATAATTATGCAATTTTCTATCAATTGCTCGACAGTAATTTGTTCACCCACCATAATACTTATGCTATCTTGAGAGAAGCCACAAGTGAAACCTATGGCCCCCGAGTCTATTTCCCATCATATTAATCTCCCGTCAACGAGCTATTTTTGGCACCGTTTAGTTTGCAATATTTACTTTTAATCTTTATCATAAAAATAAAAAATATTATCTTATCATCTCTATCAGATCTCAGTTTTGCAAGTGGCCGTGAAGGGATTGACAACCCCTTTATCGCGTTGGTTGCAAGGTTCTTATTTGTTTGTGTAGGTACGAGGGACTTTTGTGTGGCCTCCTACTGGATTGATACCTTGGTTCTCAAAAACTGAGGGAAATACTTACGCTACTTTGCTGCATGACCCTTTCCTCTTCAAGGGAAAACCAACGTAGTGCTCAAGAGGTAGCACGGAGCATAGCGCTTCCGCACTTGCACGGGCATAGCCGCTCCTCGACCGTGTTGACTGCCAACACGGAGCATGGTGCTTCCACTGGTGTGTGGGTGGGGGGCCCCTCTGAGTGGAACCCCCGGGGCATGTACATCCCCGCCCTGACATGTTGCTTGCACAACAGGGCTAGACGAGATGTGTCTGGGCACTCGTGAACCAGTGCGGGACTCACAAGGCCCTACCTCAAGGCGGGTTGCGCCTGATTTTGATTCTTGACAGATGAGGTGGCCCTGCGAGATGGTGAAAGTGCGTTATATCGACTAGAGGGGGGTGAATAGGCGATTTCTAAGAATTCTTCACTGAGGAATTTGCCAGTGAGGAAATTCCTTAGCGAAGAACTACTTGCAGCGGAATAAGTACTCAGAAGTAAACATAACAGAATACAAGCATAGTCATCATGATGAAATGAAGACAAGCACAGTCTGAAAGCGTAATCACAGGATAACACAAGATGAAGACAAACGGTGAAGAAATTGAACTGAGGAAATTGAGAAAGTCTTCAGTCAAAGTCTTCAAACACAGATATGATGAAGCACTTAACACAGTAATGAGGAAATTAAGGAGTTGAGGAAATAGAACCAGTAATGTTGGTGAAGACAATGATTTGGTAGACCAGTTCCAACTGTTGTCTCCGTTGTACGTCTGGTTGGAGCGGCTGAGTATTTAAACTCGAGGACACACAGTCCCGGACACCCAGTCCTGAGCATGCAGCTCAGGACACCAAGTCCTCACCGTATTATCCTTGAACTAAGGTCACACAGACCTCGTCCAATCACTCATGGTAAGTCTTCAGGCAACTTCCAAACCTTCACAAACTCGGTCACTTGGCGATCCACAATTTCCTCTTGGATGCTCTAGACCATGACGCCTAACCGTCTGGAAGAAGCACAGTCTTCAAAGGTAACAAGCGTCGGATCCACACATGAACAATCTCTTCAGTGATGCTCAATCACTTTGGGTTTGTGGGTGTTTGGGTTTGGGTTTTCGTCAATTGATGATTTTCACTCAAAGTCCTCGGAGGATGGGATGCTCTCAATTGACAAGTGTCAGTTTCTCTCGGAGCAGCCAACCAGCTAGTGGTTGTAGGGGGCGGCTATTTATAGCCTAGGGAGCAGCCTGACATGATAAGACATAAATGCCCTTCAATGATATGACTCTTAGGTGGATAAGATATTTTGGGACAGCTAACGAGCAGCACAGCAACGGTCAGAAATTTGAGGTTCAAATTCCTCAGGGCTATCATGTTCCTCACTGTGTAGGCAATCCGCACTGGCGAATTACTAACTCCTCAGTCAGGACAAATTCCTCAACGACAAGAAGAAGTTCGTCTCTGTCACTGAAGAAATTGACTGAACTATATGAGATTTCCAATGGCTTCACTCGAAGGGATTGGTAGGTGTAGGATTTTGAGTTGAGCATCACAAGGAAATATTTCTTAGTATTTCCTCGACCCCCTTTAACAGTACGGTGTTTCCTATGACTCAAGAAAGAGAAAAACAAAACTACGAAAACAAAAGTCTTCATGCTTCATGTTCCTCAAATGAATACCAAGTCTTCAAGGTCACACCAATTTCTTCACTTTCAAGGTCTTCAGAAAGTCTTCAGAATACCAAAGTCTGCAGTCGAAGAACTTCATTTCTAGGGGTCGACTTTCTCTGTAAATATCAAACTCCTCATAGACTTATAGACCTGTGTACACTCATAAACGCATTAGACCCTTAACCTATAAGTCTTGAATACACCAAAATCACTAAGGGCCACTAGATGCACTTACAATCTCCCCCTTTTTGGTGATTGATGACTATATAGGTTAAGTTTTTAACGGGGATAAACATATGAAGTGTAAATACTGGTATTGAGGAACTTGATTGCAAGATATAGAAGAACTCCCCCTGAAGATGTGCATAGTGAGGAATTTGCTTTTGAGGCAATGCACACTTGAAGAGTTGAATCATGGAGATCTCCCCCTATATCTTGTAATTCATACACGCATTTGACATATAGTATGAAGAATTTGAAATGCATGATCAAATATTGTGACTGATGTAATTCAGCATGCTTGTATTAACATATAACGAGGAATAAGCATGCAGAGGAACACATCAAAAGTATCAGAGCACCATCGCGTTTAAGATTACAACTCGATCCAATAAAGTTTCAGAAGAGCGAGAGTTATAACTTAGCAAAAAAAATGCCCATATAATAGACCCGCTTGAAGACTAACTCAACTTTCTCCCCCTTTGTCACCGAATGACCAAAAGGATCGAAACTGAGGACTACCGCCCCTGAAGAATATCAAGTTGACGAAGGAGCGCCAGTGTTGTCGGGGTCGGTTGTCGTAGTAGGGCCTGCTGCAGTGTCGTCCAAGTCTTCATTTTCATCAGTGTCACGCGATGAAGAATAAGAGCTGGCCACCAAGGAACGAACCTTGACCTTCTTGTATTTCTTCGGAGGAGGTGCAGACCAATCAAATTCTTCCTTCAGACCCATCTTCTTCAGATCTTCTTCGTTGTAGACATGAGACAGAACATCCCAGGTACAGTTGAAGGTTTCATGGAGGTAGTATTGGTTTTTCTTCACTGCATTGTGTGTTGAGGTCATGTTGTGAAGAATTGAACCAAACTGACGCTTGATCCATTTATGATTGCGATCAACTTTCTGATGAAAGGCCGAGGAGTAACTCACGATCGATCATCACCACAGGTCTTTGTGGTTTGAGGATTTTGCTTGGCAGAGTTGTTGGCGGCAGAGTCATGTGTGGCAGAGTCATCATTGGTTGAATAGGAAGCAGCCTTGCGAAATTGACCATCCAATGGACAAATGCCTTCATCTATCACAGCAGTTGCCTTGCCTTTATCATCATTTGAGGAAAATATCCGTTTGAGGACTTCAGTCGGAGGCAAGTAGCTGCAGTGGTTCAGAGTGTCGGCCTTGTAATAGAGTGAAGACCTTGTCCTGATGAATCTCATAATCCATGGTGCATAAGGCTTCAGCTCAAATGGTGACGTAGCAATATTGGCCAGAGTCCTCATGAAGAAATCATGGAAGTTGACGGGAGCATACATGAATGATATTGAAAAGCATATTCTTCATGATGCCAACGACTTCTTCATCATTTGAGTCGTGGCCTTTGATAGGACTCATTGTCTTCGACAGAATGCGATAGACAGTTCGGGGCACATACACTAATTCCTTGACGAGGAATTTGGTTCGAGGGGCCTGCCCTGGCTTGAAAGGCTTCATCAGCACTTGCATGTAATGATTTGTAAGCTCAGGTTCACTGTAGAAGCAACGAGCACCGTCAAGGGGAGGACTGAGTGGGAGCGCACGAAGCAATTCAGTTGTTGTTTCCTTGTAGTGAGTATTTTCTGACATCCAGTCCAGCACCCATGAGTTCACATCTTCAGAATCTCCTGTGATGTGCAGCGTCGCATAGAACTGAAGAATGAGTTCTTCATTCCAATCACATATGTCAGTGCAGAAATTCAACAATCCAGCATCGTGAAGAACACTGAGGACTGGCTCGAAGCCCGGCAGAGACTCCATGTCCACGTGAGGAATGTGTGCATGATCGAAGACTTTGTCTTTGTTGAACAACATAGAGGAATAGAAATTGGCTTGACTAGCAGTCCAGAAATGCCTCTTCCTTATGCGAGCAGAGTCATATGGGTTGTAGTCAGTGAAGAATACATGCTCGCTAAAGAAATCTTCAGCCTTGAACTTTTTCTTGTGTGAGAATGGATCCTTTGGATTTGGCAGTGGAGTGTCAGTGAGTTGCATCACGACCTCAGGAATCACAATCTCAGGTTCTTCAGGCTGAGGTATTTCTGGTTCCTCTTCAGTTACAGTCTGCGTTGTCATATGATCAGCAGCAGCAGGTTCTTCAGCACTAGTGGTTGGAATTTCTTCACGCAAAGACGAGGTGGGGTGAGTTTCTTCAGAACCCATTTGAACGGTTGGTGCAGGGGACTGAGGTATTTGTTGTAGTGGGGTGAAGAGTGGAGAATTGGGGTGCTGACTTTCCCAAAAGTCATCATTCATCACTGGCGTAGTACACCCAATATCCACGTCTTCATGTTCAATTTCTTCAACGCCATCCTCTTCAGTTGTGAACTGAGGCATTGGCGAGGAAACAACTGGTGTTGAAGGGATCGTATCCACTTAAATTTCTTCATCAATCTGCTCTGACAAAGCAGCAGAATGATTTTCTTCATCAGATCCGCTAGGGATCTCATATTCTTCACCAAAAGGAACAAGGTCCTTTGATGGCATGATGGAGATCGGAACAGCATCAATGGGATTTTCAAATGAGCTGGTCATAGGCTTCATTTTCTTCGAAGCTGAAGAATCTGAAGCAGCTGATGCTTTCCTTTTCTTCACAGCAGCTCGTTCTGCAGCCTTGGTCTTCTTCACATCTGATGCAGATGGAAGGATAGGAGTTGGTGTAGGCGCAGGAGGAGCTGAGGAATCTGATTGATTTTCTTGGTAATGGCGATGTAGTTTCCACGACTTCTTCATTTTCTTCAGCGCACCACTAGTGGATGCCTGGAAATTTCTTCGGCTAGTATGGAGTCATCAGCCTGGAACTAACATTGTCTTGACTGAAAGTCATCGGTGGTCTTGGCATGTTCTTCGATGAGGCTGACGGAGGCTTCAGCCTGAGGAACTTCTTTTTGCGATGGAGCTGCAACATTGGTGAACTTAGTCAGTTTAACAAACCTGACTTTGGCTCCTTGCCAATCAGCAAAATAAGCATCAAAATCATCGCTGAGGGCTTTGATTTCAGACTGGATCTTTATAAACTCATCAGTCGTCAAAGAGACAACGTTTTTCCTCAGGAACTTCTCTTTCCTGTACTGAGCCTTCTTGATCTGTCTGGCCTTCTCAAATTTCCATTTTTCTTCAGAGATGAAATGGGTTAGCATGTGACTTTGGCCAGGAGTCAATTTGAAATCAGGCATAGGAGTGTTTGGGTCCTTGTGCCAGAGATCAATGTAATCGAGGAACAACTTAGGATCCAATAGCGATGTACGCAGTTGTGCCTTTGGCTCTAGCGGCCCTTTCTTGTCTGTCTCTGATGATTTCTGCAAGTTCATCATCATCAGCTTCATCGTCAGATGGCACTTGGAAAGCAACCTGTTTCTTCTTAGGACTTGGTCGAGGACCTCGTCCAGCCATTGCCTTTGTCTTCAGCATAGTGGGGCCTGATGAAGAATTTGGTGCAGCTAAGGAACTCGCTGAGGCACTAGAGGCAATAGAGATGTCTGCATTCCTTTGGCACGTGGCCAGATGCACAGGTGCTGAGGACTTTGCCGGAGCAGTTGAGGACTTTGGAGGAGCAGGAGCAGCATGAGGAATTGGTCGTGAGGGCTTTGAAGATTCTGGCCGTGAGGGCATTCTTTGAGAACTTGGCCGTGAGGGCCTTTGTTGTGAAGCACTTGGCTTGTCTTGTGGGCTTCTTTGCCATTGATTTCCTAGGCATGACAGAGGCCTCAGTGGCAGCAGCAGCAGCAGAGTCTTCATTTAATTTCCTCACTGCTTCTTTGGCTTGTCTAGCCAACTTGGCTTGGCGTTTGGCCCATTCTTCAGGAAAATCCTCACCACGCATGATCTTTGGTGGGAATTGACTTCTTGGCAGTGCCAATGGAGCTCTTGGTCATGGAGGATTAAGTCTGAGTTTCTTCATATACTTTGGAGTAACATACATACTCCCTCCATTCTCTTGCCCATCTCCTTTCAATCCTCTGTGCGCACCTTGCGCTGATTTTTATTCTCCTTTACGAACTTGGCCTCATCAGGTGTGCAGTAATCTTTGTAAATGTCCTCAGGGATCTCAAAAGCAGTCATGACCTCAGGCTTCTTTCCTCCTTTCTGCGGCTTCTTACCGTCTACCATATTGTTCAGTTTAGGAATTTGAACAATCGAATTCTCTGAAGAAGTATGCAACTTTTCTTCAAGGAACGCTGCAAATGAGTTAAGTTGATGAGAACCTAGTGATTTAGCGGCGGACATGAGTACCGTGAGCAGTATAGTTGCGAGGAATTTGGAGAGGTCATATGCGTTCTCGAAGGTTTTTCAAAAGAATAGGTTTGAGGAATTTGACCAGATGAGCCTTGAAGAATTTCACTAAGCGTTCTTTGTCTTAGGTTCCAGAGTTGTATAGATCGAAGATCCACACAATTGAGGAATCTTGAAGAAAAATGATGCTTAGAGAAACGAATCAAGAACAGATGACTAGTGAGGTGTTTTGTGTGTGAGGATTTGAAGAATAAAACACATTTGAATATTTTGTAGAGAAAATTTGAATCAAAGAGGGCAGTAAAAGTAACTTTTAATTACCCTGAATGAAGAACACGACGAACTGTGAGGTGGAGAGGTGAAGTTCATCAGTGCAGATCTTCCACGCCCTAACTCGGCGGAGGAAGACGGCTATGGTGGCGGCGGAGTGAAGATTTCCATGGCCGGCGCGAGTACGACGGCGACGAGGTCGAGGCAGTGAAGCTCTTCCTCACCGGCGATGATGGAGTAGCGGCGGCGCTAGGGTTTGAGAAGCTCGAGCGGGAGAGAGAGAGGTCGAGCGGAGTAAAGGAAGTGAGGAAGGGGTGAGGGGGTATTTATAGTCGCAGTGAAAAACTGTTCGCTTGAAGATTTAGGATGAACGTGCCCCTGACCCTTCTCATTCACATGACATGTGTCACCCACGTACTGAAAAGTGGAGATCGTGTTAGATCGTGGGTGAATAGATAAGTCTATCGTGGGATGCGGAACGGTTTGAGTGGCAAAGCCGAAAATTTGGATAAGATAAGTTAAAAGTTCCGTTCGCAATTTCTTCAGCTGACAAGGACACAGTGAAGATTTTGAACGAGTTTCAAATAGAACGCACATGAAGAATTTGTGAATAGATTGGGTTGAGTATAGCATAGAGGGGGAAGGGTCCGATCACATTCACTTAGCAGAAAACGCAACTTGAAGGAATAGACATAAGTGAATGCTTTAGAGGACATAAACCCATATATATTTATATAGCCAATGAAGAAAAACGACGGAAATAGTGAAGATTTTGCAAAGTTGAAGAATTTGAAAAACTGAAGAATTTCAAAACTGAGGAAAAACTCAAATTGAAGATTTTCAACTTTGGTGGTGGCGTGACCCACCGTATAAGAATGATGATTTTAGACACCGCGTACAATTGTCGTAGGGTTACGAGAATCAAATTCTTCATTAATTTCTTCACACTTAGAGTGTTATTCTTCATTCATTGAAGAAAATCGTTTCTTCATGTGTTGCACATCTAAGTCATCAATTTTGCATAAGTGTTAGGATGAGTGTCCTTTTCAAAGAACATTCGAAGACTCTAAGATATTTAGCTCACACCGCAACTTGCTAAATCTCTTCTCATCCAAGGGCTTTGTGAAGATATCGGCTAGCTGTTCTTCAGTCTTCACATGCTCAATAGAAATGTCGCCCTTCAACACATGATCATGAAGAAAATGATGATGAATGTGTATGTGCTTTGTCTTCGAGTGTTGAACTGGGTTGTGAGAAATCTTGATGGTACTCTCATTGTCACAGTAGAGAGGCACATTCTTCACGTTGATGCCATAATCCTTGAGAGTTTTCTTCATCCACAGCAATTGAGCACAGCAAGAACCAGCAGGAATGTATTCAGCTTCCGTAGTAGACAGTGATACGCAGTTCTGTTTCTTCGAGGACCGACAGACCAAAGATCGTCCAAGGAAATGACAAGTACCAGATGTTGACTTGCGGTCCACACGATCACCAGCATGGTCAGAGTCAGAATATCCAATGAGATCAAAAGCAGAGCCCTTTGGGTACCATAATCCTAGTGTTGGTGTGTGAGCTAGATATCGAAGAATATGCTTCACAGCCTTATGGTGTGATTCCTTCGGTGTAGCTTGAAATCGGGCACACATGCAAACACTAAGCATTATATCTGGCCTAGATGCACATAACTACAATAAAGAACCAATCATGGAGCGGTATACCTTGTGATCGAAGTCAATACCATTTTCATCGATTGCATAGATGGCCATTTGTGGGCATAGGAATTTTGACGCCTTTGCAATCTTGCATGCGAATTTCCTCAGAACATCCTTGAGGTATTTCTCCTAAGATATGAATATGCCATTGCGCTGTTGACGAATTTGAAGACCTAAGAAGAATTTCCACTCTCCCATCATAGACATTTGATATTCTTCACTCATCATATAGGCAAATTCATCACTATAACGTTGGTCAGTACAGCCAAAGATAATATCATCAACGTATATTTGGCACACAAATAGTTCACCATCATAAGATTTAGTAAAGAGAGTAGGGTCGAGTGAACCGGGTGTGCATCCATTCTTCATGAGGAATTCCTTCAAAGTATCATACCATGCCCGAGGGGCCTGCTTGAGGCCATAGAGGGCCTTGTTGAGTCTGAAGACTTTGTCAGGATTCTTTGGATCTTCAAAACCTGGGGGTTGAGCAACATATACTTCTTCCTCAAGCTTACCATTGAGGAATGCACTTTTCACATCCATTTGATATAAAGTGATATCATGATGGTTAGCATAAGCAAGTAATATCACGAATAGCCTCAAGTCTAACAGCAGTGCAAAAGTTTCATCGAAATCAATTCCTTCAACCTGTGTGTAGCCTTGAGCTACAAGTCGTGCCTTATTCCTCACCACAAGGCCATTTTCATCTTGCTTGTTGCGGTAGATCCACTTTGTGCCAATGATATTATGCTTGTGGGGATCCGGACGTTTGACCAGTTCCCAGACGTTGTTGAGCTCGAACGGATGTAATTCTTCTTGCATGGCCTGAATCCACTCGGGCTCCAGAAATGCTTCATCTACCTTAGTGGGCTCTGTGATAGAGACAAAAGCATAGTGCCCACAAAAGTTAGATAAATGTGAAGCTTTTGAGCGTGTGAGAGGACCTGGTGCTTCAATGTCATCGATGATCTTGTCAACTTGCACTTCTTTTGCAACGCAAGGATGAGCTAGTTGTCGTTGAGGAATTTGATCAGCATTTTCTTCAGGTGCTTCAGCTCGACATTCTTCACGTTCTGGAATGAATTCTTCAGCAGATTCCTCAGTAGGAATGACATCCTCAGTCGCCTTGAACTTGATAGTATCGTCAGGTGCAGGTTCATCTATCACAGAAGGTAGGTGCTCTCTTTGCGAGCCATTAGTTTCATCAAACCGCACATCTACAGTTTCAACAATCTTGTGAAGAACATTGTTGAAGACTCTGTAGGTGTGCGAGTCCTTTCCATAACCAAGCATAAAAACTTCATGTGCTTTCGGTGCAAATTTAGCATTGTGATGAGGATCTCTAATCCAACATTTAGCAAGACTTTGAAATAACTCACATTGGGTTTCTTGTCGTTGAGGAGTTCATAGGCAGTCTTCTTGAAGAATTTGTGAAGATATACCCTGTTGATGATGTGGCACGCAGTATAAATTGCCTCAATCTAGAAGTGACGAGGCGTCTTGTACTCATCAAGCATAGTGCGAGCCATCTCAACAAGAGTTCTATTCTTGCGCTCCACGACGCCATTTTGCTGAGGAGTATAAGGAGAAGATAACTCATGAGTAATACCAAGTTCATCAAGATAGTCATCAACACCGGAATTCTTGAACTCAGTTCCATTGTCACTCCTGATGTGCTTGATCTTCACACCAAAGTTGGTTGAAGCACTCAAGGAAAATCGTTTGAAGACTTCCTGCACTTCATGTTTGTAAGTAACAATGTGTACCCATGTGTAACGAGAGTAATCATCAACAATAACAAAGCCATATAGAGATGCATCATTACGTGGATCTTTGAGTAATGATTAGGACCAAAGAGGTCCATGTGAAGCAATTCGAATGGTCGAGTAGTGGTCATGATAGTCTTTGCTGGATGCTTGGCCTAGGTCATTTTTCCAGCTTCACAGGCTCCACACAAGTGATCCTTGAGGAATTTTACATTCTCAATGCCAACGACATGCTTCCTCTTTGCAAGCGTGTGCAAATTCCTCATGCCTGCGTGACCAAGTCGTCGATGCCATAGCCAGCCTTCTGAAGCTTTTGCAAGTAGGCACACAACTGGTTGTGGTCCTGTAGAGAAATCAACAATATAAAAATCTCCTCTCCTAAAGCCTTCGAAGACTTTGGAATTGTCAGCTTCCATAACCACAACACAATGATACTTGCCAAAGACAACAACCATATCAAGATCACAAAGCATTGAGATAGACATAAGGTTGTATCCTAAGGACTCAAGAAGCATGACTTTGTCCTTGTGTTGATCCTTAGTGATCGCAAACTTACCGAGACCCAATACCTGACTTTTGCCTTTGTCAGCAAAGATGATATGCTTCAGATGCGATGGTGATAAGGGAGCATCCATCAATAGATTCTTGTCACCAGTCATGTGATTTGTACATCCACTATCGAGGACCCACTCAGTGGCTTTGGGTTGATCATCCTGCAGATGAATTAGTGCAGCTTACGAACTCATATACTTCATCATTGAAGAATATGATATCAAATTCATCAGATGAATTTCATCAAGCAGTAAAACAGATATAGCAGTATGAGGACGTGTGAAATGAAAGTTCATTTCTTCACGATTAGCCTGCGTCCTTTCAGGCATTTTGTCAGGCCCCTAGCAAATTCTTCAGACGTTAAAGCACGTCTGGAGACCTGACCCTGCAGAAGAGTTTAGTTCTTTTTCTTCACCACCCACATCTGAAGGGATGGCAAAGAGTTCATCACTCAGCGAGCTCCATACGAGAAAGGTGGCATAGAAGCCAATCCATTTTGTTTCACATAAGAGGGGTTAGGGTAAGCATATGAATAAGCAGAGAAATTCTTCGAGGACTTATGAACATAATTGTTTGAGGAATAATGCACACATTCATAGCCCTTAGCTCTACCCTGCGAAACAGAGTTGTTAGCATGATGGTAATCATGTGAGGACTTTGATCCTTTTGAGGAATTTGATCCACGTGAGGAATTTGGTCCGTATGAGGACTTGGATCCATATGAAGAATTTGGTCCATATGTAGAGTTTGATCTGGGGTTCCTATTATTCACAGGTGGTGTCATGAGGACATTCACCTAAAGAATTTCAAGGCACCTTTTGGGAACCCAGATTTTCTTCATAGGGGAACCGTTCCTGCAGTTAGTGCCAACATATCTAGCAAATACTTCACCATTCTGATTTTTGAACATTTTATAGTTGGAGTCAAATGACTCATCAGAAGAATGAGGAGATTCACATGTAAAGCCAGATAAGTTAGGTGGATGAACTGGTGGTCCCTTTGAAGCAACCCATGAGTTTTTGGGGTACCGCTCAGGCTTGCAATATGTACCATCAGCATTGATTTTCCTCTCAAAGGCAATACCCTCTATCCTAGGGTTCCTGTTGAGGATCTGCTTTTTAAGCACATCACAAGGGTCTGATGCCCTTTGAGGCTTTTGTACATGCCTGTCATGTACAATTCCTTCATCCCTGCATTGTCACGTTCAATGCACTTTAAGCATGGAGGAAAAAATTCTTCCTGAGCAGCGTTGATTTGTTGAGCAAGTAATGAATCGCGTTCCTTCTGAAGATCTTCATAACTCACTTTTAGCTTCTCAAGATCTTGCTTTCTTTGAAGAAATTCATAAGAAAGCTTCTCATGATCAGATAAGAGAGTGTTATGATGACCTTGAAGGCTGTCAAACCCTAGGCTGAAGTCTCGAAGATTTTCAGTCAAGGCTTTGGTGCGATCCATTTCTTCACCCAACATATCATCACTTTTGTCTAGCATGTTTTGAACCTTTTCAAAAGCCCTTTGTCGTTTTACAACAATCTTAGCAAGTTTAGAGTAGCTGGGCTTGAGGTTTTCATCAGATTCATTCTCACGAGATTCAGATGAGGAACATTCGGTTACCTTGGCACCGTTTGCCATGAGGCATGGTGCAGAAGATGATGGTTCTGGTTCGAAAGTCATCGTTTCGTGAGATTCCTTGAAGTCCTCAAACCAAGGATCATGACGGGTTCGATGACCTTCATAGACGTCAGAGATTCGGTCCCAGATAAGCTTCGCATTGCAAAGATACATAATGCACTTGAATTCATCTCTGGATAGGCAGGAACTGATGATGTCCTTCGCCATGATGTCAAGTCGAGTGAACTTGCAAATGTCATCAGCGTCCGCCTTCTTGCATAGATCGGTAAGACCAATCTCAGTGACAGTCCACAGCTCGCTATTCATTGCCATGAGGCGCTTCCTCATCATGTCCATCCACTTGGGATAATCATGACCGTCAAAGATAGGGCATGTCACTTTCTTCATACCTGCGGTCGACATAACTAAAAATCCAGGTGGTTAAACCAAAATCACACAGAACAAGGGAGTACCTTGCTCTGATACCAATTGAAAGTGCGTTATATCGACTAGAGGGGGGGTGAATACATGGTCATCTTTTTTGACCATGGCTGGAAGACTTTTGTTGGTAAAATCTGTGCTTAATTCTTTGCTCATTTACCTTATGGGATGTCTTGATGTACATTTCACCATTAAATCTCAAGCTATTAAACTGTTGAGGCACTGCCTCTGGAGAGGCCCTGATTTGGAGGATCATAGGCCTGCCATGGTGGCTTGGAGTACTGTCTATAGGCCAAAGGACCAAGGAGGATTGGGAGTGATGGATATCTTTGTCCAAAACAAAGCTCTACTGCTCAAGAATCTGCACAAGTTTTATAACAGACACAACATTCCATGGGTTAACTTGATCCAGGAAGCACATTACAGTGCTGATTCACTGCCTGGCAACAATTGGAAAGGTTCTTTCTAGTGGAAAGCTAATCTTAAGCTCATTGACAATTTCAAATCCATGGCCAGATGCCACATTGGAGATGGCAAAAGTGCCCTTTTACAGTGCGACCTTTGGCACTCGGCTTGCATGCAAGACAAGTTCCCTCATCTCTTTTCTTTTGTAAAGAATAGGAACTCCACTGTATACCATTATTCACTTGAATTTACGGAGGATCTCTTTCACTTACCATTGACGGTGGAAGCATTCCAAGAATTTGAAGCAATGGAAGACATTTGTATAGCTTTGAGGGTTACGAATATCTGGAATGTACTGATACCTGGAGCTATATTTGGGGAAGTGATCAATTCTTAGTTGCAAAGGCATATAAACTGATAATGGGAGTTAAAATAGTGCCACAACAATTTAACTGGATTTGGAATATCTCTTGTCAACCCAAGCACAAGGTGTTCTTTTGGAGATTACTACATGACAGACTCAATACCAGGAATCTCCTTCAAAGGAAAACTTTTCACTTGGACAATTACAATTCTGCTGTAAACAATTGCCAGCAGGAGGAAACACTTCAACACCTATTTTGGACATGTCCTTTTGTTGCACAGTGTTGGGATATGATTTGTCCCACTAGGCAGGCCAATGCCTCAGTTCTTGAGGCTTTTGCTGATCTAAAACTAAAACTTCATGTGCCTTTCTTCATGGAAATCATCATCCTGGCTTCATGGGCCATCTGGATCACTAGGAACAATCTCATTTTTCAAGACATTCAACCAAGCATTCAAGGATGGAAAGGCATCTTCTTGGAGGAACTCAATTTGCTAAGATTCAGAATTAAGAAGAGCTATGCTAGAGCTTTCTGTCTCTGGCTTGACAACCTTGTCCTGTAATCTTTTGTTTTTTAGTAGCTGTTAGCTGGTAGCTTCTTTTTCTCTTTCTTTCTTTCATTCATTCTTTCTTTCTTTCTTTCTTTCTTTCTGTCTTATTGTTTCTTGGCTTATCTCAAGCCTTTTTGTATTGCTGGATCTCTTTGCTATTATAATTTAAAAATTGCAGTGGGGTTTTGCCGTACTGTGTATAGTCAAAAAAAATAGAGGGCGGTGTATAGGAGATTTTTAAGACTTCTTCACTATGGAATTTGCCGGTGAGGAAATTCCTTAGCGAAGAACTACTTGCAGCGGAATAAGTACTCAGAAGTAAACATAACAGAATACAAGCATAGTCATCATGATGAAATCAAGACAAGCACAGAGTACAGAAAGCGTAATCACAGGATGACACAAGATGAAGACAAACAGACTGAAGAAATTGAACTGAGGAAATTGAGAAAGTCTTCAGTCAAAGTCTTCAAACACAGATATGATGAAGCACTTAACACAGTAATGAGGAAATGAAGGAGTTGAGGAAATAGAACCAGTAATGTTGGTGAAGACAATGATTTGGCAGACCAGTTCCAACAGCTGTCTCAGTTGTACGCCTGGTTGGAGCGGCTGATTATTTAAACTCGAGGACACACAGTCCCGGACACCCAGTCCTGAGCACGTAGCTCAAGGCACCAAGTCCTCACCGTACTCTCCTTGAACTAAGGTCACACAGACATCGTCCAATCACTCGTGGTAAGTCTTCAGGCGACTTCCAAACCTTCACAAACTCGGTCACTCGGCAATCCACAATTTCCTCTTGGATGCTCTAGACCATGACGCCTAACCTTCTGGAAGAAGCATAGTCTTCAAAGGTAACAAGCGTCGGATCCACGCAGGATCAATCTCTTCAGTGATGCTCAATCACTTTGGGTTTGTAGGTGTTTGGGGTTGGGTTTTCCTCACTTGATGATTTTCACTCAAAGACCTCGGAGGATGGGATGCTCTCAATTGACAAGTGTTAGTTTCTCTCAAAGCAGCCAACCAGCTAGTGGTTGCAGGGGGCGGCTATTTATAGCCTAGGGAGCAGCCCGACATGATAAGACATAAATGCCCTTCAATGATATGACCGTTAGGTGGATAAGATATTTTGGGACAGCTAACGAGCAGCGCAACAACGGTCGGAAATTTGAGGTTCAAATTTATTAGGGCTATCATGTTCCTCACTGTGTAGGCAATCCGCACTGGCGAATTCCTAACTCCTCAGTCAAAAAAAATTCCTCAGCGACAAGAAGAACTTCGTCTCTGTCACTGAAGAGATTGACTGAACTGTATGAGATTTCCAATGGCTTCACTCGAAGGGATTGGTAGGTGTAGGATTTTGAGTTGAGCATCACATGGAAATTTTTCTTTAGTATTTCTCGACCCCCTTTAACAGTACGGTATTTCCTATGACTCAAGAAAGAGAAAAATGAAACTAAGAAAACAAAAGTCTTCATGCTTCATGTTCCTCAAATGAATACCAAGTCTTCAAGGTCACACCAATTTCTTCACTTTCAAGGTCTTCAGAAAGTCTTCAGAATAACAAAGTCTTCAGTCGAAGAACTTCATTTTTAGGGGTCGACTTTCTTTGTAAATATCAAACTCCTCATAGACTTATAGACCTATGTACACTCATAAACGCATTAGACCCTTAACCTATAAGTCTTCAATACACCAAAATCACTAAGGGGAACTAGATGCAGTTACAGATGGTTAGGCAACCTGCACTAAATGGATCTCCTAGGTGATCACATGAGAAGGCCAAACACCAACGACCCAAGGAGGTGACGTGACTGGGGCCTGCCCGCCAGACAGAGCTCAGCTGTTGGGTTTATCGACGCTTCAGGGACGGACCCGAGCACAGACGCCGTGCCCAACCTTCTCATGCGAAAAATCCTAAAGAAAGACAACCGGCGCGCGGTGAGGGAGTCCTGGACTAAGGGGTCCTCAGGCATCCGGCCTGTTAGCCATGGACCGGACTGTTGGGCTGTGAAGATATGAAGACCGAAGACTGCACCCGTCTGGATGGGACTCTCCTTGGTTTGGAAGGCAAGCTTGGCCACCGAATATGTAGATTCCCTTCTTTGTAACCTACCTTGTGTAACCCTAGATCCGCTCGGTGTCTATATAAACCGGAGGACTTAGACCGGAGGGGGGGATACTCATTACCATAGTCATACAGGCTAGGCTTTTACGGTTTAGCCATCTCGATCTCATGGTAGATCAACTCTTGTAATACTCATATTCATCAAGATCAATGTAGCAGGAAGTAGGGTATTACCTCCATAGAGAGGGCCCAAACCTGGGTAAACAACGTCTCCCCCGTCTCCTGTTACCATCAACCTTAGACGCACAGTTCGGGACCCCCTACCCGAGATCCGCCGGTTTTGACACCGCCATTGGTGCTTTCATTGAGAGTTCCACTGTAACATCCCCAAAAGGTTCGATGGCCCTTTCAATCATCGACAATGACGCTGTCAAAGGAGAAACCTTCCTCGCCGAACAGATCTTCGGGTTCGGCGGCTTCATGCTGTGGGCCAACTCATTGGGCCACCTGGAGCAGAGCCATAGCTACGCCCCTGGCCATCAGGTCAGATTTGGGAGCTTGAATTACGTTGCGGACATCCGTGGAGATTTGATCTTCTTCAGATTCGAGACGGCGGCGACCGCTCCTGCTCACCTTGACGAACATGACCTAAATCTGTCGTCAGACCGCATCCCGGAGATAGCTCATGTAACCACTCTGGCCTTATATCCAGAGCACACTACGTCATCCAAGGATTGGAGGCTCAACCCCACGACGGAGGCCACAGATTCCCCGGTGTTGGAGCCACACATGGACTTAACCTCACACAATACTCGTGTCACCAGAACTCTGGACTCTTCTCCGGGTACAAGTTCCAAACCATGTGAGCCCGCGGATGCCGAACTTGATTGCTTATCGATCATCGAGTTTAGCACCACAGACATCTTCCAGCACTCGCCCTTGGGCGATGTGCTGAACTCATTAAAGAACTTGTCCTTGGCGGGGAACTCACAGTTGAACTATGTTCGGTACGAACTAGAGGCTGACAATGGAGAATTTTGCTTCCCACCCACCACCCACTTCATAGCCACGGTTGAGGATTTAACCGACATGCTTGATTACGGCTTCGAAGAAATTGACAGTATGGACAACGATGCTGATGAAGAGCAAGACCAAAATCCGCCATAAACTGGACGCTGGACGGCCACTTCTTAGTACGATGTGTACATGGTGGATACACCCAAAACAACCAACGACGATGACAAAGAAAATCCAGTCGAGAATAAAACCTCCTGAGACACAGCAAAAACGCCGGCGTCCTTGGCGCCGCTCTAAGTCAAGTCGTTCAAAAGACAGCAATGCTGGCACCGGTGAAAATAATACTCCGTACGATGCCGAAAACAATGAAGACCTTGCTGAGGTAACATCCAAACAGGAGGAGCAAGAAAACGGGCAAGCTAGCCCAGACGAACAGGCCAGGCCCAACGACTCGAAGGACGGTAGTTAGCATCCGCTCTCCGAGGATGAGGAGAGCCCCGACAACAAAGATTTCATCGTGCCGAAGGAACCTCTCGAGCAGGAGCGCTTCAAGCGCCAGCTAATAGCCACTGCAAGGAGCCTGAAAAAGAAATACGGCAGCTTCCAGCTGACCAAGATCTGCTTGTCCACAGATGGACTGATGTCCTGGCAGCCGAAGAACACGGCCTCAGACACCCAGCCAAGAATTACCCGAAGCGAAGGTTGCTACCTCAGTTCGATGAAGAGGCACCGGAGCCCATACTTCCCTCGCGTAATGCGGCCGACTGAACACTACACAGTCAGGACAGTGCGGCGGACCGACCACCTCGTGGTTGGGATAGAGCGGCAACTCAAGCCTAATAGCAGCCCGCCCGGCCGCCACAAAAAAACAGAGACAAAACAGTCAGGGTCATACATACGACCTCCGACAAACCCTCGATAGTAGAGCAGGATATACTCGATCGATATACGGATAGCAAGGACATTCCCCGACACGTGATGATGGCTACCTATTCAGACATGACAAACCTAGTCATGCCCGAGCCGACAACTGCAGACGGACTCCATCGGAGCTACGTCGCAACACGGCCCGATATAGAGGCACCACACTCCCTCTTTGCTTCACCGATGAAGTAATGGATCACGAATTCCCTGAAGGGTTCAAACCCGTTAATATTGAATCATACAACGGAACAACCGATCCCATGGTATGGATCGAGGATCTCATTCTCCACATACACATGACCCGCAGGGATGATCTTCACGCCATCAAATACCTCCCACTAAAACTCAAAGGGCCAGCTCGGCACTGGTTAAACAACCTGCCTGAAAACTCTATCGGCAGCTGGGAGGACTTGGAAGAAGCCTTCCTCGACAACTTCCAAGGTACATATGTCCGGCCACCAGACGCCGATGACTTAAGCCACATAGTCCAACAACCTGGAGAGCCAGCCATGAAATTTTGGACTAGGTTCCTAACCAAAAAGAACCAGATCGTCGACTGTCCGGATGCCGAAGCCCTAGCAGCCTTTAAACATAGCATCCGCGATGAATGGCTCGCCAGCCACCTCGGCCAAGAAAAGCCAAAATCTATGGCAGCCCTCACGACACTCATGACCCACTTTTGTGCCGGTGAGGACAACTAGCTGGCTCGTAGTGAAAATACGGCCAGTGAGGTAGGCCCCTCTGAGGCCAAAAACAGCAACAGCAAGCTCCAACGCAGCAAACACAAACGCCAAAGCAATGGCGATAACACCGATGACACTGCTGTAAACGTCGGATTCAGCGGCTCCAAGTCTAGTCAGCGGAAAAAGACGTATCAAAGAAACAATCAGGAACCATCTAGCATGGACCGCATACTTGACCGTCCGTGCCAAATCCATGGCACCCCACATAAACCAGCCAACCACACCAACAGAGATTGTTGGGTTTTTAAGCAAGTCGGCAAGTTAAACGCCGAGAACAAGGAAAAGGGATTGCAGAGTGAGGACGATGATGAGGAGCCCCTGCAGCCAATTATAGGGGGATAGAAGAAGTTTCCCCCCAGGTCAAAACGGTGAACATGATATATGCTACACACATCCCCAAGAGGGAGCGCAAGCGCGCACTCAGGGACGTCTATGCGATAGAGCCAGTCGCCCCAAAATTCAATCCATGGTCATCATGCCCGATCACTTTCGACCGTCGGGATCATCTGACCAGTATCTGGCATGTCGGATCAGCCGCACTAGTCCTAGACCCAATCATTGATGGATTCCACCTGACGCGAGTCCTCATGGCCGGTGGCAGCAACCTCAATCTGCTCTATCAGGACACAGTATGCAAAATGGGCATTAACCCATCACGGATCAAACCCACAAGAACTACCTTTAAAGGAGTCATACCAGGTGTAGAGGCTCGCTGTACGGGCTCAATCACACTAGAGGTCGTCTTCGGATCTCCGGACAACTTCCGAAGCGAGGAGTTAATCTTCGATATCGTCCCCTTTCACAGTGGCTATCATGCACTGCTCGGACGAACCGCATTTGCTCGATTCAATGCGGTACCTCACTACGCTTATCTCAAGCTCAAGATGCCCGGACCACATGGCGTCATAACAATCAATAGAAGTACGGAACGCTCCCTCCGTATGGAGGAGCATACCACGGCCTTTTCCAGCAGAACCTTAGTTCGGCGGCCATGCCCCCGGACACCATTAAAAGAGTCCGGACTATTCCGCAGCAAGACAACTCGGCTCGTCAAGAGCTTAACTAGCAATTTGGCCTCTGTCCCAGTCCCGATCAAACAACGGCATTCGTACCGCACGTACATAACTACGCACTCAAAATCCCATGGGCATCGACGGAGGCATAGCTAGCTCGTGATCCATAGTGCGGCTTGACCGACCCTGGATTTGCACACATTCACTTTTCCTTTCGGGTTTTTCTCTTCTCGAGGCTTTTTCTGATAACCCGATCATCGGACCGATCACGGCACGGGCACACCAAGGAGGCAAGGAGCTTTGACGTACAAGGGAATCCCCAGGTGGTCTCTGCTAACGATTGTTATACCTGTTTTACATACCCGCACGCAGCTCGCTCTTGGTCATGGCATGTTAAATAGCCTTACTTGCTTATCGCATTACTTGTACTGGTACGCCCCGACGTATTAATCACATTAAAATGGAAAATAAACTGTAGCGTCAGCTTATTACTTGATTTTTATTTTTTCCTTACCTTTGTATTTAGTACTCATTGCACCCGTACACTCTGGTACGTTTTACTTCACCGGGGGCTTTCGCGCCACGCAGTACGGCAATAAAGTCCCAACACCTTTTTCAGTACAGTTCGGCACCCCGAACTTATAGCATTATATGCATTGGCTCCGAATCATATCTTTGGTTAATAGTTGGGTTGCCCGGCTCCTGTGCTTACTAACTTACGTTCCGCTATATCGTATAGGATAGTAAAGGGAGAACTACTACAATTGTGTCCCGATTCTTCTGGACGAGCACCTCAGTAGAGAAAGCCGAAAACTGACTGTCATGATGCAGCGAAAGCTTGTCAGCTGTTTGAGAGGTTTCAAATCCTTAGAGATTTTTTCCGCTTTATGCAAGGAATCGGTTTTTATCCGATCAGGTGCGTATAACGCCCCAAGTTCGGCCTTCCGAATACCAGGGGCTTCGTCAAAATTCTCATTGTCAAACTCCTATGGCTAAGTGAGGGCGATAAAGGCCGTATAGTCTGATTGCCTCGTTCGTTGCGCTAAACACCTCCTTTAAGGACCAGAATGTGGAGTAAAGAGTGTTTAGATTTATCCCAAACACCCCCATACTATCTACGTGGAGGCAGAAGCCGACGACTGGCCAACCCTCAGATTTCATAAACGGCCGCACAGGAGGTAAAGTTTTAAAAGTCACAAACATTATATTACATAACATCATTATTTCATATTACAGGACAGGATAATACGAATGTTTTCATGGGAATATAACATCCTTCGCACATTGCTCCGCCACAAGGCGGGATCCCTCCAGGACACCATCAAAATATAACTCGGGTCGGCGGTGCTCCTTGCCCTCAGGCAGCCCCTTGGTCATCAGCTTCTTGGCATCCATCTTCGCCCAGTGCATCTTGACGCGGGCAAAGGTCAATGGTGCACCTTCAATACAGACCGACCGCTGTATGACCTCAAGCCGTGGGCAGGCACTAACAAGCCGCTTCACAAGTCCGAAGTAGCTGTAGGTATCGGCGCGGTAGGCCATAGTTGGACTATCAGGTACTTCATGGCTAGCTCGATCGCCTTGTGCAGCTCGACCAACTGTTTTAGCTGGTCGCTGAAGGGTACCAGATGTTCTGGTCCAAGATATTGAGACCAGAACAGCTTCTCCGTAGAACTCCCTTATTCGGCTCGATAGAACTCGGCAACATCTGATATGCTGCACGGAAAATCCGTAAACGCCCCTGGAGAGCTCCAAATTCGGGTAAGTAAAAGGAACGTTTCCTTCACAGATTTCCTTTGCATAATGAAAGCCTTACCCACCACGATCTTCTTAGCCGCCTGGATTTCCTGAAGGGTGCTCTGGTCTTCGGCTCGAGCCTCTTGTGTGCTCTGGCGGGCCTTCGCAAGTTCGGACGCTTGCGTCTTAGAATCACGCTCCAAGGACTCGTACTTCTTGACGGCATCCTGGAGCTCTTGCTGGACCTCGCTGACCCGGGCCTCATGCTTCTCGCGCATGGCGCACTCCTTGGCCACTTTGTCCCCGGCCTCGGCTAACGCCTTCTTGAGGGCCGCCACCTCGGTCGTGGCCCCTAATAAAGTTCATGACACTTTACTCAGCACGAAACATTCATCCTTCCTAAATATATGCGCAGGTTACTGCATACCTTGGCTATCCTCCAGCTGCTTCTTCATGAGACCGAGCTCTTGTTCGGCCCGCTCCAGGCTCTGCTTCAGGCCGGAGACCTCCGCAGTATGAGTGGCAACAGCCAGCAGCGATGCCTGCTTATTTACATGGACATCTTATGTTAGACTCCTGCGAAAATTATTTTGATCCTTTGTTTGGATTTTTCTTTCCGAACACCGAACAGAGCATCAGGGGCTACTGTCTACACTGTGATATTCTTTCTACAATTACATTACTTACCTCAAAGCCTGTTAAAAGGCTAGCGCAGGCTTCGGTCAGTCCGCTTTTGGCGGACTGAACCTTCTCGATCACCGTACCCACAAGGACACGGTGTTCATCCATAATGGAATCGCCTTGCAGTGCTTCCAGCAGATTATCCGGTGCCTCTGGTTGGACAGAGGTCACCGGCAGAACAGGCACACCTCCTCCTTTCAGGGAAGGCCGTTCGCTGCACTCCGGAGTAGTGTAGGTCTCCGGAATGGTATCCGGCTAGGGTCCAAATCGAATTTGGCCCCCATCACCAGTCCCCATGGGGGATTTTTCCCCCATGTGTCTGGCGACCGAGGAGTCATCCTTGGGCGCCACCCCGACAATCTCCGGAACCTACCCCCGGTCTGGGAAGGTCCCTTGGGACACCACCTCGTCATCACCCTTGGCCGAGATAGAGTGAGCGGGCGGTTGTGACATGCTAGCCATCTCCTTTGAATCTAGCGAACCCTCTGTCGAGGATCGCGGGGAGCTGTCGCGGGCCGGACTGCAATGGCATAATTTAAACATATTAATATTACAAAGTGGAAAGGCCAGGCATTTGGACGTGCATAAGTTTTTAGTACTTACGAGGTGGCATGAGGCTTGGTCCGGGGCATTCGCTCCGGACTGCTATCGACATCCCACTTGGAGTTATCCGCAAGGGAGCCCTTCCCCCTCTTAGGCGCCTTTGCCTCCAGATTTGTGGAGGCCACCCTTTTCTTCCTTCCCCCTCAAGGGGGAGTCGCTTTCTTCCTCCTCCTCCTCGTCTTTGGCGGTCGAAGAGTGAGTCTCGTCTTCGGACGACATGTCCGAAGCACCTTTTCGGCGAAGGCCACTCCTGGTCCCTTTGGCCGTTTTTTGGCCTTCTTCTCCGGCACATCATAAGGCGCCGGAAACAGCATCATCATCAGGAGTGGGGTTTCTTCGTCTTTGGGCAGCAGGGCCAGACAATTAATCTTCCCCGCTATGTTGATCTAGGCCTAAAAAATTGATAGGAAGGCTTAGACTCCTTCCTCAAAATACACCAGTAAAGGCTATACCTTGAAAACATGAAAGAACTTACCGAGTTAGCCTAGCGTTTTAAGCTAAGCCCGTGATCCTCGATCGTAGGCGGTGGTGTCTCACCGGCCTTGAGGAGCACTTTCCAGATGTCTTCGTGCGTCATGCCGAAGAGCTCTAGCAGCGTCTGGTGCTTGGCCGGATCGAACTCCCACAAATAGCAAGTCCGGCGTTGGCACGGAAGGATCCGGTGAATGAGCATAACCTGGATCATGTTGAAAAGTTTGATTCTCTTGGTTATCATGTTCTCGATGCACGTCTGGAGCCCAGTCAGCCCGTTAGAGGAACCCCAGGTTAGGCCCTTCTCTTACCAGGAGGTGAGCCGCATCGGAACTCCGGATCAGAATTCAGGGGCCGCCGCCCAGTTGGTGTCGCGCGGCTCGGTGTTGTAGAACCACCCCGACTGCCACCCCTTCACCGTCTCCACAAAAGGAGCCTTCGATCCAGGTGACATTGGGCATCTTGCCCACCATGGCACCTCCGCACTCTGCTTGTTGGCCACTCACCACCTTCGGCTTCACATTGAAGGTCTTCAGCCATAGGCCGAAGTGAGGTGGGATGTGGAGAAAGGCCTCACACACGACTATAAATGTCGAGATGTTGAGGATAAAGTTGGGGGCTAGAACACGGAAGTCTAGCCCGTAGTAAAACATCAGTCCACGGGCAAACAGGTGGAGAGGGAATCCCAGCCCGCGGACAAAATGCACGAGAAACACAACCCTCTCATGGGGCTCTAGGGTGGGGACGATCTGTCCCTTGGCCGGGAGTCGGTGAACGATCTCCTTGGCCAGGTATCCGGCCTCTCAGAGCTCCTTGATATCCTTCTTCTTAACGGAGGAGGCCATCCACTTGCCTCCAGCTCCGGATCCGGACATGGTTGGAGTACTTTCTCGGGCGGGGAAAGCTAGAGCTTGGGAACTGGAGCTCAAGAATGGATGGGTGGAGGAAGGAGAAGACGTGAGTGAATGAGAACGAATCCTTATCCCCTTATAAAGGCCGTGAATGTCAAGTGCCTCTCCACTCTCCTTAAAACTCACCTATTCCCAAGGGTTGTGTGAACGGCACAGTTGGGTTACCCACGCCTGTATTGATGAGAATCCCGTTGTCAGGACCCCGATCCCAAGTCACATCGACCTAGCCGGTAACACCTCATATCACTTTGCGGTCTCACGCATGGTATTCCCACGGGTGTCGCCTTACCATGGCCCGGGACCGTTTGCGCCTTTTGGCTCACGTATATGATAGTGTCACTAGCATCCATATGATAGAGAACCCAGGCCGACATGGCTAGTCATGAACCCAAAGCGGCACTAACCCATGGGGACAGGCATACATGAATCACATCGAGCATGTCGGTCATCAACGTGTGAATCCGGGCTGTAGCATCGGGCTAATAGGACTCCGGTATCCCGGCGGTAGCAGCTAGGCAGGACTCGGATGTCACCGTGTGACATTTCCCGAAGGACAGAACCACGAGAACGAAGTGAAACACATGTCGGCCGATCAAGTGTCCAGAGCAGTAGTACTGGGCTAGCAGGACTCCGGTGAACCGGGCTGTAGCGGACTACTATCGCTCAGGAAGCACTAGACTACATTTCCCCATATGAGAGACTGCCAAGGATAAACAACTAGATTGTCGGATTCCACACATACCAAGCATTTCGAAGATGCACACAATATGCTCAATATGTGTAAATACAACATGGCATCACAACATAACTCTACGAGTCAAATATTTATTCATTAGGCTCCGAGGAGCGAGATATTACAAACATGGGGCTCATGACCCAACACTCAGAGCATACAAGCAACAAGCACAAGCGGAAGCTTGACATGTCTGAGTACAGACATCTACAAATGAAAAAGGCTGAGAAGCCTGACTATCTACCAGATCCTGCCGAGGGCACAAGATCATAGCTGAGGTAACAAGCTAAACGTCAAAGTCCACGCGGAACTACTATCGAGCCGACGTCTCTCTACAAAACATAAAATAAGCAAACGTGAGTACAAATGTACTCAGCAAGACTTACATCAGAACTAACTACATATGCATCATTATCAACAAAGGGGTGGTGGAGTTTGACTGCAGCAAGCCAGCTTTGACTCGGTGGCTATCCTGAACTACGACTGCAAGTAACGCTTTTGAGGTGGCGCACATGAGTCCACATATTCACCATATCAATACACCACTATGGACCCGCTCCCGTCTCCCTACGAGAACGCCATCCATAGCACTCACGCTTATCTTGCGCATTTTAGAGTATCCAATTCCACTTGTCTATGAACTGTTATAGGCAACCCAGAAGTCCTTTTCCGCGGACACAGCTATTCGAAAAGATCATATTACCCTGCAGGGGTGTACTTCTTCACACACACTCTCACCACTTATCGCCGTTTACACGACATGTACTCGGCAACCTTCAAGCGGAAGCCCAGCGAGGGTGTCGGCCACGGCCTACCTAAACACTCAAGTCCCTAGTCCAGGTTTATCGCCTATTCGGGTTCCATCCACAGGGAGTCCGGCCGAGGTTTCCACTAACGGCCCCGAACGATGTGTGCAGGGTTCCCGAGACACCAAACGGGTGAATCGGTACACCGGGCCACGGTGTATCTACCGCATCATAGCCCACCCCTAGGGTCAGCGCTACGCACGGCCTCCAACACATATCCTACAAACACCAGAAACTAGTTGCAACTCCTGGACAGAGGACAAGGGTGGTTAAGAAGCCAAGAGAGTCAATTAAGGATCCCAATGTGTGGTAGTAACTGCTTTCATGGATCACAAACACGTAACTCAGTTCCTCGAGGACGGATTCAATGAGACAACCCACCATGTACTCCTACATGGCCTCTCACCGCTACCTTTACCAAATCGTGTTCACACACTTAGCTCACACATAGTAGGACATGTTGACACACCTTCGATTCATCCCCGATGAATCAGACCTGACTCAACTCTAAGCAAAGAGCAGGCATGACAAACAAGCATGAATGAGTAGGCACAACAAGGCTCAAACAACTCCTACTCATGCTAGTGGGTTTCATCTAATTCTTGTGGAATGACAGGTCATGCGAGAGGATAAAGGGGTTCAGCTACCGCAGCAAGTAATGTATGAATCGTTGTTGTCCTAATGCAGAAAAGAGAGCAGGAGCGAGAGAGTGGGATTGTATCGGAATGAACAAGGGGTTTTGCTTGCCCGGCACTTGAAGATAATATAGTTCTTCATCGGTGTCATCGAACTCATCGTCGGTACATCGCTCATCGAGAGGGAACAAACACCGGCAAACAAGAAAAAACACAATCAATGCAATGCGACAATATGATGCATGATCATGACATGGCAATATGCTGTTGATTGAGCTAATGCAACTAGCAACCATACTAAATGAAGTTGGTTTGAACAAAAGGTTCAAATTCAAACTCCGTATGTGAAATTCAAATGCCATTTAATTGATTTGACCTAATCAGAAGGTATAAGTTGACCTGACATGCATGAAAGTGGTACAGATGGATAGATTGAATTTTTCTGATAATTTTTCATATATAAATTATTTGATTTGGAGTTACGGTTGAATTACTATGATTTTTAGAAGTTTTGGGCATTTTCTGAAAATAATAAATCATTTCTGATTTATTAAAATCCCGTAAACAACATCTGCGTCGACAAGATGACGTATTAGTGACGTCAGCAGGTCAACGGGCGGCCCAGGTCATACTGACCGGTGGGTCCCGAGTGTTAGTGTCTAACTAAACTAACCTAGCTTAGTTAATACTAACCTAACTTAATTAGCCGGGCGGGGCCCGCATGTCAGTGGCTCTGGGAAGTCAAACTAGGGTCAAACCCGGGTCAACTTGCCGGAGTTGACCCGCGGCTCCTCGCCGGCGGAGCCAGAGACGGCGGAGAACGTCGGGATTCGTCCTCCGATGACCAAAAGAGCGGCGGAGGGGCTTTACGTGATGCGGGCGCTCCCCCGAATCGAGTGGTGGTGGTGGTTGGACCGGGGGTGGCCGGAAACATCGCCGGCGACGACTTCGACGGCAGCCGGAGCTCGGGTGAGCTCGGGGTCGTTGCTACGACGGTCGGGGCAGCTCGTGCGGGGCACCTACATGCTCTACGCAGCGCGGTGAACAAGATGGATGTGACGGCGGAGCCATTTCGTGGCCGGAGCCACGCCGGCGGTGAGCACAGACGGCGGCGGGTGCGGTGAGCTCGGTGTGGTGCGTGCGGTGCTCGTGAGTGGGAATGGAGAGGGGGAGGACGGGCAGCAGCTCACAGTGGTCTCGACGAGCGGGTCAGAGAGGTCGGGGAAGAGCTGGAGTGGTCACGGCGGCGAGGGGGATCTCCGGCAACGGCGGATCGGGATGGCTCGGTGCAGCGTCTCCGGGGCGAGCGAGCGCTCGGGGCTCGGTCGAGGCAAAGCAGCGGACGACGGTGAAGCTTCTGGGCACGGAGAGGCGATGAGTGGACGGCAGTGGCTGCGGCTTTACGACGGCGCGGGCGCGGCTGCGTCGGCCATGGCGTCCAGGGAGCGAGGGAGAGAGCAAGGGGAAATAATGGGGTGTCGGCGGACTCGGGGCGGTGCCCAGGAGTGGCTTCGAGGCGTCGCCGCGCTGTCCAAGCAAGGCAAAGTGCCAGGAGCTGCGTGAGCCTGGGCACACCGGTGCTCACCTCTCCGCACTGGCGAGAGGAAGCACTGATCGGCCATGGGCTGATCTGGGCCGCCAGTGGGCTGGCCAGCTGGGCCGACAAGTAAGCTGTAATTCTTTCTCTCTTTATTTAAGTTTCTGTTTTCTATTTTCTGCAAGAAGTTTTGATTTAGTAAAATACTAAACCATTTGTTAATATGTCAAATTAATTGTGGGCACTTGTAAATTTGTTTCCAACAACCCTCATTTAATTTCACAATTATTTGAGCACTTAAAATAA
Organism: Aegilops bicornis; assembly: GCA_021605145.1. Lineage (NCBI taxonomy): Eukaryota > Viridiplantae > Streptophyta > Magnoliopsida > Poales > Poaceae > Aegilops > Aegilops bicornis. The sequence goes on along the minus strand of CM038674.1, from coordinate 316,789,121 downwards.
TTATAGCAATTAAATGCTCAAATTCAAATACATAATGATTTAATTCAAAAATCCAGAATAGCCTCCAAAAATATGAAACCATTTTCGGCAGAGGGTTTAGCCAGGACGAAAGATGGTGAGCATTTATGAAGGGCATTTTGGGTTCATTGAAAAGTTTTAAGTTGAACCTAGTTTTAAGTTTGACGTGCCAATGGCAACTGCGTCACGAAACGTGGAGCGGCAGACGAAAAACGGTTTGAAATTATGACCGGATAGATGTGATGTCATGTTACAGAAAGTTGTCAGCGGATTGGACTCGTGTAAAATTATATTCTCTCTGCGGTTGCGTGTGGTGTGTATGTTGCAGGTCCGGATACATTCAATACGTCCGAGGACTATCTTGGAGTTCAGAAGGAGGAACCCGCCTTGCAATGCCGAAGATAGAGCTACGCGCCGGATACCTTGTCATTGAAGCCAGGTTCAGGGGCTACTGAGGGAGTCCTGGACTAAGGGGTCCTCGGGCGTCCGGCCTGTTAGCCATGGGCCGGACTGATGGGGTGTGAAGATATGAAGACCGAAGACTGCACCCGTGTCCGGATGTGACTCTCCTTGGCGTGGAAGGCAAGCTTGGCGACCGAATATGTAGATTTCCTTCTTTGTAACCGACCTTGTGTAACCCTAGATCCTCCCAGTGTCTATATAAACCAGAGGACTTAGTTCGGAGGGGGGGATACTCATTACCATAGTCATACAGGCTAGGCATTTAGGGATTAGCCATCTCGATCTCGTGGTAGATCAACTCTTGTAATACTCATATTCATCAAGATATCAAGCAGGAAGTAGGGTATTACCTCCATAGAGAGGGCCAGAACCTGGGTAAATATCGTGTCCCCCGCCTCCTGTTACCATTGACCTTAGAAGCACAGTTCGGGACCGCCTACCCGATATCCACCGGTTTTGACACCGACACACGGCTCCCGTGGTGGCGAGGCACCGGGTCGCGTGCCCTAGCTCATCTGCCCGCGATTAGCTCATGCAAGAACCAAGCACCAAGGACCATGGGTCGTGATGTACACGGGAGCTTGCCCTGAGCCAGAGCTTAGCCTCTTGGATTTGGCGACGCTGTAGGGACGGACCCGAGCACAGACACCGTGCCGACACTTAATCATGAGGTGGTCATGGGTGGGTTTGCAAGGGTGCACAACGTTCATGGCATCGAGGTGCCGGACTGGCAGGTGATAATCATAAAGTAATTCATGGGAGGAGGCAAGCTAGCTTGGATAAATGTAAGAACGATTGATGCCGCTGGGATGGACCCACGTGGCCTAGGGATGATGCAACCCGAGATGCGCCCCCAACAGAGTGAGTTAAGGATGCAAAAGGATACACGTCACGGGGACAGGCCCATGAGACTTGGGGATAATGCTGCCCGAGGGGCTCCCCCAACTCAATGAATAGGGAAGAGTCACCTGGCACCGTTGCTAGAGGGATCTTGAAGCAGTTGAAGACGTACGTTGAAGAAGTTACTCCTCACGAGTTGCCTGGGTACAGAGCCTCGCGAGGCTTTGGGGGCCCAGGAGGCTCATGAAGAACCGTCACCATCTCCGCCAGGACTGCGTGATGTCGAGCCTCCTGAGCCACCAGAACACTCCGCAGGTGACGCTGGAAGGTGACAGCCGCGTTCGGCAGGCCGAATGTCATGCGAACATAGCTGGGAGGCGGACCCTCGCACCAACCAACGCGCAAAGGCCAGAAACGCTCCTCACATGCGGCCCTATTGAGCCCTAGGATGTTGACGCAGACACGCAGCTCGTCGTCCTCGCCAGGACAAGGAGCTGCACCAGGTGGTGGGTGGCGGTTGCCGTGCATGGATCTCGCCTCTTGAAGCTCCTCGGTCGCCTTGGTGATTGAAAGTGCAACTATCCCTTGGTGGTTTTGGTAATTCCTAACAACATATAGCTCGTTGAACTAATGCTCTTTTGAGATGATCATTTCAGAAAGTTCAATGATTGGCATGGCATGCACTAGAAATGTGGATCCCTCAAAATGCTAAGGACACTTATTGGCTCAAGCTCAAGACTCTACATTTTCATTTTAGTGATCCAAGATCACATTGAGTCCAGAGGAAAAGCCAATACTATTAAAAGGGGATGGGGTGTTGTTTAATGGCTTGCTTGCTCAAATGCTTAGTGATATGCTCCAGAAGCCCTCAACCACTTTCTCATATCCACATATGTCCCAAACCAAAAGTCAAACTCGGCCCCACAAATTTGATCTATCCAGCGCCACCGAGTTCATTTGACATAGCCACAGCCAGAAACCCTAGTCACTTTGCTCTCACCGATAGGGATCTCGGTCTCACCGAGATGGGGTTGCAAACTCTCAGTTTCCCTTCATAACATTTCGCTCTAACCGAGATGAGTGATCGGTCCCACCGAGTTCACAATGCAAACTCTCTATTTCCCTTTCGTAACATTTTGGTCTCACCGAAATGAGCGATTCGGTCCCACCGGGTTTGCCTAACCAACTCTCAGTTTACCTATTACAGAAATCGGTCCTACCGAGTTTATGTGATCGGTCTCACCAAGATTACGTTATGCCCTAACCCTAATGAAATCGGTCCCACCGAGTTGACATGTCGGTCCCACCAAAAATCCTAACGTTCACATTTTGAACTAAATTGGTCTGACCGAGTTTCATGATTCGGTCCCACCGAGTTTGGTAAATTGTGTGTAACGGTTAGATTTTGTGTGGAGGCTATAAATACCCCTCCACCCACTCTTCATTCATGGAGAGAGCCATCAGAACATGCCTACACTTCCAACATACAGTTTTTGTGAGAGAACCACCTACTCATGTGTTGAGACCAAGATATTCCATTCCAACCACAAGAATCTTGATCTCTAGCCTTCCCCAAGTTGCTTTCCACCCAAATCATCTTTCCACCAAATCCAAATCTGTGAGAGAGAGTTGAGTGTTGGGGAGACTATCATTTGAAGCACAAGAGGAAGGACTTCATCATCAACACACCATCTATTACCTTTTGGAGAGTGGTGTCTCCTAGATTGGTTAGGTGTCACTTGGGAGCCTCTGACAAGATTGTGGAGTTGAACCAAGGAGTTTGTACGGGCAAGGTGATCGCCTACTTCGTGAAGATCTGCCCAAGTGAGGCAAGCCCTTCATGGGCGATGGCCATGGTGGGATAGACAAGTTTGCTTCTTCGTGCACCCTTCGTGGGTGGAGCCCTCCATGGACTCGTGCAACCGTTACCATTCGTGGGTTGAAGTCTCCATCAATGTGGATGCACGATAGCACCACCTATCGGAACCACGCCAAAAATCTCCGTTTCTACATTGCGTTTGCTCCCTTAAAACTCCTCCCTTCACCTTCATATACAAATGATTTACATTCCGCTGCTATACTCTTAGACTTGCATGTGTAGGTTGACTGCTTGACTTGTGCGAAGTTGCCAAAATCAGCGAAGACTTAAAGTTGGGAAAAGGCTAGATTTTTATTTGGTCAAGTAGTCTAATCACCCCCCTCTAGACATACTTTCGATCCTACAAGTGGTATCAGAGCTTTGGTCTCCATTTGCTTTGATTTCGATTGCTTTGGTGATCATAGCCTTGGTTTCACAACATAGGAGAGTATGGCGTCTAGCGAAGGAAATTACCACCGTAGAGGTCCTTACTTTGATGGTACTAATTTTGCTAGTTGGAAGCATAAGATGAAAATGCATATTCTTGGAAATAACCCCGCCATTTGGGCTATTGTGTGTATTAGCTTTCAAGGTGAATTCTTTGACGGGAGAGAACCGAACCGTGAAGCTACCACAGAAGAGTTGAAGATGCTGCAATACAATGCTCAAGCTTGCGATATCCTCTTCAACGGATTGTGCCCCGAAGAATTCAACAAAATCAGCCGTCTTGAGAATGCACAGGAAATTTGGGATACTTTGATTGATATGCATGAAGGTACCGACTCCGTCAAGGAAACCAAATTGGATGTGCTTCAAATTCAGCTTGACAAGTTCAAAATGAAGGATGGTGAAGGTGTCGCTGAAATGTACTCTAGGCTTGATCTCATCACAAATGAGATTTTCGGCTTAGGAAGTGAAGAGATGACTGATAGATTCATCATCAAGAAGATCCTAAGAGCCTTGGATGTAAAATATGATACTGTGTGCACATTGATCCAAATGATGCCCAATTACAAAGATCTCAAGCGAACATAACTCATTGGAAGAATTGTTGCTCATGAGTTGTCACTCAAGGATAAAGAAGAGCCTCACAACAAGTCAAGTGGTGCTTACAAAGCCTCATGTGATGCTCCCACATCATCAAGTGAGAAACAAGCCTCCAATGAGGAATTGAGCCTAATGGTGAAGAACTTCAACAAGTTCTACAATAGTAGAATCAAGGAAAGAAATTCCAAGTCAAGGTCCTACAATGAAAAAAGATCTTCGAGTCGTGAGTGAAATTGCTACAATTGTGGAAGACCCGGACACTACTCCAATGAGTGTACGGCTCCCTACAAAAGAAGAGAAGACTCACCCAAAAGGAGAAGTAGAAGAGAGGAATCACCTCCAAGAGAGAGAAAGAGTAGAGATGATCGTTATGAACCTCTTGGAGAAGCAAGGATTTGGAAAGGAAGGACAAGTCATCGATGAGCTACACAAAATGAAGACATCATTATCATATTGGTGAATGGGTATCCGGCTCCGACTCCGACCATCACTCTGAAAGAAGTTATCACTCCGACTCCGAATATACTAAAGATGAAGGTGTTGCCGGTCTAGCACTTGTGTCGACCAACTCCTATGACATATTTGACTCACCAAATGAAGTAATTGGAAGATGCTTCATGGCTAAAGGCCCAAAGGTATCACACCCCGAGTATGTTGATTTCAATAGTGATGAAGATGATTTGCTAGGTGATGATGATTTACTTTTTGACAACTCTAGTGATGAAAACTATGATGAAATTGCTATTAATCATGCTAATCAAGATAAAACTATGATTATAAGAAGGAGATTGAGCGTCTAACTAAAGAACTAAACACTCTTAAGTTAGCTCATGAAACTACCTTGGAAGATCATCGAGAACTTTTAAAGACTCATGAGAAGCTACGCTTTGAAAAGCTCAACCTTGAGCAAGAGCATGGGTTCTTAAAGGTAATCAATGATGATCTTCGCAAGAAAAGTTATTCTTACACCACCAAGCGTTGACTCTTGTCTACTTACATGCCACAAGTAAAATCTAGCAACAAGAACTAGAAAGATTCTTCCTCTAGTAGTAACAATGATCATGTTAAATCCAATATTGTTACTTCTAGTAGTTCTCTTGATTCCACAAATGATTCTCTTAGCCAAGTTACACTTGAGCAAGAAAATATCTTATTGAAGGGAATTATAGAGACATGTGTTTACAGGAGCCTTGCCGGAAGTAAGCAATTTGAGGAAATTGTACGCAAGCAAGGAAGGCACCGGAAGAATCAAGGTGTTGTTTTTGAACGAAAGTTCAATGCAAATGGAGTTGAGTGGGAAGAATCAATGCCCAAAGACGAAGTTTGTTCCTCAACAAAAGAAGTATGATCCTACTTCTTTCAAGGGGACACAAGCTCAAGATGATCTTCCACCACAAGACCACAAGAAAAAAAAGCAAGGACAAGCTTCAAGAGGAGATTGATGCATTTGAAGAAGCTCCCAAGGCCTTGGCCAAGTGGGTTCCCAAGACTACATCAAGTTCTACCTCATCAAGTACGACTACAACTCCAAGGATTCCCATCAAGATGATGTTGATCCTGAAGAAGAAGAACTAGAGAGTTCTTGAGGGTGACTCTGCCAACATACTCCATTCATATCATTTTGGCGAGGACAAGTGCAAACAACTTCCACATATTGCACTAGTTCAAGGAGTCACAAACCCTCTTGTTGGTAAGACAAGGGACAAGGTAACCTAATACTTTCATGGACATCATCATGTATGAACTTCATTCTATGTCAATGGATATCTTTGTTTGTTCCTTGTGGGACTAACCCATGTAGGTATTGAAAGTGCAAATCACTCCAATGGATTGCTCCGAATGATCTACATCAACATTGAGCATCCACATCTTCAACATCAACATGAAGTGATCATCAACAAAACCCAAGGTTAGTTCATCCCTCTTAGGGGGGATATCACATCTAGGGGGAGATTTACTCTAAAAATTGAACTAAAGCAACTCTAATGGTGTGAATACAACAATGCTTTATGTAAAAGTGGTAACCCCACTTGAGCTTAAACGATGAGTATGACCTATGATCAAATGTTCTCATTTAACTCCTAAGTCATTATACTTGATAAATGCTAGAGTGTTGGTGCATGCTTTGTCACATATTTCATTTGCAATTTTATTGTGTGAGCATGTTGATTGCATATTTTACTCATTCGAGGACATCCATTTGATGCTTTGATTGTTTGGATCTTTTTTCCTTTTGCCAAATGGATGGACAAGAATGCCTAAGAACCTCCTCTAGCTATCTATGTTTTTCTTGTCTCAAACTCTATTCATGCTACATCACAAAGTTTGATCAAGTCAGATTTGAACACTCTGTGTGAGGAGCACTCGGAGTCCACGATTCGTCATAGACTTAAACTTCCAAAACCTCTCTGTGCATTTCGGTCTGACCGATTCATCCTTCTCGGTCTAACCGAGTTCGCTGAGTTGATCTAGGTTTTCAATCTCAGTGCAACTGATTAGAACATTTCGGTCACACCGAGTTGCAGTAACCACTTGCAATTCTGCATCTCGGTGCCACCGAGTTGTTCCACTCGGTCACACCGACAGTGTCGGGTTATATATACCGATGGGTTGAAGTTTGGAAATTTCTCCAAAACCCTTCATCTTGAGTGTGTCCTGCTCTGCCGCCTCGGGTCTCCGGATCATCCTCTCGTCACCAGCGACCTCCCGCCGTTGGACTCCATCACCGTCAACGGAATTGAATGTCGCCGTTGCCACCATGGCGAACTCACCACTGAACTAGGGTATGAGTTCGACCCCTTGTGCATTCCTTTTACCTTCGATTCTGAGCACAAGGTCAATGCCATGTTCTTTACCACGTTTGAGATCATCCTATCCAGCAAGAACATCCCTTAGATTAGATTTTATTCGAAAATTTAGGGTTAGGTTTCCGCCGAACTCATCTCGGACCGACCGAGTTGTGGAAATTGGTCTCACCGATTTGGCCTAGGGCATTGCATTTATACTTTTCGGTCTGACCGAAAGTTGCAAATCGGTGTGATCGAGTTCAGCTTTCTATGAAACCCTAGCAATCTCGGAGTCATAGAACTGTGTCTCGGTCTGACCAATTTCACTAGTTTAGACTCCAAAAGTTGCTTCAGTGTCACAGAGTTTAACAAATCGGTAGCTCCGAAATGCTTTATGTGGAAAACTAAAAGTAAATTTTGACTCATTTGTTTTGCAAAAATTCAGCACTTTGTGATGCTCATCCACTCTATCTCATTTATAACTATTCACAGGGTCTGCTGTCAGTTTTCTTTGCTAGTAAGTCTGATCAGAGTGATAGCCAGAATAAGTCAGAAGAGCAGGTGAACATGAGTGAGGGAACTAGTCCCTCTAGCAGCTATGATGAGGGCAGCAGGAGTGAGGGAGTCCTGGATTAGGGGGTGTCCGGATGGCCGGACTATAACCTTTGGCCATACTCCTGGACTATGAAGATACAAGATTGAAGACTTCGTCCCTTGTCCCGATGGGACTTTTCTTGTCGTGGAAGGCAAGCTTGGCGATACGGATATGTATATCTCCTCCCATTGTAACCGACTCTATGTAACCCTAGCCCTCTACGATGTCTATATAAACTGGAGGGTTTTAGTCCGTAGGACGAAGAACAATCATACCATAGGCTAGGTTCTAGGGATTATCCTCTCTGATATCGTGGTAGATCTACTCTTGTACTACCCATATCATCAATATTAATCAAGCAGGAGTAGGGTTTTACCTCCATCGAGAGGGCCCGAACCTGGGTAAAAACATCATGTCCCTTGTCTCCTGTTACCATCCGCCTAGACGCACAGTTCGGGACCCCCTACCCGAGATCTGCCGGTTTTGACACCGACATTGGTGCTTTCATTGAGAGTTCCTCTGTGTCGTCATCTTTGGGCCCGATGGCTCCTCCAATCGTGTCAGGACCCCGATTCCAAGTCACATCGATCTAGCTGGTAACACCTCATATCACTTTGCGGCCTCACGCACGGTATTCCCACGGGTGTCGCCTTACCATGGCCCGGGACCGTTTGCGCCTTTTGGCTCACGTATATGATAGTGTCGCTAGCATCCATATGACAGAGAACCCGGGCCGACATGGCTAGTCGTGAACCCAAAGTGGCACTAACCCATGGGGACAGGCATACATGAATCAACTTCGAGCATGTCGGTCAGCAGCTTGTGAATCTGTGCTGTAGCACTGGGCTAACAGGACTCCGGGAACCCGGGCTATATCAGGCTAGGCAGGACTCCGGATGTCACTGCGTGACATTTCCCTGAAGGGACAGACACAAGAACAAAGTGAATCACATGCCGGCCAATCAAGTGTTCCGGAGCAGCAGTGCTGGGCTAGCAGGACTCCGGTGAACCGGGCTGTAGCAGACTACTATGGCTCATGGAAGCACAAGACTACATTTCCCCATAAGAGAGGCTACCAAGGATAAACAACTAGGTTGCCGGATCCCACACATACCAAGCATTTCAATCATACACACAATATGCTCGATATGTGTAAATACAACATGGCATCACAACATAACTCTACGACTCAAGTATTTATTCAATAGGCTCCGAGGAGCGAGATATTACAAACATGGGTCTCATGACCCAACATTCAAAGCATACAAGTCAAAGCACATGCGGAAGCTTAACATGTCTGAGTACAGACAACTATAAATGAAAAAGGCTAAGAAGTCTGACTATCTACACGACCCTCCCAAGGGTACAAGATCGTAGCTGAGGTAACAAGCTAAACGTCGAAGTCCATGCGGAACTACTAGCGAGACTGACGTCTCTCTATAAAACATAAAATAGGCAAACGTGAGTACAAATGTACCCAGCAAGACTTACATCAGAACTAGCTACATATGCATCGGTATCAATAAAGGGTTGGTGGAGTTTAATTGCAGCATGCCAGCTTTGACTCGGTGGCTATCCTGAACTACGACTGCAAGTAACTCTTTTGATGTGGTGCACACGAGTCCACATGTTCACCATATCAATACACTACTATGGATCCGCTCCCATCTCCCTACGAGAACGCCATCCATAGCACTCACGCTTATCTTGCGTATTTTAGAGTATCCACTTTCACTTGTCTATGAACTGTTATAGGCAACCCAGATGTCCTTTACCGTGGACACGGCTATTCGAATAGATGATGATAACCCTGCAGGGGGGTACTTCTTCACACACGCTCTCGCCACTTACCGCCATGTACACGTCATGTATCTCGGCAACCTTCAAGCGGAAGCCTGGAGAAGGTGTCGGCCACGGCCTACCTAAACACTCAAGTCTCTAGTCCAGGTTTATCGCCTATTCAGGTTCCATCCGTAGGGAGTCCGGCCGAGGTTTCCACATACAGCCCCGAACGATGTGAGCAGGGTTCCTGAGACACCAAACGGGCACCCGATACACCGTGCCACGGTGTATCTACCGCATCATAGCCCACCCCTAGGGTTAGCGCTACGCACGGCCTCCAACACATATCCTACAAACACCATAAACTAGTTGCAACTCCTAGACAGAGAACAAGGATGGTTAAGAGGCCGAGAGAGTCAATTAAGGATCCCAATGTGTGGTAGTAACTGTTCATGGATCACAAACACAGAACTCAGTTCCTGAGGACGGTTTCAATGAGACAACCCACCATGTACTCCTACATGGCCTCTCACCGCTACCTTTACCAAATTGTGTTCACACACTTAGCTCACACAAAGTAGGACATGTTTACACACCTCCGATTCGTCCCCGATGAATCAGACCTAACTCAACTCGAAGCAGTAGCAGGCATGAAAAACAAGCATGAATGAGTAGGCACATCAGGGCTCAAACAACTCCAACTCATGCTAGTGGGTTTCATCTATTTACTGTGGAAATGACAGGTCATGCAGAGAAAAGGGGTTCAGCTACCGTAGCAAGTAACAGATGAATCGTTGTTGTCCTAATGCAATAAAAGAGAGCAGGAGCGAGAGAGTGGGATTGTATCGGAATGAACAAGGGGGTTTTGCTTTCCTGGCACTTCTGAAGATAGTATAGTTCTTCATCGGTGTCATCGATCTCATCGTCGGTATCACGTCTATCGAGAGGGGACAAATACCGGCAACACAGAAGGAAACACAATCTATGCAATGCACAATATGATGCATGCTCATGACATGGCAATATGCTGTTATTAGAGCTAATGCAATAGAAAGTCATTTTGATTGAAGTGGAATTCAAAACTAGATCACATTCCAACTCCAAATCTATTATCAAATTTGTCCTAATCATGTTTCATCCTAAACAGTTAAGTTAACTTTCTCAAACATGCATGAAAATGATACAGATGGATAGGTTGCATTTTTATGATAATTTTTCATATATAATTTATTTCATTTGGAGTTACGGTTGAATTACTATGATTTTTAGAAGTTTAGGCAATTTTCTGGATTTCCTAATTATCTAGAATTAAACTAATTCCAGAAAATGAATTACTGCGCCAACACTGCATCAGCATGACATAAGCGAGTCAACGGGGCGGGCCAGATCAAACTGACCAGTGGGGCCCGCGTGTCAGTGTCTAACTAAACTAACCTAGTTTAATTAGCACTAACCTAGGTCAAACTAATTAAGTATACACCTAAACTAGATTAATTAGCCTGGCGGGGCCCGCATGTCATAGACCCAGGGGAGGTCAAATCTCCAGGTCAACCGGGGCTAAACCACCGGCTGTCAAGGCGGTCAACCCGTCGGCGTTTAGCCGCCGGCGAGGCCGAACGCGGCGGAGGCATCGGGAATCGCCCACAGGCGACCTTTTGCGCGGCGGAGAGGCTCTACGTGACGAGGAGACTCGTCCGCGTCCAGTGGTGGTGGTGTTTGGGCTCGGGGTGGTCGGAAAACACGCTGACGACGACGTTGGTGACTGCCGGAGCTCGGACGAGCTTGGGGTCATCGCTTGGAGGCATGGCAGGAGATGTGGAGCGGTGCTGCGGGCTCCTGGGGACACGAAGAGTGCGGTGACGCGCTCGGGTTCGAGCTCGCGTGGCTGTGGCCACGACGACGGCGCGCAGGGGTGGCGGCGCGTGCGGGTGCGGGTGGCGCGGCGGCTACGGCGAGTGGCAGAGAGAACGAAAATGGTGGGGACGGTCGGTGGCTTACAACGAGCACGAAGAGCGGTCGACGAGCTCGGGGAGGGGCTGATGGAGACGGAAGGTCGCCGGCGATCTCGGCGGCCGAAGGACGAAGACGAGGTCGGGGACGATGTTGGAGAGCTCCCGCAGCCGAATGGATTGGCGTAGACGATGAAGGAGTCGATGCCGGTTCTTCTGGGCGCATCGACAGGGCGAGGGGTGGCCGGTGGCCACGATGGTTCTCGTCGGCGGCGGCGGGCGCGTTCGGTGAGGAGAACAGAGGAGGGGGAGAGCGCTCGGGGGAGAGAGGGGAGAGGTGCAGAGGGTCCGGGGGGTGCGTGACGTCGCGAGGGAGGTCCAGGCGACGAGGGGGAAGCGGCAGGAAGCAGGAGGTGGCACGGGCGCGTGATGGCGTGCGGCGAACACATGCCTTGCGTCCTTCTGGCGCAAGGTGGAGGACGACTGGCAGATGGGCCTGGTGGGCTGCTACAGTGCCAGGTCGGCCAGGTAAGCGCCAGGTAATCTCTCTCTCTCTTTTGTTAATGTTTTTTCTATTTCTCTGTAACTTCTGGGCTTTATTAAAAATACCAGAACGTTTTCGAAAACCCTGAAAATAATTGTGGGCTCTGGTTGGAATATTCCCAACAGCCCTCACTTAAGTTTATAATTAATTGAGCATTTAAAATATTATATAGCAATTAAATGCCCAATTGCAAATAGCATTAGATTTTATCCAGTGACCCAATCCTGTCCTAGAAAAATGTAAACCATTTTTGTCAGAGGTTTTAGACCAAGACAAAGATGATGAACATTTTTGAAGGCCATTTCAGGATCATTGAAAAATATTTTAGTAACCCTAGTTGGATTAAGTGGTCTTTGGGGGTTTCTGCCATCCCCATTTCAACTTTCTGAGAAAATTTAACATGATGACATGATGATCATGCAAGGACAAGCAGAGGCTAAGCTAGGGCTGTCACAGATCGTCAATAACGATGCCGTCCAGGGCGAGACTTTTCTCCCCGGACAGATCTTCGTATTTGGCAGCTTTGCACTGCGGGCCAATTCGCTTGGCCATCTGGAGCAGATTGATCGCTACGCCCCTGGCCATCAGGTCAGATTTGGAAGTTTGAACTACACGGCCGACGTCCGCGGAGAGTTGATCTTCGACGGGTTCGAGCCACGCGACCAAGCGCGCCCGCACGATGAGCATGATCTAGCTCTGCCGCCCGAGCGTTGCCTCGGAGGTCGCACCGATGTCCGCCTCCGACCCTTAGCTCGGAGCCGACCGTGCTAATCGAGGACGGGTGGCTGGACACCGCCTTGGGGCTGCAATCTCTACGGTGATCGAGCGAACACCATACCTGTCCTTTGCGGCTTCGTGACTCAAGGTGCCGAATTCCTCTCCGGACTTCAACCTTCTGCGCCCTTAATCGAATCCGATTGGGCGCCGATCATGGAGTTCACCGCCGCGGACATCTTTCAGCACTCGCCCTTCGGTGACATTCTGAATTCACTAAAGTCTCTCTCTTTATCAAGAGAGCCCTGGCTGGACTATGGTTAGTAAGGTTGGAATGCGGACGACGAAGAAATTCAAAGCCCACCCACCACCCACTTCGTAGCCACTTTCGATGATTTAAGCTACATGCTCGACTTTGACTGATGACATCGACGGTATGGACGCCGATGCAGGAGACGACCAAGAACCAGCGCCTACAGGGCACTGGAAGGCCACCTTGTCGTATGACATATACATGGTGGACACCCCAAAAGAAGGGAACGACGATGGAACAACGGAGGATGACCCCTCCAAGAAGAAGCCTAAGCGCCGGCGTCAGCGGCGCCGCTCTAACTCCCGCCAAAGCAAAAACGACGATTCCGGCACGGGAGACAATAACACCCCGGACAGTGCAGTAGACAACCCCCTACAGCAGGATTCAACATAGGAGGATGAAGAAGCCAGCCCTCATGAGAGAACGGCAGACAGAGAGGTAGAGGACGATAATTACATGCCTCCCTCCGAAGACGAGGCAAGCCTCGACGATTTACGCATTTAATTTGTCGTGCTCGAGGATCCCGTCGAACAAGAGCGTTTCAAATGCAGGCTTATGGCCACGGCGAAGCAGCCTCAAGAAAAACAGCAACATCTTAGAGCTGACCAAGACTTGCTAGCCGACAGATGGACTCATGTCCTTGCGGCTGAAGAGTACGAACTCGAACGCCCCTCCAAGAGCTACCCAAAACGCAGGCTGCTACACGGATTAGAGGAGGAAGCACCTAGACCTACATCACCAGCGCATGATGCGGCCGTCCGGCCACCTCGTGGCCGCGACAGAGAGGCCTCTCGGCCCTCCACTCAAGCCGCACCCCAGCGTCGCTCAAAGAATACCAAGGCACGGGGAAATGTGCTAGACCTGCGAGATATATTGGAGGACAGGGCAAGGCAAACAGGATCGATCTATGGATCGCGTGGGTGCCCCACGACATGTGACGATAACCGTCATGCCGGATATGATAAATCCGGCCGGGCCGAACACAGTAGACAAAGCTCATTTGAGCTACATCGTGATATAGCCCAATACGGAGGCGCCGCACACCCACTATGCTTCACAGATGAAGTAATGGATCATCAAATCCCCGAGGGTTTCAAACCCGTAAACATCGAATCATACGATGGCACAATAGATCCGGCAATATGGATCAAGGATTATCTCCTTCATATCCACATGGCCTGCGGTGATGATCTACACGCCATCAAATACCTCCCACTCAAGCTTAAAGGACCAGCTCGGCATTGGCTTAACATCTTGCCAGCAGAATCAATTGGTTGTTGGGAGGACCTGGAAGCCGCATTCCTCGACAACTTCCAGGGCACCTATGTGCAACCACCAGACGCCGATGACCTAAGCCACATAATTCAGCAGCCAGAGGAATCGGCCAGACAATTCTGGACACGGTTCCTAACCAAGAAAAATCAAATAGTCGACTATCCGGACGCAGAGGCCCTTGTAGCCTTCAATCATAACATCCGTGACGAGTGGCTTGCCCGGCACCTAGGACAGGAAAAGCCGAAATCCATGGCAGCCCTCACAACACTCATGACCCGCTTTTGCGCGGGAGAAGACAGCTGGCTAGCTCGTAGTAATAACATGACCAAGAGTCCTGGTAATTCAGATACCAAGGACAACAATGGTAGGTCGTGTCGCAACAAGCAAAAGCGCCGCATTAACGGCGACAATGCTGAGGATACGGCAGTTAATGCCGGATTCAGAGGCTCGAAACCCGGTCATCAGAAAAAGCCATTCAAAATAAATACTCCGGGCCCGTCCAATTTGGACCGAAGACACGATCGCCGTGCGGATACACGGCACCCCGAAAACCAGCCAACCACACCAACAGGATTGTTGGGTGTTCAAGCATGTGCAAGTTAAACGCCAAAAACAATGACAAGGGGCTGCATAGCGATGACGAGGAGGAGCCCGGCCACGAACAATAGGGGATGAAGGATTCCCCACAAGTCTTGACGGTGAACATGATATACGCAACCCACATACCCAAAAGGGAGCGGAAGCATGCACTCGAGGACGATCTGGCGTTGGAGCCAGTCGCCCCAAAGTTCAACCCATGGTCCTCCTGCCCTATCACTTTTGATCGAAGGGACCACCCAACTAGCATCCGCCATGGCGGATTCGCCGCATTGGTTCTAGACCCAATCATTGAGGGATTTCACCTCACTAGAGTCCTTATGGACGGCGGCAACTGAACCTGCTTTATCAGGATACGGCACGATAAATGGGCACAGATCCCTCAAGTATTAAACCCACAAAGACGACCTTTAAAGGCGTCATACCATGTGTAGAGTCCAACTGTACAGGCTCAGTTACACTTGAGGTGGTCTTCGGATCCCCGGATAATTTTCGAAGCGAAGAGTTAATCTTCGACATAGTCCCGTTCCGAAGTGGCTATCACGCAGTGCTCGGACGAACCGCATTTGCAAAGTTCAATGCGGTACCGCACTATGCATACCTCAAGCTCAAGATGCTAGGCCCTCGAGGAATCATTACGGTCAATGGAAACACCAAACACTCTCTTCGAACGGAGGAGCATACGGCGGCCCTTGCGGCGGAAGTACAAAGCAGCCTCTCAAGGCAATTCTCCAGTCCGGCCATTAAACATCCGGACACCGTCAAGCGCGCCCGGGGTAACCTACAACAAGACCGCCTGGCACGTTCCGTGCACGCGTAGCAATGCGGCCCCAACCCCAGCCCTCGCGAAACTACGAAACCAGTACTACGCGTACATAACTACGCTCTCGAAATACCATGGGCATAGGGGGAGGGGCACGACCACGGCATGCCCAAAATGCGGCTCAACCGCACTAGGGGCTCCCGATTTCGTCATTCTTTTTCTTACTTTCAGGACTCCACTCTACGGAAGGCCTGTCCGGTAGTATAATCGCCGAACACACGATGCAACAGCCAGGGAGGCAGAAAGCTACGTCGAGTGTCCAGGTGGTCTCTATAATGAGCAGTATACTTGTTTCACATATCATCCCGCAGCTCGCCCCTGGAGGGGGACATGTCAAATAGTCCCATCTCTTGCTTATCGCACTATTTTTATCGTTCTGCTTTTACCGCAGTCTTTTCGAATAAACAATACATAGCTTTTGTCTATTATTGCATTCCTTTTTTTATAAAAACATGTTCAGTTATGACATTATGCAACCGTACACTTTGGTACGGCCAATACACCAGGGGCTTACGCACCCCAGAATATGGTGTGAGAAGTCCGAACACTCTCATGAGTGCGGCACCCCGAACTTATAGCATTATATGCATCGGCTCTGAATCATGTCTTGGGTCAATAGTTGGGTTTGCCCGGCTCCCATGTTTTGGTACCTTACGTTCCGTTATATCGGCTAAGGTAGCACTGGGAGAACCACTGCGATTGTGCCCCGGTTGAGCTGGGCTAAGCACCTCAGTGGAGAAAGCTAAAACTGACCGTCATGATAGGGCGAGAGCTGGTCGCTGTTCGAGAGGTTTTCGAGTCCCTAAAGACTTATGCCGCTTAGAGCAAGGAGTCGGCTTTGTCCGACCTAGGCATGGATAGCGCCCGAACTTCGGTCTTCCGAATACTAGGGGCTTCACGAAATTTAAAATTATAGAATTCTATGGCTAAGTGAGAGTGTTCAAGCATTATAGTCTGATTACCTTGTTCGTTGTGTTGAGTGCCTCCCTCGAAGGACCCAATAATGGGAAAAAGAGCGCTCAAGTTTATCCCGAACACCCCAGCACTCGTGGCATGGGGACAGAAGCCGACGACTCGCCAACTCTCAAATTTAATAAACAGCCGCACAGGAGGTAATATTTTAAATTCAAAAGCGTTGCTTAGCGCATATGAACAAGTTTCCAGCGTACAGGATCACAAATGCGAGTTTACTAAAAAATTACATCTTTGGAGCACTCGTCCGCTATACGGCGGGAACCCTTCAGGACGCCCTCATAATACATCTCGGGCTTGCGATGCTCCTTGCCCGGCGGTGGTCCGTCCGTCACCAGCTTCTCAGCGTCCATCTTGCCACAGTGCACTTTAGCACGGGCAAGGGCCCTACGGCACCTTCGATGCATACGGAGCGCTTGATGACCTCAAGCCTTGGACAGGCATCCACCAGCCGCCTTAGCAGCCCGAAGTAGCTCCCAGGCATGGCTTCCCGTGCCATGGCCGGACTCTGAGACCCTTCATGGCCTGTTCGGCCACCCTATGGAGCTCGACCAGCTGCGCCATTTGGTCGCTCAAAACACTGCCGGTGTCCGGCCTCGATATCTGAGATCAGAACACCTTCTCCGCCGAGCTCCCTCTTATTTCGGTAGAATGCGGCAGCGTCGGACACACTCCGGGGAAGATCTGAATGCTCCTGGAGAGCTCCGGACTCGGGTAAGTAATAAGTAATTCACTTTCACGTGCTCGCTTTGCATAAAGAATGCCTTACCCGCCGCTATCTTTTCCATGGCCTCAATTTCCTGGAGGGCTTTTTGGGCTTCGGCCTTGGCAGATTTGGCGCTCTCTAGCGCCGAGGCGAGCTCGGACTTTCGAGTCTTTGAGTCAAGCTCCAAACTCTCGTGTTTTTCCACAAGAGCCTGGAGCTCTTGCTGCACCTCCGCCACCCGCGCCTCCTGCTTTTCTCGCTGGGTACGCTCCACGGCAGTATTTTCTTCGGCCTTGGACAGCGCTTCCTTCAGAGTCGCCACCTGGGTTGTGGCCCCTGTAATACTCACGTTGGTCCTGTCATTTTTTTCAACCACATCTTCTTTATATACTTACATAAGGTATTACTTACCTTCCTTGTCCTCGAGCTGCTTCTTGGCAAGGCCGAGCTCGTTCTCGGACCGCTCGAGGCTCTGCTTCAATGCATTGACCTCCACAGTCTGTGCGGTAGAGGTCAGCAACACAACCTGCATTCCCATATTGACATACTTATGTTAGACTCCTGCGTATATATTTTTGATCCTCAGTTCGGCTTTTCTTTCCGAACACCAAACTTAGCATCAGGGGCTACTGTCTATGCGGTAATATTTTTACATATCTTAAACACATACCTCAAAGCCTGTTAGAAGGCTGGCACAGGCTTCAGTCAGCCCGCTCTTGGCGGACTGAACCTTTTGGATCACCACACTCATGATAGTGCGGTGCTCCTCGTTGATGGAGGTGCCTTTAAGCACCTCCAGCAGATTATCCGGTGCCTCCGGTTGGACGGAGGTCACCGGCATCATAGGCTTGCCCTTCTTAGTAGGGGGCCGCCTGCCGGATGCCGGAACCGTTGAAGCTTCCGGTGCGGTGTCCGGCCTAGGGACGTACTTATAGCCCTTCGGGGTTTTATCCCCTTTGCGCATGGAGTCCGGGAGGTCGCCTTGCGGCGCCTCCAGGACCACCCCCTCCTGGCTTGGACCCTTTTGGGACTCCACCTCGGCATCGTTCGTAGGACGAGGGGATGTAGCAGTCGGAAGTGAAAGGCTATTCACATCCGACGAATCTGTGGATCGGCTTCGATGAAGCGTTGCCGATGGGCCGCGGCGGATCGCATGATTACATTCGGCGTCGAGAAGATCTTGTCTGCGATAAAGGAACGCCATGAGTTATTCTGGTATCCGGATACTTACGATTTTGCCAGGGGCTTGGCCCTGGATGGCCACTCCTCTTGGCCGTCGTCGGCGTTGGTGGAGTAGTCCGGAGGAAGGGTTCTTCCCTTTTTCGACCCTCCGGCCCCCCAGTTGGGGCGGCCTTCCTTTTCGTTCCTCCCCCCGCTGGAGGGGGAGAGGCCTCTTCTTCCTCCTCCTCGTTTTCACGGGAGGAGTCTGCCTTGGAGTCATCGTACGATGAGTCCGACACCACCTGGCACCGGGAACTCCTTCGAGTTCCCGTGGCCTTCTTCTTGGCCTTCTTCTCCGGCACCACGTAAGGTACCGGAACCAGCAGCCCCGTCAAGCGGGCATCCGCTGGGTCTTCTGGCAAGGGAGCCGGACAGTCAATCTGCCTGGACGTCCTCTGCCAATCCTGTCAAAGTTAAGGGAGTTTAGATCCCACATAGAATCAAACTATGGTAAACAAGTAACCCGTAAAGGGTAAAATAGCTTACCGCGTTGGCTTGATGCTGCGCGCTGAATCCACGATCCTCGGTAGCGGATGCGGGGGCCTCAGCGCCCTTGAACAGCACCTTCCAGGCGTCTTCGTACGTAGTGTCGAAGATCCTATTCAGGGTTTGGTCCTGTGCCGGATCGAACTCCCACAAACTGAAAGCCCGTTGTTGGCACGGGAGGATCCGGCGGATGAGCATGACCTGGACCACGTTGACGAGTTTGAGCTTCTTGCTCACCAGGTTTTGGACGCAGGTTTGGAGTCCGGTCATCTCCTCCGAATTACCCCACGACAAGCCCGTCTCTTTCCAGGAGGTGAGCCGTGTAGGGAAGCTAGAACAGAAGTCGGGGGCCGCTGCCCATTCAGGGTCACGCAGCTCGGTGATGTAGAACCACCCCGATTGCCACCCCTTTATGGTCTGCACGAAGGAGCCCTCGAGCCATGTAACGTTGGGCATCTTGCCCACCATGGCGCCTCCGCACTCCGCTTGGCAGCCGCCCACTACCTTCGGTTTGACATTGAAGGTCTTCAGCCATAAGCCGAAGTGGGGCTGGATGCAGAGGAAGGCCTCGCACACGACGATGAACGTCGAGATATTGAGGATGAAGTTCGGGCCAGATCGTGGAAGTCCAGGCCGTAGTAGAACATGAGTCTCCGGACAAATGGGTGAAGTGGGAAACCAAGTCCGCGGAGGAAATGGGTGAGGAACACCACCCTCTCATGGGGCCTGGGGGTGGGGATGAGCTGCCCCTTGTCGGGGAGCCGGTGCGTGATGTCATTGGACAAGTATCCGGCCTTCCTCAGCTTTTTGATGTGCCCCTCCGTGACGGAGGAGGCCATCCACTTGCCTCCCGCTCCGGACATGACTGGAGAAGGTCGAGGCGGGATGTGCGGACTTGGGTGCTGGAGCTCGAGTGCGCGAAAATGGATAAGCAAAGGAGGAAGGAGGCGTAGATGGAAGAGGTGGATCCTTATCCCCTTATATGGGCGGACGAAACTATGTGCCCCCACCAGCCTGGTTAAACTCGCTTATCTCCCAAGCGCCGTAAATTAATGGCACAGTTGGGTTACCCACGCCCGTATTGATGAGAATCCCGGAATAAGGGGACACGATCTCTGCTTCAACAAGACGTGCCAAGGAAACCGCCTCGCTAAGTGCGCTGAGGTGGGACAGTAAAAACAATTCGAATAAAGGCTTGGCCGTGGTGTGATTGTTGGGGAACGTAGCAGAAATTCAAAATTTTCCTACGTGTCACCAAGATCTATCTATGGAGAAACTAGCAACGAGGGGAAGGAGAGTGCATCTACATACCCTTGTAGATCGCTAAGCGGAAGCGTTCAAGAGAAAGGGGTTGAAGGAGTCGTACTCGCCGTGATCCAAATCACCGGAGATCCTAGTGCCGAACGGACGGCACCTCCGCGTTCAACACACGTACAGCCCGGTGATGTCTCCCACGCCTTGATCCAGCAAGGAGAGAGGGAGAGGTTGAGGAAGACTCCATCCAGCAGCAGCACAACGACGTGGTGGTGGTGGAGGAGGGTGGCAATCCTGCAGGGCTTCGCCAAGCACCATGGAGAGGAGAAGGGACTTGGGAGAGGAAGGGCTGCGCTAGAACATATGGTGCGGCTGCCCACCCAACCCCCACATATATAAAGGGGCAAGGGCGAAGGGGGCCGGCCCCCACAGATCAAAAATGTGGTGGGGGCGGCGGCCAAGGGGGGGAGGAGTGCCTCCCAAGTCAAGTGGAGGCACTCCCCCTTAGGGTTTTCCCCTTCCCATGCACATGGGCCTTGGGGGGGCTGGTGCCCCTGGCCCATTAAGGCTAGGGCGCCCCCCTACAGCCCATGCTACTGTATTGGACGTGGTGGAACAATTTCCGGACCTCCGGACCCCTCCGGAACCTTCTGGAAGCTTCCCGGTACAATACCGAAAAAACCCGAACTTTTTCCGGAACCCGAACAACAACTTTCCATATATAAATCTTTACCTCCGGACCATTCCGGAACTCCTCGTGACGTCCGGGATCTCATACGGGACTCCAAATACCATTCGGTAACCACATACAAACTTCCTTTATAACCCTAGCGTCATCGAACCTTAAGTGTGTAGACCCTACGGGTTCGGGAGACATGCAGACATGACCGAGACGTTCTCCGGTCAATAACCAACAGCGGGATCTGGATACCCATGTTGGCTCCCACATGTTCCACGATGATCTCATCGGATGAACCACGATGTCAAGGACTCAATCAATCCCGGATTCAATTCCCTTTGTCTAGCGGTATTGTACTTGCCCGAGATTCGATCGTCGGTATCCCGATACCTTGTTCAATCTCGTTTCCGGCAAGTCTCTTTACTCGTTCCATAACACATCATCCCGTGATCAACCCCTTGGTCACATTGTGCACATTATGATGATGTCCTACCGAGTGGGCGGAGATACCTCTCCGTTTACGAAGTGACAAATCCCGATCTCGATTCGTACCAACCCAATTGAGACACTTTCGGAGATACCTGTAGTGTACCTTTATAGCCACCCAGCTACGTTGTGACGTTTGGTACACCCAAAGTATTCCTACGATATCCGGGAGTTGCACAATCTCATGGTCTAAGGAAATGATACTTGACATTACAAAAGCTTTAGTATACGAACTACGATCTTTGTGCTATGCTTAGGATTGGGTCTTGTCCATCACATCATTCTCCTAATGATGTGATCCCGTTATCAACGACATCCAATGTCCATGGTCAGGAAACCGTAACCATCTATTGATCAACGAGCTAGTCAACTAGAGGCTTACTAGGGACATGGTGTTGTCTATGTACCCACACATGTATCTGAGTTTCCTATCAATACAATTATAGCATGGGTAATAAGCGATTATCATGAACAAGGAAATATAATAATAACTAATTTATTATTGCCTCTAGGGCATATTTCCAACAGTCTCCCACTTGCACTAGAGTCAATAATCTAGTTCACATCGTCATGTGATTAACATTGATAGGTCACATCGCCATGTGACCAACATCCAAAGAGTTTACTAGTGTCGTAAACTAGTTCACATCATCATGTGATTAAGACTCGATAAGTTACGAGGTTTGATCATGTTTTGCTTGTGAGAGAGGTTTTAGTCAACGGTCCGAACCTTTCAGATTCGTGTGTACTTATAATTCTCTATGTCATTTTGTAAATGCTGCTTCCACGCTCCACTTGGAGCTACTCCAAATGGTTGCTCCACTATACGTATCCGGTTTGCTACTCAGAGTCATTCGGATAGGTGTTAAAGCTTGCATCGACGTAACCCTTTACGCCGAACTCCTTATCACCTCCATAATCGAGAAGTATTCCCTTATTCTTCTAAGGATAATTTTGACCGCTGTCCAATGACCCGTTCCTGGATCATTCTTGTACCCCTTGACTGCCTCATGGCAAGGCACACTTCAGCATACTATAGAGCCTGCGTCTGAAGCGTAGGGGACGGCCTTCGTCCTTTCTCTCTTTTCTGCCGTGGTCGAGCTTTAACTCTTAACTTCATACCTTACAACTCAGGCAAGAACTCCTTCTTTGACTGATCCATCTTGAACACCTTCAAGATTATGTCAAGGTATGTGCTCATTTGAAAGTACCATTAAGCGTTTTTGATCTATCCTTATAGATCTTGATGCTCAATGTTCAAGTAGCTTAATCCAGGTTTTCTATTGAAAAACACTTTTCAAATAACCCTATATGCTTTCCAGAAATTCTACATCATTTCTGATCAACAATATGTCAACAACATATACTCATCAGAAATTCTATAGTGCTCCCACTCAGTTCTTTGGAAATACAAGTTTCTCATAAACTTTGTATAAACCCAAAATCTTTGATCATCCTATCAAAGTGCATATTCCAACTCCGAGATGCTTACTCCAGTCCTTAGAAGGATCGCTGGAGCTAGCATACCTTTTAGCATCCTTAGGATCGACAAAACTTTTCTGATTGTATCACATACAACCTTTCCTTACGTAAACTGGTTAGGAAACTCGTCTTGACATCCATCTGCCAGATTTCATAAATGCAGCTAATGCTAACATGATTCCGACGGACTTAAGCATCGCTACGGATGAGAAAATCTCATCGTAGTCAACTCCTTGAACTTGTGAAAAACTCTTCGCCACAAGTAGAGCTTCATAGACGGTGACATCACCGTCCACGTCCGTCTTCTTCTTAAAGATCCATTTATTTCAATGGCTTGCCGATCATCGGGCAAGTCCACCAAAGTCCATGCTTTGTTATGATACATGGATCCTATCTCGGATTTTATGGCTTCTAACCATTTGTCGGAATTTGGGCCCACCATCACTTCTCCATAGCTCGTAGGTTCATTGTTGTCTAGCAACATGACCTTCAAGACAGTGATCACCGTACCACTCAAGCAAAGACGCATCCTTGTCACCCTCGAGGTACGGTAGTGACTTGATCCAAAACTTCATGATCACTATCATAAGCTTCGACTTCAATTGGTGTAGGTGCCACAGAACAACTTCCGTGCCCTTGCTACACACTTGTTGAAGTGACGGTTCAATAACCTCATCAAGTCTCCACCATCCTCCCACTCAACTTTCCGAGACAAACTTTTCCTCGAGAAAGGACCCGATTCAAGAAACAATTCCTATTGCTTTCGGATCTGAATTAGGAGGTATACCCAACTGTTTTGGGTGTCCTATGAAGATGCACTTTATCCGCTTTGGGTTCGAGCTTATCAACCTGAAATTTTTTCACATAAGCGTCATGAGCCCCAAACTTTCAAGAAACGACAACTTAGGTTTCTCCAAACGGTGTCGTCTCAACGGAATTACGTGGTGCCCCATTGAAGTGAGTGCGGTTGTCTCTAATGCCTAACCCATGAACGATAGTGGTAATTCGATAAGAGACATCATGGTACACACCATATCTAATAGGGTGCAACTATGATGTTAGGACACACCATCACACTATGGTGTTCCAGCGGTATTAATTGTGAAACAATTTGCACAATGTCTTAATTGTGTGCCAAAACTTCGTAACTCAGATATTCATCTCTTATGATCATATCATAGACATTCTATCCTCTTGTCACGAAGATCTTAAACTTCACTCTGAAATTACTTGAACCATTCAATAATTCAGACTTGTGTTTCATCAAGTAAATATACTCAACATCTACTCGAATCATCCGTGAAGTAAGAACATAACGATATTCACAAAGCATGCCTCAAAGACTCATTGGACTGCACACATCAAAATGTGTTACTTCCTACAAGTTGCTTTCTTGTTCCATTTTAATGAAAACGAGGCTTTCAGTCATCTTGCCCATGTGGTATGATTTGCATGTCTCAAGTGATTCAAAATCAAGTGAGTCCAAACGGTCCATCTGCATGGAGTTTCTTCATGTGTATGCACCAATAGACATGGTTCGCATGTCTCAAACTTTTCAAAAACGAGTGAGTCCAAAGATCCATCAACATGGAGCTTCTTCATGCGCTTTATACCAATATGACTTACATGGCGATTGCCACAAGTAAGTGGTACTATCATTACTATCTTATATCTTTTGGCATGAAAATGTGTATCACTACAATCGAGATTCAATAAACCATTCCTTTAGGTGCAAGACCATTGAAGGTGTTATTCAAATAAAATAGAGTAACCATTATTCTCCTTAAATGAATAACCGTATTGCGATAGACATAATCCAATCATGTCTATGCTCAACGCATAAACACCAAATGACAATTATTCAGGTTTAATACTAATCTTGATGGTAGAGGGAGCGTGCGATGTTTGATCACATCAAACTTGGAAACACTTCCAACACATATCGTCAGCTCACCTTTAGCTAGTCTCCGTTTATTCCGTAGCTCTTTTATTTCGAGTTACTAACACTTAGCAACCGAACCGGTATCTTAATACCACGGTGCTACTAGGAGTACTAGTAAAGTACACATTAACATAATGTATATCCAATATACTTCTATCGACCTTGCCAGCCTTCTCATCTACCAAGTATCTAGGGTAATGCTGCTCGGTGGCTGTTCCCCTTATTACGTAAGCACTTAGTCTCGGGTTTGGGTTCAACCTTGGGTTTCTTCACTCGAGCAGCAGCTGATTTGCCGTTTCATGAAGTATCCCTTCTTGCCCGTGCCCTTCTTGAAACTAGTGGTTTCACCAACCATCAACAATTGATGCTCCTTCTTGATTTCTACTTTCGCGGTGTCAAACATCACGAATACCTCAAGGATCATCATATCTATCCCTGATATGTTATAGTTCATCATGAAGCTCTAGCAGCTTGGTGGCAATAACTTTGGAGAAACATCACTATCTCATCTGGAAGATCAACTCCCACTCGATTCAAGTGATTGTTGCACTCAGACAATCTGAGCACAAGCTCAACGATTGAGCTCTTCTCCCTTAGTTTGTAGGCTAAGAAAATCGTCGGAGGTCTCATACCTCTTGGCGTAAGCACGAGCCTGAAATCCCAATTTCAGCCCTTGAAACATCTCATATGTTCATGACGTTTCGAAAACGTCTTTGGTGCCTCAACTCTAAACCGTTTAACCGAACTATCACGTAGTTATCAAAACGTGTATGTCCGATGTTCGCAACATCCATGCAGGCGACCTTTGGGGTTCAAAGACACCGGCGGTGCATTAAGGACATAAGCTATCTACTGTCCGCATAATCGCTACTGTGAACTTTCAACTATATTTTCTCTAGGAACATATCTAAACAGTGGAACTAAAACGCGAGCTTACGGCATAATTTGCAAAAGGTCTTTTGACTATGTTCAGGATAATTAAGTTCATCTTATGAACTCCCACTCAGATAGACATCCCTCTCGGTCATCTAAGTGATTACATGATCCGAGTCAACTAGGCCGTGTCCGATCATCACGTGAGACGGACTAGTCATCATCGGTGAACATCTTCATGTTGATCGTATCTACTAGGCGACTCATGCTCGACCTTTCGGTCTCGTGTTCCGAGGCCATGTCTGTACATGCTAGGCTCGTCAAGTTAACCCTAAGTGTTTCGCGTGTGTAAATATGTCTTACACCCGTTGTATGTGAACGTAAGAATCCGTCACACCCGATCATCACGTGGTGCTTAGAAGCGACGAACTTTAGGGGAGAACACTTCTTGAAATTGTTGTAAAGGATCATCTTATTTTCTACCGTCGTTCTAAGTAAACAAGATGCATAAGCATAATAAACATCACATGCAATTATATATAGTAGTGACATGATATGGCCAATATCATATAGCTCCATTGATCTCCATCTTCGGGGCTCCATGATCATCATCGTCACCGGCATGACACCATGATCTCCATCATCATGATCTCCATCATCGTGTCTTCATGAAGTTGTCTACGCCACTATTACTTCTACTACTATGGCTACCGGTTAGCAATAAAGTAAAGTAATTACATGGCGTTGTTTAATGACACGCAGGTCATACAATAAATAAAGACAACTCCTATGGCTCCTGCCGGTTGTAATACTCATCGACATGCAAGTCGTGAATCCTATTACAAGAACATGATCAATCTCATACATCACATATCATTCATCACATTCTTCTTGGCCATATCACATCACATAGCATACCTGCAAAAACAAGTTAGACGTCCTCTAATTGTTGTTTGCATGTTTTACGTGGCTGCTATGGGTTTCTAGCAAGAACGTTTCTTACCTACGCAAAACCACAACGTGATATGCCAATTGCTATTTACCCTTCATAAGGACCCTTTTCATCGAATCCGTTCCGACTAAAGTGGGAGATAACCCGCTAGCCACCTTATGCACCAAGTGCATGTCAGTCGGTGGAACCTGTCTCACGTAAGAGTACGTGTAAGGTCGGTCCGGGCCGCTTCATCCCACAATACCGTCGAAACAAGATTGAACTAGTAACGGTAAGCCCACAACTACTTTGTGTTCTACTCGTACAAAGAATCTACGCAATAGACCTAGCTCATGATGCCACTGTTGGGGAACGTAGCAGAAATTCAAAATTTTCCTACGTGTCACCAAGATCTATCTATGGAGAAACTAGCAACGAGGGGAAGGAGAGTGCATCTACATACCCTTGTAGATCGCTAAGCGGAAGCGTTCAAGAGAACGGGGTTGAAGGAGTCGTACTGCCGTGATCCAAATCACCGGAGATCCTAGTGCCGAACGGACGGCACCTCCGCGTTCAACACATGTACAGCCGGTGACGTCTCCCACGCCTTGATCCAGCAAGGAGAGAGGGAGAGGTTGAGGAAGACTCCATCCAGCAGCAGCACAACGGCGTGGTGGTGGTGGAGGAGGGTGGCAATCCTGCAGGGCTTCGCCAAGCACCGCGGGAGAGGAGAAGGGACTTGGGAGAGGGAAAGGGCTGCGCCAGAACATATGGTGCGGCTGCCCTCCCACCCCCCACATATATATAGGGGCAAGGGAGAAGGGGGCCGGCCCCCTCAGATCCAATCTGAGGAGGGGGCGGCGGCCAAGGGGGGGAGGAGTGCCTCCCAAGTCAAGTGGAGGCACTCCCCCTTAGGGTTTTCCCCTTCCCATGCACATGGGCCTTGGGGGGGCTGGTGCCCCTGGCCGATTAAGGCTAGGGCGCCCCCCTACAGCCCATGCTACTGTATTGGACGTGGTGGAACAATTTCCGGACCTCCGGACCCCTCCGGAATCCTCCGGAACTTTCTGGAAGCTTCCCGGTACAATACCGAAAAAACCCGAACTTTTTTCGGAACCCGAACAACAACTTTCCATATATAAATCTTTACCTCCGGACCATTCCGGAACTCCTCGTGACGTCCGGGATCTCATCCGGGACTCCAAATACCATTCGGTAACCACATACAAACTTCCTTTATAACCCTACCGTCATCGAACCTTAAGTGTGTAGACCCTACGGGTTCGGGAGACATGCAGACATGACCGAGACGTTCTCCGGTCAATAACCAACAGCGGAATCTGGATACCCATGTTGGCTCCCACATGTTCCACGATGATCTCATCGGATGAACCACGATGTCAAGGACTCAATCAATCCCGTATTCAATTCCCTTTGTCTAGCGGTATTGTACTTGCCCGAGATTCGATCGTCGGTATCCCGATACCTTGTTCAATCTCGCTTCCGGCAAGTCTCTTTACTCGCTCCATAACACATCATCCCATGATCAACCCCTTGGTCACATTGTGCACATTATGATGATGTCCTACCGAGTGGGCCCAGAGATACCTCTCCGCTTTACGAAGTGACAAATCGATCTCGATTCGTACCAACCCAATGTACACTTTCGGAGATACCGTAGTGCACCTTTATAGCCACCCAGTTACGTTGTGACGTTTGGTACACCCAAAGTATTCCTACCGTATCCGGGAGTTGCACAATCTCATGGTCTAAGGAAATGATACTTGAAATTAGAAAAGCTTTAGCATACGAACTACGATCTTTGTGCTATGCTTAGGATTGGGTCTTGTCCATCACATCATTCTCCTAATGATGTGATCCCGTTATCAACGACATCCAATGTCCATGGTCGAAACCGTAACCATCTATTGATCAACGAGCTAGTCAACTAGAGGCTTACTAGGGACATGGTGTTGTCTATGTACCCACACATGTATCTGAGTTTCCTATCAATACAATTATAGCATGGGTAATAAACGATTATCATGAACAAGGAAATATAATAATAACTAATTTATTATTGCCTCTAGGGCATATTTCCAACAGTGATGTCACGCTGCGAATAACATCAGCAGATTGGATTTGTGTAAATATTATTCTCTCTACGGTGGTATGTGGAAATTATTTTTGCACAGCCGAACACTATCCTTGTGTTCAAAATCTTCTATGAAGTATTCGGAGGAGGAACCCGCCTTGCAATGCCGAAGATAATCTGCGTGCCGGACTCGTCGTCATTGAAGCCTGGTTCAAGGGCTACTGAGGGAGTCCTGGATTAGGGGGTGTCCGGATGGCCGGACTATATCCTTTGGCCGGACTCCTAGACTATGAAGATACAAGATTGAAGACTTTGTCCGGTATCCGGATGGGACTTTCCTTGGCGTGGAAGGCATGCTTGGCGACACGGATATGTAGATCTCCTCCCATTGTAACCGACTCTATGTAACCCTAGCCCTCTCCGATGTCTATATAAACCGGAGGGTTTTAGTCCGTAGAACGAAGAACAATCATACCATAGGCTAGCTTCTAGGGTTTAGCCTCTCTGATCTCGTGGTAGATCTACTCTTGTACTACCCATATCATCAATATTAATCAAGCAGGAGTAGGGTTTTACCTCCATCGAGAGGGCCGGAACCTGGGTGAAACCATCGTGTCCCTTGTCTCCTGTTACCATCCGCCTAGACGCATAGTTCGGGACCCCCTACCCGAGATCCGCCGGTTTTGACACCAACAAGGAGCACTTCAAGCAATTTGCCCAAAGCAGCTACAAGGTCAAGGAGGAAGAGAAACTCTGAATCAGCGGATGAGGACTATGTTGCCAGTGAGGAGGAAGTAAGTTCTAAGAAAAAGGTTGTCAAGAAGGAGTTTGGCACAGTTGCATCTACTAAGCCAGGACTGAACAAGAAGGCACCTTCCAAAAGAGTTCCTATGTCTAAGGCCAGAGCATCAACTCAGGAAACCATGGAGTTCACACTTGAACCAAAGGAGTCTAGTGAAGGCAAGAAGAGGAAAGAGAGGGTCAAGAAGACCATTGCCAAAGTTATTGGCAGATCCTCAATGATGAGAGATCCAAGTGAAGATGAAGAAGAGGAAGAAGAAGATGCTGCACAAGCATCAAAGTCTCAAAAGCTGATGGGAGATGCCATCAAGTCTGGGGCTGCACCTTCAAAGCCCAAGACAACTCCCAAAGCTTCTGCTCCAGCTCCAAAGACTACACCCAAGAGGAGCACAAGGAACATTTCAGCTGCAGAAAAAACAAGGCCCGAGTGCGTGAGATTGATGAATAAGATGTTGAAGCCCAAGTGCGTAGGAAGCTCAGACCTAAGATTCCAGATCATAATGTCAGTCATCCAGTGGCAAAAGGCATGAATATCAGGAAGGATGTAGGTCTCAGACTTTGGAGACAATCTGATCCATATGCTGTGAGGAGAAGGACTGTAGTGGACTACAGGTTCCACACCAAGGAGCAGCAGGATTTCTATGAAACCATCTTGCTTGATAATAAGCCCATTGTTTGTGATATGAAGTGGGCAGATTGGGATTACATTTATGAGAATGAACATCATTTTTAGGTGTTCATGCAAGTTTCAGATCATGTGGAGTGGACAAGTTTGTGGGTCAGAAGCTGGCCAAGTGGAATGATGAACTCATCATGCAATTCTACTCCACTTCACACTTCTATCAAGATGGTAGAATTGTTTGGATGTCTGAGGGTACAAGGTACCAATCAACAGTTGATGAGTGGGCCAAATTGATCAATGCCCCTGAAGAGCATGAAGATGACTTGGATGTCTCTGCCAAGAAGAAGAAACACCACAACTCAATGGCCAACATGTACAAAGAAATTCTAGATAAAGCCTTGGAAACTCATAGGCTTGGGTATGTTCATTATTTGTTGTCTGGTTTGGTCACAATCAACACTATCATGAGGCATACATTATTGCGAAAATCTGGAGATCACAAGATGATCAGAGGCCATTCTATCAACTTGATGCAACTGTTTGATGTGCCCCAAAAGTTTAAAGTCATGAGCCTGATTGTGGAAACAATCAAGAGGACAGCTGCAAATCAGAAGAGATCATGTGGATATGCTCCACATATTCAGGTTCTCATCAACTCCAAGATGGGAACAGGCACCTACCTACTGGACAAGGGGCATTTATCCTTGAGACCAGATTTTGAGGACAACATTGTTGTCATGAATGAAGATGATCCCACATCTGTGCAGGCACAAGAAAAGAGAGAGAATGCTAAGGCTGACAAAGCTGCAAAGATGCCAAGTGTTCAAGAGGCATCTCAAGTGTTTCTTAAGAACAAACAAGATCAACTTGGATATCTGATTCAAGCCACCTTGAGGATAGAGAAGGGCTTGGCCACCCTGACCCAGAACCAAGAGAGCTTGGAAAGGATCATTGGGAGAGAATAAGTTCTATGATCTTGATCTGAAAGTGACAGAGATGCAAATAGCAGTTCAGAAGCTCCAGGAAGAAGCTGAGGAGAGGAAAGGGCAGTTTACCACAGATGACTTTCAGAGAGTGCCAAGAGGGCAGAGATCTGCTGCAGTGCCAGTGCCTGACACTAGAGCAACTTCATCAGCACCTGCAGCCACAGCATTAGTGCCACCTCCAGTTGCAACTCCACTAGCTCCAACAACTTCCACATATGCATTCATCCTTGGAGTCCTCTCGACACCACCTCCCGAAGATCATGCCTAGTGAGACGCATAGCACTATGCATTTTCAAACTTTTTTCTAACTTGTTGCCAAAGGGGGGAAATGTATAGATCATAGGCTTCGAGAGAGAGTGTTTTTGCTTCTTTTGTCACCCTTGCTATTTTGGTTGATACTTTTGTGTGCTTGCTTGATACTTTATGTCTATGTGTGTGAGATACTTGTATGATCATATGTTTGATCATATCCTACATTAATGCTTGTGTTTGAATGATGTTATTATTTATTTTCTCTTGTATGATCATTCACTTTGCCTTGGTGATGAGTTCATATTTCTACCTTCTATCATTTTGAGCGCTCCACCAAGATGTATGTGACATGGAAGAGTAACCCACGATCCTAATTGATTGTGCATTTGCATTCAAAAGCAAATTTTAAATAATGCAAAAATTTAGGGGGAGCTCTTACTTTTCACATACTTCTCAAAGCGATGATGTATTTCAATCTTATTATCATTTGTCGAAGCGTTGATCTATATGTTGTCATCAATTACCAAAAAGGGGGAGATTGAAAATGCAACTATCCCTGGGTGGTTTTGGTAATTCCTAACAACATATAGCTCATTGAACTAATGCTCTTTCGAGATGATCATTTTAGAAATTCTGATGTTTGGCATGGCATGGACTAGAAATGAGGACCCCTCAAAATGCTAAGGACACTTATTGGCTCAAGCTCAAGACTCTACATTTTCATTTTAGTGATCCAAGATCACATTGAGTCCATCGGAAAAGCTAATACAATTAAAAGGGGATGAGGTGTTTCTTAATGGCTTGATTGCTCAAAATGCTTACTGATATGCTCCAAAAGCCGTCAACCACTTTCTCATATCCACATACATTCCAAACCAAAAGTCAAACTTTGCCCCACTGGTTTGATCTATTCGGCGCCACCGAGTTCATTTGACATAGCCACTGCCAGAGACTGTAGTCACTTCAGTCCCACCGATAGGGATCTCGGTCTCACCGAGATGGGATCGCAAACTCTCCATTTCCCTTTGTAACATTCCTATCCAACCGAGATGAGCGATCGGTCCCACCGAGTTCGCAATGCAAACTCTCTGTTTCCCTTTCATAATGTTTCGGTCTCATCGAAATGAGAGATTTGGTCCCACCGAGTTTGCCTGACCAACTCTCTATTTACATATTACAGAAATCGGTCCTACCAAGTTTATGTGATCGGTCTCACCGACATTATGTTATGCCCTAACCATAATAAAATCGGTCCCACCGAGTTGACATGTCAGTCCCACAAAAAATTCTAACGTTCACATTTTGAACTAAATCGATCTGACCGAGTTTCATGATTCGGTCCCACTGAGTTTGGTAAATTGTGTGTAACGGTTAGATTTTGTGTGGAGGCCATAAATACCCCTCCACCCACTCTTCATTCATGGAGAGAGCCATCAGA
The DNA here is from genome assembly GCA_021605145.1 of Aegilops bicornis. Classification (NCBI taxonomy): domain Eukaryota; kingdom Viridiplantae; phylum Streptophyta; class Magnoliopsida; order Poales; family Poaceae; genus Aegilops; species Aegilops bicornis. The sequence goes on along the minus strand of CM038674.1, from coordinate 316,756,292 downwards.
ACTTGCCTACACTTCCAACATACATTTTTTGAGAGAGAACCACCTACTCATGTGTTGAGACCAAGATATTCCATTCCAACCACAAGAATCTTGATCTCTAGCCTTCCCCAAGTTGCTTTCCACTCAAATTATCTTTCCACAAAATCCAAATATGTGAGAGAGAGAGATGAGTGTTGGGGAGACTATCATTTGAAGAACAAGAGCAAGGATTTCATCGTCAACACACCATCTATTACCTTTTGGAGAGTGGTGTCTCCTAGATTGGTTAGGTGTCACTTGGGAGCCTCCGACAAGATTGTGGAGTTGAACCAAGGAGTTTTTATGGGCAAGGAGATTGCCTACTTCGTGAAGATCTACCCAAGTGAGGCAAGTCCTTCATGGGCGATGGCCATGGTGGGATAGATAAGGTTGCTTTTTCGTGGACCCTTCGTGGGTGGAGCCCTCCGTGGACTCGTGCAACTGTTACCCTTCATGGGTTGAAGTCTCCATCAATGTGGATGTATGATAGCACCACCTATCGGAACCACGCCTAAAATCTCCGTGTCTACATTCCGTTTGCTCTCTCCAAACTCCTCCCTTTACCTTCATATGCAAATGATTTACATTCCGCTGCTATACTCTTAGACTTGCATGTGTAGGTTGATTGCTTGACTTGTGCTAAGTTACTAAACTCAGCCAAGACATAAAATTGGGAAACTGCTAGATGTTTATTTGGTCAAGTAGTCTAATCACCCCCTCCCTCTAGACATACTTCCCATCCTATAGTGATGAACTCCTGTGCACCAGGCACTCCATGCCATTTGCCCTCATGAGGAAAGCGCGCGATGAAGCATGCCTCCACGTGGTGCCCGAGCGCCTCCCTCGTTACATTGGCTAAGTCAAAGGCCCTCCAAAAGAGAGCCCCCAAGCCCAGCCTGAGGAGGGCACCGGGCACACCTTCCTATGCAAGAGAGGGAGGCGCCCCAGCCGTGGGCGCAGGTCCTGAGGTGGTGCCGCTGGAGACGCCGCTCTCCTGAGGCTCTTGGCAGCACAGCTGCTTCATCTTCTTTGGGACAACCTCAGGAGAATAGGTGGCACCTTCGTTGTCTAGGTCTTCGGCCGCTGCAGCCTGGTAGGCATGCTCGAGAGAGCATACCGCATCCTTTTCCTCACAAGCGACCATGATGACGCCGCAGCTCCCTGGCATCTAGAGGACATTGTAACCATGATGGGTCACCGCCATGAACTTGGCCAAGACCGGATACCCAAGGATGACGTTGTACGGAAGGCGAATGTGGGCAATGCCGAAGTCGATGAGATCAATGCGGTAGTTGTCACGCTTGCGAAGGTGACAGGGAGGCAGATTTGCCCTATCGGGGTGGTGGAGCCATCGGTTACTCCTGAGAAGGGCTTGGTCAGCTGCAGCTGATCATATTGCACTTGGAGGCGGTCGAACATCTCGACAGAGAGGGCATTGAGCCCTGCACCACCGTCGACGAGGGTCTTGGTGACAAGGACATTGCTGATGATGGGCGAGCAGAGCATCGGGAGGGTGCCGACAGTTGCCGCGCAATTGAGCTGGTCGGACGAGTTGAAGGTGATGGCACACTTGGGCCACCTGAGCGGGCGCGTGGCATCGAGCCTGGGGAGGGCCGCGTTCACCTCACGAGCAAACTGCTTGAAGATGCGCTGGGAGGCTGGGGCCTGAGCGCCACCCAAGATGCAGGCGAAGGCGCGAGGCTCCTGGAAGCCCCCAGCCCCCTCGTCCTGGTGGTGGTCGTCGTTCCTCCTTGGTGGTGGCGGCAGCGGAGGGAGGACAACATTGCCCTCAGGGTGGTCCTCACGAGGCTGGTCCCTCCAGGCACCCTTGCGGGGTTGGTCCTGCCAGCGGTACTCATGATGTCGGTCGCGCCACTCCTGGTGGGGGCCACGGTCGTCCCAACGTCCTCCACTTCTGCCTACCCTGCGGTCGTAACCTCAGTCATTGCGCTCGGGGCGTCGAACGAAGTGCCCATCGCGGATGGCCCTGAGCTCCTGGCAGTCATTGGTGTTGTGGTTGTGTACGTTGTGGAAGGTGCAGAACGGGCGGTTGGCCTTGGATGACTCTGGTGGTAGCAGCCGTGCTTCATCTGTGGTTCCGCCGCGAGCACGACAGCCCCCTTGCACTTCACGTCCTTGGTCTTGGCCTTCTTGTCTTCCAGGTTGGTATCCGGAAGCTCGAGGAGGGAGATGCATCCCTCCTTAGCTCTCGCGCACTTGGTGTCCATGTTGAGCATCTCCAGAGCCGTGCACAGGTCCTCGTGTATGGCGAGCTCCTCCTTCATCTTGACATCACGGAAGCCATCAAAGATGATGGCCTCGTCCGTCACCTTGGGAATCTTGAGGTGAACACTGTTGAAATGCTGGATGTACTTCTGCAGGGTTTCCCCCTGCTGCTGCTTGATGCACCGCAGGTCACCAGCGGCAGGCGGGCGGTCTCCAGTGCCTTGGAAGTTGGCGATGAAGCACTCGCGCATCTCGCCCCAGGAGGAGATCGATCCTGTGGGCAGGTTTAGGAGCTACGGGCGCGCGCTGTCTTTGAGAGCCATGGGAAACCAGTTCGCCATGACCTTCTCGTTGTCGTGGGCGGACTCGATGCTCAGCTCATAGAGCAGCAAGAACTCAGCAAGGTCAGGGTCCTCATAGCGCGGAGGCAGGTCAGGCTTGAACTTGCTGGGCCAGACAATGCTGCGCAGCTCGGGGGTGAAGGCGCGGCAGCCCGCTGTGGTCATTGGAGCCCGTCATGGAGGTGGAGCCTGGTCTTGGTACCCACGCGATCTTGATGTAGTGGTGCTGGGAGCGCAGGAGCACCTTCTTGCGGTCGCAGGATCTCCTGGAAACTTCCTTCTTCACGCGCGGGCGCCCTGCATGGTGGGTCGCGCCACGGGGTCGCGTGTCTTGGTGCAAGGGCGACGTCTTGATGTGGCGGAGGCGGAGGTGATCCATGGGCTAAGTTGCCCGCTGCAGGAGGCGGACGAGGCAGCAAAAGGGAGGGCGCAGGAGAGCCCTCAGCGGCGCTGACGAGCTCAGCAATGAAGTCCAGCCAGTCTTCGTAGAGGTCGTCGACGGGGCAGTAATGCAGGAGCTCGCGCGCCATGAGCAGCACAGCCTGCGCGTCCGCGGGTGCGTGATGAGCGTGGGACAACGAGCCGGCCGGAGTCCGCGATGGGGTGGCGGTGCGTCCGTCCCGCCGCACAAAGGGGTGCAGCGACGAGGCTTGCTGCTTGTTCCCCACTGGGCCGATGGAGGCGTTGGCAGCGGGTGATGGAGAGCGACGGGGAGGCCCACCGACGGGCTCCGTCTGACCGACGCGAGCGTTGAGAGTGGCTCGGCGCTCAGCACGGGCTTGACGAGTGTCAGCCATGGAAGCGGTGGAGCAGTGATACGTCGATCAGCAGAAGAGAGGTTTCAGCACACCCCTACCTGGCGCGCCAAATGTCAGATTGCGGGTTCCGCAAACCCTTGAGAGTTTCGAACTCTGGGTGTGCATGAATAACACTCTCTCCCCAGCTCGCTCGCTTAACAATTTGTCGGGACCCCGATTCTAAGTCACACAGATCTAGCCTGTAACACCTCATATCACTTTGCGGCCTCACGCACGGTATTCCCACGGGTGTCGCCTTACCATGGCCCGGGACCGTTTGCGCCTTTCGGCTCACGTATATGATAGTGTCGCTAGCATCCATATGATAGAGAACCCGGGCCGACATGACTAGTCGTGAACCCAAAGTGGCACTAACTTGCGGGGACAGGCATACATGAAACAACATCGAGCATGTCGGTCAGCAGCGTGTGAATCCGGGCTGTAGCAGCTGGGCTAATAGGACTCCGGAAACCCGGGCTGTAGCAGGCTAGGCAGGACTCCGGATGTCACCGCGTGACATTTCCCCGAAGGGACAGACACAGGAACAAAGTGAATCACATGCCGGCCAGTCTAAGTGTTCCGGAGCAGTAGTGCTGGGCTAGCAGGACTCCGGTAAACCGGGCTGTAGCGGACTACCATGGCTCGGTGGAAGCACTAGACTACATTTCCCCATAAGAGAGGCTACCAAGGATAGACAACTAGGTTGTCGGATCCCACACATAGCAATACACGTTACACGTACGCATAACATGCAAGTATGTGTTGTACAACATGGCATCACAACATAACGCAAACTCATATAGATAAAGGCTCAGAAGAGCCACATAGCATATAATACAAACAGGGGTCACATGACCCATCATTCAGAGCATACAAGCAAGGGAGGCATTACATGTCTAAGTACAGACAACTACAAAAGGAAAAAGCTGAGAAGCCTGACTATCTACAAGACCCTCCCAAGGGTACAAGATCGTAGCTGAGGTAACAAGCTACTCGTCGAAGTCCAAGCGGAACCACTAGTAAGACTGAAGTCTCCGCTGCAAAAACATAAATAAAGCAACGTAAGTACAAAGGTACTCAACAAGACTTACATCAGATCCTATCATACATGCATTTGTATCAAGGAGGTAGTGTGGGGTTTAGTTGCGACAAGCCGACTTTGAATCAGTGGCTATCCTGTTCTCACGACTACAAGAACTTCTTTGAAGTGAAGCGGCGCACGAGTCCACCAATCACCACATCAATACACCGCTATGGATTCATTCCCGTCTCCCTACGAGAAGGCCATCCATAGTACTCACACTTGTCTTGAGCATTTTAGAGTATCCACTTCAAGTTGTCTATGTACCATGTAAGCATCCAAGAAGTCCATAACCTAGGACACGGCTATTCGAATAGATCATGGTAACCATGCAGGGGTGTACTTCTTCACACACGCTCTCACCACTTATCACCATGTACACATCATGTACCTCGGCAACCTTCAAGCGGAAGCTTGGCAAGGGTGTCGGCCACGACCTTACTAACCACACAAGACTCTAGCCCTGGTTTATCGCCTATTCGGGTTCCATCCGCAAGGAGATCTGGCCGGGGTGTCGCTCACGGCCCCAAACGATGTGTGCAGGGTTCCCGAGCCCACCATCCGGGTGCCACTCGGTACAGCAGGCCACATGTGCCTAGTCTGTCCCAAGCCCACCCTGCCGGGTGCCACTTGGTAGAAAAATAGCACTACCTACAAACACCAGAAACTAGTTGCGATTCCTAGACAGAGACCAAGTTGATTAATAAGTCGAGAGGGGCCGAGTTACCGGAACCCAATGTGTGGTAGTATCGAGTCATTGGACAGCATACATAGAACTCAGTGCTTAAGGACGGTTCCAGTGAGACAACCCACCATGTACTCCTACATGGCCTCTCACTGCTACCTTTACCAAACCGTGTTCACACACTTCACTCTCAAAGATCGTAACATATCGTAACACTCCAATTCATTCCCAATGAATCAGACTGACACAACTCTAAGCAATAGCAGACATAGCATGGTAGGAACACAACATGGCTCAATCAACTCCTACACATGCTAGTGGGTTTCAACTATTTACTGTGGCAATGAGAGGTCATGCAGAGGAATGGGTTCAACTACAGCAGCACAAAGTAGCAGATGAATCGTTGTTGTCCTAATGCAATAACTGAGAGCAGGAGAGAGAGAGAGTAGGATTGTATCGGAATGAACAAGGGGATTTGCTTGCCTGGTAAATCAACAAGGGAGACACTGCTTCACAGACAGGTACTCTCGAGCACTCTCCGGAGCTGGACCTATCGAGAAGGAACGGTGCCAACAATCAATACACAAGCATATGCAACAATATGATGCATGAACATGGCATGTAGATGTGATGCTATTTGGGCTAATGCAACTAGCATTCATTTGGTTGAAGTCCATTTGAACTAAAGGTTCAAATGCATCTCCAAAGTAAGTCCTTTATAAATACCATTATAGTGTTCCACTTATACAGCAGGTATAAGTTGGTTTATCATGCATGAAACTGGTACATATGGATAGACTTCATTTTTCTGATAATTTTTCATATATAAATTATTTCAATCTGAGCTACGGTTGAATTTATATGAATTTTAAAAGTTTACATCATTTTCTGGATTTTCCTGACTAAATAAAATCCAGGAAATGGATAACTGCGTCATCATTGCGTCATGCCTGCGTCAGCAGGTCAACGGGGCTGACCAGGTCAAACCTGACGTGTGCGGTCCACATGTTAGTGTTGTTGGGGAACGTAGTAATTTCAAAAAATTTCCTACGCACACGCAAGGATCATGATGATGCATAGCAACGAGAGGGGAGAGTATTGTCCACGTACCCTCGTAGACCGTAAGCGGAAGCGTTATGACAACGCAGTTGATGTAGTCGTACGTCTTCACGATCCGACCGATCCAAGTACCGAACGTACGGCACCTCCGAGTTCAGCACACGTTCAGCTCGATGACGATCCCCGGACTCCGATCCAGCAAAGTGTCGGGATGAGTTCCACAAGACGCGGCGTGGTGACAATAATGATGTTCTACCGGCGCAGGGCTTCGCCTAAACTCCGCGACGATATGATCGAGGTGGAATATGGTGGAGGGGGGCACCGCACACGGCTAAGGAACGATCACGAAGATCAACTTGTGTGTCATGGGGTGCCCCCCTGCCCCCGTATATAAAGGATCAAGGGAGGAGGAGGCCGGCCCTAGGAGGAGGCGCGCCAAGTGTGGAGTCCTACTAGGACTCCCTAGTCCTAGTAGGATTCCACCTCCCTTGTTGGAGTAGGAGAAGGGCAAAGAGGGGAGAGGAATAAGGAAAGGGGCTGCGCCCTTGTCCAATTCGGACCAGAGGGGCGCAAGCCTCCTTCCTTTGGCCTCTCTCCTCTATTCCCGTATGGCCCAATAAGGCCCATATACTCCCCGGCAATTTCCCGTATCTCTCGGGTACTCCGAAAAATACCCGAATCACTCGGAACCTTTCTGAACTCCGAATATAGTCGTCCAATATATCGATCTTTATGTCTCGACCATTTCGAGACTCCTCGTCATGTCCCCGATCAAATCCGGGACTCCGAACTCCTTCGGTACATCAAACCTCATAAACTCATAATATAACTGTCATCGAAACCTTAAGCGTGCGGACCCTACGGGTTCGAGAACTATGTAGACATGACCTAGAACTATTCTTGTTCAATAACCAATAGCGGAACCTGGATGCTCATATTGGCTCCTACATATTCTACGAAGATCTTTATCGGTCAAACCGCATAACAACATACGTTGTTCCCTTTGTCATCGGTATGTTACTTGCCTGAGATTTGATCGTCGGTATCCAATACCTAGTTCAATCTCGTTACTGGCAAGTCTCTTTACTCATTACGTAATGCATCATTCCGTAACTAACTCATTGGCTACATTGCTTGCAAGGCTTATAGTGATGTGCATTACCGAGAGGGCCCAGAGATACCTCTCCGACAATCGGAGTGACAAAACCTAATCTCGAAATACGCCAACCCAACATGTACCTTTGGAGACACCTGTAGTACTCCTTTATAATCACCCGATTACGTTGTGACGTTTGGTAGCACCAAACTGTTCCTCCAAAGAACGGAGTTGCATAATCTCATAGTTACAGGAAGATGTATAAGTCATGAAGAAAGCAATAGCAATATACTAAACGATCAAGTGCTAGGCTAACGGAATGGTTCATGTCAATCACATCATTCTCCTAATGATGTGATCCCATTAATCAAATAACAACACATGTCTATGTTTAGGAAACATAACCATCTTTGATTAATGAGCTAGTCAAGTAGAGGCATACTAGTGACTATATGTTTGTCTATGTATTCACACATGTATCATGTTTCCGGTTAATACAATTCTAGCATGAATAATAAACATTTATCATGAAATAAGGAAATAAATAATAACTTTATTATTGCCTCTAGGGCATATTTCCTTGAGTCTCCCACTTGCACTAGAGTCAATAATCTAGTTCACATCATCATGTGATTCAACACTAATATTCACATCTGTATGTGATTAACACCCATAGTTCACATCGTCATGTGACCAACACCCAAAGGGTTTACTAGAGTCAATAATCTAGTTCACATCGCTATGTTATTAACACCCAAAGAGTACTAGGGTATGATCATGTTTTGCTCGTGAGAGAAGCTTAGTCAACGGGTCTGTCACATTTAGAGCCATATGTATTTTGCAAATATTTTATGTCTACAATGCTCTGCACGGAGCTACTCTAGCTAATTGCTCCCACTTTCAATATGTATCCAGATTGAGACTTATAGTCATCTGGATCAGTGTAAAAAGCTCGCATCGATGTAACTCTTTACGACGGGCTCTTTTATCACCTCCATAATCGAGAAATATTTTCTTAGTCCTCACTAAGGATGTTCTTGACCAATGTCCAGTGATCTACTCCTAGATCACTATTGTACTCCTTGCCAAATTCAGAGCAAGGTATACAATAGGTCCGGTACATAGCATAGCATACTTTATAGAACCTATGACTGAGGCATAGGGAATGACTTTCATTCTCTTTTCTATTTTATGCCGTGGTCGGGATTTGAGTCTTACTCAATTTCACACCTTTGCAACACAGGCAAGAACTTTTCTTGACTGTTCTATTTTGAACTACTTCAAAATCTTGACAAGGTATGTACTTATTGAAATAAACTTATCAAGCATCTTGATCTATCTCAATAGATCTTGATGCTCAATATGTAAGTAGCTTTACTGAGATCTTTCTTTTTAAAGAACTCCTTTCAAATACTCATTTATGCTTTCCAGAAAAATTCTACATCATTTCTGATCAATTGTTACTCACATATATTTATCAGAAAGGCGGTAGTGCTCCCACTCACTTTATTGTAAATACAGGCTTCACCGCAAGACTGTATAAAACTATATGCTTTGATCAACTTATCAAAGCGTATATTCCAACTCTGAGATGCTTGCACCAGTCCATAGATGGATCGCTGGAGCTTACACATTTTGTTAGCACCTTTAGGATTGATAAAACCTTCTGGTTGCATCATATACAACTCTTCTTTAAGAAAAGCATTAAGGACTGCAGTTTTGACATTCATTTGCCAGATTTCATAAAATGTGGCAATTGCTAACATGATTCGGACAGACTTAAGCATCGCTACAGTTGAGAAAATCTCATTGTAGTCATCACCTTGAACTTGTCGAAAACCTTTTGCAACAAGTCGAGCTTTGTAGAAAGTAACACTACTATCAGTGTCCGTCTTCCTCTTGAAGATCCATTTATTTAACTTGGCTTGCTGATCATCGAGCAAGTTAATCAAAGTCCATACTTTGTTCTCATACATGGATCCTATCTCAGATTTCATGGCCTCAAGCCATTTCGCGGAATCTGGGCTCATCATCGCTTCCTCATAGTTCGCAGGTTCATCATGGCCTAGTAACATGACTTCCAGAACATGATTACCGTACCACTCTGGCGCGGATCTTACTCTGGAAGACCTACGAGGTTTGGTAGCAACTTGATCTGAAGTTTCATGATCATCATCATTAACTTCCTCACTAATTGGTGTAGGAATCAATCGGAACTGATTTACGTGATGAACTACTTTCCAATAAGGGAGAAGGTACAATTACCTCATCAAGTTCTACTTTCCTCCCACTCACTTCTTTCGAGAGAAACTTCTTCTCTAGAAAGGATCCATCTTAGCAACGAATGTTTTGCCTTTAGATCTGTGATAGAAGGTGTACCCAACAGTTTCCTTTGGGTATTCTATGAAGACGCACTTCTCCGATTTGGGTTCGAGCTTATCAGGTTGAAAACCTTTTTCATGTAAGCATCGCAACTCCAAACTTTAAGAAACGACAGCTTAGGTCTACTGTTAAACCATAGTTCATACGGTGTCGTCTCAACGGATTTAGATGGTGCCCTATTAAACGTGAATGCAGCTGTCTCTAATGCATAACCCCAAAATGATATTGGTAAATCGGTAAGAGACATCATTGATCGCACCATATCAAAATAAAAGTACTGATTCGATGTTTGGACACACCATAACGTTGTGGTGTTCGGTGGCGTGAGCTGTGAAACTATTCCACTTTGTTTTAATTGAAGACCAAACTCGTAACTCAAATATTCATCTCCACGATCAGATCGCGGAAAATTTATTTTCTTGTTACAATGATTTTCTACTTCACTCTGAAAATCTTTTGAACTTTTCAACTATTTCAGACTTATGTTTCGTCAAGAAGATATACGCATATCTGCTCAAATCATCTGTGAAGGTCATAAAATAATGATACTTGCCACGAGCATCAACACTCATTGGATCGCATACATCGATATGTATTATTTCCAACAAGTCAGTAGCTCGTTCCATTGTTCCGGAGAACGGAGTTTTAGTCATCTTGCCCAAAAGGCACGGTTCGCAAGCATCAAATGATTCATAATCAAGTGATTCCAAAAGCCCATCAGTATGGAGTTTCTTTATGCGCTTTACACCAATATGACCTAAACTGCAATGCCACAAATAAGTTGCACTATCATTATTAACTTTACATCTTTTGGTTTCAATATTATGAATATGTGTATCACACGATCGAGATCCAACAAACCATTTTCATTGGGTGTATGACCATAGAAGGTTTTATTCATGTAAACAGAACAATAATTATTCTCTAACTTACATGAATAACCGTATTGCAATAAACATGATCAAATCATATTCATGTTCAGCATAACGCCAAATAACATTTATATAGGATCAACACAAATACCGAGAGTAAAGGGAGAGTGAGATGAAGATCATATCAATCTTACAACACTCATCGTCACTTCCCCTTCAACTAGTATCTGCTTATTGTAACTCCTGTTTTGAGTTACTAATCTTAGCAACCGAACAAGTATCAAATACTCAGGGCTACTATACACACTAGTAAGGCACACATCAATAACCTGTATATCAAATATACTCTTGTTCACTTTTCCATCCTTCTTATCCACCAAATATTCAGGGCATTTCCACTTCCAGTGACCATTTCCTTTGCAGTAGAAGCACTTAGTTTCAGGCTTTGGTCCAGCTTTGGGCTTCTTCGCGGGAGTGACAACTTGTTTGCCATTCTACTTGAAGTTTCCCTTTCTTTCCCTTTGCCCTTTTCTTGAAACTAGTGTTCTTGTCAATCATCAACACTTGATGCTCTTTCTTGATTTCTACCTTCGTCGATATCACGAAGAGCTCGGGAATCATTTTCGTCATCCCTTGCATACTATAGTTCATCACGAAGTTCTAGTAACTTAGTGATGGTGACTAGAGAATTCTGTCAATCACTATCTTATCTGGAAGATTAACTCCCACTTGATTCAAGCGATTGAAGTACCCAGACAATCTAAGAACATGCTCACTAGTTGAGCGATTCTCCTCCATCTTTTAGCTATAGAACTTGTTGGAGACTTCATATCTCTCAACTCGGGTATTTGCTTGAAATATTAACTTCAACTCCTGGAACATATCATATGGTCCATGACGTTCAAAACGTCTTTGAAGTCCCGATTCTAAGCCGTTAAGTATGGTGCACTAAACTATCAAGTAGTCATCATATTGAGCCAGCCAAACGTTCATAACGTCTGCATTTGCTCTTGCAATAGGTCTGTCACCTAGCGATGCATTAAGGACATAATTCTTCTGTGCAGCAATGAGGATAAACCTCAGATCACGGATCCAATCGGCATCATTGCTACTAACATTTTTCAATATAATTTTCTCTAGGAACATATCAAAACAAACATATAAAAGCATAGGGAAGCAACAACGCGAGCTATTGATCTACAACATAATTTGCAAAATACTACCAGGACTAAGTTCATGATAAATTTAAGTTCAATTAATCATATTACTTAAGAACTCCCACTTAGATAGACATCCTCTAATCCTCTAAGTGATTACGTGATCCATATCAACTACACCATGTCCGATCGTCACGTGAGATGGAGTAGTTTTAACGGTGAACATCAATATGTTGATCATATCTACTATATGATTCACGCTCGACCTTTCGGTCTCCGTGTTCCGAGGCCATATCTGTATATGCTAGGCTCGCCATGTTTAACCTGAGTATTCCGCGTGTGCAATTGTTTTGCACCCGTTGTATTTGAACGTAGAGCCTATCACACCCGATCATCACGTGGTGTCTCAAAGACGAAGAACTTTCGCAACGGTGCATACTCAGGGAGAACACTTCTTGATATTTAGTGAGAGATCATCTTATAATGCTACCGTCAATCAAAGCAAGATAAGATGCATAAAGGATAAACATCACATGCAATCAATATAAGTGATATGATATGGCCATGATCATCTTGTGCTTGTGATCTCCATCTCCGAAACACCGTAGTGATCACCATCGTCACCGGCGCGACACCTTGATCTCCATCGTAGCATCGTTGTCGTCGCGCCAACTATTGCTTCTACGACTATCGCTACCGCTTAGTGATAAAGTAAAGCAATTACGTGGCGTTTGCATTTCATACAATAAAGCGACAACCATATGGCTCCTGCCAGTTGCCGATAACTTCGGTTACAAAACATGATCATCTCATACAATAAAATATAGCATCACGTGTTGACCATATCACATCACAACATGCCCTGCAAAAACAAGTTAGACGTCCTCTACTTTGTTGTTGCAAATTTTACGTGGCTGTTACGGGCTGAGAAAGAACCGTTCTTACCTACGCATCAAAACCACAACGATAGTTTGTCAAGTTGGTGTTGTTTTAACCTTCGCAAGGACAGGGCGTAGCCACACTCGGTTCAACTAAAGTGAGAGAGACAGACACCCGCCAGTCACCTTTAAGCAACGAGTGCTCGCAGCGCTGAAACCAGTCTCGTGTAAGCGTACGCGTAATGTCGGTCTGGGCCGCTTCATCTCACAATACCGCCGAACCAAAGTATGACATGCTGGTAAGCAGTATGACTTGTATCGCCCACAACTCACTTGTGTTCTACTCGTGCATATGACATCTACGCATAAAACCAGGCTCGGATGCCATTGTTGGGGAACGTAGTAATTTCAAAAAATTTCCTACGCACACGCAAGGATCATGGTGATGCATAGCAACGAGAGGGGAGAGTATTGTCCACGTATCCTCGTAGACCGTAAGCGGAAGCGTTATGACAACGCGGTTGATGTAGTCGTACGTCTTCACGATCCGACCGATCCAAGTACCGAACGTACGGCACCTCCGAGTTCAGCACACGTTCAGCTCGATGACGATCCCCGGACTCCGATCCAGCAAAGTGTTGGGGATGAGTTCCGTCAGCACGACGGCGTGGTGACAATAATGATGTTCCACCGGCGCAGGGCTTCGCCTAAACTCCGCGACGATATGACCGAGGTGGAATATGGTGGAGGGGGGCACCGCACACGTGTAAGGAACGATCACGAAGATCAACTTGTGTGTCATGGGGTGCCCCCCTGCCCCCGTATATAAAGGATCAAGGGAGGAGGAGGCCGGCCCTAGGAGGAGGCGCGCCAAGTGTGGAGTCCTACTAGGACTCCCTAGTCCTAGTAGGATTCCACCTCCCTTGTTGGAGTAGGAGAAGGGGAAAGAGGGGGAGAGGAATAAGGAAAAGGGGGCTGCGCCCCTTGTCCACCCGGACCAGGGGGGGCGCAAGCCTCCTTCCTTTGGCCTCTCTCCTCTATTCCCGTATGGCCCAATAAGGCCCATATACTCCCCGGGAATTCCGTAACTCTCCGGTACTCGAAAATACCCGAATCACTCGGAACCTTTCTGAACTCCGAATATAGTCGTCCAATATATCGATCTTTATGTCTCGACCATTTCGAGACTCCTCGTCATGTCCCTGATCTCATCCGGGACTCCGAACTCCTTCGGTACATCAAACCTCATAAACTCATAATATAACTGTCATCGAAACCTTAAGCGTGCGGACCCTACGGGTTCGAGAACTATGTAGACATGACCTAGAACTATTCTTGGTCAATAACCAATAGCGGAACATGGATGCTCATATTGGCTCCTACATATTCTACGAAGATCTTTATCGGTCAAACCACATAACAACATACGTTGTTCCCTTTGTCATCGGTATGTTACTTGCCCGAGATTTGATCGCTTCGGTATCCAATACCTAGTTCAATGTCAGATTCTTGGCAAGTCTCTTTACTCGTTACGTAATGCATCATTCCGTAACTAACTCATTGGCTACATTGCTTGCAAGGCTTATAGTGATGTGCATTACCGAGAGGGCCCAGAGATACCTCTCCGACAATCGGAGTGACAAAACCTAATCTCGAAATACGCCAACCCAACATGTACCTTTGGAGACACCTGTAGTACTCCTTTATAATCACCCGATTACGTTGTGACATTTGGTAGCACCCAAAGTGTTCCTCCGTAAACGGAGTTGCATAATCTCATAGTTACAGGAACATGTATAAGTCATGAAGAAAGCAATAGCAATATACTAAACGATCAAGTGCTAGGCTAACGGAATGGTTCATGTCAATCACATCATTCTCCTAATGATGTGATCCCATTAATCAAATAACAACACATGTCTATGGTTAGGAAACATAACCATCTTTGATTAATGAGCTAGTCAAGTAGAGGCATACTAGTGACTATATGTTTGTCTATGTATTCACACATGTATCATGTTTCCGGTTAATACAATTCTAGCATGAAAAATAAACATTTATCATGAAATAAGGAAATAAATAATAACTTTATTATTGCCTCTAGGGCATATTTCCTTCAAGTGCCATAGTTAGTTAACAGAGTTAATTAGATATTAAACTAATCCTAACAGAAACATTAGCAGGGCCGGGCCCCACCTGTCATTGACCGTGGGTAGTCAAACCCCAGGTCAACTGGGGGGTTAGACCCGGTCAACCCCACCGGCGTTTAGCCGCCGGCGAGGCCGAACGCGGCGGAGGGGCTCGGGACCGTTGTTCCGGCGACTAAAAGGACGGCGGAGAACACATGGACGTAGCTCGCGCTCGTCCGCACCGATTGGAGCAAATGGGAGAGGCAGGGGCGACCGGAGCTTGCCGGAGCGAAGCTCGGGGCAGCGGCCGGAGTTCGGCTTCGAGCCGGATCGGGCTGCGGGGCACGGGGAGGCCACCCGAGGGGCTCTGCGGCACCCTCGTGGCACCAGGAGCACGTTGGGGTGCTCGGTTTCGGCGGAGGCGGCCGAGACGACGACGGTGACATGGACGGCGGCGAGAGGCTTCGGCCGTGGTGGGGAGGAGGGCTACGGCGTGCGGGCAGCTAAACGGAGAGAGGGGAATGGAGCAAAAGCTTATTGCGGACTCGACGGCATCGACGGCGAGCTCGTGGACGGCCGGACGGCGACGTGCGGGCGGTGGAGATATGCGGCGGCCGGCGATGAAGAAGTCGACGCCGAGGACGAAGCAGAGCTCGACCGGTTGCTTTGCTCGGTGAGGAGGGAGAGGGGGTCGCGGCGGAGCTGGGGAGCGTGTCGGTGAGGTGCGGCAGTGGCCGAGGCCACGGTGGCAGTGGACGGCGGCGACGGCGATTTCGGCCGCAAGAGAGGGAGCGAGGGGGAGGAGAGAATGGCGCGGGAGGGAGATGGAGTTTCGAGGGGGGGCGCGTGGCGTCGTCCGGGCGTCCCAGGGCGACGAGGAGGATGTCAGGCAAGCAGCTGCGTGCCGGCGCGCACGGCGTCGGGCACCGCTTCCCCTCTGCCTACTCGCAAGAGGAGGAAGACGGCTATGCCCCTGGTGGGCTGGGCCAGAAACGAAACGGGCCGGCCAGGGGCGCCAGGTAGGAAGCCCAGGTAAGGTTTTTCCTTTTGTTTAATTTTTCTATTTTCTGACATTTTTTTTGATTTAATTAAAATACTAAACCATTTTATTTTCTTATGCCAATTTTTATAGGAGCTAGTTATATTATTCCAGAGCTCCTTAATAAATGGCATAATTTTTGTACATATAATATATGTATAACATTTATATATCCAATGCAAATAATTATGCATTAATTCCAAATGCCCAAAATAATTACTTATGGACTCCTAAAAATATTGGTTTGATTTTTATCTCTGTTCAATATTTTCAGAGAGCAACATGAGCATTTTCTTGGACCTTTTTGAACCAATTTTTATTTGATCAATTTCCAAAAAGATTCTGAGGGTTTCACAGATCCTCATTTCAATTTAAATGGAATTTAAACATGATGCACAAATGACTAGCTAGTCTAGGTCATACCAGAACTAGGGATGTGACACGATTCCACGACCTAGCTAGACGATCCCAAAGAACAAGAGACACACGGGTTTATACTGGTTCGGGCCACCTTGTGGTGTAATACCCTACTCCAGTGTGTGGTGGATTGCCTCGAGGGGCAGAGGATGAACTAGTACAGTGGATGGACAGCCTCAGGAGGTTAGGTGTTCTTGAGCTCGATGAGCTGGTGGGTGTGAGGATGATCTAAATGATCCATCCCTTGCTACGGTGGTGGCTAGGTCCTATTTATAGTGGCCTTGGTCCTCTTCAAAAATGTTTAGGCAGGAAGGGATCCCACAACGGCCAAGTTTGAAGGGGGGCAACTAGCACAAGCTATCCTGACAAAAGTAGTCTTCGCCTGCCAAAGGCTCTGGTAGTGACGCTGCTGTGGGCTCCGCGATGACCTGCGTCCTACCGTCCTGCTGGTCTTGGTCTTGTTGCACCGATGTGGAAACCTTTGCCTGATGCCTCGGGACCCCGCGCTTGCGCTTGCCTCCTTAGCACCAAAGAGGGAACTGGTACATTGCGCCCGTTGGCGCCCGCGTGGCCTTGGTCATCATGGCTCATGTCACATCACCCTCGCTAGGTGCCCCTTGGATAGATATCTCCGCTCCTCGAGACCCAGCCTAGTGAGACTGCCCCCAAGGAGGTCTTGGTGTCGTCCACCTCGCGAGGCTTGGCCCCTCGCGAGGGTCTTGAGTTCTTCCTGCTGAATCTGGGCCGTACGGGGCTGTTGATGGAGCCACGCCATGGGCCGCAGGCAGGCAAGTCTGGGCATCCCCGGTCCCAGAACCCCGGCAGGTCCCTCTTCATGATTTGTGCCTGGTAGGCCTAACTCCCCGGCAACAAAACAGAGGGTACCGAGGTACCGACAGGATAGCCTGCCGGGGGGGGGGGTGGGGGGCTCGTTTACTTAAAATATAGAGGCATCCCACCTCTGCATGGACATATACATGCATGAGTCCCGGACAAGTAGAAACCTTACAAGACACAAGCATGGATTCAAGAGATTACATTATTTGAACTAAAATTTGGCAAGTGCCTACAGATTTAAGATTGAAAAAAGGTAAGTGCCCCGTAATGCCCTTTCTTGTCCCTCTCCTTCTAGGCACATGAGTCGAAGGCGAGGAGGGCAAAAAGAGTGCCTGCGCAGAAGCCCAGCCTGACCCTGTCAGGCTCCAGGAGAGGTAGCCTGGTGGGGATGGGAGGGCAATGACGAAGGTGATGATGGAGAGCATGGCGGAGACGACCCGTCAACCGCCACCACCAGGGCCAGCAGGATGCGTCAGGGCTCATGGAGCTGCAGCCCGCGAGGAAGCTTGCCGGGGTCCAGCTAGAAGGCTACTGGAGGAGCCGGGGCACCATCCCCACCTCTGCAGCCAACTCCCCGGCAAATCGCCTTGCCGGGAAGGAGATGCAAGTGTAGTTGATGGTACCGCAGCCTGATGAAGATGGTGCGGCCTATGATCTGCAGGAGTCTAAGTCGTCGCCCTCCCGGTCAGTGTCGTCATCATCACCGTCATTGTCCTCCTCATCGCTATCGCTCGAGGAGGAGCTTTCATCGTTGGTCTAGCTCTCCGAGCAGCACGCTAAGCGAGCACCCGAGCTCCCAAACACCTTGATGGAAAGGAAACTGTCCTGCATATACTTAAAATGGAGGATATGCCATTCCAACAAGCTATGGGTGCAAGCAAAAGTCTTCCAGCCTCGGCAAAAGTAAATGACATGAGGGGCGGGGAAGTCTACATCCACTCATGTGTTGCCATTCCTGCAACGCCTCATGTGCAGTCTCAATGCTTGCGGCTGCTCGAGCTCCATCGCCCTTGCAAATGGAGTAGGAAGGCGGAGGCGACCGTGTGGAGGCTTGTATAGCCCGATGACGAACTCCAGAGGCTGGTCTCCGACGTGGCCTTCCAGCGTAGGAGGAGCCTCCGCCGGGGGCGCGGTCAGGGCGCCGCCCCGTCCTCCTCCTCCCCGGGCGCCCCGACGGCCCCGGCCTCATCCCCACCCTCCTCCTCTCGTAGCAGGTCCCACCCCCGCGCTATCAGGAAAAGGAGGGAGATGCTGTCGATTAGAGGCTCTCGTCGCCACCATTGGGGTGCCACCGCGTCCTCGCCCTCTCGTCATGACGATCGAAGAAGAGTCTGAAGAAAAGGAGATGTAAAGTGCGTGAGCAAACTCATATCTCCTATCCCCTTTTATAATAAAATGAGGCAGGGGCTGGCCTCTCATTGAGAAGGCGACCGCCCGCTCCTTCGATACGGCTTCCTTGCGCCTGCAACGGCCCAGGGAATCGGAGCTGACCCTCTGCACCAATTGGCGACACCCGGTTTTCTGCCATGGCGGCCATTTACGCGCCCTCCACATCCACCACCTACCCTATGCAATGCATGTGGTACATGTGGCAGATGCCCCTAGGGCGGGATGTAAGTGGGGTGGCAGTTTCTGCCCCGTGGCCGTGGGATGTGGGCAATCCGTGGATTGTGGCTCAATTTCTCCCGTAATGTTTCGCACGACGCGCGGAAAAACTAGAAACTGACCCAAGCTCGGGTTAATGGAGAAGCAAAGATGATCTCAAATGACAGAGCCACCTCTGCACTCTCATATGTGCACTAGTTAGGGCCTACCCTAACGACACCCAATGGCGCGTTTGCGCCAGGCCCGGGGGCTCCGATCAGTGCAACAAACCCTGGGTTCATTGCACGGACTAAGCACAGGCCAAAAGACAAGATTACACCACCATGATCAACCCAAGCATGATGGATCAATTCTCTTGAAGGATCCGAGTGCATGATAGACCAAGATGAGCCAGAGGAGCAAGATATTGCTAAGGAAAGAACATCCCTTGGTGGGCAAGCGAGCCTGGCAAGGTTGGGTTTGCCCCGGAAACAAGCTTCCAGATCGTAACGGCAGGCCTGCCGGGACTAGAGAAGGAAACCACGCCACCGCTCCACCTCACAAGCAACACAAGTCATCGATCAGCGCGGTGTCAAGCCCCTAAGTGACTAAGTGGCTGCTTCTTGCCACATGGCAACCACTTCCTACAACAAACACCTCCATATGACACCCGTCCTGAGACGTGTCAAGCAAGCAGGTGCAAAGCTGGCAAAACAACCCAGCAAGGGTTGCCGGGCGAGCTGTGTTGTGACACTAGATGGCACATTTAATGCACTCTATCAGCCTGCAGAGTTAGGTGTGATAGCAGTGTTTGCTATCTAATTAGTGCATAAAGACTGATTTGCCACTGTGGTGACCTTTTAATCTATTAAAGGAGGCCCATGGCGACCGTAGAAAGGGTTGGCTGATTCAGACCCTCAAACACACATACACGCGTAGCCACTCTCGCCCTGAGGCAACCTTCCCGGGCAAGTGCGCTACGTCTGCCACTACCGGATCTCGGGTTCCGGCAAAACCCTTCAGGTTCGAACTCTGGGGTGCGCGCGAAGTTCTTTCCCTCCTATCGATCTACGCCCTAGCTCTCTAGATATCGTGGACGAACTCGACGAACTCGCAACACAGAAAGACATGAGATTTATACTGGTTCGGGCCACCGATGTGGTGTAATACCCTCCTCCAGTGTGGTGGTGGTGAATTGCCTCTAGGGCCGATGATGAATAGTACAAGGGGAAGAACTGCATCCTGAGGTTGGGGAGTTCTTGTGTTTGGTGTGTGGCTAGGGATTGGCTCTAGATCTGACTAGCTGAGATCCCGTCCCTCTACAGCGGTGGCTAGTTCTACTTATATAGACCCTGGTCCTCTCCCCAAATATTGAGCGGGAAGGGAGCCAACAACGGCGGGAAATTTGAAAGGGGACAGCTAGTACAAGCTATACTAAGAAAAGTGGTCTTCGCCTCCAAAAGGCTCTAGTAGTGACGCCGTCTTGGGCTCCATGGTGACCTTCCTCTTGTCGTCCCGCTGGTCTTCGGTCTCGTTGCACCGATATAGAAACCTTTGCTTGATGCCTCAGTACTCTGCGCCTGCACCTTCCTCCTTAGCACGAAAGAGGAAACAAGGACACTGCACGCTGGCGCCCGCCTGGCGCCCGCCTGTTGTTGATCGTCATGGCTCATGTCACGAGAGCCTCGCGAGGTTTCCCCCGCCTTGATATCTCTGCTCCTCATGAGCCTGCCTGGCGGGGCCGCTCCGGAGGAGGTCTTGGGTCGTCCGCCCCGCGAGGCTTGGCCCCTCGCGAGGGTCTTGAAAGCCTTATCGATGAAGATGGGCCATACGGCCTGCTAGCATATCCATGTCGTGGGCCGCAGGCAGGAAAGTCTGGGGACCCCCGTTCCCAGAACACCGACAGTAGCCCCCGTCCCAAGGCGCGCTCGGGCTTGGCTTCGAGGCGAAGCCAAAGGTCAAGCGTGGAGCGCCACGGGCCCCAAAAGCCTGCGGCCCCGGTTGACGCGTGGGGGTTGATTGGACGTGGGCGTCTCCACTTCCCCACGCTGCCTCGGCAGCTGCTTGACTTGACTAGTCCCTGTGACATGCAAGGAAAATCATCATTACCTGTGATCGTTGGAGGCACCGGTTGGCCTTCTTCCGCTATAAATGGGGAGGGGGGCAGAGCCCCTGTCGCCCATCTCTTCCTTGCTCGCTTGTTTATTCCTACTTGCTCTACCGCTGGCAGCAATGGCACCATCGAAGAGGTTCTCCGCCACGGAGAAGGGCAAGGCTCCTCGGGAGGGACCCGGCTCCCCAGCGCCCAAGCAAGGACGTGGCCGTCCCCGCGACCCCCGCCGCAGCCTCCGGCTCTCGGGGTGGTGCCGCAGTGCATGGAGTCGCTCTGGTCGCGGCAGTCCTGTCGACGAGAGGAGACGCGCCGTGGTTGCGCGCCCCCCCCGACTGCGGTTACATGCATCAGAGGTGCTGCCAGAGTTCATTGTCTGGTCAGAGGATCTGGCCAGCAGCTGGCTCCAGCCCCCCCCCCCACCCAGTTCTTTGCCGACGAGCTGCCGGCCTCCGGTCCAGGCGGGCTCTGGCTGCAGGCAGACGGTTACTGCAGCCGGGCTTCTTGGGTCGCGGTCGAGGTCTCTGTCACGGGCAACATAGCTCTGGCCCGCGGTTGGCAGACGTTCGCTCGCGTGCGCGACCTGTGCAGGCGGTGCACCCTCCACTTCAAGTTCGACGGCGACGCGACCCTCTATGTGAGGGTGTTCGGGGAAGGCGGTCACCGCGCCGGATGCTGCCACGAGGTGAACGATGGCGAGGAGGTGCTCGGCCTTGATGATGCTCGGGATGAAGAGGAGGACGAACCCGCCGGCCGCGCCTCGTCTGGCTATGGTGGCTCCTCCCTTGGCGACAGTTCCAGCGGCAGTGGCCTTGACCAGCCGCCGCGCCCGCTTCGAAGGTGGTAGCGAGTCGTATCGTCGCCGCGCATCGGTGAAGCGTGACGAGGGGTCCGACTAGTCTCGGGACGTCGCCTAGGCCCTGCCCCCGTCGGCTGCTGTAGGGGCGAGCGCCGCTTTTGTCTTGTTCCTTTTTTCCTTCCTGCATCGAAATGAAATTAGCATGGGCACGGAGGGGCATGTATCGAACCTATAACTTATTAACTATTAAGCTACGCTTGTTGTTCCATTGCTGTGTTGCTATTATGTGCAAAGATAACTTAGCCTGGTGCACTCGGGGCACCCTCCTCCTCACGACGCGTTTGTTTCCTTGTGTCCATCTTGACCCTGTGGTCCGCGATTTCTCAGGAACTGCAAGAAATTTGTTAGGGAGATTACCAGGAGACTTGTCGTTCACCCAAGCCTTGACCCGACGCTTTGTATCGCGATACTCGAGGGGCACGGATTAGGAGAGATGCGCCAGCTTTCGGGCTCGAACGAGGGTGGCTCGCGAGAAGGCAGAGGAAAGGAAAAATGCTCAAGAGAAGGCAGAGAGAAGAAAAATGCTTGTGAGGGCACCTACCTAGCCCCCTTCGGGAGGTATGCGAGAGAGAGAATACGAGCGAACCAGAGCCGGAAAATGCGGCAAGAGACGGGGGAATCAAAGAAGCAAGGAACACCAGAAGCAAACTTTGAATAAGGAAAAGCGAGCCAACTATGGAAAGCAAACGAAAAGCCTCGTCCGGCACCTAATCTAGTCTTCAATTCTTCTCACCAGCACGGAGCTAAGTGCTGCCACTAGGCGTGGGAGGGAGCCCGGGGCTGAGGTGGCGCTCCGAGACTCCGAGGCTGTATGACAGCCCCACTCATTATTACGTGAGAGTGTTACAGATAACGATTCTTCACAGGCACGGGCCTTCTTCATGTGCTGGGCCTTTCTTCACAGGCTCTGGGCCTTGCTTCATGGGTACAACTTCCGGAGGTGCTGGATGTTCCAGGCGTTCTGGATGGGTATCCCGTCCTGCGTCTCCAAGCACGCGACACCAGGCCTGGAGACATGGACGACCCTGAACGGGCCCTCCCACATGGGTGAAAGCTTGTGCAGCCCTTGCCTAGAGAGGACCCGCCTCAGGACGACGTCGCCCGCCTCGAGTGTCCTGGAGCGGATATTGCGGCAGTGGTATCGCCGCAGCGCTAGCTGATACCTTGCCGCCCTCAGTGCAGTTTCGCGACGACGCTCCTCCCCCAGCACGAGGTCCATCCCCCGCGTGGCGTACTGCTGCATTTCATCGAATGCCAGGATCCGTGCGGAGCGATGCTTGACCTCGTGAGGAAGGACCGCTTCAGCTCCATAGCTAAGGAAGAATGGGGTCTCGCCCGTTGGCTTGGTGGCGGTGGTGTGGATGGACCATAGCACAGACTGAAGCTCGTCGTGCCAGCCCCTGCCACAGGCCTCGAGCTTATTCTTGAAGGTCCTGGTCTTGAGGCCCCTCAGGACCTCCGCGTTGGCGCGTTCAGCCTGACCATTGCTCCAGGGGTGCTCCACCGAAGCGTAGCAAATCTGCGTCCCAAGGTTAGCACAGTAGGTTTTGAAGAGATTACTAGTGAACTGTGAGCCGTTATCTGTGATGATACGGCTGGGGACCCTGAAGCGGCTCACGAGGCTCTTGATGAACTTGACAGTAGAGCCGACTGGGATGGTACGGATAGCTTCCACTTCCACCCACTTGGTGAACTTGTCGATGGCGACGTAGAGGTAGCGGTTGCCCCCAGGCGCTCGAGGGAACGGGCCCAAGATGTCCAGCTCCCAGACCGTGAACGGCCACGTGAGTGGAATGGTCTGGAGGCCCTGAGCCGGCTGATGAATCTGCTTGCTGTGGAACTGGCAGGCTTCGCAGGATTTCACCAGCTCGGCTGCGTCGTTGAGTGTAGTGGGCCAGTAGAACCCACTACGGAATACTTTGCCGACGAGGGTCCGTGATGACGAGTGGTGCCCGCAGTCCCCACCGTGTATGTCAGTTAGCAGCTCCTTCCCCTGGTCCCTGGAAATGCAGCATAGAGAAATTTTGTTTGGCCGCTTCCTGTACAACTCACCATCCTGGATGTAGTACGTTGTGGCTTGCCGAACTAAACGCTCTGCATCCTCCTCCTTCTCCGGCAGCGCCCTTTGCATCAGATATTCCTTGAATTCATTGGTCCAACATCCCTCCTGAGGCTCGAGTGCTAGGAGCAAGCGAGCTCCTGAGGTTGGGCCACAGGTCGGGGCTCCTGTGGCACGAGGCTGTGGGAGCTCCTCCCGAGGCTGAGCTGTGCTTGAAAGTGGTGGTGTCGCCGATGGCTTGAAGATCCGTTCCTCAAAGACGCTGGGCTCTTGCGGCTGCCGCTTGGATGCTCTCTTGGCGATGTCGTCGGCCTCCTTGTTGGTGCCCCGGGGCACGTGTTGCAGCTCCAGGCCCAAGAACTGCTTCTCCATATTGCGCACCTCCGCGAGGTATGCCTCCATATGCTCGTCCTTCGGCTCGTATACCTCGTTGGAGAAGTTGACGAGGAGCTGCGAGTCGCCTTTAACGGTAAGGTGCTTCACCCCCAGAGCTGCCACGGCCTTCAGGCCAGCTATGAGGCCTTCATATTCCGCGATGTTGTTGGAGACTTTCTCGCCATGCTGAAAGCAGAGTTGCACGGTGTAGTAGAGCTTATCCTGAGTGGGCAAGATGAGTACTGCTCCAGCCCCTACACCTTGGTGCGCGAAGGTGCCATCGAAGTACATGACCCAACCTTGTGGTGCCTCACTTCCTGGCGAGGTGGACCGGTCTTCGCCTACTTCAAGCATCGGGACGTCCGTTCATTCAGCCACAAAATCAGCGAGCACGGCTCCCTTGATGACCCTGGTAGTGCTGAACTCTAACTGGAATGCTCGCAGCTCGATGTTCCACTCAGCAACCCTTCCAGCGAATTGGGGCTCCTGAGCACCCTCTCCAACGGGTAGGTTGAGACAACCTTGATTGGGTGCCCCTGGAAGTAGTGCTGTAGCTTGCGCGAGGCCACCAAGAGTGCGAGTAGCAGCTTCTGAGGCATGGGATATCGCACCTTCGCATCTCGCAACACGATGCTGACGAAATACACCGGGTGTTCGACGAGGGCTGGGGCGCTGTCTGGGCTCGCACCTTGCGGCAGTTGGGACATCTTCTGAGATGACAGGACTCCTGATGCCTGATGGCTTGCGGGAATTTTGGCGGTGGCGTCCTGCTGAGCTTCGTCTTCTGTCGGCGGTGCCACGGCTCTTGCGGCGCCTTCCTGATTGAGGGAGTCCTGGACTAGGGGGTGTCCGGATAGCCGAACTATCATCACGGCCGGACTCCAAGATTATGAAGATACAAGATTGAAGACTTCGTCCCGTGTCCGGATGGGACTTTCCTTGGCGTGGAAGGCAAGCTTGGCAATACGGATATGTAGATCTCCTACCATTGTAACAAACTCTGTGTAACCCTAACCTATCCGATGTCTATATAAACCGGAGGGTTTTAGTACGTAGGACGAACAACAATCATACCATAGGCTAGCTTCTAGGGTTTAGCCTCCTTGATCTCGTGGTAGATCTACTCTTGTATTACCCATATCATCAATATTAATCAAGCAGGAGTAGGGTATTACCTCCATCGAGAGGGCCCGAACCTGGGTAAAAACATCGTGTCCCTTGTCTCCTGTTACCATCCGCCTAGACGCTTGATTCGGGACCCCCTACCCGAGATCCGCCGGTTTTGACACCGACATTGGTGCTTTCATTGAGAGTTCCTGCGTGTCGTCACCTATAGGCCCGATGGCTCCTTCGATCATCAACAACGACGCGGTCGGGGTGAGACTTTTCTCCCGGACAGATCTTAAATATTCGCGGCTTTGCACTGCAGGCCAATTCACTTGGCCATCTGGAGCAGATCGAAAGCTACGCCCCTGTCCATCAGGTCAGATTTGGAAGCCTGAATTATACGGCCGACATCCGCGGAGAATTGATCTTCGACGGATTCGAGCCACAGCCAAGCACGCCGCATTGTCTTGATAGGCATGATCTAAATCTGCCGCCGAACTATGTCCTAGAGGCCGCACTAGTGTCCGCTCCGAACATTGATTCGAAGCCGATCTCGCCGATCGAGGACGGTTGGTTAGACACCACCTCGGAGGCCGAAATCTCTACGACGATTGAGCCGAACACAATCCACATCGCTGCGAAGACCGTGACCCCAAGGTGCCGGACTCCTCTCCGGACTCGAACCCTCCGTGCCCTCGCCAATCGAATCCGATTGGGCGCCGGTCATGGAGTTCATCGCCGCGGACATCTTTACACTTTTCGCCCTTTGGCAACATCCTGAATTCACTAAAGTCTCTCTCTTTATCCAGAGAGCCCTGGCCCGACTTCTGATCGGGAGGAAGGTTGGGATGCGGACAACGAAGAAATTCAACGCCCACCCACCACCCACTTCAGAGCTAATCGCCGAAAAGCTTACACGACGTGCTCGATTTCGACTCCGAAGACAACGACGGTATGGACGACGATGTAGGAGACAACCATGAACCAGCGCCTATAGGACACCGGACAACCACCTCATCCCACGATGTATACATGGTGGACACACCTAAAGGAAGTGACAATAAACTCACTTCACGTGATCAAAGGGAAAAACAGAGTGGCGCCCGCTAAAATGCGCGCCGCACAAACTACCCTAGCGGAGTACCAACACTGGTTGTCGAAACCAATCACCTTCGACCATCGGACTATTCCGAAAGTATCCGAACGCAGGATGGACTGCCTTGATATTGGATCCTATAATTGACGGATTCCAATTTACACAAGTCCTCATGGATGGTGGCGATGACATAAACCTGATATATCGAGGACACAATCCATGCAGGATGGGGATAGACCCAACCAAAATTCGCCATAGCACCACCTCCTTCAAAGGGGTAATGCCAGGCCCATTTGCCCATTGTATGGGCTCCCTACTGCTAGAAGTTGTGTTCGGTTCATCCGACAACTTCCGTCGCGAAAAGATAGTCTTCCATGTCGCCCCATTTAAAAGTAGCTATCAAGCACTATTGGGACGCGAAGCTTTCGCCCGCTTTAACGCAATACCGCATTATGCATCTCTTACACTTAAAATGCCCGGTCCACGCGGCATCATCTCATTAAAAGGGAGTATTAAGTGTCACTCGAGCACGGAAGAATGCGAGGCTGCCTTAACAGCCCCACACCAATCCGGCACCGCTAACCAAAGCACCTGAATAGGTATTTCGAACCCCGGACACGGCTAGACGAGTCCGGTGCCTACTAGCGGCATACCCCCATACAAGGGGCTGGATGCATGTACAACAAGAGAAAATAAAGCTGAATTTTATTCACTTCTTAGAATCGTACTCTGTTTATTTAATATAAAGTACATCTTTCGCATGATCTTTTTTCTTTTAAACTAAGTTCCTCTCTTTTACAGATGAACAACGTGCTACACCCGTCCAGGATACGGCACAACGGAGACACAGGCGCAGACGCAGCAAGACGGACCCGTTGCAAGGATTCTTTTCAGATTAAGGCCCTGCGTAAACCTTTTTTACTGTCTCTTGTTGATATACATCCCCCGGTTTCTTACTATAACCGAGGAGGAGGCTAGCGTTTTGGCATTGGCCGCACCAGAATGTTTGCGCATACCTGGACACCAGGGGCTTAGGGCATTATTCTGCCCGTTTTTATAAAGACCGAATACCTTAGGGAGTGTTCGGCGTCTCGATTTAGGCCTTATATGCATCAGCTCCGAATCATGTCTATGGTCAAATGTTGGGTTTGCCCAGCTCCTGTATTTTGCTGCCTTACATTCCGTTTTATCGGCTAACGCGGCACCAGGAGAACTACGTGATTGTGCCCCGGTTCGGCCGGGCAAGCACCTCAGTAGAGAAAGCCGAAAACTGACTGTCATGATATAGCGAGAGACTGGTCAACCACTCGATGACTCACCGGGATGTTTAGAATTCCTCCGCATTAACGAAGGACCGGTTTTCGGTCAGGCACGTACGCACCCCGAATTCGGGAGAGTGCGGTGCCCCCAGGGGCTATATAGTAGCCCCACCCTCGAACTCCTATGGCTAAGTGAAAGTGATAAAGTATTATAGTCCGGTTGCCTAGTTTGCTACGCTACCACCTCCTTAATAGGACCAAGACGTTGGATTAAGTGTGCAAAAGCGCCTTCTTCGCAAACACCGCCGCACTATGTGCGTGGGGGCTGAAGCCAAGGACTGCCATCTTTCAGGTTATATATACATATACATCAACGGTCGCACAGGGAGTAGTTTACTACTTGAACGCACAAGCATAAAAAGCTCTTATATTATATTGAAACATTGTTTTCACAAATCATACATGTCATTTAAACATAATATCCTTCGCGCACTGCGTCTCTATTAAACAGCGCCTGCAGACTTCCTCAAAATATTGCTTGGCGGTACTGGCTGTCCGAATCTTGGGATGCAACGTCGGTGGCCTTCATCTCCGCCCAGTATGTCTTGACACGGGCCAGAGCCATCCGCGCTCCCTCAATACACGCCGACCACTTCATTGCATCGATACGCGGTACCGCACCAAGGAACTGTTGCACTAAACAAAAATAACTCTTCGGCTGGGGTCCGCCTGGCCACAAATGAGTCATGACATGCTTCATGGCAAGTCCGGATAATCGATTCAGCTCGGCCCATTTGGCCAACCAATCGGTCAATGGAGGAGGACGCTCCGGACTATGGAATTGCGACCAATATAGCTCTTCCCTTCTGTGCCCCTTCTGGCTTCGAAAGTGCTCAATCGCGTCCGCAGCGCTCGCCGCTAAGTCTAGATAAGCATCCTCCGAACTCCACAACTTGTCCAACTGAGCATACTTCGGATTCGTATATTTCCTCCGCAGCGAAAGCGGTTTTCCGGCCGTAATAGCCCGGCTGACTCAGCTCCTCCTTGGCAGCTCTCAAAGCGGAACGGGCATCCTTGGATTCGGTGGTAGCCTTTTTCAGGCCCTCTTGCTCCGCTTGACGTTCTTTTTCAAGAACCTCGCAGCGGTCGGTAGTATTCTTCAACTTTGTGGCCATATCGGCCATTTCCTCTTTGCTTCGGCAGTGAGCAGCCCGTTCGGCTTTTAGCTCTTCGGCCTCCCTTCAAGCGGCCGCATTACTACTTCTGGCTTGCTCTTTCACTCGGGCAAGTTCCTCCCGCAACTCCTCCACAGCAGCGGCACCACCTGCATTAAGCATACAAGTAGTAAGGCATGGGCGTCAAGCTCCCTTACCAGGTGCCCGCATAGAAGTCACATACCTTGTGACTCGTCAAACCGTTTATTGACCAGCGCGATGTCCGCATCTGCCTCGTCAAGTTGCCGCTTTAGTTCGGCATATTCATCAGTCCGGCTGGCCACTGGACGCCCCGCCACCTATTTAGGAGCGGAGATATGTTATAACTAAGATTATGATCCTCGGCACGCTATCAATTTTGACAACATACCGAGTCTCAGGGGCTACTATCTATACAGGGCGCATTCTATATGCATAACTGTCAGAAGGTACATCATTTTTGCGTACCTCAAACCCCGTCAGTAAACTTCTGGCGGCTTCATGCAATCCGCTCTCAGCGGATGCAATTCTTTCAATCACCGTACCAATTAGAGCACGGTGATCTTCTGAGATAGCCGCTCGCCCGAGCAGATCCTTAAGCTCCTCCGACCGCACGCCAGTTGGCGCCGGACATTCCGGCCCCTCTGGACTTGGGGAAACCCTCCGTGACGACACCTCAGGGTCGTCCGCCTCGCATGAGGGTGCGACAGGTGGAGGTGTTTCGCTCTCCATCATCTCCAGAAGAAGATCCCCCGAAGACGAGCTCTACTGAGAAGGGCTGAGATCCGAACTACAAGGTACAATTTCGGTTATCTTTAGAAATAAATGCAGGGATGTTCCTTATTGACAAGACCCCTTCTTTTTTAATTACGGCTTGCTGGAGGGCTGATCCCCTTGGGGAAACAGTGCGGCTGTGTTACTTCCCAACGCCGGGCTCTCTGACGAAGATTTCTTTCCCCTCTTTGAGGCCTTGACCACTGGATCTTCCGAAGCGGTCCTCTTCTCTCCTTGGAGGGTGGGACCTTTGATCCCTCCTTCCTCAGAAGCCTCCTTCATGGAGGCAGTTGCTTCCCTGCTCCCCCCTTCGCCTTCTTCAAAAGGCGCGACCTTCAATATCTTGGTCAGCATCGGATCCGGCGTGGTCTCTAGGAGGGGAGCCGGACACCTTATCAACTTTGCCTTCGCTATCCACTCATGTTCAAGAAACAGCTCCTTTAGGGGCAAGTTTCCGATAAATGAACGGACAGCCTGTCCGGGTACAGGACTACTTACTTGAGTATCTGGGTGATTGCAGCTCAGTCCTGCGTCCTCAGTCAGGTCCGGACACTTCTCTTGTGATCCGAAGAACAGTTTATACATCTCCACGGGCGCCGTACCCATAAAATGTTGGAGAGCTCGTGGTCCCTCCGGATTAAATTCCCACAGGCGGAGGGGGCGACGTTTGCAGGGCAGAAGGCGCCGAATCAACATAACCTGCGCCACTGCAACCAGATTGACCTCTCTTTCTTGGAGGTCTTGAATACGGTCCTGCAACAAAGGAACGTCCTTGGACGGCCCCCAGTCGAGCCCCTTGTTAACCCATGACGCCAGCCGCTGTGGTGGACCTGAGCGGAAGGCGGGAAGCGCCACCCATTTGGTGTCACTGGGAGCGGTGATATAAAACCACTCCGTTGCCACAAACCAAGCTCCTCTTGAAAAGAGAACTTCGGGCCACGAGCATCAAAGACACTTGCTTATGACCGCCCTGCACTCTGCTTGTTGCCCCTCGATCATCTTTGGCTCCACCTTGAAGGTCTTGAGCCACAATCCAAAGTGAGGGGTAATATGGAGGAAGTCCTCACATACGACAATGAATGACGAGATATGGAGGATGGACTCGGATTCAAGTCATGGAAATCCAGCCCATAATAAAACATGAGCCCTCAAGACAAAGGGATCCGTCGGGAAGCCTAAACCCCGAAGGAAGTGAGACACGAACACCACGCTCTCGCCGGGCTCGGAGTGGGAATGACCTGCCCCGGAGCAGGCAGCCTATGCGGAATCTCGCGGTTAGATACCGGGCGTCGCAACTTTAGCACATCTTCTTACGTGACGGAAGAAGACATCCATCGGCTGTGCTTTGGTTGGAGCGGACATTGTCGAAGGTCCGAAGCGCCTAAATCTGAAGCTTTGGGTGTTAGAACTTCGGCGCGAGGCGAACTTCGATGGAGGGTGTAAAAAGAAGAGGGCCTTGGTCTCATTATAAAGAGGTTGAATACCACGAGCCCTCCCGTGGTCGATTAGGACTCGCCTTTGATAGAGGAGGCGTGCCAGCGAACGCGGTTGGGTTACCCACGTCCGTATTGATGGGAATCACGGAATAAGGCGCGATCTACGCTTTGATAAAGGCGTGCCAAGGAAACCGCCTCGCTAAGCGCTTAAGGTGGAATAGTAAAAAGCGATTCATATAAAGGCTTGGCCGTGGTGTGATGTCACGCCACGGAATACGTCGGCAGATCCGTGCGAAAGTTATTCTCTCTACGGTGGTATGTGGAACTTGTTTTGCGAGCGGACACTATCCTGGTATTCAAAACCTTCTATGAAGTATTCGAGGAGGAACCCGCCTTGCAATGACGAAGACAATATGCGGCCGGACTCGTCGTCATTGAAGCCTGGTTCAGGGGCTCTTGAGGAGTCTGGACTAGGGGTGTCCGGATAGCGAACTATCATCACGGCGGACTCCAAGACTATGAAGATACAAGATTGAAGACTTTGTCCCGTGTCCGGATGGGACTTTCCTGGCGTGGAAGGCAAGCTTGGCGATCTGGATATGTAGATCTCCTACCATTGTAACCGACTCTGTGTAACCCTAACCTATCCGGTGTCTATATAAACCGGAGGGTTTTAGTCCGTGGGGACGAACAACAATCATACCATAGGCTAGCTTCTAGGGTTTAGCCTCCTTGATCTCGTGGTAGATCTACTCTTGTATTACCCATATCATCAATATTAATCAAGCAAGAGTAGGGTATTACCTCCATCGAGAGGGCCCGAACCTGGGTAAAAACATCGTGTCCCTTGTCTCATGTTACCATCCGCCTAGACGCACAGTTCGGGACCCCCTACCCGAGATCCGCCGGTTTTGACACCGACAATCCCCAAGCTTAATTCCTACTCGTCCTCGAGTAGGTAAATGATAAAAGAAATAATTTATGAAGTGTGAATGCTAGCAAAGTACATAAGTTTGACAATGATAATTTCAATCACTTTTCCTAGCATCATAACATCAATCTTTCTCATAAATCTTCTCATGTTAAAGTAGCAACCAATTCACATGTTAAGGTTTCAACAATGAATTCTCTTGAAACTCAACAACCTATATTCTTAATCACCAAGCAATTGCAATTCAACTTATTCAACAAAGTTTAAGTAAGAGCTCCCCATACTCAATGATCATATAGTCTTCCATGATTGCTATTACTCATAGCGTATTCTTTGAAAAAATGGCATCCATCGAACACAGAGAAAGATAGGGGCTTAATATTTTCCCTCCCAACTCATTTATCATAGAGAAAATTGTCAACAATAATAAATCATGATCAAATATATTTTACTGGTCATATGTGCCTAGATCTTTCCTCACCACATGATGTTTGCCAATGAGAGAATAATTGAGGTTGAAATGAGAATGCATACTATCGACTCATGCATAAAAGTAAATACTGAAAAGTAAAAGATAGGCCCTTCGCAGAGGGAAGTAGAGGTTGTCATGCACTTTTTATTTGGATGCCCAAGCTCTTAATGCAAAGGAACGTCACATTATATTGCCCCTTACGATAGCAACCTTTATTATGCAGGATGTCGCTTTTATTACTTTGTCCTCACAAGTTCGTACAACGCTCAATTTTCCCGTACAATAAAAGATCAATCATACCATAGGCTAGCTTCTAGGGTTTAGCCTCTCTGATCTCGTGGTAGATCTACTCTTGTACTACCCATATCATCAATATTAATCAAGCAGGAGTAGGGTATTACCTCCATCGAGAGGGCCCGAACCTGGGTAAAAACATCGTGTCCATTGTCTCCTGTTACCATCCGCCTAGATGCACAGTTTGGGACCCCCTACCCGAGATCCGCCGGTTTTGACACCGACACTGATCTTGCATTGCTTCAGCTGTAGCCCGGCGCAGCGTGCCCTTGGCTTGGTGCTCCTCCCGAACCGCCACCAGTGCTGCGCTGGCGGAGTACAAGGTAGCGGCGAGGTAGATTACTAGGGGCTCAAGGGGTCATGGCGCCACCATCACCGAAGGGCTGGTGAGGTATCTCTTGAGGTCTTGAAAAGCTCGGTCGACCTCCTAGGTCCACTCGAATGGGCCCTTCTTCGTCATCAGCTTGAAGAAGGGTAGGGCGCATTCCCCTAGCTTGGAGATGAAGCGTCCCAACGCTGTTACCTGACCAGCCAGCTTCTGCATCTCCTTAAGGGTCTGCGATGGTCTCATGTCCTCGATGGCCTTGATCTTCTCTGGATTCGCCTCGATCCCTTTGTGGGAGACGAGAAATCCCACCAGCTTGCCGGAAGGGACGCCAAACATGCACTTCTCCGGGTTAAGCTGCAAGTTCACTTGGCGCAGGCTCGCGAAGGTCTCCTCTAGGTCTTGAATTTGGGTCCTCACCTCCCGAGACTTCACCACAATGTCGTCGACGTAGGCCTCTGTGTTTCTCTCGAGCTACCGCCCCAAGGCGATGTGCATCAGTCGTTCAAAGGTTGCGCCCGTGTTGTGCAGTCCAAAGGGCATGCAGGTGTAGCAGTACACCCCACACGGGGTCAGGAAGGTTGTCTTCTCCACATCTTCTACCGCCATCTTGATTTGGTGATACCCTGAGAACGCATTCAGGAAGCACAGCAGGTCGCACTCGGCGGTGGAGTCGACGATCTGATCGATGCGTGGGAGCGGGAACGGATCTTGGGGGTAGGCTTTGTTAAGGTTGGTGAAGTCGACACACATCCATTCCTTCCCGCGTTTCTTCGGCACTAAGATGGGGTTCGCCAGCCATTCGGGATACCGAACCTCATGAATGGCACCCGCCGCCTCCAGCTTGCGGGTCTCCTAGACGATGAAGGCCTACTTCTCAGTGGACTGTTGTCTCCCCCGCTGCTTCACGGGGCATACATTGGGGCATACCCTTAAATGATGCTGAATCACCTCTCTCGGGACTCCTACCAGCTGATTGGGCTCCCACACGAATATATCCTTGTTTGCACACAAGAACTTCACCAATGCTTCCTCTTGACCTGGGTCGAGGCTGGCACCTATGGTAAAGGTGGCTCCTGGTACCTGCTTGGTTTCCGCCTTGTCTTG
The DNA here is from genome assembly GCA_021605145.1 of Aegilops bicornis. Lineage (NCBI taxonomy): Eukaryota > Viridiplantae > Streptophyta > Magnoliopsida > Poales > Poaceae > Aegilops > Aegilops bicornis. Next base: position 316,722,297 of record CM038674.1, on the reverse strand, counting down.
TGTGAACAACTGCTTCTTCTAGGTCGGTACGGCTCCCTTGGGCTCGGAGGCGCCCGCGTCGGCAGGTTGTGCCGCCGCAGTGGTTTTGAGGGGGAACTTGAGTGCCGTCACGGCCTCCTTGGTGTCCCCCTTGATGGTGAGGACGCCTTTGCTCCCAGGCATCTTCATGAGGTTATAGGCCGAATGAGTCGCCGCCATGAATTGGGCCAGAGCTGGTTACCCGAGGATGGGCGTTGTACGGGAGGCTGATGCGGGCGATGTCGAAGTCGACAAGCTCGGTGCGGTACTTGTCACGTGTGCCGAAGGTGACGGGGAGCCGAATCTGTCCCAGATAGCGGGCAGTGCCGCCACAAACTCCTGAGAAAGGCTTGCTGAGGCTGAGCCGCTCGAGTGGGATGTGAAGAAGGCTGAAGGCCTCTATGGAGAGCAAGTTGAGGCCGGCACCACCGTCGATGAGGGTCTTGGTAACAACCATGTTGCAGATGGTGGGCGTGCAGAGAATTGGGAGCTTGCCCGAGCCGGCGGTGGAGTCGGGGTGGTCTCCTGAGCCGAAGGTGAGGTCGGCCTCTAGCGCAGCCCAACCCGGCGGAGCCCCCGGGCGCTTGGAAACGGCACCAATCTGGCGGAGGAGCGGCTTGACGTGACGATCTGAAGGCGGTGCTTGAGAGCCGCCTAGCAGGGCCGCAACTACGTGGTGCGCCGGTACCGCGTAGCGAGAAGTGAAGAGGTCGCGGAGTTCCCCCCAAGATGCCACCGTGGATCCAGGGAGGTTGAGCAGCCAGGCGCGTGGCTTGCCGGCGAGGGCATGGGGAGCCAGTTGGCCATGACCTTGTCGTCGCCCCCGGCCTCGAGGACGGCCTCCTCGTATGCCAGCAGGAACACTAACGGGTCCGCCGCGCCGTCATAGCGCGGCGGCATCTCCGGCCTGAACTTTGGTGGCCATCGCACCTGCTGAGGGGCGGGGGCCAGGGCTCGGAGCTCCCTGGCCCCGTCGTCAGCACCAGCCGTTGGAGCCGGTGGCGGGGCGCCTGCCATGAGGGCGAAGCGCATATCGACGGAGGAGAAGCTAGAGCGCACCCCTACCTGGCGCGCGAAATGTCGGATGTCGGGTGCCGGCAAAACCCTTAAGGTTCGAACTCTGGGGTGCGCGCGAAGTTCTCTCCCTCCTGCCGATCTATGCGTAGCTCTCTAGATCTCGCGGACGAACTCGACGAACTCGCAACACAGAAAGACAATTGATTTATAATGGTTCGGGCCACCGATGTGGTGTAATACCCTACTCCAGTGTGGTGGTGGTGGATTGCCTCTAGGGCTGATATTGAACACTACAAGGGGAAGAACTGCCTCCTGAGGTTGGGGAGTTCTTGTGTTTGGTGTGTGGCTAGGGATTGGCTCTAGAGCTAACCAGCTAAGATCCCTGGTCCTCTCCCCAAATATTGAGCGGGAAGGGAGCTAACAACGACGCGAAATTTGAAAGGGGACAACTAGTACAAGCTATCCTGACAAAAGTGGTCTTCGCCTGCAAAAGGCTCTGGTGGTGACGCCGTCTTGGGCTCCATGGTGACCTCCATCTTGCCGACCCGCTGGTCTTTGGTCTCGTTGCACCGATATGGAAACCTTTGTTTGATGCCTCGGTACTCTGCGCCTGCGCCTGCCTCCTTAGCACCAAAGAGGAAATAAGGACACTGTGCGCTGGTCCCTCGCGAGGGTCTTGAATGCCTTGTCGATGAAGATGGGCCGTACGGCCTGCTAGCATAGCCACGCCATGGGCCGCAGGCAGGCAAGTCTGGGGACCCCCGTTCCCAGAACGCCACAACCACCATATTTCCACTATCAATCCACCAAACCAGGAGTAAGGTTTTATGCCTCATGGCGGCCCGAACCTTGGTAAAATTGCCCGCGAGACCTCTGTCGCGCTGTGCTACGCTTCTCTGCTCTTTGTGCAACGTGCCTATCCCCCGCCTAACCAAAAAGGGGCTCATGGCCCCATAGGTGGCCGTGGTTTCCCACGACACAACGTGTGAACTTCTTCTTCTTCTTCTTCTTCTTCTTCTTCCTCTTCTTGCTCTGTTTCTCTTTCTTCTCACAATTGGTGAAACCAAGTACATGATTGGCCTTGTATGTCAGATTTGGTTTTGTCAGTGAGGGAGTACACGTGTACTAGTAAACAATAGCATTATTTTCTCATGGCAGTTTCAAAATAGAGGTGAACACATGCATTAAATATCATTCTTACCTAAAGGAAGGTTATTGTGGCAATATGGATGATGAAGATTGGAACACAGATTTCCCTTTGTGCACTACCACCGAAATGAACCAGCGGTTCTGGTGTGACATTCCAGTTAAATTGCATAAAAAATCACTTCTTTTAAGAAATGTTTTCTGTAGTGCACCAACATGTCGCAATAGCAACAAGGTGAAAGGGATATCCCTGTTTGCACAAAAAGCAACAGAGGAAACAATCAGAATCTCAAACAATTACTGGCAAAAACAATTGCTAGTCATGACTTATAACAGTGGCATGGCTTCATTTTACCAAGGGCATTAGATTAAGAACAACTAAATATTTGCTATAAGGGCATGGGACAGTGGATGCATCAGCAGTCCAGCACCATGTACCTAAACCGGGGCATAAAGTGGTGATTCAGAGTTTGTTGCCCCGGGAAACAAATATCCAAGCAACATATCTGGGTTGGTCCCATTTTTGTTCACTTTAGCCACTTATTCATATGTGTGGATAGCAAATCTAGTCCTGGTCATACCACTGTGTACATCGTTTCCCCTATATTTCCCTTTTCGACCAAGAGACCGGTTGGATGGCCAGTCTGTACTGCTTTCACCCCATTTCCTTCTTGCTTGCACCAAGTCCCATGTACATACTAACTTTCCCCCCTTTATTTCCTGTTTGAACCAAGTACAAGATTCAGCTCCATGAAGTAACTTTACCTCTAACAATAGAAAAAAATATGTGGGGTTGGACCATCCGATCGAGCCTAGCTACGAGGGGGCTAAGAGGTAGAAAATGATGCACATACAATGATGCAGCGAGCTGGGGAATTAAAGCTAGGTTGGTTTCGAAGGAAGATATGCCTAAAGATCGTCAGGGTGTGGTTAGGTCGGCGGTGGGAGGCCAGATCCGCCCACACTAGGGAGGCAACAAAGGGATCACAGGACCTCCCACACCGGCACTCAACCAGAGATAATGGTGCGGCCGGCAGTGGGTCTCCTCCCTCGCCATTGATAATGGCCTGAACGTTGCCCCTCCTCCCCTTCCCCAGCGAAGGGGATGCGCCCGGATCTGTACATAACCAGCGGTGAGGATAGAAAGACAGTGTTACCACCGCTATCTTGTTTAGATCTGGAGAGGATGAGAGTGTGTGAATAGATCAAACCTAGCAAGCAAGAGCGGAGGATCCTGCATATATATATGTATAGTGGGGTAGTTTTCTTTTTTCACTCCATCAAAACAATCAGTTTAAAATTGTGTACGTGCTAGGTCGCCATTTTTTTGAGTTGTTGATTGTTTCTTGAGATACCTACCCACTTATTTACTAGCGGTGTGCAGGGGTGGATTAACGAGCTGCTCGGCTCGTTAAGTTCGTGCTCGTTAAGGCTCGACTCGTTAAGCTTGGAAGGATTAACGAGCAAAAAACCTTGCATGGCTCGGTTTGTTTGAAGCTCGTTAAGCCCGTGAGCGCTCGTTAACAATTTTCTCACGTAAGATGAAATAGGTGTTCTGTTGTTACTAACAAACTTAGCGTGAAACTTGTTAGCTTGTTCGTTAAGCTCGTAAAGAAACTGATGATTGGCTTTGTTCATTAAGAAGCGACGCACGACCATAACAAGCCGAACTATCGCGAGCTACGAGCTTTTGGTCTATCCCTAACGGTGTGCGAGGTTGCACTTTCTATCATTCACGTCTGGTAATAGAGCCTCCATTAAGTGAACAACCACCGCCTCGTAAAATTTACGAACAGGCCCACGGCTCAAATTATCGGAAACATGGGCTGCTCCAACAAGCATTATTATTTATATTTTCTATGTGGGAGTACGTTAATCCTCAAAAAAAATGTGAGTGTACAAGTTTTACACAGTACTACTATTGCCAGCTCCTCCTCTGTCATCCAAACTCTATGACTAGCCGCTCTATTACATTGTTTCACGGACCTGCGGGACATCAAGCATTCGGGCCCACGTGCCATCCACCAAATCACAACGATCGAACTGCTGCAGTCGAGACTCACCAGTCACCCCGATGTGGTTGTAATGACCCATCATATCACAAAACCCACACCTTTACCAGCAATGGTAAAGTGGCCTCGAAGTTGTATGGGATGAAGAAACCATAATTTCACTGGAATGCTCGTTGAAGCCCTTTCTCCCCTATCTAGAAGAAAACCTCACTCCAGGCTACTCACTTCTGCCATTTTTGTTCTGTACCAACAAAGGAAAGGTGGGGGAATCAGTGATGCTACTCTATTTTCATTCCAAGACTCTTCTTTTTGCAAAGCACTGGCCAATTCTCATTGCCTATTCTTTCCCCATTTTCATTGCGATTGTGGTTTCCTTTCGATTGTTTTTCATTTGTCAATTTATTGATGGATCCTGGAGCACTAGGCAAAGAGTTGCTGGCAAACAACCCACTCGAGACAGAGATCTCGAGGAAGCGAGCACAGGCCAACGAGTTGGCGATGTTGGCAGGCCAACCCATGGAGATGAAGAACTCCAAGAAACAAGGACTGGCCAAAAAGTTGACGACATTGGCAGATGAACTCCTGAGGAAAGAAAGCTGGAAGAACAGCAAGGGCCCCACCGTGCCTACCGCACAAACTCTAATGGCCACCTATGAGAGGCTCAAGGTCGGGTTTGAGGAGATAGTCGCCATTGAGAAGAAGTATTTCCTTGGAAAGGCGATGGCCCCAGAGGGATGGGATCCCATGGTGAGCTGCACAAGGTAAAAAAATGGCTTACCATAGTTGTGGTTTTTGATTATTTGCAATGTGCTTGCTAACATGTTAGGGTTGTGCAGGTGCCGGTGGACATCCTTGATGATTCCGATGTCGCGGTTCGTCATGTGGCCATCGCCCCAGAGACCGATTCCCATGCCGTTGTCCATCCTGTGGACCTCGCCCTGATGTCTACTACACAACTTGTTCTTGTAGACTCGTGTTGGACCTCCAAGCGCAGAGTTTTGTAGGACATTAGCAAATTTACCTCAAGTGGACGACCTAAGGTTTATCGTGGGAGGCGTAGGATGAAGATGGTCTCCCTCAAACAACCCTGCAAACAAGTAATAAAAAGTCTCTTGTGTCCCCATCACACCAAATACAATGGTAATTCGTATAGCTGCACTAGTTCGGGGAAGAGTGCCGGTGTCAAAACCGGCGGATCTCGGGTAGGGGGTCCCGAACTGTGCATCTAAGGCAGATGGTAACAGGAGGCGGGGGACACGATGTTTACCCAGGTTCGGGCCCTCTCGATGGAGGTAATACCCTACTTCCTGCTTGATTGATCTTTGATGATATGAGTATTACAAGAGTTGATCTACCACGAGATCGTAGAGGCTAAACCCTAGAAGCTAGCCTATGGTATGATTGTTGTCGTCCTACGGACTAAACCCTCCGGTTTATATAGACACCGGAGGGGGACACATAGTCGGTAACAAGGGAGGAGATCTACATATCCGTATTGCCAAGCTTGCCTTCCACGCCAAGGAGAGTCCCATCCGGACACGGGACGAAGTCTTCAATCTTGTATCTTCATAGTCCAACAGTCCAGCCAAAGGATATAGTCCGGCTGTCTGGAGACCCCCTAATCCAGGACCCCCTCAAAGAGATGGTGATACAAGCTTAGTAATGATATTAGATATTGATTTTTATAATAGGAACAATAAAAAATAGCAAGGTAGCAATTGATAAAACGGAGCACAAATGGTGTTGCAATGCTTGTAAATGAGGGCTAGGGTCCGTACTTTCGCTAGTGCAATCTCTCAACAATGCTAATATAATTGGATCATATAACCATCCCTCAACATGCAACAAAGAATCACTCGAAAGTTCCTATCTAGCGGAGAACATAAGAAGAAATTGTTTGTAGCTATTCTTTTCGATCGATCTATCCAAGAGTTTGTACTAAAATAACACCAAGTTATTCTTTCCGATCAATCTATCAAGAGTTCGTACTAAAATAAAACCAAGTTATTCTTTCCGACCGATCTATCAAAAGTTCGTACTAAAATAACACCAAAACAAATTCAGATTCATAATACTCAATCCAACAAAAAGAACCTCAAAGAGTGCCCCAAGATTTCTACCGGAGAAACAAAGACGAAAACGTGCATCACCCCTATGCATAGATTACTCCAATGTCACCTTAGGAATCCGTGTGTTGAGTGCCAAAACATATATCAAGTGAACCAATATGATATCCCATTTTCATCACGGGTATTCGTAGCAAGACATACATCAAGTGTTCTCAAATTCATAAAAGTATTCAATCCGATAAGAACGAAATCTCCGAGGGAAAACTTAATTCATCACAACAAGATAGAGAGGGGAAAACACCATATGATCCAACTATATTAACAAAGCCCGCTATACATTAAGATCGTGCCATATCAAGAACACGAGAGAGAGAGGGAGATTAAACACATAGCTACTGGTACAAACCCTCAGCCCCGAGGGTGGACTACTCCCTCCTCATCATGGTGGCCGCCGGGATGATGAAGATGTGCACCGGTGATGATTTCCCTCTCCGGCAGGGTGCCGGAACAGAGTCTAGATTGGTTTTTCGTGGCTACAGAGGATTGCGGTGGCGGAACTTCTGATCTAGCGACACCCCTAGGGTTTTTGGAATATTTGGGAATTTATAGGGCGAAGAGGCGGTGCGGGAGGCCACCGAGGTGGGCACAACCCAATAGGGCGTGCCTGGGCCCCCAGGCGTGCCTAGGTGGGTTGTGCCCCCCTCCGGGCACCCCTCTGGTATTTATTTGGCCCAAGTTGTGTCTTCTGGTCCATAAAATTCTCCAAAATTTTTTGCTGCTTTTGGACTCCGTATGGTATTGACATTGTGCGATGTATAAAAACAAGCAAAAAACAACAACTGGCACTGGGCACTATGTCAATAGATTAGTCCCAAAAAATGATATAAAGTTACTATAAAATGATTGTAAAACATCCAAGAATGACAATATAACAACATGAATACTTCATAAATTATAGATACATTGGAGACATTTCAGCATCCCTGAGGGAGTCCTGGACTAGGGGGTGTCCGGATAGCCGAACTATCATCACGGCCGGACTCCAAGACTATGAAGATACAAGATTCAAGACTTCGTCCCGTGTTCGGATGGGACTTGGCGTGGAAGGCAAGCTTGGTGATACGGATATGTAGATCTCCTACCATTGTAACCGACTCTGTGTAACCCTAACCTATCCGGTGTCTATATAAACCGGAGGGTTTTAGTCCGTAGGACGAACAACAATCATACCATAGGCTAGCTTCTAGGGTTTAGCCTCCTTGATCTCGTGGTAGATCTACTCTTGTATTACCCATATCATCAATATTAATCAAGCAGGAGTAGGGTATTACCTCCATCGAGAGGGCCCGAACCTGGGTAAAAACATCGTGTCCCTTGTCTCCTGTTACCATCCGCCTAGACGCACATTTCGGGACCCCCTACCCGAGATCCGCCGGTTTTGACACCGACATTGGTGCTTTCATTGAGAGTTCCTCTGTGTCGTCACCTGTAGGCTCGATGGCTCCTTCGATCATCAACAACGACGCAGTCCAGGGTGAGATTTTTCTCCCCGGACAGATCTTCGTATTCGGCGGCTTTGCACTGCGGGCCAATTCACTTGGCCATCTGGAGGAGATCGAAAGCTACGCCCCTGGCCATCAGGTCAGATTTGGAAGCCTGAATTATACGGCCGACATCCGTGGAGACTTGATCCTCGACGGATTCGAGCCACAGCCAAGCGCGCCGCACTGTCTCGATAGGCATGACCTACCTCTGCTGCCGAACTGTGTCCTGGAGGCCGCACTAGTGTCCGCTCCGAACATTGATTCGGAGTCGATCTCGCCGATCGAGGACGGTTGGTTAGACACCACGTCGGAGGCTGAAATCTTTACGGCGATTGAGCCGAACACAATACCTGTCCTTTGCGAAGACCGTGACCCAAAGGTGTCGGACTCCTCTCCGGACTCCGAACCCTCCGCGCCCCTGCCAATCGAATCCGATTGGGCGCCGGTCATGAAGTTCACTGCCGCGGACATCTTTCAGCACACGCCCTTTGGCAACATCCTGAATTCACTAAAGTCTCTCTCTTTATCCGGAGATCCCTGGCCCGACTACGGTCAAGAAGGTTGGGATGCGGACGACGAAGAAATTCAACGCCCACCCACCACCCACTTCGTAGCCACTGTCGAAAGCTTACACGACGTGCTCGATTTCGACTCCGAAGACATTGACGGTATGGACGACGATGTAGGAGACAACCATGAACCAGCGCCTATAGGACACTGGACAACCACCTCGTCCCATGATGTATACATGGTGGACACACCTAAAGGAAGTGACGATGAGGAACAACGGGATGCTATGAAGGATAAATCCCTCGAGAAGCAGTCAAAACGTCAACGTAAACGCCGCACCAAGTCCCGCCTCAACAAAGACCCAGCCATAGAGCAGGGCGAACCGGTGGATGACGAACATGCCATCAAGCAACCGTCCGAACAAGAAAACTTGGATAAACAACCCGTCCCCGGCGAAGATAACAGTCCGGACGATCTCACGCCGGACAAATTTTTGGAGCAGAATAACCTCCACAAAAGGCTCGTCGCAACTGCGCGTAGCTTGAAAAAGCAGAAGCGGAAGCTCAAAACAGCGGAAGATGCACTCAGAATCAGATGGAACAAAGTATTCAACACCAAAGACAAATACGTTGACAGTCGCCGAACAAAGAGCTACCCGAAGAGAAAGCTACTGCCCCAATTTGATGAGGAGGCCGTAGAGCCCCCACAATCAAAAAGTAAGAAGGCCACCCGGTCGGATGGACGACCCCACGGAAAAAGAGAGCGGCAAATGGCGCCGCACACAAGCCGGTACACGATCCACATAAGGATTTACATCAAAAGGATGGCCCAGTTAGGTCCATTTATGGGCCGAGAAAGCAAGCTATTCAAAGCAATGCAACATCCCCTATGTTTCACCGATGAGGTGATGGATCATGAATTTCCAGCGGGATTCAAACCCGTAAACATAGAGGCATACGACGTAACAACAGACCCTGGAGTCTGGATTGAGGATTACATCCTCCACATACACATGGCTAGAGGAGACGATCTCCACGCCATAAAATACTTACCCCTCAAACTCAAAGGGCCAGCTCGGCATTGGCTTAAAAGCCTCCCCGAAAATACCATTGGAAGTTGGGAAGAGCTCGAGGACGCTTTTCGGTCAAATTTTCAAGGGACTTATGTTCGTCCTCCGGATGCAGACGATTTAAGTCATATAACTCAACAAACCGGAGAGCCAGCCCGCAAATTCTGGAACAGGTTACTCACCAAAAAGAACCAAATAGTCGACTGTCCGGACGCCGAAGCCTTAGCAGCCTTCAAACACAACGTCCGAGATGAATGGCTCGCCAGACACCTCAGCCAGGAGAAGCCGAGAACCATGGCCGCATTAACAAGCCTCATGATCCGCTTTTGCGCGGGAGAGGATAGCTGGCTAGCAAGATGCAGCACCAGCAACCCAAGTACATCCGAAGTCAGGGATGGAAATGGGAAACCACGGCGCAACAAGGACCAGCGCCGGATTAAAGGAAACAGTCCAAAGAGCGCGGCAGTAAACGCCGGATTCAAAAGCGCACGGCATAACAATAAAAAACTGCCCCTTAAGGACAATAGCGATGAGCTATCCAACTTAAACAAAATCTTGGACAAGATATGTCAAATCCACAGTACTGCCGGGAGGCCTGCAAACCATACCCACAGAAATTGCTGGGTCTTCAAACAGTCCGGCATACTCAACGCCGAACACAAGGGGCTCGACACACCAAGTGAAGACGATGACGAGCACCACAAGCAGAGCCCCGGAAAACAAAAGAATTTCCCACAAGAGGTTAAAACAGTAAACTCACTTCACGTGATCAAAGGGAAAAACAGAGTGGCGCGTGCTAAAATGCGCGCCGCACAAACTACCCTAGCGGAGTACCAACACTGGTTGTCAAAACCAATCACCTTCGACCATCAGGACTATTCCGAAAGTATCCGGAACGCAGGATGGACTACCTTGATATTGGATCCTATAATTGACGGATTCCAATTTACACAAGTCCTCATGGATGGTGGCAGTGACATAAATCTGATATATCAGGACACAATCCGCAGGATGGGGATAGACCCAAACAAAATTCGCCATAGCACCACCTCCTTTAAAGGGGTAATGCCAGGCCCATTTGCCCATTGTACGGGCTCCCTACTGCTAGAAGTTGTGTTCGGTTCATCCGACAACTTCCGTCGCGAAAAGTTAGTCTTCCATGTCGCCCCATTTAAAAGTAGCTATCAAGCACTATTGGGACGCGAAGCTTTCGCCCGCTTTAACGCAATACCGCATTATGCATCTCTTACACTTAAAATGCCCGGTCCACGCGGCATCATCTCATTAAAAGGGAGTATTAAGTGGCACTCGAGCACGGAAGAATGCGAGGCTGCCTTAACAGCCCCACACCAATCCGGCTCCGCTAACCAAAGCACCTGAATAGGTAATTCGAACCAGACACGGCTAGACGACTCCGGGCGCCTACTAGCGGCATACCCCATACAAGGGGCTGCATGCATGTACAACAAGAGACAATAAAGCTCAATTTTATTAACTTCTTGAATCATACTGCTTATTTAATATAAAGTACATCTTTCGCACGATCTTTTTTCTTTTAAACTAAGTTCCTCTCTTTACAGATGAACAACGTGCTACACCCGTCTGTGATACGGCACAACGGAGACAAAGGCGCAGACGTGCAAGAGGGACCCGCTGCAAGGATTCTTTTCAGATTAAGGCCATGCGTAAACCTTTTTACTGTCTCTTGTTGATATACATCCCCGGTTTCTTACTATAACCGAGGAGGAGGCTGGCGTTTTGGCATTGGCCGCACCAGAATTTTTTATGCGTGCACTGGACACTGGGGCTTAGGGCATTATTCTGCCTGCTTTTATAAAGACCGAATACCTTAGGGAGTGTTCAAAGATCTCGAGTTAGGCCTTATATGCATCAGCTCGAATCATGTCTTTGGTCAAATGTTGGGTTTGCCCGGCTCCTGTGTTTTGCTGCCTTACGTTCCGCTTTTATCGGCTAACGCGGCACCAGGAGAACTCTGCGATTGTGCCCGGTTCGCCAAAGCGAAAGCACCTCGAGAGAAAGCCAAACTGACTGTCATGATATAGCGAGAGACTGGTCAACCACTCGATGACTCACAGGAATGTTTAGAATTCCTCCGCATTAACGAAGGACCGGTTTTCGGTCAGGCACATACGCACCCGAATTCGGGAGAGTGCGGTGCCCCCAGGGGCTATATAGTAGCCCCACCCTCGAACTCCTATGGCTAAGTGAAAGTGATAAAGCATTATAGTCTGGTTGCCTAATTTGCTACGCTACCACCTCCTTAATAGGACCAAGACGTTGGATTAAGTGTGCAAAAGCGCCTTCTTTGCAAACACCCCCGCACTATGTGCGTGGGGGCTGAAGCCAAGGACTGCCATCTTTCAGGTTATATATACATATACATCACGTGCCGCACGGGGAGTAGTTTACTACTTGAACGCACAAGTATAAAAAGCTCTTATATTATATTGAAACATTGTTTTCACAAATCATACATGTCATTTAAACATAATATCCTTCGAGCACTGCGTCTCTATTAAACGAAGCATACTGTAGGACTTCCTCAAAATAGTGGTCGGCAGTACTGGCTTCTGTCTCGAATCTTGGGATGCAACGTCGGTGGCCTTCATCTCCGCCAAAGATGTCTTGACACGGGCAGAGCCATCCGCGCCCTCAATACACGCCGACCGCTTCATTGCGTCGATACGCGGTACCGCACCAAGGAACTGCTGCACTAAACCAAAATAACTCTTCGGCTGGGGTCCGCCTGGCCACAAATGAGTCATGACATGCTTCATGGAAATTCTGGATAATCGATTCAGCTTGGCCCATTCGGCCAACCGATCGGTCAACGGAAGAGGGCGCTCCGGACTATGGAATTGCGACCAATATAGCTCTTCCCTTCTGTGCCCCTTCCGTGCCCCTTCTGGCCTCGGAAGTGCTCAATCGCGTCCGCAGCGCTCGCCGCTAAGACCAGATAAGCATCCTCCGAACTCCACAAATTGTCCAACTGAGCGTACTTCGGATCTGTATATTTCCTCCGTAGCAGAAACGGTTTTCCAGCCGCAATAGCCCCGGCCTGACTCAGCTCCTCCTTGGCAGCTCTCAAAGCGGAACAGGCATCCTTGGATTCGGCGGTAGCCTTTTTCAGGCCCTCTTGCTCCGCTTGACGTTCTTTTTCAAGAACCTCGCAGCGGTCGGTAGTATTCTTCAACTTTATGGTCATATCGGCCATTTCCTCTTTGCTTCGGCAGTGAGCAGCCTGCTCGCTTTTAGCACTTCGCCGCCTTAAAGCGGCCGACATTACTCGGCTTGCTCTTTCGCTCGGGCAAGTTCCGCCCGCAGCTCCTCCACAGCAGCGGCACAACCTTCATTAAGCATACAAGTAGTAAGGCATGGGCGTCAAGCTCCCTTACCAGGTGCCCGCATAGAAGTCACATACCTTGTGACTCGTCAAACCGTTTATTGACCAGCGCGATGTCCGCATCCGCCTCGTCAAGTTGCCGCTTTAGTTCGGCATATTCATCAGTCCGGCTGGCCATCGGACGCCCCGCCACCTATTTAGGAGCAGAGATATGTTATAACTGAGATTATGATCCTTGGCACGCTGTCAATTTTGACAACATACCGAGTCTCAGGGGCTACTATCTATACAGGGCACATTCTATATGCATAACTGTCAGAAGGTACATCATTTTTGCGTACCTCAAACCCCGTCAGTAAACTTCTGGCGGCTTCATGCAATCCGCTCTCAGCGGATGCAATTCTTTCAATCACCGTACCCATTAGAGCACGGTGATATTCCGAGATAGCCGCTCGCCCGAGCTGATCCTTCAGCTCCTCCGACCGCACGCCAGTTGGCGCCGGACCTTCCGGCCCCGCCGGACTTGGGGAAACTCTCCGCGACGACACCTCAGGGTCATCCGCCTCGCATGAGGGTGCGACAGGTGGAGGCATTTCGCTCTCCATCATCTCCGGAAGAATATCCCCCGAAGACGAGCTCTGCTGAGAAGGGCTGAGATCCGAACTACAAGGTACAATTTCGATTATCTTTAGAAATAAATGCAGGGATGTTCCTTATTTACAAGACCCCTTCTTTTTTACTTACGGCTCGCTGGAGGGCTGATCCCCTTGGGGAAGCAAAGGCGGCTGCGTTTCCCAACGCCGGACTCTCTGACGAAGATTTCTTTCCCCTCTTTGAGGCCTTGACCTCCGGATCTTCCAAAGTGGTCCTCTTCTCTCCTTGGAGGGTGGGACTTTTGATCCCTCCTTCCTCAGAAGCCTCCTTCGTGGAGGCAATTGCTTCCCAACTCCCCCCTTCGCCTTCTTCAAAAGGCGCGGCCTTCAACATCTTGGTCAGCATGGGATCCGGCGTGGTCTCTGGGAGGGGAGCCGGACACCTTATCAACTTTGCCTTCGCTATCCACTCCTGTTCAAGAAACAGCTCCTTTAAGGGCAAATTTACGATAAATGAACGGACATCCTGTCCAGGTACATGACTACTTACTTGGGTATCTGGGCGATTGCAGCTCAGTCCTGCATCCTCAGTCAGGTCCGGACACTTCTCTTGTGATCCGAAGAAGAGTTTATACATCTCCACGGGCGCCGTACCCATAAAAAGTTGGAGAGCTCGTGGTCCTTCCGGATTAAATTCCCACAGGAGGAGGGGCGACGTTTGCAGGGCAGAAGGCGCCGAATCAACATAACCTGCGCCACTGCAACCAGATTGATCTCTCTTTCTTGGAGGTCTCGAATACGGTCCTGCAACAAAGGAACGTCCTTGGACGGCCCCCAGTCGAGCCCCTTGTTGACCCATGACGCCAGCCGCTGTGGTGGACTGGCGGAAGGCGGGAAGCGCCACCCATTTGGTGCCCCTGGGAGCGGTGCTATAAAACCACTCCCGTTGCCACAAACCAAGCTCCTCTTGAAAAGAGCCCTCGGGCCATGGAGCATCATCACACTTGCTTATGACCTCCCCTCCGCACTCTGCTTGTTGCCCCTCGATCATCTTTGGCTCCACCTTGAAGGTCTTGGGCCACAATCCAAAGTGAGGGGAAATATGGAGGAAGGCCTCACATACGACAATGAATGACGAGATATGGAGGATGGACTCCAGATTCAAGTCATGGAAATCCAGCCCATAATAAAACATGAGCCCTCAAGACAAAGGGATCCATCGGGAAGCCTAAACCTCAAGGAAGTTAGACACGAACACCACGCTCTCGCCGGGCTTGGGAGTGGGAATGACCTGCCCTGGAGCAGGCAGCCTATGCGAAATCTCGCCGGTTAGATACCTGGCGTCTCGCAGCTTTAGCACATCTTCTTCTGTGACGGAAGAAGACGTCCATCGGCCGTGTTGGTCGGAGCCGGACATCGTCGAAGGTCCGAAGCGCCTAAATCTGAAGCTTTGGGTGTTAGAACTCGAAGCGCGAGGCGAACTCGATGGAGGGTGTAAAAAAGAAGAGGGCCTTGGTCTCATTATAAAGAGGTTGAATACCAAGAGCCCTCCCCGTGGTCGATTAGGACTCACCTTTGATAGAGGACGCGTGCCAACGGGCACGGTTGGGTTACCCACGTCCGTATGGATGGGAATCCCTTAATAAGGGGGTGCGATCTACGCTTTGATAAAGACGTGCCAAAAACCGCCTCGCTAAACGCGCTAAGGTGGAACAGTAAAAAACGATTCATATAAAGGCTTGACCGTGGTGTCATGTCACGCGCGGAATACATCAGCAGATCTATGCGAAAGTTATTCTCTCTACGGTGGTATGTGGAACTTGTTTTGCAGAGCCAGACACTATCCTGGTGTTCAAAACCTTCTATGAAGTATTCGGAGGAGGAACCCGCTTTGCAATGACGAAGACAATATGCGCGCCGGACTCGTCGTCATTGAAGCCTGGTTCGTGGGCTACCGAGGAGTCCTGGACTAGGGGGTGTCCGGATAGCCGAACTATCATCACGGCCGGACTCCAAGACTATGAAGATACAAAATTGAAGACTTCGTCCCGTGTCCTGATGGGACTTTCCTTGGCGTGGAAGGCAAGCTTGGCGATACGGATATGTACATCTCCTACCATTGTAATCGACTCTGTGTAACCCTAACCTATCGAGTGTCTATATAAACCGGAGGGTTTTAGTTCGTAGGACGAACAACAATCATACCATAAGCTAGCTTCTAGGGTTTAGCCTCCTTGATCTCGTGGTAGATCTACTCTTGTATTACCCATATCATCAATATTAATCAAGCAGGAGTAGGGTATTATCTCCATCGAGAGGGCCCGAACCTGGGTAAAAACATCATGTCTCTTGTCTCCTGTTACTATCCGCCTAGACGCACAGTTCGGGACCCCCTACCCGAGATCCGCCGGTTTTGACACCGACAATCCCCAAGCTTAATTCCTACTCGTCCTCGAGTAGGTAAATGATAAAAGAAATAATTTATGAATGTGAATGCTAGCAAAGTACATAAGTTTGACAATGATAATTTCAATCACTTTTCCTAGCATCATAACATCAATTCTTTCTCATAAAACTTCTCATGTTAAAGTAGCACCCAATTCACATGTTAAGGTTTAAACAATGAATTCTCTTGAAACTCAACAACCTATATTCCTAATCACCAAACAATTGCAATTCAACTTATTCAACAAATTTTAAGTAAGAGCTCCCCATACTCAATGATCATATAGTCTTCCATGATTGCTATTACTCATAGCGTATTCTTAGAAAAAATGGCATCCATCGAACACAGAGAAAGATAGGGGCTTAATATTTTGCCTCCCAACTCATTTATCATAGAGAAAATTGTCAACAATAATAAATCATGATCAAATATATTTTACGGGTCATATGTGCCTAGATCTTTCCTCGCCACATGATGCTTGCCAATGAGAGAATAATTGAGGTTGAAATGAGAATGCATACTATTGACTCATGCATAAAAGTAAATACTGAAAAGTAAAAGATAGGCCCTTCGCAAAGGGAAGCAGAGGTTGTCATGCACTTTTTATTTGGATGCCCAAGCTCTTAATGCAAAGGAACGTCACATTATATTGCCCCTTATGATATCAACCTTTATTATGCAGTATGTCGCTTTTATTACTTTGTCCTCACAAGTTCGTACAACGCTCAATTTTCCCTTACAATAAAAGATCAAACATATTTTGGAGCAGTTTTTATTGCTTTATGCACCGATGACAACTTACTTGAAGGATCTTATTCAATCCGCAGGTAGGTAAGGTGGACACCCATGGAAAGAAGGTAGGTTTAAGGGTTTTTGGATGTACAGGTAGTATCTCTACTTAGTACGAATTTTTGGCTAGCAAAAGATCCTAGGCAAATACCACATGTTGGAGGATCCATGACAATATAACTTATATGCAAATATACACAACCATAACTCATTACGTTGTCTTCCTTGTCCAACTTCAACTAATTTGCTCAAGTTTGAAAATAATTAATGGGTATTCACAATCATAGAAGATGTCCAAGATAATATCCTTATATGTGAAAGTTCTCTTCCTTATACTAACCATTCATGAATTTCTTGTATGACCAATATTGTGATTGTCAACCTTCAAAAGATTTCACTTTCTAAACCCAATGTGAAGCTACCACTAGGCATGATATAATTTCAACTTTATGATATTCAATTCATTCAACAATTACTCATAGGATATAAGTGAAGCACTGGAATAAATGACAAGCTACTCCAAATAAATATAAGTGAAGATCAAGCGAGTAGTTAAGTAAATAGGTAGCTATGTGAGGACTCTTTCTTATTTAAAAACTTTCAGATATAAGTATTTTATTAAAAAAAAGCAAAACAAAAATTAAATGACATTCCAAGAATAGCACAACTCATGTGAAGAAACAAAAACTTAGGCTCAACCGATACTAACCAATAGTTGTTGAAGAAGAAAGGTGGGATGCCTACCGGGGCATCCCCAAGCTTAGATGCTTGATACTTCTTGGAATATTATATTGGGATGCCTTGGGCATCCCCAAGCTTGAGCTTTTGTGTCTCCTTAATTCCTTTTATATCACGGTTTCCCTAAATCTTAAAAACTTCATCCACACAAAACCCAACAAGAACTCGTGAGATAAGTTAGTATAAATCAATGCAAAAACCTTATCATTCTCTACTATAGCAAATCAGTAAAATTGTTATTCAACATTGCATACTAAATGCCTCTGCATATTTAGTACTCCTATCCTCAGATAGAATCATTAAACAAGCAAACATATGCTAACAATGCAAATATAACAACAATCTGCCAAAACAGGTCAGCCTATAATGAATGCAAGAGTATTCATACTTATCTAACTCAAAAATTCTAAAAATTTAGCACACTATAGAAAATTTATCAGAGCTTATTGAGAAAAAAGTTTCAACATTTTATCGCATTGAGGGAGAAAAGAAAGAAAAGATGGCTCCTCCCACCGCCTCTCCTCTCTTCTCCTCCCCCCCCACCTGCCCTCCACCACACACCATCCAACCATGGAGATTTTTGATCTGATTGATCTAGACGGTCATGGAAGGTCTTCTGCGTTGGGATCTTTCCCCCGTCCTTGCCGCGGCAGCTCAAGTGCGTCAATGTTTTGGTTCTACCGTTCATTTCTCTCCTTCTGGTTCGAACAAAGAGTTCTTCTTGGTGGTGCACTTATCTTCGGCAAGTTTCCCTCTCAATGATGATTCGGTTGCTATTGCACTCCAATGTTGTATTGGGGGCCTCCCTTCTGGACTCAACGTGTCACATATTGATGGACGAAGATTTCGTTTTTCTATGGCTTCCAATAAAGTTGGGCATTACATCTATGGTCTCAAGGATAGAGTATGGCCGGATTTTGTTTGCCACTTCAGTCTTTTTCGGCAGAGAAAAAATGGCATTTTGGCAATGGATTCATCATGGCACCTTGATTCTCATATTCCAGAGGTGGCTGCTCGTTCTCCGATTGCTATCAAGTCTAAATACAAGTTCTCTACACAGCAAGACATGGTTATGAACACATCAAGTCCGGTTTTATCTAAATTTGGTTTCTCTCCTACGGAGGGATTGGTTTCCAGCCTCGATCCGTCGCCGGACGGCTCACCGCCGGCAGTTCAGTCGGCGAAGCAGGTTTTTCCGGGGCCGACAGATGACAGATGACGATTACTCAGGGCATTAAACAACATTCTTTGTCTTCGGCCATCATCTTTGGGGCATTCAAGTCACCCATTACTACGGGGAATAATGAGGTTAATGGGGTAAGGCCTATTAATTACAGAATTGCAGGTTGTCGGTTTAAGGAGAATGCATGGAGCAGTATTCCGAATTTTATGCTCTTCCATATTTTGGACCAACGTCACTTTGGTTATTCTGATACACATATTGCCAATATCTGGTCCCTATCTTCGGTCCCTACCTCGGTTAACATTTATGGGAGGCTCAATTTGTGCTCTTCTTGTAATTCGCTGGGCCACCTGGCTTCTGCATGTCCAGGAGAGATTTGCTCTATCTGTGTTAATGACAGTTGCTGCTGTTCCACACCCGCTAGTACGGTGAATCCTGTCCAGCCCACCATCGACAAGGCTGTGGGCTCTGGGCCACAACTGATCTCGCGGGCCTGTACTATTTGTGGATCACAAACTCACCTTTTTTTCCAATGCCCGGCCTATCTAAAATGTGAGGTTTGTTCCTTCTTGGGCCACACCAAGCGCAACTGCTATGATCCTAAGGCCAAGCACTATTTTTGGAAGCCCAAGAATGCTCAGAAATCTGATCTACATTTATTTGGAGCAGCAAATCATTTGACAAGACATTCAAAGGCAAGAATCCTATTTCTACTTTTATTGAGATGGAATCATTACCCTGCTTACCTTCTACTAGCAGCACTGCCACGACCAATTTGGTCCAGTCAAATCGGGGACTGCACGGATTCCTTCCTCTAGCAAGCATTTACCTCAGTTACCTACTCTGCGCCCCACAGCTCGACCCAAGCAATCCTGGGACGTTCATTGCGATATTTGCGGCTGCCTTGGACACGTGCCATCATCCTGTCTTCAGGGGCGGCGCTCCACCAAAGAAAATTGGCTACACAATCAATCCATACCCCCTGCCGATACGCATTCCACCTCGCCGTGCGTGCTCTCCTCTGCGCATGCTCTGCTCCTCCCTTCTCCACCAACAATGGCGAATTTCCCCATCAACATTGTCCCCTACCTGCCGCAAGGAATGATGGTGGAGCTTGGCCCGGCTGATCGGAAGGTGAGAGCGGACATGGTGGTCAGTGAGGTGCCTCCCCTGCGCCACGACTTCTTGGCCATTGCTGAGGCCAATAGGTTCATCCTTGACATCGTAAAGAAGCCGTCAGAGATACCATCCAAGGTTTGCTCCATGAGTCTCATTTCTTCCCCACTGAAGTTGAAGATCACCCTCTAGGGATTGGTATTTTTGGATTTGATGACTCCCTCGTTAGAGATACTATCGTCGGAACCACCTTTGAACTAGATGAGATGCAAGCTGATGAGCACACGGTGATTTCTTTTGTTCCTCATGACGCTGCGCTTAACATGAGGCTTACCACTTTTGGCCCGGAGATTTGGATCTTGTATGTTGGATTTCCCTATGACTATCAAATCCAACATTACATGCATAAGTCTGTGGATACTTTCGATACTCTGCTTGAATGGCATAATCCCAGGAGTGACAGGCGTTTTGTGCTTCTAAAGGCCAGGGTCATTCATCTTAGATTTGTCCCTAAGAGCATTGTGATGAGGCAGATTGGGGGTGCTAGGCACTGCTGGACAGTTGTTGTAACTATGTTACATAGTAGTGATTGGAATGCACACTTACCTGAAGTTCCACCTGCTGGTGAAGATCCACCTCCTGATGATGGTGTTCCACATCCTCTGTTCGGTGAAGGGTCGATCACGAGCAAATTTACCAAGCCCAGCTGCACAACTGGATGGCTCAGAATGTAGCTGCTGATCATGCTATGCATCAGGCTAATCAGGCCAATGACAATGTGCAGGTGGACCAGCAGGTTCAGTTTCAGGCGCAATGGGGTGCCTGGCCAGCTCCTCCACCTCCTGCTGTGTACAATTTTCAGGCATGGTTGGTTGCTGAAGGTCTTCAGGTTTCTGATGGAATTTTACCTGAAAACAATTTGCTAGAGAGCCCTGCAATGGCTTGGAATGACTCCATATCTTGGCACAGCAGCTCTGAGTACTCTGTCAGTTCTGATGGGTTTGTTCTTCTGCCTGTCAATGTTCTGAATAATCTCTAGAGAAGTAACTTCGATAGCCCTGCCAGTACCTCCTTGGTTCCTATAATACAGCAGCAAGATTCTCTCACAATTTATCTTTCTCTAAATAACTCTTGTCTGCACTTCACCATGTCACACCATGGGAACTTGATGGCTTCTATGCTCTTCCACTCAGCCAGGCTGGTGAGACAGATAAATGACTTTCTGTGGACTGCCATTAAGCCCGTTATGGCCACTTTTGGCCCATGGAGCTCGGGACTGGGTTTTAGGGATTGCTTGAAAGTTCATGTTCAAGTTAGCAGCAACAATGATTCTATCTTGATCACTGCTGGGCATCAGATCACTAGGGATAATGAGTATTGTATATATGTGGTGCATTCCTGGTCTGTTCCTGCCGCGGCTCCGACTGATCCCTCCATGGCTCTGCTCCAGGGAAACTCTAGCTCTTTGCTTATGCCTCCTTCTGATGTTGTTCTGCCTGATGGAGGCGCTTCCTCTCATCGTGGAAAAGTGCAGGCACCTGAATGTGAAGTCTCTCTTCGTCGCAGCGCTAGATCCAATAAATATGATGGATTTCGGGTCCATGCTCTGTCTGATACCAAGAAGAAGCAATCAAAGGTCAAACCACGCCACACTCCTACTGCTCCCTCCTCGGTGATCATCAGGGAGGTGGACGCTGAGGCAGCCCAGGAAATACCACCTCCTACTCCCATTCAGGTAATTCAGCAGGTGGGTGTCCAAAAATGCGCCATCCCACCAGAAGAACTTACTGAAGCTGCTCTCTTGGAGTCCAAGGAGGCAGGGTCTTCGTCCTCGGCTTCATTTGCTGGTTTATTAGCTCTATGGGTCTTTTGGTCAATTGGAATCTGTTATGTTGGAACATTCGTGGGAACTCTGGTGATAAACAATTAGCACTTTCTAATGCTATCAATGCTAGTGGTTGCTCGGTTATATGTTTGCAAGAAACTAAGAAGCCTATGATCGATAATGCTTTTACCAAATCTTGTTGTCCTCGTCGGTTTGACCAATTTGCTTTTGTCCCTTCACATGGGGCTTTGGGTGAAATTGTTACTATTTGGAACAGTTCGGTTTTCTCTGGTATGGTTATTGCCTCGGAAGATTTTGCCCTGGTCATTAAATTTCAATCAACACAGTCCTCCCAAGCTTGGACGCTTCTGAATATCTACGGCCTGTGTCAAGGTGATCCACATATTAATTACACTAATTGGTTATTCTCATAAAACATACCTGCTAATGAGGATTGGCTCCTACTCGGTGACTTCAACTACATCCGCAGCCCTGACAATCGTAACAAGCTGGGAGGGAGCATTAGTGACATGATTACGTTCAATGATTTCATACGTACACAATCTCTCGTTGAATTGCCAATCAAAGGCCGCACTTATACTTGGAGTAATATGCAACAGGATCCACTCTTGGAGCAACTTGATTGGTTTTTTACATCGTGTAGCTGGACTGGTTCATACCCCAACACCGTTGTTAAACCTCTAGGCAAGCTTCGTAATACGATCATATACCGTGCGTGGTCTCCATTGAAACTTCTATTCCTAGAAGTAAGCTTTTTCGATTTGAGCCTTTCTGGATTCAACACCCTGGTTTTATGGAGGTTGTAAAGTCTGCTTGGGATAAGCCCGTCCGATCGACCAATACTGCAACCATTCTTTGTAGAAAATTCAAGCACTTGCGATAATGCCTCAAAAATTGGAGCAAGAACATTTCCCGATTGTCTATAGCCATTACTAACTCCAACAAGGCTCTAGCTGACTTGGACATGCTGGAGAACAGAAGACCTTTGACAATTCCTGAGGCTAATTTTAGTATTATCCTAAAAGCCCACATCCTACGACTATTGTCATATCAATAGCAATATTGGAAGAAACGGTGCACTATTCGATGGGTTCGTTTTGGGGATGAAAACTCCAAATTTTTCCAAGCTATGGCCTCCGAACGCTACAGGAGGAACAATATTGCCTCATTAACTCTACATGATGGAACAATAATTGATGATTACGCAGGCAAAGAATCTGTCATTTATCACTCTTTTAAAGAAAGACTTGGAACCTCCTCTAAGCATGAGATGAAATTTGATCTTCCCTCCATTATCAAGAGAATTGAGGGGCTGGATGACCTAACTGTGCCATTTACTAGGCAGGAGATTTATCTAGTCATCAAAGAAATGCCTGCGGATCGGGCTCCGGGCCCTGATGGATTTAATGGGGCATTTCTCAAATCTTGTTGGCACATAGTTAAGGAAGATTTCTATGCACTATGTGATCAATTTTTGAGGGTGGTCTCAACTTGGAGAGTATCAACGATGGATTCATCACACTCATCCCAAAAATTTCGGCGCCACAAGGAGTTAATGACTTTAGACCGATCACTCTGCTAAATTGTTGTCTTAAGGTCATCACAAAGCTTCTAGCTAACAGGTTACAAAAAATCATTCTCAAGATTATTCACCGCAACCAATACGGTTTCCTGAAAAAGAGGTCTATTCAGGACTGCCTTGCTTGGGCTTTTGAGTACATATACCAATGCCAATCTTCAAAAAAGCCCATAGTACTGCTCAAGCTGGATTTTGCAAAAGCGTTTGACACCATCGACCATGATGCTATGCTGGAAATCATGAAACACATGGGCTTCAATGATAAATGGTTGGGATGGATCAAAACAATTTTCTCATCTGCGAAGTCTTACAGGTTCTCCTTAATGGCGCCCCGGGCATAGCTTTAATTGTGTTTGTGGGTGCGCCAAGGTGATCCCCTGTCCCCCTAATCTTTGTCCTGGCGGCAGATTTATTGCAGGCTGCAATCAATGACTCCTTCCGAAGAAATGATCTTAAGCTGCCCTTTCACCGCACCAACCAATCGGACTACCCGGTGATTCAGTACGCCGATGACACTATCATGTTACTTCCTGCATGTACGGACCAAGCTTCTCTTGTTAAAACGATTCTTACTGATTATGCCACTTCGATTGGTCTAAAGATTAACTTCCACAAGTCTACTCTCGTGCCCATGAACTGTGATGCCTCCACCGCTCAGAATATTGCGCAAATTTTTGGTTGCGTGGTGGGAAAGTTACCTTTTACTTACCTTGGGCTACCAATGGATGCTTATAATCTTTGCCCTTTGCACCCTCAAACTGCCACCGAAAATTATTGATTTGTTTGATAAAATCAGAAGACAATGTCTCTGGACCAAGAAAATTGATGATGGGGAAAATGTAATTCATTAGCTTCATGGCAAATGGTTTGCAGACCAAAAGAATGTGGGGGTCTCGGGGTTCTTGATTTACAAACCCAAAGTGATGCTTTACTCATGAAATACCTGCACAAATTCTATAATCACTGGGATCTGCCGTGGGTTGACTTGATTTGGTCCACATACTACAATGACAAAATCCCACACGCTTCAGATCCATGCAGATCGTTCTGGTGGAAAGATGTGCTCAAACTCACACCCATCTATAGAGGAATATCAAAAGTGATCGTTAGCAAAGGAGATATTGTGCTTATGTGGAAAGATCTATGGTTGGATGATGTCCTTGCTGATTCACACCCACATGCTTTTTCTTATGCCAAACTTGAAGACATCTCTGTTTGAGACTTTCTTGGGTGCACCAATCTCAATGAAACCTTTCACCTACCACTGTCCATGCAAGCACACAATGAGCTATGTCATCTACAGGAGATCACAGCGCATGTTGGCATTGGTGAGGGTGATGACATGGACTCCTAGATCTACGAGTGGGGCTCTGAGATATACACTTCCAAAAGATACTACAATTTCTATTTTCGTGAGGCCACAGCCCATATTAGCTACAAATGGCTCTGGAAATCTTCGGCCACAATGATAATCAAAGTCTTCGGTTGGCTCCTTCTCTCCGATCGCCTCAACACCAGAAACATGTTGAAGAGAAGACACTACAACATCAGGGACAATTATGGTTGCATTCTATGTGGCAGCAATGAGGAAGAAACAATTGAACATATGATCTTTACTTGCCACTTCAGTTCAGCCTGTTGGGACACTTTGAATATCCACTGGACAGCTAATGGAGATCGCCTCAACTGGATCAAGGAAGCCAAGTCCGTATGGAACAACCAAATGTTTATGGAGATTTTCCTATATGCCTCCTGGAGTTTGTGGAAGGAAAGAAACAACAAGCACTTTAGGAGAATTGACCCCACGGCTGGGTCATGGGCTAGAAGATTCAAAGAGGACTTCTCTTTACTCATACATAGAGCTAAAGAGAAACACAAACATTTTCTCTCCACTGTTATTCAGTCCTTTGTTGCCCCATAGTCTAGTACTTACTTATGCTACCTACATATACCCTTAATTTTATCATGGCTATGGATGTAAGGATATGACATTGTACTAAACTTTTTGATACTTTAATTCAATATATACAGTAGGAGCCTCTCCTACTGTTTCAGGTGTAAAAAAAACATTTTATCGCATTCTGACTTTTCTCGGGAATTTTTGCAACATTCATAAACTTTCTGTTTTGAAACAACAACAAATAGATTGCAAAATAAGCATGGTAAAGGCTATCCTTGACATTTTTATTGAAGTAAAAGATGCAAAACATTAATCTAAATAAAATCAAGCAATACGCTCCAAGAAAAAATCATATCATGTGAAGAATGAAAATATAGCTCCAAGTAAGGTTGCCGATATTGTTGGAAACGAAAGCGGGGATGCCTTCCTGGGCATCCCCAATCTTAGTTGCTTGGATCTTCCTTGAATATTACCTTGGGGTGCCTTGGGAATCCCCAAGCTTAAGGTCTTTTCAGTCCTTATTATCCTCGTACTGATATCTCACCCAAAACATGAAAACTTCAATCACACAAAACTTAACGGAACTTCGTGAGATAGGTTAGTATGATAAAGACAAATCATTCACTTTGGTACTGTCAAAGTCAAGATTCATGATTGTTCTCACACAATGCCTACTGTACCTTATCATTTTCACAATTTATATTGAGCAATATAAGCCATAGAAACTAGAAAACAAGCAAACTATGCATTGAAAACAAAATCTGTCAAAAACGGAATAGTCTGTAGTAATATGAACTTTGAAATACTTCTGTAACTCCAAAAATTCTTAATATTAGGACAACATAGAGAATTTATATAGCAATCATCTGTAAAATTTCAGAATTTATCGATGCTCCAGTGAATTCAAACAATTCTGTTACTAGAAGCAAAAGTTTCTGTTTTTGCACAGAATCAAGTCAACTATCATCCACACTATCCCAAAGGCTTTACTTGGCACTTTATTGAAACAAAAGCTATAAAACATTATTACTACAGTAGCTTAATCATGTGAACAGATAAAACAATAGGTAAAAGTGTTGGGTTGTCTCCCAACAAGAGCTTTCTTTAATGCCTTTTTAGCTAGGCATGATGATTTCAATGATGCTCACCTAAAAGATAAGAATTGAAACACAAAGAGAGCATCATGAAGAAATCAATAGCACATTTAAGCCTAACCCACTACCTATGCATAGGGATTTTGTGAGCAATTTATTTATGGGAGCAAGAACCAACTAGTAGCTTAGCAAGGTAAAACAAGTAAAACTTCAAGATTTTCAACATAAAGAGAGGAAACTTGATATTATTGAGATACGTAGAAGCATTTATTGCTCTCCCATAATAATTTTCAGTAGCATCACGAATGAATTCAACAATATAACCATCACATAAAGCATTCTTTTAATGATCCACAAGCATAGAAATTTTATTAATCTCCACATAAGCAAATTTATTCTCATGAATAGTAGTGGGAGCAAACTCAACACAATAACTATCATGGGATTGAAAATTAAAATCACGATGACAAGTTACATGGTTATCATTATTCTCTATAGCATACGTTTCATCACCATAATCATCATAGATATCAACTTTGTTGTCATAGTCAATTGAAACCTCTTCAAAAATAGTGGATACATCACTATATAAAGTCATGACCGCTCCAAATCCACTTTCATAATAATTAGAATAAGATTCAACACCCTCCAAAATAGTGGGATCATTAGTACCTCGAGTTGACACTCTTCCAAACCCACTTTCATCAATATAATCATCAAAAATAGGAGGCATGCTATCATCATAATAAATTTTCTCATCAAAACTTGGGGGACTAAAAATATCATCTTCCTCAAACATATCATCCCAAAGCTTATGGCTTTGCATATCGTTAGCATCATGGATATTAAAAGAATTCGAACCAACAACATTGCACTTATGCTCATCATTCAAAGATATTTGTCAAACATTTTATAGAATTCTTCTTCTATCAATTGAGCACAATTTTCCTTTCCATCATTTTCGTGAAAGACATTATATACGATGAATAATATGGTGCAACCTCAATTCCATTTTTGTGGTTTTCTTTGATAAACCAAACTAATGATAAAATAAGAAACTAAAATATTCAATTTCAAGATCTAAATATATACCTTGAAGCACTCACCACAGCGGCAACAGAGCCAGAAAAGAGCTTGATGTTATTGTAGACTCGTGTTGGGCCTCCAAGCGCAGAGTTTTGTAGGACAGTAGCAAATTTCCCTCAAGTGGATGACCTAAGGTTTATCAATCTGTGGGAGGCATAGGATGAAGATGGTCTCTCTCAAACAACCCTGCTACCAAGTAATAAAAAGTGTTTGGTGTCCCCAACACACCAAATACAATGGTAATTTCTATAGGTGCACTAGTTCGGCGAAGAGATGGCGATACAAGTGTAGTAATGATATTAGATATTGATTTTTGTAATAGGAACAATAAAAAATAGCAAGGTAGTAATTGATAAAACAAAGCACAAACGGTATTGCAATGCTTGAAATTGATGCCTAGGGTCCGTAGTTTCGCTAGTGCAATCTCTCAACAATGATAATATAATTGGATCATATAACCATCCCTCAACGTGCAACGAAGAATCACACCAAAGTTCCTATCTAGTGGAGTACATAAGAAGAAATTGTTTGTAGGTATTCTTTCCGATCGATCTATCCAAGACTTCGTACTAAAATAACACCAAGTTATTCTTTCCAATCGATCTATCAAGAGTTTGTACAAAATAATACCAAGTTATTCTTTCTGATCGATCTGTCAAGAGTTCGTACTAAAATAACACCAAAACAATTCAGATTCATAACTATAAATCCAACACAAATAACCTCAAAGAGTGCCCCAAGATTTCTACTGGAGAAACAAAGACGAAAACGTACATCAACCCCTATGCATGGATTACCCCAATGTCACCTCAGGAACCCGTGAGTTGAGTGCCAAAACATATATCAAGTGAATCAATATGATACCCCATTGTCACCACGGGTATTCATAGCAACACATACATCAAGTGTTCTCAAATCCATAAAAGTATTCAATCCAATAAGAACGAAATCTCAAAGGGAAAACTCAATTCATCACAACAAGATAGAGAGGGGAAAACACCATATGATCCAACTATATTAACAAAGCCCACGATACATCAAGATCATGCCATCTCAAGAACACAACAGAGAGAGATTAAAAACATAGCTACTAGTACAAGCCCTCGGCCCCGAGGGTGGACTACTCCGTCCTAATCATGGTGGTCGCCGGGATGATGAAGATGGGCACCGGTGATGATTTCCCCCTCCGACGGGGTGCCGGAATAGGGTCTAGATTGGTTTTTCATGGCTACAGAGGCTTGCGGCGGCGGAACTTCTGAGGCCATGCGCAAGGCCACCGAGGTGGGCACAACCCACCAGGGCGCGCCTGGGGGCACGTTGGTTGTTCCCCCCTCGGGGCACACCTCTGGTACTTCTTTGGCCCAAGTTGTGTCTTCTGGTCCATAAAAATTCTCCAAAAAGTTTCCCTGCATTTGGACTCCGTTTGGTATTGATTTTCTGTGATGTAAAAAACAAGCAAAAAATAGCAACTGACACTGGGCACTATGTCAATAGGTTAGTCCCAAAAATGATATAAAGTTGCTATAAAGTGATTGTAAAATATCCAAGAATGATAATATTATAGCATGAATACTTCATAAATTATAGATACGTTGGAGACGTATCACGCCCCGGAGATCGATTCCCATGCCGATGTCCATCTTGTGGACATTGCCCAGAGATCGATGACAAGAAATAACTGGTCGTGCTAATCTTTCAATGTAGTTTGCATTGTCTTTAATTAGCAGAACGATTCATGTTATCAAACCATCTTAGGGCTAGTGCATTGTCTTGTGTGAGCGGTACTTGTTACTTTCGTTTGATAGTGAATCATGTGAACCCTCTCCGAGTTATGGAAACAGATGTATCCTCACCAGCCTTTGATGTAATAGATGGCATGAGTGCTTAGACGTAAGTTTGAACTATTTATCATATAAGCATGACTTGTTTGATGAAAAAAATTGTTTGATTATTCTTGGTGTCAAACCTCGACTGATTCCACGTTGTGTTAGTAGGCTAGCTACTCTGCGAGCTATAGTACTTGCAAACACTCACCAAAGAGAAACATTAGGAATGATCAGCTCATTGTACGCTTATAGGTCTGATCGTCGATCGACCAATAGCCAAAGCTTCTAAAATATTATGTTTAGCGATCGATCAGTCAATATTCCACAATTATATATTAATTCACCTCAAACTCAAAGAGTTGGTTCATGGATACATTCACATGAATAGCCAGCATTTGGAACAAAATTGGCACATACTGCTTGTAACATGCGTGAATGTGTATTTTTTTGCTAGAAGCGTGAATGTGAAGTGATGTCATACTTTCGTATGACGTGCTACAGTGTTGTCCAGTCATCAGGTGTGGTGGCAGTATTGCTGGTACAATAAGTTTTCTTGAAGAATCGCATTCAACGAAGTCATGATGGTTCTGTCGGGAGTCGGGGCTCCGTGGACCTAATCAAGGTTTGAACTCTGGGGTGCGCACGAAGGACCTTGCTAGGCCACTGCTTCCCGCTCGCTATCCCGCGGTGATGCTACGTCGAGCTCATGCGTGAAGGGAAAGGAATAGAACACGGTGGTTTACCCAAGTTCATGCCACCTTGTGGTGTAAAAACATAATATTGCTTTGGATGGATTGCCTCGTGAAGAGGATGAGTATGAACTACTACAAGTGTGAGCTGCCTCGGGAGAGCTCAATGGCCGAGGGATTTGATTAGGCGGTTCGGGATTCGATCTGCCCCCCTCTCTAAGGTGGAGACTATCCTATTTTTATAGTAACCTTGGTCCTCTTCCCTCACGGTTTAGGCGGGAAGGGATACCACAGCGGCCAATTTCGAAGGGGGACATAAGTACAACCTATCCTGACTAAAGGTGGTCTTCGCTGCAAAGCTCCTGGTCGTGACGTGGTGGTGGGTTCGGCGATGACCTCCATCTTGCCGAGCCAACAGTCTTGGTCTTGTTGCACTGGAATGGAAACCTTTGGGGGATTCCTAGGGAACCCGCGTACGTCCTTGCCTCCTTAGCACCAAAGAGGAAACTGTCCTCTCCTGTGCCCGCTGGTGCCCTCCTGGCCTTGGTTGTCATGGCTCACGTCACCACGCGACTCGCAAGGTCAGGTACTTGCCTAGAGAAGTCCGCTCCTCTGGAGGCAACCTTGGGAGGCCACTCCTCTAGAGGCCTTGCCATCGTTTGCCTCGCAAGAGTCTTTCTCATGAAGTCTTGGAGTTGGGCGGCGCCGGGCCATCGATGGAGCCACGCGTTGGGCTGTAAGCAGACGGATCTGGGTACCCCCGATCCCAGAATGCCGATAGTAGCCCCCGGGCCCACGGCACGCTCGGCCTGGCTTCGAGGCGAAGGCAATGAATGGAGGGTGAAGCAACGTCGGCCCTAACTTCATGCGGGCTAGGCTTGACGCTTGGTGCACGATGGGGCACGAACGCCTCCAATTCCCCATGTCGCCTCGGCAACCACCGAGGCTGACAAAAATCCTCGCACATGCCGCGGGGCCATCATTGCTCTCCTACCTTGCGGCTTCTTCCTCCTCTACGATCCCCTTTCTCTTGCGTGAGGCTTCTCCAAATCCAGATAGAGCGCCACCTTTCCTTCTGATCCATCGGTGCCAGTATACCCGAATGGCGCCCGTCGAGGAAACAAAGTCTGCGGCTCCAGCCACGAGTTCCTCCTCCTTTGGGTCGGCTCTCCCGGCCTCCTCCATTGTCAAAGAGGTGGACCTCAATCCGGCACTCCCGCCGACGGCCGGCGACACGAATGAATGGGGAGAGACCCTGATCTGGCCCAGCTCCTTGGAGCAGAGTAGCCTAGCAAGGTCCGTCTACCCCATCTTTTTCTATAGCATCTGCGTCGGGCTGGTCCCGCCCCTCTCCGGGTTCTTCTTCATCATCCTTGAGCACTACAAGATCCATGCCCTTCACCTCTAGCCCAACTCCTTTCTGCTCTTGTCCGTCCTCACCTTCTACTGCGAGGCCTTCGTGGGCGTGAGGTCCTCAGTGGCACTCTTTCGCCACTTCTTCAGCCTATGGTTCACCTCCAAGACCAACTTGACAGCAAGCGACTCCTTTGTCGCCGTGTCCTATGGAAAATAGATCCTAATGGTAGGGAAGGAGGTGGAGGGCTATTGGCGGCGCTGGGTCTTCCTGGACGCCCTGGCGTGACCTACGTCTCGAGCCTCCGACGGAGCTACCCGAGCAAATCCCTGAATGGGGCTCCGCGAAGCTCATCAACTCTCGGGCGAGGCCCATCACGAAGAACATAGCCTCGGACATGAAGGCATAGCTGCTGACGGGGGAAATGATTGTGAAGGAGTTCCTGGTGCACTGCATCACACCGCTCCAATCACACACAAAACCCCTGGGAGAGTATGTGGGTGCGGATACGCGGTGAGGCTGTGCGCCCCCGGCCTGACAGGCGAGGAGCTGAACGTGGCCTTGTTTGCCTTGCTCGGCGTGATCCCGGGGGACATCCCTAAAGCCGTCGCTCCGCTGCATAGCCGTGGTGACAAGGAGGAGCTGCTCCAAGCCATGCCTATCTTCAACGAGTGGGGCTCGAGTCGAGCGACCACCCGGAATCGCCTATGGTGTTGTCCTCCGGCAAGAGCAACGGCGACGAGGATTCAGAGGAAACGGAGGATGATGACCTTGGGGAGACATCACCATTGTCACGGTGTCGACTCCTTCTCAGCTTCGAAGACGATGACACTGATGATGACAAGCTCCCAGTCGCGGATTACCCATGCCTCGTGAGGGCGCCCGGGAGGAGGTCGGAGTCTATTTCCCTAGTCACGCGAGCGTCTGGCTAGGTGGCCCTAGGCAAGGGGGTGGCAGTGCCCCCTTCGGAAGGTCCTCCGCGCCCTGCCAGGGTGGCCGAGGAGACAGGCTCGTCCCCGCAAAGTGTGCATCCGACGGTCGCGAAGGCCTTCGCCGAGGTGGCGATGGTTTCGTCATTCAAGACGCCTCAGGGGAGCCCTCTCGCTCCTCCGGTCAGCGGCCCCGCAACAGGGCCTGTCGGGGGGCCACTCCGCCAGCCCCCGGGGCAAGACCGGGGCCACGTCGAAGAAGAAAGTGGGTTCATCGGCCTTCGAGGAGGACAAGAAGAGGAAGTGGGCTGCGCCAGATGAGTAAGTATCCTTGCCTCACCTCCTGACCACACGCCCATAGTCCATCCGCTCATGAAGCCCCTTATCACACTGAACAGGGGCGACTGCATGGAGAAGAATAAGAAGTTGACCGCCGATGCAAAGGTGCCCATCGTCCTGAGGACAGCCTCGATGCTTGGCCGCAGCCACGGTGGGCGCGGGGGCGCGCAACGCCGACTTGGCGCAACCCTCGGGTGCACAGGCAGCACCGCGCCAGGGCACACGGCCGTGTTGTCTACCCCCGATGCTTCACTGGTGCCGCCTGGAGGACCGGGCAGCAAGGACGCGACGGCTCAACGCGCGGTGCCTTCTGCCTCGGCCGCGGCAGCCCCAACCATGGGCAAGGGGAAGCACCTCACTCCCCACTGGCTGTATCCGCCTTACGGCACGCACCAGCGTAGCCTCAAGCAGGGCCGACCCTAGGAACTCAGCAGGCCGAGGCATCAGTCTTCCTTGCTGTGTCACGGGATCCTGGCACGGAAGGAGGCCCGGAGCCCATAGTACTCCAAGAAGATCGTACCAAGGCCTCATTGGCCACGGTCCCAACTAGTACACCAGCGCCGCTCCCTCTCCAGGCCATTGCGCTCGCGAACTGTGGCCCCCTGATCAGGCCCGAGGAGCTGGATAAGGCTTACGCCGCTCTCGGCCGCCTCCGGGCAGACCTCCAGGATGCCGATAGACGCCTCTCAAGGGAGCGCCTAGGGCTTTCCTCAGCGTGGCTCCAGGTTGAGAAAGCTACCAAGGAGGCTTGGAGCCGGTCCGAGGCTGCCGCCGCAGAGAGCAGGAAAGAGGCTGCCAACACAAGGGTGGCTCATGATGGGTGCTGGCTGAAACGGCGGCGGCCACAAAATGCTACGACGTGGCGGAGGCTGGCCTGAAGGCGCTTCGGGAGGAGCAGGTCGCGCTCCCGCATCTACTCCAGCAATGGGAGGACGACGTCAAGGCTCGCGAGGCGAAGCTCGCGGATCGTGACTCCGTGCTTGTCAGCGTTTTGGGACCGAGGGTACTTAGACCTGTCTGCCTACAGCCTAGTGCGTGGCTCTGTCAACGGCCCGGTACAGCCCAACTCCAATGATTCACGAGCAAGACCCTCACGAGGCGAAGAATGACATGGCTTCCCGAGGAGCAGCCCCCCGAGGCCGCCTCCAGAGGAGTGGATATATCTAGGCAAGCAACCCTCCCTCGCAAGCCTGCGATGACGTGAGCCATGACAACCAAGGCTAGAGAGAGTACCAGCGGGCGCAGTCCAGGATAGTTTTCTCTTTGGTGCTACGGAGGCAAGGATGTACGCGGGTTCCTTAGGAATCCCCCAAAGGTTTCCATTCGAGTTCAACAAGACCAAGACCACGAGCTCGGCAGGATGGAGGTCATCACCGAGCCCACCGCTACATCACGACCAGAAGCTTTGTAGGCGAAGACCACCTTTAGTCAGGATAAGGTGTACTCATGTCCCCTTTTAAATTGGCCATTGTGGTATCCCTTCCCACTGAGGCCACAAGGGAAGAGGACCCAGCCCACTATAAATATAGGCTAGTCTCCGCCGTAAGGAAGGGGATCCTTCGACCATTGAGCTCTCCCGAGGTAGCTCACACTTGTACTAGTTCATTCTCATCCTCCTCGCGAGACAATCCACCACAAAGTAGTAGTAGGGTTTTACACCGCAAGGTGGCCCAAACCTGGGTAAGCCACTGAGCCACTTCTTCTTCCCGCTCGCTCGAACCCGACAAGGCCAAGCCATGAGGCTGTGAGCAGATATCTATAGCTTGGCTAGATCCTTCGCGCACGCCCCAATTTCAAACCTTGTTTGGGTCCACGGAGCCCCTGATCCTGACATTTGGCGTGCCAGGTAGGGGCGTGTCGAAGTTCTCCCTTCTGGTTCGCTCCGTCCTAGCTTCGTCACTCCCATGGCCGATGCTCGTCGAGTTCGTGCCGAGCGCTGGGCTACTCGCGTCTCCCAGACGGCACCTGTGGGACACGGTGCCCCCTGTCGCTCCCCTTCTCTTGCATTCAAGGCCGCCACCAATCCTGCTACCCACGAGCAGCAGGACTCTTTGCTTCCGCCATCCGTGCAGCATGATGGCCGCATCGCCATACCTTCCCTCACCCCCGTCATTGACAGATTCAAGGTTACGCAGACCCTTGAGAGGTTCGAACTCTGGGGTGCGTACGAAGAACACTCTTCCCCTAGTCTGCCCGCTCGACAATCCCACGGCCTAGCTTGACGAACCCAAAGAAAGAGAGACATAGGGATTTATCCTGGTTCGGGCCACCTTGCGGAGTAATACCCTACTCTAGCTTTGTGGTGGATTGCCTCAAGGGGCTGTGGATGAACTAGTACAGTGGATGAATAGCCTCAGTAGGTGAGGTGTTCTTGAGCTCGATGAGCTAGTGAGGTGGTCAGGGTAGAATGGCCCTAATGTCTCGCTATGGTGGTGGATAAGTCCTATTTATAGTGGCCTTGGTCCTCTTCCAAAATGTAGGCTGTCGGTGTACTAGAGTAGGGGTACCCTAGTATCCCGTACTTTGCAGACGATTCTTGACTTCCATGCAAGGGTTGCCTAAATCACTGCGAATATCCTCCGTGGCTCCTTTGGAGCCATTCAAGAACAAAGTATTTGATTAAAAAGATAAGGCCCCGACAAGAGGAGCTTGTCGGGAAGGCCACTCCAGGCACGCAGAAGACAAGGCCCCGGCAAGAGGAGCTTGCCGGGAAGGCTCGGAGCGCGACAAGCCTCCGGGCGCGACAAGGATTCGGCCGCGGCAAGGCGCTTGCCGCGACATGCAACCTCTCTCCCTCTCCGCTCCAGCTCATCCAGCGACGTGTCGCCATGGGGCCGTTCCATGGGCGTGTGTCGAGAGGCTGTGCAGCCAGCGGAGAGCAACGATAAGCGGCGCTGACAAGCTCGCCATCGTGGCGAGCGGAGGCGCACCTGACGGTCTCTGTTACACTGTTCGGGCGACAATGACGGGCATTTATTGCTTTTGTCCCTTGCCGTCAGAGTTAGGTATTTTGCACTGTACACTGTTCAAGTAGGTGTACCAACTCCTGTTTTTAAATTTGTACCCTCATCTATGTTGCCACCTGTCGGAGACCCCTTGAGCATATAAAAGGAGGCCCATGCGCAACGTAGAGGGGGTTCGGCTGGTTCGGTTCATTCTGACCGGTGGAGACTAGACACACTCAGTTAGGTTTTGTAGCTCGCATTGCTCCCTAGCAAGAACACAATAGATCAAACAAGCAGCAGTAGGAGTTTTATCTCTCCGGAGAGCTCCGAACCTGGGTAAACTGCTCGTGTGCCTCGCCTCGATCCGCTCTTCGTGCGATCTCCGCCCCCCTGCGAACCACAAGGGGCCTGGTCCGCCGGCCCCATAGGTGTCCGTGGGTACGATCAGCCTCCCCGACATCTTTGGCGCGCCAGGTAGGGGGGGCGTCGAGGCCGTGTGAATCTGATCCGGTATTCACACGAGCAGCGTCATCAACATCTTCCTCAACATGCCACCGAAGAAGAAGGTTTCGGCGGCAGCAGAGCCGTCCGCGTCGTACCCACCCTCACCGCAGCAAACGGGTGGTGGGGCAGACGCTGGCGGAGGAACGGGCGTCGACGAAGGTGCTCGCGACGTTGCCAAGTCCAGGGACAAGGCCCCGCAAACCTCGGCGTCCGCACATCCCCCACGCCCATCTCAGGAGACGCGGGACCAACAACGTCATGGCGTTCACAACGCCATATGTTCGTTGGATCGAGACCCTCAAGACTAGCATGCGCGCCAACATGCTGGTACGAGTGAGATACGGTCGCCCGGACGGGGTGCTGCTCCTTCTAACGTAGTTAGAAGTCCGAGCGTGTCCCGCTCCTCGCACTGTTCTCCAATGCCACCCACTACTCCAGCAGAAGCTCTGGCGAGAGCTCAGCTGCTCCTCGACTACCCTCCAATGGCCGACAAGGTCGATGAGTGGAGGGCCACTATCCAGAGCCTTTGCCAACGGCGACGCTCCGCGGCAACCAACGCCATCGTTGCCGCGGCGAGACGACAAGGCACGAGCCGGTGGCGACGAGACTGTCGGGGGTGCAACCACCGTGCACTCTCCGCCAAGAAGGCCAAGATCGCCGACTCACCGGATCCACCTCGACAGCGACTCCACCGCGTCGTGCCGGATCCGCGAGCTTCGCCGCGATCAGCGCCAAGTTCTTCATGAGCGACAACAAGAGGACGCTCGAACTCGCATCGGCGCCAAGAGAAGCGCGACGTCGATCCGGCTGCCGCACTGGGCCTTCTGTTGACATGCGCGCGCCGGAGGAGCCAGGCGACTTGCCGTACGCGGTAGGTTGCCCTGCGTTCACTCGTGAGCTGCGGCAAGTCCAGTGGCCCAGCCAGAAAAACTTCAAACCAGACGTGCCGGAGAAGTATGATGGCAGGACGCACCCGTCGGAGTTCCTCGGCATCTACACCATCGCGGTGCAGGCTGCGGGGACGGATGACAAGATCCTCGCCAACTACTTCCCGCCGTGCTCAAGCCCAACGCCGATCTTGGCTCATGCACTTGCCGGACAGCTCCATATCCTCTTGGGAAGATCTGTGCCATCGGTTTGTTGGCGCCTTCACAGGTGGCCACAAACCTCATGGCCAAGAGAGTGACCTTCATTTGCTAGCCGGAAGGAAGGAGAGTCCTGCGCAAGTTCATTCGAGAGATTCAGCCGTGTGCATTACAACATCCCAGACGTCCACCGCCAGCGGTGATCAGCGCATTTCATCGTAATGTGCGGAACCGCAGGATGAGGAGGAGATGGCGATGTGCAAAGTCAAGGACGCCGATGAGCTGTACGCCTTGGCCGACAAGTGTGCACGCGCTGAGGAAGGGAGGAGACTCCCAGGAGAGAATGCAGAAGCAGGATCTGACAGTGAGGACACCGCCCCGGCAAAGAAGGGCCGGCGGCGAGGCAACAGGAAGAAGAAAGCCAGAGAAGTGCTAGTAGTCGAGCAGTCCGGCAATGGAGGTGGCGACAAGAACGCCAAGGCTGGTGGCTCCGGCAAGGAGGTTGTCACGACGCCAACCACTGGTCGGTGGCGGCCGACAAGCAGTGACAGCTCCGCAAGCAAGATCTGCAAGATCCACCGCACCAAGGGCCACGACCTCCAGAGCTGCAAGAAAGTCGAGCAGCTTGTCGAAAAGCAGAGAGCTGAGTACGAGCGGCGCGACAAGGAGAAGGCCCAGGAAGGTGCTGGGGGGGCAAGCAAGAAACATCCCGGCCGAGGAGGACGCCGCGGCAAAGCCAAGCAGCGACAAGGAGATCGACCTCCCCGCGGCCACGACAAAGATGAAGATGATGACGACGACGAAGATATGGAAGACGATGATGCTGACGAGCAGGAGTTTCAGAAAGCCACAGAGGTCCTCTGCATTGACGGAGGTGCTTCCCTGCATACCTCCCACCGCCAATTCAAGCAATGGATGCGGGAGGTCAGTGCATGGAACCATCCGAGATTCACGCAAGCCTCTCAAGTGGTCCAAGACGCCTATCATTTTTGATATTGAGGACCACCCTGATCGCATAATCTGCGGACGGGTGCTTGCCGATGTTGGTCTCTCCAACCATCCGCAACCTCAAGGTCACAAAAATGTTAGTTGACGGCGGGCCGCTTGAATCGATCTCCTCCGCGGTGCTCCGAAGCTTCAAATCCTCGACAATGAGCTCGAAGAGACCGCACTTTCAAGGAATCAATCCGGAAGGAGCAAGTCAAGGGGAAGATTACGCTGTCGGTAACATTTGGTTGCGAGCTGAACATCAGGATCGAAAGGGTTACATTCGACATTGCCGATTTCCCATTGCCTTACAATGGGATACTTGGCCGCCCAAAGACTCGCCAAGTTCATGGCAGCCTCTCACCACGCTTACAATCTACTCAAGATGCCAGGCCCGATAAGCGTCATCTCTGTCCACGGGCGACAAGAAGGATGCCCTTATCTGTGCCGACAAGATCTACCGGATGCAGCAGCCGCGACGGATTGCCGGACACTTGCCGCTGAAGCTCCGGGGAAGAAGACCAAGTCCAAGTCCGGCAAGGGCTCGATGCTTACTCCGCAAGCGCACCTCTTCGAGTGCTGCGCCATCGTCGAGGACGCACCATCGAGCTCCACCGCAAGTGCAAGAAGATGGTGGCTCCGCCAAGACCAAGAAGGTGCCGCCAAGGAGGATGGCACCGGTGGTACCTTCACCATCGATTGCCTCTCTCGACCCTAAATAGGAAGGCGCCGTTGCTTTCCTGGGCGAATGTCGACGTGTTTGCATGACAACCGTCGACATCCCCGGTGATCCTGTGGAAGTGATTGAGCACCGCCGCCGCTTGTCCTCATGCGCGCCTGGCCAAGCAAAAAGTCCGGAAGCAAGCGTTGAGCGCCAAGAATTCATAGCCGAAGAGATCAAGAAACTGGAAGCAGCAGGCCTTGTCGAGGAGGTGCTCCATCCTACGTGGTTGGCCAATCCTCGTAGTCGCGCAAAACAAATGGGAAATGGAGACTTTGTATTGACTTCACGGATGTTAATAAAGCTTGTCCCAAAGATCCATTTCCCTTGCCGTGCATTAACCAGATTGTTGACTCCACGGCTGGATGTGATTTGCTTTTGTTTCTTGATGCATACTCAGGGTACCATCAGATCTTCATGGCTGAAGAAGATGAGGAGAAGACCGCATTCATCACGCCATGTGGCACATAATCGCTTTCATACGGATGCCTTTCGGTTTGAAGAATGCTGGTTCAACGCTTTGCAAGGGTAGTCCACGACGCTTTTGAGCCACAAATGCACGTAAATGTAGAAGCCTACATGGATGACATAGTGGTCAAAAGCAAGGACAAAGCAACTCGGGTTCAAGATTTGACGAGACCTTTGCAAATCTGCGCAAGATCAACCTCAAGCTCAACCCCGAGAAGTGCGTGTTTGGAGTCCCTTCCGCAAGCTTCTCGGGTTCTTCGTGTCTCAAATGAGGGATTGAAGCTAATCCCGACAAGATCAAGGCCATTGAGAAGATTGAAGCACCAAAGCGCGTCAAGGATGTACGAAGGCTTGTCGGTTGCGTGGCTGCTCTCAGCAGGTTTATTTCTAGGTCTACTGAACGCGCCCTGCCGTTTTTCAAGATTTTGAAAAAGGCAGGTCCAATGAAATGGACTCGGCGGAGGCTGCGCTGCAGGACTTAAAGAGATACCTGTCCTCCACTCCAAGACTTATCGCACCTAAGCCACAAGAGAAGTTGCTGCTATATATAGCGGCAACCAATCAAGTGGTTAGTGCTGCGTTAGTAGCGGAGAGGGAGGCGGATGACGAGCCAGCAACCACGACAAGCACATCCAGCGACAAGCGGGGCTTCACGACAAGCTCTGGTCCCGACAAAAAGGATGAATCCGCAGACACATGAACAGATCTGAGAAAAGGATGGTGCAGCGCCCAGTCTACTTTGTCGATTCCCTCTGCGGGGCTAGGTCAAGGTACTGGTGTGCAAAATTGCTTTTCGGCCTCCTCATGGCCTCGAGAAAGCTGCGCCATTACTTCCAAGCACATGAGATCACAGTTGTCACCGCTTTCCGCTCAAGAGGATCTGCGAGAATCCGAAGCGAGAGGCAGGATTGTCGAGTGGGCATCGGAGTATCAAGCTTTGGTCTTAAGTTTGAAAGCACATCAACTATCCAAAGCGTAGCGTTGGCGTAATTCATAGCAGAATGGACGCCAACACCAGATGAAGAGATTCCGGAGACGAGCATTCCCGTCAAAGAAGCAAGCAAAGAGTGGCTGATGTACATCGATGGTGCTTTCTCGCTGCAAGGCGCCGGTGCCGGCGTGCTGCTCATTGCACCCACCGGAGAGCACCTCAAGTACGTTGTCCAGATGCACTTTCCCAAGGAGCAAGCGACAAACAATACTGCAGAGTATGAAGGTTTGCTTGCCGGTCTCAGGATCGCCGTGGACCTTGGGATCAAGAAGCTTATTGTCACGGGTGACTCGCAACTCGTTGTCCGCCAAGTCAACAAAGATTACCAGTCCGTTGATGGAAGCCTACGTTGATGAAGTGAGGAAGCTAGAAGAGCACTTTGACAGCCTGCAAATGGAACATGTTCCAAGAGCTCGTAATGATATTGCCGATGGTTTGTCCAAAGTGCGCCGCACTTAAGTTGCCTGTGGAACCAGGGATTTTCGTGCTCAAGCTGACTCAGCCAACCGTAACTCCATCAATTGGACAAAGCAAGAAGAGGAAGTTGGCCTCTGGTGACTACTTTCCGACAGAGCTTCCCGAAGCCATCGTTGCAAAGGTCCCCAAGATCAACACCAACAGTGCTGAGGAGCAGTCTGCTCCGATAGACCCCAGGGTTTGTTTCGTTGAAGCAGACGCTCCCGACAAGTCTTGCTCCGGCAAGCTTGTCGGGGAGCATCAAGCTCCGGCGGGGCCGCAGGTTCTTGCCGTGGAAGCTGATGTTCCCGCAGCAGCAGATGTGCCTTTAGTACTTGTTGTCGAGCCACAAGCTCCAGCATGGGCGCAGCAGATTTTCCATTTCCTCCAGACAGGAGAACTTCCCGAAGAGCAAGAAGAAGCGGAAAGAGTAGCCCGGCAGTCAAGTATGTACCAGTTTGTCGACAACATACTGCATGTAAGAAGACTCAACGGTGTGAAATTGAAGTGTATTCGGGGAAGATGGATGAAGGTTGTTGGCGAGAGATACATGGAGGCATATGTGGTCACTACATTGGCAAGAAGAGAACTTGCCGCAAAGCTTTCCGGCAAGGTTTCTTCCGGTCGACAGCCCTCCAGGATGCAACGGCACAAGTAACCAAGTGTGAAGCGTGCAGTTCCCATTCCAAACAGATACACCAGCCAGCTCAAGCTCTCCAGACGATCCCTTTATCCCGCCATTTTCGGTCTGGGGCTCGACATCCTCGGCCCCTTTCCCCGAGCTGTCGGGGCTTTGAGTACTTGTACGCCGCCATCGACAAGTTCACAAAGTGGCCGGAAGTGGAAGCGATGATGAAGGTGACAAAGACAGTCAACAGTCAAGTTCTTCAGTCATTGTTTGCTGCTTCGAACCCCTAACGGATCATCACCGACAACGGCACACAATTCACGAGTCGCACCTTCATGCAAAGACGTCCAAGACCTTGGCGCCAAGGTCTGCTTTGCTTCGTTGCTCACCCGAGAAGCAACGGTCCAAGCGAAGAGGGCAAATCTTTGAAGTGCTGCGGGCTCAAGACCAGAACTTTCGACGTGCTGCACAAGTGTGGAAGAAACTGGATCGAGGAGCTGCCGGTGGTTCTTTGGTCGATCAGACGACGCCAAATCGAGCCACCGCCGGACACCCTTTGCTCTAGTCTATGGAGCAGAGGCAGTTCTCCCCACGGAACTGGGATACGGATCGCCTCGAGTGCTCGCTTATGATGAGCTCGAGCAAGAGCAGCTGCGACAAGATGACGCGCTGCTCCTTGAGGAGGATCGTCTTGAGCCGCCAGCGAGCCGCCGCTACAAAGAAGCTCTGCGTCGCTACCATAGCTGCAGAGTTAGTGCCAGAAGTCTCGAACAAGGCGACCTTGTTCTTCGGCGCGTTCAGTCTGCCAAGAATTCAAACAAGTTGACGCCGAAGTGGGTGAAACGAGTCACTAGGCCTGGCGCTGTCCGCCTTGAGACCGAAGATGGCATACCGGTGACCAACTCCTGGAACATTGAGCATCTTCGTAAGTTTTACCCATAGGGCGCGGTTGTCGGAATCCGTTCCGGCAACCACCTTTTGTACAAGTCTTGCCGTTGTTGCATGTAATCCTTTGTACAAAGTCGGGCGCAGGCCCCGTGCATCAGTAAAGCTCATGTGTTGTGCACACCTTGTCAAATTCATGCTTTCATCATTTTATTGCATGTTTTGACTAACACTTTGTGCAGCAACCACACCCGCTAAGCAGAATCGAGCCGCTAGGCCCCACAACGTTATTTCCTCTTCTTTTTCTCTTCTCAAAGAAAAGAAGGCTCCCTCGCGCACAAGTTAACCAGGGGGGAGGAGGAGATAATACTATGGACCAGGCACCGCTCGATGAAGTTTCACCTCATCGGGAAGCAAGAGACCGAAAAGCTAAGTTGCCAAAGTTTGAGCAATCAATTTTTAAATTTTTGTTATCTTCCTCGAACGATAGTACTTTGTATGGAAAACCTATGCGCAGAGGAACCAACTCGCCGGCTAGTTGCGCCCTTACTTTGTTTCGAGTCCGCTCAACAACTTAAGTGAGCTGCGGCTAGTCGCGACAAGGTTGCTTGTCGGAGGCGGCACTTGCCAAGAGGCTCTTGACGTTCAAGACTCGGCCTTCAAGGCAAAAGGTGCCAGCTACCGACAAGTCCCCCAATTGCGTAGGGCAGAAACATGCAAAGGAAAGAATCAAGTAGAGGAAATAACGTTGCATTGATCGCCTAAGATAGAGTATATTACAAAATAACTTGTCGCTGATCTAACAAGGTGTTCTAAACATGATCAGCAGCGACAAGGGAAAGATAAAGTTGGCGGCCTAGTCTGGCGGTCGCCTCAATCCGCTTGATCTTGTTCACCTTGTCCCCAATGGGTGCGACAAGGGCTTTGAGCTCCTCCACGTTGGCGTCGGACGGCAAGGATCTGAGGACGCCGTTAAGGTTGAGGCC
The DNA here is from genome assembly GCA_021605145.1 of Aegilops bicornis. Classification (NCBI taxonomy): domain Eukaryota; kingdom Viridiplantae; phylum Streptophyta; class Magnoliopsida; order Poales; family Poaceae; genus Aegilops; species Aegilops bicornis. The sequence goes on along the minus strand of CM038674.1, from coordinate 316,679,385 downwards.
CGGGTTGCGGAAGGCCACCTTCATCAACACCTTCTCGAGGGCCCCTGCACAAACCTGACGCGATTCCTCGGCCAGCCGCTTCGGGACCTCTTCCCGGAGTCGCCGGAGACCCGTCACCACGCCTTTGAAGAATAGGCTGAGCTTGGCGCTGGGTTGGAGATGCTCGTCGGAGGGGTATGCGAGGTCCGCCATCCCCAGCTCCATCAGCTCGTTGTGGATGTCGGCGGCGGTGTCCACGAGGCCTTCGGTCCAGTGCTCCACGCTCTCCCTCAAGGTGTTCTGGACGGAGGCAGCATTCGCTAGCAGCTCCTCCTTGGCCTTGATCGCCTCCAACAAGCCCACCTCCCGCTCTCTGGCGCCATCCAACGTCTGCGTCAGAGTGGTCAGCTTCAGCTCAAGATCCGCCTTGGAATCCTTGGCGGCGTCGAGCTCCTTGGCCCCTATCAGTGAGGCAGCTCTGCGCAGCTCGCCAAGGGTGTAGGCGTCCTTCTCGCGCTCACGCTTGAGCACGGCAAGCTCTTCGCCGCTCTTCTTGAGGGTGGCCTCGGCTGCCACCGCCGCCTTCAGCTCTTCCTTGGCGGCCTCGGCGGCTGCGGCAGCGTCGCCGCTTCTGAAGCACCCTTAAGCGACTCCTCGGCTGAAAGGTCTTCTTCGTGGCTGTCCAGGTTGACCTTCCGCTGCGCCGGCATTTCGCTTTCTCTTGGCGAAGCTTCTCGGCAGCCAGCCGCTGCTCCTCCTCAGCTGCGGCCTTCTCAAGGATGAAGGCCGTGCGCTCTTCTGCGAGATACCCCCGCTCTTCTGCTATGTCGCAGAGGGCTTCTTTATTGGCGCTCCGGAGCTCCTCGGCGCGCTTCTCCATGTCCGCTCCCACCCTCGCGACAAGGGCTTCCCGGGTCTCTAACTTGGCCTGCCGGGTGCGGTAGAGCGGCAAAGAGCTTCTTCAGCAGCTGCTCCTCCTCAGACTCGCCGCTGCTGCTGCTTGGCGCGTCCACCAGCGTCAGCCCAGCAGAGGCGAGTAGCTCGCCGTCGAAGGTTTCTCCCTCGACCGGCGCCCTGGAGCTCGGCTCCCAGGGGAGCTTGATGAAGACGCCTTCGCCGGCCTTCAGGTAGGCACCGGGCTGGGGCTCCTCGGAGCCTGACGCTGCGGCAGCGGCGGGGGAGTCGGCTGTCGGTGTAGCGCTTGCCGCTCCTGCGGCCTCAGGGCCGTCAGTACGATCGCCCGACCCCTCGCCGGCCTCTACGTCGGCAGCCCCGGTGCCCTCCTCGCCAACAGGCTCATCGGCGACGGCCTCTTCTTCCTCGGCGGCGGCCTCGTCGGTGTTGCCGCGCGCTTCCTCCTCGCCAGCGGCCTCGACCCCCATCGGCTCTGCATCAGACGAAGAAAGAGCAGTCAAGCAAATGTTCAAAAAGAGAAACAAAAGAAAGCGAGCCCAAGGGAAAATTTCATGTAAGGGAGTTACCTGCAACGGGATCCGCAGCCATGGCCTCGACCACTAGAGGGTCACTGGCGCTGTCCCTTGCCGGGGTAGCCTCCCTTGCCGGGGTGGCCTCCCTTGACGGAGTGGACTCCCTTGTCGGAGGGTGCTCCCTTGCCGGAGCTTCCTCCCTTGGCGGCGTAGTGTCAGCAGACAGGATCTCGGGGGCGGCTTCCGAGCCCTCCTGATGAGGCAGCTCTGCTCCTACACAAGCACACAGTCAGATATCAACGAAGAAAGGGCACCCCTGCACACCTAATAGTAAGGAGAAAACTGCACACTTACTCTGGGGTCAGCCGAGGGCTGCTCAGAGGAAGGGTTGCCGGGTCCGGCAAGGCGGTCTCGGACGCGTCCCCTGTCGCCATGGGAGAATCGTCCTCAACGACGACCATCGGGATCTTGGCCCTCTTTGCTGCTCTTTGGGCCAGCGTCCTGAAACGAAAAGAATCCAGAACGAAGCAAATCAGATTCAAGATGAAGCAATGAAAATTGAAGAAATACAAGCACAATCTCGAGAAGCTTACTCTTCGCTTTCCTCCTCGGAGCTGAACGCGGAGAAGTCAAACTCCGGCTCGCCTCCGGTGCGACGAGGCGGGGGAGTAGGCTCTCTTGGCCGCTTGGCGGAGGCGTCGGCGGTGGCCTGAGAAGATTCCGCCCCAGTTGTCGCTGCCGTGTGTGGCGCTCCAGCAACCTCGCTTGCCGCGGTGGGCGCGTCATGGGCGCTTCTTCGTGGGCGATCTGTCGCCCGACTTCGTCCCCAACCTGCGGAGAGCGCCTCCTCGGCGGGCAGAGGCTCCGCTGGCGGCAAGTCGATTGGCGGTGGAGAAGAAGCACCCTCGGCGGGTCCACTCGACCCGGCCTCGGGCTCGACGAGCTCGTCCTCGCCGGCGACCTCCCCTCGCTCGGCAAGGCTTGCCGCCTTCGCCGCGTCCGCCTCCTCCACGGTGAACCCGAAGGCTCTAGCGGCAGCGGCTGCTGCCGCCTCCTCCACCCTGGTGGCGATCCGCGCCATCTCCTGGTCGGTGGCGTCGCGGGTGAGCCTCTTCTGCTCGTCGGAGCGGATCGGCACTTCTTGCAAATCGTCGAAGAATTGCTGCACGACCTCGTCGGGGCTCCTGCCAGGTCGGGGCGATCCGTGGGGAGTCGCCGCAGCGCATCATGGCGCGGATGCGGTCGAGCACCGAGTTGTTGCACAAAGGGCGACCCCGCGGCAACCTAAACCACTCCGGATGGTCGGGTCGTTCTTGAACAGCTCGAGCAAAGATCGAATCCAGCTCCATGACGGTGAAGTTCCAGTTCAAGCCCGGGCGCAACCTCATAATATCTTCCGCATTCTGGAACTCCCAAGCAGGCCTCCTCCTTTCCTGCAAGGGAGCGATGCAACGACGAAGGAAGTCCGCGCCAACTGCTCCTACGGTTAACCCGGCAAGCCTGAGGCGCAGAATTCGGGTCACTGACTATCTTGACTTCGCATCCTCCGGCGCCAAGTTGCTCCAATCCCTGCCGCGCACTATTGGAGTTTGGTGCACGGCGGTGAAGGGTTGCGGATTCTCCTCTACGACCCAGCACCAGTTGGCTCTCCACTCCTCCCACTTGTTGTGGAACTCTCCCTCTAGGTAGGCCTCTTTCTTGCCGATCCTAGAGACCTGTGCTATCCCTCCGGCAAGTGGCTCTCCTCTCTCGACGCGGGGAACAAAGAAATGGCGGAAGAGTGCCACGTTTGGGTGGACTCCGACAAAGTTTTCGCACAAATGCGCGAAAACTGCAATGGTCAAGATGGCGTTGGGGGTGAAATCAAGGAGGCGGAGGCTAAAGGTGTTCATTATGTCGATAAATAACTCGGAAAAGGGAGGGCAAAGCCCTCAATAGAAAAAAAGGCGAAGAAGGGGTACCTGTTGGGGCCAAATCAGCGGCGGGCGGGAGCACCCTCGTCGCAGCGGATGCGCACGAGTCTCCGTCGACAGAAAAGGTAGAAGACGCCCGCAGCTCCCGTGCGCGCCGAGCTGCGGGGGAAGATGGCTCGCTCCTTGCAGCGCCTTGGCCGCGCCTCGGCTGACTTGGCGCCCTTCTCCTTATCGGCCTTGAGCCATGGCGAGGCGGAGGAGGTCGGCAGCGGTGAGTGTGCTTGTGGCGAAAGGCGGGCGCTGCTCTCTTCGCCGGTGAAGAAGAGGGGAGCGGCGGTGGTTTCTTGACAAGACAGCAATGGCAGGGGTGGTCGGCCTGCCTCTGTTTCCTCCGCTTATAAAGGGGAGGAGGGGGCGGACGTTCCGCTTATACTAATAAAGAACCCCCCACGACCGCGCCCACGATCTCGCCTGACGCCACGTGCAGTGCGTGCCGTTAGTGGGGATCGTGGTGGGTTGGGCGAAGCGGCGTGGTCGAGGCAGCGCGATGTCCGTGCGATTTTGGGCCTGGCCCGACAAGCGCTCGGCACCGTGTTCGGCCCAGGCCCGGGGGCTCCTGTCGGTGTACTAGAATAGGGGTACCCTAGTATCCCGTACTCGTGCACGGACAGTTGCAGCACCCCGCGGCAAGGGTTGCCTCGTCACCGCGAATATCCTCCGTGGCTCCTTTGGAGCCATTCAAGAACAAAGTATTTGATTAAAAAGATAAGGCCCCGACAAGAGGAGCTTGTCGGGAAGGCCACCTGTGCACGCGAAGACAAGGCCCCGGCAAGAGGAGCTTGCCGGGAAGGCTCGGAGCGCGACAAGCCTCCGGGCGTGACAAGGATTTGGCCGCGGCAAGGAGCTTGCCGCGACATGCAACCTCTCTCCCTCTCCGCTCCAGCTCATCCAGCGACGTGTCGCCATGGGACCGTTCCATGGGCGCGTGTCGAGAGGCTGTGCAGCCAGCGGAGAGCAGCGATAAGCGGCTGACAAGCTCGCCATCGTGGCGGCGGGCGCACTGACGATCTCTGTTACCTTTGTTAGGCGACAATGACGGGCATTTATTGCTTTTGTCCCTTGCCGTCGAGTTAGGTATTTTACCTTGTACCTTTGTTCAAGTAGGTGTACCAACTCCTGGTTTTACATTTGTACCCTCATCTATGTTGCCACCTGTCGGAGACCCCTTGAGCATATAAAAGGAGGCCCATGCGCAACGTAGAGGAGGTTCGGCTGGTTCGGTTCATTCGACTGGTCAGAGACTAGACAGACTCAGGCTAGGTTTTGTAGCTCGCATTGCTCCCTAGCAAGAACACAATAGATCAAACAAGCAACAGTAGGAGTTTTATCTCTCCGAAGAGCTCCGAAGCTGGGTAAACTGCTCGTGTGCCTTGCCTCGATCCACTCTTTGTGCGATCTCTGCCCCCCTCCGAACCACAAGGGGCCTGGTCCGCCGGCCCCATAGGTGTCCGTGGGTATGATCAGCCTCCCCGACATAGGCGGTAAGGGATCCCACAATGGCCAAATTTGAAGGGAGACAACTAGTACAAGCTATCCTAACAAAAGTAGTCTTCGCCTGCAAAAGGCTCTGGTGGTGACGCTGCTGTGGGCTCCGCGATGACCTCCGTCATGTCGTCCTGGCGGTCTTGATCTCATTGCATCAATATGGAAACCTTTGCCTGATCCCTCGGGAACCCGCGGCTGCGCTTGCCTCCTTAGCACCAAAGAGGAAGCTGGTACACTGCGCCTGCTGGCGCCCACCTGGCCTTGGTCGTCATGGCTCACGTCACGCGAACCTCGTGAGTGCACCCTGCATTGATATCTCCGCTCCTCGGGAGCCAGCCTAGCTAGGCTGCCCCCAGGGAGGTCTTGGTGTCGTCCGCCTCGCGAGGCTTGGCCCCTCCCGAAGGTCTTGTGTTCTTGCTGCTGAAGCTGGGCGGTACCGGGCCGTCGACGGAGCCACGCCATAGGCCATAGTCAGGCAAGTCTGGGCACCCCCATTCCCAAGACGTCGACATTAGCCCCCGGGCCCAAGGCATGCTCGAACTTGGCTTCGAGACGAAGCCAAAGGGCAAGTGTGGAGTGCCGCGGGCCCCAACCACCTGCGGCCTCGGTTGATGTGTGGCGATTGATGGGACGTGGGCGCCTTTGTTTCCCCACACTGCCTCAGCAATCGTTTGACTTGACGAGACCCTGCTGATGCAGAAGAAAACCATCGTTACGTGCGATCATGGAGGCCGGCGGTTGGCCTCCTTCTAGGTATAAATGAGGGGAGGGGAAGAGCCCCCTCGCTCATCCCTGTGTTTCTCGCCGCTTCCTCCTTCTTCTTCCTCCTAGCCTCGCCGTCTTGCCACAGCTCCCATGGGGCCGACGAAGTGGTTCTCGGCCGCGGAGAAGGGGAATGCTCGCCAGGAGGGGGCCGGCTCGCCGCCGCCCAAGAGGGGGTGGGGCCGCCCCCGAAAGCACGTCGTGACTCCTACTGTGGCTCCTCGAGGGAGCCGGCGTACTCCTTCGGGGACCGGTGTCGTCCTCAGCTGCCGCAACGGTGCTTCCTCTCGCGGCGGGGGCCACCAAAGGCGGGGCAGTGATGTCTACTACGCAACCTTCTTCTTGTAGACGTTGTTGGGCCTGCAAGTGCACAGGTTTGGAGGACAGTAGCAAATTTCCCTCAAGTGGATGACCTAAGGTTTATCAATCCGTAGGAGGCGTAGGATGAAGATGGTCTCTCTCAAGCAACCCTGCAACCAAATAAGAAAGGGTCTCTTGTGTCCCCAACACACCCAATACAATGGTAAATTGTATAGGTGCACTAGTTCGGCGAAGAGATGGTCATACAAGTGCAAAATAGATGGTAGATATATGTTTTTGTAATCTGAAAATATAAAAACAGCAAGGTAACTATTGATAAAAGTGAGCGTAAACGGTATTGCAATGATAGGAAACAAGGCCTAGGTTTCATACTTTCACTAGTGCAAGTTCTCTCAACAATAATAACATAGATAGATCATATAACAATCCCTCAACATGCAACAAAGAGTCACTCCAAAGCCACTAATAGCGGAGAACAAATTTAGAGATTATGGTAGGGTACGAAACCACCTCAAAGTTATTCTTTTGGATCAATCTATTAAAGAGTTCGTTCTAGAATAACACGTTAAGACACAAATCAACCAAGACCCTAATGTCACCTAGATACTCCATTGTCACCTCAAGTATAGTGGGCAGGATTATACGATATGCATTACACAATCTCAGATTCATCCAACCAACATAAAAGTACTTCAAAGAGTGCCCCAAAGTTTCTACCAGAGAGTCAAGAACATGTGCCAACCCCTATGCATAAGTTCATGGGCGGAACCATAAGTTGGTCACCAAAACATACATCAAGAGGCACATGATATCCCATTGTCACCACAGATAAACACGGCAAGACATACATCAAGTGTTCTCAAATAAAGACTCAATCTGATAAGATAACTTCAAGAGGGAAACTCAATTCATCACAAGAGAGTAGAGGGGGAGAAACATCATAAGATCCAACTACAATAGCAAAGCTCGGGATACATCAAGATCGTGCCATAGAGGGAACACGAGAGAGAACACGAGAGAGAGAGAGAGAGAGAGAGAGAGAGAGAGATCAAACACATAGCTATTGGTACATACCCTCAGCCCCGAGGGTGAACTACTCCCTCCTCGTCATGGAGAGCGCCGGGATGATGAAGATGGCCACTGGTGATGGGTTCCCCCTTCGGCAGGGTGCCGGAATGGACTACCGAGAGGTTTTTGGTGGCTACAGAGGCTTGCAGCGGCGGGACTCCCGATCTATCTTGATATTCGATGGTTTTAGGGTACGTAAGGTTATATAGGTGAAAGAAGTCGCTCGGGAAGTGCTCGAAAGGTCCACGAGACAGGGGGCCGTGCCCTGTAGGGGGGGAGCCCCCTATCTCCTGGGCTCCTCGAATATCTTCTGACTTGATCTCCAAGTCTCCAGGATCATATTCTTCCCAAAAATAACGATGCCAAAGGTTTCATTCCGTTTGGACTCCGTTTGATATTACTTTTCCTCGAAATACGAAACAGGCAATAAAACAACAATATGGGTTGGGCCTCCAGTTAATAGGTTAGTCCCAAAAGTAATATAGAAGTGTATAATAAAGCCCATAATCATTCAAAACACATAGTAACATAGCATGTATGCTTCATAAATTATAGATACGTTGGAGACGTATCAGGCAGCCCTTGCACCGAGGGAAGGCGCACCATGGTCGCCCGGCCTCCTTGACCGCGCTTCTATTCGGTGAAGGTGCTCTCGGAGTTTGTCGTGTGGTAGGAGAGGCCAGTCGGCACCTGGCTCCAGCTCCTGCGCTCCTTTGCCGGCGAGCTGCCAGCCACGGATCTCGGCGGCTTCTGGCTGCAAGCCGATGGCTTCTGCAGCAAGGCCTCATGGGCCGCGGTGGAGGTTTCCGCCACAGGCCACGGGGTCCTTGCCCGCGGCGGGCAGACATTCGCTCGCGTGCGCGGCCTAAGTAGGAGGTGCACCCTCCCCTTCAAATACGACGGTGTCGTGACCCTCTACGTGAGGGTGTTTGGGGAAGATGGTCGTCGCGCAGGGTGCTGCCCCAAGGACAGCGACGATGACGGTGGGCTTGGCCTTGACAATGGCCGCTACGGCATGAAAGGCGAGCTTGTCATCGGCAATGGCAGAGGCTCCTCCTCCAGCGAGAGCACCAGCAGTGGTGGCTACGACTAGCCGCCGGGCTCAATTCGAGGATGGCGGTGAGTCATCCCGCCGCGCTTCACTGAAGCGCGAGGAAGGCTCCGGCTGAGTCCGGGGGGCCCTCGGAGCCAACAATCATGAGCTGTTTCGATTGTGCGTGCCGCTTTCGCTTATCCTTTTCTTTCTTCCTGCAATTAAAAACAAGCATGGGGCCCTGCAGGGGCATGTAATGAACTATTGTATTTATGCTTCTATGTTATGCTTATCGTTACGATGTTATGCCGTGGTGCTCAATCTCCAAATGGGTATGGCAGGATACTTAGCTTGATATGCTTGCGGTAGTTCCCCTCCTCGCGAGAGCGCGCGTTCTACTACCTGGTGAGGCCCTTCTTGCTGTCGGCTTGGGAGTCCCTGACCTCAGGGGGTGTCACGAAGCTGCGGAGTCGTTAGAAAGCTCTATCGGTTGTCTTATCCTTCTTTGCGCGAGCCCTCAGGCGTGAGCCCGTCGTGGCTCAGTGCACCAAGAGGGTGCGTAGATCGCGAGCTTGCTCAAGGGCGTCTCGCAAGAATAGAAAAAGCCGGAGCTCCGAGGGAGCAGGGCTACGGCAAAGTGTGTTTGCTGCGCAGGGCGAGCCCGTCGCACACACACACCTGCTCAACCCCCGCGCGAGAGACGCGCGAGAAGGAGAGATGGGCAACTATCGCTCCTCCCGAACTAGGACCAAAACGCAAAAGAGAAAACAAAGGGTGAAGTCGGTCAGGCAACTGAAAACACGCAAACTCCAAATTTCATTAAAAGTTTGCAAACCAGCTATAGAAAGCAAATGAACAACCGCATCCAGCCCCTAGTCTAGTCTTCTCACCAGCGCGGAGCTAAGTGCTGCCACTAGGACATGGGAGGGAGCCCCCGAGGAAGGAGGGCGGCACTCTGGAGACTCCGGGGCGTGTACTTCCCCACTCATTATTACATGAGAGTGTCACGAGCGGAGACCTTCACAGGCACTGGGCCTTGCTTCATGGGTAGAAATTTCGGAGGTGCTGGATGTTCCAGGCGTTCTGGATGGGGATCCCGTCCTGCGTCTCCAGGCGCACGGCGCCAGGCCTGGAGACGCGAGCGACCCTAAACGGGCCCTCCCACATGGGTGAAAGCTTATGTAGCCCTTCCCTGGAGATCACCCGTTGTAGGATGAGATCACCCACCTCGAGCATCCTGGAGCGGACGCTGCGGCAGTGGTACTGCCGCAGTGCCTGCTGGTACCTTGCCGCTCGGAGCGATGCTTGACGGCGGCATTTCTCCCCCGACACGAGATCCATCCCCCGTGTGGCATCTTGGCGTGCCTCGTCAAACGCCAAGACCCATGTGGAGCGATTCCTGACCTCGTGTGGGAGAACCGCATCGGCTCCGTAGACGAGGAAGAATGGAGTTTCGCCCGTAGGCTTGGTGGCGGTGGTGCGGATGGACCACAACACGGACTGGAGCTCGTCTTGAAGATTCTTGACTTGAGGCCTCTCATGAACTCCGCATTGGCACTCTCGGCCTGGCCGTTGCTCCTTGGGTGTGCCACTGAGGCATAGCATATCTGCGTTCCAAGGTTAGCATAATACGTTTTGAACAGGTTGCTAGTGAACTGCGAGCCATTGTTGGTGATGATGCGATTAGGGACCCCGAAACGGCTCACAAGGCCCTTGATGAGCTTGACTGCCGAGCCAGGTGGGATGGTGTAGACAGTTCCACCTCCACCCACTTGGTGAACTTGTCGATGGCGACATAGGGGTAGCGGTAGCCCCCGGGCCCTCGAGGTAACGGTCCCAAGATGTCCAGCCCCTAGACCGCGAATGTCCACGAGAGCGGGATAGTCTGGAGGCCCTGGGCAGGCTGGTGGATTTGCTTGGCATGGAACTGGCAGGCTTCACAAGACCTCACCAGCTCGGTTGCATCGTTGAGTGTCGTGGGCCAGTAGAATCCGCTGTGGAACACCTTGCCCACCAAGGTGCGTGATGACGAGGGATGCCCACAGTCCCCACCATGTATGTCGGTAAACAGCTCGCGCCCCTGCTCCCTGGAGATGCATCGCAAGGAAACATCGTTTGGTCGTTTTTGGTATAGCTCACCGTCCTGAATGTAGTAGGCTGTGGCCTGCCAGGCCACGCGCTCTCCGTCGCCGTCCTTCTCCGGCAAAGTTCCCCGCAACAGGTACGCCTTGAATTTCTTGGTCCAGCACCCCTCCTGAGGTTCGATCACGAGGAGCAATCGTGCTCCTGAGGTCGGACCGCAGGCGGGGGCTCTTGTGGTTTGTGGTGGGGGGAGCTGCTCCTGAGGCAGTGCTGGCTCCGCAGCCGGGGGGGCTGCCGAAGGCTTGAAGAGTCGCTCCTCAAAGACATTGGGCTCCTGCGGCTGGCGGCTGGATGCTCTCTTGGCGATATCGTTGGCTTCCTTTTTCGTGCCGCGAGGGACGTGCTGCAGCTACATGCCCAAGAATTGCTTCTCTATTTTGCGTACCTCTGCCAGGTATGCCTCCATATGCTCATCCTTCGGTTCATACACTTTGTTGGAGAAGTTGACGAGGAGCTGGGAGTCACCCTTGATGGTGAGGTGCTTCACGCCTACAGAGGCTGCGGCCTTGAGGCCGGCAATCAAACTTTCATACTCCACGATGTTGTTGGAGACCTTCTCGGCATGTTGGAAGCAGAGCTGCATGGCGTAGTTAGAGCTTGTCATGGGTGGGTGAGATGAGGACAACTCCAGCCCCCGCGCGAAGGCGCCGTCAAAGTGCATTACCCAGCCGTCTGGTGCTTCGCTCCCTGGCAAAAGGGACTGGTCATCTCATGCCTCGGGCCCTGGAGCGTTGGTCCATTCTGCCACGAAGTCGGTGAGCACAACACCTTTGATGACCCTGGTGGTGCTGAACTCCAGCTGGAACGCCTACAGTTCGATGTTCCATTCAGCGACCCTTCCCGCGGCATTGGGGCTATGTAGCACCCTCTCCAATGGGTAAGCTGAGACGACCTTGATGGGGTGACCTTGGAAGTAGTAGCGCAGCTAGCGCGAGGCCACGAGGAGCGCGAGTAGAAGCTTCTGCGGCATGGGGTAGCATGCCCGCGCGTCTCGTAGTACCATGCTGACGAAGTACACCTGGTGCTCGACGAGAGCGGGAGTGCCGGTGGAGTCCGCGAACTCCTGAGGCTGGGGCGCCCCCTGAGGCTGGTGGACTTCGGGAGCTCAGTCGCCTGCCGGGGCGAGCGCAGGCTCAGGAGCGCCGTCTTGTGGGGCCTGGTCGCCTGCCGGTGGTGCCGTGGCTTCATGGGCGTCGTCTTGGTGTTGCCTCATCCTGGTCGAATGCATGGCGTCGTGAGGCTGGCTCTTGGCCCGATGCTCCTCCCGGACGGCCACCAGCGCCGCGCTAGCTGAACGAGGCGCGACAGCCAGGTAAAGCACCGGGGGCTCGAGGGGACGCGGCGCCACCATCACCGGCGGGCTAGTGAGGTATCTCTTGAGGTCTTGAAATGGCGCGTCAGCTTCCGGAGTGCACTCGAACGGACCCTTCTTTTTCATCAGCTTGAAGAACGGGAGGGCGCGCTCCCCCATCTTGGAGATAAAGAGCCCTAATGAGGTTACGCAGCCCGCCAGCTTTTGCATTTCTTTGAGAGTCTTTGGTGGGCTCATCTCCTCTATTGCCTTGACCTTCTGTGAGTTCGCCTCGATTCCCTTGTGCGACACAAGGAACTCCAACAGCTTACCTGAGGAGACGCGAAACATGCATTTCTTCGTGTTGAGCCGCAGGTCCACCTTGTATATGCTAGCGAAGGTCTCCTCTAGATCTTGGATGAGGGTCTTTGCCTCCCGAGATTTCACCACAATGTCGTCGACGTAGGCCTCGGTGTTTCTTCCGAGTTGCCGGCCTAGGGCGATGTGCATCAGCCGCTAGAAGGTTGCCCCAGTCTTACGCAGCCCGAAAGGCAAGCAGGTGTAGCAGTATACCCCACACGGGGTTAAGAAAGCCGTCTTCTCCAAGTCCTGCAGCGCCATCATGATCCGGTGGTAACCTGAGAAGGCATCTAGGAAACGCAGCAGGTCGCACTCGGCGGTGGAGTCGATGATCTGATCAATGCGTGGAAGCGGGGATGGGTCTTGACGGCAGGCCTTGTTGAGGTTGGTGAAGTCGACGCACATGCGTTCCTTCCCGCCCTTCTTGGGCACGATGACCGGGTTCGCCAGTCACTCCGGGTACCGAACCTCGCGGTTGACACCCACTTCTTGTAGCTTGCGGGTGTCCTGGACAATGGGGGACTGCTTCTCTGTGGACTGTCATCGTGCCTTCTGCTTCACTGGGTGCACATTAGGGCACACCCTCAGGTGGTGCTCGGTTACCCCCCTCGGGACCCCCACCAGCTGCTTGGGCTCCCAGGCGAATACCTCCTTGTTTGCGCGCAGGAAGTTCACCATTGCCTCTTCTTAGTCCGGGGCGAGGTTGGCACCTATGGTGAAGGTGGCTCCTGAGGCCCCATCCTCATCGACCGGTACCTGGTTTGGCTTAGCCCGATCTTGTGAGAATAATTGCTTCTTCCATGGGGCATGCTGCTGCTGCGGCCCGGAAGGAGAGCTTGAGGACCGTCAGGGCCTCCTTGGTGTCTCCAGCCATGGTGAGGACACCGCTGATCCCTGGCATCTTCATGAGGTTGTAGGCAAGATGGGTTGCCGCCATGAACTTGGCTAGTTCTGGGTACCCGAGGATGGCGTTATACGGGAGGCTGACGCAAGCGATGTCGAATTCGATAAGCTCGGTGCGGTAGTTGTCGCGGGTGCCGAAGGTGAAGGGAGGTGGATCTGCCCTAGGGGGCTGGTGGAACCATCACCAACCCCAGAGAAAGGCTTGGTGGGACAGAGCCGGCCATGTGGCACGTGGAGGAAGCCGAAAGCTTCCACAGAGAGCACATTGAGGCCAGCTCCACCGTCGACGAGGGTCTTGGTAACCGCTACATTCCAGATGGTGGGCGTGCAGAGCATCGGGAGCGCGCCCGAGGTCGCGGTGGTCACTGGATGGTCCCCCGAGTCGAAGGTGAGATCGCCCTTGGGTGCCGCCCATCCCGGAGGAGCCCCCTGCCTTACACGGGTGGAGCCCATTTGGCGGAAGAACTGCTTGACGTGGCGATCCGAGCGTGGCGCCTGCGAACCACCAAGGAGGGCTGCGACGGCGAGTGGCGCCAGTGCTGCAAAGCGCGCGATGAAGAGATCGCGCAACTCCTCCCAGGAGGCCACAGAAGACTCCGGCAGGTTGAGAAGCTAGACGTGCGGCATGCCGGCAAGGGCCATGTGGAACGAGTTGGCCCTGACCTGGTCGTCGCCTCCGGCCACCCGAATGGCCTCCTCGTAAGCCTAGAGGAAGGCTGTTGGATCCGCCGCGCCATGTAGCGAGGTGGCATCTCCGGCTTGAACTTGTGCGGCGACTGCACCTGCCGCAAGGCGGGGGCGAAGGCTCGGAGCCCCACAGCGCTTCCATGCGGGCACGTCGATCCGGTCGGTGGAGCGGCGCTTGCCATGAGAGTTGAACAAGGGAGCAAAACGGGCGAAGCGGACGGAGAGGCGAAGCTTTGACGCACCCCTACCTAGCGCGCCAAATGTTGGATTCAGGGTTCCTTAGACCCTTGAGAGGTTCGAAATCTGGGGTGCGTAGGAAGAACACTCATCCCCAGTCTGCCCACTCGACATTCCCACGGCCTAGCTCGACGAACCCAAAGAACGAGAGACACAGGGATTTATCCTGGTTCGGGCCACCTTGCAGTGTAATACACTACTCCAGCTTTGTGGTGGATTGCCTCGAGGGGTTGTGGATGAACTAGTACAGTGGATGAACCGCCTCAGGAGGTGAGGTGTTCTTGAGCTCGTTGAGCTGGTGAGGTGGTCAGGGTAGAATGGCCCTGATTCGAGATGTCCTGCTATGGTGGTGGCTAAGTCCTATTTCTAGTGGCCTTGGTCCTCTTCCCAAATGCAGGCGGGAAGGGATCCCACAATGGCCAAATTTGAAGGGAGACAACTAATACAAGCTATCCTGACAAAAGTAGTCTTCGCCTGCAAAAGGCTCTGGTGGTGACGCTGTCGTGGGCTCCGCGATGACCTTTGTCCTGATGTCCTGGCGGTGTTCGTCTTGTTGCACCAATATGGAAACCTTTGCCTGATCCCTCGGGAACCCACGCCTGCTCTTGCCTCCATAGCACCAAAGAGTAAACTAGTACACTGCGCCCGCTGGCGCCCACCTGGCCTTGGTCGTCCCGACTCACGCCACGCGAACCTCGCGAGGTGCACCCTGCATTGATATCTCTGGTCCTCGGGAGCCAGCCTAGCGAGGCTGCCCCCAGGGAGGTCTTGGTGCCGTCCGCCTCGCGAGGCTTGGCCCCTCGCGAGGGTCTTGAGTTCTTGCTATTGAAGCTGGGCCATACCAGGCCGTCGACGGAGCCACGCCACGGGCCGCAGTCAGGCAAGTCTGGGCACCCCCATTCCCAGGGCGCCAACAATCATGACCTCATCCTCCCACGTTTGATGTGGGCCGGCGAACGAGTAGGTCACGCTTCTCATGGCGCGTGAGCTGCTGCTCTATCGCCCTGCCAATGAGGGCTATGGTGCCTGGCTTGGCCACATCACTGAGCTCGTCAATGCCACAGGCGAGGCCCCGACGCATTCCCACTCGATTCGTCCCCCGCTGTCTCGTGCGGGTGACGTGGCTCATGGCGCTCCTCCGCCTCCTCCTCTGCGCAGCACCAACACCGAGCCGAGGCGTGACATGCGTCCGCATGACCCGCTGCATGGAGCAGCAGCACCGGCCCGGGATGAGGCCAACTGCCAAGTTGTGCAGCAGTCGCAGCACGACGCGCAGGCGCTCCTGGCAATGTCGCGCCAACACCAAGACCGGGCAGCTCTGGAGGCTGCGGCGCATGGGTGTCAGGACCATGCTCCCCTTGCACGGGTCGCACCATGAGCATAGCAGACTGTCGTGCCTTCACTCGTGAGCTATGCCACATCGTCTGGCCCAGCAAGTTCAAGCAAGATCTGCCCCCGCGCTATGATGGCATCCCTGACCCTGCGGAGTTCCTCCAGCTCTACTCGCTGAGCATCGAGGTGGCGAACGGCAAAGACAAGGTCATGGCGAACTGGTTCCCCTTGGCTCTCAAGGACGGCGCGCGCTCCTGGCTCATGCATCTCCCGGAGGGGTCGATCTCCTCGTGGGATGAGCTCTGCGACTGGTTCATCGCCAACTTCCAAGGCACCAGTGACTGTGCCCTCACCGTCAACGACCTGCGGCGCATGAAGCAGCAGTCGGGCGAGACTCTCTACAAGTACATTCAACGCTTCACCCAGGTCCACCTCAAGATCCCGAAAGCCTCGAATGAGGCCATCATCTTGGTGTTCATCGAGGGCGTCATGGACATCAAGATGAGCGAGGAGCTTGCCATCCACGATGACCTGTGCACGGCTCTGGAGATGTTCAACCTGGCGGACAGGTGTGCCAGGGCCGAGCAGGGCCGCCTCTCCCTCCTCAAGCACCCAGAAGTCGACCCTGAAGACAAAAAGGCAAAGGACAAGGAAGTAAATTGCAAGGGCCCCACCATGCTGGCAGCAGAGCCCGAGATGAAGCATGTTCATGACCGCGACGAGCTCGCCAAGGATAGCTGCCCGTTCTGTGTCTTTCACAATGTTCACACCCACAACATCGATGGCTGTCAGGAGCTCAGGGCGCCCTGGGACAAGCGCCTGGGTCGCTGCCCCAAGTGCGGTGACCGTGGCTTCGGCCATGAAGGAGGCTATGGCAGAGGCCGCTGGGACAGCTACAACCCTCGTCAGGGCTGGTGCAACCAGCCTCACGAGGGTGGTTGGCGCGATCAGCCTTGTGACGGCCCCTCGCGTGATCAGCCTCGTGAGGTCCATCTTCATGGTAACACCGGACTCCCTCCGCTGCCAGCACCACCAAGGAGGAACGATGACAACCATCAGGACGATGGGGATGGGGGCTATTAGGAGCCATGCGCAATTGCCTGCATCCTCGGTGGTGCCCAGGCATCCGCCTCAAACCGCATCTTCAAGAAGTTTTCTCGTGAGGTGAATGCGGCCCTCCTAAAGCTTGAGGTTGTGCGCCCCCTCAGGTGGTCGCAGTACGCCATCACCTTCAGCTCCAAGAATCACAGGTGCACGACCACTGCTGGTGCGCTCCCCATGCTCTGCACGCCCACAATCAACAACGTCTCCGTCACCAACACTCTCATCGATGGCGGCGCTGGTCTCAATGTGCTCTCTGTCAAGACATTCAAGACACTTCAGGTGCCCTATGGTCAGCTCAACCCCACCAGGCCATTCTCTGGTTGACTAATGGCTCTACCGTCCCCTAGGGCAAGTGTGCCTCCCTGTCACCTTCGACAAGCGCGACAACTACCACACTTAGCTCATCGACTTCGACGTGGCCCACATCGGCCTCCCGTACAACGCCATCCTTGGGTACCCAGCTCTCGCCAAGTTAATGGCGGTGACTCACCATGGCTACAACATCCTCAAGATGCCAGGATGCAGTGCCATCATCACGGTCGCCTGCGATGATAAGTGAAACTGCGTTATATCGACTAAAGGGGGGTGAATAGGTGATTTTTACAAACTCGGCACTGAGGAGATTCATCTTGAGGAATTTTATACGTGATGAACTACAAGCAACGGAATAAGTACTCAGGTGCATGCATAACAAGACAGTAGCATAGTCATTATGATGAAATGAAACATACACAGAGCACAGGTAGCGTGTAAACATGATAAGCAGGCTGAAGACAAGATGACTGAAGAAATAGGATTGAGGAAATTGAGAAAGTCTTCAATCAAAGTCTTCAAACAGTAACGAACAATTTCATCTACACATGAGCGAGGAAATGAAGGGGTTGAGGAAATAGAACCAGTAGCACGGTGAAGACAGTGATTTTGTAGACCAGTTCCAACTGCTGTGACAGTTGTACGTCTGGTTGGAGTAGCTTGGTATTTAAACCAAAGGACACACAATCCTTACTATATTCTCCTTGAGCTAAGGTCTCACAGACCTCGCCCAATCACTCGTGGTTGTCGGATTCAGGGCTTCGGAGACCCTTGTGAGCTTTGAACACTGGGGTGCGTACGAAGAACTTCTTCTCCCTAACCTGCCAGCCCAACAATTCCACATCCTAGCTCGATGAACCCAAAGAGCGGTAGACTCAGAGATTTATCCTTGTTTGGGTCACCTTGCGGTGTAATACCCTACTCCAGCTTTGTGGTGGATTGCCTCGAGGGGCTGAGGATGAACTAGTATAGTAGATGAACAGCCTCAGGAGGTGAGGTGTTCTTGAGCTCGATGAGCTGGTGAGGTGGTCAAGGTAGAATGGCCCCCATTCGAGATGTCTCGCTACGGTGGTGCCTAAGTCCTAATTATAGTGGCCTTGGTCCTCTTCCCAAATGTAGGCGGGAAGGGATCCCACAACGACCAAATTTGAAGGAAGGCAACTAGTACAAGCTGTGGGGACCCCGACTCATAAGTCGTGATCACCGAATGCACGTGTACAGTGATCCCAGAGATCAATGCTCACTGAACACACATAAGCTGAATCACAAGAGTCTTACATCCACACATACCGTCTTACACAAATTATGACCATTATGGTCAAGTCTTACATTGATAAAGCCTTAAGGGCTAAACATCAAATGAAACACAAGCAGCGGAAATCTTCGTCGATAAGTAGAACCCATGCCATCTGCCTTAACCCTACAGGCATTCTGACTAGGAAACGTCCTAGTTCACATGTTCATCTCCAAAGAACTCTTCATCGAACTCCGGTTCTTCCATGCCTGGCCAATTAAATAACCAGTGGCAAGCCAATGAGTACTTTGAATGTACTCGCAAGCAACCCATGTTTTGGTTCCAGATATAACAATGCACGATATAGGTAAATTTTTGCAGAAAGCTAGTTTTGAGTGCAATAATATGTTCAGCAACTTGTAAGACATGCATCAGGAGAATTCAAGTAACCATGAGGACAGGTTACAAATATCAACATAGATAGAGTGGGCACCAACCCAACTCAATCATGCCAAGTCCTTTGACTTGACCCAAGTAGATCTTCCCACTTATCCAAACACACACACTGGTTTGTAAACATGTGGATGTAGCCCAAGAGCGGTTACCCAACTGTCCTTGACCGTGGACACGGCTATTCGAATAGTTTTACAGTCTGCAGAGGTTGCACACTTTACCCACAAGATCCGGGAACTTACATGTCATCCACGACCAGCGGCACCTCTAGTACCGGGGTAGCACCCGATCACTATCTTTCCCTAGACGACACTAACAAGGAGTCCACTTTCGTTGTTCCGTATCCTCACGATGTACATCATACGAGTCTCACTCTAGATCGTAACATCCGAGAGGGACACAGCAGTGTATCCGGTGCCTGTAAAGACAGTCATGGCCGCCCTACAGCACGACCGGCCCCGAGAGAGAGCACCTACTCTCCTCCGTCACTAGTAATGCGGGCTCCAAGCTAGTATCGGCCTAGGTAATCAATAATGCCCTTTCCCATACAAGGATAGAGTGGTTGCGCATGTAAGGTTGGAATAACAGTCGCAACTTAAACCAATCCATTTTGAAAACAACACACACACACACTTGCCTCGGTACACCACTTCGTCATCAAGTGGTTACCCATCTCATCATCTCCCTCGGGCATAAGTGGCACCCGACGGGGTTTTCGAAAAGTCCTTTGAAAATACTTTTATCTCCTTCACCATGCATATACCCGTCCCTTTTATGCGTAGCACTACATTTAGCATCCAATCTACTCCCACGGCATAACCCTCATAAGAAGGTAGGGTCACGCACAATGCAAGTATCAATGAGGAAATGTGGGTGGCAAGCCACCCCATGTGGTCACCACAATATCATGTCTACGATGCAAGCAATAAAAGTGCTATATGGCATGCATAAAAAGGGTTTCATAGACATGGTCAAAGGGTTGCTTGCCTGTTTTAACAAAGTCTTGAGGTCTTCAAATATCTCTGGTCCAACTCCGAGAGCATTTCGTCAATTTACGTCAACTATAAATGAAAGCAACCATAATAAGCAACACAACAAGGCAGAAAATAAAAGTGCTATAAAATTATTAATTTGACTTTTCTAGGGCATCTCTGGTTATATGAAAAATAACCAGAGTGGTTTCATTGGAATTGGATCAGTGGTTATTTCTGAACATTTCAATATGATGGAATCAAGGGGTTTATAGATTTGCAAGAAGTGTACAGAAATATATTTTTGAAAAATGAGCAAAGGCACCCATTTAGCAAATCATTATTATAGAAGCATCTGGGAGTTGGTTTCACTGGATTTGGAGTTCAAATGAATTTCCTATGAATTTGCAAAGTTGACAAATATGAAGAAATGGCTCATTGTTTTATGTGGTACAGAAAGTATTAAGAAAAATGTTCATAAACTAAGTTATGAACTTAGAAACATATAGGAATTTGAATCATGGCATTTGGATCAAATTTGAGCTCTCTATGATTTTCTAAAGTTAATCAAAGAAATGGAAAATGGGGTTTTGATAAATATTTATGAAGAGAAAGTTTCTGGAAAAATGTGCAAATAGCACCATGTAATAGATCATGATTTTTGGAACCCCTAAAAATTTGAATCATCAAATTTGGAGTTAATTTGAATTATTTCTGGATTTTTGAAGTTGACTGGAAAAAGAAAAAGGGAGTAAGGCTTTAACCTCATCCTGCGCACATGGCGACAGATAGACCGTGGGCAGCCAGTGGCTTTCGACCTGCTTGTGAGCGAGTGGTGGCCGGCGTCTTGAGAAAAAGCGCCACCAGCCAGAACAAGCGGATCGGACCGAAGCCGTTCCACTTAACCCGACCGGTGGGCGGCTCAGTGCTCTGCCGGCCACGACGGACGGGCCCCCATGCCGGTGGCGGGGTGGTCGTCCTCTACCTCCCCTCGAGGCAGGCGGGGAGGCAGAGCGCATCTTGGCGCTCGTCCGGCGATAGCCCGGCGCCTCGGCCCGTCTCTCTGGGCGCCCGCCTATGGTCGAGCTTCAAGACGGAGTGGTGCATCCGCTGAGTGCAGTCACGCGGCCGGAGGGCCGAGGTGACCGTAGCTTTGGCGATGGCGAGGGAGGTCGTCGGCCATCCGTGGCTCTCGGCGTTCGAGCATCCTCATGACGGTTCGAGGAGGTGGGGAGGTTCACGGACCACGGGAGTCTTTGTGTGGAGGAAAGGGAGGGAGGTGAGCTCGGCATTGCTCGAATTTGAGCAAGCGGGCGGCGGCCGTTGGTAGAAGGAGAAGGAAGGTGCAGGAGGAGGAGGCTGCTCGAGGAGGTTGCTGGGGGGAAGAGGGAGTGAACCGAGGCCAGAGAGGGCTCGGGGTGGCCTTGTATGGTGGGGCGATGGTGCACCGTGAGCTCATGCGCCGGCGAGGCTGTTGCCATTGCTACAAGCCACGGGAGCACGCGTGGGCGTGTCTGGGGTGCTCGTGGGGTTGGTCTAGGGCGAGGGGAGGGAAGAGAGATAGCGGGGAAAGGCTAGAGCATCGCGCGTGTGAGGCTGCCCATTGGAGTGCTCAGGCGGCAGGCGTCTTGAGAGGAGGCAGGGAGGAGGGAGAAGGAGGAGGGAACAGGGGTGTAGCGTCTTTGTGGACGCCGAGGCGCGGAAGGCGTGCAGGGAGGGCCGAGATGGTCGAGAGGCATCAGGCGGAGGGCAGCTTCAGTGTGGGAGGCGACTATAAGCGCGCTCAGGCGTGCCTTGGCTGCCAGGCATTGTTTACAAGGGCGGCGTGCCCACTCATGTCTGGTAGCGCTACGGAGAAGTAAACAAAGGGGAGAGGGCCTTGGATGCCCTGGACAGCCAGTAGGAGAGGAGAGAGGTTGAGGGAGAGAGGGAAATGGGTTGTCCAGAGAGAGAAAGTGGGGTTTTACCCCTTCAATAATTGAGATATGGATTTGCTATTGCTACTGGAGGTGCAAGGGGACTAGGAGGGGCTGTGGTAAAAAGTTGAGCTCATGGAGATTAGTGGAAGAGGTCAAAATGGTGATTTTGGAAAATTGGCAGAAGGTGTTTGTTGTTGGTTTGGGCAAGAAAATGAACTCCTCTTGTCATGAGGCTTGACAGGGTCAAATGGCATGAGATAATAATAGGTTCCACCAAAGTTGAGTCCATTTGGGCAAAGTTGCCAATGCAACTTTTGTAAACCCTAGAAATCAACAGAAATGGGTTTTCCAAGATCTAGTCATGCAAAACCATTCTCCATGATGCACCACTTAGTGTAGTGTCATCATTTGGGGATTTGGACATGTCCACAAAAATTCAGATCAAAAGGACACACTTGGCAATGTAGAGTTGTTCAAATTTGGTTCTGGATAGGAAGGGTTTTGGGGCACGTTGATCAAGTTAATTTGTTCTCCAACTTATGCCATTTGGTCTAGATGAATTATTAGAACCGTTGAGCATGTTCACAAGGTTTGAGAACATTTGGACATGTTTGACAGTGCAAAGTTGTTCAAACTTGAAAAAGGACAGAAGTGGTTTTGAGAGGGTTTCATGGGGTTATACTATTCTCCATGACATGAGACTTGGCAAGATCATCAAACATGTCATATGTGACATGCTAGAATTTTCTTGGAATTTTTGGAGAATATTGCCTTTGTAAATATTTCAAAAGCTTGAAATATCCAGAAACGGTTTTTGAGGGATTTGACCAATATTTTGAACATTACCATGTGTTGAAACTCATATGTATGGACAATATATGTCCACTGAGCATAAAAATAATTTTAACCTATTAAAGACCATTTCTGGCCTTAAGAAAAAGCTTTTAAATAAAATAGGAAAATAACTTTTAAAATTATATTTTTGTGGTTTATGGGATTACTTTATCTAATAGGTTTCAAATATACTATTTGAAATATTTTTCATACCCAAAATCGAGTACTTGCAGTGCAAACCTCAATTCAGGGGTTTTTTGGAAAACTAAATTTAGAAGATACTTTTTGGCCAAATTATTTTTGTAAGAAAATTCTATACTGTACTATACACATGGCATGATCATTGGGCAGAAGTTTTGGATCAAGGAGAAGGAGTATAAGAGTTGGAGGATTTATTTGATTTTTAGATCACTTGCAAACAGCAGACAAAAATCAAATCAAGCAAAGTCCAAAACACTCAAAACTTTTTGTCAAACCACATTTTATCATGATTGTTAGCTTAAGTGCAGTGGCTTGAAAATCAGGGTGTGACACAAGCTATCCTGACAAAAGTAGTATTCGCCTGCAAGAGGCTCTAGTGGTGACGCTGTACTGGGCTCCGCGATGACCTCCATCTGGTCGTCCTGCTGGTCTTGGTCTTGTTGCACCAAAATGGAAACCTTTGCGTGATGCACCGGGACCCCGCACCTGCGCTTGCCCCCTTGGCACCAAACGGGAAACTGGTACGCTGCACCCTCTGGCGCCCGCATGGCCTTGGTCCTCATGGCTCACGTTATGTGAACCTTGTGAGGTGCACCTTGCCTTTATATCTCCGCTCCTCGGGAGCCAGCCTAGCGAGGCTGCCCCAGGGAGGTCTTGGTATCGTCCACCTCGTGAGGCTTGGCCCCTCCTGAGGGTCTTGAGTTGTTGCTGCTGAAGTTGGGCCGTACCACGCCGCTGATGGAGCCACGCCATGGGCCGCAGGCAGGCAAGTCTGGGTACCCCCATTCCCAGGACGCCGATAGTAACCCCCCGGCCCAAGGCGCGCTCGAACTTGGCTTCGAGGCAAAGCCAAAGGGCAAGTGCGGAGCGCCACGAGCCCCAACCGCCTGCAGTCTCGGTTGATGCGTGGCGATTTGACGGGACGTGGGCGCCCCCACTTCCCCACGTAGCCTTTATATCCGCCCAGGTTGGTGGCCGCCGCCATCGGCTCAGCACCATATTCATTGCTCGCTGCGAGCTTTCTTGGCCTCTCCATCTTCTCAGCTCCCTCCTATCATCATGGCGCCGAAGCTGGCAAAGAAGAAGAAAGCGAAGAGCTGCGCTCCGGCCGAATCCCCGCCGGCCTTCGAGCCCGCCCTCGAGCGGTTGACGGTGGTTAACCAGGAGATTTGGACAAGGTCTGCCCGGCGCTCACCGCTAGTTCCAACAAGTGGGGCACGACAGTTGCTTGGCCTGGTTCCCGCGCCCTAGTCGACATGGCGCCCACTGAGATCCCCATTCATCTCCATGCCCTCCTGGCAGGCTTGATTCCCCCCTTTTCTGGTTTCTTCAATGCCATAATCTCGCATTACCAAGTCCACGCGCTGCACTTGGATCCCCAATCCATTCTTCCCCTCACCATCTTCACCTTCGTCTGCGAGGCCATGGTGGGCATTGTTCCCTCTGTGGCCTTGTTCCACCATTTCTTCTCGCTTCATTTGACTGACACCCATCAATGCTCAGGGGGTGTGACCTTCCATGCCATGGCAGTGACGGCATGCTCAGGGATCGACTTCGAGCTCTCACCAGTCGTACATGGACACCGGAAGTGGTGGGTGTCGGTGTCAAAACCGGCGGATCTCGGGTAGGGGGTCCCGAACTGTGCGTCTAGGCGGATGGTAACAGGAGACAAGGGACACGATGTTTTTACCCAGGTTCGGGCCCTCTCGATGGAGGTAATACCCTACTCCTGCTTCATTAATATTGATGATATGGGTAGTACAAGAGTAGATCTACCACGAGATCAGAGAGGCTAAACCAGCGAAGCTAGCCTATGGTATGATTGTTGTTCGTCCCTACGGACTAAAACCCTTCAGTTTATATAGACACCGAATAGGGTTAGGGTTACACAGTCGGTTACAATGGTAGGAGATCTACATATCCGTGTCGCCAAGCTTTCCTTCCACACCAAGGAAAGTCCCATCCGGACACGGGACGAAGTCTTCAATCTTGTATCTTCATAGTTCAGGAGTCCGGCCAACGGTGATGGTTCGGCTATCCGGACACCCCCTAATCCAGGACTCCCTCAAGAGCCCTCGAACCAGGCTTCAATGATTTAGTACGGGCGCGCATATTGTCTTCGGCATTGCAAGGCGGGTTCCTCTTCCGAATACTTCATAGAAGATTTTGAACACAAGGATAGTGTCCGCTCTGCAAAACAAGTTCCACATACTACCGTAGAGAATAACCTTTGCGATGTATGCCGACGTATTTCATGGGCGTGACATCACACCACGGCCAGGCCTTTATACGAATCGTTTTTCTTGTTCCACCTTAAGCGGCGTTTAGCGAGGCAGTTTTCTTGGCACGCCTTATCAAAGCGGAGATCGTGCCCCCTTATTCCGGATTCTCATCAATACGGACGTAGGTAACCCATCCGCGCCATTGATTACGGCGCTTGGGAGATAAGCGAGTTTTACCAGTGGCGGGGACGCATAGCTTCGTCCGTCCATATAAGGGGATAAGGATCCACCTTTTCACCCACGCCTTCTTCCTCCTTTGCTCAACCATTTCACAAGACTTTCGAGCTCCAGCGCCCAAGTCCGCACACCCCACCTCAACCTTCTCCAACTATGTCCGGAGTGGGAGGCAGGTGGATGGCCTCCTCCGTCACGTAGGGGCATATCAAAAAGCTGCGGAAGGCTGGATACTTGTCCAGCGACATCGCGCACCGGCTCCCCGACGAGGGGCAGCTCATTCCAACCCCCAGGCCCCATGAGAGGGTGGTGTTTCTCACCCACTTCCTCCATGGACTAGGTTTTCCACTTCACCCATTTGTCCGGGGCTCATGTTCTACTACGGCCTGGACTTCCACGATTTGGCCCTTTCATCCTCAACATCTCGGCGTTCATCGTCGTGTGCGAGGCCTTCCTTCAGATCCAGCCCCACTTCGCTTATGGCTGAAGATCTTCAATGTCAAGCCGAAGGTAGTGGGCGGCCGCCAAGCCAGTGCGGAGGTGCCATGGTTGGCAAGATGGCCAAAGCCCTATGGCTCGAGGGCTCCTTTGTGGAGAACATAAAGGTGGCAATCGGGGTGGTTCTACATCACCGAGCCGCGCGACTCTCAATGGGCGGCCCCCTGAATTCGATCTGGCTTCCCCACTGCTCACATCATGGAAATAGACGGGCCTGTCGTGGGGTGATTCGGACGAGCTATCCGGACTCCAAACCTGCGTCCGAAACCTAGTGGACAAGAATCTCAGGCTTGTCAACGTTATCCAGGTGATGCTCATCCGCCGGATTCTCCCATGCCAACAACGGGCCTTCAGATTGTGGGAGTTCGATCTGGCACATCACCCAACTCTGAAAAGGCTCTTCGACACTACGTACGAAGATGCCTGGAAGGTGCTGTTCAAGGGCGCCGAGGCTCCCACATCCGCTACCGAAGAATGGGATTCAGCTCGCAGCGTCAAGCCAGCAAGGTAAGTTATTTTACCCTTTAGGGGACTCTTTCTTCATAGTTTGACTCTATGCGGGATCTAAAACTCCCTAACCTTTGACAGGACTGGCTGAAGACGTCCGGACAGATTAACCGTATCCGACCCTTTGCCAGAAGACCAGCTGACGCCTTGGATTAGCCAGGCTCTTTGGCTCCGGCACCTCACGTGGTGCCGGAGAACAAGGCCAAGAAAGAAGGCCACGGGAACTCGAAGGAGCTCCGGCGCCAGTCTTGTCGGACTCATCGCCCGACAACCCTCGAGAGTGGAATCCTCCTCTTAGGAAGAGGAGGAGGAAAAAGCCTCTCCCGGTGAAGGAGATGAAAAGGAAGGCCGCCTAACCGGGAGGCCGGAGGGTCCAAGAAGGAAGGACCCTTCCTCCGGACTTCTCCACCAACGCCGACAACGACGCAGGAGGAGTGGCCAACAAGGGCCAAGCCTGGCGAGATTATAAGTGTCCAGGATACCCATGGCTTTTTTTCATTGCATGGTGTTCTCTAATGTCTTAGAAGAATCATGCAGCCCAACCAAGGGCAGGCTCGCCGCCGTCAGTGGGTCCTGAATTCGTCGGATGTGGAGTGTACTTCACTTTCGGCCGCCTCCTCACCTCACACTGCGGACGACGCCAAGGTGGGGCCCCGAGGGGGGCCTGGTCAAGAGGAGGTGGCGCAGGAGGCGCCGCAAGGCAGCCTCCCGGACTCCAGGCGCGAGGGGAGCGAGACCCCCAGGGGCTCTAAAACCGACCCTTGTCCGGACTCCATTCGGAACCTTCAGCGGTTCCGAAGTCCGGCAAGCGGCCCCTTCGTAGGAAGGGTAAGACGCCGGTGTCCTCCGTCCAACCGGAGGCACCGGATAGCTTACTGGAGGCGCTTACCAGCGCCTCCATCGAGGAGGAGCACCGCACTATTATGAGTGTGGTGATCCACAAAGTTTAGTCCGCCAAGAGCGGGCTGACTGAAGCCTGCAACGGCCTTCTAACAGGCTTTGAGGTAAGTTTTCAATATATGTAAGAAGATTACCGTGACAGACAAGAGCCCCGATGCTTAGTTCGGTGTTCGGAAAGAAAAGCCGGATGAGGATCTAAAAGATATACGCAGGAGTCTAACATAATTATGTCAATATGGGAATGCAGGCTGCCCCGCTGACCTCTGCACAGACCGACCGCGGAGGTCAATGCATTGAAGGAGAGCCTCGAGCGGTCCGAGAACGAGCTCGGCCAAGCCAAGAAGCAGCTCGAGGACAAGGAAGGTAAGTAATACCTTATGGAATTTTAAAAAATGTAGTTGCAAAGGATAATAGGAATAACATGGGTACTGCAGGGGCCACGAGCGAGGTGGCGACCCTGAAGGAGGCGGTGTCCATGGCCGAAAACAAAGCGGCCACGGAGCGCACCGAGCGAGAGAAGGGGCAGGCGCAGCTGGCGGAGGTATGGCAAGAGCTCCAGGCTCTCGTGGAAAAACACGAGGGTTTGGAGCATGACTCGAAGACCCGAGAGTCCGAGCTTGCCTCGGCTCTTGAGAGTGCCAAAGCTGCTAAGGCCGAGGCCCAAAAAGCCCTCCAGGAGATTGAGGCAATAAAGAAGATCGCGGCGGGTAAGGCATTCTTTATGCAGAGCAAGAATGTAAAAGTCAATTATCTAGTACTTACCCAAATCCGGATCCCTCCAGGAGCGTTCGCAGATCTGCCGCGTAGTGTCTCTGATGCCGCCGCTTTCTACCGAGCCGAAGAAGGGCGCACTGGGGCAAGCGTCAGCAAGCGCTCGTCTGTATTGAAGGTGCCCGTAGGGCCCTTGCCCGTGCCAAGGTGCACTGGGGCAAGCTGGGCCAGCGGAGAAAATTTGGTGACGGATAGGCCGCCACCGGCAAAGAACATCGCAAGCCCGAGAAGTATTATGAGGGCGTCCTGAAGGGTGCCTGTCTTATAGCGGGTGAATGCTCCAAAGATGTAATATTTGAGTAGACTCGCATTTGTTATCCTGTACGCTGAAAACTTGTTCATATGCTCTAAGCAACGCCAGAATTTCAAATATTACCTTCATGCGGCCGTTTATCAAATTTGAGAGATGGCAAGTCGTTGGCTTCAGCCCCCATGCCACGAGTCTTTGGGGTGTTAGGGATAAACTTGAGCGCTCTTGTTCCCATTCTTGGGTCCTTCGAGGGAGGCGCTCAGCATAACGAACCAGACAACCGGACTTATAGTGCTTGAACACTCTCACTTAGCAATAGAATTCTATAATTTTAAATTTCGGCGAAGCCCCTAGTATTCGGAAGACCGAGTTCGGGGCGCTATCCACGCCTTGGCCGGACAATGCCGGCTCCTCGCTCTAAGCGGCATAAGTCTTTAGGGACCCGAAAAACCTCTCGAACAGCGACCGGCTCTCGCCCTATCATGACGGTCAGTTTTAGCTTTCTCCACTGAGGTGCTCAACCCAGCTCAACCGGGGCACAATCGCAGTGGTTCTCCCAAGTGCTACCTTAGCCGATATAACGGAACGTAAGGTACCAAAACATGGGAGCCGGGCAAACCCAACTATTGACCCAAGACATGATTCGGAGCCGATGCATATAATGCTATAAGTTTGGGGTGCCGCACTTGTGAAAGTGTTCGGAGTTATATCACCATACTTTTGGGGTACTTAAGCCCCTGGTGTATTTGCCGTACCAAAGTGTACGGGTGCAACATGTCATGACATGAATATATAGATAAAGAAAGGAGTGCAATAATAGGCAGAAGCTATGTATTGTTTATTCAAAAAGGTACTCCAATGGAAGGAGAGCGGATACAAATAGTGCGATAAGCAAGGGATGGGACTATTTAACATGTCCCCCTCCAGGGGTAAGCTGCGGGATGGTATGTAAAACAGGTATAATGCTTGTAGTAGAGACCACCTGGACACTCGACGTAGCTACGCTTCCACAGCTATTGCATCGTGAGTTCGGCAATTCTAGTGCCGTACAAGACTTCTGGAAAACGGAGTCCTGAAAGTAAGAAAAAAGAAGAAAGAAAAAGAATGACTCAATCGGGAGTCCCTGGTGCGGTGGAGCCGCATTCTGGGCGTGCCGTGGTCGTGCCCCTCCCCTTAGGCCCATGGTATCTCCGGGCGTAGTTATGTACGCGTAATCGCTTCGTAGTTTTGCGAGGGCTGGGTTTGCGGCGGATTGCTACGCGTGCTCTGGTCGTGCTAATTCGGTCTTGTTGTAGGTTACTCCGGCGGCAGCGGTAGTCGGACGTTTAATAGCCGGGCTCGAGAATTGCTGTGAGAGGCTGCTTTGCACCTCAGTCGCGAGGGCCACCGTGTGCGCCTCCGTTCGGAGAGAGCGTTCGGTGTTTCCATTGACCGTGATTACTCCTTGAGGGCCTGGCATCTTCAGCTTGAGGTATGCGTAGTGCAGCACCGCATCGAACTTTGCAAATGCGGTTCGTCCAAGCAGTGTGTGATAGCCGCTGCGGAACGGGACTATGTCGAAGATTAACTCTTCGCTTCGGAAGTTATCCGGGGATCCAAAGAACACTTCGATTGTAACTGAGCCTGTACAATTGGCCTCTACACCTGGTATGACGCCTTTAAAGGTCGTCTTTGTGGTTTTAATCCTTGAGGGTTCTATGCCCATTTTGCGCACTGTATCCTGATAAAGCAGGTTCAGGCTGCTACCGCCGTCCATCAGGACTCTAGTGAGGTGAAATCCGTCGATGATTGGGTCAAGAACCAATGCGGCGAATCCGCCGTGATGGATGCTAGTGGGGTGGTCCCTTCGATCAAAGGTGATCGGGCAGGAGGACCATGGGTTGAACTTCGGGGCGACTGGCTCCATCGCATATACGTCCCTTAGCGCACGCTTCCGCTCCCTTTTGGGTATGTGGGTTGCTTATATCATGTTCACCGTCCGCACTTGGGTGGGAAAGCCCTTTTGTCCTCTATTGTTCGGCGGCCGGGGCTCTTCCTTGTCATCGCTATGCAGCCCCTTGTCGTTGTTTTCGGTGCTTAGCTTGCCTGCTTGCTTGAACACCCAACAATCCCTGTTGGTGTGGTTGGCTGGTTTTTCGGGGGTGCCATGTATCTGGCACAAGCGATCGAGTATTCGGTCCAAGTTGGACAGGCCCTGGGTATTTCTTTTGAATGGCTTCTTCCGCTTACCGGGTTTAGAGCCTCTGAATCCGGCATTTACTGTTGTATCTTTGACATTATCACCGTTAATGCGGCGTTTATGCTTGTTGCGACGCGACCTGCCATTGCTGTCCTTGGTATCCGAACTACCAGGGTGTTTGGCCAAGTTGTTGCTTCGAGCTAGCCAGCTGTCCTCTCCAGCATAAAGCGGGTCATGAGTGTGGTGAGGGCTGCCATGGATTTCTGTCCTAGGTGCCGGGCTAGCCACTCGTCGCGGATGTTGTGTTTGAAGGCTGCTAGCGCCTCTGCATCCGGACAGTCGACGATCTGATTTTTCTTTGTTAGGAACCGCGTCCAGAATTGTCTGGCCGATTCTTCTGGCTGCTTAATTATATGGCTAAGGTCATCAGCGTCTGGTGGTCGCACATATGTGCCCTAGAAGTTATCAAGGAATGCGGCTTCCAGGTCCTCCCAACAACCGATTGACTCTGCTGGCAAGCTGTTGAGCCAATGCCGAGCTGGTCCTTTAAGCTTGAGTGGGAGGTATTTGATGGCATGTAGATCATCACCGCAGGCCATGTGGATATGGAGGAGATAATCCTCGATCCAGACCGCAGGATCTGTGGTAATATCGTATGATTCGATGTTTACGGGTTTGAAGCCCTCAGGGATTTGATGATCCATTACTTCATCTGGGAAGCATAGTGGGTGTGCGGTGCCTCTGTATTGGGCTATATCACGACGTAGCTCATATGATCTTTGTCTACTGTGTTCGGCCCGACCGGGTTTGCTGTATCCGGCGTGACGGTAATCATCTCGAGTCATTGGGTGCCCACGCGATCTGTAGATCGATCTTGTATGCTTTGCCTTATCCTCCAATATATCTCGCAAGTCCGGCGTGTTCTCCCGTGCCTTGGTACTTTTTGAGCGGTGTCGGGGCGTGGCTTGAGCGGAGGCCGAGAGGCTTCTCTGTCATGACCGCACGGGGTGGCCGGTCTGCCATGTCGTCTTGTTGGTGGCGTGGGTTCTTCCTCCTCTGATCGAGGCAACGGCCTGCGTTTGGGGTTGCTTTTGGAGGGGCGTTCGAGTTCATACTCTTCGGCTGCAAGGACTTCAGTCCATCTATCAGCTAGCAGGTCTTGGTCAACTCTAAGTTGTTGCTGCTTTTTCTTGAGGCTGCTTGCCGTGGCCATGAGCCTGTGTTTAAAACGCTCTTGTTCGACGGGGTCCTCTGGGACGACGAATTCGTTGTCGTCGAGGCTTGCCTCGTCTTCGGAGGGGGGCGCATAATTATCGTCCTCTACCTCTCTTTCTGCCGCACTATCGTGCAGACTAGCTTTCCCTCCTCCTGCGCTGAGTCCTGCTGGAGGGGATCGTCTTGGCAACCTTTGTCCGGGTATTATTGTCTCCGTCTTGCGGAATCGCCGTTTTTCTTGTGGTGGGATTTAGAGCGGCCGGCAGCGTCGGCGCTTGGGTTGTTTCTTGGAGGGGTCATCCTCCGCCGTTCCATCGCCATTCCCATCTTTTGGGATGTCCACCATTTATATGTCATATGACGAGGTGGCCTTCCAGTGCCCCGTGGGCGCTGGCTCTTGATCGTCTCCGGCACCTTCGTCCATACCGTCGATGTCTTCGGAGTCGAAGTCGAGCATGTCGGTTAAATCATCGACAGTGGCTACAAAGTGGGTGGTGGGTGTGCGTTGAATTTCTTCGTTGTCTGAATCCCAACCTTCCTGACCATAGTTTGGCCAGGGCTCCCCTAACAAAGAGAGAGACTTTAATGAGTTCAGGATATCGCCAAAGGGCGACTGCTGAAAGATGTCCGTGGCGGTGAACTCCATAACCGGCGCCAAGTCGGATTCGACTGGTAGAGGCACGGGAGGTTCGGAGTCCAGAAAGGAGTCCGGCACCTGGGAGTCACGAGCTTCGCAAAGGACAAGGATGGTGTTCGGCTCAATCGCCATAGAGATTTCAGCCCCCGAGGCGGTGTCCAACCAACCGTCCTCGATCGGCGAAACCGGCTCCGGATTAAGGGTCGGAGCGCCGGGCGCGGCCTCCGTGGCAATCGCTCGATGGCGAGCTAGATCGTACCCATCGAGACAAAGGCGGCACGCCGGCCGTGGCTCGAATCCGTCGAATATCAAGTCTCCGCGGACATCGGCCGTATAGTTCAAGCTTCCAAATCTGACACGATGGCCAGGGGGCGTAGCTTCGATCTGCTCCGGATGGCCTAGCGAATTGGCCCGCAGCAAAGCCGTCGAATCACGAAGATCATCCGGGAGAAAAGTCTCACCTGGACTGCGTCGTTCTTGATGATTGAAGGAGCCATCGGGCCTATAGGTGACGACAGAGAGGAACTCTCAATGAAAGCACCAATGTCGGTGTCAAAACCGGCAGATCTCGGGTAGGGGGTCCCGAGCGTGCGTCTAGGCGGATGGTAACAGGAGACAAGGGACGCGATGTTTTTACCAGGCTCGGGCCCTCTCGATGGAGGTAATACCCTACTCCTGCTTGATTAATATTGATGATATGGGTAGTACACGAGTAGATCTACCACGAGATCAGAGAGGCTAAACCCTAGAAGCTAGCCTATGGTAGGATTGTTGTTCGTCCTACGGACTAAAACCCTTCGGTTTATATAGACACCGAATAGGGTTAGGGTTACACAGAGTCGGTTACAATGGTAGGAGATCTACATACCCGTATCGCCAAGCTTGCCTTCCACGCCACAGAAAGTCCCATCCGGACATGGGACGAAGTCTTCAATCTTGTATCTTCATAGTCCAGGAGTCTAGCCAATGGTGATAGTTCGGCTACCAGGACACCCCCTAATCCAGGACTCCCTCAGTGGGTGTTCGTGGATGTTGGTGTGCTCAACTCCCTGCTCTTGCTCCCTTGGGAACCAGCTGAACCCAGCTCCGGATGGGCGCACGCGAAGCTCGTCGACCACCGTCTTGCCCATGTGTGGCGTCGGCTAGCCCAGTTGAAGGAGCTTGGGGTGACGGCGCCGATGGTGGTGCAGGAGTTCATCCAGCGCCGCATTGCTCCGCTTCATCACCATTCACGGTGGATGTGGACCTTCGCCGGCAACCGAGACCCCATGAGGCTCTAGGTGCCTGCACTTCCTCCCGAGACTCTATGCACATAGCTCGAGCTCCTTACTGGTGACCCTGCACCAGCCACACTTCCGAAGGAGGGCTGCCTCTTGTACTGCTGCTTGAACATGGAGGTGTTCGTAAGGCAGATGCCCCTCTTCGACGAGTGGGGGCTGCGCCCGACGAAGCTTGAGGGTCCCCTCGAGAACCCGGTTTGTCACACCCTGATTTTCATGCCACTACACTTAAGCTAACAATCTTGATAAAACGTGGTTTGACAAAAAAAATTGAGTGTTTTGGACCTTGCCTTGATTGGTTTTTGTCTGTTGTTTGCAAGTGCTCTAAAAATAAAATAAATCCTCCAACTCTTATACTCCTTCTCCTTGATCCTAAAACCTTTCCCAATGATCATGCCATGTGTATAGGACATAAAAATAATTTCTTACAAAAATAAGTTGGCCAAATAGTATTTTCAAAATTAGTTTTTCAAAATCCCTGAATTGAGGTTTGCCTTGCAAGTACTTAATTAAGGGCAGTAAAAATCTTTCCAAAAATATATTTGACTCCTATTAGATATAGGATACCCAGAAACCACAAAAATATAATTTTAAAAGTTATTTTCCTATTTTATTTAAAAGCTTTTTCTTAAGGCCAGAAATGGTCTTTAATAGGGAAAAATTATTTTATTGTTTTAAAAATATTTTACAAAAACCTAGGGAAAGTCAGAGGACATATATTGTCCATATAAAAGAGTTTCAACACATGGTCATGCTCAAAATATTGGTCAAATCCCTCAAAAACCCTTTCTAGATATTTCAAGCTTTTGAAATATTTACAAAGGAAATATTCTCCAAAAATTCAAAGAAAATTCTAGCATGTCACATATGACATGTTTGATGATCTTGACAAGTATCATGTCATGGAGAATAGTATAACCCCATGAAATCCCCTCAAAACCAATTCTGTCCATTTTGAAGTTTGAGCAACTTTACATTGCCAAACATGGCCAAATGTTCTCAAACCTTTTGAGCATGCTCAACTGGTCTAATAGTTCATCTAGACCAAATGGCACAAGTTGGAGAAAATGTTATATTGATCAAAGTGCCCCAAAACCCTCTCTGACCAGAATCTAATTTGAACAACTTTGTACTACCAACTTTCTTTCCTTGACCCCAACCTTGGTAAGCATATTCACATGACCAAATGAGGCCACTACACCAAATGGTGCATCAAGGAGAAGATATTTGCTCAACTAGATCTACACAAGTTCATTTCTGCTAATTTCTAGGGTTTGCCAAGGTTACATTGGCAACTTTCTTCAAATGAGATCAAACTTGGTGATCATCCTCAATTATATATTCCATTTGATCCTGTTGATTCTCATGTCAAGTGGGATCCATTTGCTTGACCAAACTACCATCAAACACCTTCTGCCATAATTTTGTGATCAACATTTGGGGCACCCGATGGATTCTCCTTGAGCCACAATTCCTACCACATCATGTCCTAGAAACCCTCTACCACTGGCAAAAGTTGGATGGCTTCAGCTCAATTATTTGGGGGTGAGAACCTCATTTTTCATCTTTGTCCAGCAACTTTCCCTCTCTTTCTGCTCTCCCCCTCTCTTTCTTTGACTTCGCTGGCTCTCCAACGTCACCCCAGGCTTTAGCCCATCACCTAGCACACTCCAGACGCAAGTGGACACGGCAGAGCGCGCAAAACACGCTCAAGCCAGCCAAAAGCCTGCTCTGGAGCGCGCAACAGTGGCGGCCGAGCCTTGCCGCCGCACTCCCGTCCACCTCGGGCCGCCCAAGCGCGCCAGTCGACGCGCCTCAGCGTCCGCGACACGCCACGTCCTGGTCCCCCTCCCCCTTCTCCCTCATGCTGCCCCCTCGCACGCGCGCCAGAGCCGCCCGAGAGCCCCAATGGGCGAGCCCACACGCGCGGCGCTCTGCCACTTCGCCGCTCCTTCCCCCCTTCCCCTGTCCATGGACCATCTCTACAAACGCCCCGGACACGCACACACGAGCCCCCGTGACCCCTAGCAACGGCAACAACCTCGTCGGCGCACTCGTCCACGGTGCACCACCGCCCCGCCATAAAAGGCCACCCCCGAGCCCTCTCTGGCCTCCTTTCGCTCCCTCTAACTCCTTTGCATCACCCCGACCGGCTCACTCCTTTCCTCGCGCCCTCCTTGCACCTCTATGGCCGGAGCCGAGCCACCGGCCTCCTCCTAAATTCCCACGAACCAGGGCTCCTTCCCCCCTCCTTTCTCCATCAGGAAAACCCCCAGGCCACGGAGGAACCTCCCCCCTCTTCTTCCTCTGCTCCGGTGCCCAGTAGCGCCGATGCCACCATCACCTTCGGCCTCGTCTGCCGCGACCAACGCCCTGCTCGACCCCGTACTCCAAGGCGACCGTGCCACCCGCGGATGGATGCGTATTGGCTCCCAGAGTACGCCGGTGGGCCGAGCGCCGTGGGAGGTGGTCGGGGTCGCCGGCAATGATCGCCGGAGTCGTCGACCGCGCCAGCCGCTCGAGGTTGAATACAACCGCGAGTCAGCGCCCGGGCCCGCGGGTTTTAAGTGGAAACGACTTCGCCGAATCCGCCTTCGACGTGGCCCTCTCCCGCACGATGCTCAGCTGCTGGACCGGCCCACTAGCTATCTCACGCCCAGTGCGTCTTGTAGGTATAAGCCCAAACTTTTCCTTTTTCTTTTATTTTGAACTTCGAATATCCATAATCAATTCATTTTAACTCCAAATTTGTTGATTCAAATTTCTACTGACTCCATAAATCACTCTCTATCACATGGTACTACTATCACATTTTCCAAGAGATATTTGTTTCACAAATATTTATCAAAGTCTTATTTTTCCATTTCTGTGATAAACTTTAGAAAATCACAGAGAGCTCATGTTTGATCCAAATCCCATGATTCAAATTCCTAGATGCTTCTAAGTTCATAACTTAGTTTATGAACATTTTTCTTAATACTTTCTGTACCCCACAAAATAATGAGCCATTTCTTCATATTTGTCAACTTTGCAAATCCATAGAATATTCATTTGAACTCCAAATCCAGTGAAACAAATTTTTAAATGTTTCTAAAATCATGCCTTATTTAGTGGGTACTTTTACTCATTTTTATAAAAAGGCATTCCGTGGACAACCTGCAGATCCATTAAATCCATTGATTCCATCATATTGAAATGTTCGTAAATATTCACTAATCCAATTCCAATGAAACCACCACGATTATTTTTCATATGACCAGGGAAGTCCTAGAAAAGTCAAATCCATATTTTTAGAGCACTTTTATTTCCTGCCTTGTTGTGTTGCTTATTATGATTGTTTCGACGTTAGTTGATGAAGTAGACGGAGTACTTGGAGAAGGACCAGAAGATCTCAAGACTCTGATGAACC
The DNA here is from genome assembly GCA_021605145.1 of Aegilops bicornis. NCBI lineage: Eukaryota > Viridiplantae > Streptophyta > Magnoliopsida > Poales > Poaceae > Aegilops > Aegilops bicornis. The sequence continues at coordinate 316,643,255 of CM038674.1, read as the reverse complement.
AGGCAATCAACCCTTTGACCATGTCTATGAAACCCTTTTTATGCAGGTCATATAGCACCATATTGTTGTTGCAACGGAATCATGATGAGGTAGTAACCACTTGATGGTTTGCCGCAGTACTTCCTCGTTGATACTTGCATTGTGCATTACCCTACCTTCTTATGAGGGTTATGCCGGTGGGAGTAGATAGGATGCTAAAGTAGTGCTACGTAAAAAGGGACGGGAATATGCATGGTGAGGTAGACAAAGTATTTTCAAAAGACTTTTCGAAAACCCTGTCGGGTGCCACTTATGCCCGAAGGAGATGATGAGTTGGGTAGCCACTTGATGACGAAGTGGTGTACCGAGGCAAGTGTGTGTGCTGTTTTCAAAACAGACTGGTTTAAGTTGCGACCGTTATTCCAACCTTACATGCACAACCACTCTACCCTTATATGGGAAAGGGCATTATTGATTACCTAGGACGATACTAGCTTGGAGCCCGCATTACTAGTCATGGGGGAGAGTTGCCGAGTGGATACCTGTCCATGGATCGAAGTCATCAAGCGCTCGTCTGTATTGAAGGTGCCCGTAGAATACTTGCGATGCCAAAGGTGCACTTTGGGGCAAGCTGGACGCGGAGAGAAGCTGGTGGACGGGCCGCCACCGGGCAAAGAACATCGCAAGCCCGAGAAGTATTATGAGGGCGTCCTGAAGGGTGCCCGTCTTATAGCGGGTGAATGCTCCAAAGATGTAATATTTGAGTAGACTCGCATTTGTTATCCTGTACGCTGAAAACTTGTTCATATGCTCTAAGCAACGCTTGTGAATTTCAAATATTACCTTCTGTGCGGCCGTTTATCAAATTTGAGAGATGGCAAGTCGTTGGCTTCAGCCCCCATGCCACAGTCTTTGGGGTGTTCGGGATAAACTTGGGCGCTCTTGTTCCCATTCTTGGGTCCTTGAGGAGGCGCTCAGCATAGCGAACAAGGCAACGGACTTATAGTTATTGAACACTCTCACTTAGCAATAGATTTCTATAATTTTAAATTTGGTGAAGCCCCTAGTATCCGGAAGACCGAGTTCGGGCGCTATCCACGCCTTGGCGGACAATGCCGGCTCCTCGCTCCTAAGCGGCATAAGTCTTTAGGGACCCGAAAAACCTCTCGAACAGCGACCGGCTCTCGCCCTATCATGACGGTCAGTTTTAGCTTTCTCCACTTTGAGGTGCTCAACCCAGCTCAACCGGGGCATAATCGCGATGGTTCTCCCGGCGCTACCTTAGCCGATATAACGGAACGTAAGGTACCAAAACATGGGAGCCGGGCAAACCCAACTATTGACCCAAGACATGATTCGGAGCCGATGCATATAATGCTATAAGTGGATACCTGTCCATGGACAACTATTGACCCAGTGTTTTCTCCACTAAGGAGCATTCACCCGCTATAAGACGGGCACCCTTCAGGACGCCCTCATAATACTTCTCGGGCTTGCGATGTTCTTTGCCCGGTGGCGGCCTGTCCGTCACCAGCTTCTCCGCGTCCAGCTTGCCCCAGTGCACCTTGGCACGGGCAAGGGCCCTACGGGCACCTTCAATACAGACGAGCGCTTGATGACCTTTAAAGGCGTCATACCAGGTGTAGAGGCCAATTGTACAGGCTCAGTTACAATCGAAGTGTTCTTTGGATCCCCGGATAACTTCCGAAGCGAAGAGTTAATCTTCGACATAGTCCCGTTCGCGGCGGCTATCACGCATCGCTTGGGCGAACCGCATTTGCAAAGTTCAATGCGGTGCTGCACTACGCATACCTCAAGCTGAAGATGCCAGGCCCTCAAGGAGTAATCACGGTCAATGGAAACACCGAACGCTCTCTCCGAACGGAGGCGCACACGGTGGCCCTCGCGGCGGAGGTGCAAAGCAGCCTCTCACAGCAATTCTCGAGCCCGGCTATTAAACGTCCGACTACCGTCAAGCGCGCCCGGAGTAACCTACAACAAGACCGAATTAGCACGACCAGAGCACGCGTAGCAATCCGGCCCCAAACCCAGCCCTCGCAAAACTACGAAGCCAGTACTACGCGTACATAACTACGCTCTGGAGATACCATGGGCCTAAGGGGAGGGGCACGACCACGGCTGCGCCAGAATGCGGCTCCACCGCACTGAGGACTCCGATTGAGTCATTCTTTTCTTTCTTCTTTTTCTTACTTTCAGGACTCCGTTTTCCGAAGTCTTATGCGGCACTAGAATTGCCGAACTCACGATGCAATAGCTGTGGAAGCGGCTACGCCGAGTGTCGGTGGTCTCTACTACAAGCATTATACCTGTTTTACATACCATCCATAGCTTACCCACGGAGGGACATGTTAAATAGTCCCATCCCTTGCTTATCGCACTATTTGTATCCGCTCTCCTTCCATTGGAGTACCTTTTTGAATAAACAATACATAGCTTCTGCCTATTATTGCACTCCTTTCTTTATCTATATATTCATGTCATGACATGTTGCACCCGTACACTTTGGTACGGCAAATACACCAGGGGCTTAAGTACCCCAAAAGTATGGTGATATAACTCCTAACACTTTCACAAGTGCGGCACCCCAAACTTATAGCATTATATGCATCGGCTCCGAATCATGTCTTGGGTCAATAGTTGGGTTTGCCCGGCTCCCATGTTTTGGTACCTTACGTTCCGTTATATCGGCTAAGGTAGTACTGGGAGAACCACTGCGATTGTGCCCCGGTTGAGCTGGGTTGAGCACCTCAGTGGAGAAAGCTAAAACTGACCGTCATGATAGGGCGAGAGCCGGTCGCTGTTCGAGAGGTTTTTTCGGGTCCCTAAAGACTTATGCCGCTTAGAGCGAGGAGCCGGCATTGTCCGGCCAAGGCGTGGATAGCGCCCCGAACTCGGTCTTCCGAATACTAGGGGCTTCGCCGAAATTTAAAATTATAGAATTCTATTGCTAAGTGAGAGTGTTCAAGCACTATAAGTCCGGTTGCCTTGTTCGTTGCGTTGAGCGCCTCCCTCGAAGGACCCAAGAATGGGAACAAGAGCGCTCAAGTTTATCCCGAACACCCCAAAGACTCGTGGCATGGGGCTGAAGCCAACGACTTGCCATCTCTCCAATTTGATAAACGGCCGCCTGAAGGTAATATTTGAAATTCACAAGCGTTGCTTAGAGCATATGAACAAGTTTTCAGCGTCTGAGGATAACAAATGCGAGTCTACTCAAATATTACATCTTTGGAGCATTCACCGCTATAAGACAGGCACCCTTCAGACGCCCTCATAATACTTCTCGGGCTTGCGATGTTCTTTGCCGGTGGCGGCCTGTCCGTCACCAAATTTCTCGCGTTCAAATTTTGCCCCAAAGGCACCTTGGCACGGGCAAGGGCCCTACGGGCACTTTCAATACAGACGAGCGCTTGATGACTTCGATCCATGGACAGGTATCCACTAGTTGGATTTGTTTCTGTTATATAAGAAATAAAGTTCAAGTATTTTGTAAGTTTGCATGTGACCTTGGACAAGTTTTCTGAGATCACATAAAAATTTACAGAAAGATTTAAAATGATTTGATGCTTTAAATCAAATCACAACAAAATATAGAGAAATGGAAAAGACAAATAAAAGACACAGAGAGAGAGAAACCTACTTGGGCCAATTACCTGGCCTGGTAGTGTGCCGGCCCAGCCCACTGGCCCTGCCAGTCATCTTCTCCACGACACTAGGAGGATAGCGCGCGTGTGGCCGACGCGCGCGAGCACGCTCTGCGCCACCTCTTGCTTGCCGACGAGCCCCTGGACGAGTGGCCGACTCCCTCGGTGTCATGCCAATCCCTCCAGCTCGCTCACTCTCCGCCTGCTCTCTCCCTGTCTGTTCCCCCACATCACCGACCACGCCTGCCGCCGCCGCCGAGAACCACCGCGGCCAACGCCTCTCCCTCGTCCTCTCGAGCAGCCTAGAAGCTCTGCTACTTCGTCCCTCGACCCCCTCACCGAGCCACGCCCCGCCGGAAGCCCCCGAATATCCTCACCGAGCTCGTCTTCAACCTCCCGACGGCGAGATCGACTTCGCCGCCACGCCAACTCCAATCCTTCCCCAAGCCCGTTTCGACGCCCTCTACACTCGCCGTGAGCCCCTCTTCCTTTCCCCTCTTCTCTCGTGCTCGCGCTCGTCCCCTAGCTCCATTTCCCACCACGGCCGAGAGCATCTCGCCGCCGGCCATGGTGTAGTCGTGGCCACAGCCACGCAAGCTCACAACGGAGTACGTCACCGTGCTCAGAAAGCCCCAGGAGCCTAACGCACACACTCAACCGCCCTCCCGTGCACCGTAGCACCAACCCCGACCTCGCCCGAACTCCGGCCACCGCCGCGAGCTTCGTTCCGGCAAGCTCGGGCCGTCTCAGCCCGTTCCGATCACACAGAAAGACGTGGGGCACTCCTAGCTCCGTGTTGATAGTCTCGGCCATCCATTTGGTTGCCAGAGCAGCGATTCTGATGCCCTCCGCCGCGCCTCGCGTCGTCGGCGATTAGCCGCCAGCCTAACCTCGGTATAATTATCTCTAATGACGCCATTAGCCAATCCTGTGTCAATGACGGATGGGCCCCACGCCTAATTAACCCTGACTTTATTTCCTTTTAGATTAGCTTGTAACCTAGCGGGACCCATGTGTCAGTTTTGACTATGCTGACGTGGCCGTTGACCAGGCCCACCTGTCTGTGACACCAACCAACCCTGAGTCACTGAACAGTGGAGTGGTCACGTTTGACTCTGGGTGACCCAGTTGACCTGCTGGCGCAGCAGTGACATAGTGCTGACGTCATTAATGATTTTCTGGATTAGAAATAATCCAGGAAATTCCAGAAATAGTTAAAACTTCTAAAAACCATAGAAAATAATCTATAACTCCAAAGGAAATACATTATATATGAGAAATGATCAGAAAAATCAAATCTATCTATTTGTATAGGTTTCATGCATGTTTAAACAACTTAACCTTGCTGTTTAGATCAAATCAGGATAATGCACTATTTGAATTCATAATTTGAGTTTGAAGTTGAACCTTTGGTTCAAAATAACTCAAACTCCTCTGTTTGTAGTTGCATTAGCCCAACACACTCATTTTTCCATGTCATGATCATGCATCATATTGTTCCATTGCATTGATTGTGTTTCTTGTCTGTTGCCGGTATTTGTGCCCCCTCAGTAGACATGGTTCCGACGATGAGATCGATGAAACCGATGAAGAAATATACTATCTTCAGAAGTGCCAGGCAAGCAAAACCCCCTTGTTCATTCCGATACAATCCCAATCTCTCGCTCCTGCTCTCTTTTATTTCATTGGGACAACAATGATTCATTTGTTACATGCTGCGGTAGTTGAACCCCTTTTCCTCTGCATGACCTGTCATTGCCACAGTAAATAGATGAAACCCACTAGCATGAGTAGGAGTTGTTTGAGTGCTGGTGTCCCTACTCATTCATGCTTGTTTGTCATGCCTGCTATTGCTTAGAGTTGTGTCAGGTCTGATTCATCGGGGATGAATTGGAAAGTTGTGAACATGTCCTGCTGTTCAGAGCTAAGTGTGTGGACACGATTTGGTAAAGGTAGCGGCGAGAGGCCATGTAGGAGTATATGGTGGGTTGTCTCATTGAAACCGTGCTCAGGAACTGAGTTATGTGTTTGTGATCCATGAACAACTACTACCACACATTGGGATCCTTAATTGACTCTCTCAACTTATTAACCTCCCTTGTCCTCTGTCTAGGAGTTGCAACTAGTTTCTGGTGTTTATAGTACGCTGGAGGCCATGCGCAGCGCTGATCCGAGGGGTGGGCTGTGATGCGGTAGGCACGTGGCCCGGTGTATCGAGTCGCCCGTTTGGTGACCCGGGAACCCTGCACACATCGTTCGGGGCCGTATGCGGAAACCCCGGCCGGACTCCCTGCAGGTGGAACCTGAATAGGCGATAAACCTGGACTAGGGACTTGTCTGGTTTGTCAGGTCATGGCCGACTCCCTCGACAGGCTTCCGCTTGAACGTTGCCGAGATACATGACGTGTACATGGCGGTAAGTGGCGAGAGCGTGTGTGAAGAAGTACACCCCTGCAGGGTTATAAATGATCTATTCGAATAGTCGCGTCCGTGGTAAAGGACCTCTGGGTTGCCTGTACAGTTCATAGACAAGTGAAAGTGGATACTCTAAAATGCACAAGATAAGCATGAGTGCTATGGATGGTATTCTCGTAGGGAGACGGGAGCGGATCCATAGTGGAGTATTGATATGGTGAATATGTAGACTCGTGTGCGCCACCTCCAAAGAGTTACTTGCAGTCATAGTTTAGGATAGCCACCGAGTCAAAGCTAGCTTGCTGCAGTTTAACTCCACCACCCCTTTGTTTATACCGATGCATATGTAGTTAGTTCTGATGTAAGTCTTGTTGGGTACATTTGTACTCACGTTTGCTTAATTTATGTTTTTGCAGAGATAATTCAGTCTTGCTAGTAGTTCCGCATGGACTTCGACGTTTAGCTTGTAACCTTGATACGACTCCGTCGTATCTATAGTTTTTTATTGTTCCATGCCAATATTCTACAACTTTCATATACTTTTTGGCAACTTTTTATACTATTTTTGGGACTAACATATTGATCCGATTGCCTAGTGCGGTTCACATACATTGCATGTTTTTGGTTTCGCAGAATATCCGTATCAAACGGAGTCCAAACGGGATAAAAACGGACGTAGATTTTTTTGGAATATGTGGAAAATTTGGAAGAAAGATCAACGCGAAACGGTGTCCGAGGTGGGCACGATGTAGGGGGCGTGCCCTACCCCAGTGGTGCGCCCACGACCCTCGTGGGCCACCCGTAAAGGCGGTTGATGCCCTCCTTGACGCCAAGAAAGCCAATTTCTGGTAAAAAATCACGGCGAAGGTTTCAATCCAATCGAGTTACGGATCTCCATATATACCAAAGCGGTGAAAGGGCGTGAGCGAAGCGAAGCAGAGAGACAGAGAGATAGATCCAATCTCGGAGGGGCTCTCGCCCCACCCACGCCATGGAGGCCAAGGACCAGAGTGGAAACCCTTCTCCCATCTAGGGACGAGGTCAAGGAAGAAGAAGACGAAGGGGCCCCCTCTCCCCTTCTCTTTCGGTGGTGCCAGAAAGCCGCCGTGGCCATCATCATCATCACCGTGATCTTCACGAACACCTCCGCCATCTCCACCAACATCTCCATCTCCTTCCCCCCTCTATCTACAGCGGTCCACTCTCCCGCAACCCGCTGTACCCTCGACTTGAACATGGTGCTTTATGCTTCATATTATTATCCAATGATGTGTTGCCATCCTATGATGTCTGAGTAGATTTTCGTTGTCCTACCGGTGGTTGATGAATTGCTATGATTGATTTAATTTGCTTGTGGTTATGTTTCTGTCCTTTGGTGCCCATCATATGAGCGCACGCGTGGATCACACCTTAGGGTTCGTTGTATGTTGATAGGACTATGTATTGGAGGGCAAGAGTGACAGAAGCTTCAACCTAGCATATAAATTGATGCATACGGGATTGAAGGGGGACCAATATATCTTAATTTTATGGTTGGGTTTGACCTTAATGAACGTTAGTAGTTGCGGATGCTTGCTAATAGTTCCAATCATAAGTGCATAGAATTCCAAGTAAGGGATGGCATGCTAGCAGTGGCCTCTCCCACATAAAACTTGCTATCGGTCTAGTAAAGTAGTCAATTGCTTAAGGGATAATTTCACAACTCCTACCACCACTTTTCCACACTCGCTATATTTACTTTATTGCTTCTTTACTTACAACAGCCCCTAGCTTTTATTTTCTTGTTCTTTACTTTCTTGCAAACCTATCCAAAACACCTACAAAGTACTTCTAGTTTCATACTTGTTCTAGGTAAAGTAAACGTCAAGCGTGCATAGAGTTGTATCGGTGGTCGATAGAACTTGAGGGAATATTTGTTCTACCTATAGCTCCTCGTTGGGTTTGACACTCTTACTTATTGAAAACTGTTGCGATCCCCTATACTTGTGGGTTATCAAGACCATTTACTGGGCGCCGTTCTGTCGGGGAGCAATAGGGTGGGGTGAATATTCTCGTGTGCTTGTTTGCTTTATCACTAAGTAATTTTTATTTGCTGTTCTTAGTTGTTCTTTATCTTTAGTTATGGATACGGAACACGAAATACCAAAAAAAATAGGTGTACTTGCTACTCATGGAGATGGGGAACCTCCTAAAACCCTCGATGCTCAATATGTGCAAAACATTATGTACCACTTTGATAATCTTGAGAAAACCTCATTCAATTTTGTAATGGGAGTAACGTTGGATCAACGTGAATACTTTAGGGATTATCACTTGACACAAAAGGGGAAACTATTATGGGATCAAATTTATATATTGAAGTGGTATGCTCGGCAAGTATGCTTGAATTATGATTATACTTGTTGCTCTAGGATGAAGGCTCCACACCTTCCATTTTCATGCAAATTTAATGATAATGAAACCTTAGCTTCTTATGCTAATGGTATATATGATTACTATGATGTGGAACAAATAGAAGAATTTGTTGCTTTTAAGGGTTCTTATGAAATTGAATCTATGTTTGAAAAGTATGAAGCTTTTGATGATGATGTTTATAGGCCTGAAAATTTAGCTATCCTAAAATATTGCTATGATAACTATGCATATAATTCCTATATTAATGCACTTATTAAGAAAGTCTCCGCTGTCCAAGAAGAGACTAATATTTCGCAGGAATCTATGGAAGAAGAAATTGATGAAACTGTGAGCTCATTGGATGAAAAAGATGATGAGGAGAGCGAAGAACAAAAGGAGGAAGAGATGATTAGCTACCCGTGCCCACCTTCTAATGAGAGTAACCCTCCAACTCATACATTTTTTAATTTCCCTTCGTGCTTACCGAAGGATGATTGCTATGATGACTGTTATGATCCCGTTGATTCTCTTGAAATATCCCTTTTTGATAATGCTTGCTATGCTTGTGTCCATGATGCCAATATGAATGATGCTTATGGAGATGAACTTGCTATAGTTCCTTATGTTAAACATGAAATTGTTGCTATTGCACCCACGCATGATAGTCCTATTGTCTTTTTGGATTCTCCAAACTACACTATAACGGAGAAGTTTACCCTTATTAAGGTTTATATTGATGGGTTGCCTTTTACCGTTGCACATGATGATTTTGATAGATATAATATGCATGTGCTTTCTGCTCCTACTTGCAATTATTATGAGAGAGGAACTATATCTCCGCCTCTCTATGTTTCCAACATGATAAAATTACAAGAAACTGTTTATACTATGCATTGGCCTTTACTAGGTGTACATGAATTGTTCTTTTATGATATGCCGGTGCATAGGAAGAGAGTTAGACTTCGTCATTACATGATATATGTTACTTTGTGGTCACTACTAAATGCCAAATCATTGCTAATTAAAATTGGCTTTGATATACCTTGGGATCCGGGTGGATTCACTACTTGAGCACTATATGCCTAGCTTAATGGCTTTAAAGAAAGCGCTGCCAGGGAGACAACCAAGAAGTTTCAGAGAGTCATTTGCTTCTGTTGTGTGATTTTATAAAGTCTATAAATAAAAATAATGTGCCAAGGTTTGCCTTCAGGAAGTTTACAATGCTTGTTGGTTTGTACGGTGCAGGACAGAAACTTTGGCTGTAGTGCGCGAATTTTAATTTTTTACTAGAAAGTCAAATGGTTCTGATTATTTTTTCACTGTCTTTCTGTACAAATTGTTTATTTTTAATAATTTGGGCAGAATTTTTTCAAGTATCAGAAGTATGGTGAATGTTCAGATTATTACAGACTGTTCTGTTTTAGACAGATTCTGTATTTGATGCATAGTTTGCTTGTTTTGATGAAACTATCGATTTATATCAGTGGATTAAGCTATGAAAAATTTATATTACAGTAGAAAAAATGCAAAAATAAAATATGAATTGGTTTGCAACAGTACTTAGAGTGGTTATTTGCTTTATTATACTAACGGATCTTACCGAAGTTTTACATTGAAGTTTTGTGTGGATGAAGTGTTCGATGATCGAGAAGGTTTTGATGTGAGAAGAAGGAAGAGAGGCAAGAGCTCAAGCTTGGGGATGCCCGAGGCACCCCAAGTAAATATTCAAGGAGACTCAAGCGTCTAAGCTTGGGGATGCCCCAGAAGGCATCCCCTCTTTCTTCAACAAGTATCGGAATGTTTTCGGATTCGTTTTGTTCATGCGATATGTGCAATCTTGGAGCGTCTTTTGCATTTAGTTTTCATTTTTCTTTTATGCACCATGCTGGTATGAGATGGTCCTTGGTTGATTTATAGAATGCTCTTTGCACTTCACTTATATCTTTTGAGTATGGGTTTATAGAATGCTTCATGTGCTTCACTTATATCATTTGAAGTTTGGATTACCTGTTTCTCTTCACTTAGACAAACCGCCATTTGTAGAATGCTCTTTTGCTTCACTTAAATTTGTTAGAGCGTGGGCATATATTTTGTAGAAATAATTAAACTCTCGTGCTTCACTTATATCTATTTAGAGAGATGACAGGAACTGGTCATTCACATGGTTAGTCATAAAATCCTACATAAAACTTGTAGATCACTGAATATGATATGTTTGATTCCTTGCAATAGTTTTGCGATATAAAGGTGGTGATATTAGAGTCGTGCTAGTTGAGTAATTGTGAAATTGAGAAATACTTGTGTTGAGATTTTCAAGTCCCGTAGCATGCACGTATGGTGAACCGTTATGTAACGAAGTCGGAGCATGAGGTGTTTATTGATTGTCTTCCTTATGAGTGGTGGTCGGGGCCGAGCGATGGTCTTTTCCTACCAATCTATCCCCCTAGGGGCATGCGTAGTAGTACTTTGCTTCTAGGGCTAATAAACTTTTACAATAAGTATATGAGATATTTATGACTAATGTGAGTTCATGGATTATACACACTCTCACCCTTCCATCATTGCTAGCCTCTTCGGTACCGTGCATTGCCCTTTCTCACCTCGAGAGTTGGTGCAAACTTCGCCGGTGCATCCAAACCCCGTGATATGATACGCTCTGTCACACATAAGCCTCATTGTATCTTCCTCAAAACAGCCACCATACCTACCTATCATGGAATTTCCATAGCCATTCCGAGATATATTGCCATGCAACTTCCATCATCATCATATACATGACTTCAGCATTTATTGTCATATTGCTTTGCATGATCGTAAGATAGCTAGCATGATGTTTTCATGGCTTGTCTGTTTTTTGATGTCATTGCTACGCTAGATCACTGCACATCCCGGTACACCGCCGAAGGCATTCATATAGAGTCATATATTTGTTCTAGTATCGAGTTGTAAGGAAATAAAAGTGTGATGATCATCACTATTAGAGCATTGCCCCCCAAAAAAATAAGAGAGGCCAAAGAAGCCAAATAAAAAAAGGGGGGGCAAAGAAGCCCGCAAAAAAAAGGAGGCAATGGTACTATCCTTTTACCACACTTGTGCTTCAAAGTAGCACCATGTTCTTCATATATAGAGAGTCTCTTGAGTTATCACTTTCATATACTAGTGGGAATTTTCATTATAGAACTTGGCTTGTATATTCCAACGATGGGCTTCCTCAAATGCCCTAGGTCTTCATGGGCAAGCAAGTTTGATGCACACCCACTTAGTTTCAGTTTGAGCTTTCATGTACTTATAGCTCTAGTGCATCCGTTGCATGGCAATCCCTACTCCTCATATTGACATCAATTGATGGGCATCTCCATAGCCCGTAGATTAGCCGCGTCGATGTGAGACTTTCTCCTTTTTTGTCTTCTCCACATAATCCCCATCATCATATTCTATTCCACCCATAGTGCTATATCCATGGCTTGCGCTCATGTATTGCATGAGGGCTGAAAATGCTGAAGCGCGTTAAAAAGTATGAACCAATTGCTCGGCTTGTCATCGGGGTTGTGCATGATGTGAATATTTTGTGTGGTGAAGATGGAGCATAGCCAGACTATATGATTTTGTAGGGATGAGCTTTCTTTGGCTATGTTATTTCAATAAGACATAATTGCTTGGTTGGTATGCTTGAAGTATTATTGTTTTTATGTCAAAAGATAGACTATTGCTTTGAATCACTCGTGTCTTAATATTCATGCCATGATTAGACATATGATCAAGATTATGCTAGGTAGCATTCCACATCAAAAATTATCTTTTTTATCATTTACCTACTCAAGGACGAGCAGGAATTAAGCTTGGGGATGCTGATGCGTCTCCATCGTATCTATAATTTTTTATTGTTCCATGCCAATATTCTACAACTTTCATATAATTTTTGGCAACTTTTTATACTATTTTTCGGACTAACATATTGATCCAAAGGCTCAAAGGTGCAGTTCCTGTCCGTCTGCCTGTTTTTGGTTTCAGAATATCCATATCAAATGGAGTCCAAACGGGATAAAACGGACGGAGATTTTTTGGAATATTTGGAAAATGCGGAAGAAAGATCAACGCTGAACGGTGTCCGAGGTGGGCACGAGGTAGAAGCGCGCCCTACCCCCTAGGCGCCCCTGGCCTCGTGGACCACCCGTAAGGCGGTTGATGCCCTCCTTCGGCCGCAAGAAAGCTAATTTTTGGTAAAAAATCACGGCGAAGGTTTCAATCCAATCGGAGTTACGGATCTCCATATATACCCGAAACGGTGAAAGGGCAGCAGAACAGAATGCAGAAACAGAGAGAGACAGAGAGACAGATCCAATCTCGGAGGAGATCTCACCCCTCCCACACCATTGAGGCCAAGGACCAGAGGGGAAACCCTTCTCCCATCTAGGGAGTAGGTCAAGGAAGAAGAAGACGAAGGGGCCCCCTCTCCCCTTCTCTTCCGGTGGCGCCGGAACGCCGCCGTGGCCATCATCATCATCACCGCGATCTTCACCAACACCTCCGCCATCTCCAAGAACATCTCCATCACCTTCCCCCCTCTATCTACAACAGTCCACTCTCCCGCAACCCGCTGTACCCTCTACTTGAACATGGTGCTTTATGCTTCATATTATTATCCAATGATGTGTTGCCATCCTATGATGTCTGAGTAGATTTTCGTTGTCCTACCGGTGGTTGATGAATTGCTATGATTGATTTAATTTGCTTTTGGTTATGTTGCTGTCCTTGGGTGCCCATCATATGAGCGCACGCGTGGATCACACCTTAGGGTTCGTTGTATGTTGATAGGACTATGTATTGGAGGGCAAGAGTGACAGAAGCTTCAACCTAGCATACGGGATTGAAGGGGGACCAATATATCTTAATGATATGGTTGGGTTTTACCTTAATGAACGTTAGTAGTTGCAGATGCTTGCTAATAGTTCCAATCATAAGTGCATAGAATTCCAAGTAAGGGATGACATGCTAGCAGTGGCCTCTCCCACATAAAACTTGCTATCGGTCTAGTAAGTCGTCAATTGCTTAAGGGACAATTTCGCAACTCCTACCACCACTTTTTCACACTCGCTATATTTACTTTATTGCTTCTTTACTTACAACAGCCCCTAGCTTTTATTGTCTTGTTCTTTACTTTCTTGCAAACCTATCCAAAAACACCTAAAAAGTACTTCTAGTTTCATACTTGTTCTAGGTAAAGTGAACGTCAAGCGTGCGTAGACTTGTATTGGTGGTCGATAGAACTTGAGGGAATATTTGTTCTACCTTTAGCTCCTCGTTGGGTTCGACACTCTTACTTATCAAAAACTAGTGCGATCCCCTATACTTGTGGGTTATCAAATCTCAGCTACGAGCTTGTACCTTGGGAGGGTCTTGTAGATAGTCAGGCTTCTCAGCCCTTTTCATTTGTAGTTGTCTGTACTCAGACATGTTATGCTTCCGTTGCCTGTATGCTTTGTATGCTGGGTCATCAGACCCATGTTTGAAATATTTGGCTCCTCGGAGCCTAATGTACAAATACTTTGAGTTGTAGAGTTTTGTTGTGATGCCATGTTGTACTTGCACATATTGAGCATATTGTGTGTATGTTATTGAAATGTTTGGTATGTGTGGGATCCGACAACATAGTTGTTTATTCTTGGTAGCCTCTCTTATGGGGAAATGTCACCTAGTGCTTCCACTGAGCCATGGTAGCTTGCTACTGCTCCGGAACACTTAGGCTGACCGGCATGTGTCCTTCTTCGTTCCTGTGTCTGTCCCTTTGGGGAAATGTCACGCGGTGTCTACCGGAGTCCTGTTAGCCTGCTACAGCTCGGATTCTCCGGAGTCCTATTAGCCCAGCTGCTACAGCCCGAATTCACTCGCTGATGACCGACACGTTCGTTGCTGGGTCATGTATGCCTGTCCCTGTAAGTTAGTGCCACTTTGGATTCACTACTAGTCATGTCGGCCCTCTGTCTTATGGATGCTAGCGACACTATCATATACGTGAGCCAAAAGGCGCAAAAGGTCCCGTGCCAGGTAAGGTGGCACCCATGGGAATGCCGTGCGGGAGGCTGCAAAGTGATATGATGTGTTACATGCTAGATCGGTATGACTTAGGATCAGGGTCCTAACAGCTTTGGTATCAGAGCCTGACTGCCTGTAGGATTACCAAGACAAACTGGTCGAAGTTGAGTCTAGAAATTCTTTAGTTATCTAAGGGAATTGATTGTGGAAGGGAACGCAAGGCTATTTTTACTCCTTTACCTTATGCCCTTCTGATCGGAGTAATCTTATCTTTCCTATGGGGTGAAGGAACTAGGCTTTCTCTTCTTTCTATCAGGATCACGAGTTACTAATCTGTAGATTTATAGGATTGATTATTTTAAGCTTCAATTCAGTTCCTACTACTTCTTTGTGATGACAGTTGGTCTCAGAACCTTGATATTATGATGCTGAGTGGTTATGCCACCATTTTGCAGGATGGCGCAAATCTCTTCGAACATTTATAGCCGTTATGTTGTCCGAGTCATCCCCGGTTACTAAATAGTCTGAAGCATTTGCAAATTCCTTCTTTTCGTTCCCGATGTGCCTTTGGGACAGAATAACCACACTAACTAGTGCGTTGAGGTACTCTATTACCTCGGCATATATGTTGGAGATATTATTATGACCCTAGGTGTCTTAGAGAATCACCTAGTAATCTAGCCATGATTAATGTTCCCAATGTGATGATTCTGGCCACCATTCTCAAAAGCATCTCGTGATGCCACTTAGTTAGTAGGCATTCTATTCTTGGGTTCTTGAACCCGAGATTCACCCTACTTACTTCATGCTGATTCTGTTTGCTATTTCCTTTAGGATATTAGTAACCTTGTGATAGTCTTCGAGGTCTGTGGTATATCATTCTTCCTAATACCATGAACCATCCTTGGCGGAAGTTCTTTTGAACCAAAAGATCACGACAAGAGTGCTCCTAATGATTTCTCCATTTGTGTTCGTGACTCTGTCAGTCCTACCTTTCTGCATGGGTTATCCAGAAGAAATATGTTGAACTCATTCGACATGCTAATCCATGCACCCACAACTCAGAAAATTATATGTTCCTTTTAGTTGCCCCTCTTCAATTGAATTCTGACCTTCATCTATCAATTGATAGTTAGGAGTAGTAGTGCATTCGTGTTCATTGATGCCTATTATTCTTGTGGTCCGTCGAGCAATTCTATTCTGGAATGACTGGGAGAAACAAACTCTAGTACCTTGTCCATTTCTAGGATTGGGTCAAAGCAGTTGTATTCCGCAGGTCAAATGCCGATCCACCTTTTGTTCTGTTCTACCCTGGAGTACTTCCCTGTTTATGTCAAGAATTTCATAGGAATTGCACACCATCTTATGAATTCTTGGTGCAGTGATATTTCTCTGTCGGTGCGGGGACGACACCTATGGGATCACAAGAATCCCTACTAAGGTTGCGGGGCACGGGGTCGTGAGAAGAGCAGATCAAACAGATAGCACGCGGGTTCTTTTATCCAGGTTCGGGCCGCGAGATGCGTAAAACCCTAGTCCTGCTTTGGTGGATTAGTTTATCTGTGTTCTTGAGCTAGCTATGGGGCATGAGGAGCTCCAAAAAGCCGAATCCTCCTCCTGGTCGCCTTGGGCCTCCTTTTATCGGAAAAGGGGCTGCCACATTGGCATACAGGAGGTGGAAAGGGTACAATCATACGATTTTATCCTTGTATTACATGACAAGGCACCATTAATGCGTCTTGCCTAGGTGTCCTTGCTTTATCGGGGACGGGGGAGAGCCCAGTCTTGTCCGCCGCCGCTCCCATTCGCGTTGACACGCGCCCTGGCCAGCGGTGCCTGTGGTGCCACGTGGTGAGGCGGTGATAATGTGGCGATGGTGGGTCTCCATGAAGGTTCGCTTCGCCACGCCGCAGGTACTGCCCGAACTGGTTGGGTCGGCAACCGCATGGTGGAGGCTCGATTAGCGCAAACTGTGGTGGCCCTCACGGGTGTCCTTGGCGGGGCCTTGCCGCAGCCCGGCAAGGGTCTTGCGGGGGCCCCGGCAAGGGTCTTGCGGCGTCTGCTGCCATCCCGGCAAGGCTCTTGTCGGGGCCTTGTGGTCCCCTTGGCCGAGATCCCGCCAAGGGTCGTCATCTTCTATAGAATGTACACGATCTTTGAATGTCTTCACAAAGATCTGCATGCCACCAGGGGACGTCTCACGAATCCTTTGCCCCATGGGGAAGCGATGGCCTCAAAGGTGACCCGCTCCATGGGCGTGGGGCGAGCCGCCCCGACAAGGCCTTGCCGGGTCTGCTAAAACCGCCCCCCGGCAAGGATCTTGCCGGGGGAGTCTGATTCGTCCCCTTTGCCCTTTGTGGTCTTGGTCTTGGCGTTGTTCTGCTTCTTTCGAGCTTCGGCCTTACCTTGGCTCACCTTCCTTGCCTTGCTTTAGCGTGGCAACGCCCGCGGCTCAGACTGCCCGTGCACAGTCAAAAGGTGTACCCTTCTTTCTGTACACCGACATTATCGCCATCATTATTCATTCGTCGGTCTCCGTGTTGTTGTGAACGAAATGCCGACAAGTGAACCGTGACGTGTGAAATAAATACTCCTAGCAACCATGTTGCTTGGTAGTTAATGGACATTAATTTCATTCTTAGCGTGTTGGTTATCGGATCACTATCCTAGGATTGATCGTGCTACCTTGTTCTTATTTCTGGTGCACTCTTGGGTCAATGGGTTAGGATTGTACTAATCCCTCCCTCTTTTGATCATATCGTCTTGCTCTGAAAAGCAAGATTGTTCTTGAGCTTAATAACATAGCGGTGGTCCGTGATTTTCGAAATATCTTCTTGGAAGTATGACCAGGTTGTTCCCTGACTGTTATGTTGAGTCCGTGATCAAGTTGGTTTTCTTGTAAACCACTCTTTCTCCAAGAATCTATGTTAGATGCCTACGAACTAATTGGTTAAGCTAAAACAACAACTTGGAGAGCTGGAAGAGCTGGAAGATAAAATCTTAATCCACTTAGTTCACTCCAAAGGGATATCTTGTGTGTGTGTGTGTTGAAGAAAGATGATATCTTCGTCAATTGGTCCTCGTGATCAGTTATTGGATCTGTTGTCTTGTCCAAACTTTGATTTGAGTGTGGGCTATCCTCAAACCAAATCAGAACCAATGATGTTTGTAATGTTGTCTTACTTGTGGTTGATCCCTCGAGCATACACCATTACATCTTTTGGCTTGACCAATACTATCACATTGTTCACATAATGGTGGAAGTCCAGTGGTATGGAAATTCCCATGAGTTGTTGTTGAGCCCATCAACAGGATTTTGTCTCCTCCATGATTCATGTTGAACATCAAGCTAGTTTAGAAACTTTTGTAAGCATTATCTTCGTGTTCCGTTCATGAAGCCTATGTTTGGATGAAAGAAGTGACTTCCTCTAATTCATGTGCATTTGATGCAAGTTGCCGTCATGAATTCGAGAAAGTCAATGTTGCTTCCTCTGGAATCATCCCTAGTCAATTATGCATGTGTGAATGTATCCAATGGTTTGGTAGATTAGTTACCTCCACTCCATATGTATTCCCTAGCACACCAAGCCACTAATTGATTTGTTCAAGGAAGAGAAGTCTATGCTTGGGATCTAATCCATGGACTTGCGTAAAGACTTTGATATCCTTGATGATGGTTCCCAACCAGAACTCAATAGTGTTTTATTATAAGACTACTATGTGGTCATGCTTGTCTTGGACAACATGCTCACATGTATGTAGCAGAACCAGCTCATGTTTTGGAGCTTGCTATCGTAGTTCATTTCCCGAGAATCTCGCAACATCATCTCGTCGATTTCTGTTGCAAAATCTCTTTTCAGACTTGCTGAGAGAAGTATCCTATCACTAATCGGATCTGAATCTTAGGCAGATATGATGGTTGGAACATTCCCAACAGTTGCATTTTGTTTCCGGCTTGCACCGCCATTGTGCCAATTCCCCATGGGCTGCCCTTATCAGCAGTTGCTGTCCAAGGTCATCTTCCAAAGTGGACCTACCATCGATCCCATCCATTTTTGATGATAAGAAAAATCATCCATTGTGTTGTCTTCAACAAGGTAGTCCACATCATCCATTCTAGTCTGAGTATGCCATCCTTTCCGACTCGTTCAAACGATCGGTTGCGAATTTCCCTAGCCTGGTATAGGGAGTTTCAATGATCTCTATGTCAAAAGTAATTCTTTTGCCACTTCAGGGGATAATCCAATGAGTCACCTCTTCTAAGGTGCCCCGTTATGGAATCACGACAACTTATCTCCTCGCTACTTTGACACGTACTCACCATCTACTTGAGCATGGAGTTGTTGCCAACCAAATTGAAGCTTCGTCATCTGTTTGTTTCCATCGCTCTCGATATGTGTTGTGTCCCAGCTCAAGAGATGTTCCTACGTCTCATTCCGTGAGTTGATCGTCAATTGCTTGATCTTTGAGGAGATCGATTCTTCTAGAGTTACCCTTCTTTCTCGTTATCGTGTTGAATGGAATTCTCAGAGCAGGACGTCAAGATCAATTTGAAGCAATGATTCAACATTTTTGAGAAGGGAAATTGGATCATGAAGATCATGATCGCTTTATGTTCCCATTGTGTTCTTACCCTATGTCTTCAATCTCGGAATGAGATTCTTGTTAAGTGGGGGTGAGTTGTCACATCCCTAGTTAGTCACTGCTTGTCCTTGCATCAATCATCATGCATTGCATTTAACGTTATGAAAGTTGAATTGGGGAAAGAAAGCCTCATAAATCATTTCTAAAAATGATCAACATTAAAAATTGCTTCATATAAAACCAAGAAAATGTTTCTGTTAAGCTATAATATTATTGGCAAGAGGTAAAATTCAACCAATATTTTTTGGATTCTTAGGAATATTAATTTTGGTCCTTTGAATTAAACCAATAACATATTTGAGTTGAATTTGTTTCTGTTATATAAGAAATAAAGTTCAAATTTTTTGTAAGTTTGCACGTGACCTTGGACAAGTTTTCTGAGATCACATAAAAATTTACAGAAAGATATAAAATGATTTGATGCTTTAAATCGAATCACAACAAAACACAGAGAAATGGAAAAGAGAAATAAAAGATAGAGAGAGAGAGAAACCTACCAGGGCCAATTACCTGGCGTGGCACTGTGCCGGCCAAGCCCACTGGACCTGCCAGTCATATTCTCCACGACACTAGGAGGATAGCGCGTGTGTGGCCGACGCGCGCGCGCACGCTCCGCGCCACCTCCTGCTTGCCAACGAGACCCTGGACGCGTGGCCGACTCCCTCGGTGTTGTCCCAATCCCTCCAGCTTGCTCAGTCTCCCCCTGCTCTCTCCCTCGCCGTTCACCCAGCTCACCGAGCACGCCCGCCGCCGCCGCCAAGCACCACCGCGGCCAACACCTCTCCGTCGTCCTCCCGAGCAGCCCAGAAGCTCCGCCACTTCGTCTCGACCCCCTCACTGAGCCACGCCCCGCAAGAAGCCCCCGAACGTCCTCACCGAGCTCGTCTTCAACCTCCCAACGGCGAGATTGACTTCGCCGCCCCGCCAACTCCAATCCTTCCCCGAGCCCGTTTTGACGCCCTCTGCACTCGTCGTGAGCACCTCTTCCTTTCCCCTCTTCTCTCGTGCTCGCGCTCATCCCTAGCTCCGTTTCCCAGTACAGCGAGAGCATCTCTACGCCATGGCCACAGATGCACAAGCTCACAACGGAGCGCGTCACTGTGCTCAGGATGCCCCAGGACCCTAACGCACACACTCAATGTTGGAGTAAACCACGTTAGGTGTGTGCGTGTGTGGCGTGGTGGTGTGATTTAGTTAGCCGGTGTTGTGAATGGATAACTCACCGAGTTAGTTAGCTACAGACAGGTCATGTGGCCGTTCGTGGAGTTGCACAATCGCTGGATGACCATGCATGTAGGACTTGGCTAGTTGGTTCGTGGGTGAGCCGGCCGTGCTAGTGGTGGCCGGGTCTTGCATACGTGGGAACGGAAACTTGGTTGCTACGCTGCTGTGAGAGTACAAATCCACAGGCACAAGTGTGTGTTTGTAAGAGAGTTTGGTTCTCTTGGAATAGCAATGGGGCTGTGTGTGCAGCCGGGTGAAACTCCAGTTTATTGTGCTCCTCCATCTTCCACCTTCGTTTGTCAGAGAGAGAGAGAGCGTGAGGGAGGTGCAGAGAAAGAGTGCAAGAGGAAGGCCACGGAAACAACACTCAACCGCCCTTCCGTGCACCGTAGCACCAACCCCGACCTCGCCTGAACTCTGGCCACCGCCGCGAGCTTCGTTCCGGCGAGCTCGGGCTGTCTCCGCCCGTCCCGATCGCACAGAAAGACGTGGGGCACTCCCAGCTCCGCGTGGATGGTATTTTCCATCAATTTGGTCGCCGGAGCGGTGATTCCGATGCCCTCCGCCACGCCTGGCATTGCCGGCGATTACCCGCCGGCCGAACCCTGGTATAATTACCTCTAATGATGCAATTAGCTAATCGTGTGTCAATGACGGATGGGCCCCATGCCTAATTAACCCCGGCTTCATTTCTTTTTAGATTAGCTGATAAATCCGCGGGACCCACGAGTCAGTTTTGACTATGCTGACGTGGCCGTTGACCAGTCCCACCTGTCTGTGGCACCAACTAGCCCTGAATCACTTACCACTGGACCCCGCTGGTCAGGTTTGACTCTGGGCGACCCGATTGACTTCTTGGCGGCAAAGCGGTGACACGATCTTGGCGTAATTAATGATTTTCTGGATTAGAAATAATCCAGGAAATTCCAGAAATAGTGAAAACTTCTAAAAAGCATAGAAAATAATCTATAACTCCAAATGAAATACATTATATATGAAAAATGATCAAATCTAATCTATCTATCTATACTGGTTTCATGCATGTTCAAACAACTTAACCTTGCTGTTTAGATCAAAACATGATAATGCACTATTTGAATTCATAATTTGAGTTTGATGTTGAACCTTTGGTTCAAAATAACTCAAACCCCTCTGTTTGTAGTTGCATTAGCCCAACACACTCATTTTGCCATGTCATGATCATGCATCATATTATTCCATTGCATTGATTGTGTTTCTTCTTTGTTGCCGGTATTTGTTCCCCCTCAGTAGACGTGGTTCCGACGATGAGATCAATGACACTGATGAAGAACTATACTATCTTCAAGGGCCAGGCAAGCAAAACCCCCTTGTTTATTCTGATACAAACCCAATCTCTCGCTCCTTCTCTCTTTTATTGCATTAGGACAACAACGATTCATCTGTTACATGCTGCGGTAGTTGAACCCCTTTTCCTCTGCATGACCTGTCATTGCCACAGTAAATAGATGAAACCCACTAGCATGAGTAGGAGTTGTTTGAGCCCTGGTGTGCCTACTCATTCATGCTTGTTTGTCATTCCTGCTATTGCTTAGAGTTGTGTCAGGTCTGATTCATCGGGGATAAATTGGAAAGTTGTGAACATGTCCTACTGTTGAGAGCTAAGTGTGTGAACACGATTTGGTAAAGGTAGCGGTGAGAGGCCATGTAGGAGTACATGGTGGGTTGTCTCATTGAAACCATCCTTAGGAACTGAGTTCTGTGTTTGTAATCCATGAATAGCTACTACCACACATTGGGATCCTTTATTGACTCTCTCAACTTATTAACCGTCCTTGTCCTCTGTCCAGGAGTTGCAAGTAGTTTCTGGTGTTTGTAGTATGGTGGAGGTCGTGCGCAACGCTGACCCGAGGGGTTGGCTGTGATGCGGTAGGCACGTGGCCCGGTGTACCGAGTTGCCCGTTTGGTGACCCAGGAACCCTGCACACATCGTTCGGGGCCGTATGTGGAAACCTCGGCCGGACTCCCTGTGGATGGAACCTAAATAGGCGATAAACCTGCACTAGGGACTTGTGTGGTTAGTCAGGTCGTGGCCGACACCCTCGCCAGGCTTCTGCTTGAAGGTTGCCGAGATACATGACGTGTGCATGGCGATAAGTGGCGAGAGCATGTGTGAAGAAGTACACCCCTGCAGGGTTATAAATGATCTATTCGAATAACTGCGTCCGCGGTAAAGGACCTCTGGCTTGCCTGTACAGTTCATAGACAAGTGAAAGTGGATACTCTAAAATGCACAAGATAAGCGTGAGTGCTATGGATGGTGTTCTCGTAGGGAGATGGGAGCGGATCCAGAGTGGAGTATTGATATGGTGAATATGTGGACTCGTGTGCGCCACCTCAAAAGAGTTACTTGCAGTCGTAGTTTAGGATAGCCACCGAGTCAAAGTTGGCTTGCTGCAGTTTAACTCCACCACCCTTTTGTTGATACCGATGCATATGTAGTTAGTTCTGATGTAAGTCTTGCCGGGTACATTTGTACTCACGTTTGATTAATTTATGTTTTTGCAAAGAGACTTCAGTCTCGCTAGTAGTTCCGCGTGCACTTCGACGTTTAGCTTGTAACCTCAGCTACGAGCTTGTACCTTGGGAGGGTTATGTAGATAGTCAGGCTTCTCAGCCCTTTTCATTTGTAGTTGTCTGAACTCAGACATGTTATGCTTACGTTGCCTGTATGCTTTGTATGCTGGGTCATCAGACCCATGCTTGTAATATCTGGCTCCTCGGAGCCTAATGAATAAATACTTTGAGTTGTAGAGTTTTGTTGTGATGCCATGTTGTATTTGCACATGTCGAGCATATTGTGTGTATGTTATTGAAATGCTTGGTATGTGTGGGATCCGACAACCTAGTTGTTTATTCTTGGTAGCCTCTCTTATGGGGAACTGTCTCCTAGTGCTTCCACTAAGCCATGGTAGCTTACTCTTGCTCCAAACACTTAGGGTGACCGGCTTGTCCTTCTTCGTTCCTATATACATCCCTTGGGAAATGTCGCGGTGTCTAGGAGTCCCGTTAACTGCTACAGCCCGGATTCTCCGGAGTCCTCGTTAGCCAATTGCTACAGCCCGAATTCACTTCTTTGAGGACCGACACGTTCGTTCTTTGGGTCATGTATGCCTGTCCCTGTAAGTTAGTGCCACTTTGGATTCACGACTAGTCATGTCGGCCCGGGTTCTCTGTCATATGGATGCTAGCGACACTATCATATACGTGAGCCAAAAGGCGCAAACGGTCCCGAGCCAGGTAAGGTGGTAGCCATGGGAATACCGTGCTTGAGGCCACAAAGTGATATGATGTCTTACATGCTAGATCGGTGTGACTTAGGATCGGGGTCCTGACAGCTTTGGTATCGAGCTTTGTTGCTGTGAGGATTACCAAGCCAAATTGGTCGAAGTTGAGTTTAGAAATTCTTTAGTTATGTAAGGGAATTGATTGTGGAAGGGAACGTAAGGCTCTTTTTACTCCTTTACCTTATGCCCTTCTTATCCGAGTCATCTTATCTTTCCTACGGGGTTAAGGAACTAGGCTTTCGCTTCTTTCTAACAGGATCACATGTTACTAATCCGTAGACTTATAGGATTGATTATTTTAAGCCTCAGTTTAGTTCCTACTACTTCTTTGTGATGACAGTTGGTCTCAGAACCTTGATATTATGATGTTGAGTGGTTATGCCACCGTTTTGCAGGATGTCTCAAATCTATTCGAACATTTACAACCATTATGTTGTTTGAGTCATCCCAGGTTACTAATAGTCTGAAGCATTTGCAAATTCCTTCTTTCCGTTCCCGATGTGCCTTTGTGCCAGAATAATCACACTAACTAGTGCGTTGATGTACTCTATTACCTCGGCATATATGTTGGAGATATTATTATGACCCTAGGTGTCTTAGAGAACCACCTAGTAATCTAGCCATGATTAGTGTTCCCAATGTGATGATTCTGGCCACCATTCTCGAAAGCATCCCGTGATGCCACTTAGTTAGTAGGCATTCTATTCCAGGGTTCTTGAACCCGAGATTCACCCTACTTACTTCATGTTGATTGTGTTTGCTAGTTCCTTTAGGATATTAGTAACCTTGTGATAGTCTTCGAGGTCTGTGGTATATCATTCTTCCTAATACCATGAACCATCCTTGGCGGAAGTTCTTTTGAACCAATAGGTCACGACAAGAGTGCTCCTAATGAGTTCTCCATTTGTGTTCGTGACTCTGTCAGTCCTACCTTTCTGCATGGGTTATCCTGAAGAAATATGTTGAACTCGTTCGACATGCTAGTCCATGCACCCACAACTCAGAAAATTATATGTTTCTTTGAGTTGCCCCTCTTCTGTTGAATTCTGATCTTCATCTATCAATTGATAGTTAGGAGTAGTAGTGCATTCGTGTTCATTGATGCCTATTATTTTTCAGGACCTAGATCCTAAGTCACACAGATCTAGCATGTAACACATCATATCACTTTGCGGCCTCACGCACAGTATTCCCACGGGTGCCACCTTACCTGGCCCGGGACCATTTGCGCCTCTCACGTATATGATAGTGTTGCTAGCATCCATATGACAAAGAACCCGGGCCGACATGACTAGTCGTAAACCCAAAGTGGCACTAACTTACAGGGACAAGCATACATGTCCCACCAACGAACGTGTCGGTCATCAGCGAGTGAATCCGGGTTGTCGGAGCTGAGATAACAGGACTCTGGAGAATCCAGGCTGTAGCAGGCTAACAGGACTCCGGTAGACACCCCGTGACATTTCCCCGAAGGGACAAACAAAAGAACAAAGAAGGACACATGCCGGCGAGCCTAAGTGTTCCGGGGTAGTAGCAAGCTACCATGGCTCAGTAGAAGCACTAGGAGACATTTCCCGGTATGAGTGGCTACCAAGGATAAACACTAGGTTGTCGGATCCCACACATACCAAGCATTTCAAATCAAACACACAATATGCTATATATGTGCAAATACAACATGGCATCACAACAAAACTCTACAACTCAAAGTATTTATTCATTAGGCTCCAAAGAGCCAGATATTACAAACATGGGTCTGATGACCCAGCATTCAAGTCATACAAGCAACAAGCACAAGCGGAAGCTTAACTTGTCTGAGTACAGACAACTACAAATGAAAAGGCTGAGAAGCCTGACTATCTACAAGACCCTGCCGAGGGCACAAGATCGTAGCTAAGGTAACAAGTTAAACATCGAAGTCCACGCGGAACTACTAGCGAGACTGAAGTCTCTCTGGAAAAACATAAATTAAGCAAACGTGAGTACAAATGTACCCAGCAAGACTTACATCAGAACTAGCTACATATGCATCAGTATCAACAAAGGGGGTGGTGGAGTTTAACTGCAGCAAGCCAGCTTTGACTCAGTGGCTAACCTGAACTACGACTCCAAGTAACTCTTTTGAGGTGGCGCACATGAGTCCACATATTCACCATATCAATACACCACTATGGATCCGCTCCCGTCTCCCTACGAGGCCATCCATAGAACTCACGCTTATCTTGCGCATTTTAGAGTATCCACTTTCACTTGTCTATGAACTGTATAGGCAACCTAGAGGTCCTTTATCGTGGACGCGGCTATTCGAATATATGATGTTAACCCTGCAGGGGTGTACTTCTTCGCACACGCTCTCACCACTTATCGACGTTTAAACAACATGTACTCGGCAACCTTCAAGAGGAAGCCCAGCAAGGGTGTCGGCCACGACCTGAGTAACCACACATGTCCCTAGTTCAGGTTTATTGCCTATTCAGGTTCCATCCGCAGGGAGTCCGGCCGAGGTTTCCACTTACGGCCCCGAACAATGTGTACAGGGTTCCCGTGTAACCAAACGGGCGACTTGGTACACCGGGCCATGTGCCTACCGCATCATAGCCCACCCCTCGGGTCGATCTGCGACGGCCTCCAAAGATACTACAAACACTTAAACTACTTGCAACTCCCGGACAGAGGACAGGGGTGGTTAATAAGTCGAGAGGGTCCATTGGTTTCGGGCCCAACGCGTGGTAGTAGCTTTTCATGGATCACAAACACAGAACTCAGTTCCTGAGGACGTTTTCAATGAGACAACCCACCATGTACTCCTACATGGCCTCTCACCGCTACCTTTACCAAAATCGTGTTCACACACTTAGCTCACACACAGTAGGACATGTTCATCACCATTCCAATTCATCCCCGATGAATCAGACCTGACTCAACTCTAAGAAGTAGCAGGCATGACAAACAAGCATGAATGAGTAGGCACATCAGGGCTCAAACAACTCCTACTCATGCTAGTGGGTTTCATCTATTAACTGTTGCAATGACAGGTCATGCAAAGGAAAGGGGTTCAACTACCGCAGCATGTAGCAGTTGAATTGTTGTTGTCCCAATGCAGTAAAAGAGAGCAGGAGCGAGAGAGTGGGATTGTATCAGAATGAACAAGGGGGTTTTGCTTGCCTGACACTTCTGAAGATAGTATAGCTCTTCATCGGTGTCATCGAACTCATCGTCGGCACACGTCTATCGAGAGGGGACAACCACCGGCAACAGAGAAGGAACACAATCAATGCAATGCACAATATGATGCGTGAACATGACATGTCAATATGCTATGATTTGAGCAATGCAACTAGCAATAGGTTAAATGGAGTTGGTTTGAATCCAAGATTCAAATTCAAACTCCATATGTGGATATTCAAATGCCATTTATATGATTGGTCCTAAACAGCAGCTATAAATTGTTCTAACATTCATGAAGATGGTACATATGGGTAGATTGGATTTTTTTGATAATTTTTCATATATGAATTATTTCATTTGGAGTTACGGTTGAATTTCTATGATTTTTAGAAGTTGTAGACATTTTTTTGGAATTTCCTGGATTATTTTTAATCTAGAAAATTGTTAACTGCGTCAGCATGACGTCGGTGTTAGGTCAGCAAGTCAACAGACGGTGGCCAGGTCAAACTGACCAGTGGGGCCAGCATGTTAGTGTCGCAACTAGTTAACCGAGTTAATTAGTGCTAACGTAAATACTAACCTAAGTTAATTAGGGCCTGGGCCCGGCTGTCGGTGAAACATGCGATAAATAACTGCTTCATTAGTGTCTAATGATGATGCCACATCATCATCATCGGAGTCAGGCCGGCGAGGACCAGACCGACGGCGGATGACCACCATGCGCTCGATACAGTGCACCAAATCGCATGCGGTTTGTGGCATTGGGTTGCTGGTATTGTGCTCTACCAACTCATCATTGATATGGACCAAGAGGTCGCCGGTATAGTCGACGACGACGAGGTTTGGAGGTGGTCGGAGTTCGAAAAACGACGGGAGCGGCGATACAAGGCACGGCAGGACGAGAGGCTGGGTGTTCCGGTCTTCTAAAAGCGTTCTAAGCACGATGACACAATCGAACCCGAGCCTCGGTGGCTAAAATGACGGAGGCATCATGGCCGACGGCGAGGAGCTATCAGCTCCGGTGAGAATGAGAGCTACATGGCGCAAACGAGGCGGGGAAGAAAGGGGTTGAGAGCGGGAGCTCACAGCGGTCACGTAGAGAAGCTCAGTGGGCTCAGGGAAGGGCTGGAGTGGTTGGGGCAATGACGGCGATCTCTGGTGGCAGAGGAGGAAGAAGGCGAGGTAGCCGGTGATGCAGGGCGTCCGGCATCGCGTGGATCTTTGTAGAGGACGGGGTGTCGAGGCGAGGCTCTTGGGCATGTCGAGGGGACGAGGGGAAGGTGGTGGCCGCGACAACGACGACGCTGTGGTCATGGTGGTCTTGGCCATGGCGGGGATCAAAAGAGGAGGACCGAGGGGGAGGCGTGGGGGTCGTGTGCAAGATCCGGATGTCTCCTGCGAGTTTGTCCTGCTTGCCAGCACTGCAGGGAGGCAGGGAGGTGGCATGGCATGCGGGCGCACGCCGCGCTGTCTCGCCTCAGCCAGTAGGCAAAGGTTGATGACGACTGTCAAAGGGGAGGTGGGCTGGGCCGCCAGCGCTGGGCCAAGTGGGCGCCAGGTAAGCCACAGGTAACCTCTCTCTCTCTCTCTCCTTTTATTTATGTTTTCTATTATCTGTCTTTGTTTTTTTGGATTTAGTAAAATACTAAACCACTTTTGTCGATTATTAGAGCATTTAAAATATAAAATCCTGAAATGAATTGTGGGCACATACTGGATTATTCCCAACAGCCCTCAACTATTTTTAAAATTATTAGAGCATTTAAAATATTTATAGAATTGAAATGCCCCAATTCAAATACAATATGAGTTAATTCAGAAATCCATAATGTCCTAAAAATATGTTCTTCATTTTTGGCAGAGGTTTTCACATTAATAAAAAATCATGAACTTTTCTGGAAGGCATTTTGGTTCATTGAAAAGATTTGAATTTGAACCTAGTTGAATTTCATCTGGTGCTAGGGTTTGAGCGTCCCCATTTCAAATCCATTTAAACTCAAACATGATGCATGGATGCAAATGCAACTAATTACAAGCAATACTCTAGGGCTGTGACAACTCACCCCCACTAAACGAGATGTCGTCCCGAGATTCAAGACGTGAAGTAAGAAGACAGAGGGGACGTGAAACTGACATAGTCTTCATGATCCATATGCCCTTCTCAAAGATATTGATTGCATCATGTTGATCTTGAAGTATTTGTCTTCGAGTTCTTTGTCCCAGACGATGATGTCAGAAGAAACTTTACAGAAGTCGATCTTCTCGAAGGTCGAGCAACTCAAGATCAACTCACGGAATGATACGTAGGAACATCTCTCGAGTTCAGACACAACACATACATCCAGAGGAATGGAGTGAAACAGATGATGAAGGTTCAGTTGGTAGGCAACAATCCCACGCTTTAATAAGATGGTGCACTAGTTTCAGGGTAGCGAGTAGATATATTGCCCTTAAGTGGCAAAAAGAATTACTTTTGATACAAGGATCATTGAAACTCTTCATACCAGGCTAAGGCAGTTCATAAATGATCATTTGAAGGAGTTCCAAAGAATAGCATACTCAGTTTGGAAAGGAAACTAGAGTTATAATATAACTTGGCAAACAGAAGACACATTCCAATTGATACCGAGGATATAACCTAGTGTCTGAGCGCGCTCTCAAGAAATTGAGCATTTCCATATTCATCAGGGTCTTACCAATATCTATGGCAAGACTTGGCAACACTCCATGCTACCATGATGAATAGTGGTGGAGGATGCAGATGTAACGGAAGACAACACTTTCTCAGTTGTTCACCTTAACTATGCCAAGGAGACAAAATCTAGATGATTGACCGAGAGACATTTAGCACTCTGCTTCTAATGTTCTCCTTGATGTACCAGCTTAACCCAATACCATTCGGTATCTGGAACATCAAGTAAAGGTTTGACTTTGGAAGCACAAGAAATCATAAGTAACAACTAATGATGTAAATCCTACGAAATCCTTATGGGGAGGTGGCCAACTTCCTCAATTAAGATACTACAATAATAGGTCTTCCGGCTGGGCGTGTTTGCCACGACATCCACTTTACTGGGTTACAGAAGGACCAATATTATAGCTCTTGGAGGACGTTCCAACCATCATATCTTCCTGAGATTCAGATCTGGTTGGTGTCAGGATATTCCAGACTCATCAAGTCTAGAAAGAAAAAATGAAGATTTGCAACACAAATCGACGAGATGGCGTTGCGAGATTCTCGGGGAATAAACTACGATAGCAAGCTCCAAAACATGAGCTGGTTCTGCTACATACATGTGAACACGCTGTCCAAGACAAGCATGACCACATAGTAGTCTAATAATGAAACACTACCGATTTCAGGTGGGGAAACATCATCGAGGATATCAAAGTCCTTGCATAAGGCATGCTCTTAAGAAGGAACTTATTCTCCTTGAACAATTCAATCAGTGGCTTGGTGTGCTAGGGACACTTACAGAATGAAGGTTGCAAGTCTCCAAACCACAGAATACTTCGCACATATGCATGACTGACTTGGGATGATTCTAGAGGAAGCAAAACAAAACAAGCGTTCTCGAATTCACGGCGGCAACTTGCACCTAATGCACGTGAACTTGGAGAAAAACACTTCTTACACCAAGCATATACTTCATGAATGGGACATGAAGATAATGCTTACAAAAGTTTCCAACACTAGCTTTAATGTTCAACATAATCATGGAAGTGATAAATATGCTGCTGATGGGCTCAACAACAATTCATCGAGATCTCCATATAGATGGAATCCCATAACTATGTGAGCAAAGTGATAGCATTGGTCAGACCAAAAGATATAATGGTGTATGCTCGAGGAATCAACCACGAGTAAGACAACATTACGAACATTGTTGGTTCTTATTTTGATTTGACGATAACCCATACTCAAATCAAAGGATTGGGTAAGACAATAAATCCAACAACTGAACACAGAGGTTAATCGATAAAGACTTCATCTTGCTTCAACACACACACTAAAGATATACCTTTGGAATGAACTAAGTTAGATAAAGCTTTATATTTCAACTCCCCAAGTTGTTGTTTAGCTCAACCGACTAGTTCAGGGTATCCAACACAGAATCTTGGAGAATGGGTGGTTTGGAGGAAAACCAACATGATCACGAACTCAACATAGCGGTCAGGTGACAACCTGGTAATACTTCCGAGAAAATATTCCGAACATCACGAACCACCGATATGTTACTAAGTTCGAGAACAATCTTGCTTTTCAGAGCAAGATGATATGATCAAATAAGCAAGGGATTGAATAATCCTAACTCGTTGATCGAAGAGTGCACCACAAATAAGGACTAGGTAGCACAATCTATCTTAGAATGATGATTCAATAACCAACACGCTCAGAATGAGAATAATGTCCATTTACTACAAAGTAACGAGTTGCTCAGAGTATTGATTTCACACATCACAATTCACTTGTCGGCATTCCGGATACAACAACACGAGGACCGAGGAATGAATGATGATGGTGAGAGGTATCACTGCATCAAGAGTTCATAAAAGATGGTGCAATTCCTATGATATTCTTGACATAAATAGGGTAATACTCAAAGGTAGAACAGAACAAAAGCTGTTTTGGCCTTTGATCTGCGGAATACAACTACTTTGACCCAATTCTAGAAATGGATATGGTACTGGAGTTTGTTTCTCCTAGTCATTCTGGAATAGAACGGACCGACGGACCACAAAAATAATAGGCATCGATGAGCATCAATGCATGACATGCTCTTGACCATCAATTGATAGATGAAGGTTAGAAAACAACTAAAGAGGGACAACTCAAAGGAACATACGATTTTCTGAGTTGTGGGTGCATAGATTGGTATGTCGAACAAGTTCAACATGTTTCTTCCGGATAACCCATGCAGAAAGGTAGGATTGGCAGAGTTGCAATATAGAATGGGGAACTCATCCAGAGCACTCTTGTTGTGATCTTTTGGTTCAAAGAACTTCTGCCATAAGCAGTTCATGGTATTTGGAAGAAGGAAATACCACGGATCTCGAGGACTATCGCAAAGGTTACTAATATCATAAAGGAACTAGCAAACACTACCGACATGAATGAGTAGAGTGAATCTCGGGTTCAAGAACCCAGGAACGGAATGCCTACTAACTAAATGGCATCATGGGATGCTTTCGAGAATGACGGCCAGAATCAGTGGGTGGTTCTCTAGGATGCCTATGGTAATAATAATGGCTTCAACATATACGCCGAGGAAACGGAGTACCTCAACTCGACGATTAGTGTGGTTAATCTGGCACGAACGAACATCAAGAACGGAAAGAAGGGATTTGCAAATGCATTAGACTATTTAGAAACCTGGGATGACTCGGACAGCATAACGGCTGTAAATGCTCAAAAGATTTGAGACATCCTGCAAAATAGTGGCATGACCACTCAACATCACAATATCAAGGTTCTGAGGCCAGCTAAGAACATACAGAAGTAGTAGAAACTGAACTGAGACTTGAATCCATCAATCCTATAAGCCTATGGATTAGTAACACGTGATCTTGATAGAAAGATGAGAATCCTAGTTCTTAATCCCCGTAGAAAAGAAGAGGTTGACTCAGATCAGAAGGGCATAAGGTAAAGGAGTAAAAAGAGACTTACATTCCCTTCCACAATCAATTCCCTTATATAACTAAAGCATTTCTAGACTCAACTTCGACCAGTTTGGCTTGGTAATCCTACAGGCAGTCAGGCTCTGATACCAAAGCTGTCAGGACCCCGATCCTAAGTCACACCGATCTAGCATGTAACACATCATATCACTTTGCGGCCTCACGCACGATATTCCCACGGGTGCCACCTTACCTGGCTGAGGACCGTTTGTGCCTTTTGGCTCACGTATATGATAGTGTCGCTAGCATCCATATGACAAAGAACTAGGGCCGACATGACTAGTCGTAAACCCAAAGTGGCACTAACTTACAGGGACAGGCATACATGACCCAACAACGAACGTGTCGGTCATCAGCGAGTGAATCTGGGCTGTAGCAGTTGGGCTAACAGGACTCCAGAGAATCCAGGCTGTAGCAGGCTAATAGGACTCTGGTAGACATGGCGTGACATTTCCCTGAAGGGACGGACACAGGAATGAAGAAGGACACTACCACCCCAAGCGCATGAAAGACGCGTGGCAGACGTACAGAACTGAGGGGACGGGTGAGGCGACCACTCCCAACCATGTGATCATGGGGAGTGGACGCCTTGAAGACCACACCCCGTGGTCGGCCCCGCATCGTCGTCTTCGTCTCCCCACCCCGTTCGCTCGGCTGATGGAGCGTGCCCCGCCCCAGACCCTCAGGTTGCACATGAGGGGCTGCGGAACGAGAACCTGTGGTCGGCGATTGACTTCCCGGCTCCTCGAGTTATGTATCTCCACCGTGGATGGAAGACGTTCGCCCGCATCCACAGACTAACGGTGGGGCTCGTCCTCTACTTCAAGTTAATGGAGGACGACCTCCTTTCCATCAAGGTCTTCAGAGAGTTTGGAACTCGTCTGAAATGCTGCGTGGGGAGCTCCTCTGATGGAGATTCTGACGATGGAAGCTCGTCCTCGAGCGAAAGTGACGAGGAGGAAAGCCGAGCGGATAGCGGGGACGAGTCCGACGAGGCGTCAGACGCCCCGCGCCTGGGCGGTGCAGCAGCAGCAGCATCTGCACCTGGCCGCTCCTCCAGCAGAGGTTTGCCGGGTATGGGGCCAGCTCCTTGAACTTCTCGGGGCTGTCTCCTTGGGCGGCTGGCGTCGGGAGGCTGTAGAAGAGGAAGAGGGCGGGCGGCAAGGCCGTCAACTTGGAGTACGCGGGCACCGACGTCTTCATCGCGTATTTCCGGTCCTGCCGCCTCGTCTTCCAACTCCTTTCCCGGCACCGTCATCCCCGGCCCGCCCGTGGGCGGCCACCGAGGTGTTCTCTTGGTGATTTCTGCTGCTCGTAGCTCGCCTAGGCGCCCGTTTTGCCCTTTCGCCTCCTTGACCTACCTCCTGAGGAGAGGACAAGAAAGGGATTACGGGCATCTTATCTCTTTTTTAGTTTGTAAGCCTGCGGGCCTTTGTTAAATTTAAAACTTGTAATCCCCTTGCTCATGTTTTTCATCTCGCACGAACTGTACCTGTATGGGATGTTTATAATGAAAAAGGTATGCTCGCCGGGTTTTTCATTTGCGGGTAAATCCCGCGACAAGGAGCGAATCCTTGTTATTGTTTAAGATAAACGTTTTTTCCCGGCAACAGGCCTTGCCGTCCCCCCACTCCACTCGACCGTTCTCGCGCTTTTGGCGGAGGCAGGGATGAAGTGGGCTTTAGGATCCTCGTCCCACCTCCTTGCCGCCGCGGCTACGACCAAGTCCGGACCCAGGAAATAATCCTTAGGTATAGGAAAAGGGGAGCACGACAGCCTAGAGATAAAAACGAGGTTTCACATACCCCAGTCCGGTTCCGAAATGCATGACAGAGGATAAAAGACTTATCTGGATCTGCAGCCCGGCAATCTCATCTTGCCGTGGTTGGATCCTTGTGCTTGCAGCCCCGGAACTCTGGTTTGCGGGGTCAGGCGCCAGTCCATTTCCTTCTTTCCGAGTAGCTCAGCGAAGTGCTCATGTGCCTGCGAACCAAAGGAGGACAGAAAAGGAATAGATAGACACGCTTTCGACCTCTAGGCTAGGGGTTAGTCGCCGCTAAGCACTATCAACCCTAACCAAGGAAGAGACTCGACCTAGCATGCATGCTATAACTTAGGGCGCCAGCGCTTCATTTATTTATGCTCAGGGTCTGCGCCTGGCTCTGTACAAAGGGTCACATGCCTTGTCAGCAAAGCTTGTACAAAAGGTGGCTTGCCGGGAGGCCCGACAAGCCGCGCCTTATGGGTAAAACTTGCGAAGATGCTCGATGTTCCAGGATTTCTCACTGGGACGATATCTTCGGTCTCCAGGCAGACTGCGCTAGGCCTGATGACTCGTATTACCCGATAAGGGCCTTCCCACTTCGGCGTCAACTTGTTAAAATTCTTGGCCGACTGAACGCGCCAAAGAACAAGGTCGCCTTCCTCAAAGCTTCGGGCATGAACCTCGCGGCTATGATAGCGGCGCAAGGCTTGCTGGTAGCGTGCCGCTCTCACAGCCACCCGAAGACGATCTTACTGAAGGAGCGTCGTGTCATCTTGGCGCAACGGCTCTTGCTGAAGCTCATCATAAGCGAGCACTCGAGGTGACCCATATATGAGTTCCGTGGGGAGAACTGCTTCTGCCCCGTATACCAGGGCAAAAGGTGTCTGGCCGGTGGCTCGATTTGGCATCGTCCTAATCGACCAAAGAACCACCGGCAACTCATCAATCCAGCGCCTTCCACTCTTGTGAAGCTTATCAAAGGTCTTCATTCTCAGGCCTCGCAACACTTCAGCATTTGCCCTCTCCGGCAGTGCGTTGCTCCGTGGATGTGCCACGGAAGCAAAATGCAGAACCTTCTGCCGCCGAGGTCTTGGATGCACTGCATGAAGGTGTGGCTTGTGAACCGCGTGCCGTTGTCAGTTATGACTCTGTTTGGCACACCAAAATGGCAGACCAGTCCTTTGAAGAACTTGACGACTGACTGAGCAGTCACCTTCCTCACTGCTTCCACTTCCGGCCACTTTCTGAACTTGTCGATTGCAACGTACAAGTACTCAAAGCCGCCGACAGCGCTGGGGAAAGGGCCCAGTATATCGAGCCCCCAGACAGAGAATGGCCAGGGGAGAGGGATTATCTGAAGGGCTTGAGCTGGCTAATGAAGCTTCCTTGAATGGAACTGGCACACTTCACACTTGGTTACTAGTGCCGTCGCATCCGGGAGGGCGGTGGGCCAGAAGAAACCTTGCCGGAACGCCTTCCCGGCAAGGGCCCTTGACCCTATGTGGGAGCCGCATATGCCTCCATGTATCTCCGCCAACAGCTCCAGGCCTTCCTCCTGGGGGATGCACTTGAGTTTCACACCGTTTGGACTCCTCCGGTACAGGACGTCATCGACGAACTGGTACAGGGCGGACCGACGGGCTAATTTCTCTGCTTCTTCCTGCTCCTCAGGAAGCTCCCCTGTTTGGAGGAAGTGGACGGTATGCTGCGCCCATGCCGGAGCCTAGGGTTCAACGGCAAGGACCAAAGGCATTTCTTCCGCCATGGGAGCGGCTGTCTCTACGGCCAGGGCTTGACGCCCTGTCGATGCCAGTTGCTCTTGGGCAGGCTCAGCGTCCGTGGCAGCATCCTTGCCGGCAGCACCCTTGCCGGCAGCCCCCAGGGGCTCGGTAGGAAAGTACTTACCGGGACCTGATTTCCTCCGCTTGTTCTGCCCCGCTGAGGGTTCGACGGATGGTTGAGTTAACCGAAGCAAAAAGGTACCTGGTTCCACAGGTAGCTTGAATGCAGCACGCTTTGACTGGTAATCGGCGACGTCGTTCTCCGCTCGGGGGATGTGCTCCGCCTGGATACCATCAAAGTGTTCCTCCAGCTTCCTCACCTCATCTACATAAGCTTCCATCAATGGGCTCTGATAACCCTTGTTGACCTGCCTGATAATGAGCTGCGAGTCACCCCTGACGATGAGCTTCTTAACCCCGAGGTCTGCCGCGATCCTGAGACCGGCAAGCAATCCCTCGTATTCAGCGGTGTTGTTGGTGGACATCTCCCTGGGGAAGTGCATCTGGATCACGTACTTGAGGTGTTCTCCGGTGAGTGCAACGAGTAGCACACCGGCACCGGCGCTGTCACACCTTGATTTACATGGCACAACACTTAAGATGATAAATCATGATAAAATGTGGTTTGACAAAAACTTTTGCATTATTTGACTTTTTATTTGGAGTTGGTTTTCTCTCTATGTTTTTCAAGTGCCCTTTAAAGTCAACACAACTCCATCTTCTATACTTCATCTCCTTGCCCCAAACTTCTGCCCAATGATCATTCCATGTGTATAGTGCAATATAGTATTTTCTTACCAAAATAATTTGGCCAAATAGTATTTTCAAAAATTAGTTTTCCAAAAACCCCTGAATTTAGGTTTGCACTACAGGTACTTGATTTGGGGTATGAAAAATATTTCAAGGAGTATATTTGAAACCTATTAGACATAGGATTCCCATAAACCACAAAAATATAATTTTAGAAGTTATTTTCCTATTTGATTTAAAAGCTTTTTCTTAAGGCCATAAATGGTCTTTAATAGGGAAAAATTATTTTTATTGTTTTAAAAATATTTGACAAAAATCAGGGAAACTCAGTGGGCATATATTTCCCGTATATGAGAGTTTCAACACAGGTTCATGTTCAAAATATTGGACAAAACCTCCCAAAACCATTTCTGCCCATTTTAAGGATTTGATATATTTCTACAGGAAATATTTTCGTAAAAATCCAAGGAAAATCCAGCAAGTCGCAAATGCATACTTTGATCACCTTACAAAGCCTCATGTCAATTAAAGTCATTTTGGTTCACCAAAATGCCCCAAAACCCTCTCTGACCAGAATCAAATTTGAACAACTTTGTACTACCAACTTTCTCTCCTTGACCCCAACTTTTGTGAGCATGTTCACATGACCAAATGAGGCCACTACACCAAGTGGTTCATCAAGGAGAAATGATTTTCTCAACTATATCTACACAAGTTCATTTCTGCTAATTCCTAGGGTTTACTAAAGTTGCATTGGCAACTTTGCCCAAATAAGCTCCAAATTGGTGGAAGGCCCTAATTATTTGTGTCATTTCACCCTGTGGAGTCTCATGGCAAATGGAAATCATCTACTTGCCCAAACCATTATCAAACACCTTGACACCTTTCCAAAATGCCATTTTTGACCTCTTCCACTAATCTCCGTGGGCTCAACTTTCTGCCACGATCCCTCCTAGTCCTCCTCTAGCACCTGTGTGCTTTGGTGCCCGAGGAGGAAATGATGAAGTGGGGGAGAACCCCATTTTTCTTCTCTGGATAGTGGATTCCTCCCTCTCTCTCAGCCTCCTTCTCTCCTCTCAGCTTTACAGAGCATCCAAGGCTCTACCCAGCTTTTTCCCATGCCCCCTTCAGCTGCCAGACGCAAGTGGACGCGCGCGGACGTGGGAAAGCCGCGTATGCCGGCCAAAGTCGTGCTCTGGAGTGCCTAGCAGGGCACCCGACCGTTGACGCCGCATCTCCCGACAACCTCGAGCCTCCACCGCGCGCTAGTCGATGCCCCTCGACGTCCGCTCCACGCCAGCAGGCCGCCCACTTGCTCCCACGCCCTCCTCTCTCTCCTGCAGCTCGCGCCAGAGCGTCGCCCCGCTCGGCCAATGCTTGCGCCGCTGCTATGGCCCGCCCGCAGCTCGCCCCGTTCCTCCTCTCTCTCCCCGGCACCCAAGACCACCCCCACGAACACACCCGAGCCCTCCATTCCCTCTCTAACGGCCACCCGAGCTGATCCCGCGGGCACCCGTAGGCCGCGCCTATGGTTATCATGCCCAATATGCGACCCTATCCAAAGGGAACTCGACGGTCCCACCAAGGATAGACCCGCATATTGAAACGCTTTTGCAAGGTGGATATCATTACATCAACATCACATAATACATAGGTATACATACATAAGGCACAAATGCCACAAGAATACATCAACATCATATATAGGCTCAACATCCGACTACGGATGAAACATAAACAGAAACTCAAACGACATCCACCCTGCTAATCCAGGCTGCCGACCTGGAACCTATCCCCTGATCTAAGAAGCAGAAGAAGAACTCAATGCAAGCAAGCATCGCTCTCGCGTCATGATCATCGCACAACCTGTACCTGCAACTGGTGGTGTAGTAATCTGTGAGCCATGAGGACTCAGCAATCCCATTACCATGGGTATCAAGACTAGCAAAGCTTAATGGGAAAGGAAAGGATAAAGTGGTGAGGTTGCAGCAACGACTAAGCATGATATGGTGGCTAACATACGCAAATGAGAGCGAGAAGAGACACAAAGGAACGGTCGTCAACTAGTAATGATCAAGAAGTGATCCTGAACTCCTACTTACGTCAAACATAACCAAGAAACCGTGTTCTCCTCTCGATCAACCCCGAAAAGAGACACTCACGATTACGCACGGTTGGTGTATTTTAGAAGAGTTTGCTTCAAGTTTACTACAACCGGATATCAACAAATTCCCATCTGTCACATAACCGCGGCACGGCTCTCGAAAGTTTATACCCTGCAGGGGTGTCCCAACTTAGCCCATGATAAGCTCTCGCGATCAACGAAGGATATTCCTTCTCCCCGGGAAGACCCGATCAGTCTCGGAATCCCGGCTACAAGACATTTCGACAGTAATAAAACAAGACCAGCAAAACCGCCCGATGCACCGACAATCCCGATAGGAGCTGCACATATCCCGTTCTCAGGGCAACACCGGATGAGACAGGCTACGAGTAAAACCAAGCCTCGATTTTCCCCGTGGTGGCCCTTGGTATTTCGGTTCGAACCAGCACTTAGAGAAGCAGCGGCCCGGGGGGCTAAAATAAAGATGACCCTTGGGCTCCGAAACCCAAGGGAAAAAGGGCTAGGTGAGGCAAATGGTAAAACCAATGTTGGGCCTTCTTTGGAAAAGTCTTATTCAAAGCGAAGCTGTCAAGGGGTCCCATAAATCACCCGACAGCGTTAGGGGCGCAAAATCCGGGAACATAATACCGATATGACGGAAACTAGAGGCGGCAAGAGTGGAACAAAACACCGGGCATAAGGCCGAGCCTTCCACCCTTTACCAAGTATATAGATGCATTAGTTAAATAAGATATATTGTGATATCCCAACAAGTAAACATGTTCCAACAAGGAACAACATCTCCATGTTCCAACAAGGAACAACTTCATCTTCACCTGCAACTAACAACGCTATAAGAGGGGCTGAGCAAAGCGGTAACATAGCCAAACAACGGTTTGCTAGGAAGGGTGTCAAAGGTTAGAGGTTCATGGCAATTTGGGATGGCTTGATAAACAGGTAATAGGTAGCGCAGCATAGCGATAGAACGAAGCAACTAGCATAGCAATGATAGTAGTGAGATACAGGGTAGCGGTCATCTTGCCTGAAATCCCGCAAGGTAGTAGAATGAATCAATGAAGAAGACGAGCGGATGAAGCCGAACCAAGCGTGACGAGCGAATCCTCACGATCGCAGCAAGCAGGAACTACCAAGAAGAAGCACACAACATAGTAAACACACCACACATAGACAAGACATGATGCACAACCAAGCATGATGCATGACAAGAATACATGAAGCAACTCATGGCTCGAGATGATGCAAAACAAGAACAACACATCAAGGCAAGTTTAAATGAGGCCGGAAACAACATATAACAATTCCGGTAAGTCCTCATATGCAAATTTCGAAATTGGTCCAGATCTGAATAAACCTTATGTTCAAGTTGTTAAACAGCAAGTTAAGATGCACCACGATGATCTACACGAAATTCTAGTCAAGTTACATATAAAGTTCATTAGATTCGAGACTACGGCCTAGGAGATATGAGCAAAGCAAGTTAAGCATGGCATTGATGCAAAATGCATACAAACATCAAGCAAACACCTCAAAACAAGGATGCAACATGATAATATGAAACTACATGCAAGTCTAAGCAAGTTTCATATAGAGCACACTCAAAAGCAGACAACGGTTCAACACATACACCCTATACAAGTCATGACAACAATCTGCCCAAAACAGCAACTAGGCACATTGCAAGCATCAAAACAACAAGCTACAGCAGCTTAACAATAAAACAAAAGGCATGGGCATGATGTACAGGTGAAGCATGACAAAACATGAACACTGAGCTATCTCCAGAAATTACTAGAACATGCTCAAAATGACATGGAAAGA
Source organism: Aegilops bicornis (assembly GCA_021605145.1). Classification (NCBI taxonomy): domain Eukaryota; kingdom Viridiplantae; phylum Streptophyta; class Magnoliopsida; order Poales; family Poaceae; genus Aegilops; species Aegilops bicornis. Next base: position 316,602,489 of record CM038674.1, on the reverse strand, counting down.
TTGCAAATAATAACAGTTTCAGGCATTGGCAGAAATAACATTAGGTTGCAATGTTTAGAGCTATCAAACAACATGTTACAGGAACTTAACATGGAAAACAAAGGCATGGCATGAATCTACTAATTGCATAGAACAAAAGTCCCTTACTGACCATGAGCCAAAAAGGATCAGAATATATGATGGCACCCATTAAACATGGCAAGTTATATTACAGATTCAAACATGGCAGGAACAACGATAAGTAGGCATGTTGGTGAGCTTGAACCACTCACCACAGAGCAATACATGGCATGGCAAGGCAACTCAAAGTAATAAGACATGGCATAGAAGCTATACATGGCAAGAACAACATCATAGCATGCAAGGATCAACTACAACAACCTTGGCAAAATTGAATAACATGTAAACAACCTGCCAGGAAACATTTTATAGCAAAATTAGAGCTCGATTGACTCAAGCTATGGCACTCCATAATTGCAAAAAAAGGCATGGATGGATATATAATAACCATATGTTCATAACATACTTACTGAAGTATCTCAAAATATGCACGGATCTCTCGGTAGCATCAAGTTAACATGGCAACAAAATATAACAGAATCTGCCAGGAAAACAGCAACAACAAGTACCCTACTTAACAAGCTTGATGCACTCACTACACAACTCACAAATATACATGGCAAGCACCCCTGGAAAGATGGCATGGAAAATTACAAAACACATGTAGGACTCAAGTTCATAGGATGCACACATCAATCATGGCAAAAAATGACAAAAGTGCATGTTCTGATAAGAAACAGAAACTAGCAACACAGCACTCTTCTAACAGCATTTCGGGCACGAAGATGAGCTCAAATGAAAATGATGCAATGAGATGAAATGATCTACTCGTCGGGACGAACATTTTGACATATTGCACGCGGAGTTATGGCATGATGAAAATGCAACAAAAATGCAATAATTTCGAGGGAAGAAGTCAACCGCGGCGCGGATTACGAGGATCGCCGGATCTCGGGAGATGGAGGAGAGGTCACCGGAGACCTCGGGAAGGCGTGAGGCGGCCCCGGACCGGATCGGCCGGATCCGGCTGGCGGCGACGAGGAGCCTCGCCTGGCGGCCTTCGCTGGCGCCATAAGCGGCAACCGAGTGGGCGCCGGCGGCTAAAGGCGGCAGGCAGCCGGTCCGAGGCAAGGTGCGGAGGCGGGCGCTTCAGCGGGGCAGCCGGGCGGACGGGCGGCTCGGCGCTGGCGGGAGGTGGCGGCGCCGTGAGCCAGCGGAGGCCGGGCGAAATCCGGCAGCGGCGCGAGGCGGCTCCGTGGCCTTGAGGAGCAGCGGAAGCCGGGCGGCGGCAGCGAAACCCGCAGGCCCTTGATGGGCTCCATGCAGCGGCGGAGGTGTGGCGGCGCGACACGTGGCGAGGATTCGGCTGGCGTGGCGGGCCTTATCCGGTCCAGATCGGACGTGTCCGTGGCGGAGGGCGAGATCTAGGGTTTCGGGGAATGATCCGAATTTGGAGGGAGGACATATATATAGGTAGAGGGAGCTAGGAGAGTCCAAATGAGGTGCGGTTTTCGGCCACGCGATCGTGATCGAACGACCGAGAGCATGGAGGGAGTTAGGTGTGTTTTGGGCCACTTTGGAAGGGTGTTGGGCTGCAAACAAAGAGGGCTCTGCGGTTACCCGGTTAACCGTTGGAGTATAAACGACCTCAAATGGCACGAAACTTGACAGGCGGTCTACGGTGGTATACCAAGGCCGCTTGACAAACCTCGGTCCATTACGAGACCGTTTAACACCCGCACATGAAAAGAGGTAAAAGGGGCGCCGGAGACATAGGAGTGCGGATTGCAAAAGCGGACAACGGGGAAAATGCTCGGATGCATGAGACGAACACGTATGCACAATGAAATGTGCATGATGACATGATATGAAATGCATATGATGACATGGCAAAGAGCAACACGCAAGCACATGACATGGCAAAGACGGCGAATAACTGGCAGACACCTGGCGCATCGAATCCGGGGCGTTACAATGGTGGACCTCGGCCAGCCTATAAAAGGCGACCCCGAGCCCCTCTCTCACTTCATGTCGCTCTCCCACACTCCTAATCCACCTCCCGCACCACCCATTTGTCTCCAGAGCCGCCCGAGCTTGAAATCGAGCTCGAGCTCCGCCGCCTCGGCTTGTCGGTGTTCGCACGGTACAGGCCTCCTCCACCCCCGTTTTCTCTCGATCTGGAACGCCGCGACATCGTTGACTCTTTCCCCTCTATTCCCCGCTCTTTTTACAGCCGGGAACGGCCGGAACCATCGACGCCAGAAGCACCTCCGCCGCGTGACCTCGTCACCGGCGAGCCACTGCTCCCCTCCGGCCAACTCCGGCACCACCCGAACAGCGACTCCACGCCGAGTCCAACCCGTGCGTCGGCTTTCGACCCGCCCGTGCCACAACCGTCGCCGGTGAGCACGCCGACCCTCTGTTCGCGAGATCAGAGATGACAAGCGAGCCCCGCCTGTCATCCTCACCTCTCTCTCGCCCCCCTCTCTCCCACTGGCAGCTGGGTCCCGTCCGTCAGGTTTAAAAACATGGCGCGCGTGTGCTGGCTCGCCTGGGCCTGTTTTCCCCTCTGGGCCTGCTACACTGTGGCCCTTCTGGCCCAGTGGCACAGTGCCACTTTTCTTTTTCTTTTTCTGTGAAGTTTCCAAAAATTCCATAGGATAATATATTTGTCCAAATAAATTAATTCCAACTCCTAAATTCCTAAAGTATTGCAGCCTATTTAATGGTGCAACTATCATTCAAATCCAACAACCTTTCCTTCACGGTAAATATTTAAATGTGTTTTTAAGCATTTTAATATACCTTTGTAAATCCATTTCCCCTATTATGCCACTCCAAATCCAAAACTAGGAATTTTACCCTTCTTAGATTTCCCCCTAGTATTTATCAAAAATAAGTTGACATTTTTCTGAGCACTTTGGTTTTTCTATTTTACTATTGCCTTATTTTCTCGTTATTTTCTTGCGACGATTAGATCCCGTATTAGACGAAGTTGCTGAAGAAGAAGAAGGAGAAGGATTTGAAGAACTTGAAGACCAAGCCAATCAAGGCAAGCAGCCCTTTGACCATGTCAACCCTCTTGTTCATCGGTACCCTTTTCCGATTGCATGATGATGAAATCCGACGGTGGTAAAACTTGTTGTGAACCACCCCATGATGCATACCCCTACTCATGACCTTACCTTGTTCATGATTGCATTTTCAATAGACTATTTGATGCATAATGATGCATGTGTACCATGAACTCTTCATGGTTACATTCTTTCGAAAACCCCATCGGGTGCCCCTAATGCCCTTGGGAGATGTTGAACTAAGGTCACCACTTCAGGATGAAGTGGTGTACCGAAGAAAACTTTGGTGTGTGTGTGTGTAAAATGATGGATTAGATTTATGTGTGATTACCGTCCCAACCAAACATGTGCAACCACTCTACCCCTTTATGGGACGGGGCATTCTTGATTACTTAGGTGATACTAGCATGGTGCCCACATTACTAGTGACGGGGGTAACTTGAGGTCACTCTCGGGACGGGGTCGTGCTTGGATAGGCGGCCATGACTGTTTTCATAGGGAACCGGACACACCGTTGGTCCCTTCGTGTATGCGTAATAATGTGAAAAGGGCAGAGTCCCACGATCTTTTGTTTATACGCGAGGGCCGTGTATCAACGAGTGGACCCTATGTTAGTGTCTGTCACAGCCCTAGAGCTTGCCTGTAACTAATGGCATTGCATCCATGCATCATGTTTAAACCTCATTTAAATCTGAAATGGGGATGACCAAGCCCTAGCACCAAAGCAATTCTAATAGGTTCAAATTCAAAAAAATATTTTCAAAAACCCAAATTGGTTTGCAAAAATATTCATCATTAATGGGAAAGGGTGAAAACCATATCCAGAGATGATGGATATTTTTCCAAGACATTTTTGGATATTTGAATAAACCATATTGTATTTGAATTGGGGCATTTTAAAAAAAAACTATTAATATCTTTAAATGCTCCAACAATTCTGAAAAATAGTTAAGGGCATGTGTAATAATTCAGTTAATGCCCACAATTATTTTCAGGATTTATTTAAATGGTTTAGTATTTTACTAAACTAAAACAAAACAGATACTGAATAATAGAAAATAGGATTTAGATATAAATAAAAGAGAGAGAGAGCAACTCACCTGAACTTACCCCTCCAGCCCACCTGCGCAGCCACCCGACCGCCCAAAGATCTTGCCTAAGACACAGCCCACCTACCCCACCGCTCATCGTCTTCCTCTGCGGAAAGAGAGGCGAGGCGTGGGCCCAGCGACGCCGTGGCCTCCTCCTGCCTGTCTCACGCTGCCGAGGCCCTTCAGCGCCACGGAGACAGCCACCACGCCCCCAGGCCTCCCACTCTCTCCCGAGCTCCTCTCCCTCCTCTGTCTCGTTCCCTCTCGCACCACCGAGCATAACCGCCGCCCGCCCGGCAGGCACTACCCGGCCATGGCCATCCCGAGCCGCCTGAGCCATCCTCGAGCTCCGCCACCTCGTTCCCTACCTCCTCACCGAGCCACGTGACCGGAAGGGCCCAGCGCCGCCCGATGCCCTTCTCCTCCTCGGCGCGGAGATCCGCCTCGCCGCCCCTTGCGCTCCGGTGCTCCACCGAGCTTCGCCGTCCACCCAGCGATCACCGTGAGCTTCTGCCCATCCTCCCCCACTCCGTTCGCTCTGCCGCGCACCGTAGCAACCACACCACGCTCACACGCACGCGCCGCTGCCCGCACTCGTCGGCGGTGATGCTCCAGTGACCATTTGGTCCCGGGCATCGCATGTAGCGCTCCCCGCGTCGCGTAGAGCCTCCGTGGCACCTCGCCGCGCTCGTTCGCGCATCGCAGCCCCATCCCCACTTGCACCCGAACTCCGGTCACCGCTGCGAGCTTGCCTCCGGCGAGCTCGGGCCACCTCACCCCCTGCCGTTTTGCGCGAGATGGATGCGGCGAGTCCCAGCTCCATGTAGATGCTTCCGTCCGCCCCTTTGGTCGCCGGAGATGCAAACCCGACGCCTCTGCCGTGGACTGTAGTCGCCGGCGATTAGCCGCCGACGTGGCCACCTCGTTGGCCTAATCACCCGCTAATTAACCCCCTGACCCACTAACATGTGGGCCCCGAGCCTAATTAGGTTAGTTTTATTTTTTTTCTGTTTAGATTAGTGCTAACCTGTGGACCCCACGTGTCAGACTTTGACTTAGTCAAGTCAACGTTGACTGGTCCCACTTGTCATCCACCTAGACCAGCCAGAGACAACGACGATTGGGTCCCATGGATCAGGTTTGACACAGGCGTCCGATTGACTTGCGGCGTCACGGTGGCGTGGTCTTGGCGCCATAATGGTGGGTTGTCTCATTGCAGCCGTCCTCGGGAGGCTGAGTTACGTGTTTGTGATCCATGAAAGCGATTACTACCACGCATTGGGCCCGAAACCAATGGACCCTCTAAACTTCTTAACCACTCTTGTCCTCGGTCCGGGAGTTGCAAGTAGTTTCCGGTGTTTGTAGCATCTTTGGGGCCGCACGCATAGCGCTGACCGTAGGGGTGGGTTGTGTTGCGGTAGGCACCGTGGCCGTGCGTACCGATTCGCCCGTTTGGTGTCTCGGGAACCCTGCACACATCGTTCGGGGCTGTATGGGAAACCTCGGCGGACTCCTGCGGATGGAACCGAATAGGCGATAAGCACGGACTTGGGACTTGTGTGTTTAGGTAGGTCGTGGCCGACACCCACGTTGGGCTTCCGCTTGAAGGTTGCAGTACATGTCGTGTAAACGGCGGTAAGTGGTGAGAGCGTGTGTGAAGAAGTACACCCTGCGGGGTTAATATGATCTATTCGAATAGCCGTGTCCACGGAGAAGGACTTCGGGTTGCCTATATCGGTTCATAGACAAGTGAAAGTGGATACTCTAAAATGCGCAAGATAAGCGTGAGTGCTATGGATGGCGTTCTCGTAAGGAGGCGGGGCGGGTCCATAGTGGCGTATTGATATGGTGAATATGTGGACTCGTGTGCGCCACCTCAAAAGAGTTACTTGCGATCGTAGTTCAGGATAGCCACCGAGTCAAAGCTGGCTTGCTGCGGTCAAACTCCACCACCCCTTTTGAAAATGATGCATATGTAGCTAGTTACGATGTAAGTCTTCTTTGAAAATGCGTTTGTAATCACGTTTGCTTATTTTATGTTTTGCGAGAGAGACTTCGGTCTCGCTAGTAGCTCCGCTTGGACTTGACGGTTAGCTTGTTACCTCAGCTACGATCTCGTGCCCTCGGCGAGATCTGGTAGATAGTCAGGCTTCTCGGCCTTCTTCATAGTTATGCGTACTCGAGACATGTTTAGCTTCCGCTTGTGCTTTGACTTGTATGCTCACGAGTGTTGGGTAATGAGACCCATGTTTGTAATATCTCGCTCCTCGGATCCTTATGAATAAATATTTGAGTCGTAGAGTTATTTTGTGATTCCATGTTGTAGCGACGCATATTTAGCATAATGTGTGTATGTTTGAAATGCTTGGTATGTGTGGGATCCGACAAACTAGTTGGTTATCCTTGGCAGCCTCTCATATGGGGAAATGTAGTCTCGTGCTTAGAAGCGATAGTAGTCTGCTTCTGACCCGGTTCACCGGAGTCCTCGCTAGCCCAGCACTACTGCTTGGACACTTGACTGGCGGCATGTGTTTCACCGTTCCTATGTCTGTCCCTTTGGGGAAATGTCACGCCGTGTTATTCGATTCCTGCCTAGCCTGCTACAGCCGGGATACCGGAGTCACATAGCCCGATGCTACAGCCCGAATTTATACGTTGAATACCGACATGCTCGATGTGATTCATGTATGCCTGTCCCCATGGGTTATCGCCGCTGTGGGTTCACGACTATCCATGTCTGCCCGGGTTCTTTTTCATAGGGAGGATAGCGACACTATCGTATCGTGAGCCAAAAGCGCTAAGCGGTCCCGGGCCATGGTAAGGCGACACCCGTGGGAATACCGTGCGTGAGGCCGCAAAGTGATATGATGTGTTACATGCTAGATCGGTGTGACTTAGGATCGGGGTCCTGACAGTGTCATCTAGGGAAATGTAATGATCGGGTGCTTCCCCCGAGGACTTGAGGTACTACGGGATCGTGGATGACATGAAAGCTTCCCGGATCTTGTGGTTAAAGTGCGCAACCTCTGCAGAGTGTCAAACTATTCGAATAGCCGTGTCCACGGTCATGGACAGTTGGGAGGTGCTACTTAAACTATGTCCAGAAATTTTACAATCTCGGTGCATGTGTGTGTGGAAGAGAACTATTTGTGTCAAGGTGGTGACTTGACATGTTGAATGAAATGGCATTTATCCAAACCCTATTTATGTTGATATCTGTAACATGTTCTCAAGGTTACCCATGTTCATTGATGCATATCTCACCAGTCGATACGACATCTCAACTAGCTTGAAGCTTGGTTGCTTACTTGTTGTACAGTTACATTGTTACTTTGAACCAAATCATGGGTTGCTTGCGAGTACATTCAAAGCACTCATTGGCTTGCCACTGGTTATTTAATTGGCCAGGCATGGAAGAGCAGGAGTTCGAAGAAGAGTTCTTTGGAGACGAACATCACGAACTAGGGCGTTTCGGTCGAGAATGCCTGTAGGGTTAAGGCAGATGGCATGGGTTCTACTTATCGGCGAAGATTTCCGCTGCTTAAGTTTATTTGGTATTCAGCCCTTGTGGCTTTATCTATGTAAGACTTGACCATAATGGTCATAATTTGTGTAAGACGGTATGTATGGATGTAAGACTCTTGTTATTCAGCTTCTTTGTGTGTTCAGTGAGCATTGATCTCTGGGATCACTATACACGTGCATTCGGTGATCATGACTTGTGAGTCGGGGTCCCCACAGGCGCCTTGCAGCGAGAAAGCCGCATCAAAGTACATGATCCAGTCGCGTTCTGCTTCCTTGCCGGGGAGAGTGGTCTCCTGGATTTCTTCGTCAGGCGTCGAGGTCCATTCTACGATGGATTCCGCCAAGACTCTGCTCTAAATTGTCGAGGTACTTCCAAACTTTAAACCGAAGCTTGACAGCTCCAATGCCCATTCCACAATCCTTCCGGTTGAGTCCGGGTTGTGCAGTATCCATTGCACCGGGAGGCGGGTGTGGCCAGCAGTTATCTCGTGGGCACGGAAGTAGTAGCCTTGAGTTCCTTGAGGCCATAAGGAGGCCGAAGAGCAATTTTTGCACACCGGAATACCTCGACCTAGCCCCCTGCAAGAGGGAGTTGACAAAGTAAACTGGGTTTTGCATCATCTTCTTCTTTGGCACCACTTCACTTGACTGCGCGGGCATTGCCTTGGTGGCACCAGACTCTACCGGGGGCCGCGCCTTGTCGGCACCAGGCCCTGCTGGGGGAATCTTTGGCTTGCTATCCGCTAGTTTTGCCGCCATTGCTGCCTCCTTGTCGACCTCCCTTTGTGCCACCAGTGCGGCCTAACCACTTGATTCGTCGCTGCCAGATACAGCAGCAACGGCTCTTGTGGTTTAGGCGCAACCAGTATTGGCGTGGAGGAAAGGTATTTCTTCAGATCCTGCAGTGCTGCCTCGGCTTCTGGGGTCCACTCTATTGGGCCTGCCTTCTTCAAGATTTTGAAGAAGGGAAGGGCATGCTTGGCGGACTTGGAGATGAATCGGTTCATGGCGGCAACGCAACCGGTGAGCCGACGCACACCCTTGATCTGCTTGGGCGCCTCGATCTGCGCAATAGCCTTGATCTTGTCTGGGTTTGCCTCGATCCCATGCTGCGACACAAAGAACACGAGAAGCTTGCCGTACAGAATGCCGAAAACACACTTCTCAGGGTTTAGCTTGAGGTAGATCTTGCGCAGGTTACCAAATGTCTCTTCCAGATCTTGCACCAGAGTTGGCCCGTCCTTGGTTTTGACCACTGTATCATCCATGTAGGCCTCCATATTTCTATGGAGCTGAGGTTCAAAACCAATTTGGACTGCTCTTGCAAACATTGAGCCAGCACTCTTCAACCCGAAAGGCATCCGTAAAAAGCAATACGTACCACATGGGGTGATGAATGATGTCTTCTCTTCATCCTCTCTTGTCATGAAGATTTGGTGGTAGCCTGAGTAGGCGTCGAGGAATGATAACAGATCACAACCGGCTGTAGAGTCAACAATCTGGTTGATGCGCGGCAATGGGAAGGGGTCCTTAGGACAAGCCTTCTTAATATCTGTGTAATCAATACACAGCCTCCACTTCCCATTCGCCTTGCGCACCACTACCGGATTGGCCAACTGATGTCTACTACGCAACCTTCTTCTTGTAGACGTTGTTGGGCCTCCAAGTGCAGAGGTTTGTAGGACAATAGCAAATTTCTCTCAAGTGAATGACCTAAGGTTTATCAATCCGTGGGAGGCGTAGGTTGAAGATGGTCTCTCTCAAGCAACCCTGCAACCAAATAACAAAGAGTCTCATGTGTCCCCAACACACCCAATACAATGGTAAATTGTATAGGTGCACTAGTTCGGCGAAGAGATGGTGATACAAGTGCAATATGGATGGTAGATATAAGTTTTTGTAATCTGAAATAATAAAAACAGCAAGGAAACTAATGATAAAAGTGAGCGTAAATGGTATTGCAATGCTAGGAAACAAGGCCTAGGGTTCATACTTTCACTAGTGCAAGTTCTCTCAACAATAATAAGATAGATAGATCATATAACAAGCCCTCAACATGCAACAAAGAGTCACTCCAAAGCCACTAATAGCGGAGAACAAACATAGAGATTATGGTAGGGTACAAAACCACCTCAAAGTTATTCTTTCCAATCAATCTATAAAAGAGTTCGTACTAGAATAACACCTTAAGATAAAAATCAACCAAAACCCTAATGTCACCAAGATACTCCATTGTCACCTCAAGTATCCGTGGGCATGATTATACGATATGCATCACACAATCTCAGATTTATCCAACCAACATAAAAGTACTTCAAAGAGTGCCCCAAAGTTTCTACTGGAGAGTCAAGAATGTGTGCCAACCACTATGCATAGGTTCCCAATGTCACGAAACCCGCAAGTTGATCACCAAAACATACATCAAGTGGCACATGATATCCCATTGTCACCATAGATAATCACGGCAAGACATACATCAAGTGTTCTCATAAAAGACTCAATCCGATAAGATAACTTCAAAGGGGAAACTCAATTCATCACAAGAGAGTAGAGGGGGAGAAACATCATAAGATCCAACTACAATAACAAAGCTCGGGATACATCAAGATCGTGCCATAGAGGGAACACGAGAGAGAACACGAGAGAGAGAGAGAGAGAGAGAGATCAAACACATAGCTACTGGTGCATACCCTCAGCCCCGAGGGTGAACTACTCCCTCCTCGTCATGGATAGCGTCGGGATGATGAAGATGGCCACCGGTGATGGGATCCCCCTCCGGCAGGGTGCCGGAACATGCTCCCGAGAGGTATTTGGTGACTACAGAGGCTTGCGGCGGTGGAACTCCCGATCTATCTTACATTACGGAAGTTTTAGTGCACGAGGTGGTATATATGGGTGAAAGGAGTACGTAGGTGGAGCTATGTTCCTTAACTTGTGATGTGTTCCTGCAAATTTGGTTAGATGCCGACGCTCTACGTCCTAGGGTCCCGGCACTCGAGCGGGTCTCAGCCGTCGCTGGTATGCCAGGTCGCGATGCCGTGGACAAGGCCAGAGGGTGAGGGCTAGAGAGCCAGTAGGAGCACATGAGTCGTGATGCTCAGGTACCCCCCTTTAACGTGCAAGCGGCCGACATGAAGGAAGGAGGGGTGCCGCGGACAGGCATCAAATAACAATCATGACGGGTCAAATGGACGACCCGAATAAACGCAAGAGGGGTACATGCCACTGGGTCTGGCCCGAGTGGCTTGGGGATGATGCAGCCCGAGGGGCGCCCCTGATAAGGTAAGCTAGGAACATGAAGTAAAAGGGATACACGCTGCAGGGACGGACTCACGCGGCCTGGGGATGATGAAGCCCTGGGGGGCGCTCCCAGCTGGACATGAAACTTGAAGTATGTCACCTGATAACGTTGAAGACAAAGGGATGCTGAAGTAGCAGACGTCATGGGCTGCGGAAGCCGATCTTCACGAGCCCCCAGGCCCAGGAGCCTCGGGAGGCTCCGGAGGCGCTGGTGGCTCCTCGCGGACTATCTCCATCTCCGCCAGGACTGCGGAACGCCTGGCCTCTTGAGCCTCCAGGATGCTCCCCGTGAGGCACTGACGCGTGGCGGCCGCGATCGGCACGCCGTAGGGCATGCAAACGTAGCTGTGGGGTGGACCTTCGCAGCGTCCCGCGCGTGAGGGCCAGAAGCGCTCTTGAGAGGCGGCTCGGTTGAGCCCTAGTATGTTGATGCAGACGCGCAGCCCACCATCCTCGCCTGGATGGGGAGCTACGGCGGGTAAGCGGCGGCTGCCACTCATGACTCTTGACTCCTGCAACTCCTGAATGATCTGGCTGACGAACTCCTGACGGTTTGGCCCTCCTTTCCTCGCTCCTTCCTGAGGGAAACGTGCTTTGAAACACGCCTCCAAGTGGTGCCCAAGCGCCTCCCTCGTGACCTTAGCAAGGTCGGTGACCCTCCAGGAGAGAGCCCCCGAGCCTTGCTTGAGGAGGGCGCCGGGCGCGCCTTCCTATGCGACAGAAGGAGGTGCCCCCTGAACAGGCGCGGACCCTGAGGGGCCTGCCTCCCGAGGCCTCGGGCCTGGCGATGTCTTCTTCTTCTTGGGAGCTGTCTCGGGGAGCCTCCCGCTCCTGTGATCTGGGTCCTCAAGTGACGCGGCTTGTAAAGCTCGCTCCAGGGAGCACACTGCATCTCCCTCTTCACAAGGCATCGTGATGACTCCACCGCTTCCTGGCATCTTGAGGACTTTGTACCCGTGATGAGTCACGGCCATGAACTTGGCCAGAGCTGGGTACCCGAGAATGGCATTGTATGGCAGGCGAATGTGGGCGACATCAAAGTCGATGAGCTCGGTCTTGATGGTTGTCGCCGCTGAAGGTGACAGGAGGCGGACCTGCCCAATCGGAACTGTGGAGCCATCGGTGACTCCAAAGAAAGGATTGGTTGGCTGAAGCTGATTGTAAGGCACTTGGAGATTGTTGAATGTCTCTACGGACATGGCATTGAGCCCTGCTCCGCCATCGATGAGGGTCCTGGTGACTTGCACGTTGCTGATGATTGGGGAACAAAGCATCGGGAGGACTCCGGCTGTGGCCGCGCACTTGAGCTGATCCGCTGAGCTGAACGTGATGGCGCACGCTGACCACCTGAGAGGGCGTGTGGCTTCGAGCTTGGGGAGGACTGTATTGACTTTGCGGGCGAACTGCTTGAAGATGTGTTGAGAGGCTGCGGCTTCAGCTCCGCCCAGGCTGCAAGCGATCGCGCGCGGCTCCTGGAAGCCCCCAGCCCCCTCGTCCTGATGATGGTCCTCATTTCTCCTTGGATGCGGCGGCAGAGGAGGGAGGCCTGCGTTTCCTTGCGGGCGATCCTCGCGAGGCTGATCCCTCCAGCCTCCCTCGCAAGGCTGATCCTGCCAGCGGTCCTCGCGAGGTCGGTCACGCCACCCTTGGTGAGGGCCACGGTCTTCCCAGCGTCCTGCGTTTCTTCCTCCTCCTCGGCCGGAGCCTCGATCGTTGCGGTCGGGGCGCCGACCGATTCTCCCTTCTCGCACGGCTCGGAGCTCTTGACATTCGTTGGTTTTGTGGGTGTGGAGGTCGTGGTACACATAGTATCGGCTGCCCTTGGAAGACTCGGGCTGATCTCTGCCTCGCTTGGTATCTGGTTCCGCCACGAGCACGACAGCCCCCTTGCGCTTCACGTCCTTGGCCTTGGGCTTCTTCTCTTTTGGGTCTGCGGCTGGCAGCTCGAGGAGGAAAAGGCGTCCTTCCTCAGCCCTGGCGCACTTGGTCGCCAAGTTGAACAGCTCCAAAGATGTGCACATATCTTCATGTATCGCCAGCTCCTCCTTCATCTTGACGTCACACATACCGTCGGAGAAGGCTGAGATGGTGGCCTCCTCGGTCACCTTGGGAATCTTGAGGCGTGCGTTGTTGAAGCGTTGGATGTACTTCTGCAGTGTCTCCCCTGGCTGCTTCTTGATGCGGCGCATGTCGCTCATGGCAGGAGGCCGGTCGCGAGTACCTTGGAAGTTGGCGATGAAGCGGGTGCGCATCTCGTCCCAGGAGGAGATCGTGCCAGGAGCCGTGTTCGAGCCAGTGCAGCTCCGATCGCCTTGAGTGCCATGGGAAACTAGTTCGCCATGACCTTCTCGTCCCGTTGGCGGTCGATGCCCAGCTCCTAAAGCTGGAGGAACTCCGCTGGTCGGCCGTGCCGTCGTGGCGAGGAGGCAGGTCTGGCTTGAACTTGCCGGGCCTGTGACCTGCGCAGCTTCGGTGGTGAAGGCGCGACAGCCTGCTTTGTAGCCACAGGGGCCTTTGGTGACGAAGGGCCTGGTCTTGCGGGTCCCCATGCGCTACCGCTGGGAAGCAGCGGTCTTGGCGTCTTTGGAGCAGGCCTTGGTCGTGGCCAGACGGCCTTGAGGGAGCACTCGGGCAGCTTCTTGGGGGCGAGGGACCTCTTGACAGCTCTGCTCTTGCTGCGCTGGTGCCGGACGGAGTGGGTTCCGCCCAGGGGCCACGCGCCTTGGGGCCAGGGCGCCTTCTTGAGGGGGAGGCGGCTGAGGCGCCCCTGGAGCTTCATCGCCCGCGCAGGGCGGGGCGCGGTGCAGCGAGAAGGACGGCGCGGGGGAGCCCCCTGTGACGCGGACGAGCTCGGCGACGCGGTCGAGCCACTCTTCGTAGACGTCGTCGACAGGGAGGTAGCGCAGGAGCTCGTTTGCCGCGATGAGCGCGGCCCGAGCCTCCATCGGCGCGCGGAGTGCGCGAGACGAAGAACCAGCTGGGGCGAGTGAAGGAGTAGCGGTACGGCCGTCTCGCCTTACAGACGGATGCTGCGACGATGCTTGCTGCTCATTCCCCGCCGGGCCAGTGGTGGCGTTGACGGCAGGCGACGGGGAACAGCGGGGGCGGCCGCCGACGGGGGCCGTCTGGGCGACGTGGGTAGCGAGAGCGGCCTGGCGCTTATGCTGGCCCGACGCGACGGCGTCTGACATGGATGCGATGGGCGGCGAAAGAACAGGCGGCGGAAGACGGATTCGGTGCACCCCTACCTGGCGCGCCAAATGTCGGATTTCGGGTTCCGGCAGACCCTCTAGGTTCGAACTCCGGGGTGCACGCGGAGATCTAACCCCCTACCTACCTGCACCTCGTCGCCTCGCTAGGATCTAAACTACCAAAGGAACAACACAAGAGACACAAGATTTATACTGGTTCGGGCCACCATTGTGGTGAAACACCCTACTCCAGTGTGTGGTGTGGTGGATTGCCTCTTGCGCTAATGATGAACAATACAAGGAAGAACAGCCTCGCGAGGGTGAGGTGTTCTTATGGCTAAGCTCTCGATCGGATTGGATGAAGCTAAGATGATATGTCCGGATCGATCCCCTAAGGTTGATTTCTAGCTCTGTTCTCGATTCCGGATTCTTCTACCCTGTGGGTGGCTAGTCCTATTTATAGGCAAAGGCCCTGGGCCCCTTCCCAAATATTGAGCGGGAAGGGCGCCAACAATTGGCCATTTTGAAGGGGAACATCTAGTACACTTATCCTGACTAAAATTGGTCCTACTTTGTCGAAAACCTTTGGCGGTGACGCCTTGGCTTAGGCTCCCGATGACCTCCTTCCTGCCGTTCTATGACGGTCTTGGTATTGTTGCACGAAGCGGATGCCTTTGCTTGATACTCTCGCGCTTGCCTCCTTTGCACCAAAGAGGAAATGAGGAAACTGACGGGCTGGTGCCACTTTGGCGCCCTTAGTGCGTCATGGCTTGCGTCATGGGCACCTCGTGAGGTACCCGCCTTGATCTCTCCGCCTCCTCATGAGAAGCCCGGACGAGGCCGTGCCTCAGGAAGCTTACTGTCGTCCGCCCCGCAAGGCTCGGCCCCTCGCGAGGGTCTTGAGCTTGTGCTAATGAAGATGGGCCGTACTGGGCCACCCCTTGAGACATGCCGCAGGCCGCAGGCAGGCAAGTCTGGGTACCCCCGTTCCCAGAAAGCCGACAGTCAGGATAGCTTGTACTAGCTGTCCCCTTTCAAATTGGCTGCCGTTGTTGGCTCCCGTCGCGCTCAATATTTTGGGAGAGGACTAGGGCCTATATAAGTAGAACTAGGCACCACAGTAGGGGCATCTCATCTTGATCTGAGCTAGCCTCAGGCCAATCCTTAGCCACACACCGAACACAAGAACACCTCAACCTCAGGAGGCTATTCTTCCCCCTGTACTGTTCATCATCAGCCCAAGAGGCAATCCACCACCACACACTTGAGTAGGGTATTACACCACAATGGTGGCCCAAACCAATATAAATCTTGTGTATTTCTGTGTTGCAAGTTCATCGAGTTCGTCCGCGAGATCTTAGCAAGCTAGGGCGTAGGTCGGAAGGAGGGAAAGGACTTCGTGCGCACCCCAGAGTTCGAACCTTAAGGGTTTTGCAGGAACCCCACATCCTACATTTGGCTCACCAGGTAGGGGTGCGCAGTAGCTTCTCTCTGGTCGATCTGCGCTTCGCCCTCATGGCGGGCACCCCGCCATCGGCTCCGACGGCCAGCTTCGACAACGGGGCCAGGGGGCTCCGAGCCCTGGCCCCCGCCTTGTGGCGGGTGCGGTGGCCGACCAAGTCCAGGCCAGAGATGCCGCTGCGCTATGACGGCGCGGCAGACCAGAAGACTTTCCTGATAGCATACGAGGAGGCCGTCCTCGAGGCCGGGGGCGACGATAAGGTCATGGCCAACTGGCTCCCAATGGCCCTCGCCGGCGAGCCGCGCGCCTGGCTGCTCAATCTCCCTGGATCCATGGTGGCATCCTGGGAGGAACTCCGCGACCTCTTCACCGCTCGCTATGCGGTAGCGGCGCACCACGCAGTGCCGGCCCTGTTGGGCGGCTCCCAAGCGCCGCCCTCAGATCGCCACGTCAAGCCGTTCCTCCACCAGATTGGTGCCGCTTGCACGAGCCCCGGGGCTCCACCGGGTTGGGCTGCGCGAGAGGCCGACCTCACCTTCGGCTCAGAAGACCACCCCGACTCCACCACTGGCTCGGGCATGCTCCCAATGCTCCGCACGCCCACCATCTGCCACGTGGCCGTCACCAAGACCCTCATCGATGGCGGCGCTGGCCTGAACTTGCTCTCCGTGGAAGCTTTCGGCCTCCTTCACGTGCCGCCCAAGCGGCTCAGCCTCAGCAAGCCTTACTCAGGGGTTGGTGGCGGCGCTGCCCACTCTCTGGGGCAGATCCGCCTCCCCGTCACCTTCAGCACGCGCGACAACTACTGCGCCGAGTTGGTCGACTTCGATGTCACCCACATCGGCCTCCCGTACAACGCCATCCTTGGGTACCCAGCTCTGGCCCAGTTCATGGCAGCGACTCATCTGGCCTACAACCTCATGAAGATGCCTGGAAGCAAAGGAGTCCTCACCGTCAAGGGGGACACCAAGGAGGCCGTGACGGCACTCAAGCTCGCCTTCAAGACTGCAGCGGTGGCGCAGCCCACCGACGCCGGCACTCCCGAGGCCAAGGAGGCTGCGCCTACCAAGAAGAAGCACTTGTTCACCCAAGACAAGGCAGAAACCAAGCAGGTGCCGGTCGACGAGGACGGGTTCTCAGGAGCCACCTTCACCATAGGTGTCGGCCTCAATTCCATCCAAGAGGAGGCGTTGGTGAAGTTCTTGCGTGCAAACAAGGATATATTCGCGTAGGAGCCCAATCAGCTGGTGCGGGTTCCAAGAGAGGTGATTCAGCATCACTTAAGGGTGTGCCCCAACGCGCGCCCTGTCAAGCAACGGGCGAGATGGAAATCCATGGACAAGCAAGCCTTCATCATCCAAGAGACCAACAAGTTGGAGGCCGCAGGTACCATTCGCGAGGTTCGATACCCCACATGGCTGGCGAACCCCGTCATAGTGCCGAAGAAAGGCGGGAAGGAACGAAAGTGCGTCGACTTCACCAACCTCAACAAGGCATGCCCGCAAGACCTGTTACCTCTCCCACGCATCGACCAGATCGTCGACTCCACCACTAAGTGCGACTTGCTGTGCTTCTTGGATGCGAACTCAGGATATCACCACATCAAGATGGCAGTGGAAGATGTAGAGAAGACAACCTTCCTGACCCCATGTGGGGTGTACTGCTACACCTGCATGCCCTTCGGGCTGCACAACACGGGCGCGACCTTCCAGCGGCTGATGCACATTGCCTTTGGGCGACTGTCGGATTTCGGGTTCCGGCGGACCCTCTAGGTTCGAACTCTGGGGTGCACGCGGAGATCTCACCTCCTACCTACCTACACCTCGTCGCCTCGCAAGGATCGAAACTACACAAAGAGCAACACAAGGGACACAAGGTTTAGACTGGTTCGGGCCACCATGGTGGTGTAATACCCTACTCCAGTGTGTGGTGTCGTGGATTGCCTCAGGGGCGGATCATGAACAGTACAAGGAAGAACAGCCTCGCGAGGGTCTGTTCTTGGCCGGTGAGATGAACTGCTAGGGGAGTTCAGTCGCTTCTCTCTCTCTCTGTAGATTGATTTCTCGCTCGATTCAAGATGCCTCTACCCTGTGGTGGCTAGTCCTATTTATAGGCAAAGGCCCTGGGCCTCTTCCCAAATATTGAGCGGGAAGGGCGCCAACAATTGGCCATTTTGAAGGGGAACATCTAGTACACTTCTCCTGACTAAAGTCGGTCCTCGCCTGCCAAAGATTCTGACGTGACGCCGGCTTGGGCTCCATGATGACCTCCTTCCTCCGTTGTGTTGGTCTTGGTCTTGTTGCACCGAAATGGTTGCCTTTGCTTGATGCTCTCGCCTGCGCTTGCCTCCTTTGCACCAAAGAGGAAATGAGGACACTGCGTGGGCTGGTGCCCGCCTGGCGCCCTTGGTCGTCATGGCTTGCGTCATGGGCACCTCGTGAGGTACCCCGCCTTGATCTCTCCGCCTCCTCGCCCGGCCCAGCTGACGAGGCCGTGCTGAGGAAGCTTCATCCGTCCGCCCATGAGGCTTGGCCCCTCGCGAGGTCTTCACTTGTGTTGATGAAGATGGGCCGAACTAGGCCACCCCTTGAGCCACGCCGCATGAGCCGCGAGCAAGTCTGGGTACCCCCGTTCCTAGAACGCCGACAGTAGCCCCCGGGCCCAAGGCGCGCCTGGACTTTGCTTAGCAGAGAAGTGAAGGGGCAAGTGCGAAGCGCCGCAGGCCCTAACAGCCTGTGGCCTTGGGTGCCGCATGGCGGTTGATAGGACGTGGGCGTCCCTGCTCCCCACGACGCCTCGGCAACTACACGAATTGACAAGTCCCTACATGCAAAGCGGGTCATGATTACCTGTGATCGTGGAGGTCGACGGTTGGCCTTCCCCGGCTATAAGTACGGAACGGCACGTGCCCTTCCAGTCCATCTCTCCTTGCTTCTCCTTCTTCTCCATGGCTCCGCCGAAGAGGTTCTCGGCCGCGGAGAAAGGAAAGGCCCGCCAGGTGGAGCCTGACTCTCCCCCGGCCAAGCACGGTCGAGGCCGTCCTCGCAAGCACCCTGTGGATTCCGTAGCAGCTTCCCGCGGCCGTGGAGGCGATCTCCGGCGCGGCGACGAGCGTCAGGCCGTTGATGGGGGGCGCGCTACGGCCGCGCGACCCCCTAGGCCGCGCTTCTACTCAGCAGAGGTGCTACCGGAGTTTGTTGTGTGGTCGGTGGAGCCGACCAGCACCTGGCTCCAGCTTTGCCACTTCCTTTTAGGTGAACTTCCGGCCAGCGCCCCGGGCGGTCTCTGGCTCCAGGCGGACGGTTGCTACAGCCGGGCCTCACAGGCGGCTGGAGGTCTCCGCCCGTGAGGGCGTGTACGACCCGCGGTGGCGAGCGTTTGCCAGCTGTTTGATGCGAGACGGCGGTGCACCCTGCACTTCAAGTTCGACGGTGACGCCACCCTCTACGTGAGGGTGTTTGGGGAAGACGGTTGCCACGCTGGGTGCTGCCCCGAGGACGACGACCGCGGCCGTGGGGCTAGCCCCGGTGACGATCGGGATGAAGATGACTGCGCGCGCGTGGTTGGCGGCGCTCGGGGTTCGTCGAGCTTCGGCGACTCTTCTTCGGACAGCGGCTCCTCCAGCGGTGGCCGTGACCAGCCTCCGCGCCGCCGCGCCCGCCTGGAGGGAGGTAGCGGGTCCGCCCGCCGTCGCGCCTCGGTGAAGCATGAGAGGGAGTCCGCCTAAGCTCCGGAGGCAGTTCGAGCCTCCGCCGCGAGTTGGTGTCAAGCGAGCCGCGCCTGTCTTGTTCTTTTCCTTTTCCTTCGCAAAGAGACAGTAGTGTAGGGCCCCACGGGGGCGTGCTTGGACTGTTGCTGTTAATTATTGTACAATTTCCGCTATTTCTGTATTAGGCTTCTGTGCCACACGCCTGTGCGTAGAAATTACTTAGCTTAGGGGCGACCTGTCGTGCTCTTCGCCTCCCATGGCCGAGGCCTCGTCGAACGCTTCATGCCCTACAAAGATTAGCCAGGAGAGGTAACTTCCGGCCTCAGTTGTGGAGGCGACCGACCCAGGTCCTGTGTTCGCGTCGCGGTGCCCGTGGGGCACGGACTGGATGGGTGCTCCCGTAGTGGACCCGGTTAGGGAATCCTCAAACAATAGGGTCAGAAAACACTCGCGAGGGTGCCCGCGTTGCTCCCTCGCGAGACTCGCGCGAGAGAAATCGAGGCAGGAGAGCGAAGAATGCAAAGAGTCACAAGCTAAAGACGGCAACAACTTCAATAAAACTTCAAATGGGAATGAACAAGCCAACTACAGAAAGCAAATGAAAAAGCCGCGTCCGGCACCTAATATAGTCTTCGACGTCTTCTCAGCAGCGCAGAGCTAAGTGCTGCCACTGGGCGTGGGAGGGAGCCCCAGGGCCTGAGGCCGGCGCTCCTGAGACTCCGAGGCGTGTACAGCCCCAACTCATTATTACGTGAGAGTGTCACGGGCGGCGAGCTTCACAGGCATTGGCCTTCTTCACAGGCTCCGGGCCTTTCTTGCGGAATCGAACTTCACAGGCGTTTATGTTCTTCACAGGCACCGGGCCTTTCTCAGAAAGATAAGCTTCACTGGCGTTTGCCTTCTTCACAGGCACCGGGCCTTTCTCGGAAAGATAAGCTTCACAGGCGTTTGCCTTCTTCACAGGCACCGGGCCTTCAGAAAGATAAGCTTCTGGCGTTTGCCTTCTTCCACGTGCACCGGGCCTTTTAGGGTAAAACCTCCGGAGGTGCTGGATGTTCCACGCGTTCTGGACGGGCACCCCCTCCTGAGTCTCCAAGCGCGCGGAGCCGGGCCTGTAAACATGAACAACCTTGAACGGGCCCTCCCACATGGGAGAGAGCTTATGCAGTCCCTCCCTGAAGAGAACCCGTCTGAGACGAGGTCCCCTACCTCAAGAGTTCTGGGGCAAATGTTGCGGCAGTGGTATCGCCGCAGTGCTTGTTGGTACCTCGCCGCTCGTAGCGCGGCTTCTCGATGATGCTCCTCCCCCAGCACGAGGTCCGTCCCCCGCATGGCGTCCTGCTGCGCCTCGTCGAACGCCAGGACCCGTGCGGAACGACGTCTGACCTCGTGAGGGAGGACCACTTTAGCTCCATAGACCAGGAAGAACGGGGTCTAGCCAGTCGGCTTGGTCGCGGTCGTGCGGATGGACCACAACACGGACTGAAGCTCATCGTACCAGCCACTGCCGCAGGCCTCCAGCTTCTTCTTGAAGGTCCTGGTTTTGAGGCCCCTAAGGACCTCTGTGTTGGCCAGCTTGGCCTGACCGTTGCTCCGTGGGTGCGCTACCGAAGCGTAGCATACCTGCGTCCCAAGGTTAGCACAGTATGTTTTGAAGAGGTTACTGGTGAACTGCGAACCGTTGTCGGTGATGATGCGGTTCGGCACCCCGAACCGGCTCACGATGCCCTTGATGAACTTGACCGCAGAACCTGCGGGGATGGTGCAGACGGCTTCCACTTCAGCCCACTTGGTGAACTTGTCCACGGCGACGTAGAGGTAGCGATAGCCTCCCGGCGCCCGAGGGAACGGGCCTAGGATATCCATCCCCTAGATTGCGAATGGCCACGAGAGGGGTATAGTTTGCAGACCTCCCATCGGCTGATGGATCTGCTTGGCATGGAATTGGCAGGCCTCGCAAGCCTTCACCAGTTCCACGACATCATTGAGCGCAGTAGGCCAATAGAATCCACTGCGGAACGCCTTGCTAACGAGGGTCCGAGATGACGAATGATGCCTACAGTCTCCATCGTGTATATCTGCCAGCAGCTCCTTCCCTTGCTCCCTGGAAATGCAACGTAGGGACACATCATTCGGTCGCTTCCGGTAGAGCTCTCCATCCTTTATGCAGTACGCCGTGGCTTACCGCACCACACGCTCCGCTTCCTCCTCCTTTTCCGGCAAGGTCCCTTGCGTCAGGTAACTCCGGAGCTCTGTGATCCAGCACCCCTCCTGAGGCTCAGCTGTCCCGGGGAAGCGCGCTCCTGAGGCCGGGCCGTAGACCGGGGCTCCCGAGGCAGGTGGCTGGGGGAGCTCTTCCCGAGGCTGCACCGTGCTTGACAGCGATGGTGTTGCCGAGGGCTTGAAGAGCCGCTCCTCGAAGACACCAGGTTCCTGAGGCAGCCGCCTGGATGCCCATTTGGCGATGTCCCCAGAACTGCTTCTCCATCCTGCGGACCTCCGCGAGGTAGGCTTCCATGTGCTCATCCCTCGGGTCGTATACTTTGTTGGAGAAGTTGACGAGGAGTTGTGAATCACCCTTGATGGTAAGGCGCTTCACTCCCGAAGCGGCCCTTGACCTTGAGCCTGCTATCAGGCCTTCATATTCTGCTATGTTGTTGGAGACCTTTTCTCCGTGCTGGAAACAGAGCTGCACGGTGTAGTAGAGCTTGTCTTGAGTAGGAGATATACGCACTGCGCCAGCCCCTGCGCCGTGTGTGGAGAACGCCCCGTCGAAGTACATGAACCAACCGTCCGGTGCCTCGCTTTCCGGGGAGAGGGATCGATCTTCATCAGCCTTGAGGCCCGGCGCCTCCGCCCATTCCGCCACGAAGTCCGCTAGCGCGGCCCCCTTGATGACTCTGGTGGTGCTGAATTCTAGCTGAAACGCTTGCAACTCGATGTTCCACTCAGTGACTCTTCCGGTAGAGTTGGGGCTCGTAAGCACCCTTTCCAAAGGGTACGCTGAGACAACATTGATGGGATGGCCCTGAAAATAGTGCCGCAGCTTGATCGAGGCCACCAATAGCGCGAGGAGGAGTTTCTGGGGAGAGGGATCGATCTTCATCAGCCTTGAGGCCCGGCGCCTCCGCCCATTCCGCCACGAAGTCCGCTAGCGCGGCCCCCTTGATGACTCTGGTGGTGCTGAATTCTAGCTGAAACGCTTGCAACTCGATGTTCCACTCAGCGACTCTTCCAGCCGAGTTGGGGCTCGTAAGCACCCTTTGCAAAGGGTACGCTGAGACAACATTGATGGGATGGCCCTGAAAATAGTGCCGCAGCTTGCGCGAGGCCACCAATAGCGCGAGGAGGAGTTTCTGGGGCATGGGCTACCGTGCCCTCGCGCCTGCAATAAGCAGTGTCTTGCCGAAGTACACGAAGTGTTAACGAGGTTGACAGTGCTAGTGCTGCTGGCGTCCTCTGGAGGCCGTGGCGCCTCCTGAGACAGTGCAGCCCCCAGCGGCTGGTCGACAAGGGGAGGGGTCTCTTCTATTCTGAGTGTGCTTCCCTGCAGCGACTGATCCTTCTCGGCTGTGGTAGTGGTTTCTGTGAGGCCCCCTTGATCCTGCTTCGCCTTGACCCGGGCAGCTGCCACGGCTTTGGTCCACCGCTCCTCCCTAACCACCACCAGGGCTGCGCTGGCAGAGTAGTGAGTGGTTGCAAGGTACAGCACCAGGGGCTCTTGAGGGCACGGATCCACCATTACCGGAGGGCTGGTTAAGTACCTTTTGAGATCTTGGAACGCCTTGTCGGCCTCTTCAATCCATTCAAAGGGGCCCTTTTTCTTCATCATCTTGAAGAAGGGTAGCGCTCGTTCCCCCAACTTGGAGATGAAGCGTCCTAGTGCGGTCACGCGCCCAGTGAGCTTCTGCATCTCTCTGAGTGTCAGGACCCCGATTCCAAATCACATCGACCTAGCCGGTAACACCTCATATCACTTTGCGGCCTCACGCACGGTATTCCCACGGGTGTCGCCTTACCATGGCCCGGGATCGTTTTGCGTCTTTTGGCTCACGTATATGATGTTGTCGCTAGCATCCATATGATAAAGAACCGGGCCGACATGGCTAGTCGTGAACCCAAAGCGGCACTAACCTATGGGGACAGGCATACATGAATCACATCGAGCATGTCGGTCATCAACGTATAGATTCTGGGCTGTAGCCTTTGGGCTATGAGGACTCCGGCGAACCGGGTCATGTAGCAGGCTAGGCAGGACTCCGAATAACACCGCGACATTTCCCGAAGGGATGACATAGGAATGATGTGAAACACATGCGGCGATCAAGTGTCCAAGCAGTAGTGCTGGGCTAGCAGGACTCCGGTGAACCGGGCTGTGGCGGACTACTATCGCTCGGAAGCACGAGACTACATTTCCCCATATGAGAGGCTGCCAAGGATAAACAACTAGTTTGTCGGATCCCACACATACCAAGCATTTCAATCATACCATAATATGCCCGATATGAGTAAATACAACAAGGCATCACAACAAAACTCTACAACTCAAAGTACTTTATTTAGAAGTCTCAGGAGCCATACATAACATATCCATACAGGTAGGGGTCACATGACCCAACACTCAAGTCATACAACATACAAGCACATGCGAAGCAAACTATTGCAGTGGACTATAAAAAGAAAGAAGGCTTGTTGAAGCCTTTCTATCTCTGATGGCCCTTCACAAGCCTTGGATCACCACCTGGGTGGCTAGTTCACTCGTCGATGTCAAGGTCTACATAGAACCCATCGGAAGGGGCAGTGTTGTCGTCTGAAAAAACATTAATTAAGCAAACATGAGTACTGAGGTACTCAGCAAGTCTTACCATAGAATCCTATCATACATGCACATTCTCAAGAAGGTGGTGGAGTTATTTGCAGCAAGCCAGCTTTGACTCTTGGCTAAGCTATCCTACGTGACACCACTTGAAAAGCATTTGTCGCACACAAGTCCACTAATCACCATCACAATACTCCACCGTGGATCCTCTCTCGTCATCCCACGAGAGGGCCATCATGATACTCACACTTATCTTGAGGCTTTTAGTAGTATCCATTTACTTGTCTATGAACCGATATAGGTAACCCGAAGTCCTTCTCCGTGGACACGGCTATTCGAATAGATCATATTAACCCTGCAGGGTGTACTTCTTCACACACACTCTCACCACTTACCGCCGTTTAACGACATGTACTCGCCAACCTTTAAGCAGTAAGCCCAACGTGGGTGTCGGCCATGACCTACCTAAACACACAAGTCCCAAGTCCGGTTTATCGCCTATTCGGGTTCCATCCAGGGAGTCCTACCGAGGTTTCCCATACGACCCCGAGCGATGTGTCTGAGGTTCCCGAGACACCAAGCAGGCGAATCGGTAAATTTTGCAGACCCACGGTGCCTACCGCAACACAACCCACCCCTACGGTCGGCGTTGCGTGCCCCTGACATGCTACAAACACCAGAAACTACTTTGCAATTCCCGGACTGAGGACAAGAGTGGTTAAGAAGCCGAGAGGGTCAATTAAGGATCCCAATGCGTGGTAGTAACTGTTTCATGGATCACAAACACAGATCTCAGTTCTTAGGGACGGCTTCAGTGAAACAACCCACCATGTACTCCTACATGGCCTCTCATCGATACCTTTACCAAAAGCGTGTTCAACACTTTCACTCTTGAACCCAACACAACCTTTCACTCCGGTTCATCATCCCGATGAACCGGACTGCACACAACTCTAAGCATAGCAAGCATAGCATGGTAGGAATCATAAACATGGCTCAATCAACTCCTACACATACTAGTGGGTTTCATCTGAATTCTTGTGGCAATGACAGGTCATGCAAAGGAAGTGGGTTCAACTACCGCATGACACACAACAGTTTGAATCGCGTTGTCTTAATGCGATAAAACAAGAGCAGAAGCGAGAACATGGGTTTGTATCGGAATGATCAATGGGTTGCTTGCACGATGGAGTGGTGGTAGGATACTACCCTTGAGACGGATAGTCGGGATTATCCTCGAGGCGAGAACCTATCACGAAAGACATACCAAAATAAACACACATGGCAATATGCAACAATATGATGCATGCTATGACATGGCAATATGGATGTGTGTTGGCCTAATGCAATTTGAAACAAAAGGGATGAACTCATTTGAATCAAAGATTCAAATGCTAGCTCATTTAAAATAGTCCTAAAGGTGTAATATCCTATTCTGCTTAAAGAGCAAGGTTAACTTGTTTTATCATGCATGAAACCTGTACCAATGGATAAAATGGATTTTTCTGATAATTTTTCATATATAGATCTTTGCATTTGGAGTTACAGATTAAAAGTTATGAATATTTGAAGTTTGAATTATATTCTGGAATTTCCTATATTAGAATAAATCCAGTAATTGATTTATTGCGTCAGCCATGCGTCAGCATGACGTCAGGGTCAACGGCGACGTCCAGGTCAAACCTGACTGTGGGTCCAGGGTGTCAGGGTAATTAGTTTAGTTAAAGTTTAATTAAAACTAAACCTATTTAGTTAGCAGGGCTGGGCCCCACCTGTCATTGACTCATCAGAGTCAACCAGGGCCCACCGTGGTCAAAGTCCACGTCGGCTGCCCCGCGTCTAGTCAGCCGGGCGAGCCCCGTGGCGGAAGTGCGTTTGGCCATTCCAATGACCAAACGAGCCATGAAGGGTGGCTATGGGTAGGCTGGGGTTGAGCGGCCGCTCTTGGTGGTGTGGGTTGGGGTCGGGGCGGCCGGAATCAGCGCCGGCGACGACCGAGGCGGCCGCCGGAGTTCGGCCGAAGGCGAACTCGAGGCTAGAGGGGTCGGTGAGGTGCGGGGAGTGCACGGTTAGACTCTATGCGACGTGGTGAATGTGATGGACACCAAGAGGTGGCGGAGGGTGACCGGAGCACGCCGGGCAACGAGCTCCATGGCGGTGGGTGCGGTTGAGCTCAGGAGGTCACTACACAGCTCGGGAGCAAGAAAGGAAGGGGGAGATGGCTAAGCTCACGGGGAACTTCGGAGGAGCACTCGGTGCGGTCGGGGACGGGTCGGAGCGGCGACGGCGTTGAAGGGGATCTTCGGCGACGGTGGACTCGGGCGAGGTCGGTGCGGTCGACTCGGGCTACTCGAACACGCGGGGCTCGGCTAGCTCGACGAAGATGAGGCGGCGGAGCTCCTTGACACGGTGAGGAGGAGCACGGACGGCAGGGAGCACGTCTACGGCGATGGTGCGGCGGCGGTGGCGTCGGCCATGGCGAGGCCTTGAGAGAGGAGCCGGAGGAGCGGAGGTGTCCGGGGTTCGGGAGAGAGGGAGAATGGTCCACGTCGCGGCTAGGCGAGGGGAGCGGCGAGGCGGCGACCAGGTGCGTGGCACCCATGCGGTGCTCGCCGCCGAGCACCTGGCTGCCTGCCTGGCCGAGCCAAGCAGCCATTGGCATGCGGGCTCTTGGCTGGGCAGCAGTGGGCGGGTAGGTGGCGCCAGGTAAGTGTTTCCTTCCTGTTTTTCTTTTTTCTATTTTTCTGCAACTTTGTGGAGTTTTTAAAAATACTAAAATAGTTCCAAAATTCACCAAACTGCTCTTGGTCCATTGTTGGAATATTTCCAACATGAAACATTTTAGTTTGGCAATATTTGGGCATTTGAAATATTTTATATAATTTGAAATGCTCAAACTCAAATACTTATGATTTAATTCAAAGACCTTTGGATGATCTAGAAAATGGTGCACCACTTTTGGCAGAGGCTCTGAACCAAAGCAAAGATGATGAACATTTTGAACGGCATTTCAGGTTCATTGAAATAATTTTTAGTAAACCCTAGTTGAATTAAGAGGGGTTACGGGGTTTCTGTCTTCCCCATTTCAAATTCAAATGAAATTTAAACATGATGCACACACTAATGCATGGTCTAACTGGGATGTGACAACTCACCCCCACTCAAAAGAATTTCGTCCCGAGATTTAGGATCTGTTGTGAAAAAGGTGGGATACTCAAGTCAAAGACGATCCTCCCTTTCCCAAGTTGCTTCTTGCTCGGAATGGTTTGACCATTGAACCTTTAGAAACTTGATATTCTGACGTCGAGTGGTACGCTCGGCTTGATCAAGAAATCTGAGCAGGATATTCATGATAGGTAAGGTTATATTGGAGATCAAGCGTTTCGTGGTCCACTCCACAGATAGGATCCGAGAAGCAACGCCTGAGTTGAGAAACGTGGAAGACGTCATGGACTCTAGAAAGATGCGGAGGTAGTTCCAATTGGTACGCAACTTCTCCTCGTTTGGCAAGAATGCAAAAGGGTCCAGTGTAACGAGGAGCCAACTTGGCTTTGATACGAATCGATGGGTTCCCTTCAAAGGAGTAACCCGAAGGTAAGCCTTCTCGCCAATTTCATAAGCCATAGGCTTATGCTTGCGATCATATTGGCTCTTTTGACGAGATTGGGCTGTTTTCAATTTCTCACGAATAACGCGAACCTGCTTCTTACGCTTCAGAATCATATCCGGGCCAAAGAGTTGTCTCTCCCCGGTTTCTGACCAGTTAAGAGGCGTTCGACATTTCCGTCCATAAAGAACTTTGAAAGGAGCTTTGCCCAAGCTAGCTTGATAGCTATTGCTATAAGCGAACTCGGCGAATGGAAGGCATTTCTCCCAATTCATGCCGAAAGAGATGACAGAAGCTCGAAGCATATCATCTAGGATTTGATTGACTCGTTCTACTTGACCACTTGATTGAGGATGGAATGCGGTGCTAAAAGAGAGACGAGTTCCCATAGCATTTTGGAAACTTTCCCAAAATCGAGAGGTGAAGAGACTTCCACGGTGCGAGTTAATCTCCAATGGAACACCATGAAGAGACACTATTCGAGAGATGTACAAATCAGCTAGCTGGCTAGCGGTTATACTCTCACGAACCGGTAGGAAGTGGGCTACTTTGGAAAGACGATCGACGACAACGAAGATAGCATTATTCCCTCTCTTGGACCTGGGAAACCCGGTAATGAAATCCATACCGATTTTATCCCATTTCCATTCAGGAATTTCCAAAGGTTGAAGGGTAACAGCAGGCCATTGATGCTCTGCATTAACTCGACGACAGACGTTGCAATTAGCAATGTATTGAGCGATTTCTCTCTTTATCCTAGTCCACCGAAACCTCTGGCGTAGGTCTTGATACATTTTAGTACTACCGGGATGAATGGTGAGAGGAGAGTCATGAGCTTCCTTAAGGATCAGTTGCCGTAGCTGTTGTTTCTTGGGAACCACCAAGCGGTTCTCAAAGAAGACAACACCTCGTTCATCTATGGAGAAACACTTAGCAGTTCCGCTAGCAATGTTCTCCTTGATCCGAGATATTCCTCTATCATACCGCTGAGCAGCTATGATTCGATCCGTAAGGTTAGGTTTCGCCACCCGGTGGTGGAAAGGAATCCTCGAGGAACAATGTGAAGATTAAGCTTACGAAATTCCTCGTGGAGAAATGGTTGACTTTGTTGTAACATCAGATTGTTATAATAAGATTTGCGACTTAGTGCGTCAGCCATGACATTGGCTTTGCCTGGGGTGTAGGATATTCCTAAGTCATAATCTGTAATCAACTCGACCCAACGTCTTTGCCTGAGATTCAAATCCGGTTGGGTGAAGATATATTTTAGACTTTGGTGATCGGTGTAAAGTTCGCAACGATTACCAAGAAGGTAATGTCGCCATGTTTTGAGTGCATGAACCACTGCTGAAAGCTCTAGATCGTGTGTGGGATAATTATCCTCATGTGGACGCAACTGTCGGGAAGCGTAGGCAATCACATGACGATCTTGCATGAGTATGCAACCTAGTCCTTGTCGCGAGGCGTCGCAATAGATAATAAAGTCCTTAGAGAAATCTTGTGGAACAAGTACGGAGCAGATGTCGAGCGTCTTTTTCGGTTCCTGAAAGCTGAACTTCGCCTTGTGGTGTCCATTCGAACTTCTTATCTTTCTTGAGGAGTTCGGTTAGAGGTTTAGCAACTTTAGAGAAATTCTCGACGAAGCGACGGCAATAGCTCGCTAAACCGAGAAAACTCCGAACTTGCTTGACCGATTCAGGTGGAGCCCAGTCAAGGACGGCTTGAACTCACTTGGGATTGATAGCAATGCCCTTACCAGAGATTACATGGCCTAGGTAGGTCACTTCTGGTAGCCAGAATTCACACTTGGAGAATTTGGCATAAAGGCGGTGCTCTCGAAGTTTCATCAACACTAGCCTTAGATGTTCGGTATGTTCTTCCTCATTCTTGGAGTAGATGAGTATATCATCGAGGTATACCACGACGAATTTATCCAAATACTCCATGATGATTGAGTTCATTAACCGAGAAAAGGTGGCTGGAGCATTGGTTAATCCGAAGGACATGACGGTGTACTCGTATTGGCCATAATGGGTAACAAAGGCCGTTTTAGGAATGTCCCCGTTCTTGATTTTGATTTGATGGTAGCCCAATCTCAAATCCATCTTGGAAAAGACTGAGGATCCAGTGAGCTGATCATACAGTCGTTGATCCCGGGAGCGGATACTTGTTCTTGATAGTGACCAAATTGACGAATTCGGTAATCCACAACCATCCGATCCGTACCATCCTTCTTCTTGACGAAGAGGACGGGGCAAGCCCATGGAGATGAACTAGGACAGATGAAACCCTTCTGCAAGGACTCATCGAGTTGCTTCTTAAGTTCAGCTAGTTCTAGGGGTGCCATCTTATAAGGTCTTCTAGAAATTGGGACGGTTCCGGGAACAAGATCTATCACGAACTCGACATCCCCGTCGGTGGAACACTGGCAGTTCTTCTGAAAGACATCCGGAAAATCACGGACTACCCGAATATCTTCGAGGTCTGGAAGGGGATTGGCATTTAAGGAGTAAAGCTGGCGCTTGGACACTTGGGTTAAAACATTAACCGTCTTGCCTGAAGGATGAGTGAGTTGAACAGTTCTAGTAGAGCAATCAATCTTTAGCATAATGGGCTGACATCCAGTCCATACCCAAGATGATGTTTATGTCCGAGGACTTGAGAGCTATTAGGGAAGCAAGAAAGACTAATCTGTCGACAAGAATTTCATTCCCATGACTTATTCTACAGGTTTGCCATCTAGAACCAGGGGTCTGAATTTCCATGGAGGCGTGCATGTCACAGAATGTGGTGTTGTGCAATCGAGCATAGCTCTCAGAAATAAATGAATGAGATGCTCCAGTATCAAAAGAACAGATTGCGGATGACAATTAACAAGGAGCGCATCGAGAACGGCGTTGGGATCCTCATAGGTTTCCTGGCTGAGACATAGTTGGCGTGGCCACGGCGATGGCGGTGGTTTATCATGGAGCACCTTTCCTGCTGGCTTACCACGGCCAATAGATTTTCCGATCTGACTGGGCTTGTTCTGGGGACACTCACGGATGTAGTGGCCCGTCTCTCCACACTTGAAGCAAGTTATCATATTGGGATGTGGGGCAGCATTAGCAGCGGGGCCTCCATAAGTCTTGGGCGGAGCGTACTGCTGGTTGGGGCGAGGCGCCTCAAAGGATGGCCTCGGGGTGAACACAGGTGGCGAGCGATTTGGAATCCAAACCCGGCGCTTCTAAGATCCATAGCGGATGAAGATCCAGAGTCACGGATATGCTTGCGTGAAGCTTCAAAAATCAGATCGCCCAGTTTCGCACCGATAGCCTTATTGACTAACCCGGAAAGGAGGTGCACTCATGCGAGACGGAGATCACGACGAAGCTCGGGGCTAAGTCCCTTGCGGAACCTTGCCCGCTTCTTGGCATCGATAGAAACTTCTTCGGAAGCATAACGTGCTAATTTCCCAAACTCACGGCCGTAAGTATCCACCGTCACCTACCTTGGGTGAAATTGCAGAATTCCTCCCTTTGCGATCCATGAGACCTTCCGGGATGTGATACTCACTTTTAAAGCGGCACTAAATTCAGCCCAAGTAGTAATTTGTCCAACCGGACGCATAGCCTCATAATTCTCCCACCAAAGGCTAGCAGGGCCTTCGAGGTGATAGGCAGCAAAAGTAACCTTATCAGCTTCAGCCACGTTAGCAGAACGCAGCTTGTGGTTGATGTTGCGAAGCCAATCATCCGCGTCGAGAGGCTCAACGGAATATTTGAACTTCGGTGGATACAGCTTGACGAAGTCATTGAGTGACACCGAATCATTTCTTGGCTGGCGTCGCGGTGTTTTGCTCAATCCGCTCCAAAGAGGGCGATTGGTCTCACGCTTATTGTGTTCGCTTCCGGCATAACCTCGGCCAAAGATGGCGGTTGAGGCAGATTTGCATTTCCAGCTGCTGAGCTTCTCGCCTGCCGGAGGCGGCAGGATTGTTATGGTGTTGACCATCCTGGGAACAAAACAATGGTTTAAACCAGGATGGCAGAATTTAGCAAGAAAGTGCAGAATGCAATGGATAACACGGAATGCAGAGATGTTCATCAGTATGACATGGTAATATAAAACTGCCATATATATACCAACGGTCATACACACCATACATAGTTTAGTACAAGCCCGACGGAGTACAACTATCAGGAAAGGTGTTACATCTCATCGGAAGCATTCCAACTCCTATACATTATTTTTCTACACTTCCGGAATGATACACACTAAGTCATATTCCATAAGTCACGCAGGATGGCAGAAATACAACTATTACAATACTAGGGATACTACTACTACTCAGACAGCTCCGTAGTAGTCCTCATAGAAGTCACCACCCAAGCCTGGAAGTGGAACATGATCATCCGGAAAGCAGGCGATCCTGTGGAGCTTGCGGACCAAAGGGCTCGGATGTGGGCGTGGTCCAACAAACGGCGGCAGACGAGGTCCACGAGGAGGAGTGATGCCTCCTACCTCACGCCACTCCATAAAGTCTGGCAGACCAGCCCGCACTGGGTACAAGTCCCTCATGTCCATGTATCCGGCTTGCACGGCAGGTGCAAACCGAGTCAGAGTAGCCCAGTGATCAGCACGGGCATTAAAGAGCTCCATACGCAAGGCCCGGTTTTCACGGTCCTTGTCTTCCAGCATCTCCATGGTGGTGCGAAGAAGTGAGTTCTCATGGGATGCATCGCTGTACATACCCTGAAGGTAGCCATGCGCCCAGGAGGGATGCTTTGGCATGTAGCGGAAATCGGTGTTGCACAGCAAAGGCGATTCGCTCAAATAATAGTCATCATTGAATAGGCTGCATCTTCCACGGACATCCCAATAGTGATCCCAAGTCCATAAGAACGGTGGAGCGGTTCGGTAGCTCGAGGATAAGATGGATAAATCGACCCGTGCACAGATATTGGCTTTGATTAAAATCCCTAAACTGCTCCTCGACGGTATATCAGGATACCATCGGTAACCGGTCTCGACCATCACCCGAACCAACATTGCCGTGTGACCACACACATCAATGCAATGGGTCAGACGAACCACTTGGTTCTGGGGACGGGTGGCCATCTGAAAGCACAGCCACAATGCAAAGACATTAGAATTTCTAGGAAAAATCGGGCAGCATAACATCTGTAAATGCTCAATAAAAAACAGATTTGAGACATTCATAATTAGATTGCAAAGCCACACAACAACATCCTATCAAGGTTCTGGTTCAACTGGAAGCATACCAAAATAATAGAAACTGAACTGAGGATGTAACCAACAATCCTATAAGTTACTACGGATTAGTAACACGTGAACCTGATAGAGAGAAGAGAGCCTAGTCCTATACCCACGTAGAATGAGAAGAGGATGACTCAGATCAGAGGGCATAAGGTAAAGGAGTAAAAAGAGCCTTACGTTCCCTCCCACAATCAATTCCCCTACATATAACTAAAGCATTTCTAGACTCAACATCGACCAGTTTGGCTTAGCGAACCTACAGGCAGCCCAGCTCTAATGCCAACGCTGTCAAGACCCCGATTCCAAATCACATCGACCTAGCCGGTAACACCTCATATCACTTTGCGGCCTCACGCACGGTATTCCCACGGGTGTCGCCTTACCATGGCCCGGGACCGTTTGCGTCTTTTGGCTCACGTATATGACAGTGTCGCTAGCATCCATATGATAAAGAACCCGGGCCGACATGGGTAGTCGTGAATGAAGCGGCACTAACCTATGGGGACAGGCATACATGAATCACATCGAGCATGTCGGTCATCAACGTATAGATTCGGGCTGTAACAGGGCTAACAGGACTCCGGTGAACCGGGCATGTAGAGCTAAGCGAGGACTCCGAATAACACCGCGCGACATTTCCCAGAAGGGACAGACATAGGAACGATGTGAAACACATGCCGGCTAGTCAAGTGTCCAAGCAGTAGTGCCGGGCTAGCAGGACTCCGGTGAACCGGGCTGTAGCGGACTACTATCGCTCGGAAGCACGAGACTACATTTCCCCATATGAGAGGCTGCCAAGGATAAACAACTAGTTTGTCGGATCCCACTCATACCAAGCATTTCAATCATACACGCATAATATGCCCGATATGAGTAAATACAACAAGGCATCACAACAAAACTCTACAACTCAAAGTACTTTATTTAGAAGGCTCCGAGGAGCCATACATAACATATCCATACAGGTAGGGGTCACATGACCCAACACTCAAGTCATACAACATACAAGCACATGCGGAAGCAAACTAGTCTGAGTACAGACTATAAAAAGAAAGAAGGCTTGTTGAAGCCTTTCTATCTACAGTGGCCCTTCACAAGCCTTGGATCACCACCTGGGTGGCTAGTTCACTCGTCGATGTCAAGGTCTACATAGAACCCATCAGAAGGGGCAGTGTTGTAAATGCGAAAAAACATTAATTAAGCAAACATGAGTACGGAGGTACTCAAGAAGTCTTACCACGTAATCCTATCATACATGCACATTCTCAAGAAGGTGGTGGAGTTATTTGCAGCAAGCCAGCTTTGACTCTTGGCTAAGCTATCCTCGTGACACCACTTGAAAAGCATTTGTCGCTTTACGAGTCCACTAATCACCATCACAATACTCCATCGTGGATCCTCTCTCGTCATCCAACGAGAGGGCCATCCGCGATACTCACACTTATCTTGAGGCTTTTAGTAATATCCATTTACTTGTCTATGAACTGATATAGGTAACCCAGAAGTCCTTCTCCGTGGACACGGCTATTCGAATAGATCATATTAACCTGCAGGGTGTACTTCTTCACACACTCTCACCACTTACCGCCGTTTACACGACATGTACTCGGCAACCTTCAAACGGAAGCCCAACGTGGGTGTCGGCCCTGACCTACCTAAACACACAAGTCCCAAGTCCAGGTTTATCGCCTATTCGGGTTCCATCCGCAGGAGTCCGCCGAGGTTTCCCATACGGCCCCGAACGATGTGTACAGGGTTCCCGAGACACCAAACGGGCGAATCGGTACACCGGGCCACACTGCCTACCGCAACACAACCCACCCCTACGGTCAGCATTGCGTGCGGCCCCCAACATGCTACAAACACCAGAAACTACTTTGTAATTCCCGGACTGAGGACAAGAGTGGTTAAGAAGCCGAGAGGGTCAATTAAGGATCCCAATGCGTGGTAATAACTGTTTCATGGATCACAAACACAGATCTCAGTTCTTAGGGACGGCTTCAATGAAACAACCCACCATGTACTCCTACATGGCCTCTCATCGATACCTTTACCAAAACGTGTTCAACACTTACACTCTTGAACCCAACACAACCTTTCACTCCAGTTCATCATCCCGATGAACCAGACCAGACACAACTCTAAGCATAGCAAGCATAGCATGGTAGGAATCATAAACATGGCTCAACCAACTCCTACACATACTAGTGGGTTTCATCTAGTTACTGTGGCAATGACGGGTCATGCAAAGGAAGTGGGTTCAACTACCGCAGCACACAACAATTTGAATCGCGTTGTCTTAATGCGATAAAACAAGAGCGAAGCGAGAACATGGGTTTGTATCGGAATGATCAATGGGTTGCTTGTTCGATGGAGTGGTGGTAGGATACTGCCTTCAGACGGATAGTCGGGATTATCCTCGAGGCGTAACCTATCACGAAGACATACGAAAATAAACACACATGGAAATATGCAACAATATGATGCATGCTATGACATGGCAATATGGATGTGTGTTGGCCTAATGCAGGCTGAAACAAAAAGGGATGAACTCATTTGAATCAAAGATTCAAATGCTACCTCATTTAAAATAGTCCTAAAGGTGTAATATCTTATTCTGCTTAAATAGCAAGGTTAACTTGTTTTATCATGCATGAAACCTGTACCAATGGATAGAATGGATTTTTCTGATAATTTTTCATATATAGATCTTTGCATTTGGAGTTCTGATTAAAAGTTATGAATATTTGAAGTTTGAATTATATTCGGAATTTCCTATATTAGAATAAATCCAAAGAATTGATTTATTAAATCGACCATGCGTCAAAGATGACGTCGAAGTCAACGGCGACATCCAGGTCAAACCTGACTGTGTGTCCAGGGTGTCAGGGTACTTAGTTTAGTTAAAGTTTAGTTAAGCGAAACCTATTTAGTTAGTCGGGCTGGGCCCCACTGCCATTGACTCATCGAGTCAACCAGTGGCCCACCGTGGTCAAAGTCCACATCGGCTGCACGCGTCTAGCCGCCATGAGCCCGACGCTGGCGGAAGTGCGTTTGGCCATTCCGGCGACCAAACGAGCCGTGGAGGGTGGCTATGGGTAGCTGGGTTGAGCCAGACTCTTGGTGGAGTGGGTTGGGGTGGGCGGCGGAATCAGCGCCCGGCGACGACCTAGGCGGGCCGGGAGTTCGGCCAAGGCTAACTCGAGGCTTGAGGGGTCGGTGTGGTGCGGGTAGTGCTCGGTTAGACTCTATGCGACGTGGTGAGTGTGATGGACACCAAGAGGTGGACGGAGGGTGACCGGGAGCACGTCGGCGACGAGCTCCGCGGCGGTGGGTGCGGTTGAGCTCCGGGGGGTCACTACACAGCTCGGGAGCAAGAAAGGAAGGGAGGGGGAGATGGCTAAGCTCACAGGGAACTCGGAGGAGCACTCGGTGCGGTCGGGACGGGCCGAGCGGGCGACGGCGTTGAAGCGGATCTCCGTGACGGTGGACTCGGGCGAGGTCGGTGCGGTCGACTCGGGCTACTCGAGCACGCGGGGCTCGGCTAGCTCGACGAAGATGAGGCGGCGGAGCTCCTGGACACGGTGAGGAGGAGCACGGACGGCGGGGAGCACGTCTACGGCGATGGTGCGGCGGCGGTGGCGTCGGCCATGGCGGGGGAGTGCGAGAGAGAGGAGCCGGGGAGGAGCGGAGGTGTCCGGGGGGTTCGGGGGAGAGAGGGAGGACGGTCCACGTCGCGGCTGGGCGAGGGGAGCGGCGAGGCGGCGACCAGGTGCGTGGCACCCATGCGGTGCTCGCCGAGCACTGGCTGCTCTGGCTGTTGAGCCAAGCAGCGCTGGCCCAGCTGTTCTGGGCTGGGCGGCAGGTGGGCTGCACGATGGCGTCAGTAAGTGTTTCCTTCCTGTTTTTCTTTTTCTATTTTTCTGCAACTTTGTGGAGTTTTTAAAAATACTAAAACAGTTCCAAAATTCACCAAACTGCTCCTGGTCCATTGTTGGAATATTTCCAACATGAAACATTTTAGTTTGGCAATATTTGGGCATTTGAAATATTTTATATAATTTGAAATGCTCAAACTCAAATACTTATGATTTAATTCAAAGACCTTTGGATGACCTAGAAAATGGTGCACCACTTTTGGCAGAGGCTCTGAACCAAAGCAAAGATGATGAACATTTTGAAGGGCATTTCAGGTTCATTGAAATAATTTTTAGTAAACCCTAGTTGAATTAAGAGGGGTTCTGGGGGTTTCCTGTCTTCCCCATTCCAAATTCAAATGAAATTTAAACATGATGCACACAGTAATGCATGGTCTAACTGGGATGTGACACTGAGGGTCTTCGGCGGGCTCATGTCCTCGACTGCTTTGACCTTTTCTGGGTTAGCCTCGATGCCCCGGTGGGACACGTGGAAGCCCAAGAGCTTGCCCAAGGGGACCCCAAAGACACACTTCTCCAGGTTGAGCCACAGGTTCACTGCGTTGAGGCTCGCGAAGGTTTCCTCCAGGTCTTGTATCAGGGTTCTGTCCTCTCGAGACTTCTCCACAATGTCATCGACGTAAGCCTCAACACTCCTCCCGAGCTGCCGACCCAAGGCGATGTGCATCAGCCGCTGAAAGGTCGCTCCTGCGTTGCGCAGCCCGAACGGCATGCATGTGTAGCAAAGACACTCCACCAGGTCGAAAGCCGTTTTCCACGTTCTCTCACTGCCATCTTGATCTGGTGATAGCGAGAAGGCATCCAGAAACATAATAGGTCGACTTTCGGCGGTGGAGTCGACGATCCGATCGATCTGAGGAGCGGGAATGGATCCTGCGGGCAGGCTTTGTTGAGGTTGGTGAAGTCGACACACATGCGTTCTTTCCCCCCTTTCTTTGGCACGACAACCGGGTTAGCCAACCAATCTGGGTACCGGACCTCGCGAATGACCCCTGCCGCCTCTAGCTTGCGGGTCTCTTGGACGATGAAAGCCTGATTCTCAGTGTACTGCCATCTCGCTTTCTGCTTCACGGGGCGCACGTTGGGGCACACGTTGAGGTGGTGCTCGATTACGCCTCTTGGGACCCCTGCCAGCTGATCAGGTTCCCATGCGAACACCTTCTTGTTCGCGCGTAGGAACTTGACCAGGGCCTCCTCCTGCTCGGGCTCGAGGTTGGCGCCTATGGTGAAGGTGGCATTAGTGGATCCGTCCTTGTCGACCAGTATCTGCTTGGTTTCCGCTTGTCTTGGGTGAACAACTGCTTCTTCTTGGCCGGCACAACCCCCTTGGTTGCAGGGGCGTCTGAGTCGGCGGGCTGTGCTGCCGCCGCAGTCTTGAAGACGAGCTTGAGCACTTGCAATGCATCCCCGGTGTCTCTGGACACAGTGAGGACGCCGCTACTCCCGGGCATCTTCATGAGGTTGTATGCCGGGTGAGTCGCGGCCATGAATCGGGCTAGTGCTGGGTAGCCGAGGATGGTGTTGTATGGGAGGCTGATGGGGGCGATGTCGAAGTCGATTAGCTCCGTGCGCAAGTTGTCGTAGGTGCCGAAGGTCACCAGAAGGCGGATCTGCCCCAGGGAGCCGGCGGAACCGCCCCCGACGCCCAGGAAGGGCCTGCTGGGCTGAAGCCGCTCCGGCGGTACGTGGAGGAGGCTGAAGGCTTCAACCGAGAGCACGTTGAGGCCTGCGCCGCTGAGGGAGTCCTGGACTAGGGGGTGTCCGGATAGCCGAACTATCATCACGGCCGGACTCCAAGACTATGAAGATACAAGATTGAAGACTTCGTCCCTTGTTCGGATGGGACTTTCCTTGGCGTGGAAGGCAAGCTTGGCGATACGGATATGTAGATCTCCTACCATTGTAACCGACTCTGTGTAACCCTAACCTATCCGGTGTCTATATAAACCGGAGGGTTTTAAATCCGTAGGGACGAACAACAATCATACCATAGGCTAGCTTCTAGGGTTTAGCCTCCTTGATCTCATGGTAGATCTACTCTTGTACTACCCATATCATCAATATTAATCAAGCTGTGAGTAGGGTATTACCTCCATCGAGAGGGACCGAACACAGGTAAAAACATCGTGTCCCTTTGTCTCCTGTTACCATCCGCCTAGACGCATAGTTCGGGACCCCTACCCGAGATCCGCCGGTTTTGACACCGACATTGGTGCTTTCATTGAGAGTTCCTCTGTGTCGTCACCTATAGGACCGATGGCTCCTTCGATCATCAACAACGACGCGGTCCAGGGTGAAACTTTTCTCCCCGGACAGATCTTCGAATTCGGCAGCTTTGCACTGCGGACCAATGTACTTGGCCATCTGGAGCAGATCGAAAGCTACGCCCCTGGCCATCAGGTCAGATTTGGAAGTATGAACTATACGGCCGATGTCCACGGGGACTTGATCTTCGACGGATTCGAGCCGCAGCCAAGCGTGCCGCCTTTGTCTCGATGGGCATGATCTCGCTCTGCCTCGAGCAAAGTGCCTCGAGGCCGCACTCAAAGATCCGCTCCGACCCTTAATTCGGAGCCGGATTCCCCGATCGAGGACTAGTGGTTGGACACCGCCTCGGGGGCTACGATCTCTACGGCGATTGAGCTGAACTCCATCCCTGTCCTTTGTGAAGACCTTGACCCCAGGGTGCCAGACTCCTCTCCGGACTCCGAACCCTCCGCGCCCCTGCTAATCGAATCCGATCGGGCGTCGGTCATGGAGTTCACTGCTGCGGACATCTTTCAGCACTCGCCCTTTGGGGACACCCTGAATTCACTAAAGTCTCTCTCTTTATCCGGCGAGCCATGGCCGGACTACGGTCAGGAAGGTTGGGATGCGGACGACGAAGAAATTCAACACCCACCCACCACCCACTTTCAGAGCCATCGCCGAAAGCTTACACGACGTGCTCGATTTCGACTCCGAAGACATCGACGGTATGGACGACGATGTAGGAAACAACCATGAACTAGCACCTACAGGATTTTGGACAACCACCTCATCCCATGATGTATACATGGTGGATACACCTAAAGGAAATGAAGACGAGGAACAACGGGACGCTAGGAAGGATAAATCCCTCGAAAAGCAGTCAAAACGGCAACGTGAACGCCGAACCAAGTCCCGCCTCAACAGAGACCCAGCCATAGAGCAGGGCGAACCGGTGGACGACGAACATGCTATCGAGCAATCGTCCAAACAAGACAACTTGGATAAACAACCCGTCCCCGGCGAAGACAACAGTCCGGACGATCTCACACCGGACAAATTGTTGGAGCAAAATAACCTCCAGAAAAGGCTCGTCGCCACTGCGCGTAGCCTGAAAAAGCAGAAGCGGAAGCTCAAAACAGCGGAAGATGCACTCAAGATCAGATGGAGGAAAGTATTCAACATCATGAGACAACACGGCTGACGATCGCCGAACAAAGAGCTACCCAAAAGAAAGCTCTTGCCCGAATTTGACGAGGAGGCCTTAGAGCCACCACAATCAAAAAGTAAGAAGGCCACCCGGTCGGATGGACGACCCCACGGCAAAAAGAGAGCGGCAAATGGTGCCGCACACAAGCCGATATGCGATCCGCATAAGGATTCACATCAAAAGGATGGCCCAGTTAGGTCCATCTATGGGCCGAGAAAGCAAGCTCTTCAAAGCAATGCAACACGTCAAATATCCGAAGATCACGGCACACCCAAATACAGGGGCACCGCACATCCCCTATGTTTCACCGATGAGGTGCTGGATCATGAATTTCAAATGGATTCAAACCCGTAAACATAGAGGCATACGACGGAACAACAGACCACGAGTGCGGATTGAGGATTACATCCTCCACATACACATGGCTAGAGGAGATGATCTCCACGCCATAAAATACTTACCCTTCAAACTCAAAGGGCCAGCTCGGCATTGGCTTAAAAGCCTCCCTGAAAATGCCATTGGAAGCTGGGGAGAGCTCGAGGATTTGTTTCGGGCAAATTTTCAGGGGACCTATGTCCGCCCTCCGGATGCAGACGATCTAAGTCACATAACTCAATAGCCCGGAGAGTCAGCCCGGAATTTCTGGAATAGGTTCCTTACTAAAAAGAACCAAATAGTCAATTGTCCGGACGCCGAAGCCTTAGCAGCCTTCAAACACAACATCCGAGACGAATGGCTCGCCAGACACCTCGGCCAAGAAAAGCCAAGAACAACGGCCGCATTAACAAGCCTCATGACCCGCTTTTGCGCGGGAGAGGACAGCTGGCTAGCAAGATGCAGCACCAGCGACCCAAGTACATCCGAAGTCAGGGATGGAAACGGGAAACCACGGCGCAACAAGAACCAGCGCCGGATTAAAAGGAACAGTCCAAAGAGCGTGGCAGTCAACGCCGGATTCAAAATCTCACGGTAGAACAATAAAAAAATGCCCCTTAAGGACAATTGCGATGAGCTATCCAACTTAAACAAAATCTTGGACAAGATATGTCAAATCCACAGTACTCCCGGGAGGCCTGCAAACCATACCCACAGAGATTGTTGGGTCTTCAAACAGTTCGGCAGACTCAACGCCGAACACAAGGGGCTCGACACACCAAGTGAAGATGATGACGAGCACCACAAGCAGAGCCCCGGAAAACAAAAGAATTTCCCACAAAAGGTTAAAATAGTAAACTCACTTCACGTGATCAAATGGAAAAACAGAGCGGCTCCCACTAGAATGCGGGCCGCACAAACTACCCCAGCGGTGTACCAACACTGGTTGTCAAAACCAATCACCTTTGACCATCAAGACTATTCCGAAAGCATCCGGAATGCAGGATGGACTGCCTTGATATTGGATCCTATAATCGACGGATTCCAATTTACACAAGTCCTCATGGATGGTGGCAGTGACATAAACCTGATATATTAGGACACAATCCGCAGGATGGGGATAGACCCAACCAAAATTCGCCGTAGCAACACCTCCTTTAAAGTAGTAATGCCAGGCCCATATGCCCATAGTACAGGCTCCATACTGCTAGAAGTTGTGTTCGGTTCATCCGACAACTTCCGTCGCGAAAGGTTAATCTTCCATGTCGCCCCGTTTAAAAGTAGCTATCAAGCACTATTGGGACGCGAAGCTTTCGCCCGCTTTAATGCAATACCGCATTATGCATCTCTTACACTCAAAATGCCCGGTCCACGCGGCATCATCTCATT
Organism: Aegilops bicornis; assembly: GCA_021605145.1. Taxonomy (NCBI): domain Eukaryota; kingdom Viridiplantae; phylum Streptophyta; class Magnoliopsida; order Poales; family Poaceae; genus Aegilops; species Aegilops bicornis. The sequence goes on along the minus strand of CM038674.1, from coordinate 316,560,233 downwards.
AAAAGGGAGTATTAAGTGTTACTTGAGCACGGAGGAACGCGATACTGCCTTGACAGCCCCACACCTATCCGCCCGCTTAGTCAAAGAACCTGAATTGGTCATTCAAACCCCGGACACGGCTAGACGAGTCCGCGCCTACTAGCGTGACATACCCCCATACAAGGGGCTGCATGCATGTATCACAAGAGACAATAAAGCTCAATTTTATTCACTTCTTCGAATCATACTCTGTTTATTTAATATAAAGTACATCTTTCGCACGATCTTTTTTCTTTTAAACTAAGTTCCTCTCTTTTACAGATGAACAACGTGCTACACCCGTCCAGGATACGGCACAACGGAGACACATGCGCAGACGTGTAGTAGGGACCCATTGCAAGAATTCTTTTCAGATTAAGACCCTGCGTAAACCTTTTTTTACTGTCTCTTGTTGATATACATCCCCCGGTTTCTTACTATAACCGAGGAGGAGGCTGCCGTTTTGGCATTGGCCGCACCAGAATTTTTGCGCGTACCTGGACACCAGGGGCTTAGGGCATTATTCTGCCCGTTTTATAAAGACCGAATACCTTAGGGAGTATTCGGCGTCTCGAGTTAGGCCTTATATGCATCAGCTCCGAATCATGTCTTTGGTCAAATGTTGGGTTTGCCCGGCTCCTGTGTTTTGCTGCCTTACGTTCCATTCTATCGGCTAACGCGGCACCAGGAGAACTACTGCGATTGTGCCCCGGTTCGGCCTGGCGAGCACCTCAGTAGAGAAAGCCGAAAACTGATTGTCATGATATAGCGAGAGACTGGTCAACCACTCAATGACTCATCAGAATGTTTAGAATTCCTCCGCCTTAACGAAGGACCGGTTTTCGGTCAGGCACATACGCACCCCGAATTCGGGAGAGTGCGGTGCCCCCAGGGGCTATATAGTAGCCCCACCCTCGAACTCCCATGGCTAAGTGAAATTGATAAAGCATTATAATCCGGTTGCCTAGTTTGCTACGCTACCACCTCCTTAACAGGACCAAGACGTTGGATTAAGTGTGAAAAAGCGCCTTCGTTGCAAACTCCCCCGCACTATGTGCGTGGGGGCTGAAGCCAAGGACTGCCATCTTTCAGGTTATATATACATATACATAAATGGCCGCACAGGGAGTAGTTTACTACTTGAACGCACAAGTATAAAAAGGTCTTATATCATATTGAAACATTGTTTTCACAAATCATACATGTCATTTAAACATAATATCCTTCAAGCACTGCGTCTCTATTAAACGAGCGCCCTGAAGGACTTCCTCAAAGTAGTGCTCGGCAGGTACTCGGCTTCTGTCCGAATCTTGGGATGCAACGTCGGTGGCCTTCATATCTGTCCAGTATGTCTTGACACAGGCCAGAGCCATCCGCGTTCCCTCAATACACGCCGACCGCTTCATTGCGTCGATACGCGGTATCGCACCAAGGAACTGCTGCACTAAACCAAAATAACTCTTCGGCTGGGGTCCGCCTGGCCACAAATGAGTCATGACATGCTTCATGGCAAGTCCGGATAATCAATTCAGCTCGGCCCATTCGGCCAACCGATCGGTTAACGGAAGAGGAAGCTCCGGACTATGGAATTGCGACCAATATAGCTCTTCCCTTCTGTGCCCCTTCTAGCCTAGGAAGTGCTCAATCGCGTCCTTGCGCGCCGCCCGCTAAGTCCAGATAAGCATCCTCCGAACTCCACAACTTGTCCAATTGAGCATACTTTGGATCCGTATATTTCCTTCGCAGCAGAAACGGTTTTCCAGCCGCAATTGCCCCGGCCTGACTCAACTCCTCCTTGGCAGCTCTCAAAGCCGAACGGGCATCCTTAGATTTAGCGGCGGCCTTTTTCAGGCCCTCTTGCTCCGCTTGATGTTCTTTTTCAAGAACCTCGCAGCGATCGGTAGTATTCTTCAACTTTCTGGCCAGATCGGCCATTTCCTCTTTGCTTCAGCAGTGAGGAGCCCGTTCGGCTTTTAGCTCTTCGTCACTTCTAAAAGCGGCCGACATTACTATTTCGCTTGCTCTTTCGCTGGCGAGTTCCGCCATAGCTCCTCCACAGCGGCACCATCTGCATTAAGCATACATATAGTAAGACATGGGCGTCAAGCTCCATTACCAGGTGTCCGCCAGAGAAGTCGCATACCTTGTGACTCGTCAAACCGCTTATTGACCAGCGCGATGTCCGCATCCGCTTCGTCAAGTTGCCGCTTTAGTTCGCATATTCATCAGTCCGGCAGCCATCGGACGCCCGCCACCTGTTTAGGAGCGGCGATATGTTATAACTGAGATTTTGATCCTCGCACGCTGTCAATTTTGACAACATACCGAGTCTCGGTGGCTACTATCTATACAGGGCGCATTCTATATGCATAACTGCCGAAGGTACATCATTTTTGCAAGTATTTCGAACCCCCGCCAAGAAGCTTCGACGGCTTTCATGCAATCCGCTCTCAGCGGATGCAATTCTTTCAATCACCATACCCATTAGAACACGGTGATCTTCTGAGATAGCCGCTCGCCTGAGCAGATCCTTCAGCTCCTCCGACCGCACACCACTTGGCGCCGGACCTTCCGGCCCCGCCGGACTTGGGGGAACCCTCCGCGACGACACCTCAGGGTCGTCCGCCTCGCATGAGGGTGCGACAGGTGGAGGCGTTTCGCCCCCCATCATCTCCGGAAGAAGATCCCCCGAAGACGAGCTCTGCTGAGAAGGGCTGAGGTCCGAATTACAAGGTACAATTTCGGTTATCTTCATAAATAAATGCAGGGATGTTCCTTATTTACAAGACCCCTTCTTTTTACTTATGGCTCGCTAGAGGGCTGATCCCCTTGGGGAAATAGTGCGGCTGGGTTACTTCCCAGCGCCGGACTCTCTGACGAAGATTCCTTTCCCCTCTTTGAGGCCTTGACCTCCGGACCTTCTGAAGCGGTCATCTTCTCTCCTCGAAAGATGGGACTTTTAATCCCTTCTTCCTTGATAGCCTCCTTCATAGAGGCAGTTGCTTCCCCGCTACCCCCTTCGCCTTCTTCAAAAGGCGCGACCTTCAACATCTTGGTCAGCATGGGATCCGGCGTGGTCTCCGGAGGGAGCCGGACACCTTATTAACTTTGCCTTGGCTATCCACTCCTGTTCAAGAAACGGCTCCTTTAAAGGGCATATATATATGATAAATGAATGAACAGCTTGTCCGTTACAGGACTACTTACTTGAGTATCTGGCGATTGTAGCTAGTCCTGCGTCCTCGCCAGTCCGGACACCTCTCTTGTGATCCGAAGAACAGTTTATACATCTCCACGGGCGTCGTGCCCATAAAATTTTCGAGAGCTCGTGGTCCCTACGGATTAAACTCCCACAGGCGGAAGGGGCGACGTTTGCAGGGCAGAAGGCGCCGGATCAACATAACCTGTGCCACTGCAACCAGATTGATCTCCCTTTCTTGGAGGTCTCGAATACGGCCCTGCAAAGAAAGGAACGTCCTTGGACGGCCCCAGTCGAGCCCTTGTTGACCCATGACGCCCGGCTTGGCTGTGGTGGACCTGAGCGGAAGGCAGGGAGCGCCACCCATTTGGTGCCCCTGGGAGCGGTGATATAAAACCATTCCCGTTGCCACAAACCAAGCTCCTCTTGAAAAGAGCCCTCGGGCCACGGAGCATCACCACATTTGCTTATGACCGCCCCTCCGCACTCTGCTTGTTGCCCCCCGATCATCTTTGGCTCCACCTTAAAGGTCTTGAGCCACAATCCAAAGTGGGGGATAATATGGAGGAAGGCCTCACATACGACAATGAATGACGAGATATGGAGGATGGACTCCGGATTCAGGTAATGGAAATCCAGCCCATAATAAAACATGAGCCCCCGCACAAAGGGATCCGTCGGGAAGCCTAAACCCCGAAGGAAGTGAGAAACGAACACCACATTCTCGTCGGGCTCGGGAGTGGGAATGACCTGCCCTGAAGCAGGTAGCCGATGCGAGATCTCTCCGGTTAGATACCTGGCGTCTCGCAGCTTTAGCACATCTTCTTCTGTGATGGAGGAAGACATCCATCGGCCGTGCTGGTCGGAGCTGGACATCGTCGAAGGTCCGAAGCGCCTAAATCTAAAGCTCTGGGTGTTAGAACTCGAAGCGCGAGGTGAACTGGATGGAGTGTGTAAAAAGAAGAGGGCCTTGGTCTCATTATAAAGAGGTTGAATACCAAGAGCCCACCCCGTGGTCGATTAGGACTCGCCTTTGATAGAGGAGGCGTGCCGACCGGCACGGTTGGGTTACCCACGTCCGTATTGATGGGAATCCCGGAATAAGGGGGCACGATCTGTGCTTTGATAAAACGTGACAAGGAAACCGCCTCGCTAAATGCGCTGAGGTGGAACAGTAAAAAACAATTCATATAAAAGACCTGGCCGCGGTGTGATGTCACGCCGCGGAATACATCAGCAGATCTCTGCAAAAGTTATTTTCTCTACGGTGGTATGTGGAACTTGTTTTGAAGAGCCGGACACTATCCTTGTGTTCAAAACCTTCTACGAAGTATTCGGCGGAGGAACCCGCCTTGCAATGCCGAAGACAATATGTGCGCCGGACTCGTCGTCATTGAAGCCTGGTTCAGGGGCTACCGAGGAGTCCTGGACTAGGGGGTGTCCGGATAGCGAACTATCATCACGGCCGGACTCCAAGACTATGAAGATACAAGATTGAAGACTTCGTCCGTGTCCTGGATGGGACTTTCCTTGGCGTGGAAAGGCAAGCTTGGCGATACGGATATGTAGATCTCCTACCATTGTAACCGACTATGTGTAACCCTAGCCTATCCGGTGTATATATAAACCGGAGGGTTTTAGTCCGTGGGATCTAACAACAATCATACCATAGGCTAGCTTCTAGGGTTTAGCCTCCTTGATCCTAAATGGTAGATCTACTCTTGTACTACCCATATCATCAATATTAATGAAGCGTGAGTAGGGTATTACCTCCATCGAGAGGGCCCGAACCTGGGTAAAAACATCGTGTCCCTTGTCTCCTGTTACCATCCGCCTAGACGCACAGTTCGGGACCCCCTACCCGAGATCCGCCGGTTTTGACACCAACAGCCGCCATGAATGAGAGTCCTGGTGACAGCCACTTGGCAGATGGTGGGGGTGCACAGCATTGGGAGCGCGCCCGAGCAGGCTGAGTTGGAAGGGTGATCCTCCGAGCTGAAGGCCAGATCGGCCTTGGGCGCCGACCAACCCGGAGGAGCCCCATGCTGCACGGAGGCAGCGCCGATCTGGCGGACGAATGGCTTGATGTGGCAGCCTGAAGGTGGCGCCTGCGAGCCGCCCAGGAGAGCTGCGACGACCGGGGGCGCCGGCGCAGCGTGCTGGGCGAGGAAGAGGTCGCGCAGCTCCTCCCAAGAGGCCACGGAAGCCGCTGGCAGGTGGAGCAGCCACATGCTGGGCGCCGGTGAGGGCCATGGGAAGCCAGTTAGCCATGACCTGTCGTCGCCTCGCCGAGGACGGCCCTCAGACGCCAAAGCAGAAGGCCAGCGGATCAGTCGTGCCATTGTAGCGCGGTGGCGTCTCCGGCTTGAACTTGTTCGGCCACTGCACCTATCGCAGGGCTGGGGCCAAGGCTCGGAGCCCCCTAGCCCCTACGTCGGTGCTGGCGACCAGAGCAGGCGGCGTGCTACTCATCATAGGACGAATCGCGATGTTGGTGGAGAGCGGGTCAGCGGAATGGAAAACTACGGCACACCCCTACCTGGCGCGCCAAATGTCGGATTTCGGGTTCCGGCGGACCCTCTAGGTTCGAACTCTGGGGTGCACACGGAGATCTCACCTCCTACCTACCTACACCTCGTCGCCTCGCAAGGATCTAGACTACACAAAGAGCAACACAAGGGACACAAGGTTTATACTGGTTCGGGCCACCATGGTGGTGTAATACCCTACTCCAGTGTGTGGTGTGGTGGATTGCCTCAGGGGAGGATGATGAACAGTACAAGGAATAACAGCCTCGCGAGGGTCTGTTCTTGGCCGGTGCGATGAACTGCTAGGGGAGTTCAGTCGCTTCTCTCTCTCTCTATAGATTGATCTCTCGCTCGATTCAAGATGCGTCTACCCTCTGGGTGGCTAGTCCTATTTATAGGCAAAGGCCCTGGGCCTCTTCCCAAATATTGAGCGGGAAGGGCGCCAACAATTTGCCATTTTGAAGGGGAACATCTAGTACACTTATCCTGACTAAAGTCGGTCCTCGCCTGCCAAAGACTCTGACGGTGACGCCTGCTTGGGCTCCATGATGACCTCCTTAATGTCGTTGTGTTGGTCTTGGTCTTGTTGCACCGAAATGGTTGCCTTTGCTTGATTCTCTGGCCTGCGCTTGCCTCCTTTGCACCAAAGAGGAAATGAGGACACTGCGTGGTCGGCGCCTCACTGGGCGCCCTTGGTCGTCATGGCTTGCGTCATGGGCACCTCGTGAGGTACCCCGCCTTGATCTCTCCGCCTCCTCGCGAGCCAGCCTGACGAGGCCATGCCTGAGGAAGCTTCCTGTCGTCCGTCCTGCAAGGCTTGGCCCCTCGCAAGGGTCTTGAGCTTGTGCTGATGAAGATGGGCCGAACTGGGCCACCCCTTGAGCCACGCCGCAGGCCACAGGCAGGCAAGTCTGGGTACCCCCGTTCCCAGAACGCCGACAGCGACAGCTCGGGAGAAACACGGAGGCCTACATCGACGACATCGTGGTGAAATCTCGGGAGGTGAACTTGCGGCTTAACCCGGAGAAGTGTGTGTTCGGTGTCCCTTCCGGCAAGTTGCTGGGATTCCTCGTGTCCCACAGAGGGATCGAGGCAAACCCGGAGAAGATCAAGACCATTGAGGACATGAGCCCACCACAGACCCTCAGAGAAATGCAGAAGTTGGTCGGTCGCGTGACTGCGTTGGGAAGCTTCATCTCCAAGCTAGGAGAGCGTGCCTTGCCCTTCTTCAAACTGATGAAGAAGAAAGGCCCGTTTGAGGGAACCCTGGAGGCCGACCAAGCCTTCCAAGACCTCAAGAGATACCCGACTAGTCCACCCGTGATGGTGGCGCCACGGCCTCTCAAGCCCCTGGTTCTCTACCTGGCCGCTACCCCGTACTCTGCCAGCGCAGTGCTGGTTGCGGTTTGGGAGGAGCATCAAGCCAAGGGCACGCTGTGCCAAGCTACAGCTGAAATGACGCAAGATCAGGAGGGCACCGCGAAGTTCGCAGCGGCGTCAACAGAAGACCAAGCTCGGCAAGATGACGCCACGGAGACCCCTGCAAGCAACTAGGCACTAGGAGTTTCACCACCTCGGGAGACGTCTGGACCCCTGCAAGACACAAGCCTCACCAACGCGACAGCCCTTGTCGAGCACCCGGTGTATTTTGTCAGCACGGTGTTGCGGGACGCAAGGGCGCGTTATCCCATGCCTCAGAAGCTCCTGCTCGCGCTCTTGCTGGCCTCGCACAAGCTACGGCACTACTTCCAGGGCCACCCCATCAAGGTCGTCTCAGCCTACCCGCTGGAGAGAGTGCTCAGGAGCCTAAACTCTGCTGGAAGGGTCGCTGAATGGAACATCGAGCTGCAAGCATTCCAGTTGGAGTTCAGCACTACCCGGGTCATCAAGGGAGCCGCACTTGCTGATTTCGTGGCAGAGTGGACGGATGCCCTAGCACTTGAAGTAGGCGAAGACCGGTCCACCTCGCCAGGGAGCGAGGCACCTGACGGCTGAGTCATGTATTTCGACGACGCCTTCGTGCATCAGGGCCCGGGGGCTGGGGCGGTACTCATGTCGCCCACTCAGGACAAGCTCTACTACGCCGTGCAGCTCTGCTTTCAGCAGGGCGAGAAGGTCTACAACAATATCGCAGAATACGAGGGCCTCATAGCTGGCCTGAAGGTCGCAGCAGCTTTGGGGGTGAGGCGCCTTGTTGTTAGGGGCGACTCGAAGGACGAAGTGTACGAGCCGAAGGACGAGCACATGGAGGCTTACCTCGCAGAAGTGCGTAAGATGGAAAAAAGGTTCGTCGGGCTGGAGGTGGAGCATGTGCCTTGGGGCACCAACAAGGAAGCCGATGACATTGCCAGGAGGGCATTCAAGCGGCAGCCCCAGGAGCCTGGCGTCTTCGAGGAGCGGCTCTTCAAGCCGTCGGTGACGCCAGCACTTTCAAGCGTAGTTCAGCCTTGGGAGGAGCTCCCACAACCACCTGCCACGGGAGCCCCAACCTGTGGCCCGATGTCGGGACCTCGTCTGCTCTTGGCGCTCGAGCCCCAGGAGGAATGCTGGACCAAGGAATTCAAGGAGTACCTGATGCAAGGGACGCTGCCGGAGAGGGAAGAGGACGCAGAGCGTGTGGCCCGACAAGCCATGGCATAATGTATCCAGGACGGTGAGTTGTACAGAAAGCGACCGAACGATGTTTCGCTGCGCTGCATTTCTAGTGACCAAGGAAAGGAGTTGCTGGTTGACATACACGGTGGGGACTGCGGACACCACTCGTCGTCACGAACTCTCGTCGGCAAGGTGTTCCGCAGTGGATTCTACTGGCCCACGGCGCTCGACGACGCAGCCGAGTTGGTGAAGTCCTGTGAAGCTTGCCAGTTCCACGCCAAGCAAATACATCAGCCAGCACAGGGCCTCCAGACCATACCACTCACGTGGCCGTTCACAGTCTGGGGACTGGATATCTTGGGCCCCTTCCCATGGGCGCCAGGGGGCTACCGCTACCTGTACGTCGCCATCGATAAGTTCACCAAGTGGGCGGAAGTGGAAGTTGTTTGCACCATCCCAGCCGGGTCCGCGGTCAAGTTCATCAGGGGCATCGTGAGCCGCTTCGGAGTCACCAACCGCATCATCACCGATAACGGTTCGCAGTTCACCAATAAGCTCTTCAAAACCTACTATGCTAACCTTGGAACGTAGATTTGCTACGCTTCGGTGGCGCACCCCAGGAGCAATGGTCAGGCCGAACGCGCCAACGCGGAGGTTCTGAGGGGCCTCAAGACTAGGACCTTCAAGAAGAAGCTCGAGGCCTGTGGCAGGGGCTGGCACGACGAGCTCCAGTCCGTGCTGTGGTCCATCCACACCACCGCCACCAAGCCAACGGGCAAAACTCCATTCTTCCTTGTCTACGGAGCTGAAGCGGTCCTTCCTCACGAGGTCAAGCATTGCTCTGCACGGGTCCTGGCGTTCGATGAAATGCAACAGTACGCCACGCGGGGGATGGACCTCGTGCTGGGGGAGGAACGTCATTGTGAAGCTGCACTGAGGGCGGCAAGGTACCAGCAAGCGCTGTGGCGATACCATTGCCGCAACATCCACTACAAGACGCTCGACACGGATGACCTCGTCCTGAGGCAGGTCCTCTCCAGGGAAGGGATGCATAAGCTTTCACCCATGTGGGAGGGCTCGTTCAAGGTCGTCCACATCTCCAGGCCTGGCGCCGTGCGCGTGGAGACCCAGGACGGGATACCCATCTAGAACGCCTGGAACATCCAGGAGCTCCAGAAGTTCTACCCATGAAGCAAGGCCCAGAGCTTGTAAAGAAAGGCCCAGAGCTTGTGAAGAAGGCCCGGTGCCTGTGAAGAATCGCCGCCCGTGACACTCTCACGTAATAATAAGTGGGTCTGTACATGCCCTGGAGTCTCAGGAGCGTCGGCCTCAGGCCCTGGGGCTCCCTCCCACGGCTAGTGGTAGCACTTAGCTCCGTGCTGGTGAGAAGACTTGAAGACTAGATTAGGTGCCGGACGCGGCCTTTTCATTTTCTTTCCGTAGTTGGCTCGTTTTTCCTTAATCGAAGTTTGCTTCTGGTGTTCCTTGCTGGTTCAATTCCCTTGCTTCTTACCACATTTTCCGACTCTGGTTCGCTCGTGTTCTCTCTCACGCACACCTCGTGGGGGGGGGGGGGGGGTAGGCCGGTACCCTCGCGAGTGTTCTTCTTCTCTCTGCCTTCTTGTGAGCCACCCTCATTCGAACCCGAAAGCTGACGCATCTCTCCTAATCCGTGCCCCACGAGTACCACAATGCAAAGCGCTGGGTCAAGGCTTGGGTGAACGATGAATCTCCTGGCAAACTCCCTAACGAATTTTTGCAGTTCCTGAGCAATTGCAGGCCATGAGGTCAAGATGGACAAGGGAAATCAAACGCCTCGTGAGGAGGAGGGCGCCTCGAGTGCACCAGGCTAAGTTATCTTCGCGCAAAATAACAACACAACACTGAAACAACAATCGTACCTTAATATGTTGGCATTCTAGGAACGGGGGTCCCCAGACTTGCCTGCCTGCGGCCCACGACGTGGCTAAGTCAGCGGGCCATACGGCCCATCTGCATCAACAAGGCGCCCAAGACCCTTATGAGGGGCCAAGCCTCGCGAGGGGGGCGACGCAAGACCTCCTCAGGAGCGGCCCCTCTAGGCGGCCTCACGAGGAGCGGAGATATAAAGGCGGGGCAAACCTCACGAGGCTCTCGTGACGTGAGCCATGACGATCGGCACCAGGCTGGCGCTAGCACACGCAGCATCCTTGTTTCCTCTTCGGTACTAAGGAAGCAGGCACATGCGAGGATTACCGAGGCATCAGGCAAAGGTATCCATATTGGTGCAACAAGACCAAGACCCGAAGGACGGCAGGACGGAGGTCATCGTGGAGCCCAAGACGGCGTCACCACTAGGGCCTTTTGCAGGCGAAGACCACTTTTGTCAGGATAGCTTGTACTAGTTGTCCCCCTTCAAATTTTCCCGCCGTTGTTGGCTCCCTTCCCGCTCAACATTTGGGGAGAGGACCAGGGTCTATATAAGTAGAGCTAGCCGGGGAGGGTTCTGATACACGGAGGCATCTCACCCACACCAGTTCGTCAAGCCACAAGAACACCTCAACCTCAGGAGGTGTTCTTCCCCTTGTACTGTTCATCATCAGCCCAAGAGGCAATCCACCACCACCACAGTGGAGTAGGGTATTACACCACAACGGTGGCCCGAACTAGTATAAATCTCGTGTCTTTCTGTGTTGTGAGTTCGCCGAGTTCGTCCCCGAGATCTTATCGAGCTAGGGCGAGGATCGCTAGGAGGGAAAAACTTCGCGCGCACCCCAGAGTTCGAACCTTAAGGGTTTGCCGGAACCCCACATCTGACATTTGGAACGCCTAGTAGGGGTGCGCTGGAGCTTCTTCTCCGCCAATCGACTTGCCGGCGCTCCACAGCCACGATGTCTGGCGACCCAAGGGCTGACTCCGACGGCTGGGCAGCCTGGCCGGCCCGGGCGGCGCCACCTGCCCACGAAGCCCTCGAACCCGCGCTCCAGGCGGCGCGAGCGCCGTCCAACGCTGCGGGGCGTGGGCGGCGCGGCCAAGCGTCGTCCATCCTCACCCCACGGCAAGTGCGAGCCGCTGCAAGGGCAGCAAGCCACGCCGTAGCGACGGCACCGCATTCACGGCGGGAGCAGGAAAACATGCGAGAAACGATCGCGGTGGCTGGAGAGCTGATGCGGTGCCGGCTGATGGAGAGCAGTCGGGATGCACTGCTGGAACGCGTTACCGAGCTGCTGGATGCAGCGGCGTCAGGAGCACCGCCATACATCATCAGCTTCCTCCTCGAGCCACCAGGGTCTCCTGGCAGGCCCCGCCGCAACCACGCCGCCATCGGTGTGCGGGGCTTCAATCCACCTGCACGGCGGCGGCGGGGCTCGGCCGCCCCTATGCCACCCGCGGCAAGCATGAGCACAAGCGTCGCCTCTCATGGCCCAAGTGGGGTGCCGCGCTATCATCCTCAGGACGCCACGCTGGGTCGGGCAACATGGAGTGTGGGGCACTACGGCGAGGTGTTCGGGGTGACGGCCTCGGAAGCCTACGTGCCCCACATGATGGACCAGGATTACGCACAGGAGGACGATCCTCGCTCGTTCATCAGAGAAGGTTGGTGTCGGTGTCAAAACCGGCAGATCTCGGGTAGGGGGTCCCGATCTGTGCGTCAAGGCTGATGGTAACAGGAAACAAGGGACACAGATGTTTACCCAGGTTCGGGCCCTGTCGATGGAGGTAAAACCCTACTTCCTGCTTGATTAATATTGATGATATGGGTAGTACAAGAGTAGATCTATCACGAGATCGTAGAGGCTAAACCCTAAGAGCTAGCCTATGATTGTATGATTGTAATTGTGATCGGCCTTCTAAGGACCAACCTCTCCGGTTTATATAGACACCGGAGAGGCCTAGGGTTTACATGGATCCGGTTACAAGGAAGGAAATATAATATCCGGATCGCCCAGCTTGCCTTCCACGCCAAGGAAAGTCCCATCCGGACACGGGCCAAAGTCTTGAGTCTTGTATCTCCACGCTTCAATAGTCCGGACGTTGTACACAGTCCGGCTATCCGGATACCCCCTAATCCAGGACTCCCTCAGTAGCCCCTGAACTAGGCTTCAATGATGATGAGTCCGGCGTGCAGTATTGTCTTTGGCATTGCAAGGCGGGTTCCTTCTCCGAATACTCCAAGGTAATTATCGAACACTCAAACCGTGTCCGGATCCACAAGACGATCTTCGCATGCCACCGTAGAGAGAATGATGTTTCACAAATGCAATCAGCTGACAACTTTTTTAGGCAACGCGACGTGTCACTATGGTTAGGTCATTATTCAAACCGTCTTTCCACAACCAGCCACAACGCATATTGCGAGGCGGTTTCCTTGACACGTCTTGTCAAAGCAGAGATCATGCCCCCTCATTACGGGATTCTCATCGTGGCGCTTGGGAAGCAAGCGATTTCCAACGGGCAAGTGGGGAGGCGCACCGCTTTCGTTGCCTCTATAAAGGAATATGATATCCTCATTTTTACCCACGGCTTCTTCCCTCTCTGCCCATTCTTGCCCCCTCGAGCTCCAGCGCCCAAGCTCAAGTCTCCTCCGCACAACTAGACATGTCCAGAGCAAGAGGCAAGTGGGTGGCTTCCACCGTCGAGGAGAAGCACATCACAAATTTTCGGGCGGCCGAATACTTGGCCGCAGACATAGCGCACCGGCTTCCGGACACTGAGCAGGTCATTCCTACCCTAGGACCCCACGAGAGAGTCGTGTTTGTCGCCCACTTCGTCCGTGGACTGGGATTTCCACTCCATCCCTTCGTCTGCGGGCTCATGTTCTATTACGGGCTAGATTTCCATGATCTAGCCCCGAATTTCGTCCTCAACATCTCGGCGTTCATCGTCGTATGTGAGGCCTTTCCCCGCACCCGGACTCACTTCGGCATGTGGCTACAAATCTTCGGTGTGAAGCCGAAGGTCGTACGCGGCCAGCAAGCGGAATGCGGAGGGGCCATGGTGGGCAAGATGCCTAATGTCACCTGGCCAGACGGCTCCTTTGCGGAGACCGTAAGAGGGTGGCATTCGGGGGTGGTTCTACATCACCGAGCCGCGCGGCGCCAACTGGGCGGCGGCCCCCAAGTTCAGATCCGGAGCCCCCATGCATCTCACCTCGTGGGAAAGGAACGGCCTGGCTTGGGGCGAACCTACAGAGCTGACCGGACTCCAAACCTGCATCAAGAGAATGAAGGACAAGAACATCAAGCTCGTCAACGTTATCCAGGTCATGCTCGTTCGCCGGATCCTGTCGTGCCAAAGGTGGGCATTCAATCTTTGGGAGTTCATCCCGGCCGAACAGCAGACGCTCCAGAGGCTCTACGGCATGAAGCACAAGGATGCGTGGAAGGAGTTGTTTAAGGCCTCCTAAGTGCCTCCTCCCACATCCGAGGACCGCGGGCTTCACGCCACACGGGCTCCTAGTCAGGTGAGTTCTCAGACTGCCACCAGACCCAATTTTTCACAATATATTCACGGGAGTCCCTTAAGTAATCATTCGTATTTGTTTCAGGACTATGTGGAGACAGCGAAGCAGGTCTACTGTCCAGCTCTGCTGCCGGAAGGCCCATCGGATGCTCTCCTGACGGAGATGCTAGTCCCGGCACTGTACAAGGTGCAGGAGAAGAAGGCCGAGAAGAGGGCCCCGGGGACCCGAAAGGGTCTCCGTCGTAAGGTTGTGCCAGAAGCCTCGTCCGAAGATGACGTGGCAGACTCCTCCCACAAAGGGGAGGAGTAAGAAGAAGAAAACGCCCCATCCGGAAAGGATGAGGGGCCCGGCTAAGCGGGTCAGGGGGCCGGAAAAGGCCCTCGGTGTAAGGCCGTTATCCCCTGTCGTCCGATGACGACGAGACAGATTCCTCCCGCAGGGCGAGGGGAATCAAGAAGAAATTACACCTCCCCGCACTGCGGGGAGAAGAAGAGAAAAGCCACCCCGGAGGGGGAGGCTGGGGCGTCTAAGAAGGGGAAAACCTCCCTTCCGGACTACTCCACCACGGCCGCCCACAGCGATGAAGGGTGGCTGCCCAGGGGAAGCCCCTGGCGCGATCGTAAGTGTCCGCACTCTACCATGATTCTAAGTCATAGCTGTTTAGTAACACCGAGCATATATGCAGTCCGGCCAGGGCTCATCCGGAGGAGTCGTCTTCGGACGGGTCTCTTAGCGCTTCAGAGATGAACTCGCTCCCGGCGGCCACCACTCCTCAGCCTGCGGATGACATGGAGTTGTTGTCCCGAAGGTTCCCCGAGCAGGGGGAGGTGACCCTGGAGATGCCCCAAGGCGGGCTTCCAGATGTCGGACATGCAGGGTTCAAGATCCACTCAGATCGCGTCGATGAGAGCCGCAACAGGGCGGACTCCCGACCGAACACTGCTCCGGAACCTCCGACGGTTCCGGACTTGAGCGGGCAGCCCCTCGTTAGGGAGGGTGAGCCGCCCGTGACGAGGACTTCCGTCGCGTCAACGGCGCCGGATAGCCTGGTGGAAGCGCTTCGAGGCACTTCCATGGAAGAAGAGCACCGTACTCTTATGAGTGCGGTGATTCAAAAGGTTCTGTCCACCAAAGGCGGACTAACCGAAGCCTGCACAAGCCTCGTGACGGGCTTTGAGGTAAGTAATAAAAATGTATGAAATTATCACCCGATAGGTAGTAGCCCCTGATACTCTGTTTGGTGTTCGGAAAGAAAAGCCAAACACAGGGTCAATTATAATCCGCAGGAGTCTAATAATAAGCATTGTTGTGAATAAGCAGGTTGTGCTGCTTGCTGCTGCTGCCCGTACTACCGAGGTTGCCGAGCTGAAGCGGGACCTAGAGCAGGCGCATGGAGAGCTCGTCCTCACGAAGAGGCAGCTCGAAGAGAACAAGGGTAAGTGATTCCCGCTCTTGTGTATTTAAAGATAGGCAAAATTTGTCAATCTAATGCCAAAGCGTCGTGACTGTGTAACAGGGGCCACCACCGAAGTGGCGTGCCCGCTGTCCGATGCCAAAGACAAAGCAGCGGCCTTGGAATGCAAGGAGCGCGAAAAGCAAAATGCTAGAGTGGGCGAGGTACAACAAGAGCTCCAGGACCTCAGCAAGAAGTGCGAGTCCGTGGAGCAGGACCTAAAGGCAAAGGAGGCCGAGCTTGCGAAGGCCCTTGTCAGTTTGAAAGATGCCAAGGCCGAGGCCGAGAAAGCACAGTAGGAGATCCAGGAGGCCAAGAAGATAGCAGCGGGTAAGAAATTCTTTATGCAAAGCAAACATGTGGAGGAGGCGTTTCTTTTACTTAATCGAATACGGAGCTCTCCAGGGGCATTTGCAGATCTGCCACGCAGCACCTCAGATGCTGCGGAGTTCTACCGTGCCCAGGAGGGGAGCTCAACGGAGAAGCTGTTCTGGTACCAGTATGCTGGGGCTGAACATCGGATGCCTCTGAGCGACCAACTGAAGCAGTTGGTCGAACTCCACAGGGCGGCCGAATTGGCTATGAAAGACTTCATAGTCAGGATGTGGCCTAGTGAGCTACTGCCCAGTAGCTACTTTGGCCTGATCAAACGGATGGTGGATGCCTGCCCGCGGCTTGAAGTGATCAAATGATCCGCTTGCATCGAAGGTGCCCACCGAGCTTGTGCCCGCATCAAGGTGCATTGGGGCAAGCTGGATGCGGAGAAGCTGGTCAAGGACGGGCCGCCGGAGGGCAAGGCGCATCGCCATCCCGAAATGTACTACGATGGCGTGATGAAGGGTGCTCGTCTCGTCGCCGATGAGTGTACCAAGGACGCCATATTTGAATGAATTCACTTATGTCGTGTTTGTAATTAAAGACGAAGTTACTTGCGCTATGTAGCGCTTTTGTTATTCAAATATTACCTTCTGTGCGGTTGTTTAGAAAATTCTGAAAGTAGGCCAGTCATCAGCTTCCGCCCCCGCGTGACTAGCACCGGGGTGTTCGTGGAAAACCCGGACACTCTTTACCCAAATGTTTGGTCCCTTAAGGAGGTGTCCGGCGCAGCGAACAAGGCAATCGGACCCGGCCATAGAAGTCTACAATTTTAAATTTCGGCGAAGCCCCTAGAATCCGGAAGACCGAATCGGGGCGCTATACACGCCTAGATCGGACGAAGATGATTTATCGCCTAAAGCGGAAAATCTTTAAGGATTTTAAAACCTCTCGAACAGTGACCAACTCTCGCCACATCATGCCGGTCAATTTTCGGCTTTCTCTACTGAGGCGCTCGTCCGGAAGAATCGGGACACAATCGCAGTAGTTCTCCCTGCGCTACCTTAGCCGATATAACGGAACGTAAAGTACCAAAACAAGGGAGCCGGGTTATCCCAACTATAGACCCAAGACATGATTCGGAGCTGATGCATATAGTGCTATAAGTTCGGGGTGCCGCACTGTTGAAAGTGTTCGGACTTTAGTTGCCATATAGCGGGGCGCCATAAGAAGCCCCTGGCAAACCGGCCGCACCAAGGTGTACGGATGCAATATCCAATAAATATTTATAAGAGAAAAATGCTCAAATGAGAATAATAAGCTGACGCTATATATAATCTCTCATTGACGAAAAATACGTTTAAGCATACATTTACAATTGATGTGTTAAGCAGATATAAAATAGGACTATTTGACATGTCCTATCCAGGGGCAGGCTGTGTTCAGGTCGATAAAGCAGGTATAATGATCGTAAATAGATTCCACCTGGGTATTTTCTTCCGTGCACAACATATATTGCCTCCTTGGATGTCACTTCCCTATAAGCCCGGCAATTCGGCTCTTTTGAGGATGTTGCGCCAATGCTGTGTCCTGAAAGATAAGAGGGAAAGAGTGTGAAAGTATTTGGCGGTTACCCGCACTGTTGACTGAGTCGTTGATGCGCATCCGCCTATGCCCATGGTATTTTAAGCGCGTAATTGTGTGCACGTGGCGCGAATGCTGCTTTGATGGGGCTTAAGCGGAGGCCGGACTGCTAGTCGCGCTCTTGGCGTGCCTGATGATCCTGTTGCGGGGTGCTCCGGACTCGCTTGACTGTGCTCTAAGTTGTTGTCGTCGGATTGGTTTGTCAGAGAAGGCCGCATTGTACTTCTGCCGCAAGGGCTGCAGTATGTTCTTCTGTTGGTAGGGAGCGGTCCATATTTCCGTTCACCGTTATGACCCCGCGTGGTCCTGGCATCTTGAGCTTGAGATATGCGTAGTGAGGTACCGCATTGAATCTGGCAAATGCGGTTCGTCCGAGCAGTGCATGGTAACCACTGCAGAAGGGGACGATATCGAAGATTAACTCTTTGCTTCGGAAGTTATCCGGAGATCCGAAGACCACTTCCAATGTTATAGAGCCCGTACAGCAGGCCTCTACTCTAGGAATTACACCTTTAAAGGTGGTTTAGTGGGCTTGATCCTTGAAGAGTCAATGCCCATTTTGCACACTGTGTCCTGGTAAAGCAGGTTCAGGCTGCTGCCACCATCCATAAGGACGTGCGTGAGGTGGAATCCGTCAACGATTGGGTCTAGAACCAATGCGGCCGAGCCGCCATGATGGATGCTAGTAGGGTGATCCCTGTCGGATTTCGGGTTCTGGCAGACCCTCTAGGTTCGAACTCTGGGGTGCACGCGGAGATCTCACCCCCTACCTACCTGCGCCTC
This sequence comes from Aegilops bicornis, assembly GCA_021605145.1. Taxonomy (NCBI): domain Eukaryota; kingdom Viridiplantae; phylum Streptophyta; class Magnoliopsida; order Poales; family Poaceae; genus Aegilops; species Aegilops bicornis. Next base: position 316,542,255 of record CM038674.1, on the reverse strand, counting down.
GTCGACTCGCAAGGATCTAAACTACACAAAGAGCAACACAAGGGACACAAGGTTTATACTGGTTCGGTCCACCGTTGTGGTGTAATACCCTACTCCAGTGTGTGGTGTGGTGGATTGCCTCAGAGGATGATGATGAACAATACAAGGAAGAACAGCCTCGGGAGGGTCTGTTCTAGGCCGGTGCGACGAACTGCTGAGGGGAGTTCGGTCGATCTCTCTCTCTCTCTAGATTGCTTGATCTCTAGCTCTGTTCTTGATTCCGGATCCTCCCTCCGATGTGGGATGCTAGTTCTATTTATAGGCAGAGGCCCTGGGCCTCTTCCCAAATATTGAGCGGGAAGGGCGCAAACAATTGGCCATTTTGAAGGGGAACATCTAGTACACTTATCCTGACTAAAGTTGGTCCTCGCCTGTCAAAGGCTCGACAGTAACGCCGGCTTGGGCTCCACGATGACCTCCTTCCTGCCGTTGTGATGGTCTTGGTCTTGTTGCAATCAAATGGTTGCCTTTGCTTGATGCTCTCGCTGCGCTTGCCTCCTTTGCACCAAAGAGGAAATGAGGACATCATGGGCTGGCGCCGCTGGCGCCCTCGGTCATCATGGCTTGCGTCATGGGCACCTCGTGAGGTACCCCGCCTTGATCTCTCCGCCTCCTCACGAGCCAGCCTGACGAGGCCGTGCCTGAGGAAGCTTCTTGTCGTGCGCCCCGCGTGGCTTGGCCCCTCGCGAGGGTCTGGAGCTTGTGCTGATGAAGATGGGCCGTGCTGGGTCACCCCTTGAGCCATGTTGCAGGCCGCAGGCAGGCAAGTCTGGGTACCCCCATTCCCAGAATGCCGACAGTAGCCCCTGGGCCCAAGGCGCGCCTGGACTTGGCTTAGCAGAGAAGTGAAGGGGCAAGTGCGAAGTGCCGCGGGCCCTAACAGCCTGCGGACTTGGGCGCCGCGTGGTGGTTGATTGGACGTGGGTGTCTCTGCTTCCCCACGACGCCTTAGCAACTGCGCGAATCGACAAAAGAGCGGCACCCGTCTAGGCTTTACGTCCTTTGCCTTCTCCAATCATTGCTCAGATCCCCTTTCTTGCGCCTATCCTTCCTGGTTCCGAAATCTCCAGATCAACTTCGACCGCGTGCCCTAGCAAGACATGGCGCCTTGCCAGACCCCGGCCGAAGCTTGATACTTGCCTGCTTTGGACTCCCCTAACGTGTCGGAGAAGAGCCTTGCCCGGGCGCGCCGGATGGTGGCGGTGCAAGGCAACGACGGTGCAGCGGTGCTCAGGGCTGGCTCCGCCCTTCCCGAGGACCAAGGAAGCACCTTCTATCTGTTCTTCGTGAGCGCCATTGCTGCCGGTCTGGTGCCTCCCTTTTCTGAGTTCTTCTTTTCTTTCCTCCGCCATTACAAACTGCAAGCTCTACACCTCCACCCCAACTCTGTTCTTCTCCTGGCGATCTTTGCCTACTATTGTGAGGCTCATGTCGGGGTGCAGCCCTTAGTGGCCTTGCTGCACCACTACTTCTACCTCCGGGCCTCCCGCGGCCCCATCACCGCATGCGCGAGCTTTGTCGCGTACGGCAGCTCCAACACCATCTCGAATCCCGGGAAGAGGATTGAAGGCTTCAGGAGCAAGTGGGTCATGGTAGATGCTGGGTGCATCCATCCTTGGCTGATTCTGCCCACGAAGCAGCCCACGCCCATCGACGATTGGTCTCGCACGGAACTCGTGGATGAACGCGGACGTGTGGCCGGGCAACATGGCGACGGCAAAGCTGACCGGGGCGTCGCTCCTGAGGGAGTTCCTGGAGCACCGTGTGGCCCCGCATCATCAGTACTTGCTTCCGCTGTGGAGGCCTCGCCCGAGCCCTATAGTCTTGGCCGGCGAAGATCTGGCCGCTGTCCTCCAATCGTTGGTCGGGGGAGACGTGGCGAGGCTGGAGGGCGCTCCTGTACCCCTGTTCCTTCGAGATGATTGGGAGCGGGTGGTGGACTCCATGCCCGCTTTTAACGGGGAAGGGCCTGTACCCGCGGAGGTTCCCGAGGACCCGGCGGCCCTTGTCGGCGTTCTAGGAACGGGGGTCCCCAGACTTGCCTGCCTGCGGCCTGCGGCGTGGCTCAAAGGAGGCCCAGGGCGGCCCGTCTTCATCTACACAAGCTCAAGACACTCGCGAGGGGCCAAGCCTCGCGGGGCGGACGACCAAGAGCTTCCTCAGGCGCGGCCTCGTCAGGCTGGCTAATGAGGAGGCGGAGAACTCAAGGCGGGGTACCTCGCGAGGTGCCCGTGACATAAGCCATGATGACCAAGGGCGCCAGTCGGGCGCCAGCCCGCACAGCGTCCTCCTTTCCTCTTTGGTGCAAAGGGGGAAAGCGCAGGCAAGGGCATCGGGCAAAGGCATCCGTTTCGGTGCAACAAGACCAACACCAGCCCCAACGGCTGGAATGCAGTCATCGTGGAGCCCAAGCAAAGGCGTCATCACGTAGCCTTTGGCGGCGAGGACCAACTTTAGTCAGGATAAGTGTACCCGCTGTTCCCCTTCAAAATGGCCAATTGTTGGCGCCCTTCCCGCTCAATATTTGGGAAGAGGCCCAGTGCCTTCACCTATAAATAGGGGTAGCCACACTCAGAGAGAGAGGAGAAGGAGGAAGGGACGAAGGACGAGGGGAGAGAGCATTCGGAATCCAGAGAGAGAGAAACCTGTTCCTCAAGCTAGAGCTACGGGGCACCACTTAGCAGTTCATCACACCCACCAAGAAATGCACCCTCATGAGGCTGTTCTTCCCTCAGACTGCCCTTCGTCAGCCCCAGAGGCAATCCACACACCACAAACTAGAGTAGGGTATTACACCACAACGGTGGCCCGAACTAGTATAAATCTCGCGTCTCTTGTGTTGTTCTTGTTAGTAGTTTAGGTCCCTGCGATTCGGCGAGGAACGAGACGGTGGAGGGTTGGATCTCCGCGCGCACCCCAGAGTTCGAACCTTAAGGGTCTGCCGGAACCCGTGATCCGACAGCCCTAGCAACGGTGAACGTGTCCTCCGGCGACTCCAGCGGAGAAAAGGAAGAAGAGGAGCGGGGAGAGGGCCCGACTCCGAGGCGACCGACGGGGAGGTGAGAGCGCCCCTCCCCCGGCGTAGGTCCCGCGCTCTCCGCCTCTTGCCGGACGACGATGAGGATGGCGATGAGCGGGGCGGCGAGAGCTTGCCCCTGATCCCGAAGAAGGACAGGACGGGGCTGGTCCCCCGCGGGTCTGCCCCGGCTCCGAGACGATCTGCAGACGCGCCTCCTCCTCGAGCTTCAAGTTCGGCCGGAGGTTGCTCGAGCCCACGAGTGATGACCAGTAAGTGCTTGATTCTTGTGTTTATTCCTTGCTTTGTGGCTGAGGCTTGATATCTGTATTCCTTGGCTAGGCTGGTGCCTATGGCGAAGAAGCTAAAGGGAGCTCCCGAGGCTTCGTCCGGGGCAGCGCCTCAGTCCATGAAAGAAGGTGACGGCAAGACACGGGCCTCTCCTGCCCAGTCATCCTCGCGAGGCCTGGCGGAGCTAGCTGGGGCGAGCTCAGCCCCCATGGCCCAAGCGACTCCCGAGCTATCCTTGCCTGATGCCACTGCCACAGTTGTCGGGGCGTAGAAGGTCCAGCCTCATGATGCAGTGATTACGCTACCGTCCTCTCCTCCTACTCCACCAACTGATGTCTCTCCGACTCCTCCTACTATCCTGGATCGTGCTGCTGCTGAACTGGACCGGCTGCGGCAAGATCTTCTGGGCGCCGACCCTCGCTTGGTGGCCGGACGCCTGGAGCTGGCCTCCGGCTGGGTTCGCTCTGATGCTTCGATTCGAGCGGCGCTGGTTCAGGCCGCGACGGCTTGCGACAAGGAGAAACATGCCTTCCTTGGGGCAAAGGCCGCTCGCGACGCCGCCTTGGGGGAGGTAGCCGATGCCCGAGGTCGCTGTAAGGCGCTGGAGAGCGAGCTGCAGGGCCTGCACGACCAGCTTGCCAAGGAGGCCCGCGCCCGCCAAGAGAAGGAGGAAGACGTGAAAGCTCGTGAGGCGGCCACCAAGGACCGGGATGCCAACCTTGACCGGCGCCGTGACCACTTGGGTGCGCTGGAGCAGGAGTTGGAGGTGAAGAGGGTCAAGCTGGATGGCAAGGCGCGGGTCCTCGCCGAGGACCGCGTGGCCTTCGCGGAGATGGAGGCGAAGGCTTGCACCTTGCTGAGGTCGCTTTACGACAGCGGCCTGGAAAGCCTGCTGGCCGGTGCCGAGGACGGCCCTGCCAAGCTGCTTCCCTTCCTGGTCCGCGCCCTTGAAGATGTCACCCTTGGCCTTGGCCCCACGACTGAGGCCGATGCGCGTGTCTTGTCTTCTGCAGCGCTGACGCACGTCCTTACCCACGTCTACTGTAACGCCCCGGATTCGATGCGCCAGGTGTCCACCAGTTATTCACCGTCGTTGCCATGTCATTTGCTTGCGTGTTGCACTTTTCGATGTCATCATATGCATTTCATATCATGTCATCATGTGCATTTCATTTTGCATACATCTTCGTCTCATACATCCGAGCATTTTCCCCGTTGTCCGTTTTGCAATCCGACACTCCTATGTTCCCCGGCGTCCCCCTTTTGTCTCTCGTTGTGAGTGGGTTTTAAACTTTCTCGGAATGGCCCGAGGTTTGCCAAGCGGCCTTGGTATACCAAAGGTAGACCGCCTGTCAAGTTTCGTGTCATTCGGAGGTCGTTTGATACTCCAACGGTTAACCGGGTAACCGCACAAGCCCCCTTCTCTTTGCAGCCCAACACCCCTTTCAAAGTAGCCCAAAACCCATCTAACTCCCCTCCATGCTCTCGGTCGTTCGATCACGATCGCGTGGCCGAAAACCGCTCCTCATTTGGACTCTCCTATCTTCTTCTACCTATAAATATGTACCTCCCGTCCAAATTCACGGATCATTTCCTCCCTAACCCTAAAAAATTCCCCTCCGCGCCGCCGGACATGTCCTCCGATGGCCGGACATGTCCGCTCCACCGCGCCGCCCGCCGCAACGAATCATGCGTCGCCATGTGGCGATCCCCGCCGCCAGCCGCCGCCGGCCCGCGGAGCCGCCGGGGAGACCCTTGAACGGGCCGATCGCTCTGCCGCCCGGCCAGCGCCCTCCGCCGCTATTGATTACGCCCGCGGCTGCCCAATCGCCGCCGTCCCTCGCCTCTGCGCCGCCGCCCGCCCGTCGCGGCCGTGGCGGCGCCGCCCAGCAGCGCCTCGGTTCCTCCTCGCCGCCCGCCTTCCGTCTCCCTCGCCAGAGAACGTCCTCCGCCCCAAGCGCTGCATGCGCCGCCTCCCGCGCCGGCCCGGCTGCGCCGCCACCTCCTCCCCGCGCCCCTCGCCGTCCCTTACCGGATCCGGCCAGATTTTGCATAATCATGCCATGTTCATCGCATCATATCTCTGCATCCATAGCTCCGTTTCGTGCGTGTAGTCTGTCAAAATGTTCATCTGGAGATGCTCTTCATTTCATTCCATTGCATCATGTTCATTTGAGCTCATCTTGATGCCCGAATCATCGTTGCAAGAGTGCTATATAATGTTGTCTGCTGCCTGTTAACAGAACATGCTCATTTGTTATTTTTGCCATGTTTGATGTGTGCATCATATGAGCATGAGCTCTACATGAGTTTTGATCTATGTTATGCCATCTTGGCAGTGGTGCCATCCATGTATTTTTGTGTGTCATGTACTGAGTGATTCGAGCTCGTGAAGTAGGGTACTTGTTGTTGCTGTTTTGCATGTCTGAATCTGCTATATCATGATGCTATGTTAACCTGCTTCTACAAGTCAATCTATGAACAACCTGGAGATGTTCACTAAATATGTTTTGTTACACATGTATTTCTCTATCAATCCATGCCCTTTTTTGCAATTATAGTCTTCTGTAACTTGTTGTAATAGTGCTCTCAAATTGCTAAATAATGTTGCTGTCAGCCTGTTAACATTAAGTTCAATGTTGCCATGATTGTTGTTAGTGATCCATGCACTCTATGAACTTGTTCTTGCCATTCTTAGCTTCATTAACTTGTCTTCTTACTGTTGGTTGCCTTGCCATGCCATGTATTGCTCTGTCGTGAGTGTTCAAGCTCACCAACATGCCTACTTATTGTTGTTCCTGCCATGTATGAATCTGTCATATCATTTGCCATGTTTACATGGGTGCCATCATATTTTTCTGTGCCCTTTTGGCTCATGGTCAGTAAAGGATTCTTGTTATATGCAATTAGTGGATTCATGCCATGCCTTTGTTTGCCATGATAAGTTCCTGTAACATGTTGTTTGATAGCCCTAAACATTGCAACCTGGTGTTATTTTCTGCAATGTCTGAAACTGTTATTAATTGCAATCTTGTCATGTGTGTTTGAGCATGTTCTAGTGATTTCTGGAGTTAGCCCAGTGTTCATGTTTTGTCATGCTTTACCTGTAAATCTCGTCCATGCGTTTTGTTATCATGTTAAGGTGCTGTAGCATGTTGTTTTGATGCTTGCAATATTCGTAGTTGCTGTTTTGGACAGCTTGTCCTTTAAACTTGTATAATGTATGTGTTAAACCGTTGCTCCGTTTTGAGTGTGCTCTATATGAAATTTGCTTGATTTTGCATGTAGTTTCATATTATCATGTTGCATCCTTGTTTTGAGAGTGTTTGCTTGAGGTTTGTATGCATTTTGCATCAATGCCATGTTTAACTTGTTTTGCTCTTATCTTCTAGGCCGTAGCTCCGTATCTAATGAACTTTATATGTAACTTGACTAGAATTTCATGTAGATCATCTTGGTGCATTTTAAATTGCTGTTTAACAACTTGAACATAAAGTTATTCAGATCTGGACCAATTTCGAAATTTGCATATGAGGACTTACCGGAATTATTATATGTTGTTTTCGGCCTCATTTAAACTTGATTTGATGTGTTGCTCTTGTTTGCATCATCTCTTGCCATGAGTAGCCTCATCTAGATTTGTCATGCATCATGCTTGTTGTGCATCATGTCTTGTCTATGTGTGGTGTGTTTACCATGTTGTGTGCTTCTTCTTGTTAGTTCCTGTTTCGTTGCGATCGTGATGATTCGTTCGTCTACGCTTGGTTCGGCTTCATCCGTTCGTCTTCTTCATGGACTCGTTCTTCTTCCTTGCGGTATTTCAGGCAAGATGACCGTCACCTTGGATCTCATTACTATCACTGCTATGCTAGTTGCTTCGTTCTTTCGCTATGCTGTGCTACCTATCACTTGATGCTCAAGCCTCCCAAATTGCCATGAACCTATAACCTTTGTCAGCCTTCCTAACAAACCGTTGTTTAGCTATGTTACCGCTTTGCTCAGCCCCTCTTATAGCGTTGTTAGTTGCAGGTGAAGATTGCTCCATGTTGGATTATGTTTATGTTGGGATATCACAATAGCTCTTATATTATTAATGCATCTATATACTTGGTAAAGGGTGGAAGGCTCGGCTCTTATATTATGTTCCCGGATTTTGCGTCCCTAACGCGGTTGGGTGATTTATGGGACCCCCTTGACAGTTCGCTCTGAATAAGACTCCTCCAGCAAGGCCCAACATTGGTTTTACCATTTGCCTCACCTAGCCCTTTTTCCCTTGGGTTTCCGGAGCCCAAGGGTCATCTTTATTTTAGCCCCCGGGCGGTGCTCCTTCGAGTGTTGGTCCGAAACGGCAGATCATGGGGCCACCACGGGCAACTCGAGGCTGGTTTTACTCAGAGCTGACCTATCCGGTGTGCCCGAGAACGAGATATGTGCAGCTCCTATCGGGATTTGTCGGCACATCGGGCGGCTTTGCTGGTCTTGTTTTATTATTGTCGAAATGTCTTGTACCGGGATTCTGAGACTGATCGGGTCTTCCCGGGGAGAAGGAATATCCTTCGTTGATCGCGAGAGCTTATCATGGGCTAAGTTGGATCACCCCTGCAGGGTATAAACTTTCGAAAGCCGTGCCCGCGGTTATGTGGCAGATGGGAATTTGTTAATATCCGGTTGTAGTAAACTTGAAGTAAACTCTCCTTAAATACACCAACCGTGTGCGTAACCGTGAGTGTCTCTTTTCGGGGTTGATCGAGAGGAGAACACGGTTTTGGGTTATGTCTGACGTAAGTAGGAGTTCAGGATCACTTCTTGATCATTTCTAGCTTCACGACCGTTCCTTTGCTTCTCTTATCGCTCCTATTTGCGTATGTTAGCCACCATATATGCTTAGCCACTGCTGCAACCTCACCACTTTACCCCTTCCTTTCCCATTAAGCTTTGCTAGTCTTGATACCCATGGTAATGGGATTCTTTGAGTCCTCGTGGCTCACAGATTACTACACCACCGATTGCAGTGTACAGGTTATGCGATGATCATGACGTGAGAGCGATGTTTGCTTGTTTTGGAGTTCTTCTTCCGCTTCTTCTTTGATCGGGATAGGTTCCGTGCTCCAGCACTGGCTAGCAGGGTGGATGTCGTTTGAGCTTCTGTTTATGTTTCATCCGTAGTTGGATGTTGATCTTGTATTTGATGTTGATGTATTCTTGTGGCATTTGTGCCTTATGTATGTATCCCTATCTATTATGTAATGTTGATGTAATTATATCCACCTTGCAAAAGCGTCTTCAAGATGCGCTTCTATCCTTGGTGGGACCTTCGAGTTCCTTTAGGATAGGGTCGCATCTTGGGCGTGACATCTACCTTCGCGACCCCGACGTCGACCTCGACAGCCTGCTGGAGCCCGTGAGCGGCGAGCTTGCCGTTGCTGCTGCTGAGGCCGTGAAGGGTCGAATGGAGGCTCTGCTGGCGAAGTTCCGGGCCTTCAGCACCAAGCCGAATCAAGGCGCTGCCGATCCTGAGGCTTCACGAGGCGAACCCGCCCAGCGCAGCTCGGCCGCCGGCGACGGTGCTGCCAACAAGTGACTCCTTTGTAGCTCATGTCCTGCTTTCAGCTCCTACAACATGCATCATGCCTCGTGGAGGCGTTTAAACTTGCGTCTGGCGTTGTGAAAACAGTTATGGACTGTAATATTTGCTTTTGAATTCCTTGAGATTTCGTTTTTCCTTCCGACTTGCTTATGTTCTACGCCGGCAGAGCCCGCCTCACAGATACCTCAGCCAAGTAGCTCCCTGACCGGAAACCAGGATGGGACCAAGGGGTGAGGGGCTACGTGACAAGTTAGGCTCCTGAGTCGCGATGCTCAGGAGTCCCCCTTGGAGCACGAACAGCAAGTAGGGAGGTGAGATGTATGGGTAAATTTAGCATTCTACGTCAGAGAGCCTGCCGCGCAAGATACCTCAACCGTCGTTAGCCTTTCGGAACTAAGGGTGAGGGGCTACGTGACCAGCTAGGCTCTGAGTTGCGATGTTCGGATTCCCCCTTGATGTTCAAAGCGGCCTTCGTACCTTGGCTCCGCTCGGGAGGGACGTGCGATGAACTAGGCCGAGGGGCTTGGGCTGGGTGGCGTGCGTGCTGGGCGTGACCTGGCATAGCCCCCGTGCCCAGCCCCTCATGGCACTCCCGAGGGAGGCGTTGTGATGAGGCCAGACAGGCTTGAGCCTGGGCTCCCCGAGGTTGATCTTGACCGGGGCCACCTCAGTTGTTTATCACCAGAGCATAGCGCTTCCGTGTGTGTCTGGGCATAGCCAGCTCCTCGGCGGTGTCGTCGGCCAATGGGAGCATGGTGCTTCCTTGGTGCATGGGAGGGGCTCCCCTCGGGAGGAGCCCAGGCGTGTCTGAGCCCGCCACGACACGTGGCTGGCACGGTAGGGCTCGACGAGGTGTATCTGGGCACCCGTGAGCCAGGTAGCGGGACTCACGGGGCCCTACCTCAAGGCGGGTTGCGCTCGCACCGGGCCTTAACTTGTGATGTGTTCCTCGCAGATTTGGTTAGATGTCGACGCTCACGTCCCTCGGGTCCCGGCCCTCGAGCGGGTCTCAGCCGTCGCTGGTATGCCAGGTCGCGATGCCGAGGACAAGGCCAGAGGGTGAGGGCTGGAGAGCCAGTAGGAGCCCATGAGTCGCGATGCTCAGGTACCCCCACTTTAGCGTGCAAGCGGCCGACATGAAGGAAGAAGGGGTGCCGTGGACGGGCACCGAATAACAATCATGATGGTACATGCCGCTGTGTCTGGCCCGAGTGGCTTGGGGATGATGCAGCCCGAGGGGCGCCCCCAATAAAGTAAGCTAGGAACATGAAGCAAAAGGGATACACGCCGCAGGGACGGACCCACACGGCCTGGGAATGATGCAGCCCTGGGGGCGCTCCCAGCTGAAAATGTAACTCGAAGGATGTCACCTGATAACGTTGAAGACGAAGGGATGCTGAAGTAGCGGATGTCGTGGGCTTCGGAAGCCGATCTTCACGAGCCCCCAGGCCCAGGAGCCTCGGGAGGCTCCGGAGGCGCTGGTGGCTCCTCGCGGACCTTCTCCATCTCCGCCAGGACTGCGGAACGCCTTTGGCCTCTTGAGCCTCCAGGATGCTCCCCATGAGGCTGGCGCGTGGCAGCAACCAAGCAGACGCACGCTGTAAGGCATGCGAACATAGTTGTGGGGTGGACCTTCACAGCGCCCCACGCGTGAGGGCCAGAGGCGCTCCTAAGAGGCTGCTCGGTTGAGCCCTGGTATGTCGATGTAGACGCGCAGCCCACCATCCTCGCCTGGATGGGGACCTACGGCGGGTAAGCGGCGGCTGCCACTCATGACGCTTGACTCCTGCAGCTCCTAAATGACTTGGCTGACGAACTCCTGAGGGTTTGGCCCTCCTTGCCCCACTCCTTCCTGAGGGAAACGTGCTTTGAAACACGCCTCCAAGTGGTGCCCAAGCGCCTCCCTCGTGACCTTAGCATGGTCGGTGGCCCTCCAGGAGAGAGCCCCCGAGCCTTGCTCGAGGAGGGTGCCGGGCGCGCCTTCCTATGCGACAGAAGGAGGTGCCCCCTGAACAGGCGCGGACCCCGAGTGGCCTGCCTCCAGAGGGGCCAGGCTAGGCGATGTCTTCTTCTTCTTGGGAGCAGCCTCGGGGAGCCTCCCGCTCCTGCGATCTGGGTCTTCAAATGACGCGGCTTGAAAAGCACGCTCCAGGGAGCACACTGCGTCTCTCTCTTCACAAGGCACCGTGATGACTCCACCGCTCCCTGTCATCTTGAGGACATTGTAGCCGTGATGATTCACGGCCATGAATTTAACCAGAGCTGGGTACCCGAGGATGGCATTGTATGGAAGGCGAATGTGGTCGACGTCGAAGTGGTGGCGGTGGTGGGGCTTGACCTTGGGTTTGGTCCTGACTGGCTTCTGCTCCGGCTTCTTGCTGCTGGGTAGAGGTACCCGTACGTGTTACAACAGGCATCCTGTTGGAGCGGTCAAAGTCTCATGATTGGGGAAAGATGGGGAAAACAATAGAGATGGTACGCCTAGTATGGGGGTTGGTATGACACTAATTGTTTTCATGCAAGGGCCAAAAGGCCAAACACATTCATTAAAGTCCAAATGGGTGATGTAGTCGCTTACAAGTTCCCGAAGGAAAGCACGACGTCCATCAAACACATCAAAAGCAAACACAACACTACATGGTTTCATATGAACCATTACAAGGACTTGACTTCGCATAGGGGTACACGACCTATCGTACCGTAGGGGTTACTAACGGGCATATCCGGTTTGCGAATGATGCCTAAGTGGTGGAATGCTCGGTCGCGTAGTCTGGCTCTTCTCGGTCTTCCTCCTCATCATCATTATCTTGACTTTCCTCTTCACTTGAAGGGGTGGGGGAGTGGAGGAGCTCAACACGACGTTGCTTTGCCGGTGGTGCGAAGAGCTTGTGGTATTCCTTTGTGCTCATGCGGTGTTGCTGTGGTGGTTCTTCATCCTTTGGGGGTCTTCCGCCTCTGTATGCGATTGCGGGTTGTCCACGGGGAGCACCTTCCTTCTTGATCCTATCCGTCTTCCCTTGTGCTTGGCGTAGAAGTGCCTTGGTCTCATGAAGTTCCTTTCGAGCTCCATTGATTCCAGCCAAGTGTTGTGCCAAGCTATCAAGACAAAGGCTGAAGTAGGTCTGGAATCAGAGTGGAAGTCCTTCCTCCAATGGTGGAGCTGGTGCGCTGCTCTCATCCTCACCTTCCTTCCGATAAGGCAAGAAGCGGGTTGCCAACTCGTCTGCCATCTCTGGAAGAAGGTCTCGGAGGCGGGTGAGTGCCTTGAGGGTTGCCGTCTCGACAGCAAGAACCAGCGTTGCCATCTGGGGTCCCTCAAAGAACCAACTTGTTGGAGAGTCATTAGCCTTCACGATCACTTCCACATAATACTCCGTCTCGATGTCTTTGATCCAATGCTCATGGTAGGTGAAAATGGGGGCTCGGTGAAACTGGCACTTCTTGAGGCTATCCTCGAGAAGCACGGGAAATCCGGTGTTCTGTGGAAGTCTTGCACGGCAGCCATCTACAAAGGTTAAATGGGAGAGGTCAATAAGGGAATATATCTTGGGTTGGGTAAGCCTAGAAAAGAAGAGGAGTTTAGATGGTCTCAAGCTAACTAACGTCCATGCTAACTAAGGCTTCCTACAGTCAGGATGGCTCTGATACCAGCTCTGTGGGGACCCCGACTCATAAGTCGTGATCACCGAATGCACGTGTACAGTGATCCCGGAGATCAATGCTCACTGAACACACAGAAGCTGAATAACAAGAGTCTTACATCCATACATACCGTCTTACACAAATTATGACCATTATGGTCAAGTCTTACATTGATAAAGCCTTAAGGGCTGAACATCAAATAAAACAAAAGCAGCGGAAATCTTCGACGATAAGTAGAACCCATGCCATCTGCCTTAACCCTACAGGAATTACGACTGGAAGCGCCCTAGTTCGCATGTTCGCTCCAAAGAACTCTTCTTGAACTATGGTTCTTCCATGCCCGCCAATTAAATAACCAGTGGCAAGCCAATGAGTACTTTGAATGTACCATAAGCAACCCATGTTTTGGTTCCAGATATAACAATGCATGATATAGGTAAATTTTTGCAGAAAGCTAGTTTTGAGTGCAATAATATGTTCAACAACTTGTAAGACATGCATTAGGAGAATTCAAGTAACCATGAGGACAGGTTACATATATCAACATAAATAGAGTGGGCACCAACCCAACTCAATCATGTCAAGTCCTTTGACTTGACCCAAGTAGTTTTATCAACACACACACACACTGGTTTGCAAAGCTCTGGACGTAGTTTAAGCAGCACCGCCCAACTGTCCTTGACCGTGGACACGGCTATTCGAATAGTTTTACACTCTGCAGAGGTTGCACACTTTACCCACAAGATCCGGGGAACTTCCGTGTCATCCACGACCGATGTACCTCAAGTACCGGGGTAAGCACCCGATCACTATCTTTCCCTAGGCGACACTAACAAGGAGTCCACTCGTTGTTCCGTATCCTCATGATGTACATCATACGAGACTCACTCGAGATCGTAATAACCGAGAGGGACACAACGGTGTATCCGTGCCCTGTAAAAATAGTCATGCCCGCCCTACCCGCACGACCCGTCCCCGAGAGAGAGCACCAACTCTCCCCGTCACTAGTAATGCGGGCTCCAAGCTAGTATCGGCCTAGGTAATCAATAATGCCCTTTCCCATACAAGGGTAGAGTGGTTGCGCATGTAAGGTTGGGACAGTCGACAAATCTTAAATCTAATCCGTTTTTGAAAACCACACACACTTGCCTGGGTACACCACTTCGTCATCAAGTGGTTACCCATCTCATCATCTCCCTCGGGCATAAGTGGCACCCGCCGGGGTTTTCGAAAAGTCCTTTGAAAATACTTTGTCTCCTTCACCATGCATATACCCGTCCCTTTTGCGTAGCACTTACATTAGCATCATATCTACTCACACCGGCATAACCGTCATAAGAAGGTAGGGTCATGCACAATGCAAGTATCAATGAGGAAGTAACGGTGGCAAGCCACCCCATGTGGTCACCACAATATCATGTCTCCGATGCAAGCAATAGAAGTGTTATATGGCATGCATAAAAAGGGTTTCATAGACATGGTCAAAGGGCTGCTTGCCTGGCTCAACAAAGTCTTACGGGTCTTCAAAGTCTTACGGTCCAACTCCTTCGTCAAAGAACGCAAATCTATCATCGCAAAATAATAACGAAAAAATAAGGCAATAATAAAACAGAAAAACCAAAGTACTCAGAAAAATGTCAACTCATTTTTATTAAATACTAGGTTGAAAACTAAGAAGGGGAAAATTCCTACTTTTGGATTTGGAGTAGCAGAATAGGAGGAATGGATTTACAAAGGTATATTTAAATGCTTAAAATCACATTTAAATATTTACAGTGAAGAAAAGGTTGTTGGATTTGAATGAAAGTTGCACCATTAAATAGGTGGGATTTTTACAAGAATTTAGGAACTGGAATTATTTTATTTGGATAAATATTGTATCCTGTGGAATATTTATAAAATGCATGAGAAAAAGAAAAGGAGAAGCAAAGACTGTGCAGCAACCGGGCAAGAAGGACCACAAAGGCAGCAGGCCCAAATGGGTTTGAGCCCACGCGAGGCTGCCACGTCAAGGCGTAAAGGCAAAATCGCCTTGACGCAGCGAATCCCAGATGGCAGCGTGCGTTTTAAACCTGACGGGTGGGTCCCAACCATCAGGGCGTGAGGCTGACGGACAGGGCCCACGGCCGTCGTCGACTACCTCTGTATAGAGGCGACGGCGAGCTCGCCGGCGGTGATACAGGGCACGGGAGGGTACGTGGGTGGTACCGTTGTGCTCATGGAGGATCCGCCGTTCGGATGGAGGTGGAGTTGGCCGTCGGGGTGGCCTGGTTCGCCGGCGACAAGGTCTTGCGGCGGAGGAGCTTCGGGTGGTGGTCGTTCCGGTCGACTCCGGCTGCAAACGAGGCAGGGAAGAGAGGGGAAATGATCAGTGGGAGGAGGCGGTTTCAGATCGGGGCAGAGGAGGAGCGGGGGAGGCCTATACCTCGCGAACTCCGGCGAGCCGAAGCGGCGGAGATCGAGCTCGATCTCGAGCTCGGGCGGTTTTGGAGAGGAACTGGGGGTGCAGGGCGATGTTTTGGTGGTGTAGAGGGTGAGTGGTGGGGAGAGGAGGGCTCGAGGAGGCCTTTAAATAGGCGAACGGCGGGGTGCCGTGGACTCATGCGCCGGTATTCCGCCGCTGCCTGCAGGCTCGGGGAAGAGGGCGTGGTGTCCGGGGTGTTCACGGACGTCGACTACATCGGGTGAGATAGAGAGAGGAGTGGGAGAGGTCGAGGCGCTGCTGCAGTGAGCCATGCCATTGGCGCGCTCGAGCGGCCTCTGTTTGCTAGCGCGGAGGCGCGGGGAGGAGGAGGGAGGAGGGGGCCGACCGCGTAGCGTGCTGCCGATGCCGAGGCGCATCGGCAGGCGCGCGGGGGAGGCCCGAGGTGGTTGGAGGCGTCGGGCAGAGGGCGGCTATAGTACGGGAACGCACTGTAGCGTGCTCTAGAGCGCCCAAATGGCCGGCATGGCATTTTCTATGCCCTGAGGGCGCGGCCAACCGTGTCCAGTAGCTCAAGGGTGGAGTAAAGAAGTAGGGGGAGGCATTGGATGCTCTGGATGACCGCTGGGGTGAGGAGAGAGATGAGGAAGAGAGAGGGAGGGGCTGTCCAGAGAGAAAGTGGGGTTTTACCCATCCAATAATTGATCTGTGGACTTGTCATTGTTACTCGAGGTGAAAGGGATCTAGGAGGAGCTGTGGTAAAAAGTTGAGCTCAAGGAGATTAGTTTTAATGGTCAAAATGGGGATTTTTGAAAAGTGGCGGAAGGTGTTTGACAAAGGTTTTAGCAAGCAAATGATTTCCAAATGCCATGATACTCCTCAGGGTGAAATGAAACATATAATTAGGGCCCTCCACCAATTTGGAGCTTATTTGGGCAAAGTTGCCAATGCAACTTTGTAAACCCTAGAAATGAGCAGAAATAGACTTGTGTAGATCTAGTTGAGCATAACACTTCTCCTTGATGCACTACTTGGTGTAGTGGCCTCATTTGGTCATGTGAACATGCTCACAAAAGTTGGGGTTAAGGGGATAAAATTGGTAGTACAAACTTGTTCAAATATGATTCTAGTCAGAGAGGGTTTTGGGGCATTTTGGTGAACCAAAATGACTTTAATTGATATGAGGCTTTGCAAGGTGATTACAAGATGACCTTGTGACTTGCTGGATTTTTCTTGGATTTTTATGAAAATATTTCCTGTAGAAGTATTTCAAATCCTCGAAATGGGCAGAAATGGTTTTGGGAGGTTTTGTCCAATATTTTGATCATGACCATATGTTGAAACTCTTATATATGGAAAATATATGTCCACTGAGTTTCCCTGATTTTTGTCAAATATTTGTGAAACAATAAAATGATTTTTCCCTATTAAAGACCATTTCTGGCCTTAAGAAAAAGTTTTTAAATAAAATAGGAAAATGGCTTTTAAAATTATATTTTTGTGGTTTGTGGGAGTCCTACATCTAATAGGATTCAAATATACCTTTTGAAAGATTTTTCACACCCCAAATCTAGCACATGCAGTGTAATCCTCGATTCAGGGGTTTTTGGAAAAACTAATTTTAGAAAATACTTTTTGGCCAAATTATTTTTGTAAGAAAATACTATATTGCTCTATACACATGGCATGATCATTGGGTAGAAGTTTAGGGCAAGGAGATGAAGTATACAAGGTGGAGTTGTGTTGACTTTGAAGAGCACTTGAAAATCACAGAGAGAAAACCAACTCCAAAATAAAAAGGCCAAATAATGCAAAAGTTTTGTTGGTCCAAATTTTCATGCTTTATTAATGCAAATGAAATGTTACAAAATGCAGGGTGTGACAGCCACGGTCTTCCCAGCGTCCTGCGTTTCTTCCTCCTCCTCGGTCGTAGCCTCGATCACTGCGGTCGGGGCGTCGACCGACTCGCCCTTCTCACACGGCTCTGAGTTCTTGACACTCGTTGGTGTTGTGGTTGTGGAGGTCGTGGTACACGCAATACCGGCTGCCCTTGGAAGACTCAGGCTGATCCCTGCCTCCCTTGGTGTCGGGTTCTGCCGCGAGCACGGCAGCCCCCTTGCGCTTCACGTCCTTGACCTTGGGCTTTTTCTCTTCTGGGTCTGCAGCCGGCAGCTCGAGGAGGGAAAGGCGTCCTTCCTCAGCCCTGGCGCACTTGGTCGCCAAGTTGAACAGCTCCAAGGACGTGCACAGCTCTTCGTGCATCGCCAACTCCTCCATCATCTTGATGTCACGCACACCGTCGGAGAAGGCTGAGATGATGGCCTCCTCGGTCACCTTGGGAATCTTGAGGCGTGCGTTGTTGAAGCGCTGGATGTACTTCTGCAGGGTCTCTCCTGGCTGCTGCTTGATGCGGCGCATGTCGCTCACGGCAGGAGGCCGGTCGCGAGTGCCTTGGAAGTTGGCGATGAAGCGGGTGCGCATCTCGTCCCAGGAGGAGATCGTGACAGGAGCCTGGTTCACGAGCCAGGTGCGGGCACCGTCTTTGAGCGCCATGGGAAACCAGTTCGCCATGACCTTCTTTTCCCCGTTGGCGGCTTCGATGCCTAACACGTAGAGCTGGAGGAACTCCGCAGGGTCGACCGTGCCGTCGTAGCGAGGAGGCAGGTCTGGCTTGAACTTGCCGGGCCACGCGACGCTGCGTAAGTTGGTGGTGAAGGCACGGCAGCCTGCAGTGGCCACGGGAGGCCTTTGGTGACGAAGGGCTTGGCCTTGCGGGTCCACATGTACGCTGCATTGGGAGCAGCGAGGGTCTTCAAGCGTCTTTGGAAGCAGGGCCTTGATGCGTGTGGGCAGTGCAGGGAGTACTCGGGCAGCTTCTTGGGGGCGAGGGACCTCTTGATAGCTCTGCTCTTGCTACGCTGGTGCCGGACGGAGTGGGTTCCGCCCAGGGGCCACGCGCCTTGGGGCCAAGGTGCCTTCTTGAGGGGGAGGCGGCTGAGGCGCCCCAGGAGCTTCATCGCCCGCGCAAGGCAGGGCGTGGTGAAGTGAGAAGGACGGCGCGGGGGAGCCCCCTACGGCGCGGACGAGCTCGGCGACGCGGTTGAGCCACTCCTCATAGACGCTTGTCCGACGGGCGGTAGCGCAGAGCTCGTTGCCGCGATGAGCTGCTCGAGCCTCCATGGCGCCAAGCAGAGCCTTGAGACGAAGAACCAGCTGGGGCGAGCGAAGGAGTAGCGGTATGGCCGTCTCGCCTCACGAACGGATACTAGGACGATGCTTGTTGCTCGTTCCCCGACGGGCCGGTGGTGGCGTTGACGGCAGGCGACGGGGAACGGCGGGGGCGGCCGTTGACGGGGGCCGTATGGGCGACGCGGGTGGCGAGAGCGGCTCGGTGCTTGGTGCGGGCCCGACGAGCATCTGACATGGATGCGATGGGCGGTGAAGAACAGGGCGGCGGAAGACGGATTCCGGTGCACCCCTACCTGGCGCGCCAAATGTCAGATTTCGGGTTCCGACAGACCCTCTAGGTTCAAACTCTGGGGTGCACGCGGACTCACCCCCTACCTACCTGCGCCTCGTCGCCTCGCAAGGATATAAACTACACAAAGAGAAACACAAGGGACACAAGGTTTATACTGGTTCGGGCCACCGTTGTGGTGTAATACCCTACTCCATTGTGTGGTGTGGTGGATTGCCTCAGAGGCTGATGATGAACAATACAAGGAAGAACAGCCTCGCGAGGGTCTGTTCTTGGCGGTCGCGATGAACTGCTTGAGGGAGTTGGTCGCTCTCTCTCTCTCTCTCTAGATTGCTTGATCTCTAGCTCTGTTCTCGATTCCGGATTCTCCGTCCGATGTGGGAGGCTAGTCCTATTATAGGCAGAGTCCCTGGGCCTCTTTCCAAATATTGAGCGAGAAGGGCGCCAGCAAGTGGCCATTTTGAAGGAGAACATCTAGTACACTTATCCTGACTAAAGTTGGTCCTCGCATGTCAAAGGCTCTGACGGTGACGCCGGCTTGGGCTCCACGATGACCTCCTTCCTGCCATTGTGATGGTCTTGGTCTTGTTGCACCGAAATGGTTGCCTTTGCTTGATGCTCTCGCCTGTGCTTTCCTCCTTTGCACCAAAGAGGAAATGAGGACACTGCGCGGGCGGGTGCCCGCCTAGCGCCCTCGGTCGTCATGGCTTGTGTCATGGGCACCTCGTGAGGTACCCCGCCTTGATCTCTCCGCCTCCTCGCAAGCCACTGGGACGAGGTCAGGCTCGAGGAAGCTTCCCGTCGTCCGCCCGTGAGGCTTGGCCCCTCGCGAGGGTCTTGAGCTTGTGCTGATGAAGATGGGCCGTGCTGGGCCACCCCTTTTGCCACGCCGCAGGCCGCAGGCAGGCAAGTCTGGGTACCCCCGTTCCCAGAACGCCGACAATCCCTACGATCAAAGGTGATCGGGCAAGCTGACCAAGGGTTGAATTTGGGGGCGACTGGCTCCATCGCATAGACGTCCCTTAGTGCCCGCTTCCCTTCCCGCTTGGGGATGTGCGTGGCGTAGATCAAGTTGACCGTTTTCACTGGGGATTTCTTCGTCCCCGTGTTCGGACGTCGGGGCTCCTCATCATCGTTGTTGTGCAGCCCCTTGTCCTTGTCTTGGGCGTTTATCTTGCCGCCCTGTTTGAATACCCAGCAATCTCTATTGGTGTGGTTGGTTGGCTTGTCTGGGGTGCCATGAATTTGGCACGAAGCGCCCAAAGATGCGGTCCAGACTGGATGGTCCCTTATTATTTCTTTTGAACGGCTTCTTCCGCTGACCGGGCTTGGATCCACTGAATCCGGCACTGACTGCCGTGTCTTCAGTGTTGTCGTCGTTGTTCCGTCGCTTATGTCTGTTACGCCGTGGCTTGCCGTTATTGTCGCGGCCATCCAAATTGCCAGACTGTGGCGTACTGCTGCTGCGGGCCAACCAACTGTCCTCGCTCGCGCAAAATCAGGTCATTAGTGTTGTGAGAGCTGCCATGACTTGGGTTTTTCCTGGCCGAGGTGTCGAGCGAGCCACTCATCACGGATATTATGCTTGAAAGCCGCCAGGGCTTCGGCGTCCGGACAGTCAACTATTTGGTTCTTCTTAGTTAGGAACCGAGTCCAGAATTTTCTGGCTAACTCTCCGGGTTGTTGAGTAATGTGGCTCAAGTCGTCGGTGTCAGGTGGTCGCACATATGTGCCCTGGAAGTTGTTGAGGAATGTGTCTTCCAGGTTTTCCCAGCTGCCAATGGAGTTTGCTGGCAGGATGTTTAGCCAGTGCCGGGCTGGTCCTTTGAGCTTAAGGGGAAGATACTTGATGGCGTGCAGATCATCTCCGCCGGCCATGTGAATGTGGAGAAGAAAATCTTCGATCTATACTGTAGGGTCTGTTGTGCCATCGTATGATTCGATGTTTACGGGTTTGAATCCTTCTGGGAATTCCTGATCCATTACTTCGTTAGTGAAGCAGAGGGGGTGCACGGCGCCTCTGTGCCGGGCTATGTGGCTACGCAGGTCGAATTGCTCTGGGTGGCTATATTCGGCCCGGCCGAACTTGTTGAAGGTGTGTCCGGTGTGACGGTCCTCGTCGCGTACCGAGGCGCGCCCCCGTGATCCGTAGATCGATCTTGGCTGTCATGATTTGTTGCCCCGGGCCGTAGTATGTTGGCGTGGGGGTGTTGGCTGGTAAGCGGACTGGTATGCCGTTTTATCCCGGCCACGTGGTGGCCGGCCAGCCGTGTGGTGCTCGAGTTCGTATTCCTCGGCTACCAAGACTTTAGTCCATTTGTCTGTGAGCAGGTCTTGATCAGTTTGGAGTTGCTGCTGCTTCTTTTTCAGGCTCCTCGCAGTGGCTATAAGCTGATGCTTGAAGCGCTCCTGCTCTACAGGATCCTCAGGCACACCAAACTCGTCGTCACCGAGGCTAATCTCGTCTTCGGAGGGAGGCATGTAGTTGTCCTCCTCCGGGTATTCGTTTGTCGCCTGTTCTTCTGGGCTGACCTGCTCATCCTCCTGTTCGGCCTGCTCGAAGGCTGTCTGTTCAGGGTTGTATTTTTCTTCGGCACCATTCGGATTGTTTTCGTCTCCTGGGCCGGTATTAGTGTGGCGGGGCTTGGAGTAGCGCCGGCGACGCCCATTCTTTGCTTTTTTCCCTGAGGTTTTATCCTCCATTGCCTCATCGCCATTTGTTTCCTTCAGAGCGTCCACCATATATATATCATAAGAAGAGGTAGCTGTCCACCGCCCAGTGAGCGGTGGTTCATGTTCTTCTCCTGCATCGTCGTCCATACCGTCGATGTCTTCGGAGTCGAAGTTCTGTACCTTGGTTAAGTCATCAACCGTGGCAATGAAGTGGATGGTGGGTGGGCAACAAATTCTTTCGTCGCCTACCTCGCACTCAAGCCGGACATAGTTCAGTGAAGAACCTCCTGACAAAGAGAGAGACTTTAATGAGTCCAGCATGTCGCCAAAGGGCGAGTGCTGGAAGATATCCGCAGCGGTGAACTCCATTAACGGAGCCCATCCCGCCCGACGGCTCGGGGAAGCGTCGGATCGGAACCAACGTCCGGATACGAATCTGGGGATTCGGAGTCACAGGCCACCGCAGAGGCAAGGCCCGTGTTCGGCTCCACCGCCGATGAGTGTGCGACCTGGGGGCGGGGTCGATCCATCCGTCCTTAGGCAACGCAGCCTCCTCCGGACCTAGGTTCGGGGATAGTACGGGGATGATGCCCCGAGTTCCGTCAGGCGGCAGGACTAAGCCATGCTCGTCGTGACTGCCTGGTGCACCTGGCATAGGCCCAAATCCATCGAAGATCAATTCTGCGCGGATGTCTGTCGTGTAGTTCAGGTTTCCGAACCTGACCTGGTGGCCAGGGGCGTAGCTGTCGATCTGCTCCACATGGCCAAGCGAGTTGGCCCGCAGTGCGAAGCCGCCGAACATGAAGATATGTCCGGGGAGGAAAGTATCGCGCTGGACAATGTCGTTGATGATGATTGAAGGAGCCATCGAGCCTGACAGCGACGACACAGAGGAGCTGTCTATGAAAGCACCACTCTCGGTGTCAAAACCGGCGGATCTCGGGTAGGGGGTCCCAATCTGTGCGTCAAGGCTGATGGTAACATGAAACAAGGGACACAGATGTTTACCTAGGTTCGGGCCCTCTCGATGGAGGTAAAACCCTACTTCCTGCTTGATTAATATTGATGATATGGGTAGTACAAGAGTAGATCTACCACGAGATCGTAGAGGCTAAACCCTAAGAGCTAGCCAATGATGGTATGATTGTAATTGTGATCGGCCTTCTAAGGACCAACCTCTCCGGTTTATATAGACACCAGAGAGGGCTAGGGTTTACATGGAGTCGGTTACAAGGAAGGAAATATAATATCCGGATCGCCAAGCTTGCCTTCCACGCCAAGGAAAGTCCCATCCGGACACGGGCCAAAGTCTTGAGTCTTGTATCTCCACGCTTCAATAGTCCGGACGTTGTACACAGTCCGGCTGTCTGGATACCCCCTAATAAAGGACTCCCTCAGTTGGGAAGAAGAGGCGCTGGGAGTTGAGGCCTTCCAGGAGCCGCCAGGGAACCACCGCGACCAAGTGTGCGACGACAACTACAGGGTACCCCTAATCCCTCAGGAGCAAGCTTACGCTAACCATGAGTCGCAGGAGGAACAGATCACCACAACGGCTGGCGGCCCCAGCTCGCCGGCCTCCTACCAGCAGGGGGGTCGTGTTGGGGGCTGCTGGAGAGGGGCCAAGAGGCAGGCCCCTCCCCACTGTGCACGAAAAAAGGGGACACCCGGAGGTAGGCCCTCTGCCGGCGAGGTGCCGACGAGCCTTCCCCCGGCAAAGGACCCGTGGTCACCGAGGGCACCGCTGGCGTGCCCTTTCCCCCCCTTTGTGTCGTCCTGGTAGCCGGTCGGCTCAAAGGTGGTTGAGGGTGGCGCAAGGTGGGACACTCGTCTGGCGATATGAAGCAAGGCCGGTACCTGTGAAGAAGGCCCAGTGCCTGTGAAGCTCGCTGCCCGTGACACTCTCACGTAATAATGAGTTGGGGCTGTACATGCCCCGGAGTCTCAGGGGTGCTGGGCTCAGGCCCTGGGGCTCCCTCCCACGCCTAGTGGCAGCACTTAGCTCCGCCCTGGTGAGAAGACTTGAAGACCAGAAAACTAGGCTAGGTGCCGGACGCGGCCATTTGCTTTGGATGTCTCTTTCTGTAGCTTTGCTTTCTGGATCTAGATTTAAGTTGAAGCCGAGTTTTTGTCGATGCGCGCGGGGGGTGCCTCTTCTCGTTCAACCAGTTTCTTGCTTTCTGGATTTCGTTTTGTCTGGGACTCATGTCCGTCGCCTTCCCCTCGCGAGCCCCTCGCGAGGGGGACTACAAGTACTGAGCACGCGCGGCCTTCTTAAGCTTCAAGGCTGCGCCTCTTGCGGGGCCCTTTCTGACAGGTCGACAAGCTCCAAACGATTCCCAGAAACTCTTAGCCTTGATATCCAGCTCGAGGCTGGCGCTGACTAAGGTAAACCACGACGGGGAACCTTCCCCTGGACTCATGAGTCCACGAGGGCACAGATTCAATACCGCATAGGAAAGTAAAGGCTGCAAACTGCTTACATGAGGGGCTCCCCCTCTCAAAATGCTCTAAAAAGTTTTCCAAGGGCCACGCCCGAGTTTTTTCCTACAGGGTAAAACAACGGGGGAACATGGGATCAACCATATATATCAGTCGCTACATCGCCATCAGATGCGTCACTCGCGTCGTCGTTGTCTTCGCCGACACCATCGCCGCCTTCGGTGACGCCTCCGTCGCCGTCGTCAACCACGTCGCCTTCGTCTACGGCGACCACCACCGCGTCGTCGTCAGAGGCAAAGGCTTTTACCAGCGCGTCCACGTTGTCCTCCACCCACTGCGCCAGATCGCCTCGGACGGCCTGCGGTACGGGGGCAATGGCAGCGTCGAAGTCGAAGTCGGGGAAGGTGTTCCTGAGGTGGCTGAAGACACAGGAGAATGCGCGCCCGAGAAGGCCCAGAATTCTCTCCTTCACGAGCCGGCGAGCCCTATCAGACCGGGTATCCAGGCGCGTCACCGCGTCGATGAAGAAGGTCAGGTGGCTGGCATAGTCATTCGAGTGGGGGCAGGAGCATTCTCATCGCAGATGTAGCCCAGGGCGGTATTGGCCCTGTTCCGGAGATCTTGAAGCATAGGAGCATGCTCGCGCTCCAGCGTCCAACGTTGGAGCACATCCTCCCCGTTTTGCCATGCGACGGCCTCGGCGTCATCGACTCGCTCCCGAAGGGAAAGCAGCTCGGCGCGGGCGGAGGCTAAGTCCGCCTGCGCCGTGACCAGGGTGGCAGCTGTGGCCTCCGCACGCCTTTCAGCCTCGTCCAACCTGGGCCAGAGGGCAGCAGCCCTGCCCGCACCCTCCGTACCGGTGAGCTTCAACTTCAAGTCATAACTTCCCTCCAGGTCTGCGCGACCCTCGGCCACCTGGCGGTCCACCTCCTCCTGGACCCTGGCCTCACGAACCCCGACGGCATCTTCTGCTTGGGTAACTTGACGCTCCCTCGTCTCCAGTTGCTCAAGATCAAGGCTGTGTTCCATGGCCTCCAGCGCCAACGCCTCCTGGAGCTTCCGGACCTCTTCCTCCTCGGGGGGCGTCCCCCTCAGCGACGCAAGGGCGGCACTGCGCGCCTCCACCTGCTGCTCTAGGTACGCGCTGCAGGCGTGGTGCTCCCACGCGCGCTTCTCCGCGGCCTCGCGACGGCGGTCGGCCTCATGAGCCTCCTCCAAGGCTCGGGAACAAGCCTCACGGGAAACCTTGAGGGATGCCTCAGCCTTCGCATTGTCAAGATCACGCTGGTAGCGGCCCAGATTGATAGCCACCTTTAGCTTGCGCCATTCCTCCGCCCACTGGAGACCTTCAGCCTCAAGGCGCGAGTCGACACCTGTGAGCTCTTCACCAAGCCGGCTCATCGCACCCATCGCCTCCTGGAAAAGCTCGTGACGAACGACACTTCGCCCGCGCTCAAACTCGAATGCATGGCCCGCCTCGTCCATCGCCTTGGGGGCTGCAGGCGGGGCATCAAGGGGCGCACCAACTCTCGGCAGGGGGCTGGGGGCTGGCGCTGCACCCGACGTCAACCAGTCCTCGCGAGGAGCCCAAGCCAATTGGGGCTCGCTGCTTGAAGAGGAACCGAAGATCGAAGCCAACCGACTACTGTCCATGACCAAAGGAGGGGTCTTGGGCACACCCGCCAAGCTCCAAGCCAGACCGTGGGGGAGGGGCGACGAAGCCGCGAGTTCACCATGCCATGAGGGCAAGAGTGCTCCTTTAACCAACCCTGCTCCAGGGGCAGCAAGCGGACTCGGAGCACTCAAGGCCGATGGGGGAGTCGAGGAAGAAGGAGGCCGTTTCTCAGAACTAACGTCAGCAAAAGAAAAACAGCGTGCAAGAAGCCATAACAGTACGGTACTCACACGTCGACGGTGATGTACTTCCTACGCTTCAGCGGCCCAAAGATGTTGTTGCCGCTCGGGGATCCTTTCCTCTTGCGGAGCTCCTCGAAGTCCACACAGTGTAGACCGAAGCGCTGGACGTGGCGGCCTGCGTGTGGCGGGGCCAAGGAGGAGCTCGAAGGGCCCACTTTAGCGGTGCCCGGCTGCGGCGAACAGTCGGGCGCCACCTCACCACAACCTCCCGAGGCTCCTAGAGCCTTGGCCTCGGGAGCCGCATACCGCGTCTTCTCATTGACCGACGCCTCCGAAGAGGGGTCGTAAGCTCCCGAGGACAACGCTCCAGGATGACCACTCAGCATGTGTTGCTCAGCACTTGAGCCACTGGCCCCTGTCAGAGCTTGCCCTCCTGCACCCTCACCCGGGGCGAGCTCGGCGAGGAAGGGAAACACGTCGACGGGGTTCTCGCGGGACCCCACCAGGCCGATTGGGCGCAGCCCCCACTCATCAAAGGAAGGCATGCTCGCGGCAAATGCGGCCTTGTTCTCGCAGTGGTACAATAGGCAGCTATTCCTGGGCATGCCGTCCGGCAGAGGGACGCCCGGTAGGACCGTGAGCACCGTTTGCCGCGTCATAAGAGGAAGCCCCTTCTCCTGAAACCTCATATGGTCCTGACTGCTGAGCAAGTCCCACATTGGGCGGGAATGGCGCTGAAGCGGTGCGACTCGGCGCTTGACGAACTCCTTCACCACCATAGGCGCAGTCATGCTACGGTCCTTCAACCTCCTCAGCCTAGCCCAGACGGGAGCGAGCCGGGGGCTCGTGAGCTCTTGATGGGCTCAGCCAGAGTTTGGAACAGCAGGCCCCGCCGGAATTTGGAGCAGAGGGCTGAGCACGCCGGCGTCAACAAACACCCGTCGCGTACGGAACTCGCTCGTGGATGGAGGAAGCTCGAAGTCAATCCCCGCGCCCGCCGTCGCGGCCACGACCTGGAAGCTCACATACCCCGAGCTCTGATGAGGATCAGCTAGATGCAACAAGAAGAAATGGCAGAGAAGGGCCACCGAGGGAGCGATACCCACCATGGCTTCGCACAAGAAGGCGAAGACGGCAAGAAGGGTCATAGATTGAGGGTCAAGGTGCAGCATGTGGATCTGATAATGCTCGAGCACCGCGTTGAAGAAGGCGGAGAAGGGAGGAATTAGGCCGGCCTAGAGGGCATCAATGAAGATTGGGACTTCAGTGGCTGCCCGAGCCATGCGAGTGCGAGACGCAGGCCAAGCCACCGTCTCTCCCCTCTCATTGAAGCTAGAAGGAAGCATCGGAGGAACCTTGTCCATGGCCTCGTCGTTGAGCACTCGGGATCGACCTAGCGCCGGCTCGACAGCCGGAGGAGCGCTTGACGGAGACAAGGGCTTCTTTCCCTTATCTGCTTGTTTTGGCGCCATGGCAACGAAGTGGCCAGAGGGCAGGTCAGATTGGAAAAGAGAAGCAGAGTCTTTAGGAAGTAGGGAGATTGGGGAAGCAGGGCGCAGGTGGCGGAGGAGTAACTGTGTAGGCTGCGGGGGCCGCATAGCCAGGTGGATTCAAAGGCATCGTGGGGAAGCGGAGACGCCCACGTCCAATCAACCGCCACGCGTCAGCCGAGGCCGCAGGCTTTGGGCCCCCGTAGCACTCCGTACTTGACCCTTGGCTTCACCGCGAAGCCAAGACCGAGCTCACCTTGGGCCCGGGGGCTACTGTCGGCATTCTGGGAACGGGAGACCCCAGAATTACGTGCCTGCGGCCCACGACATGGCTAAGTTAGCGGGCCGTACATCCCATATGCATCAACAAGGCGCTCAAGACCCTAGCGAGGGGCCAAGCCTCGCGAGGGGGACGACGCAAGACCTCCTCAGGAGCGGCCACTCTAGGCGAGCTCATGAGGAGCGGAGATATCAAGGCGGAGCAAACCTCACGAGGCTCTCGTGACATGAGCCATGACGATCGGCACCAGGCGGGCGCCAGCACACGCAGCGTCGTTGTTTCCTCTTTGGTGCTAATGAAGCAGGCGCGGCCGAGGAGTACTAAGGCATCAGGAAAAGGTTGCCATATCGGTGCAACAAGACCAAGACCAGAAGGACGGCAGGACGGAGGTCATCGTGGAGCCCAAGACGGCGTCACCACCAGAGCCTTTCGCAGGCGAAGACCACTTTTGTCAGGATAGCTTGTACTAGTTGTCCCCCTTCGAATTTGCCCGCCGTTGTTGGCTCCCTTCCCACTCAATATTTGGGGAGAGGACCAGGGTCTATATAAGTAGAGCTAGCCACCAAAGTAGGGGAGGGTTCTGATACACAGAGGCATCTCACGCACTCCAGTTCGTCAAGCCACAAGAACACCTCAACCTCCGGAGGCTTTTCTTCCCCTTGTACTGTTCATCATCAGCCCAAGAGGCAATCCACCACCACCACACTGGAGTAGGGTATTACACCACAACGGTGGCCCGAACCATTATAAATCTCATGTCTTTCTGTCTTGCGAGTTCGTAGAGTTTGTCCGCGAGATCTTATCGAGCTAGGGCGAGGATCGGTAGGAGGGAAAGACTTCGCGCGCACCCAGAGTTTGAACCTTAAGGGTTTGCCTGAACCCCACATCCGACATAATAGTTAATAAGTTATAGGTTCAATAAACGCCCCTCCGGGCCCGTGCTAGTTTCATTTCGATGCAGGAAGGAAAAGGGGAACATAACAAAAGCGGCGCTCGCCCCTGCAGCAGCCGACTGAGGCAGGACCTTGGCGACGTCATGGGTCTAGTCGGACCCCTCCTCGCGCTTCACCGATGTGCAGCGACAAAATGACCCGCTACCACCTTCGAGGCGGGCGCGGCGACATGGCGGCTGGTCAAAGCCGCCGATGCTGGAACTGTCGCCAAGGGAGGAGCCACCGTAGCCAGATGAAGCGAGGTCGGAGGGCTCGCCCCCCACCTCGTCTCGGCCATCGCCAAGGCCGAGCACCTCCTCACCATCGTTCACCTCGGGGCAGCATCCGACACGACGATCGTCTTCCCCGAACACACTCATGTAGAAGCTCGCATCGTCGTCGAACGTGAAGTGGAGGGTGCACCGCTTTGCCAGCCGCGGCGCGAAGCGACTGCTCGCCACCAAGGGCCGAGCAATGTTGCCCGCGACGGAGACCTCGACCGTGACCCAAGAAGCCCGGCTGCAGCAACCGTCTGCCTGCAGCCAGAGCCCGCCTAGACTGGAGGCCGGCAGCCCGTCGGCAAAGAAGCAGAGGAGCTGGAGCCAGCTGCCGGCCGGAACCTCCGACCAGACAACGAATTCCGGCAGCACCTCTGACGCATGGAACTGCGGTCGGGGAGGCCCCGCAACCACAACGCGTCTCGTTTCGGCGACAGGACTACCGCGACCAGAGCGGCCCCTTCCACGCACTGCAGTGCCGCCTCGAGAGCCAGGGGCCTCAGCGGGGGTCGTGGCATGCTTGCGGGGACGGCCACGTCTAATGGTGTTCTGGGAACGGGGGTACCCAGACTTGCCTACCTGCGGCCTCCGGCGTGGCTCAAGGGGTGGCCCAGCACGGCCCATCTTCATCAGCACAAGCTCAAGACCCACGTGAGGGGCCAAGCCTCGCCGGGCGGACGACAGGAAGTTCCTCAGGCACGACCTCGTCAGGCTGGCTCGCGAGGAGGCGGAGAGATCAAGGCGGGGTACCTCGCGAGGTGCCCATGACGCAAGCCATGACGACCAAAGGGCGCCCGTGGTGCCAGCCGCAAGGTGTCCTCATTTCCTCTTTGGTGCAAAGGAGGCAAGCGCAGGCGAGAGCATCAAGGAAGGGCAACCATTTCGGTGCGACAAGACCAAGACCATCACAACGGCAGGAAGGAGGTCATCGTGGAGCCAAAGCAGGCGTCACCGTCAGAGCCTTTGACAGGCGAGGACCAACTTTAGTCGGGATAAGTGTACTAGATGTTCCCCTTCAAAATGGCCAATTGTTGGCGCCTTCCCACTTAATATTTGGGAAGAGGCCCAGGGCCTCTGCCTATAAATAGGACTAGCCTCCCACAGGGCAGGGGGATCCGGCATGGAGAACAGAGCTAGAGATCAAGCAATCTAGAGAGAGAGAGAGCGACCGAACTCCCCTGAGCAGTTCGTCGCACCGGCCAAGAATAGACCCTCACGAGGCTGTTCTCCCTTGTATTGTTCATCATCAGCCTCTGAGGCAATCCACCACACCACACACTGGAGTAGGGTATTACACCACAATGGTGGCCCGAACCAGTATAAACCTTGTGTCCCTTGTGTTTGCTCTTTGTGTAGTTTAGATCCTTGCGAGGTGACGAGGTGCCGGTAGGTAGGCGGTGAGATCTCCGCGTGCACCCCAGAGTTCGAACCTAGAGGGTCCGCCGAACCAATCGACATTTGGTGTGCTGGTAGGGTGCGCGGGAATCCGCCGCCACTTCGCGTCTCGTCGCATCGTCATCATCATGTTCCAGCGACCAGGCGGCGGGCAACCCTGATCCTCGGGTGGCCTGGCCCGCCCATCGCAGAGCCGCTTCGCCCGGCGCACCCGTGCCCAGCAGCTCGCGGTCCGCAGGGCGCTGCGGCCCGCAGGCGACGCGGTCAGGCAACGTGAGCTCTCATTTTGCGGCAGATGCGGTCAGCGGCGAGGGCCTCGAACCACGCCGCGGCCACGACGCCGTACACCCGACGGGACCAGGCGAACTCAAGGGTCGTGCTCACGGTGGCCCGAAGCTCTTGCAATGCCGGAGCTCTTTGGAGGGCGGCCGTGGACGTGTCTTGGAAGCGAGTGGCGGACCAAGGGCACGCGCAGTAGGACGAACACGGCTCGCTCCTCGGCCCAAGCTGGGGGGACGAGGCGCCCGAAGCTGAGCTCTTCCAGGAGCCCCGGGAAAGCCCCGTCGACTGCGCCGGAAGCAACGACTATCGGGTACCGCTAATTCCTCAGGAGCAGGTATACGCTAACCATGGATCGCAGGAGGTACAGGTCGTCACAGCAGACGGCTGCCCCAATCCCGCAGTTTCCTACCCCTCGGGAGGAGGGCGCCGGGGGCTGCAGGAGAGGGGCCGAGATCCGGCATCACCACCGCGGCGTTCGGAGCAAGGCGTCCTCAGGAGGTAGGCCCTCTGCCGGGGAGGCGCCTCAGGGCCTACCCCCGGCAGAGGACCCGTGGTCGTCGGGGGAACCGCTGGCGACCGCTCTACCCCATCAGCGGCGTCCTCGGTCTCCGGCCGTTGTCGATGCACTAGAGTGGGGCGCAAGGCGGGGCCCTCGTCTGGCGATATGAAGCAAGGCCGGTACCTGTGAAGAAGGCCCAGTGCCTGTGAAGCTCGCCGCCCCGTGACACTCTCACGTAATAATGAGTGGGGTTGTACACACCCCGGAGTCTCGGGGCGCTGCCTCAGCCTGGGGCTCCCTCCCACGCCAGTGGTAGCACTTAGCTCCATCTTTGGTGAGAAGACGCCCAAGACTAGACTAGGTGCGGACGCGGCTTTTCTCTGCCTTTCTTGCCTTTCCCTTGGCCGCCGCTTTTTGCCCGTTTGGATTTAAGTTGGATTTGAGCTTGCGATTTGTGTGTTCGGGAAGGGGTGTTTAGTCTCGTTCGAGCAATCTCGCGTCCTGGTTACCACTCGACTCAATGCCTCCCCTCCGAGCCCCTCATGAGCCGGGCCAGCCTAGCATGCTTGTGACGGACCGGACCGCCATCACCGCCCTCTCGGGAGGTTCTCATCACAGTTCAAGTGGGCTCGTTTCAGGAGCACACGGGCGCCACAGCCCTCCGCATGAGCTATCTCGGGGCCCACGCGGGTCGAAGGTAAACAAGCCAGCCAACTCGTCGCAAGGCCAGCCACTTGGCGTAGGCGTACGAGTGATATCGCATCTACTAATACGCTAACTGCAAGTTTTTACACGAGGGGCTCCCCCTCCCAAAATGCTTTGACAACCTTCAGGGCCAAGCCCGAACTCTACCTGCGCAGGATAAGAAAACAGGAGCAGCACGCAGTCAATCAGATAAATCCCCCAATGCATCCTCGAGATCACCTCCTGAATCGTCGCTAGCGTCGCTGGCCTCGCCATCGCCCTCCGCGTCGCCGTCAGCGGCGTCAGAGAGATCAAGGCGGGGTACCTCGCCAGGTGCCCATGACGCAAGCCATGACGACCAAGGGCGCCAGGCGGGCGCCAGCCCCCGCAGTGTCCTCATTTCCTCTTCGGTGCAAAGGAGGCAAGCGCAGGCGAGAGCATCAAGCAAAGGCAACCATTTTGGTGCAACAAGACCAAGACCATCTGGCGGCAGGAAGGAGGTCATCGTGGAGCCCAAGCCGGCGTCACCTTCAGAGCCTTTGACGGGCGAGGACCAACTTTAGTCAGGATAAGTGTACTAGATGTTCCCCTTCAAAATGGCCAATTGTTGGCGCCCTTCCCGCTCAATATTTGGGAAGAAGCCCAGGGCCTCTGCCTATAAATAGGACTAGCCTCCCACAGGGTAGGGGTATCCGGCATGGAGAACAGAGCTAGAGATATGGCAATCTAGAGAGAGAGAGAGAGCGACCGAACTCCCCTCAGCAGTTCGTCGCACCGTCCAAGAACAGACCCTCGCGAGGCTGTTCTCCCTTGTATTGTTCATCATCAGCCTCTGAGGCAATCCACCAAACCACACACTGGAGTAGGGTATTACACCACAATGGTAGCCCGAACCAGTATAAACCTTGTGTCCCTTGTGTTGCTCTTTGTGTAGTTTAGATCCTTGCAAGGCGACGAGGTGCAGGTAGGTAGGGGGTGAGATCTCCGCGTGCACCCCAGAGTTCGAACCTAGAGGGTCTGCTGGAACCAGAAATCCGACAACGTCCTCGCCTTGGTGCCGGGGAGCCAAGTCCCTCCTGAGAGGCCTTGCCTTTCTCCGTGGCGAAGAACCTCTTCGACGGTGCCATTGCTGCTAGCGGTGGAGCAAGGAGGAAGAAGCGAGTGAACCAAGGAAGAGATGGGCGACGGGGGCTCCGCCCCCCTCCCCATTTATAGCGGAAGAAGGCCAACCGGCGCCTCCCACGATCACAGGTAATGATGGTTTTCCTTGCATGTCGCAGGGACTTGTCAAGTCGGGCAGTTGCCGAGGCAGCTTGGGGAAGTGGAGACGCCCACGTCCAATCAACCACCATGCGTCAATAGAGGACGCATGCTTTTGGGGCCCGCGGCACTCCGTACTTGACCCTTGGCTTCGCCGTGAAGCCAAGCCCGAGCGCGCCTTGGGCCCGGGGGCTACTGTCGGCGTTCTCGGCACGGGGGTCCCCAGACTTGCCTGCCTGCGGCCCACGGCATGGCTATGCTAGCAGGCCTATACGGCCCACCTTCATCAACAAGGCATTCAAGACCCTCGCGAGGGGCCAAGCCTCGCGAGGCGGACGATGCAAGACGTCCTTAGGGGCGGCTTCTCTAGGCAGGCTCACGAGGAGCGGAGGTATCAAGGCGGGGCAAACCTCGCGAGGCCCTCGTGACGTGAGCCATGACGATCGATAGCAGGCGGGTGCCACCACCCGCAACGTCCTTGTTTCCCCTTTGGTGCTAGGGAAGCAGGCGCAGACGCGGAATACCGAGGCATCAGGCAAAGGTTTCCATATTGGTGCAACGAGACCAAGACCAGCAAGCCAGCAGGATGGTGGTCACCATGGAGCCCAAGACAGCGTCATCACCAGAGCCTTTTGCAGGCGAAGACCACTTTTGTTAGGATAGCTTCTACTAGCTGTCCCCTTCCAAATTGCCCGCCGTTGTTGGCTCCCTTCCCGCTCAATATTTGGGGAGAGGACCAGGGCCTATATAAGTAGAACTAGCCACGACAGTAGGGGCATCTCATCTTGATCTGAGCTAGCCTCGGGCCAATCCTTACCACACACCGAACACAAGAACACCTCAACCTCAGGAGGCTCTTTCTTCCCCCTGTACTGTTCATCATCAGCCCAATAGGCAATCCACCACCACACACTGGAGTAGGGTATTACACCACAACGGTGGTCCGAACCAGTATAAATCTCGTGTCTTTCTGTGTTGCGAGTTCATTGAGTTCGTCCGCGAGATCTTTGCGAGCTAGGGCGTAGATCGGAAGGAGGGAAAGGACTTCGCACGCACCCTAGAATTCGAACCTTAAAGGTTTTGCCAGAACCCCACATCCGACAGACCCCCTCACCGAGCCACTCCCCGCCTTAAGCCCCAAACGTCCTCACCGAGCTCGTCTTCAACCTCCCGACGGCGAGATTGACTTCGCCGCCCCGCCAACTCTAATCCTTCCCCGAGCCCGTTTCGACGCCCTCTGCATTCCTCGTGAGCCCCTTTTCCTTTCCCCTCCTCTCTCGTGCTTGCGCTCGTCCCCTAGCTCCATTTTCCAACGTGGTCAAGAGCATCTCGCTGCTAGCCATGGCATCATGCTCAGGAAGCCCCAGGAGCCTAACGCACACACTCAATGTTGGAGTAAACCACGTTAGGTGCGTGTGTGTGTGGCGTGGTGGTGTGAGTTAGTTAGCCGACATTGTGAATGGATAACTCACCAAGTTAGTTAGCTACAGCCACGTCGTGTGGCCATTCGTGGAGCTGCACAATCGCTGGATGACCATGCATGTAGGACTTGATTAGTTGGTTCGTGGGTGAGCCGGCCGTGCTAGTGGTGGCCGAGTCTTGTGTATATGGGCACCGGAAACTTGGGTGCTACGCTGCTATGAGACTACAAATCCACAGGCACAAGTGTGTGTTTGTAAGAGAGTTTGGTCTTCTTGGAATAGCAACGGGGCTGTGTGTGCACCCGGGTGAAACTCCACTGTATTGTGCTCCTCCATCTTCCACCTTTGTTTGTCAGAGAGAGAGAGAGAGAGAGAGAGAGAGAGAGTGTCACATCCTAGCTAGTCTATGCATTAGTGTGTGCATCATGTTTAACTTTCATCTGAAATTTGAAATGGGGAAGACAGAACCCCCAGAACCCCTTTTGAATCCAACTAGGGCTTACTAAAATTATTTTCAATGAACCTGAAATTCCCTTCTAAAATGCTCATCACCTTTGCTTTGGTTCAGAGCATCTGCCAAAAGTGGTGCACAATTTTCTAGGTCATCCTAAGGTCTTTGAATTAAATCATAAGTATTTGAGTTTGGGCATTTAAAATTATATAAAATATTGCAAATGCCCAAACAATCTAAACTAAAATGTTCCATGTTGGAAATATTCCAACTAAGGACCAGTGCAGTTTGGTGAATTTTGGAGCTGTTTAAGTATTTTTACAAAGTCCACAAAGTTACGTAAAATAGAAAAAGGAAACAGAAATATAAAACTTACTGGCGCCACCCAACTGGCCCACTGCTGCCCAGCCAGCCTGGCCCAGCAGCTGCTTGGCTTGGCCAGTAGGCAGGCAGTGCTCGACGAAGCACGCATGCGTGCCACTGTGACTGGCCGCCGCCTCGCCCGCTTCCCTCACCGAGCTGCTGACGGCGCTCCCCTCTCTTGCCCCGAGCCTCGGACATCTCTCCTCCTCCCGGCTCCTCCCCTCGCTCCCACGCCATGGACGACGCCACCGCAGCCGCACCGTCGCCGTAGTCGCGCTCTCCGTCGTCCTTGCGCCTTCCCGTCGTTTCTAGGAGCTCCGCCGCCCTCCTCTACCTCGAGCTAGCCGAGCCCCGAATGCTCGCGTGGCCCGAGTCCTCTGCATCAACCTCGCCCGACCCCGTCGTCTCCGGAGATCCCCTTCGACGTCGCCGCCGCACCAGCCCGTCCCCGACCGCACCGAGTGCTTCCTCGAGTTCTCCGTGAGCCTAGCTATCTCCCCTCCTCTCCTTTCTTGCTCCCGAGCCGTGTAGCGACCGCACGGAGCTCACACACATGCGCCGCCGCGGAGCTCGTCGCTGACGTGCTCCCGGCCATCCACCGGTCACCCCTCGGTGTCCAACGTACTCACCGCACCGCGTAGCGTCTAACCACCACTTCACGCACCTCACCGCACACCGTAGCCTCGAGTTCGTCTTCACCCGAACTCCGGCGGCCGCCAAGGTCGTCGCTTGGCGCCGTTCCGGCCACCCCGAGCCCAGCCAATGCCACCAAGAGGCTGGGTTGCTCCCAGCTACACTTAGACGCCCTCCGGCTCATTTAGTCGCCGAGCGGCCAAAACCACTCTCGCCGCGTCGGCTGCTTGGCTGACTAAAGGTCAGTGTAGTTGGCGGCGACTTTGACCACGGGTGGGCCCTGGTTGACTCTGTTGAGTCTATGACAGGTGGGCCACCCCCTGCTAATTAACCTAGCTAGCTTAAACTAATTTTAATTAGTTAAACTAATTGCTGACATGCAGGACCCACTGGTCAGTTTGACCTGGGCGTCCCCGTTGACCTCTGAAGTCATCCTGACGCATTGCTGACGCAGTAAATGAATTACTGGAATTATTCTGTTATAGGAAATTCCAGAATATGGTTCAAACTTCAAAAAATCATAGAAATTAATCTGTAACTCCAAATGCAAAGATTTATATATGAAAAATGATCAGAAAAATCCATTCTATCCATTGGTAAAGGTTTCATGGATGATAGAACAAGTTAACCTTGCTGTTTAAGCAGAATAAGATAATACACCTTTATGGCTATGTTAAATGAGCTAACATTTGAATCTTTGATTCAAATGAGTTCATCCCTTTTTGTTCTAGTTTGCATTAGGCCAACACACATTCATATTGACATGTCATAGCATGCATCATATTGTTGCATATTGTCATTTGTTGTTTATTTTCGGTGTGTCTTTCGTGATAGGTTACGCCTCGAGGATAATCCGAATATCCGTCTGAAGGGCGGTATCCTATCACCACTACATCGTGCAAGCAACCCATTGATCATTCCGATACAAACCCATGTTCTCGCTTCTGCTCTTGTTTCTTGCATTAAGACAACGCGATTCAAAGCTGTTGTGTCTTGCGGTAGTTGAACCCACTTCCTTTGCATGACCCGTTGCTACACGGTAACTCAGATGAAACCCACTAGTATGTGTAGGAGTTGATTGAGCCATGTTTGTGATTCCTACCATGCTATGCTTGCTATGCTTAGAGTTGTGTCAGTGTCGGCTCATCGGGATGATGAAGCTGGAGTGAAAGGTTGTGTCGGGTTCGAGAGTGAAAGTGTTGAACACGCTTTTGGTAAAGGTATCGATGAGAGGCCATGTAGGAGTACATGGTGGGTTGTTTCATTGAAGCCGTCCCTAAGAACCGAGATCCGTGTGTGTGATTTAAGACTTAGCTACTACCACGCATTGGGATCCTTAATTGACTCTCTCGACTTATTAACCACTCTTGTCCTCGGTCCGGGAGTTGCAAGTAGTTTCGGTGTTTGTAGCATCTTTGGGGGACGCCTTGCAGCTGACCTTAGGGGTGGGCTGTGTTGCGGTAGGCACGTGGCCCTGTGTACCGATTCGCCCGTTTGGTGTCTTGGGAACCCTGAACACATTGTTCGGGGCCGTTAGTGGAAACCTCGGCCGGACTCCCTGCGGATGGAACCCGAATTGGCGATAAACCTGGACTCGGGACTCGTGTGTTTAGTCAGGTCGTGGCCGACACCCACGTTGGGCTTCCGCTTGAAGGTTGCCGAGTACATGTCGTGTAAACGGCGGTAAGTGGTGAGAGCGTGTGTGAAGAAGTACACCCCTGCAGGGTATAAAACTATTCGAATAGCGCGTCCATGATAAGGACTACTTGGTCACCTATACGGTTCATAGACAAGTAAATGGATACTACTAAAAGCCTCAAGATAAGTGTGAGTGTCGGATGGCCCTCTCGTGGGTTGACGAGAGAGGATCCACGGTGGAGTATTGTGATGGTGATTAGTGGACTGGTAATGCGACAAATGCTTTTCAAGTGGTGTCACGTAGGATAGCTTAGCCAAGAGTCAAAGCTGGCTTGCTGCAATAACTCCGCTACCTTCTTGAGAATGTGCATGTATAATAGGATTCTGTTGTAAGACTTGCTGAGTACCTCCGTACTCATGTTTGCTTAATTAATGTTTTCAGACGACAACACTGCCCCCTCCGATGGGTTTTATGTAGACCTTGACGTCGATGAGTGAACTAGCCACCCAGGTGGTGATCCAAGGCTTGTGAAGGGCCACTGTAGATAGAAGGGCTTCAACAAGCTTTCTTTCTTTTTAGAGTCTATACTCAGACTAGTTTGCTTCCGCATGTGCTTGTATGTTTGTATGACTTGAGTGTTGGGTCATGTGACCCCTACCTGTATGGATATGTTATGTATGGCTCCTCGGAGCCTCTTAAATAAAGTACTTTGAGTTGTAGAGTTTTGTTGTGTTGCCATGTTGTATGTACTCATATCGGGCATATTGCGTGTATGATTGAAATGCTTGGTATGAGTGGGATCTGACACACTAGTTGTTTATCCTTGGCAGCCTCTCATATGGGGAAATGTAGTCTCGTGCTTCTGAGCGATAGTAGTCCGCTGCAGCCCGGTTCACCGGAGTCCTGCTAGCCCGGCACTACTGCTTGGACACTTGACTGGCCGGCATGTGTTTCTACTGTTCCTATGTCTCGTCCTTCGGGAAATGTCACGCGGTGATATTCGGAGTCCTGCCTAGCTCGCTACAGCCCGAAAACCGGAGTCCTGTTAGCAAAGTGCTACAGCCCGA
Organism: Aegilops bicornis; assembly: GCA_021605145.1. Classification (NCBI taxonomy): domain Eukaryota; kingdom Viridiplantae; phylum Streptophyta; class Magnoliopsida; order Poales; family Poaceae; genus Aegilops; species Aegilops bicornis. The sequence goes on along the minus strand of CM038674.1, from coordinate 316,504,137 downwards.
ATTCATACGTTGATGACCTGACATGCTCGATGTGATTCATGTATGCCTGTCCCCATAGGTTAAGCGCCGCTTTGGGTTCACGACTAGCCATGTCGGCCCGGGTTCTTTGTCATATGGATGCTAGCGACACTATCATATACGTGAGCCAAAAGGCGCAAACGGTCCCGGGCCATGGTAAGGCGACACCCGTGGGAATACCGTGCGTGAGGCCGCAAAGTGATATGATGTGTTACCAGCTAGGTCGATGTGACTTGGAATCGGGGTCCTGCCCGCGTTGGCATCAGAGCAGGACTGCCTGTAGGTTCGCTAAGCCAAACTGGTCGATGTTGAGTCTAGAAATGCTTTAGTTATATGTAGGGGAATTGATTGTGGGAGGGAACGTAAGGCTCTTTTTACTCCTTTACCTTATGCCCTCTGATCTGAGTCATCCTCTTCTCATTCTACGTGGGTATATGACTAGGCTCTCTTCTCTCTATCAGGTTCACGTGTTACTAATCTGTAGTAACTTATAGGATTGTTGGTTACAGCCTTAGTTCAGTTTCTACTACTTTTAGTATGCTATCAGTTGAACCAGAACCTTGATATGATGTTGTTGAGTGGCTTTGCAATCTGATTTTGAATGTCTCAAATCTGTTCTTGAGCATTTACAGATGTTATGCTGCCCGATTTTCCCTAGATATTCTAATGTCTTTGCATTGTGGCTGTGCTTTCAGATGGCCACCCATCCCCAGAACCAAGTGGTTAATTCGACCCGTTGCATTGATGTGTGTGGTCACACGGCAATGTTGGTTCGGTGATGGTCGAGACCGGTTACCGATGGTATCCCGAATATACCGTCGAGGAGCAGTTTAGAGATTTTAATCAAAGCCAATATATGTGCACGGTCAGGATATATCCATCTTATCTCGGAGCTACTGAACCGCTCCACTGTTCATATTGACTTAGGATCACTATTTGGATGTCCGTGCAGGATGCAGCCTACTCAATGATGACTATTATTCGAGCTGAATCGCCTTTGTCATGCAACACCGATTTCCGCTACATGCCAGCATCCCTCCCTGGGGCGCATGGCTACCTTCAGGGTATGTACAGCGACGCATCCCATGAGGACTCTCTCCTCCGCACCACTACCGAGATGCTGGAAGACAAGGACCGTGAAAACCGGGCCTTGCGTATGGAGCTCTTTAATGCCCGTTCTGATCACTGGGCCACTCTGACTCGGTTTGCACCTGCCGTGCAAGCTGGATACATGGACATGAGGGACTTGTACCCTGTGCGGGCGGTCTGCCCGGACTTTTATGGAGTGGCGTGAGGTAGGAGGCATCACCCCTCCTCGTGGACCTCGTCTGCCGCCGTTTGTTGGAGCACGGCCACATCCGAGTCCCTATGGTCTGCAAGCTCCACAGGATCGTCTATTCCCGGATGATCATGTTCCGCTTCCAGGCTTGGGTGGTGACTTCTATGAGGACTACTACGGAGCTGTCTGAGTTAGTAGTAGTATCCCTAGTATTGTAATAATTGTATTTCCACCGTTCTGCGTGACCTGTGGAATATGACTTAGTGTGTATCATTCCGGAAGTGTAGAAAAATAATGTATAGGAGTTTGGAATGCTTCTGATGAGATGTAACGCCTTTCACTATAGTTGTACTCGGTCGGGCTTGTACTAAACTATGAATGGTGTGTATGACCGTTGGTATAAATATGGCAGTTTTTATATTACCATGTCATACGGATGAACATCTCTGCATTCCGTGTTATCCATTACATTCCGCACTTCCTTGCTAAATTCTGCCATCCTGGTTTAAACCGTTGTTTTGTTTCCTAGGATGGTCAACACCGCATAAAAATCCTGCTGCTCGGGCGGGGAGAAGCCAGCGCAGCTAGTAATGTAAATCTGCCTCAACCGCCATCTTTGGCCGAGGTTATGTTGGAGGCAGAACGCAACAAGCGTGCGACCAATCACTTGCTGGAGCGGATTGAGCAAAACACCGCACGCCAGCCAAGGAATGATCTGGTGTCACTCAATGACTTTGTCAAGCTGTATCCACCGAAGTTCAAATATTCCGTTGAGCCTCTCGATGCGGATGACTGGCTTCGCAGCATCACCCACAAGCTACGTTCTGCCAACATGGCTGAAGCTGATAAGGTTACTTTTGCCGCTTATCACCTCGAAGGCCACCTTTAGCCTTTGGTGGGAGAATTATGAGGCTATCGCCCGGTTGGACAAATCACTACTTGGGCTGAATTGATTGCCGCTTTAGTGAGCATCACATCCGGAAGGTCTCATGGATCGTAAGAGGGAAGAATTCTGCAATTTCACCCAGGGTAGACTGACTGTGGATACATACAGCCGCGAGTTTGGGAATCTAGCACGTTATGCTCCTGAAGAGGTTTCTACCGACGCCAAGAAGCAGGCAAGGTTCCGCAAGGGACTTAGCCCCGAGCTTCGCCGTGATCTCCGTCTGCACGTGTGCACTTCCTTCGAAGGTTAGTCAACAAGGCTATCAGTGCTGAAACTGGACAGTCTGACTTTGAAGCTTCACGCAAGCACTCCCGTGATTTTGGTTCTTCATCCGGCTCTGGATCTCAGAAGCGCCGGGTCTGGATTCCAAACACTGCTCTGCCACCCAGGTTCACTCCGAGGCCATCCTTTGAGGCGCCTCGCCCCAACCAAAGCAGATATACCGCCCAAGACTTATGGTGGCCCCGCTGCTAATGCTGCTCCACGCCCCAATATGATAACCTGTGTCAAGTGTGGAGAGACGGGCCACTACATCCGTGAGTGTCCCCAGAACAACCCCAGTCAGATCGGGAAGTCTGTTGGCCGTGGTAAGTCAGCAGGAAAGGTGCTCTACGCCAAACCAAACGCCACCGCCGTGGGCCCACGTCAACTATGTTTCAGCTGAGGAAACCCATGAGGATCCCAACGTCAGTTCTCGGTATGCTCCTTGTTAATTGTCATCCGCAACTTGTTCTTTTTGATCTTTGGAGCATCTCATTCATTTATTTCTGAGAGCTATGCTCGATTGCACAACACCACATTCTGTGACATGCACACCTCCATGGAAACTCAGACTCCTTGTTCTAGATGGCAAACCTCTAGAATAAGTCATGGGAATGAAATTCTTGTCGACAGATTAGTTTTTCTTGCATCTCTAATAGCTCTCAAGTCCTCGGACATAAACATCATCTTGGGTATGGACTGGATGTCACCCCATTATGCTAAGATTGATTGCTCTACTAGAACTGTTCAACTCACCCATCCTTCGGGCAAGACAGTTAATGTTTCGACCCGAGTGGCTAAGCGTCAGCTTTACTCCTTAAATGCCAACCCCCTTCCAGACCTCGAAGATATTTCAGTAGTCCGTGATTTTCCGGATGTCTTTCCAGAAGAACTGCCAGGTGTTCCACACAGGGGATGTCGAGTTCGTGATAGATCTTGTTCCCGGAACCGTTCCAATCTCTAGAAGACCTTATAAGATGGCACCCCTAGAACTAGCTGAGCTTAAGAAACAACTTGATGAGTCCTTGCAAAAGGGTTTCATCCGTCCTAGTTCATCCCCATGGGCTTGCCCCGTCCTCTTCGTCAAGAAGAAGGATGGAACGGATCGGATGGTTATAGATTACCGACCTGTCAACTTGGTCACTGTCAAGAACAAGTATCAGCTCCCCAGGATCAACGACCTGTATGATCAGCTCGCTGGATCCTCAGTCTTTTCAAAGATGGATTTGAGGTTGGGCTACCATCAAATCAAAATCAAGAACGGGGACATTCCTAAAACGGCCTTTGTTACTCGTTATGGCCAATCTGAGTACACCGTCATGTCCTTCGGGTTAACCAATGCTCCAGCCACCTTCTCTCGGTTAATGAACTCAATCTTCATGGAGTATTTGGATAAATTGCCGTGGTATACCTCGATGATATACCCATCTACTCCAAGAATGAGGAAGAACATGCCGAACATCTAAGGCTAGTATTGATGAAACTTCGAGAGCATCGCCTTTATGCCAAATTCTCTAAGTGTGAATTCTAGTTACCAGAAGTGACCTATCTAGGCCATGTAATCTCTGGTAAGGGTATTGCTGTCAATCCCGAGAGAGTTCAAGCCGTCCTTGACTGGACTCCACCTAAATCGGTCAAGCAAGTTCGGAGTTTCCTCGGTTTAGCGAGCTATTGCCGCCGCTTCGTCGAGAATTTCTCCAAAGTTGCGAAGCCTCTAACCGAACTCCTCAAGAAAGATAAAAAGTTCGAATGGACGCCACAGTGCGAGTTCAGCTTTCAGGAACTGGAAATACGCCTGACATCTGCTCCCGTACTTGTTCCACCAGATTTTTCTAAGGACTTTATTATCTATTGCGACGCCTCGCGACAAGGACTAGGTTTTCATACTCATGCAAGATCGTCATGTGATTGCCTACGCTTCTCGGCGATTCGTCCACATGAGGATAACTATCCCACACACGATCTAGAGCTTGCGTGATGGTTCATGCACTCAAAACCTTGAGACATTATCTTCTCGGTAATCGTTGCGAAATTTACACTGATCACCAAAGTCTGAAATACATCTTCACCCAACCGGATTTGAATCTTAGGCAAAGACGTTGGGTCGAGTTGATTACACATTACGACTTAGGAATATCTTACACCCCAGGCAAAGCCAATGTCATGGCTGACGCACTAAGTCGCAAAACCTATTGTAACAATCTGATGTTACAACAAAGTCAACCATTTATCCATGAGGAATTTCGTAAGCTTAATCTTCACATCGTTCCTCGAGGATTTCTTTCCACCCTGGTGGCGAAACCTACCCTTACGGATCAAATCATAACCGCCCAGCGGTATGATAGAGGAATATCTCGGATCAAGGAGAACATTGCTAGCGGAGCTGCTAAGTGTTTCTCCATAGATGAGCGAGGTGTTGTCTTCTTTGAGAACCGCTTGGTGGTTCCCAAGAAACAACAGCTACGGCAACTGATCCTTAAGGAAGCTCATGACTCCCCTCTCACCATTCATCCCGGTAGTACTAAAATGTATCAAGACCTACGCCAGAGGTTTTGGTGGACTATGATGAAGAGAGAAATCGCTCAATACATTGCTAATTGCAACGTCTGTCGTCGAGTTAAAGCAGAACATCAACGGCCTGCTGGTACCCTTCAACCTTTGGCTATTCCTGAATGGAAATGGGATAAAATCGGTATGGATTTCATTACCGGGTTTCCCAGGACCAAGAGAGGGAATAATGCTATCTTCGTTGTCATCGATCGTCTTTCCAAAGTAGCCCATTTCCTACCCGTTCGTGAGAGTATAACCGCTAGCCAGCTAGCTGATTTGTACATCTCTTGAATAGTGTCTCTTCATGGTGTTCCATTGGATATTAACTCAGACCGTGGAAGTCTCTTCACCTCTCGATTTTGGGAAAGTTTCCAAAATGCTATGGGAACTCGTCTCTCCTTCAGCACCGCCTTCCATCCTCAATCAAGTGGTCAAGTAGAACGAGTAAATCAAATCCTATAGGATATGCTTCGAGCTTCTGTCATCTCTTTCGGCATGAATTGGGAGAAATTCCTTCCATTCGCCGAGTTCGCTTATAACAATAGCTATCAGGCTAGCTTGGGCAAAGCTCCTTTCGAAGTTCTCTATGGACGTAAATGTCGAACGCCTCTTAACTGGTCAGAAACCGGGGAGAGACAACTCTTTGGCCCGGATATGATTCAGGAAGCAGAAGAGCAGGTTCGCGTTATTCGTGAGAAATTGAAAACAACCCAATCTCGTCAAAAGAGCCAGTATGACCGCAAGCATAAGCCTATGGCTTATGAAATTGGGGAGAAGGCTTACCTTCGGGTTACTCCTTTGAAGGGAACCCATCGATTCGGTATCAAAGGCAAGTTGGCTCCTTGTTATATTGGACCCTTTCGCATTCTTGCCAAACGAGGAGAAGTTGCCTACCAATTGGAACTACCTCTGCATCTTTCCAGAGTCCATGATGTCTTCCATGTTTCCCAACTCAGGCGTTGCTTCTCGGATCCTATCCGTGGAGTGGACCACGAAATGCTTGATCTCCAAGATAACCTCACCTATCGAGAATATCCCGTTCGTATTCTTGATCAAGCCGAGCGTACCACTCAACGTCAGAATATCAAGTTTCTAAAGGTTCAATGGTCAAACCATTCCGAGCAAGAAGCAACTTGGGAAAGGGAGGATCGTCTTCGACTTGAGTATCCCACCTTTTTTGCAACGGATCCTAAATCTCGGGACGAGATTCTTTTGAGTGGGGGTGAGTTGTCACATCCTAGCTAGTCTATGCATTAGTGTGTGCATCATGTTTAACTTTCATCTGAAATTTGAAATGGGGAAGACAGAACCCACAGAACCCCTTTTGAATCCAACTAGGGCTTACTAAAATTATTTTCAATGAACCTGAAATGCCCTTCTAAAATGCTCATCACCTTTGCTTTGGTTCAGAGCCTCTGCCAAAAGTGGTGCACAATTTTCTAGGTCATCCTAAGGTCTTTGAATTAAATCATAAGTATTTGAGTTTGGGCATTTAAAATTATATAAAATATTGCAACTGCCCAAATAATCCCAAACTAAAATGTTCCATGTTGGAAATATTCCAACTAAGGACTAGGTGTAGTTTGGTGAATTTTGGAGCTGTTTAAGTATTTTTAGAAAGTCCACAAAGTTACAGAAAATAGACAAAGGAAATAGAAATATAAAAACTTACCTGGCGCCACCCAACCGGCCCACTGCTGCCCGGCCCAGCCCAGCCGCCATGGCCAGCTGGCTTTAGCTTGGCCAGGCAGGCAGGCAGGTGCTCGACGGCGAGCACCGCATGCGTGCCACGCAGCTGGCCGCCGCCTCGCCGCTTCCCTCACCGAGCTGCGACGCGAAACGCTCCCCCTCTCTTGCCCCGAGCCCTCAGACATCTCTCCTCCTCCCCGGCTCCTCCCCCTCGCGCTCCCACGCCATGGCCGACGCCACCGCAGCCGCACCGTCGCCGTAGTCGCGCTCTCCGTCGTCCTTGCGCCTTCCCGCCATGTCTAGGAGCTCCGCCGCCCTCCTCTACCTCGAGCTAGCCGAGCCCCGAGCGCTCACGTGGCCCGAGTCCTCTGCATCAACCTCGCCCGACCCCGCCATCGCCGGAGATCCCCTTCGACGTCGCCGCCGCACCAGCCCGTCCCCGACCACACTGAGTGCTTCCTCGAGTTGTCCGTGAGCCTAGCTATCTCCTCCTCCTCTCCTTTCTTGCTCCCGAGCCGTGTAGCGACCGCACAGAGCTCACCCGCACGCGCCGCCGCGGAGCTCGTCGCCGATGTGCTCCCAGCCATCCACCGGTCACCCCTCGGTGTCCAACGTACTCACCGCATCGCGTAGCGTCTAACCACCACTTCACGCACCTCACCGCACACCGTAGCCTCGAGTTCGTCTTCACCCGAACTCCGGCGGCCGCCAAGGTCGTCGCCGGCGCCGTTTCCGGCCACCCCGAGCCCAGCCAATGCCACCAAGAGTTGCGGGTTGCTCCCAGCTACACTTAGACGCCCTCCGCGGCTCATTTGGTCGCCGGAGCGGCCAAAACCACTCTCGCATCCGCGTCTGGCTCTGACTTTGACCACGGGTGTAGTTGGCGCTGACTTTGACCACGGTGTAGTTGGCGCTGACTTTGACCACGGGTGGGCCCTGGTTGACTCTGTTGAGTCTATGACAGGTGGGCCACCTCCCTGCTAATTAACCTAGCTAGCTTAAACTAATTTTAATTAGTTAAACTATTTGCTGACATGCGGGACCCACTGGTCAGTTTGACCTGGGCGTCCCCGTTGACCTCTGACGTCATCCTGGCGCATTGCTGACGCAGTAAATGAATTACTGGAATTATTCTGTTATAGGAAATTCCAGAATATGGTTCAAACTTTAATCATAGAAATTAATCTGTAACTCCAAATGCAAAGATTTATATATGAAAAATGATCAGAAAAATCCATTCTATCCATTGGTAAAGGTTTCATGCATGATAGAACAAGTTAACCTTGCTGTTTAAGCAGAATAAGATAATACACCTTTATGGCTATGTTAAATGAGCTAACATTTGAATCTTTGATTCAAATGAGTTCATCCCTTTTTGTTCCAGTTTCCATTAGGCCAACACACATTCATATTGCCATGTCATAGCATGCATCATATTGTTGCATATTGTCATGTGTTGTTTATTTTCGGTGTGTCTTTCGTGATAGGTTCTGCCTCCGAGGATAATCCCGAATATCCGTCTGAAGGGCAGTATCCTATCACCACTACATCAGTCAAGCAACCCATTGATCATTCCGATACAAACCCATGTTCTCGCTTCTGCTCTTGTTTACTGCATTAAGACAACGCGATTCAAAACGTTGTGTGCTGCGGTAGTTGAACCCACTTCCTTTGCATGACCTGTCATTCCACAGTAACTAGATGAAACCCACTAGTATGTGTAGGAGTTGATTGAGCCATGTTTGTGATTCCTACCATGCTATGCTTGCTATGCTTAGAGTTGTGTCAGGTCTGGCTCATCGGGATGATGAACTGGAGTGAAAGGTTGTGTCGGGTTCGATAGTGAAAGTGTTGAACACGTTTTGGTAAAGGTATCGATGAGAGGCCATGTAGGAGTACATGGTGGGTTGTTTCATTGAAGCCGTCCCTAAGAACTGAGATCTATGTGTGTGATTTAAGACTTAGCTACTACCACGCATTGGGATCCTTAATTGACCCTCTCGACTTATTAACCACTCTTGTCCTCAGTCCGGGAGTTGCAAGTAGTTTCTGGTGTTTGTAGCATCTTTGGGGCACGACGCAGCGCTGACCTTAGGGGTGGGCTGTGTTGCGGTAGGCACGCGGCCCGGTGTACCGATTCGCCCGTTTGGTGTCTCAGGAACCCTGCACACATCGTTCGGGGCCGTTAGTGGAAACCTCGGCTGGACTCCCTGCGGATGGAACCCGAATAGGCGATAAACCTGGACTCGGGACTCGTGTGTATAGTCAGGACGCGGCCGACACCCACGTTGGGCTTCCGCTTGAAGGTTGTCGAGTACATGTCGTGTAAACGGCGGTAAGTGGTGAGAGCGTGTGTGAAGAAGTACACCCCTGCAGGATATAAAACTATTTGAATAGCCACGTCCGCGGTAAAGGACTACTTGGTCACCTATACAGTTCATAGACAAGTAAATGGATACTACTAAAAGCCTCAAGATAAGTGTGAGTGCCGCGGATGGCCCTCTCGTGGGTTGACGAGAGAGGATCCACGGTGGAGTATTGTGATGGTGATTAGTGGACTCGTGTGTGACAAATGCTTTTCAAGTGGTGTCACGTAGGATAGCTTAGCCAAGAGTCAAAGCTGGCTTGCTGCAATAACTCCACTACCTTCTTGAGAATGTGCATGTATAACGGGATTTTGTTGTAAGACTTGCTGAGTACCTCCGTACTCATGTTTGCTTAATTAATGTTTTCAGACGACAACACTGCCCCCTCCGATGGGTTTTATGTAGACCTTGACATCGACGAGTGAACTAGCCACCCAGGTGGTGATCCAAGGCTTGTGAAGGGCCACTGTAGATAGAAGGGCTTCAACAAGCTTTCTTTCTTTTTAGAGTCTATACTCAGACTAGTTTGCTTCCGCATGTGCTTGTATGTTTGTATGACTTGAGTGTTGGGTCATGTGACCCCTACCTGTATGGATATGTTATGTATGGCTCCTCGAGCCTCTTAAATAAAGTACTTTGAGTTGTAGAGTTTTGTTGTGTTGCCATGTTGTATGTACTCATATCGGGCATATTATGCGTGTATGATTGAAATGCTTGGTATGAGTGGGATCCGACACACTAGTTGTTTATCCTTGGCAGCCTCTCATAAGGGAAATGTAGTCTCGTGCTTACGGCGATAGTGGTCCACATGACTGGTTCACCGGAGTCCTGCTAGCCCAGCACTACCGCTTGGACACTTGACTGGCGGCATGTGTTTCACTTCGTTCCTATATACATCCCTTCGGGAAATGACACGCGGTGATATTCGGAGTCCAGCCTATCCTGCAACACCCATGAATACCGGAGTCCTGTTAGCCCAGTGCTACAGCCCGAATTCATACGTTGATGACCGACATGCTCGATGTGATTCATGTATGCCTGTCCCCATAGGTTAGCGCCGCTTTGGGTTCACGACTAGCCATGTCGGCCCGGGTTCTTTGTCATATGGATGCTAGCAACACTATCATATACGTGAGCCAAAAGGCGCAAACGGTCCCGGGCCATGGTAAGGCGACACCCGTGGGAATACCGTGCGTGAGGCCGCAAAGTGATATGAGGTGTTACCGGCTAGGTCGATGTGACTTGGAATCGGGGTCCTGACAGAGAGAGAGAGAGAGCGTGAGGGAGGTGCAGAGAAAGAGTGCAAGAGGAAGGCCACGGCAACAACAAGAGCTGGTTCGTCTTGGGCGTCGTTCTCCTTGCCGGTAGCGTGCCGACAGTGGCGGTGTTCGTCGGCGGCTGCACGATGCTCCGGGCCGTGTGTCGGTCTATGGAGGTGTGTGGCGCGGCGAGGAGGCCGTGGTGGCTGCGGCGGCACGGTGAGGAGGCCGCGAAGGACCTGCGTTGTGGCGGCTTCAACGATACACAGCGGCATGGCGGCATGGAGGTGCTGAACTGCGGTCAAGGCCGCAGCGGTGCAGGGCAATAAGCCGTGGCAGCAAGCCAGGCGCGACCGGTGCGTCTTATGGGTGCGCACTGGACGCGTCGGGCGTGTCGGGACCGCGGGTGTGCTATGTCTTGAGCTTGCGTTGGTTTTCCCCGAAGAGGAGAGGATGATGCAGCACAGTAGCGTAAGTATTTCCCTTAGTTTTTGAGAACCAAGGTATTAATCCAGTAGGAGGCCACGCGCAAGTCCCTCGTACCTGCACAAAACGATAGCTACTCGCAACCAACACGATTAGGGGTTGTCAATCCCTTCACGGTCACTTACGAGATTGAGATCTGATAGAGATAATATTTTTAGTATTTTTGGTATAAAGATGCAAAGTAAAAAGTAAAAGCAAAGTAAAAACAAAGCAAGTAAATAAAGTGATGGAGATTGATATGATGAGAATAGACCCGGGGGCCATAGGTTTCACTAGTGGCTTCTCTCAAGAACATAGATATTCTATGGTGGGTGAACAAATTATTGTTGAGCAATTGACAGAATTGAGCATAGTTATGAGGTTATCTAGGTATGATCATGTATATAGGCATCACGTCCGTGAAAAGTAGATCGAAGCGATTACGCATCTACTACTATTACTCCACTCATCGACCGCTATCCAAAGATGCATCTAGAGTATTAAGTTAAAAAACAGAGTAACGCCTTAAGCAAGATGACATGATGCAGAGGAATAAATTCATGCAATATGATAAATACCCCATCTTGTTATCCTCGACGGCAACAATACAATACGTGCCTTGCAACCCTTTCTGTCACTAGGTAAGGGCACCACAAGATTGAACCCAAACCTAAGCACTTCTCCCATTGAAAGAACTACCAATCTAGTTGGCCAAACCAAACGGATAATTCAAAGAGACTTGCAAAGATAACTCAATCATACATAAAAGAATTCAGAGAAGAATCAAATATTTTCCATAGATAAGCTGGATCATCAACCCATAATTCATCGGTCTCAACAAACACACTGCAAAAAGAAGATTACATCGAATATGTCACACCCTGATTTTCATGCCACAACACCTAAGCTAATATATCATGATAAAGTGTGGTTTGACAAAAACTTTTGCATTATTTGAATTTTTATTTGAGTTAGTTTTCTCTTTGTGTTTTCAAGTGCTCTTAAAAGTCAACATAGCTTCACCTTCTATACCTCATCTCCTTGCCCCAAACTTCTGCCCAATGATCATGCCATGTGTATAAAGGAAAATAGTATTTTCTTACAAAAATAATTTGACCAAAAAGGTTTCTTTTTTAAATTAGTTTTTCCAAAAACCCCTGAATTGAGGCCTGCACTGCAAGTACTTGATTTGGGGTATGAAAAATATTTCAAAGAGTATATTTGAAACCTATTAGATATAGGATTCCCATAAACCACAAATATTCAAAAGTTATTTTCCCATTTTATTTAAAAGCTTTTTCTTAAGGCCAAAAATGGTCTTTAATAGGGAAAAATTATTTTATTGTTTTAAAAATATTTGACAAAAACCTAGGGAAACTCAGAGGACATATATTGTTCATATATAAGAGTTTCAACACATGGTCATGTTCAAAATATTGGTCCAATCCCTCAAAAACCCTTTCTGGATATTTCAAGCTTTTGAAATATTTACAAAGGAAATATTATCCAAAAATTCCAAGAAAATTCTAGCATGTCACATATGACATGTTTGATGATATTGACAAGTATCATGTCATGGAGAATAGTATAGCCCCATGAAATCCCCTCAAGACCGGGTCTCAGAAGAAGTCCAGCCTGTCCTGCACGATCGGTTGGAGATTAAAAATTTGTTTTTCTAAGTTCGTCGCTCGAGATGGAAAAAGTTCTGCGGCGATACAAAGTTCCGTTCGGATCCGTTGTTGCAACTACGGCCAAGCGTCGACCGAAACCGACAAAAGTTCTACTGCGGCTGATATACGCCATGTGCAAACACATGCAAGGCTACTACAATGAAGAGTAGCGGCTGGAGATATTCAGATCAGCGGCAACTCACTATACCAATCCGGAGATAACTGTTATATGCTGCAATAGATGGGACATCTACTAGATAATCTAGCTGTTGGGCAGAAAGATCTGGCGGAATAATACTCGTGAAAATAACACGCTATGACCCGGAAGGAGATCTTTATACGGACTCATAGTACACCGTTGACCTGACTTGGCGGGTGTCTGGCTCGCTATTGCCTTCGCTCACACGCTGACCCACCATGGCTGACCCCGAGTCACCACATAACTCGCTGCTCAACCGCATTGGCCAAGCCATTCTGTTGAACCGCCGGGCCCGTAACCCGCCGCTCGCCTCCGCCAGAAGCTGACCGGCGAATTACCGGAGAGCCTCACCCTTGTTGAGCTGCCGCAACATCCGCTTCTGAACCGCCATCTTCGAGTCGCCGGCGCTTCGACACCTTCCTCCAACTGCGGCTGCCTCCAAGTTGTTGAGTCGCCATGAGTTGCTGCGGTTGCTTTCGAACCGGCGCCGATGTGGCCGAGCTGTTGCCATCCAACTTCGCGAGCCGCCGCGCCGGGTCCCCGCATCCCGGCTGTCGCCTGCATCCCGGTCGCTCCTGAGTAGTGACCGAGCCCTTCGCCTCGCCACGCCGCAACAGCAAAAGCGCCCCCGGGGTCATCCCACTTCTTCACATCGCGCCCGGCCCGTGTCGCCGCCCCCACCGCATCACCGCCTCCGGCTCGGTGACCGCCTGCCGGTTCCGCCTCTGACCTGGCCGCTTGCTGACTCCGCGCAAGCCGTTTGCCCGTTGCCTCTCCTCCAACCGTGCACCAGCACCGGACCATTCCGAGACGCCATCCGCTCGCCTAGCCGGCTACGGCCCCGCCTTGCGATGGGTCGTGCCGAACCGACGCCGCCTCCCGCATGTCATCTCCGCGCCGGGCCTCCCAAGCCGCTCTCTCACCGGACTCCACCTCAAACCGCCGTCAACACCGCGGCTCTCCAGCTCCGCCGAATCGCCGCCGGGTCACCGCCGAGCGCCTCGCTGAATCACCACCGGGTCAGCACGGAGCGGCCCCGCCAAATCACCACCGGGTCACCGCCGAGCGCCTCGCCGAATCGCCGCCAAGTCGCCGCCGAGTGGTCTCAACCATCGCCACGGTCTCCCCTCACCTCGAGCTGCCATTGAACCGGCCTGGCCCTGAGCCGCCCTGGCCCCACTCTACTTCACCTCTCCGCTCCGCCGCAACATCCCATCTCCACGCTGCCGCGTCGCCCACTGCGCCGGCCGCAGCTCCCCGCCGCCTCCCCACGCTGGCTCGGCCGCGTGTGTTAGCGCCCGCTCAGCCTTGGCCCAGCCCGTCCAGCGCGCGCCCGTCAGCCGCCTCCGCCCCTCGCCCGGCCGCCTCGCCGAACCGCCGCTGCACCTCGGTTGCCCGGCTCCACCTCTCCAGCCGGCTCTGCCGCACCCCGCTGGGTTGCTGTCCGGCCTGGCCGCTTTGTGCTCCGGGCACCCCAGTCTGATCCGGGCGCGCCAGCTCCTTGATCCGGCTGCTCTTCAAGAAAGAAAGCAGAGAAGATGTGCTCAGGTGAAAAAAAAAGAAAAGGTGATGACCAGAGTCAAACAGAAAAGGACAAAGGTGCTGGCATGTTTTGACACTATATACACATTACGTGGAGCTGCAAGCTATCCCTCCGTTTCATAATTGTATGAAACGATTGGGGCTGGTAGAATTTCACGGAGAATCAAATAATAGCGCATTCATACTGCTGGTGCCTTCATATATGATTTGTGCATGGCCCATCTGTTGTTGTGCGGATAAATCAGGTGATATCCGTCCGGTTTGTTTTCATAGCACATTAATTATTATTTTTGTGAACAATTAATTTGGCCTGCGATATTTTTTGACGCAGGACAATTGTTCATTACAAAGGAGGTGTTATATTACGGGCACGGAGCACGCGCCAGCAACGTTCTGCACCGGTGTTTCATCCATGTCATATCACCCGGTGAATGAACGTGCACAAGTTGCCGTCCCTGTGGCCTGGTGTACATCAATATACCGGGCCGCATCTGTCTGCATGAGCTATTTATTGAATAAAAAGCCACTCCCCGGATTTTCTTTCAATATATTGGAGTCAAATTATCATTCAGCTGCCGTCTGCACTAGATGGGTTAAAGAACATGCGTACAAATCGCTGCCACTACAGTTTGGTCAACTTCAAATAACCAATTGGAAGGAATCACTGGCCAAGTTGCTGACACGGCTCATACGGGATCATCTATAATCCGCTGCAGTCACCTCAACCTTCTGTGGATTTACATCGCGTTATTAACACCGATGATATATACCTTCTGCTATGGTAAAGTACGGAGAATCTCAAGACAACTCCTTGAGTCATCTTAAGACTCGGGGGCTATGATGATATGATGCAGCAAGTCTTGCGGTTTCAGCAAATTCAAGTGCCCCGAGGATGTTGAAGGAAACCCGGTCCCGGAGGCTGCTATTATATTGATGAAAATTTAAAGGCCGCCAGAAATATTCCGCTCACAATGATGTTTCCGGTTTATAGTCCGGTTTAAGGGAATCCGTCTCCGCACAAAGCTGAAGCCCTTAGTATCTGGTTCAAATCCGGTTTAAAAATGTCCGGTTCAAAAAGGAATTAACTTCTCGCAAGTCCGTGTTTAAAGGCCGTCAGAAAATTTCCGGCTGAAAATGAAGATTCCGGTTTAAAATCCAGTTCAAGGGAAAGATGTCTCCCACAAAGCTTTGAAGCTCTCAATATCCGGTTTAAAATCCCGGTTCAAGAAGGATTTCTCTCTTGCAAAAAGTTAAAAGGTGCCAAAGAGGACCTGCTGCCATGATGCGCGGTCCAAACATGGGTATCATGCCTTATTGGCTTATCATATTATTGATCACTTGGGGGCTTGGTCGTATCCGAGCCATAGCCACGCCTCTTAATCGGCCTAGTGCCACAATATCACTTGGGGGCTTGGTCGTATCCGAACCAATGCAACACCTTTTGATAGGCGAAAGCCACCAGATCACTTGGGGACAAGGTCAAGTCTGAACCAGTCACGCCTCTTGATCGGCCTAAGGCCATAGAGTCACTTGGGGGCTTGGTCGAACCCGAACCATTGCCACGCCACTTGATTGGCATAATGCCACGGTTTCAGTTGGGGACCTGGCTGACTTGAACCATAGCTACACCTTATTGGGAGCTTGGTCGTGTCCGACCATGGTAACACCATCTGATCGGCTCAGTAAAGCCTCTTTTTGCAAACGGTTTTATCATTGCCTTTGCTTCCATATTTTTTTTCATAACTGTTATTTGATTTTTGTTGCGTTTTTAAACCGACATTGTTAATCCGTTTCAAACTGCCAATTACAAATTGATGAAACACGGTTAAATCTTAATCCGGAGACTATCTGCCCGGTTTGATTTTATGTTACCATCTTATTATGGACGGTGTTCATTAACCCGGCTTGACTTTCAATTACAAGTTGTTAGTACATGATCAAATCATAATCCGGAGACTATCCGCCCGGTCTGGTTTGACTACGAGTCGCCAGTATTATATATGGTTAAACCGGTGTTTATCACAACCCGGTACGGTTTTATCATAAACCAACACAGTATGAAAGGAGTTACCATTACTCAAGATTGGGGTTATCACCCTTACTACAAAAAGTTGGTAAACCAATGATATGATTCAATGTCACAGGTATGATATATTTCATTGATTATCCTTAAGTGCAGCCTTGGTTATAAACCTGGGTTATATGTTGGGCATTATGACCTGTCCGGCGGTAAACCGCCAGGACACCTTAAACTTGTTGTATGCAGAGACAGGTTGAATAAAGCATGATGATAAAGTATCCGGTGTTTATTAAACTGGCCTAGCTTTAAGACGATAAGTCGCCAGTATATGATGAGAAATTATCCGGTGTTTGTTAACCCGGCCTGGCTTTGGACTATAAGTCGCCAGTACATATTTGGATTGCGCCATTGGAATCATGCGCTCATAAATCATTGGACTATATTATTCAAATCTTCAAGTAGCCAACATGGCTGGATTTTATTATGGTTATCAGTAACCAGTACTGTGATTAAGGTTTTCAAAGTCGCTTTAGCGCAATGGCTATTATATTATCAATGGATATGATTTATTTTATAATCGAAGGAATAGTCCCGAGTTGCTGCAGGCTTACGACCCGGCACTTGGGGGCTACATTATTCAAGTTGACATTACATCAAATATGCAAGTCTCATGTCGCTGCAAGCATGCACCATGACACTTGGGGGCTAATGCAAAGTCATTGTTTGCTCACCTTATTGAAGACCCGACTCATCATATTATAACGAGCCGGCCCTTGGGGGCTACCAATTGCTCCTGTTCAACTATTCAAGGTACAAAGCTTTTTATCCATTATATTTAAGGGTCCTTTGCACGGTTGGTAAAGCACAAAGCTCTCAACCTTGTGAACGTGGGTTCAAGCCCCATGATGGGAGTTACATAATATAATGTTATTCTCAATGAAGTATATATAAAGTCCCTGTTCATTATGTGCATAATGACCCGGCCCTTGGGGCTACACTGGTTGAAGTTTTTATGAGCATCAGAAATTATAAGTCCTGTGTTGCCGCAAGCATGACAACCCGGCACTTGGGGGCTACATATGTGGAATACTCCATTCTGACTAGTGATTGAGATGAACAACCTGGATTTCTTCAAGCTTGTGACATTCATATT
Organism: Aegilops bicornis; assembly: GCA_021605145.1. Taxonomy (NCBI): domain Eukaryota; kingdom Viridiplantae; phylum Streptophyta; class Magnoliopsida; order Poales; family Poaceae; genus Aegilops; species Aegilops bicornis. The sequence continues at coordinate 316,486,720 of CM038674.1, read as the reverse complement.
GAAGCAAATCTTAAGCTGTTACTACGTTACCTTCTTAAGAGTTGAGGGCTACAAGTGATAGGCATATAAGAGGGATATTTCAAAAGCTGATGTTAACAAACAGTTATTACCCGGTGCCATCAATATTTGTAAACCGGCAAAGTTCGACATTCTTAAACCGGCTGAAGATCGGATGAATATTTCAAAGACCAATATTTTTGTTAAGCATTGGGAGTTGAGTCAAAGGAGTTATTCTTCACAATATTTCTCTGTGATAAACCAATGTCAGCAAATTGATTATGAAGCTGGCCTATTGACCCAGATTTTCTAGAAGGAAATGACAAGGATTTAAAGATGCTCAGGATCAGTTTAACATGGATAAATCCAAATTAAACTGGGGGCTAATGTCGGGGATATACCCCACGGTATGACCCGGCTGGAGTTGTAAGCCGGGTGGGACTTGGTAAACCGGCGGCTGGTAAACCGGCGGAGAGTTAAGACAGAGAGTCAAGACAGATGGCTAAGACAGACGGTAAACCGGCTGGTGGTAAACCGACAGACAATGTTAAACCGGCAGACAATGTTAAACCGGCAGACAATGTTTAACCGGCAAACAGTGATAACTGGGTTGCCAGGGGTTATGAAGCCCAAGACGTTATGAAGCCCATGGCGATAAGTTAGAATAGTTAAGTCTTCAGTCCAAGTTGGACTCTACATGTAACCCGCCTCTTCAACATATATAAGGAGGGGTAGGGCTCCCCAAAGAGGGACAAGCTACAAGCAAGAAGAAACAATCTTAGGGCTAGACACAAAGAGGAGAGCCAGTTTACGGCGACTCCCTCGTGATGATAATGAGACCTAGCCTCAAACAACATGTAGGGTTTTTACCGGATGATGTTTCCCGGGGCCCGAAGCTGTCTAAATCCCTGTCTTGTGTTGCGTCTCTCAATTCCGCTCAACCCCTCTCAAGCTACCACATAGATGTGTTGGCCTCGCGACTAAGTCCTAACACTAAGGACATCTGCCGTGACAAATCCACGACACCAGTGACAGCGCAAGCAGCGCTTATGAGAGTGACTAGGGCGATGCTGGGGGCAGCACGTCCAGTTGAGCCCGCATTCCTTAGCGCGAGCCTGCAAGCAAAGACTTGGATGCGGCCTCGTAGGGCGTGAGAGCATTTTGGAGGGGGAGTCCCTCGTATATGTGAATTTATGTTATGTCTTTTAAGCCAGACCTGGAATGCGCTTTTGCGAGCTTCTGAGCCCCGGAGCAGGGTTATCGCTGAGAATTATCTTGATCCTAGCAGGCCTTGAATGGGTTCTGGGGTTGTTGACGTGCCTTCCTCCTGTGGCGAGTGCAGAGAAGCTCGCGATGCTCTGGGCCTCCTGAGGAGCCAGCGGGTCCGTCCCAGAGGGCCACGCCAGGAGCGTCCAGTGGACATCGGCAGGATGCACATGCGGCAATGCTGCAGCACGTGCACTCTCGCCCTGAGGGAGTCCTATCCAGGCTGCTTAGACGCGCCCAACACGGCCTGCCGACCAGCCCCCAAGCATCGGGGCACTCGTAAGAGGGGGGTCAGAGGCACGAGCCTTAAAAACAAAGCATGCGGCCAGAACGCAATAAAACTGGCTGAAAACCAGAGAAAAACTCCCTCCAATTTTAAATAGCACAAAAGAACTTCAACTCCCGATCCGAAAGGAAGAAGGCGAACAAGTTACAGATAAAGGGGGCAAAGGAAAACAGCCGTGTTCGGCACCAAGCTAGTCTTCTTGTCTTCTCACCAGCGCAGAGCTAAGTGCTTTCACTGGATGTGTGCATAGTCATTGGGGGACAATGTCGACGGCCAGCGCGGAGCATGGTGCTTCCACTTGGACGTGGGCGGGAGCCCCCGAGGCCGAGGGGCGGCACACTAGAGACTCCAGGGCGTGTACATCCCCACTCATTATCACGTGAGTGTCACGAGCGGAAGACCTTCACAAGCGTGAGCCTTTCTTCATATCACCTGACGAGGACCCCACCTTGCGCCTCCCCCGTCCATCATTGGGTCGTCTGGAAACTAGGATGAGTCCAAGGGGCAAGGGGGACGCCAGAGGCGCCCTCGACGACCACAGGCCCTCTGCCGGGGGGAAAGGGCCCGCCGTCGCCTCCCCCGGCAAAGGACCTACCTCCGTGCGACGCCTTGCTCCGCAGGGCGCGAGGGGGGCCCGCGTCGGGGCCTCGCCTGTGCAGCTCCGAGCGTGCCGGCCCTGCCGGGGGAGGGGGCGCCATGCTGAGGTCTCCGACTACTACCGCGGCCTGGTTCACCTGCGGTCCATGGTTAGCGTAAGCATGTCCCTTGGGCATTGGCCGTACCCTGTGGTTGTTGTCGTCGAAGAGTTCGACAAAGCTTCCAGGCAGCTCAGGGAAAGCCCCGACCTCCAACGAATCTCCTGACCAGCTTGGCTCGGGGAACAAGCTGGAGTCTTCCTCAGGCGTGTATCCTAGGTCCATCATGCGGGGCACTGTCGGCGTCCCGGGAACGGGGGTCCCCAGAATTGCCTGCCTGCGGCCCACGGCGTGGCTCGACCAGCGGCCCAGTACGGCCCGTCTTCACCAGCAAACACTCAAGACCCTCGCGAGGGGCCGAGCCTCGCAAGGCGGACGATGCAAGACCTCCTCGGGGGCGGCCTCACCAGGCTGGCTCGCGAGGGGCGGAGAGATCAAGGCGAGGGGTACCTGTCGAGGTTCCTGTGATGTAAGCCATGACGATCGGGGCGAGGCTGGCGCCAGTGTGAACAGTGCCCTTGTTTCCTCTTTGGTGTTAAAGAGGCAAGCGCAGGCGAGGAGTCCCGAGGCATCAGGCAAAGGTTGCCATATCGGTGCAACGAGACCAAGACCAGCAGGACGGCAGGACGAAGGTCACCATGAAGCCCAAGATGGCATCACCACCAGAGCCTTTGGCAGGCAAAGACCACCTTTAGTTAGGATAACTTGTACTAGATGTCTCCCTTCAAATTTGGCCATTGTGGCATCCCTTCCCGCTCAATACTTGGGAAGTGGACCAGGGCCTCTATAAATAGGACTAGCCACCATCGTACCAAGGGACGGATCATTCAGATCATCCCCATCCACACAAGCTCACCAAGCACAAGAGCACCGCTCCTCAGGAGGCTGTTCATTTGATTGTACTAGTTCATTCTCAGCCCAAGAGGAAATCCACCACACCACACTGGAGTAGGGTATTACACCACATCGGTGGCCCGAACCAGTATGAACCTTGTGTCTCTTCTTCTGTGGGCTCGACGTGCTCAGCCTTGAGATCGCGGTGAGGGTGAGAGCTAGAGGGAGGAGATATCTTCGTGCGCACCGCAGTGTTCGAACCTAAAGGGTTTTGGCGGAACCCGAAATCCGACATTTGGCATGCCAGGTAGGGGTGCACCGAACCCTCTCTTCCATCAGCAGACCCGCCAGTACTCTACAGCGCCGATGACCGGCGACCTGAGGGCCAACACCGACCATTGGGCGGACTGCCCTGCCCAGGCGGCATCGACCACCCAAGAAGACCTCAACCCCGCGCCTCGGGCGGCACGCACGCCGCCAAACGTTGCAGGGTGCAAGCGGCGCGGCCCGGCGCCGTCCACCCTTACCCCGCGGCGTGCGCGGGCCACCATAAGGGCCTCAAGCTACGCCGCGGTGACAGCGCTGCACACCCGGCGGGAACAAGCGAACATGAGGGCCGCACTCACAATGGCACGGGAGCTATTGCGGTGCCGACTGATGGAGAACGACTGAGATGCATTGCTGGAGCGTGTCGCCGAGCTATTGGACGCTCCACCGGGGGAACACTGCCTTTCTGCTCCTCGCTCACGCCACAGGCTGCGGTTGGGTCGCACGACAGGCATCACCGCGCCCGCGTGCCCCCCGGTGCGCCAGGAGGTTTCGTCGACATCGGCGCAGCCAGCGGCGCTGGACGCTCAATCGCACCCGTGCCACCTCCGATGGGCGGAGGCACGAGTGTTGCCACCCACAGTCCCGGCAGGATGCCACCCTACCATCCTCAGGGCGGCACACTTGGCCGGACGAGTGGAGCGCGGGGCACCTTGACGAGGTCTTCGGGGCGATGGCCTCGGAGGCCGGCGTACCCCGCATGATGGACCAGGAGTACACGTCGGAAGATGACCATGGCTCGTTCCTCGAGCCAGGCTGGGAAGAGGAGGCGCTAGAAGCTGAGGCCTTCCAGGAGCCACCAGGGAGCCTCGTCGACCATGCCGGCGACAACAGCTATAGGTTAACGCTAATCTCTCAGGAGTAGGCTTACGCTATTCATGGGTCGCAAGTGGATCAGATCACAGCGATGGACGACGTCCCTTGAACGGCAGCCCCCCTTCCACCTGGGGGAGAGCTTTGGGGGCTGCAAGGAAGGAGCTGGTAGCAAGGCCCCTCCTCACATCCCGCAGAGCAAGGCGTCGCCCGGAGGTAGGCCCTCTGTCGGGGAGGTGCTGGTGAGCCTTCCCCCAGGCAGAGGACCTGTGGTCGCCGAGGGCGCCGCTAGCGTCCCCTTTGCCCCTTGGCATCGTCCTAATTTCCGGACGCCACAACGGTGGTCGAGGGCGGCGCAAGGCGGGGCCCTCGTCTGGCGATATGAAGCAAGGCTCGCGCCTGTGAAGGTCTCCACTCGTGACACTCTCACGTAATAACGAGTGGGGCTGTACACGCCCCAGAGTCTCCGGAGAGCCGCCCCCAGGCCTCGTGGGCTACTGCCCACGCCCTAGTGGAGGCGCCATGCTCTGCGCTGGTCGAAGACCAGAAGACTAGACTAGGCGCCGGACGCGACCATTTGCTTTTAACCTCTTTTCTGTAGCCCTGTTTTATGGCTTGGGTTTAAGTTTGAAATTGAATTTTCGTTGGTATCTTGTGGGGGGTGGTTTCTTTTCTCATTCATGCGATTTCTTGCGATCTGGTTCCTTGGCTTGATTCGGAGTTCACAACTGCTGCCTCCCCCTCGCGAGCGGGGGCTGGGCGCAGTGCACGCACGCTGCACGCACATCCTACCATGGCTGGCGCTCGCTTCTCGCGTGGTCCTCTCGGACGGATCGGCAGGCTCCTCAGAAGCTAACGACCTCACGAGCCGGTTTGGAACTTGTCCTGACTAAGGTAAATTACAGCAGCAAGCTCGCGGCGGGACTCGCGGGCTCATGAAAACACATCTCCAGCTTGGCCTAAGGAATAGAAGCAGTAATCTGTTTACATAAGGGGCTCCCCCTTCCAAAATGCTCTTACAACTTCCAGGGCCGTGCCTGAGCTTTCGCATGCAGGGTCAACAATAAGGAATCACGTGCTCAATCGGACATGTCGCTCACTTCCTCCTCCAGGTCGCCCTCAGACGTGTTGCTGGCGTCGCTGTCGCCGTCGCTGGCATCACCGTCACCATTTTCGGCGCCGCCCTCACCATCGCCGACCACGTCACCTTCATCCGCCGTGACCACCACCGCGTCGTCCTCGGAGGAGAGGTCCCTGACTAGAGCATCCACATTGTCTTCCACTCAGCGTGCCATGTCGCCCCGGATGGCCTCGGGTACAGGGGCAATGGCGTCGTCAAAATCAAAGTCGGGGTAGATGTTCTGGAGTTCGCTAAAGACGCGGGAGAACGCGCGCCCGAGCAGGCCACGACTCCTCTCTTCAACAAGCTCGCGAGCCCTCTCGGATCGGTTCTCCAGGCGTGTCACCACATCGGTGAAAAAGCGGAGCTGACTGGCATAAACGTTCGCATGATGAAAAAGCGGAGCGGACCTTTCTTTTTCCAGACATGTTGTCTGAAATATTCCGTTACCAACCAGATCTGAATCTCAGGCAGATATGATGGTTGGATCATTCCTAGCATTTGCATTTTGTTCCCAACATGCACCCATCGTTGTACCAGTCTACCATGGGTCCCACCCATTTCCGATGATAAGCAAACATCATCCCTTGCATTGTCTTCAACAAGGTAGTCCACATCGTCCACCCTAGCCCAAGTATGTCATTCTTTAGAACTGCTTCAAACAATCCATTGTGAATTGCCTCAGGCTGGTATGAAGAGTTTCAATGATCTACGGATCAAAAGTAATTCTTTTTGCCACTTAAGGGAATAATTCTACGAGTCACCTCCCCTAAGGTGCCCCGTTATGGAATCATGGCAATTAGTTCGTTGCTACTTTGAAACCATACACCATCATATTTAAGCGTGGAATCATTTCCTACTAATTTGAACATTCATCATCTGTTTGTTTCCATCCCTCTTGAAGTGTGTTTGTGTCTCAGCTCAAGAGCTGATTCAACGTCTCATTCCGTGAGTTGATCATGGTTTGCTTGATCTTCGTGAAGATCGAATCCTGTAGAGTTTCTATCCGTCGTCATCATGTTGCATGAAGATCTTGAAAGGAAGGACGCCAAGACCGATCTGAAGCAATGGATCATGAAGATCATGTTAGCTTGCACCCCCTCTGTCTTCTTACCTCACGTCTTGAATCTCGGGACTAGATTCCTGTTTAGTGGGGGTGAGTTGTCACAGCCCTAGAATTTGCTTGTCATTAGTTGCATTAAGGCATTCATGTCATCATATTTAAATTCAAATGAATATGAAATAGGGATGGCAGAAACCCCCAGCACCACTTAATTCAACTACGGTCCAAATAAAATCATTTTCACTGAACCCAAAATGCCCTTCTAAAATATTCATCATCTTTGCCTTGGTCTAGAACCTCTGACAAAAATGGTGTACACTTTTCTAGGACAACAGAGGGTCACTGAATTAAATCATATAGTATTTGCATTTGGGCATTTAAATACTATAAAATACTTTAAATGTCCAAATAATCATAAACTGAAATGTCTACTGCTGGATATATTCCAAACTGTGGCTTTGAGCAGTTTCATGATTTTTTAGTTAGTTTTAGTATTTTAATTAAAGCCCTAAAGTTACAGAAGAATTAGAGAATAGAAATAAAAGAATAGGACAGAAACCCACCTGGCTTACCTGTGCCGCCCACCAGAGCCAGCGCACCAGGCGGCCTAGCCCACCACCACCTCCTCCCCTGTCGTCTTCCTCCCCTGCCAGGAGGACGGCGCGTGCCCGACGTGCGCATGCACGCGCGCCGGCCACCTCCTCCCTGCCTGGCTGGCTCCTCCCCGGTGCGCCTAAACGACGCCACGGAGACGCCCGAACCCGCTCGACCTCTCTCGCTTGCTTCTCCCCTCCTCTGGTCCTCTCTCCCTCTCGTGCCCGAGCGCCAACGTTGCCGCCGCTCGCTGCTGCTGTGTCCACCGCCTTCCCCTTGCTTCCCTGACCGGTATATGAGCTCCGCCATGACGTCCTCGACCTCCTCGCTCCGCCACTCGTCGCCGGGCACGCTCCTTTGGCCTCATCGAGGTCTTCCCCAACTGCCGTCGCTGGAGATCCCCCTCGCCGCCCCAACCGCTCCAGCCCCTCCCCGAGCTCGTCGTTCGCCTCATCGCAACCGCCGTGAGCTCCTGCCCCTGCTCCCCCTCTCCGCTCCCTCTCTCGCACGCTGTAGCTGCCGCACCGCGTCCACCCGCACGCGCCGCCGCCACTGCTCGCTGCCGACATGTCCTCGGCCACTCAACGGCCCGGCCGTCGTGCCCCGCTTGATCCCCACTCCGCGTAGAGCCTGTTGATGCCTCGCATGCGCCGCCTCGCGCACTGCAGCACTGCCCGTGCTCACGCCCGAGCTCCGGCCACCGCGGCCGAGCTCCTCGCCGTCGTCTCCAGCCGCCCCAGCCCCTGCAACCACAACCGTTGGACGCACCACAATGTGGCCGTTCCGACGAGACTAGCCCCGCTTGCTCCCGTCGCCGGACTTGGTCGGACGGGCAACGCCGCCGCGTCTGCTTACCGCCGGCGATTAGTCGGCAATTAGATGACGTGGCACTCGCTTAAATAGCGCTAATCACTGATCAATTAACCCCACGGGTCAATGACAACCGGGCCCCACGCCCTTAATTAACCACACAGCTTAATCCCTGTTTAGTTTAACTAATCACAGTGGCCCCACGCGTCAGCATTGACTTTGCTGACGTGGCGTTTGACTGGTCTCACCTGTCTGTGAGTCTGACTAGCCCAGAGTCACTGACCAGCAGGACCCGCACGTCAGGTTTGAACCTGGTCAGCGCTGTTGACTTGCTGACGCAGGCATGACGTAGTGCTGACGCAATAAACCCCTTTTCAGGATTATTTCTGTTTTAGAAATATCTGAAAATTCCAGAAAATAGCCAAAACTTCAAAAATTCATATAAATTCAACCGTAGCTCAGATTGAAATAATTTATAGATGAAAAATGATCAGAAAAATCCAATCTATCCATCTGTAGTGATTTCACGCATGTTAGAATAACTTAACCTTGAAGTTTAGCTCAAAACATGTTAATGCACTTTATAAACCCATAACTTGAGTTTGTATTTGAATCTTTGATTCAAATGAGCTCAAACCACCCTGTTGTAGATGAATTAGCTCAAATCACAGCATATTGCCATGTCACATTCATGCATCATATTGTTGCATTGCATTGATGGTGTTTCCTCTCTGTTGCCGGTATTGTCCCCCCTCGGTAGACGTTGTGATCGTTGACACTGATGAAGACTCAATGCTATCTTCAGAAGTGTCAGGCAAGCAAAAACCCCTTGTTCATTCCGATACAATCCCACTCTCTCGCTCCTGCTCTCTTTTACTGCATTAGGACAACATCGATTCAACTGTTTCATGTTGCGGTAGCTGAACCCCTTTTCCTCTGCATGACCTGTCATTGCCACAGTAAATAGATGAAACCCACTAGCATGAGTAGGAGTTGTTTGAGCCCTGATGTGCCTACTCATTCATGCTTGTTTGTCATGCACACTCTTGCTTAGAGTTGAGTCGGGTGTGATTCATCGGGAATGAATTGGAATGGTGATGAACATGTCCTACTGTGTGTGAGCTAAGTGTGTGAACACGATTTGGTAAAGGTAGCGGTGAGAGGCCATGTAAAAGTACATGGTGGGTTGTCTCATTTAAACCGTCCTCAGGAACTGAGTTCTGTGTTTGTGATCCATGAAAAGCTACTACCACACGTTGGGCCCTGAAATATGACCCCGCTTGACTTATTAAACGCCCCTGTCCTCTGTCCAGGAGTTGCAACTAGTTTCTGGTGTTTGTAGGATATGTGTTGGAGGCCGTGCGTAGCGCTGACCCGGGGTGGGCTATGATGCGGTAGATACACCGTGGCACGGTGTACCGGGTGCCCGTTTGGTGTCTCGGGATTCCTGCACACATCGTTTGGGGCTGTGAGCGAAAACCCGGCCGGATCTCCTCGTGGATGGAACCCGAATAGGTGATAAACCTAGACTAGAGACTTGTGTGGTTAGTCAGGTCGTGGTCTACACCCACGTCGGCTTTCGCTTGAAGTCTGCCGAGCACATGTCGTGTCTGGGGCGCTAAGTCTTTGAAACATGTGTGAAGAAGTACACCCTGCAGGGTTATAAATGATCTATTGAATAGCCGGCGTCCACGGTAAAGGACTTACGGGTTGCCTATAACAGTTCATAGACAAGTGAAAGTGGATACTCTAAAACTCGCATAAGATAAGCGTGAGTGCTATGGATGGCCTTCTCGTGAGGGAGGCGGGAGGCGGATCCATAGTGGTGTATTGAATGGTGAATATGTGGACTCGTGTGCGCCACCTCAAAAGAGTTACTTGCAGTCATAGTTTAGGATAGCCACTGAGTCAAAGCTAGCTTGCTGCAGTGAAACTCCACCACCCCCTTTGTTGATACTGATGCATATGTAGCTAGTTCTGATGTAAGTCTTGATGGGTACATTTGTAATCACGTTTTCCTATTTTATGTTTTCCATAGAGACGTCAGTCTCGCTAGTAGTTCCGTGTGGACTTCGACGTTTAGCTTGATACCTCAGCTACGATCTTGTGCCCTCGGCAGGATCTGATAGATAGTCAGGCTTCTCAGCCTTTTTCATTTGTACATGTCTGTACTCAGACATGTTAAGCTTCCGCATGTGCTTGACTTGTATGCTCTTATTGTTGGGTCATGAGACCCATGTTTGTAATATCTTGGCTCCTCGGAGCCTAATGAATAAATACTTGAGTCATAGAGTTATGCTGTGATGCCATGTTGTATTTACAAATATCGAGCATATATTGTGTGGTATGATTGAAATGCTTGGTATGTGTGGGATCCGACAACCTAGTTGTTTATCCTTGGTAGCCTCTCTTATGGGGAAGTGTATTCTTCTGCTTACATGAGCCATAATAGTCCGCTACAGCCCGGTTCACCGGAGTCCTGCTAGCCCAGCACTACTGCTCCGGAACACTTGACTGGCCGGCATGTGATTTACTTCGTTCCTGTGTCTGTCCCTTCGGGGAAATGTCACGCGGTGACATCCGGAGTCCTGCCTAGCCTGCTACAGCCTGGTTCACCTAAGTCCTGTTAGCCCAGTGCTACAACCCGGATTCACACGCTGCTGAACGACATGCTCGATGTTGATTCATGTATGCCTGTCCCTGTAAGTTAGTGCACCTTTGGGTTCACGACTAGTCATGTCGGCCCGGTTTCTCTGTCATATGGATGCTAGCAACACCATCATATACGTGAGCCAAAAAGCGCAAACGGTCCCGGGCCATGGTAAGGCGACACCCGTGGGAATACCTTGCGTGAGGCCGCAAAGTGATATGAGGTGTTACCGGCTAGATCGATGTGACTTGGAATCGGGGTCCTGACATGCAGCTCCTCGTCAACTTCTCCAACAAGGTATACAAGCCGAGGGACGAGCACATGGAGGCATACTCACGGAGGTACGCAAAATGGAAAAGCAGTTATTGGGCCTAGAATTGCAGCACGTGCCCCGTGGCACCAACAAGGAGGCCGGCGACATCGCCAAGAGAGCATCCAAGCGACTACCCCAAGAGCCTTGTGTCTTCGAGGAGCGGCGGGAGGAGCTCCCCCAGCCACCTGCTTCAGGAGCCCCGGCCTGCGGCCCGACCTCGGGACCGCGCTTACTCTTGCCGCTCGAGCCTCAGGAGGGGTGCTGGACCAGGGAGTTCAAGGAATACCTGACGCAAGGGACGCTACCGGAGGAAGAGGAGAACGCGGAGCGCGTGGCCCGACAGGCCACGGCATACTGCATCCAGGATGGTGAGTTATACAGGAAGCAGTCGAATGACATTTCCCTGTGTTGTATCTCCAGGGAACAGGGGAAAGAGTTGCTAGCAGACATACACGGCAGAGACTGCGGGCACCACTCATCATCACGAACCCTCATCGGCAAGGCGTTCCGCAGTGGGTTCTACTGGCCTACGACGCTCAACGACGCGACTGAGCTGGTGAAGTCCTGCGAGGCCTGTCAATTCCACGCCAAGCAGATCCATCAGCAAGCTCAGGGCCTCCAGACCATCCTGCTCTTGTGGCTGTTCGCTGTCTGGGGGCTGGATATCTTGGGCCCATTCCCTCGAGCGCCTGGGGGCTACCGCTACCTCTACGTTGCCATCGACAAATTCACCAAATGGGAGGAGGTAGAAGCTGTCTGCACCATCCTAGCCGGACCTGCAGTCAAGTTCATCAAGGGTATCGTAAGCCGGTTCAGGATCTCTAATCGCATCATCACCGACAATGGCTCACAGTTCACTAGCAATCTCTTCAAGACATATTGTGCTAACCTTGGAACGCAGATCTTCTATGCTTCGGTGGCACACCCTAGGAGCAACGGACAAGCCGAACGCACCAACGCGGAGGTCCTGAGAGGCCTCAAAACCAGGACCTTCAAGAAGAAGCTCAAGGCCTGCGGCAGGGGCTGGCACGACGAGCTCCAGTCTGTGTTGTGGTCCTTCCGCACCACCGCCACTAATCCGACGGGCGAGACCCCGTTTTTCCTCGTCTATGGAGCAGAAGCGGTTCTCTAATATGTCTCCAACATATCTATAATTTTTTATTGTTCCATGCTATTATATTATTTGTTTTGGATGTTTATGGGCTTTATTATGCCCTTCTATATTTTTTTTGGGACTAAACTATTAACCCAGAGCCTAGTGCCAGTATCTGTTTTTCCCCTTGTTTCAGTGTTTCGCAGAAAAGGAATATCAAACGGAGTCCAAACGGAATGAAACCTTCGGGAGAGTTATTTTTTGGAACGGAAGCAATCCAGGGGACTTGGAATACACGTCAGGGAATCAACGAGGAGAGCACGAGGCAGGGGGCGCGCCCTCCACCCTCGTGGGCCCCTCGTGGCTCCCCTGACCGACTTCTTTCACCTATATATATCCATATACCCTAAAAACATGGGGGAACAGAATAGATCGGGAGTTCCGCCGCCTCAAGCCTCTGTAGCCACAAAAAACCAATCGGGACCCTGTTCCGGCACCCTGCCGGAGGGGGGGACCCTCACCGGTGGCCATTTTCATCATCCTGGCACTCTCCATGATGAGGAGGGAGTAGTTCACCCTCGGGGCTGAGGGTATGTACCAGTAGCTATGTGTTTGATCTCTCTCTCTCTTGTGTTCTTGAGGTGGTGCGATCTTGATGTATCGCGAGCTTTGCTATTATAGTTGGATCTTATGATGTTTCTCCCCTTCTACTCTCTTGTAATGGATTGAGTTTCCCCTTTGAAGTTATCTTATCGGATTGAGTCTTTAAGGATTTGAGAACACTTGATGTATGTCTTGTCGTGCTTATCTGTGGTGACAATGGGATAATCACGTGATCTACTTGATGTATGTTTTGGTGAACAACTTGCGGGTTCAATGAACTTATGCATAGGGGTTGGCACACGTTTTCGTCTTGACTCTCGAGTAGAAACATTGGGGCACTCTTTGAAGTACTTTGTGTTGGTTTGAATAGATGAATATGAGATTGTGTGACGCATATCGTATAATCATACCCACGGATACTTGAGGTGACATTGGAGTATCTAGATGACATTAAGGTTTTGGTTGATATGTATCTTAAGGTGTTATTCTAGTACGAACTCTATGATAGATCGAACGGAAAGAATAGCTTCATGTTATTTTACTACAGACTCTTGAATAGATCGATCAGAAAGGATAAATTTGAGGTGGTTTCGTACCCTACCATAATCTCTTCGTTTGTTCTCCGTTATTAGTGACTATGGAGTGACTCTTTGTTGCATGTTGAGGGATAGTTATATGATCCAATTATGTTATTATTGTTGAGAGAACTTGCACTAGTGAAAGTATGAACCCTAGGCCTTGTTTCCTATCATTTCAATACCGTTTACGCTCACTTTTATCATTAGTTACATTGCTGTTTTATATTTTCAGATTACAAAACCTATATCTACCATCCATATTGCACTTGTATCACCATCTCTTTGCCGAACTAGTGCACCTATACAATTTACCATTGTATTGGGTGTGTTGGGGACAAAAGAGACTCTTTGTTATTTGGTTTCAAGGTTGTTTGAGACAGACCATCTTCATCCTACACCTCCCACAGATTGATAAACCTTAGGTCATCCACTTGAGGGAAATTTGCTACTGTCCTACAAACCTCTACACTTGGAGGCCCAACAACGTCTACAAGAAGAAGGTTGTGTAGTAGACATCAAGCTCTTTTCTGGCGCCGTTGCCGGGGAGGTTAGTGCTTGAAGGTATATCTTTAGATCTTGCAATCGAATCCTTTTGTTTCTTGTTTTAGCACTAGTTTAGTTTATAAAAGAAAACTAAAAAATGGAATTGAGTTTGCCTCATACGCTTCATCTTTTTAATATCTTTCGTGAGTATGATGGAAAGGAAAATTGTGCCAAAGTGTTAGAAGAAGAATGCATTAAAACGTTTGGCACTTAATCTTTGAATGATGAGCATGATTGCAATGTTGATAGTATGAACTCCTTGAATATCCGTAGTACTAATGATGATTGCACTAGTTATGATGAAAATGTCTCCTATAAACATGTCAATTTTTGTGGAGTGCATTGGGTTTGCAAGTACACACCAAATAGGGAAGATAGATATTGCAAGAGGCATAAGAATTTAGAAACTAAATTTTTGCAAGAAAGGCTAGATGTTTGTGCTGAAAATTTAAATTTTCTTAGCCGTACTTGTGAACTTTGCAATGAACGGGGTCATTTAACTATCCGATGCAAATTGTTTCATGATCTAATCGTGTCCAAAAATTGTGCTGACTTGATTTCCCTTGCACATTATAATGAACTTAGTTTTCTTATGGGTTACGAAGAAATGAAATGTATAACTAAGCATCTTCCAGAATTTGCCCATTTAAACTTCTTGATTTTGATCTAGAGAAAATTTATATGTATTGTGCGCTGAATTGCATTGAAAATCCTTATATTGCCAATTACATAAAGACAAGAAAACAAATAGAAGATGAAGAGAATACTAATGAAAGGGAAGAGACTTCCCAATATACTCCTATTATTTCTTATGATGAATAAGTTAACGAGGAGGAGCCTTCTTTTCAACCAATCTCATTAATAAGGAGCTCCGAAAAGAGGATTGAACCCACACATGATGTGGTGAAGAAGAAGAAAAGAAAAAGGAAGAGAGGTAAAAAAAATATCTCTCCCAAATAATGTTGCTCCTATTATTGTTGTTCCTCATGAAAATGAATCAAAAATAATTGTGGAAGATGATGCACTTGATGATGATCTCGTTATGCCTATTGCTTGTTGTGATGATTATGATCGGGAAGATAATGAAACTTCTTATGATCTTGAAAATCTTTTTGGCGATTGCTTGGAAGAATATGATAATTGCTATACTACTGGTGCTATCCATACTATTAACGATGAGAGTGATTATGCTTATGATATGAAAAGGCCCAAGCTTGGGGATGCTATGTTTGAAGAAGATGATGTTTTTGAGAATATATTTGCTGCAATTAATGTTTGTCCCAAGCTTGGGGATGCTACGTTTAATGAAGATGATATTTTTAGCCTCCCAAGTTTTGATATGCAAATTTGTTATGATGATAGCATGCCTCCTACTTATGATGATTATATTTATGAAAGGGGATTTGGAGAGGTCATGACTTTATCTAGTGATGATTCCACTATCTTGGAAGAGGTTTCAATCGATTATGATGAGAACAAAGTTGCTACTTATGATGATTATTGTGATGAAACTTATACTATAAAAAGTAGTGATGATTATTGTTGGTGTCAAAACCGGCGGATCTCGGGTAGGGGGTCCCGAACTGTGCGTCTAGGCAGATGGTAACAGGAGACAAAGGACACGATGTTTTTACCCAGCTTCGGGCCCTCTCGATGGAGGTAAAACCCTACTCCTCCTTGATTAATATTGATGGTATGGGTAGTACAAGAGTAGATATACCACGGGATCAGAGGGGCTAAACCCTAGAAGCTAGCCTACGGTATGATTGTTGTTCATCCTACGGACTAAAACCCTCCGGTTTATATAGACACCGGAGAGGGTTAGGGTTACATAGAGTCGGTTACAATGGGAGGAGATCCACATATCTGTATCGCCAAGCTTGCCTTCCACGCCAAGGAAAGTCCCATCCGGACATGGGACGAAGTCTTCAATCTTGTATCTTCATAGTCCAGGAGTCCGACCAAAGGTTATAGTTCGGCTATCCGGACACCCCCTAATTCGGGACTCCCTCAGTAGCCCCCGAACCAGGCTTCAATGACGATGAGTCTGGCACGTAGATTTGTCTTCGGCATTGCAAGGCGGGTTCTTCTCCAAATTCTGTGTACCTGTTGAATAGTGTCCGGCTTCTCATGAATATTGTGCTCCTTGGCTTCCACGCCCAATAATGGCCGTATTCCATGTGTCAAACGAATGCGAAAAGCCAGGGTGTTTTTACTTTTACCCCTAGCTACGCAAATAAGCTGCCTTATAAAAGAGACGAGGATTTAGATCCGAATCACACCATCTTCCCTTCGCGAGCATTCATCGGAGCGCATCCGACAGAGATCCATTCCACCATGGCCAGTTGACACAGCTCCTCCTCTCGCCCTCCCAGTCCTCAGCCTGGAGGTTGGGAGAGATGTTCCGTCCCGCATAGTGAGCTAGTGATGCTCCAAACTAAGGGATTCCTTCCCCCAGCCTTCATGGTCCCATTTCGAGCTGGACTTGCCACCTATAATGGCGGAGAGCAAGCGGAGAGTGTCCCCAGTCCCTCCAAAGGAGAGCGGGTATGCCTTGTACCTTATCTGATAAGAGGGCTCAGATTTCCAATTCATCCGTTTCTCCGGGGGCTACTGGAGTTCTACGGCCTCCAGCTGCACAACCTTACGCCTGCCTCCATATTGCATATTGCGGGCTTCGTAGCCCTTTGCGAGCTGTTCTTGGGCGTCGAGGCTCATTTCGCGATGTGGAAGAAGCTGTTCTACCTTGTGCCCCATTCTTAGGAGGGGTCGATATATCAAGTGGGCGGAGCCGAACTATGGCGCATCGCCGGGAGCGGATATCTATCCGGAACCCCAAGGAAGGTGTCCGAAGACTGGCCTTCAGAATGGTTTTATATAGAAGATGTCCCCTGCTGCACCTGTTCGGATCGGCCTCCCGAGTTCAATAATGCTCCCTTGAAGAAGCGCCTAAGCTGGCGTCCACGGAGCCCTCGGAGGAAAATGACAAGGGCGTCCTTTACGATGAGCCGGATAAGGTTGTTAGCTCATTCCGGATGACCATGATCGGGTCATGGCCACATGCATTATGCGGGTGCAGCCGCTTCAGTATAGAGGCCACCCCATGTGGGATTTCAACAGGGAGGATGATGCCACCCGCTGCGGCCGTAAGGGGCCGGGATCGGTTGCTGCTCTGACGAAGGCCTGGTCCGCATTGTACAAGGGAGAAGAGGAGGAGTTCCTCCGCGTCAATCCACAGGGCGGATTTTCTATGTACAATCCTCCAAGCTGGGTAAGCGAACACTTCTTTTTGCCCATCCGTTCCATATTCCCATAGTTAAGTACCTTATCTTGTGATTTCGATGCAGGAATTGCGCCGGGCCGTAAAGGATATAAATAGCCCTCCTCCACAACCCGAGGATCCGGAACGGTCCCTCGATCCGGCCTCCCAAGAGGATCCGGACATATCCGTGGAGCTGATCGATGGGGTATTTTACCAACTGAGCATCGACAATGCCTTGGTCGCCATTATGGCCGATTACCCGGAATACTTCCGCCTCACGTAATCGAGACCAAGTCCCAATACTTGGAAAATGATCCATCCATGCTTATTTTTATCACTGTATACCAATGGTGTTTTGCGGGGAGCCCTTGAGGCGGAAGGCCGAACTGCGGTGGCTAGCCAACAAGGGGCAGCAAGGCCCAGCAGGCTGAAAAGAAGTGCGGTCCGGATTGAGACGCAGGCGCAACGGTATGGCGTGCCATCTTATTCCCAGGTTTTATTCCCGGAAGGCATACTAACGTCCGTGCTCTTTTCAGGAAAAAGAGCGCTCGTCGGACTATATCCGGAGAGGTTGCCAATCGAGCCTCCACCAGCCAGGCTCCAAAGCCAGGTCCAAAAGAGGAGGCAAAAAACGAGGCGTGCGTCAGACGCTCCTCCGACAGAGGATGCCGACAGACTGTCTGCCACCAATTCCGAGGTGGAGAGTGCCATGAATCACAGGCGTCGCCGGACAGTTCTTCGTGACGCATGTTTCTCCCAAGAGGCATTGGATGCCTTCAATTCGGGAGATGCGCACCTCCGTGCCGCTCAAAATGGTCTAGCCAGAGCCACGGAGCAGTATGTGAAAGACATACGGGTGAGAAAATTTGATGGTTATATATGCCAGTAGCCCCCGAGACTTGAAGCAGTTAAAATAACTGATTTAAGGATCATTTGTTATGCAGGACCTTACAAAAAAGAATACCCAACTGTCCCGGGAGCTGGAAGAGTGCAAAGCCCAACTTGAGGCTGCACTAGCCGCTGCAGGGGAGGCCAAGGAGACCCCCTCTGGTAATATACGCTTTGAAAGATAAGTATGTTGTGAAGTGCGGCGTGTGTGCAAATCTGACAATATCATTGCAGATGGCGCCGGAGTAGATCCGGACAAGCAACAAGTCTTGCGTCGGTTAAAGGCCCGCGAGAGCGTGCTTACGAGGGTGAGGCAGGAGAAGAATACTCTCCAAGATGCCAACACCCAGCTGGGCGAGGAACTAAAGGATGTTCGTGCCCACCTGTCGGACTCCGTGAAAGAGAATCGACGGCTTCGACGCGGCATTTTTAGTAAGTGCTTGAACGAACTTTAAAAAAGAGTTCGGCGAGGAAGTCGACTAACAGAGTTATGTCTGTAGGTATGCTCACAGGTCGTCCTGCAGAGGAAATGCCCGGTTCTACGAGTGACCTACTTCCCGAGCTCTTACAAGTGCACGAACGAGTTCGGCAGGTGATGAAAGGCGTCGCCCAGGCCTTGTGGCCATCTGTCTCCCTGCCCGAAGGCCTTGGAGAGCTTGTAGAGAGGCTTAAGGGAGCACGTCCGATTATGGAAGATATCGGCCTGCCGTCAAGGCGCCACGGAGGTCTGGGCCATGGTGAAGACGCGGTACACGAAGGCTGACCCAAACCACATGGCCGAGGTCGGACATGTGGGGCCCGATGGGAAGGAGATCCCCGTGAGTTTAGTGTGTGGCCAAGTAGAATTGGCCGCAAAGTATTCCCAACAGGACTGTAAACTAGACAGCCTATTAGATGGTATTGAGGAGGAATACACCCAGTCAAATTGACTATGTAATTTAAGATGACATGTAAAAATGCCTTCTAGCTGGATTGTAGATCGTTTGTCATGGCGGACCTTTTCGCTTCAACCTCGGGACCCTATAGTCCGGAGTGTGTCGGAATATCCTCACAGTTATGTAAGAACCGGGGCATGCGTGGAGACCAGGCGTAGGGGTCATTAGTGCTTGAACAGACAAGTGCCCAACTAGTTATGTTATATGACATGGTTAGTAAGAAACATCTTCCAAAGGAGAATAGTTCCGTTAGGGGTTCCTTTCCACAGGAGGCATGCCTTAAAGTGCATGTCCGGACTGCGAAAAAAGCAGAAAAGCATCTGGGGGTAGATAAATAAATAAGTGAGAAATCATCTTTAGTTCACAGAATGAATATTCCCTTAAGAACGCTAGCTTTCGACTTCACCCAGTCTGAGGTACACATCCGGCTGACCCGGCAGTAACAATCGCAGAGGTGCTCCCTTTACCACCTAGCCGAACAATCGGGAACGTAGGGGTAAGCACAGGAGCCAGGCAACCCATCTTGGCCAAAACTTAAGTCATATCGATGCATATAATGGTGAGTAAAAGGTACATGCGGAAGCGTGACACATGTATTAGGCATGAAGCCCGTACAAATAAGCTTCTGTTAAAGAAGCCCCCAGGTATAATGAGCGCGGATAGCGCGTCAAGTGTGTGCGAACAATGCGCGAACGAGCCTTTAAAGGCTGTAAGAGAAAAAGAGGGAGAAGGAGAGAAATATAAGACAACTAATGTGTAAAAAATAGACAGAGGAAGGAGACGAACTCAGAATTTGGCGCTAGGCGTAGAATCTTCGGAGACGGGCTGCGTTCCATGGGTTCGGCTCGAGTCGGTTATCCGATGCATCTCGCAGACGGTACGCTCCACCGGTCAGGACTTGGTCGATAATAAAGGGACCTTCCCATTTGGGCTTGAGTTTGTCCTTTTTCTTGTCCGGCAGGCGTAGAACTAACTCACCAACATTGTAAGTTTTGGCCCGTAATTCTCTGCTTTGATATCTTCGAGCTTGCTGTTGATAGAATGCGGAACAGGCTTTTGCCACGTCACGCTCCTCCTCCAAGGCGTCCAAACTGTCCCTCCGATCGAGCTTGGCTTCTCTTTCTTCATACATGCGCACGCGAGGTGAGTCATGAATTATGTCGCAGGGCAGAACTGCCTCTGCGCCGTATACCATAAAGAATGGTGTGAATCCGGTGGTGCGATTCGGCGTGGTCGGAAGCCCCCAGAGTACGGTGTCGAGCTCATCTACCCAGTGCGTGTTAGATTCCTTGAGGGACCGCACTAATCTGGGTTTGATGCCGCTCATGATTAGACTATTTGCTCGCTCGACTTGACCGTTAGTTTGAGGGTGATAGACTGAAGCATAGTCGAGCTTGATGCCCATGTTTTTGCACCAGAGTTTGACCTCGTCGGCCGTGAAGTTCGTGTCGTTATCAGTGATGATGCTGTGGGGGACGCCGTAACGGTGTACGACCGCTGATATGAAGTCTATCACCGGTCCAGATTTGAGCGTCTTAACAGGCTTGGCCTCTATCAATTTGGTGAATTTATCCACCATGACCAGTAGGTATTTTTGCTTGTGGGTTCCTCCTTTAAGGGGTCCAAACATGTCAAGCCCCCAGACCGCAAAGGGCCAGGTGATGGGTATAGTTTGGAGGGCGGTGGGTGGCATGTGGCTTTGATTAGCAAAGAGCTGGCAACCGACGCATCGTTGGACTAAGTCCTGAGCATCTGCCCGGGCCGTCGGCCAATAAAATCCTGTACGGAAGGCCTTGCTTACAAGGGCCCGGGCTGCGGCGTGGTGCCCGCCGAGTCCGGCATGAATTTTAGCCAGAAGATTCCGCCCTTCCTCTTCGGAGATACACCTTTGAAGGACTCCGGTCGCGCTTTTCTTATAAAGCTCTCCCTCATGGACTTTATAGGCTTTAGATCGCCGCACTATGCAGCGTGCCTCGTCTTGGTCCTCGGGAAGTTCCTGCCTGGTTAGGTAGGCTAGGAATGGTTCCGTCCACGGGGCAATGACTTCCATTATTACGTGGGCTGAAGATGTTACTTCGTTGGCAGAGCCTCCAGTTGTGTCAGAATGTTCGGTGTTGGGCGGTGTTGTTGGGTCCGGGCTATTATTTCCGTACTCCCCTTCCCATACTACGGATGGCTTGAACAGCCTCTCTAATAAGATATTGGGGGGGACGGCGTCGCGCTTTGCGCTAATGCGTGCCAAGACGTCTGCTGCCCGATTGTTTTCCCGAGCTATATGGTGAAATTCGAGCCCTTCAAACTGAGCTGACATTTTTAGTACGGCGTTGCAATAAGCTGCCATTTTTGGATCCTTGGCATCAAAGTCTCCATTTATTTGAGATATCGCGAGGTTCGAATCCCCGCGCACCTCTAGGCGTTGAATGCCCATGGATACTGCCATCCGGAGACCATGTAGAAGGGCCTCGTATTCGGCTGCGTTGTTGGAGTCCGTATACATTATCTGGAGTACGTATTGAACTATTTCTCCTATTGGGGACGTCAGAACGACGCGAACCCCCAGACCAGCCAACATTTTGGAGCCGTCGAAGTGCATGATCCAGTTGGAATACGTGTCGTACTCTTTAGGGAGTTCGGCTTCAATCCATTCGGCGACGAAGTTGGCCAAAACTTGCGACTTAATAGCTCGCCGTGGCTTATAGGTTATGTCGAACGGGAGGAGCTCAATGGCCCATTTGGCAATCCGGCCCGTGGCGTCGCGGTTGTTTATAATGTCGTTAAGAGGTACTTCGGAGGCTACCGTTATTGAACACTCTTGAAAGTAGTGTCGCAGCTTCCGGGATGCCATGAACACTGCCAGACGCTATCTTTTGATAATGCGGATACCGTGACTTGCATGGAGTGAGGACAGTGGACACGTAGTAAACTGGTTTTTGAAGGGGGAACTTGTGTCCGTCCGTTTCTCATTCGACAACGAGCACCGCGCTTACAACTTGATGAGTTGCCGTGATGTATAATAGCATTGGTTCGCCTATGTTGGGTGCGGCCATGACCGGGTTTGTTGCCAATATGGCTTTTATTTCTTCGAGTCCGGCGTGGCGGCATCCGTCCACTCGAAGTGTTTGGTGCGCCGGAGGAGGCGATAAAGGGGTAATACCTTTTCTCCCAAACGGGAGATAAAGCGGCTTAGAGCCGCCACGCATCCAGTAAATTTTTGTATTTGTTTGAGGTCCTTTGGGACATCCAACTGTGACAGAGCTCGGATCTTGGCTGGGTTTGCTTCAATTCCTCTACCGGATACAATGAAGCCCAAGAGCTTTCCGGCTGGTACGCCGAAAATGCATTTTTCCGGGTTAAGCTTGTTGCATATGTTCGGAGATTATCAAATGTGAGCCTCAAGTCGTCTACTAGAGTTTCGACATGCTTGGTTTTGACGACCACATCATCTACGTATGTCTCCACTGTTTTGCCGATCTGGTTTGCCAGACATGTCTGAATCATGCGCTGATATGTTGCACCGGCGTTTTTGAGCCCGAAGGGCATTGTGTTGAAGCAGAATGGGCCGTATGGGGTGATAAATGCCGTTGCGTCTTGGTCAGGCTCTGCCATCTTAATTTGATGGTAGCCGGAGTATGCGTCGAGGAAACACAATGAATCGTGTCCTGCGGTAGTGTCGATAATTTGACCGATGCGGGGGAGGGGGAAGGGATCCTTTGGGCAAGCCTTGTTGAGGTCCTTGAAATCGACGCATAGGCGCCAGGATTTGTCCTTCTTTGGTACCATCACCAGGTTTGCTAGCCATTCCGATGTTTTATATCTCTGATGAATCCGGCCTCCAGTTGTTTGGCTAGCTCCTCTCCCATGGCTTGTCTCTTAGGTTCAGAGAAAGGCCGAAGAGCCTGTTTGACTGGCTTGAATCCTTTTAGGATGTTTAGGCTGTGATCAGCCAGCCGGCGTGGGATTCCTGGCATGTCTGAAGGGTGCCAGGCAAAAATGTCCCAATTTTCGCGTAGGAATTCTCGTAGTGCGGCGTCTACATCAGGGTTTAATTGTGCCCCGATGGAGGCCGTTTTTGTAGGGTCCGTTGGGTGGACTTGGAATTTGACTATTTCGTCCGCTGGTTTAAAGGAGGTGGACTTGGATCTTTTATCGAGTATCACATCGTCCCTGTTCACCGTGGAGCACAGCGCAGTTAGTTCCTCGGCCGCTAGGGCTTCGAATAATGCCTCGAGGGCTAGTGCGGCTGTCTTATTTTTGGTGCGGAGTGCTATGTCTGGGTCACTAGCAAGAGTGATGATTCCGTTGGGCCCGGGCATTTTGAGCTTCATGTACCCGTAATGGGGTATAGCTTGAAAAATTGTGAATGCCTCTCGCCCTAATAGAGCGTCGTATCCGCTCTTTGAGCAGGGCCACTTGGGCGTGACCTCCTCGGAGCTGTAATTATCCAGCGTGCGAACACCACATCCGATGTGATTTTTCCTATGCAAAGACGCTTCCCGACCGGGTATTATTCCTCTAAAGGTTGTGCTGCTTCGCTCAATGCGGCTCCTGTCTATTTCCATTTTTCGAAGGGTTTCCTCATAAATGAGGTTCAATCCGCTGCCACCGTCCATGAGTACCTTGTTAAGGCTAAATTCGTCCACTATTGGACTGAGGACCAATGCTGCTGGTGCTCGGGCTGTTCGGAATTAAGGTTCATCACTGGCATTAAAGGTAATAGCCGTGTCACTCCATGGATTTATTGTTGCTGCTTGGTAGACTTTGGCAAGGTTGCGGAGTGTTCGTTTTCGCGTATTATTTGATGCGAAAGTCTCGAAGACTGTTAATACCGTACTGGTATCCCTGGGCTGGTGCTCTGTGGATGCTGGGGTTAGAAGCTCTTCGCCACTTTTGGCCACCTGCCGGAGTATCCAACATGCTCTAAGGCTATGAGTTGGTGTGGTGCCCACTGTACTATGAATTTTATAGGGTCCATTGAGCCATCCCTCCAGTACGGTTCCATGCCCCGTAGGGGTTCTTTGTTTTTTGGTGTTTAACCCGGTGATTGGCGATAATGCACCCTTTTATTTCGGACTGGGTTTGTATTCAGGGCCGGATTGTCCCAAAATCTTACTTCGGTTTTCAGTGCGCTTTCCATCGCATACAGTACTTCGTACTATGGACGCCAAGTCAGCAAAGCGTGTAATTTCACGGCGACCTATGGCGTTGAGGATTCCCTTGTCCATGCAATTATTGCAAAAGAATGAAATTGCGTCTTCCTCATGGCGATCCTTTATCCTGTTCATAACCAGGAGGAATCGCCCAATAATGATGTACTGTTTTCTCGGGCTCTTGCCTAATATTGGATAGATCGCCTATGTTCGGGTGGGTGGGTGGAATTAGATCCGAAACCTCACCCAATCTGAGGCTCAAGGGCCAAGGAGTTTCCGAACTCGGAAGCTTGGATTCTTAGATGTTGTCCACTGAATCTAGCCCGTTGCCTGACTCTAAGTTCAGGTCTTGAGTGACGTCCTCCCCTCCGCGAGTATCCGGCTTGGAGGGATCGGGAATCCGGACATATCTAGTCCTTAAGATAGATGAATGGTCGCCGCATTGTTCCTCCACCACAGCAACATGATGGGTGACCTGGGGAGAGTTAATCTCCCTCAGATCAAGTTTAAGCCCAATCTGATCGTAGTCTGTAGCGACTCCCTTGGCGGCGATGCGATCTAGGAGCTCGTTTAAGGAAGAGAGCTCCGTCGGATCTGACTTCTTGGCGAGTTCCAAGTTGACGTGAAGATTGCATTCGATGACCCAAGAAGTCATCGTCGGTGCGGCGGCCGAACAGGCGGTCATAACAAAATCGCCTAGCCGGAGAGTTTGGCCAATAGCCAAAGCTCCTTTAGCAACAGTGTCGTCTTTAAAGACGGGATGAGACATCCTTCCTGATGGCGACGGCACAAAGGAACTCTCAATAAAAGCACCAATGTCGGTGTCAAAACCGACGGATCTTGGGTAGGGGGTCCCGAGCTGTGCGTCTAGGCGGATGGTAACAGGAGACAAGGGACACGAAGTTTTTACCCAGGTTTGGGCCCTCTCGATGGAGGTAAAACCTTACTCCTGCTTGATTAATATTGATGATATGGGTAGTACAAGAGTAGATCTACCACGAGATCAGAGAGGCTAAACCCTAGAAGCTAGCCTATGGTATGATTGTTGTTCGTCCTACGGACTAAAACCCTTCGGTTTATATACACACCAGAGAGGGTTAGGGTTACATAGAGTCGGTTACAATGGGAGGAGATCCACATATCCGTATCGCCAAGCTTGCCTTCCACACCAAGGAAAGTCCCATCCGGACACGGGACGAAGTCTTCAATCTTGTATCTTCATATTCCAGGAGTCCGGCCAAAGGTTATAGTTCGGCTATCCGGACACCCCCTAATCCGGGACTCCCTCAATTGTATTTATAAAACTTGTCATGATTATGATTACCCTTTTTCTGAACATTACTCTTTTAATGTGGAAACAATTTATAGTATTCGAGTCTCTTATGATACTCCCACTATTACGAATGAGAAGAATTTTGCTTATGTGGAGAGTAGTAAAATTTCTATGCAAGTAGATCATGAAAAGAATGCTTTAGGTGCTGGTTATATTGTTGAATTCATTCATGATGCTACTGAAAATTATTATGAGGGAGGAATATATGCTTTTAGGAATTGCAATAATATCGAGTTTCCTCTCTATGTGCTTAAAGTTTTGAAGTTATGCTTGTTTTGCCTTCCTATGCTAGTTGATTATTGTTCACATAAGTTGTTTTCTCACAAAATCCCTATGCATAGTAAGTGGGTTAGACATAAATGTGCTAGTAATATTATTCATGATGCTCTCTTTATGTTTCAATTCTTATCTTTTATGTGAGCATCATTGAAATCATCATGCCAAGCTAGGGGCGTTAAACATTAGCGCTTGTTGGGAGGCAACCCAATTTTATTTTAGTTTCTTGATTTTTGGTTCTGTTTAGGAATAAATAAATCATCTAGCCTCTGGTTGGATGTGGTTTTATGTTTTAAGTAGTGTTTGTGCCAAGTAGAACCTTTGGGAAGACTTGGGTGAAGTCTTTATGATCATGCTGTAAAAAACAAAAACTTTAGTGCTCACGAGATTAGCTTAAACATTTTACTGGAGAGTGATATTTAGTTAATTCTTTTTGCAGATGATTACTAGACAAATTATTCAGGTCTAACAATTTATTTCAGAATTTTTGGAGTTCCAGAAGTATACGTTTGATACATATTACTACAGACTGTTCTGTTTTTGACAGATTATGTTTCCTATGTGTTGTTTGCTTATTTTGATGAATCTATGAGTAGTATCGGAGGGCATGAACCATAGAGAAGTTGTAATACAGTAGATATTACACCAATATGAATTAATAATGAGTACATTACAGTACCTTAAGTGGTTATTTATTTTCTTATACTAACGAAGCTTACGAGTTTTCTGTTAAGTTTTGTGTTGTGAAGTTTTCAAGTTTTGGGTAAAGATTCAATGGACTATGGAATAAGGAGTGGAAAGAGCCTAAGCTTGGGGATGCCCAAGGAAACCCAAGGTATTATTCAAGGATAACCAAGAGCCTAAGCTTGGGGATGCCCCGGAAGGCATCCCCTCTTTCGTCTTCGTTCATCGGTAACATTACTTGGAGCTATATTTTTATTCACTAGATGATATGTATTTTGCTTGGAGCGTCATTTTATTTTTCTTTTGTTTTGATTGCTGTTTGAATAAAATACCAAGATCTGAAATTCTTAAATGTTAGAGAGTCTTCACATAGTTGCATAATTATTCGACTACTCATTGATCTTCGCTTATATCTTTCGGAGTAGTTTGTTGTTTGCTCTAGTGCTTCACTTATATCTTCTTAGAGCACGGCAGTGGCTTTATTTTGAAGAAATATATGAACGCTCATGCTTCATTTATATTATTTTGAGAGTCCTTAGAACAGCATGGTAATTTGCTTTGGTTATGAATTTAGTCCTAATGTGAAGGACATCCAAGAGGGATATAATAAAAACTTTCATATAAAGTGCACTGAATATTATGAGAAGTTTGATTCCCTATGATTGTTTTGAGATATGAAGATGGTGATATTAGAGTCATGCTAGTTGAGTAGTTGTGAATTTGAGAGATACTTGTGTTAAAGTTTGTGATTCCCGTAGCATGCACGTATGGTGAACTGTTATGTGATGAAGTCGGAGCATGATTTATTTATTGATTGTCTTCCTTATGAGTGGTGGTCGGGGACGAGCGATGGTCTTTTCCTACCAATCTATCCCCCTAGGAGCATGCACGTAATACTTTGTTTCGATAACTAATAGATTTTTGCAACAAGTATATGAGTTCTTTATGACTAATGTTGAGTCCATGGATTATACGCGCTCTCATCCTTCCACCATTGCTAGCCCCTCTAATACCGTGCACTTTTCGCCGATATCATACACCCACCATATACCTTCCTCAAAACAGCCACCATACCTACCTATTATGGCATTTCCATAGCCATTCCGAGATATATTGCCATGCAACTTACCACCGTTCCGTTTACTATGACACGCTCCATCATTGTCATATTGCTTCCATGATCATGTAGTTGACATCGTATTTGTGGCAAAGCCACCGTTCATAATTCTTTCATACATGTCACTCTTGATTCGTCGCATATCCCGGTACATCGCCGGAGGCATACACATAGAGTCATATTTTGTTCTAAGTATTGAGTTGTAATTGTTGAGTTGTAAGTAAATAAAAGTGTGATGATCATCATTTTAAAGCATTGTCCCAAGTGAGGAAAGGATGATGGAGACTATGATTCCCCCACAAGTCGGGATGACACTACAGACGAAAAAAAAGGCCATAAAAAATAGAGAAAAGGCCCAAATAAAAAAATGAGAGAAAAAGATAGAAGGGACAATGTTACTATCCTTTTACCACACTTGTGCTCCAAAGTACACCATGATCTTCATGATAGAGAGTCTGCTATGATATCACTTTCATATACTAGTGGGAATTTTTCATTATAGAAATTGGCTTGTCTATTCCAATGATGGGCTTCCTCAAAGTGCCCTAGGTCTTCGTGAGCAAGCGAGTTGGATGCACACCCACTTAGTTTCTTTTGTTGAGCTTTCATATACTTATAGCTCTAGTGCATCCATTGCAATGCAATCCCTACTCACTCACATTGATATCTATTGATGGGCATCTCCATAGCCCGTTGATACGCCTAGTTGATGTGAGACTATCTTCTCCTTTTTGTCTTCTCCACAACCACCATTCTATTCCACCCATAGTGCTATGTCCATGGCTCACGCTCATGTATTGCGTGCAGATTGAAAAAGTTTGAGAACATCAAAAGTATGAAACAATTGCTTTGCTTGTCATCGGGGTTGTGCATGATTTATATATTTTGTGTGATGAAGATAGAGCATAGCCAGACTATATGATTTTGTAGGGATAGCTTGTTTTGGCCATGTTATTTTGAGAAGACATGATTTCTTTGTTAGTATGCTTGAAGTATTATTATTTTCATGTCAATATTAAACTTTTATCTTGAATCTTATGGATCTGAATATTCTTGCCACAATAAATAAGATTACATTGATAAATATGTTAGGTAGAATTCCACATCAAAAATTCTGTTTTTATCATTTACCTACTCGAGAATGAACAGGAATTAAGCTTGGGGATGCTGATACGTCTCCAACGTATCTATAATTTTTGATTGTTCCATGCTATTATATTATCTGTTTTGGATATTTATGGGCTTTATTATGCACTTTTATATTATTGTTGGGACTAACCTATTAACCCAAAGCCCAGTGTCAGTTTCTGTTTTTTCCCTTGTTTCAGTGTTTCGCAGAAAAGGAATATATAACGGAGTCAAAACAGAATGAAACCTCCGGGAGAGTTATTTTTGGAACGGAAGCTATCCAGGGGACTTGGAGTACACGTCAGGGAATCAACGAGGAGAGCACGAGGCAGGGGGCGCGCCTCCCCCCCAGGCGCGCCCTCCACCCTCATGGGCCCCTCGTGGCTCCCCTGATCGACTTCTTTCACCTATATATATCCATATACCCTAAAAACTTGGGGGAACATAATAGATCGGGAGTTCCGCTGCCGCAAGCCTTTGTAGCCACCAAAAACCAGTCGGGACCCTGTTCCGGCACCCTGCCAGAGGGGGGAACCCTCAACGGTGGCCATCTTCATCATCCCAACGCTCTCCATGACGAGGAGGGAGTAGTTCACCCTCGGGGCTGAGGGTATGTACCAATATCTATGAGGGGATAACTTTGAGGTGATTTCGTACCCTACCATAATCACTTCGTTTGTTCTCCGCTATTAGTGACTTTGGAGTGACTCTTTGTTGCATGTTGAGGGATACTTATATGATCCAATTATGTTATTATTGTTGAGAGAACTTGCACTAGTGAAAGTATGAACCCTAGGCCTTGTTTCCTATCATTGCAATACCGTTTACGCTCACTTTTATCATTAGTTACCCTTCTGTTTTTATATTTTCAGATTACAAAAACCTATATCTAACATCCATATTGCACTTGTATCACCATCTCTTCGCTGAACTAGTGCACCTATACAATTTACCATTGTATTGGGTGTGTTGGGGACACAAGAGACTCTTTGTTCTTTGGTTGCAGTGGTTGTTTGAGAGAGACCATCTTCATCCTACGCCTCCCATGGATTGATAAACCTTAGGTCATCCACTTGAGGGAAATTTGCTACTATCCTACAAACCTCTGCACTTGGAGGCCCAACAACGTCTACAAGAAGAAGGTTTTTTAGTAGACATCATTCTCCCACACGAGGTCAGGCATCGTTCTGATTGGGTCCTGGCGTTTGGTGAGACGCAGCAGGAAGCCACGCGGGGGATGGACCTTGTGCTGGGGGCGGAACGCTACCGCGAAGCCACACTTAGAGCAGCAAGATACCAGCAGGCGTTGCGGCGGTATCACTGCCGCAGCATCCACAACAAGACGCTCGAGGTGGGCGACCTCGTCCTAAGGCGGGTGCTCTCCAGGGAAGGGATCCACAAGCTCTCGCCCATGTGGGAGGGCCAGTTTAGGGTCGCCCACATCTCCAGGCCTGGCGTCGTGTCCCGGAGACGCAGGACGAGGTGCCCATCCAGAACGCCTGGAACATCCAGCACCTCCGGAAGTTCTACCCATGAAGCAAGGCCCGGCGCCTATGAAGCAAGGCCCAGTGCCTGTGAAGGTCTCCACTCGTGACACTCTCATGTACTAATGAGTGGGGCTGTACACGCCCCGGAGTCTCAGGAGTGCCGCCCTCAGGCCTCGGGGGCTCCCTCCCACGTCCTAGTGGCAACACTTAGCTCCGCGCTGGTAAGAAGACTAGACTAGGTGCCGGACGCGGCTTTTCATTTGCTTTCCGCAGTTGGCTTGCCCCTCTTAAATGAAAATTTGCTTTCTGCTGTTCCTTGCCGGCTTGGTTCCATCGCCTTTTCCACCTTTTCTGCCCTTGGTTCCTTGTTTTGATCCGTACTCTCCCTCGCGTGCCTCGCGAGGGGGCT
Source organism: Aegilops bicornis (assembly GCA_021605145.1). Lineage (NCBI taxonomy): Eukaryota > Viridiplantae > Streptophyta > Magnoliopsida > Poales > Poaceae > Aegilops > Aegilops bicornis. The sequence goes on along the minus strand of CM038674.1, from coordinate 316,456,469 downwards.
GGACAGGTGCCCTCGTGAGCATTTTTTCCTGTTCTTCGTGAGGCACCCGCGCTCAAGCTCGCAAGCTAGCGCACCTCTCCCAATCCGTGCCCCTCGGGTACCGCGATGCGAAGCGCTTGGTCGTGGCCGGCTGCGCCTGCGACCAGGGCTCGGAAGAATAAGAGTTCCCTAACGAATTTTTACAGTTCCTAGATGCCTCCCAAGCCAAGGAGGCCTCGCCAGGTACTGGGAAATGCGTGCCTCACGTGGCGGTAACTACTTCGAGCATGTCAAGCTAAGTTATTCCTATGCGCCTACATAAAATGTTGATGCTGCAACAATACACGGGAACGATAAACATAGCATAGCAACATGGAAATCGCGGTTCGTTGCATGCCCCTACGGGGCCCCATACTTGTCTCTCTCTTAATGCAGGAAGAAAAGGAAGAACGAAACAAAAGTGGCGCACGCTCCCGCGGCAGTTCACGAGGATGAACCCATGGCGCTCTCCTGGGCTCAGCCATACCCCTCCTCGTGCTTCACTGGGGCACGGCGACGAGACAACCCGCTGTGTTGGTGTCCTGGGAACGGGGGTCCCCAGACTTGCCTGCCTACGGCCCCGTATGGCCCATCTTCACCAGCAAACATTCAAGACCTTCGCGAGGGGCCAAGCCTCGCGATGCGGATGAAACAAGACCTCTTCCGGAGCGGCCTCACCAGGTTGGCTCGTGAGGGGCAAAGAGATCAAGGCAAGGTACACCTCGCGAGGTTCCTGTGATGCAAGCCAAGACGACTGGGGTGCCAGCGCACACAGTGTCCTCGTTTCCTCTTTGGTGCTAAAGGGGCAAGCGTAAGCGAGGAGTCCCGGGGCATCAGGCAAAGGTTTCCATATAGGCGCAACAAGACCAAGACCAGCAGGACGGCAGGACGGAGGTCACCGTGGAGCCCAAGGCGGTGTCACCAACAGAGCGTTTGGCGAGCGAAGACCACCTTTAGTCAGGATAGCTTGTACTAGTTGTCTCCCTTCGAATTTGGCCGTTGTTGGCTCCCTTCCCGCTCAGTATTTGGGGAGAGGACCAGGGCCTCTATAAATAGGACTAGCCACCGTAGTAGGAGGCAACAGATTCAGATCATCCTCACCCACACAAGTTCACCAAGCACAAGAACACCTCACCTCAGGAGGCTGTTCTTCCCTTGTACTGTTCATCCTCAGACCAAGAGGCAATCCACCACACCACACTGGAGTAGGGTATTACACCACAACGGTGGCCCAAACCAGTATAAATCTCGTGTCTCTTGTGTTGTGGGTTCGTCGAGCTAGGCCTTGAGATCGCGGTGAGGCTGTGGGCATCATTAGGTCAGGGGAGATCTTCATGCGCACCCCAGTGTTCGAACCTCGAGGGTTTTGCCGGAACCCGAAATCCGACATTGGGCATGCTAGGTAGGGGTGCGCCGAAACTTTCTTTCTGCCAATCCGTGCCCCGTCGCTTTGTCGTCTCCATGGCGGACGCTCGTCGACCTCGCGCTGAGCGTCGGGCCGCCCTCGCCGCCCATGTTGCTCAGACCGCTCATGTCGGCGGGCCTCCCCGTCGTTCTCCGTCACCCGCCGCCACCGGCCCGGCGGGAAACGAGCAGCAAGCATCCTCGCTGCACCCCTCCGTGCGGCAGGAGGGCCGCACCGCCACTCCGTTGCTGACCCTGGCCGGCTCGTCGTCTCATGCTCGCTGCGCTCCCATGAACGCACAGGCCGCGCTGCTCATGGCGCGCGAGCTCCTGCGTTACCGCCCCATCGACGACCTCTACGAGGACTGACTGGACCGCATCACCGAGCTCATCCGCGCCGCGGGCGGCTCCCCTGCGCCATCTCTCTTGCTGCCTCGCCCTCCGCCGACTCCGGGCGACGTGGCGCATGGGGCGCCTCCACCACCTCTGCACCAAGGCGGCGTCCTGGCGCCACGGCGTGCGGCCCCGCGGTGTGACCCACCGCGCCGGGCGCCTGCGCAAGAAGAAGGAAGCTGCCATGAAGTTCCTCGCCCGCAAGAAAACACTCCCACGCTCCCACCACCACTACGACAAGACCGGGCGCCGCCTGCGGTGGCGGTGCACGGACATCAAGGGAGGGCTCCGCATCAGCAAAGGGTCCTGGTGGCCACTGCAGGCTGCCACATATTCACCCCTGAGCCGCGTAGCATCGTGTGGTCGGGCAAGTTCAAGCCAGACCTGCCTCCTCGCTACGACGGCACCCCTGACCCCGCGGAGTTCCTGCATCTCTACGAGCTGAGCATTGAGGCGGCCAACGGTGACGAGAAAGTCATGGCCAACTGGTTCCCCATGGCTCTCAAGGATGGCGCTCGTTCGTGGCTCCTGAACCTGCCCCCGGGTTCGATCTCCTCCTGGAACAAGATGCACGACTGCTTCGTCGCCAACTTCCAGGGCACTCGCGACCGCCCTCTGGCCGCGGGGAGTAGCAGCCAGGAAAGACCCTCCGGAAGTACATCCAGCACTTCAACAACTTTCACCTCAAGATCCCCAAGGTGACGGACGAGGCCATCATCTTCGCGTTTTCTGATGGCGTTCGCGACATCAAGATGAAGGAGGAGCTCGCCATCCACGAGGAGCTATGCACGACCTTGGAGCTATTCAACCTGGCGACCAAGTGCGCAAGAGCTGAGGAACGGCGCCTTTCCCTCCTCGAGCTCCCGGCTGCCGACCCTGAGGAGAAGAAGGCCAAGCCCAAGGACGTGAAGCGCAATGGGGTGGCTGTGCTCGCAGCAGAGCCGGAGACGAAGCGCGGCCGAGATATTCCCGAGTCATCCAAGAGCAGTCGTCCGTTCTGCGCCTTCCACAACGTCCACGGCCACAACACTAATGACTGTCAAGAGCTCAGGTCCATTCGGGAAGGACGCCTCGGTCGACGCCCCGAGCGCAATGACCGGGGCTACGGCCGAGGAGGAGGACGTGGCGGAGGATGCTGGGACGATCGTGGCCCATGTCAGGAGTGGTGCGACCGGCCTCGCAAGGACCGCTGGCAGGACCAACCTCGCGAGGGCGCCTGGAGGGATCAGCCTCATGAGGACCGTCCTCAGGGCAATGATGGGCTTCCTCCGCTTCCGCCACCACCAAGAAGGAATGACGACCACCATCACGACGAGGGGGCTGGGGGCTTCGAGGAACCGCGGGCTACCACCTGCATCTTGGGTGGAGCTCAGGCCCCGGCCTCTCAGTGTATCTTCAAACAGTTTGCTCGCGAGGTGAATGCAATCCTCACCAGGCTCGAGGCCACATGCCCGCTTAGGTGGTCCAAGTGCGCCATCACCTTCAGTTCGGCAGATCAGCTCAAGTGCGCGGCCACCGCTGGCGCCCTCCCGATGCTTTGCTCACCCGTCATCAGCAACGTGCAAGTCACCAAGACCTTCATCAATGGCGGCGCAGGGCTTAACGTCCTGTCCATCGAGACGTTCGGCAACCTCCAAGTGCCATATGATCAGCTTCATCCTACCAAGCCTTTCTCAGGAGTAACCGACGGATCCACCACCCCGCTAGGGTAGGTCCGCCTCCCTCTCACCTTCGGGCAGCGCGACAACTACCGCACCGAGCTCATCGACTTCGATGTCGCCCAGACCCGTCTGCCGTACAATGCCATCCTCGGGTATCCGGCCCTGGCCAAGTTGATGGCAGTGACACACCACGGCTACAACGTCCTCAAGATGCCAGGGAGTGGCGCAATCATCACAGTCCCCTGCGAAGAAAGAGATACGGTGTGCTCCCTCGAGCGCGCCTTCCAAGCAGTGTCAATCGAAGACCCCGACAGCAATGCAGCACAGTACCCTCCTGAGGTCACCCCCAAGAAGAAGAAGCAGCTACTCCGCACAGGGCCGCAGGAGAGCACACCACAAGTGGAGCCACTATAGGACCGACGCCCGCGCCTGGGGCGCCTACCTCCCTTGCATAGGAAGGCGCGCCCATCGCCCTCCTCGGGCAGGGCTCGGGGGCTCTCTTCTGGAGGGCCTCCAACCTTGCCAACATCACGAGGGAGGTGCTCGGGCACCACGTGGAGGCGTGCTTCGCAACACGGTTCCTTCAGGAGGACACAGGACGAGGAGCGCACGACGCTCAAGAGTTCATTGCAAGACCACTCAAGAACTGCAGGACGCGAGAGCCATGCGCGACGACCGCCGATCACCTGGCGCGGCTCCCCATCCACGCGAGGATGGCGGCTATGCGTCTGCATCGACATCCCAGGGCTCAACAGGGCCGCATCTCAGTAGCTCTTCTAGCCTTCGCACGTGGGACGCTGCAAGGGCCCACCTCACAGCTACGTCCGCATGCCTTTTGGCTTGCCGAGCGTGGCGTCCTCCTTCCAGCGCAACCTGCGGAGCATCCTGGCGGCTCAGGAGGCTAGGCATCACGCAGTCCTGGCGGAGATGGAGACGGTCTTCAAGGAACGCCAGCATTCTGAGCCTCCACGAGGCTCAGGGTCACGGTGGATCGTGAGGAGCAACCCCTTCACCACGCGTCTTCAGCTGCCCCAACATTCCTTCAACAACAGAACCAGGTGACATTTTCCAAGTTTATTTAGCTGGGAGCGCCCCTCAGGCTGCATCATTCCCAGGCAGCGTGGGTCCGTCACTGTGGCATGTATCCCTTTAAATCTTTGGCTTACTTTGCTGGGGGCGCCCTTCGGGCTGAATCATCCCCAAGCCGCTCGGTTCCAGTCCAGTGGCATGTATCGTACTTCCATTTATCTGAGCTAGTTCGCTTTCCATGTGTAATCTATCTATGGTTATCACCTCCTTGATTGTCACCCACCATGGGAGCCGCGCGTCGAGCGTCTTTCTTCAGGATCCTTCACATAAGGAGGCTAGGCACGAAGTCTATGCTCGGGCCCATCCCTGCAGCGTCGATAAATCCAACGGCTGATCTCTGTCTGGCGGGCCGACCCCGTTCACCTCACCTCCTGGGGTCGTTCGTGCTTGGCCTTCTCATGCGATAGCTTCAGGAGATTCGTTCGGTGCAGGTTGTCTAACCATCTCGCAGGACCACCACAGCCACCAAGAACCAAGACCAGGTGCAACCCGCCTTGAGGTAGGGCCTTGTGAGTCCCACGCTAGCTCACGAGTGCCCAGACACACCTCGTCTAGCCCTGCCATGCAAGCCATATGTCAGGGCGGGGTTGTACACGCCCCGGGGGCTCTCCGCAGTAGGGAGTTCCCTCCCACGTACCAGTGGAAGCACCATGCTCTGTGCTGGCCGTCGACACTGCCGAAGAGCGGCTATGCCCGTGCATGTACGGAAGCGCTATCCTCTGCACTGGGGATAAACAACTGTGGGTGGCTTCACGGCCGTATCAACCTCAGGGAGCCCTTGAGCTTAGTGTCTGGCCCCATTGCAACACCTCCCCTCGGGAGAGTCGCGCAAGGGGGCTGGACACAGGGGCTGCACTCGGGTCATGCCCAAGCGTACGCCACCCAGTCAGGTCCCTCAGACCTGGTCATCGCGCGCCCCTCCCGAGCCGAGCATCAACAAGGGAAAAGGTAGGAAGGTTGTTTGAGCGTCAAGGGGGACCCCTAAGCTCCCAACTCAGGAGCCTAACTGTACATGTAGCCCCTCACTCCTTGGTCTCGTCCTGGTGATCCGGACGACCCAACGGCGGTTGAGGTATGCGCGGGGTCCGGCCCTGGCAACGTAGAACACTAGACCTATCCCTGCATTTCCTTTCTGTAAGTTGTTTGCGCGTCAAGGGGGACTCCTGAGCATCCCAACTCAGGAGCCTAACTGTCCACGTAGCCCCTCACTCCTTGGTCTCATCCTCGTGATCCGGACGACCCAATGGCGGCTGAGGTATGCGCGGGGTCGGGCTCTGCCGACGTAGAACGTAAAGCAAATGGGAAGGAAATCGTAAAATCTCAAAGCAAATATTACAAAACACATTGTTCTCCAAATACCAAACGCAAGTTGAAGCTGAAAGGATCGAGAAGAGGTGTCTACAGGGGGGTGATTAGACACTAAGTACCAAAAGTTGTAGTTTTTAACTTCTTTAAGTTGGAGTGGAGTTTAGGCACAAGTTTAACACTCACAATACATATCAAGCAAGTATGCAAAGAGTATATGAGCAGCGGAAAGTAAAGCATGGAACTTGCGAGAATGTAAAGGGAAGGGTTTGGAGGATTCAAACACAATTGGAGACACGGATGTTTTTGTCGTGGTTCCGATAGGTGGTGCTATCGTACATCCACGTTGATGGAGACTTCAACCCACGAAGGGTAACGGTTGCACGAGTCCACGGAGGGCTCCACCCACGAAGGGTCCACGAAGAAGCAACCTTGTCTATCCCACCATGGTCGTCACCCACGAAGGACTTGCCTCCCTAGTGGTAGAACTTCACGAAGTAGGCGATCTCCCTGCCCTTACAAACTCCTTGGTTCAACTCCACAATCTTGTCGGAGGCTCCCTAGTGACACCTAGCCAATCTAGGAGACACCACTCTCCAAGAAGTAACAAATGGTGTGTTGATAATGAACTCCTTGCTCTTGTGCTTCAAATGATAGTCTCCCCAACACTCAACTCTCTCTCTCACAGGATTTGGATTTGGTGGAAAGAAGATTTGAGTGGAAAGCAACTTGGGGAAGGCTAGAGATCAAGATTCATATGGTAGGAATGGAATATCTTGGTCTCAACACAAGTGTAGGTGGTTCTCTCTCAGAAAATGTAGGTTGGAAGTGTAGGTTCGTTCTGATGGCTCTCTCCACGAATGAAGAGGAGGTGGAGGGGTATATATAGCCTCCACACAAAATCTGACAGTTACACACAACTTGCCAAACTCGGTGGGACTGAATTGTTAAACTCGGTCGGACCGATTCAGCAAATCTACTGACCGTTAGGATTTTCGGTGGGACCGACATGCAACTCGATAGGACCGATATGGTTAGGGTTAGGGCATAACGTAATCGCGGTGAGACCGATTACACAAACTCGGTGGGACCGATTTTGGTAATCAGCTAACCAGAGTGTTGGTCAGGAAAATTCGGTGAGACCGATTACACAAACTCGGTGGGACCGATTTTGGTAATAAGCTAACCAGAGAGTTTGCATTGTAATCTCGGTAGTACCGATTGCTCAAACTCGGTGAGACCTATTTTGGTAATGGACATACACAGAGAGATTACAATCCCATCTCGGTGAGACCGAGATCCCTATCGGTGAGACCGATTTGCCTAGGGTTTGTGGCAGTGGCTATGACATCTGAACTTGGTGGCGCCGGATAGAAAGAATCAGTGGGGCCGAGTTAGACCTTTGGTTTAGGACATATGTGGACGTGAGAAAGTAGTTGAGGGCTTTGGAGCATACCACTAAGCACTTTGAGCAAGCAAGGAATTAAGCAACACCTCATCCCCTCTTGATAGTATTGGCTTTTCCTATAGACTCAATGTGATCTTGGATCACTAAAATATAAAATGTAGAGTCTTGTACTTGAAGCTTGAGCCAATCCTTTGTCCTTAGCATCTTGAAGGGGTTCCACATCCTTTAGTCCATGCCACTTAATTTTTTGAACTTGTCTGAAACATACTAGGTAAAAGAGTTAGTCCAACAAGAGATATGTTGACATTAATTACCAAAATCACCCAGGGAGCACTTGTGCTTTCAATCTCCCCCATTTTGGTAATTGATGGCAACATACATCAAAGCTTTAGATAAAGATATAGAGAATAGCAAGTAAAGCTTTGGAAAGACATGTAACATGTATAGGCTCCCCCTACATGTATGCAATCATGTGAATATGGAATATTGAAGCATGTGATAGCATAACCATGACAGAGTAGGCAATGTGTTACATGTATCTTGGCTATATGCATCAGAGCAAAAGATGTGAATGTAGGAAATGTACCTTCATGCTCATGAGTCCTTCTTGCAAACAATATGTACATCACCAAGAATTCCTCATACACATGATTGTGATGCATATACTTACCTTGTGGTCTTGAGTTGGCTTAGGATGGAATGAACCTATGAAAATAAGGTTAGATAACACAGATGCACCTACTAGCCAGAGCAGACAGAAAGAAACCACAAGATTACCAAGACCGGGATGACATGTAGAGTGAGTACTAAGTACCACAACAGATATTGGCATGTCCCCAAAGGTAAAGATGTGCAATGAATCTAAGAAATTTCTTTCCCTTAGATGTCTTGCTCCCCCTGAATCTAGCATGGGATACTGGGAGAAGATAGGGAACAGAAAATCAGAGCTCGACTAAACAAATGAACAGAGCTAATGCAAATAAGCACATATGAACATGTCTTTCCCCTCAAGAAGACATGTGGCATCTCTCCTCTTGAACACCAAGCATCTGGGATCCTTGAAGATTACTCTTTCCTTGAGTATACCCTCCCCCCTAGAGATGTGAGTATTCTCTATTCTCTCCCCCCTAGAGATATGATTAAGCTTTGATGTGATCTCTCTCCCCCTTTGACATCAATTTCCAAAAAGGGTCTTCTGGAATTTGTTGCGAATGGGTTTGGTCCTGGAGTCAAAGCACAAAGCACTAAGGTAAATGTGATGCTTGAAGAGGACAAGATTCATTGAGTGGAGCTGGATCAAGAGTAAAGCAGGAATAAATCGCAAAATGTTTTTCCTGTAGTGAAATCGGTGGCACCGAGTGGTGTGCTTCGGTTGCACGAAAAAACTTCGGTCAGACCGAGAGCAAGAAACCGTGTGACCGAGTTCATCACGGAGAAAAGCACTTGTCACCTCAGCTCACTAGACAAGTAAGATCTCAAAAGGATTTGCAAGGAATTAACTGAAAGATTTGCAATGAATTGGATGCAGGGAATGCAGAACAAATAGAAAAGAAAAGAAAAGAAAATAAAGGAAATCTAGATGAAGTTTATTGACTTAGGAGTATATGCATGAGACAAATATGCAAGGGCACAGAAAAGAACACAAGAAAACTTCATCTAGAGAGGGTCGGCGAGTCACCTATGTTAGAGTATATTGACTTAGGAGTCAAGTGAGATCACTTGATCATAGGTCATACTCATCGTTTAAGCTCAAAAATGGGGTTGCTATTTTTCTTTTAAGCATCTTGATGTATTCACATCTTGTCAAGTTGCTTTGACTCATGACTTGGAGTAAAGCTTCTCTAAGATGGAATAACATACCTTGGGTGGTGGTGTTGATCGTGATCATGTAGTTGAACTTGTGTGGGTTGCTCAAGGTTGATGTAGCTCATCAAGAGTTGGGAGCACCACTTGGAATTTGAGTTCATCTACCTACATGGGTTAGTTTTCGCAAGGAAGAGCACTTGTGTATCTGAAATGACAATCATGAAACTCAACATAGAATTTGTCAAAGGATATGTTTGAATGGTTTCGTGCTTCCTTGTCTTCAACCACCATTGTGTAGAGACTTGGTGATGTAGAGACTGCTCAAGATGTGAGTGAGTTGCGATCTCATAGATTTAGATTCATCCAAGTACCTACAAGGGTTAGATAACATGCAAGATGCAAATATATCCAGGACATAAGATAATCATCATAAGAGAAATATCAAGGATTAGTCATAAGCTCAAGTCTTGCATGTATCCAATGGAGTTCCTACTCCAAGTTTGAAGCATCAATGATGTTCAATTCACCTCTTAACCTGCAAAACACTTTCTCATCAAGTGGTTTAGTGAATATATCCGCTAATTGCTTTTCGGTGCGAACATGCTTAAGATTAATGTCACCCTTAGCAACGTGATCTCGAATGAAATGATGACGAATTTCAATATGCTTAGTTCGAGAGTGTTGCACGGGATTGTGAGCAATATTGATAGCACTTTCATTGTCACAAAGTAATGGAACATGTTTCACATATATCCCATAATCTTTAAGAGTTTGGGTCATCCAAAGTAATTGAGCACAACATGAACCAGCGGCAATGTATTCCGCTTCGGCGGTGGATAAGGATACCGAGTTTTGTTTCTTGGAAGACTAAGACACAAGAGATCTACCAAGAAATTGACAAGTACCCGAAGTGGACTTTCTATCAACCTTGTCACCGGCATAGTCCGAGTCGGAGTACCCAACAAGATTGCAAGAGGCCCTCTTTGGATACCAAATGCCAAAGTTTGGTGTATGGATTAAGTATCTCACTATCCTTTTCACGGCGTTAAGATGACATTCCTTAGGAGAAGCTTGATATCGTGCACACATGCACACACTTAGCATGATATCGGGACGTGAAGCACATAGATATAACAATGAACCAATCATAGAGCAATAATCCTTTTGATCAACCGGTACACCATCTTTGGTCAAATCAAGATGTCCACTAGTAGGCATGGGTGTAGTCATACCTTTGCATTCTTGCATATTGAACTTCTTGAACAAGTCCTTGGTGTACTTTGTTTGAGAGACAAAGGTACCTTCCTTAGTTTGCTTGATTTGCAAACCAAGAAAGAATTTGAGTTCACTCATCATAGACATCTCAAACTTATCCGACATTAGCTTACCAAACTTTTCACTAAAATGAGGGTTAGTAGAACCAAATATAATATCATCGACATAAATTTGGCATACAAATAGTTCCCCATTAACCTTTTTGTAAAAAGAGTAGAATCAACTTTACCAATTTCAAAGCCTTTTTCAATAAGGAACTTGGTCAAGCATTTATACCATGCTCTAGGAGCTTGTTTAAGACCATAAAGGGCTTTGTGAAGTTTGTAGACATGATCAGGTTTCTTAGGATTGACAAAGCCGGGAGGTTGCTTAACATAAACTTCCTCCTCAATTTCACCATTTAGAAAAGCACTTTTAATGTCCATTTGGTACAAGGTGATATCATGGTGATTAGCATAAGCAAGTAAGATGCAAATGGACCCAAGTCTAGAAACGGGAGCATAAGTCTCACCATAGTCCATACCTTTGACTTGTGTGTAGCCTTGGGCAACGAGACATGCTTTGTTGCAGACTACTTGTCCATCTTCATCTTGCTTTTTACGAAACACCCAGTTGGTACCGATGATGTTGTGGTTGTTGTCGGGCTTCTCAACCAATGTCGCCACTTGATTTCTCTCAAAGTTGTGTAGCTCTTCATGCATACCGTTTATCCAGTCCGTATGCTTCTTCAACCTTCATAGGTTCAATGCTAGAGATGAATGAATAGTGTTCACAAAAGTTAGTTAAACGAGTTTTAGAGCGAGTGATTCTCCCGGTTTGGATATCTTTGTAGATTTGCTTGACGGGATGGTCTTTAGCAATTCTTGCTCGAACTTCATGAAAAGCTTTTTGCTTGGGTCTTGGTTGAACATCTTCTTCATCTTGTTCTTCTTCTTGGCCTCCTTCATTGTTGGCGTTGTCGTTCTCTTGTCGTGGTGGAGAAGGAGGTTGTTGGCGTTCGTCTTGGTGCACTTCCTCGTTTTCTTCATCTTGGTGTGTCCCACTTGTGGATGCCTTCGTATCAACTCTTGGTTCACCTTGTCGTGAGGTAGAAGCTTCCACTTGGACGGACGAGGTACTCTCCTTCACCTCCGTTGGACAAATCTTGCCAATAGACAAGTCTTGGATTGATTCTGAGGGATCTTTGTCTCCTACATCAATTGGCAATTTCTCTACTTGCGAGCCGTTAGATTCATCAAACTTCACATCTACCGTTTCTTCAACCTTTCGGGTGAAATTGTTGTAGACACGGTATTTGTGAGAGTTTGAGCCATAACCAAGTAGGAAACCTTCATGAGACTTAGGAGCAAATTTAGAACGACGATGCTTATCAAGAATGTAGCACTTTGATCCAAATACTCGAAAGTATCCAACTTGGTGTTTGTTACCGGTGAGGAGCTCAGATGTCAGTCTTGCCGAGTAGCTTGTGAAGATACAAGCGATTTTTTTGCATGACAAGCTGTGCGAACCGCTTCACCAAAAGTGCTTTGGCGTCTTGTACTCATCAAGCATCGTTCTTGCCATCTCTATAAGAGTCCGGTTCTTCCTCTCAACGACTCCATTTTGTTGAGGTGTGTACGTAGCCGAGAACTCATGTGAAATCCCTTCTTCGTCAAGACAAGTATCCACATTTGCGTTCTTGAACTCCGTTCAGTTGTCGCTTCAACCCGTCTTGATTTTCACGTCAAATTGATTTTGGGCCTTCCTAGTGAAGTTTTTGAAGATCTTTTGGACCTGCGATTTATCAACGAGAAAGAATACCCACGTAAATCTTGACAAAATCATCAACTATAACTAGACCAAAAGAATTTCCACCGAGACTTTTGTAAGCGTTGGGACCAAAAAGATCCATGTGAAGTAGCTCAAGTGGCCTCCTTGTGGTCATGATGTTCTTCACGGGATGCCATCCTCCAACCTGTTTACCAGCTTGACAAGCGCTGCAAAGTCTATCCTTATCAAATATGACATCGTTAACGCCAAGGATATGATTTCCTTTAATAAGCTTGTCAAGGTTTCGCATACCAACATGACCTAGTCTTCTATGCCACAACCAGCCTTTAGAGGATTTAGCAATAAAGCAAGTTCTAGGTTGAGCCTTTTTAGTGCAATCAACAATGTAGAGATCACCTCTACGTACACCGGTAAAGACCATTTTATGATTATCTCTACGAAACACTTGGCAATCTACTTCATAAATAGGACATTGAAACCAAAATCAGCAAGTCTAGATACTGAAAGTAAGTTGTAGCCAAGAGATTCAACGAGCATGACATTTTGTATGGAGCTATCATGTGAGATGGCCACCTTACCAAGGCCAACCACCTTACCCTTTGAATTATCACCAAAAGTGACATATTTTCGACGGCCGTCGTTTTCAGCAAGCTCACGGAACATGTCTTTCTCCGGTCATATGATCAGTACATACACTATCAAGGACCCATTCCTTTCCCCCAGCCATGTAGCCGCGAAGATTTGCCATAAGACCAAAGTGTCTCATTGCATCGTCAAGATCATATTCACTATCATCGTCCTCATCATAGTATCCATGTTCAACAACATCTTGTGATTGATCAATTCCTAGAGAGGGTAATTCATTAGACAAATGATCATTTCTATGATTGTCTTTATGGATTCTAATAGCTTCAGTAAATAATATTGCTAATGATTCCAACATCTCCTATGGCACGCATGAGATTTGTAAGCTCAAATAGACAATCACCAAAGCTAGGATAACTAGAATTCATCTTACTCAAGGCAATAGACTTATGGAGAATTTCATCTAAATTTTTCAAGGAATAATCTGGAAATCGTTCCTCAAGAAATTTCCATATAGTATAGGCACAATCAAGAGTAGGCAAACTAGCAATCAAATTTTTGGGCAATCCTCTTATGATAAGATTGATGGTTCTAAGATTGCGAATCATGTTAAGATTCTCTTCGGGTTTGGGATGCAAGGGATCAGTATGAGGTGCACAAGGGCTAGCAATGTACTTGTTCAAATGATATTCATTGAAAATCCCAAGCATTTCATTTTTCCACTCATGAAAATATTCTACATCAAGAATAGGCACTCTATGTCTAAGACTCCCCAAAGTAGACACATCCATCTTCCTCCAAAGGTGTTTAAACCAAGGCAATGGAGACCAAAGCACTGATACCAATTGAAAGGATTGAGAAGAGGTGTCTACGGAGGGGTGATTAGACACTAAGTACCAAAAGTTGCAGTTTTTAACTTCTTTAAGTTGGAGTGGAGTTTAGGCACAAGTTTAACACTCACAATACATATCAAGCAAGCATGCAAAGAGTATATGAGCAGCGGAAAGTAAAGCATGCAACTTGCGAGAATGTAAAGGGAAGGGTTTGGAGGATTCAAACTCAATTGGAGACACGGATGTTTTTGTCATGGTTCCGATAGGTGGTGCTATCGTACATCCACGTTGATGGAGACTTCAACCCACGAAGGGTAAAGGTTGCGCGAGTCCACGGAGGGCTCCAACCACAAAGGGTCCACGAAGAAGGAACCTTTTCTATCCCACCATGGTCGTCGCCCACGAAGGACTTGCCTCACTAGCGGTAGATCGTCACGAAGTAGGCGATCTCCTTGCCCTTACAAACTCCTTGGTTCAACTCCACAATCTTGTCGGAGGCTCCCAAGTGACACCTAGCCAATCTAAGAGACACCACTCTACAAGAAGTAACAAATGGTGTGTTGATGGTGAACTCCTTGCTCTTGTGCTTCAAATGATAGTCTCCCCAACACTAAACTCTCTCTCACAGGATTTGGATTTGGTGGAAAGAAGATTTGAGTGAAAAGCAACTTGGGGAAGGCTAGAGATCAAGATTCATATGGTAGGAATGGAATATCTTGGTCTCAACACTAGTGTAGGTGGTTCTCTCTCAGAAAATGTAGGTTGGAAGTGTAGGTTCGTTCTGATGGCTCTCTCCATGAATGAAGAGGAGGCGGAGGGGTATATGTAGCCTCCACACACAATCTAACCGTTATACACAACTTGCCAAACTCGGTGGGACCGAATTGTTAAACTCAGTCGGACCGATTCAGCAAATCTAGTGACCGTTAGGATTTTCGGTGGGATCGACACGCAACTCGGTAGGACCGATATGGTTAGGGTTAGGGCATAATGTAATCTCGGTGAGACCGATTACACAAACTCAGTGGGACCGATTTTGGTAATAAGCTAACCAGAGAGTTGGTCAGGCAAACTAGGTCAGACCGATTACACAAACTCGGTGGGACCGATTTTGGTAATAAGCTAACCAGAGAGTTTGCATTGTAATCTCGGTAGTACCGATTGCTCAAAGTCAGTGAGACCGATTTTGGTAATGGACATACACAGAGAGATTACAATCCCATCTCGGTGAGACCGAGATCCCTATCGGCGAGACCGATTTGCCTAGGGTTTGTGGCAGTGGCTATGACATCCCGAACTTCGGTGGCGCCGGATAGAAAGAATTGGTGGGGCCGAGTTAGACCTTTGGTTTAGGACATATGTGGATGTGAGAAAGTAGTTGAGGGCTTTGGAGCATATCACTAAGCACTTTGAGCAAGCAAGCCGTTAAGCAACACCTCATCCCCTCTTGATAGTATTGGCTTTTCCTATAGACTCAATGTGATCTTGGATCACTAAAATATAAAATGTAGAGTCTTGTACTTGAAGCTTGAGCCAATCCTTTGTCCTTAGCATCTTGAAGGGGTTCCACATCCTTTAGTCCATGCCACTTAATTTGTTGAACTTGTCTAAAACATACTAGGCAAAAGTGTTAGTCCAACATGAGATATGTTGACATTAATTGCCAAAATCACCCAGGGAGCACTTGTGCTTTCAGAAACGCCTCCATGAGGCACGATACATGTTGCAGGAGTTTAAACAGGAGAGGAGCCGCAAACAAGTCATCCCTGGACACCGACTTCGCCCGCAAGGGATGCTCCTTCCTTGGTGGCGTCACCTTCACCTGTACCGCCTGCTGGAGTGGCAAGATCAGCAGCACCACTAGCCGAGGGCACGGGGGCGAAGGCACGAAACTTCTCCAGCAGGGCCTCCACCTGGCTCTTCACGGCTGCGGCGCGTCTGCGCAGTGCTCGTCGTCCACATGCTCCAGGAGCTCGTCAAGGCGGGCGGCGGGGTCGCGAAGATGGAGGTGGCTGAGGACACGCATCAATGCGGCCGAGGAAAGAACGTGGGCTTCCCCCTCTTCCATTGGGCTGATACCGCTCACGACGTCCTCGAGCGCATCAATCAGATAAGGAAGTAGCTGGGTGAGGCCCTCTTTGCTGGTGGCCAGCGGCTCCTCCAAGCCCTTCTTGTAGAGCGACCGCAGCGCCTTCCGAGCCCTCACCTCGAGGAGCTTGAATGCCTCATGGTGCTCAGCCAGGACCTTCGCCTTGGCGTCAAGATCAGCCTTCTCCGCCTCCACCTTCTGCTCCATCTTCTTCAGCCGGCTGCATTCCGCGGCCTGCTCTTTCGCCAACTCCTCCAGCTCGGTGTCGCGACCCTTGATGGCGTCCTCCTAGGCCTTCATCTTCTCCTCCTCCGCCTTGCGGCTGCGGGTTTCTTTCGCATGCTTGGTGTGCAAGGTCTTCAGCTCGGCCTCCAGCACCCGGCAGCGATCTTGGGCGGTCTCGACATCCTTTAGCGCCGCCTCGCAGGCAGCCGCTGCCTGGGCAGCGGCCTGCTTCTCCTTCTCGAAGGTCGCTGCAGCTTGGCTCAGCGCCGCCCGGACGGACACATCAGAATGAAGCCAGCTAGAGACCAACTCCAGGCGCCCAACTACCAGGTGGGGGTCGGCGCCCTAAAGATCCTCTCGCAGCCGGGTCATCTCAGAAAGAGCGCGCTCCAAGATGTTAGGGGGTGGATGGACCTGGAGCCAGCGGTGCAGTAGGAGGAGGAGGAGGACGCATCGTTACCATAGCCTGGGAGACTGGGGGCTCCTGAGCTTTGGGGACCTTAGCAGCCGGGCCGGACACCGGCGCCTCCGGAGCCAGCAGGGGCATGGGGGCTGACTCCTCCTGAGGATTCTCCCCCATGCCTCGCGAGGACGACTGAGCTGGAGAGACATGGGCGCCAACGCTTCCCTTCTCCACAGGGGGAGATGCAGCCGCGGCAAGCAGGTTGGTCCCGAGCAGCACCACCGCTTCCTCCTTCCTCTTCTTCGCTGCAGGCGTCAGCCTAATCGCACAGCGGAGAAGCGTCAAGGTCAAGCAGCAGAAGCAAGAACGAAACAAGGCAAGAGCACTTACAGGTTTGTCGCAGCGTAGTCCCTCCGCTTCGTAAGCTTGAAGCCTGAGAGCCTCGAAGCCCGCGGCGCGGGCGCCAGGGCTCCAGGAGCAAAAGGAGGGGCTCCAGGAGCAAAAGGAGGGCTCCAGGAGCAGCCCCAGGAAGAGTCAGAACAGGGGTGTCATCTCGAGAGACCAACACCGACCTGCCCCTCGTCGGGATCATGGGCGGCTCCCCCCTCTTGAGGACACCGGCCTCATCATCGTCGTCAGGCATGGTGCGGAGGAGGTCAACCTTGCGCAAGGGGGAGGTCTCCCCCATCCCCTCAAGAGTCGCCTCCGAGTCGCGCTCCTCGTCTTCCATCTCTTCCTCCTCCTTGCAGGAGTCGCCAGAAGACACGTCCACCGGCGCCGTTGCCTCCGGGACCACAAGGGGGGCTGGCGGCACCTGGCCGCGCTCGTCGAAGGTGGGCATGGCGGCCACAACCTGCGCCCCGTCCTCACGACGGAACAAGGGAACGATGGCGCTCGGCGGATACTCTTGGTCATCCCCGACCAAGAGGCGGATAGCTACAGCCAGCTCCTCGTCAGACAAGGCTCCCGGACTCAGGCGAAGCTTCTCTTCTTCACCCCCAAGTGTCCACAAGGGGCGCGAGCGCGCCTGAAGTGGAGCCACCCGCAGCATCAGGAACTCCCTCAGGAGCATGGGCCCCGTCAGCTTCGACGCCTTCGCGTTGCCCGGCTTCAGGTCGGCATTCATCTTCTCCAGCACCGACGTCACCCGGTCATCAGTGAGCTTCACTCGAGACCACCCCTCATCAGACTGGGGCATCTCCGTCGGCAACCTCAAGCATGGGTGGACGCACATGGCGTCCATGATGACCCACTTGTTCCTGAAGCTGTCGGCCTTCTTCCCAGTCTTTCAGATCGCGTTGGCCTTGCCGGCCGCGATGAAGTTGGCGCACCCGAAGGTACGACCATCGTTGATGCGGAGGAAGAAGAAGTGGCGCAGCAGAGCCACAGACGACATTACGCCGACATACGCCTCACAGTAGAAACCGAAGATCGACAAGAGAAGGATGGAGTTGGGATGGAGTTGAAGGTCCTGTAACCTGTAATGGCGGAGGATGGCATAGAAGAAGTCGGAGAAAGGGGAAACCAGGCCCGCGACGATGCTGCTCATAAAGAATGGGTAGAAGGTGCTATTCGAAGCCTCCGGCTCAGTGGAGCCAGACCGAAGCTCGGTCTTCCCCCTCTCGTTGCTCTCCCCCGCCGTTAGCAGGCGCGTGGCGTGCGAGGTTCTTCTCCGAGACGTTGGGCGTGTCCAGAGCCGAGTCGTACCAAGCTGGCGGTGAAGCGCCCTTGGCCTTTCGGGGCGCCATTGGTCGAAAGTTCGGAAGGGGATTGAAGCAGATCTAGAGATTTCAGAAGCAAGGAGCGAGAAAGGGGATCTGGAGCAAGGCGAAGGAAATTAATGAAGGCAAGCGTAGCCCGCACCAGCCTTTTGTCAGATGGGCAGTTGCCGAGGCAGCATGGGGAAGCGGAGACACCCACGTCCAATCAATCGCCACGCGTCGATCAAGGCCGCATGCTGTTGGGGCCCACGGCGCTCCACACTTGCCCTTTGGCTTCGCCTCGAAGCGAAGTCCGAGCGCGCCTTGAGCCCGGGGGCTACTATCGGCATCCTAGGAATGCGGGTACCCAGACTTGCTTGCCTGTGGCCCACGGCGTCGCTCCGCCAGCGGCCCCGTACGGCCCATCTTCACCAGCAAACATTCAAGACCTTCGCGAGGGTCCAAGCCTCGCGAGGAGGACGACACAAGACCTCCTCGGGAGCGGCCTCACCAGGCTGGCGCTCGAGGGGCGGAGAGATCAAGGCAAGGGACACCTCGCGAGGTTCCTGCGACGCAAGCCATGACAACTAGAGCCAGGCGGGCACTAGTGTGCACAGTGTCCTCGTTTCCTCTTTGGTGCTAAATGGGCAAGCGCAGGCGAGGAGTCCCGAGGCATCAGGCAAATGTTTCCATATCGGTGCAACAAGACCAAGACCAGCACCACGGCAGGACGGAGGTCACCGTGAGCCCAAGACGGCCTCACCACCAGAGCCTTTGGCAGGAGAAGACCACCTTTAGTCAGGATAGCTTGTACTAGTTGTCTCCCTTCAAATTTGGCCGTTGTTGGCTCCCTTCCCGCTCAATATTTGGGGAGAGGACTAGGACCTCTATAAATAGGACTAGCCACCACAGTAGGAGGCAACAGATTTAGATCATCCTCACACCCACAAGTTCACCAAGCACAAGAACACCTCACCTTAGGAGGCTGTTCTTCCCTTGTACTGTTCATCCTCAGCCTAAGAGGAAATCCACCACACCACACTAGAGTAGGGTATTACACCACAACGGTGGCCCGAACCAGTATAAATCTCGTGTCTCTTGTGTTGCGGGTTTGTCGAGCTAGGCCTTGAGATAGCGGTAAGGCTGAGGGCGTGATTACGTAGGGGGAGATCTTCGTGCGTACCCCAGTGTTCGAACCTCGAGGGTTTTGCTGGAACCCGAAATCCGACACGCTGCGACCCTCGAAGCGGGTGCAGCGGCATGGCGGCTGGTCCTAGCCGCCGCTGCTGGAGCTGTCGTCGGAAGAAGAGTCGACGTAGCTAGACGTGCCATGGCCGACGCCAAGGACAAGCCCGCCTTCACCCTCGTCTCGGCCGTCGCCAAGGCTGAGCACCTCACCACCATTATTGTCCTCAGGGCAGCACCTGACGCGGAGACCATCTTACCCGAAAACCTTCACGTAGAGGGTCGCATTGCCATCGTACTTGAAGTGGAGGGTGCACTGCCGGCCCAGGCCGCATGCGCGGGCAAACGTCTGCCAGCCGTGGGCCAGGGCTGCATTGCCTGCGACAGAGACCTCGACCGCGACCCATGAAGCCTTGCTGCAGCAGCCGTCCGCTTGCAGCCAGAGACCGCCTGGACCTGTGGCTGGCAGCTCGCTGGTGAAGAAGCGTGGTAGCTGAAGCCAGGTGCCGGCCGGGTTATCCGACCACACGACAAACTCCGGCAGCACCTCCGCCGAGTGGAAGCACAGCCGGGGAGGCCGCGTGACCATGGCGCGCCTCCCTTCATCGATGGGACTGCCACGACCAGGGCGACTCCCACCACACGAAGAGGCACCGCCATAGCCGCGAGGGGCCATGGCGGGGGTCGTGGTGTGCTTGCGTGGGCGGCCGCGCCCCCTCTTGGGTGGCGGTTAACCGGGCCCCTTTGTCGGTGTCAAAACCGGCGGATCTCGGGTAGGGGGTCCCGATCTGTGCGTCAAGGCTGATGGTAACAGGAAGCAAGGGACACAGATGTTTACCTAGGTTCGGGCCCTCTCGATGGAGGTAAAACCCTACTTCCTGCTTGATTAATATTAATGATATGGGTAGTACAAGAGTAGATCTACCACGATATCGGAGAGGCTAAACCCTAAGAGCTAGCCTATGATGGTATGATTGTAATTGTGATCGGCCTTCTAAGGGCCAACCTCTCCGGTTTATATAGACACCAGAGAGGGCTAGGGTTTACATGGAGTCGGTTGCAAGGAAGGAAATATAATATCCGGATCGCCAAGCTTGCCTTCCACGCCAAGGAAAGTCCCATCCGGACACGGGCCGAAGTCTTGAGTCTTGTATCTTCACGCTTCAATAGTCCGGACGTAGTACACAGTCTGGCAGTCATGATACCCCCTAATCCAGGACTCCCTCAGTAGCCCCTGAACCAAGCTTCAATGACGATGAGTCCGGCGAGCAGTATTGTCTTCGGCATTGCAAGGCGGGTTCCTTCTCCGAATACTCCAAAGTGCCTGTTATGACGAATAGTGTCCGGCCTCCAATCAATGTTGTGCACCTCGACTTCGGTGCCTCAGTAATGACCATCTCCATGTGTCGAGCGAATGCAAGGAGTCGAGGCATTTTTGTATTTGCCACCCTCGATCCTCCGGGCTAACCGTCTATGTGAGGGGACGGGGATCCTCGGATCCAAACCTCACTCTCCCTCCCAGAGCTAGCATCCAACAGAGTGCTCCGCGAAAAGCCATTCCAACATGGCAAGCCGTCACGGCTCTTCTGCTTGCCCTTCTCATTCCAAGTCGGGGGATTGGGGAGAGTGTTCAGTTCCTCATAGCCGTTTGATAAAGTTACAAACCCAAGGGTTTCTCCCACCGGCGTTCATGGTCCCCGTTCGAGCTGGAATAGCCACTTATGACGGAGGAGACCAAGCTGAGGGATCTCCTAGCCCATCTCCAGAGGAGCATATATGTCTGATCCCTCATATGCTGAGGGGCGTCGGGTTCCCTATCCACCCGTTTCTTCGCGGGCTCCTGGAGTTCTACGGCCTCCGCATTACGATCTTACCCCTGCCTCTATTCTGCACTTAGCGGGGTATGTTGCTCTTTGCGAGCTGTTTTAGGCTGCGAACCACACTTGGATTATGGAGGAAGTTGTTACGCCTCGCCCCCGCACCTGTGGGGAGTCCTTATGTCAAGTGGGCGGGGCCGAAGTATGGCGCATTGCCGAGACCGGATACCTGTCCGGCACTCCTGAGAAGGCACCAGAAAACTGGCCTTCAGAGTGGTTCTATATAAACAACGTCCCCCTTCCGGATCCAGTCCGGACAGGTCTCCGCAAGTTCAGCAACACCTTGCCAAGGGCACGCCTAAGCTGGCGCCCCCGGGGCCCTCAAGAAGAGGACACAAGGGAAATATTCCTCCTGATGGATAGGATAAAGTTACTGGCCAAATCCGGACTGACGATAGTTGAGGTTATGGCGATATGCATAAGACGGGGAGTGCAGCTGCTCCAATATCGGGCGAAGCCCATGTGGCATTTCAACGAGGAAGATGACTCCGCCCGCTGCGGCCATAAGGGTCCGGACTCCGCTGCCGCTCTGGCAAGGATATTGTCCGATTTGTACAAAGGGGAAGAGGAGGAATTCCTTCACATAAAAACGTGGGACGGATTCTCCATACAACCCCCCAGCGTGGGTAAGTTGCCATTCTTTTTCCCTGCTTTACTTACTCTAGCGTTCTTCTGCTAAGATTACTTGCACCAATGCTTCTTGGCAGGAACTAAGGAGGGCCGTAGAAGGAAACTTCAGCCCCCTCAAGAACCGTGAGGACCTGGAAGGGCCCTAGATCCGGGACTTAAAGTGGATCCGGATATCACTGTAGAGCTTGTCAACGGGGTATTACAGTGCCCTAGTGGCCATTACGGCCGACTACCCTGGACTGCTCCCCGCTTCACGGGTAAGCCGAACTAAAAAACCCTATCCTTCGAAGAGGACTCTTCCCAGGTACTACAATTTACCTTTGAGGTGTCGTTATATTTGCAGAAACGATGGCTAGAGCGAGGGGCCAAGCCCCTAGGGACTCGTCAACCACAAGCGTCCAGATCGGGCAGGCTCAAGAGGACGGCGGTGAGGGTTGACACACCGCTACAGAGGTGAAGCAATAACCCATCCTGTAATTATAGAATTTAAAATATGACAGCGCCCTTTGTGTCTGGCAGGAAGAGGAATAACCGGACTATATCCGGCAACCCTACCAATCACACCTCCACCAGCCGAGTTCCAGAACCGGCTTCGGGGGCGGAGGCGGACACGGGGCCAGCATCGCATAGCTCTCCAACAGAGAGTGCATATATGCTCTCAGCCACGAATTCCGAAGTAGAGAGCACCATGAATCACAGGCGCCGACGGGCCGTACTTCGGAACAACATCTGTTCCGAAGAGGCATTTAATGCCTTCAATTCGGGAGACGCATACATCCGAGCTGCTCAAGGCGGGATTGCCCGAGCGACGGACCAGTATACCAAAGATATACGGGTAAGAAAATTTAATAAGAATGTGTAGCAGTAGCCCCTGAGACTTGAAACGGTTGAAACAACTGTATTAAGGATCAATTTATGCACAGGTCCTTGTAGAGAAGAATGAGCAATTGTCTCGGGAGCTGGAGGGATGCAAGGCCGAACTAAGGGCCGCAATTGCCAAATTAGAGGAACCCAAAAAGCCCTCATCTGGTAACAATTGTCACAATTGCACGAAGATGCACCAACTAGTAAATGGCTGATGTGACAAGTCTAACAAAGAATTTCGCAGACAATCCCGGGTGAATCCGGAGGGCGTAAGAGAGGACGCATCGCATCTCAAAAAGCAGCTGGAGGCTGGCGAGCGCATTCTTACGCGATTTAGGCGGGAGAAGAACAATCTTCAAGATGCCAAATTTCAGCTGGACGTGGAGTTAAAAGATCTCCGCGCTCAGCTGGCAGACTCCATGAAGGAGAACAAGAGGCTTCGACGCGGCATTTATGGTAAGTGCCTAAACGAACTGTTGTATAGTTCGGCGAGGAAGTATATTGAAAGAATTTTGCTTGCAGGAATGTTAACGGGTCGCATACGAGGAGGAGATGCCCTCATCCGCAAATGATTTATCGCAAGACCTTTTCACGCATCGCACGCAGCGAGCTCGGCAAGTGATGCAGGGTGTTGCTCAGGCGTTGTGGTCATCAAGCCTACTGCCAAATGGCATGGAGGAACTTGCGGACCTGCTTCGAGGAGCCCGGCGGCGCTGCCGTCTATGGAAGATATCAGCATGCCGGCAAGGAGCAAAATAAGCCTGGGCAATGATGAAGACACGCTACACCAAGCTGGACACGAACCATATGGTCAAGTGGGATCAAGGGGCCCAATGGGCAAGAAATTCCCATTAGTCTGGTGTATGACCAGGTAGCGTTAGCCGCTAAGTATTCTCAACGGGATTGTAAGCTAGATAGCCTGTTGGATGGAATAGAAGAGGAATGTAATCAGTCCAAGTGACTGTGTAATTTAATGGGCATGATGAGCCCCTAGCTGGATTAGAATCATTTGTCATGGCAGACCTTTTCGCTTCAGCCACCGGATCCTATAGTCTGGGGTGTGTCCGAATTCCCGCTCAGCTATACAAAACCAGGGTATGCGTGGAAACAAGGCGTAGGGGTCATAAGTGCTTGAACAGAGAAGTACCCAATTAGTTATGTTATATTACATGGATAGTAAGAAACATCTTCCAGAGAGAATAGTTCCGTTAGGGGTTCCTTTCCCTGGGTACGCATGCGATGATGCACATGTCCGGATCATGAACGATGGCGCAGGGTACAAGACTTCTGGGGATTTATGTTATAATAAAGAATACATCTTTTGTTCACCGATCGAATATTCTCTTAAGGAAGCTAGCTTTCGGTTTCACCCAGTCTGAGGTACACATCCGGCTAAACCGGCAGTAACAATCACAGAGGTGCTCCCCTTATGCCCTAGCCGAATTAACAGGAACATAGGGCATAAACACAAGAGCCAGGCAACCCAGCTTGGCAACATCTTAAGACATATCGATGCATATAATGGTGAAGAAAAGGCACATATGGAAAAAGAATTCATATGCAACGGGCAGAAAGCCATGTGAGAAATCATTTTTAGCTTCCGTATAGGAAGCCCCCAGGTATTGCTTACACACTTAGTGTGGCCGGAGTGATCCGGAAATCCGCACTGTATTGAATACTTTGTGTGAAGAGAAAAAAGGTCGAGAAAGGAAAAGGGGATGGGGCATAATTAAAAGGGAGGGGTTAGGAGACGAACATTGTGTTCGGCGCTAGGCGTAGAATCGCCGTAGTCTTGCCGCATTCCATGGGTTCGGCCCGAGTCTGTTATCGGATGCATTATGTAAGCGGTACGCTCCTCCGGTGAGAACTTTGTCAATGATGAAGGGACCCTCCCACTTTGGTTTGAGTTTGTCCTTCTTCTTCTCCGGTAGTCGTAGAACGAGCTCGCCAATATTGTAAGTTTTGGCCCTCACTTCTCTGCTTTGGTATCGTCAAGCCTGCTGCTGATAGAATGCGGAACGGGCTTTTGCCACATCACGCTCCTCCTCCAGGGCATCCAAATTATCCTGCCGATCTAACTCAGCTTCCTTCTCTTCGTACATGCGTACGCGTGGCGAATCATGTATTATGTCGCAAGGTTATACTGCTTCCGCGCTGTACACCATAACAAATGGTGTATATCCGATGGTGCGATTTGGCGTGGTCCGTAGCCCCCAGAGTATGGAGTCGAGCTCCTCCACCCAGTGTGTATCCGACTCTGTCAAGGATCGCACTAGTCTGGGTTTGATGCCACTCATAATGAGACCATTTGCCCGCTCTACCTGGCTGTTTGTTTGGGGATGGTAGACGGAAGCGTAATCGAGCTTGATGCCCATTTTGCGCACCAAGTTTTCACTTCGTCGGCTGTGAAATTTGAGCCATTATCAGTGATGATGCTGTGGGGGACACCGTATCGGTGTACGACCCCGGATATGAAGTCCATTACTGGTCCGGATTAAGCCGTTTTGACTGGTTTAGCTTCTATCCATTTGGTGAATTTGTCCACCATGATCAATAAGTATTTCTTCTTATGGCTTCCCTCTTTAAGAGGTCCGAGCATATCCAGCCCCTGCATCGCAAAGGGGCCAAGTTATGGGGATTGTTTGGAGAGCGGTAGGGGGCATATGACTCTGATTGGCAAAGAGCTGGCAACCGACGCAGTGTTGTACAAGGTCTTGTGCGTCTGCTCTTGATGTTGGCCAATAGAAGCCTGTACGGAAGGCCTTGCTGACTAATGCCCGAGTCGCGGCGTGGTGCCCGCCCAGGCCGGCATGGATTTCAGCCAAGAGTTGCCGCCCTTCCTCTTCAGAGATGCATCTTTGTAGTAATCCGATAGCGCTTTTCTTGTAGAGTTCCCCTTCGTAGACTTTGTAAGCTTTAGAATGCCGGACAATGCAGTGTGCTTCATTTTGGTCTTCGGGGAGCTCCTGCCTATTTAGGTAGGCCAAGAAGGGATCGGTCCACGGGGCGTTTACAGTCATGATTTCATGGGCCGAGGACGTTATTTCGCGGGTAGAACCTCCGACTATGTCTGATCGTTCGTAATCTGGGGATGTATTCGGCTCCGTGCTAGTATTGCTGGACTCCCCTTCACATACTATGGATGGCTTGAACAGCCGTTCCAAGAATATGTTAGGTGGGACAGGGTCGTGTTTAGCGCCGATGCGAGCGAGGACATCCGCCACTTGATTGTTTTCTCGAGCCACATGGTGGAATTCGAGCCCCTCGAACCGAGCTGACATTTTGAGGACGGCATTATGGTAGGCCGCCATTTTCGGGTCCTTGGCATCAAAATCTCTGTTTATCTGTGATATTGCGAGGTTTGAGTCCCCGCGCACTTCTAGGCGTTGAATGCCCATAGAGGCTGCCATCCGAAGACCGTGCAATAGAGCCTCATATTCGGCTGCATTGTTGGAGTATGTGTATAATATTAGCAGGACGTACTGGACCACGTCTCTGGTGGGAGATGTCAGGACTACACCTTCTCCCAATCCGGCCAGCATTTTAGAGCCGTCGAAGTGCATGATCCAGTTTGAGTATGCGCTGTACTCTTTAGGGAGTTCGGCTTCTGTCCATTCGGCGACGAAGTCAGCCAACACTTGCGACTTGATGGCCCGCCATGGTTTGTATGTTATGTCGAACGGAAGGAGCTCAATGGCCCATTTGGCAATCCGGCACATAGCATCGTGGTTATTTATTATGTCATTGAGTGGCACTTCGGAGGCCACCGTAATCGAACACTCTTGAAAGTAGTGTCATAGCTTCCGGGATGCCATGAACACCGCGTATGCGATTTTTTGGTAGTGTGGGTATCGGGATTTGCATGGGGTTAGGACCGTGGACACGTAGTAGACCGGCTTCTGGAGCGGGTATTTGTATCGTCAGCCTCTCGTTCAACGACGAGCA
This sequence comes from Aegilops bicornis, assembly GCA_021605145.1. Lineage (NCBI taxonomy): Eukaryota > Viridiplantae > Streptophyta > Magnoliopsida > Poales > Poaceae > Aegilops > Aegilops bicornis. The sequence continues at coordinate 316,430,004 of CM038674.1, read as the reverse complement.
CTACGCTTACGACTTGATGCGTTGCAGCTATGTACAACAACATAGGTTCATCGATATTCGGTGCTGTTAATACTGGATTACTGGCCAATAAGGTCTTTATTTCATCCAATCCGGCCGCGGCTACATCCGTCCATACGAAGTGTTCGGTGCACCGAAGAAGGCGATAAAGCGGTAGTGCCTTTTCTCCTAACCTGGAGATAAAGCGGTTGAGAGCAGCCACGCATTCGGCTAGTTTTTGGATGTGCTTGAGGTCTGTTGGTATAGCCAACTGTGACAGAGCTCGGATCTTTGCCGGGTTCGTTTCAACTCCTCTGTAGGAAACGATGAAGCCGAGTAGCTTCCCCGAGGGGACGCCAAAAACGCATTTTTCCGGATTCAGCTTGATGTCGTATGTCCGGAGATTGTCGAATGTAACCCTCAAGTCATCTATTAGGGTTTCGACGTGTCTTGTTTTTATGACCACGTCGTCCACGTATGCCTCCACTATTTTGCCAATTTGCTTTTCCAGGCATGTTTGAATCATGCATTGGTAGGTTGCTCCGGCGTTCTTGAGCCCGAAAGGCATAGTGTTGAAGCAGAAAGGGCCATATGGCATTATGGAAGCTGTTGCAGCTTGGTCAGACTCTACCATCTTTATTTGATGGTATCCAGAGTATGCGTCGAGGAAACACAGGGAGTCGTGTCCAGCTGTGCCATCGATGATTTGATCGATGCGAGGGAGGGGAAAGGGATCCTTGGGGCAAGCCTTGTTGAGGTCTTTGAAGTCGACGCATAGGCGCTAGGATTTGTCGTTATTTGGCACCATCACCAAATTTGCTAGCCAATCCGGATGTTTGATATCTCTGATGAATCCGACCTCGAGTAGCTTGGCTAACTCTTCCCCCATTGCCTGTCGTTTGGGCTCTGAGAATCTCCTTAGGGTCTGCTTGACTGGTTTATATCCTTTTAGACTATTAAGGCTGTGTTCGGCCAGTCTGCGTGGGATGCCTGGCATGTCCGATGGGTGCCATTCAAAAATGTCCCAATTCTCGCGTAAGAAGTCTCGTAGTGCAGCGTCAATCGTGTGGCTCAGCTGTGTCCCGATGGAAGCTGTCTCCGTGGGGTCCGTTGGGTGGACCTGGAATTTGACTATCTCATCTACAGGTTTGAATGAGGTGGACTTGGGTCGTTTGTCTAGTATCACGTCGTCCCTGTCCACAGTGGCCCGCAGTGTTGTTTACCCAGGTTCAGGCCCTCTCGATGGAGGTAAAACCCTACTTCCTACTTTATTAATATTGATGATATGGGTAGTACAAGAGTAGATCTACCACGAGATCGGAGAGGCTAAACCCTAAGAGCTAGCCTACGATGGTATGATTGTAATTGTGATCGGCCTTCTAAGGGCCAACCTCTCCGGTTTATATAGACACCGGAGAGGGCGAGGGTTTACATGGAGTCGGTTACAAGGAAGGAAATATAATATCTGGATCGCCAAGCTTGCCTTCCATGCCAAGGAAAGTCCCATCCGGACACGGGCCGAAGTCTTGAGTCTTGTATCTTCACGCTTCAATAGTCCGGACGTAGTACACAGTCCTGCAGTCCGGATACCCCCTAATCCAGGACTCCCTCACCCTCCTGGTGGGACTTCCCCTTCTCTGCGGCCGAGAACCTCTTCGCAGGCGCCAAGGGAGTCACTACTAGCAATGAAGCAAGGAAGAAGAAGCGAGCGGAGCAGGAAGAGATGAACGACGGGGGCTCCGCCCCCTCCTCATTTATAGAGGTAGAAGGCGAACCGGCGATTCCCATGATCACAGGTAATGATGATTTTTCTCTGCATGCAGCAGGGACTAGTCAAGTCGGGCAGTTGCCGAGGCAGCCTGAGGAAGTGGAGACGCCCACGTCCAATCAATCACCACACGTCAACGAAGGCCGCAGGCTATTGGGGCCTGTGGCGCCCCTTACTTGCCCTTTGGCGTCACCTTGAAGCCAAGTCCGAGCGCACCTTGGGCCCAGGGGCTACTGTCAGCGTCCTGGGAACGGGGGTCCCCAGACTTGCCTGCCTCTGTCCCATGGCGTGGTTCCACCAGCAGCCCTGTACGTCCCATCTTCACCAGCAAGCACTGAAGACCCTCGTGAGGGGCCAAGCCTCGCGAGGCGGACAACGCAAGACATCCTCGGGGGCGGCCTCACCAGGCTGGCTGGTGAGTGGTGGAGAGATCAAGGCAAGGGGCACCTCATGAGGTTCCTGTGATGCAAGCCATGAAGACTGGCACCAAGCGGCGCTAGCGCGCGCAGCATCCTCGTTTCCTCTTTGGTGCTAAAGAGATAAGCACAGGCGAGGAGTCCTGAGGCATCAGACAAAGGTTTCCATATCGGTGCAAAAAGACTAAGACCAGCAGGACGGCAGGACGGAGGTCACCGTGGAGCCCAAGACGGCGTCACCACTAGAGCCTTTGGAAGGCGAAGACCACCTTTAGTCAGGATAACTTTTACTAGTTGTCTCCCTTTGAATTTGGTCGTTGTGGCATCCCTTCCCGCTCAATATTTGAGAAGAGAACCAGGGCCCTCTATAAATAGGACTAGCCACCATCGTAGCAAGGGATAGATCATTCAGATCACCCTCAACCACACAAGCTCAGCAAACATAACAGCACCTCTCCTCAGGAGGATGTTCTTCCCTTGTAACTGTTCATCCTCAGCCCGAGTGGCAATCCACCACGCCACACTGCAGTAGGGTATTACACCACATCGGTGGCCTGAACCAGTATACAACTTGTGTCTCTTGTTCTGTGAGGGTAAGAGCTAGAGGGAGGAGAGATATTCGTGCACACCCAGTGTTCGAACCTCAAGGGTTTTGCCGGAACCCAAAATCCGACAGCCACCACCTGAGGGGTGGACTAGAAGCAAAAAGGCATCGCTCCCCTACAGGCAACGTCGAGCAGCTCAGCGACCCACTCCAGTAGGGCATCGTGGCCGCTCTTTGCAAACCTGCAACACAGTAGCTCTCGCGCCACGATGATCGCGGCCCGCATTTTCGCCTGGTCCCGATGAGTATGTGGCGACGTCTCCGCGGTGTAGCCTGATGATCGCTCGGCGGCACGCGCTCGCTGAGGGGCGAGGGTGGGCGGCGCTGGCCCGCGCCGCCCGTGTCCGGCGGAGTTGGGCGGTGTATGCGCCGCCTGTAGCGCGGAGTGGAGGTCTTCTTGGACGTGTGGCATCACCCGGGCGGGCCAAGCAGCCCAGTGCTCGGCATGAGCCCTCTGATCATCGGCCATCAGGGCTGACGGCTGGCTGGAAGAAGAAATGTCCCGACACACCCCTACCTGGCGCGCCAAATGTCGGATTCAGGGCTCTGCAGACCCTTGTGAGGTTCCAATACGGGGGTGCATGCGAAGAACTTCTTCTCCCTAACCCGCCGGCCCAACAATTCCACAACCTAGCTCGATGAACCCAAAGAGCGATAGACTCAGAAATTTATCCTGGCTCGGTCCACCTTGCGGTGTAATACCCTACTCCAGCTTTGTGGTGGATTGCCTCGAGTGGCTGAGGATGAACTAGTACAGTGGATGAACAGCCTCAGGATGTGAGGTGTTCTTGAGCTCGATGAGCTGGTGAGGTGGTCAGGGTAGAATGGCCCCCATTCGAGATGTCTCGCTACGGTGGTGGCTAAGTCCTATTTATAGTGGCCTTGGTCCTCTTCCGAAATGTAGGCGGGAAGGGATCCCACAACAGCCAAATATGAAGGGAGACAACTAGTACAAGCTATCCTGACAAAAGTAGTCTTCGCCTGCAAAAGGCTCTAGTGGTGACACTGTAGTGGGCTCTGCGATGACCTCCATCCTGTCGTCCGGGCGGTCTTGGTCTTGTTGCACCAATATGGAAACCATTGCCTGATGCCTCGGGACCCCGTGCCTACGCTTGCCCCCTTGGCACCAAAGGGGAAACAGGTACGCTGCGCTCGTTGGCACTCGCCTGGCCTTGGTCGTCATGGCTCACATCATGTGAACACGAGGTGCACCTTGCCATGATATCTCTGCTCCTCAGGAGCCAGCCTAGCGAGGCTGCCCCCAGGGAGGTCTTGGTGTCGTCTGCCTCGCGAGGCTTGGCCCCTCGCGAGTGGTCTTGAGCTGTTGCTGTTGAAGCTGGGCCATACCAGGCCGCTGATGGAGCCACGCCATGGGCCGCAGGCAGGCAAGTCTGGGTACCCGCATTACCAGGACACTGACAGTGGTAAGTCTTCAAGGTGACTTCGAAACCTTCACAGACTTGGTCACCCGACAATCCATAATTCCTCTGGGATGCTCTAGACCATGACGGCTAACCGTGTGGAAGATGCATAGTCTTCAAAGGTAACAAGTGTCAGTTCCACACAGTAACAATCTCTTCATTGATCCTCAATCACTTTGGGTCTTAGGTGTTGGGTTTGGGTTTTTCCTCGCTGATGATTTTCGCTCAAAGTCCTTGGAGGGTGGGATGCTCTCAATGGCAAGTGTTAGTTTCTCTTGGAGTAGCCAACCAGCTAGTGGTTGAGGGGGTATCTATTTATAGCCAGGGAGCAGCCCGACATGATAATACATAAATGCCCTTCAATGATATGACCGGTAGGTGTATAAGATATTTGGGACAGCTGGCGCGTAGCAAAGCAACGGTCGAAAATTTGAGCTCTCAAATTCCTCAGGGCTATCATGTTCCTCACTTGTAGGCAATCCGCACTGGCTAATTCCTAACTCCTCAGTCGGAAGAAATTCCTCAGAGAATAGAAGATCTTCGTTTCTGTCACTGAAGAAATTGACTGAACTATATGAGATTTCCGAAGGCTTCACTCGAAGGATTGGGTATATGTAGGCTTTGAGATGAGCATCACTTGGAAATGTTTCCATAGTATTACCTCGACACCTTTAACAGTATGTGTTTCCTATGACTGAAGAAAGGAAAACGAAACTACGAAAACAAAAGTCTTCACGCTTCATAATCCTCGCATTAATATCATTGTCTTCAAGGTCACACCAATTTCCTCATTTTCAAAGTCTTCAACTGAAGATATTCATTTTTAGGGGTCGACTTTCTTCAGAAATATCAAACTCCTCAAAGACTTATAGAACCTATGTACACTCACAAACACATTAGTCCCTTAACCTATAAGTCTTCAATACACCAAGATCACAAAAGAGGCACTGGATGCACTTACAATCTCCCCCTTTTGGGTATTGATGATAGATAGGTTAAGTTTTCAACATGGATAAACATATGAAGTGTAAATACTGATATTGAGGAATTTGATTCAAGATATAGAAGAACTCCCCTTGAAGATGTGCATATTTGAGGAATTTGCACTGGATTGCAAATGCACATTGTAGAATAAAATCATGGAGATCTCCCCCTATATCTTGTAATCCATACACGCATTTAACATATAATATGAACAATTTGAAATGAATGATGAAAAATGGTGTCTGACGAAATTCAGCATGCGTGCATTAAGGTACTTGAGGAAATAAGCATGCAGAAAGCAGTGCAAAAGTATCAGACCACCATCGGACTTAAGTTTACAACTCAAACTACAAACACTTCAGAAGAGCAAGAGTTGTAACTTAACGAAAAAACAACCCATATATAAGACCCGCTTGAAGACTAACTCAAATTTATCCCCCTTTGTCATTGAATTACCAAAAGGGACCGATAATGAGGACTAACACCCCTAACGAATATCATCATGATGTCGATGGATGAGTGCCATCGTTGTTGGGGTCGTTTATTGAAGTAGGGCTAGCCGCAGTGTCGTCGAGATCCTCAGCTTCACCCGTCTCACGCGATGAAGAATATGAACTTGTGACCAACTAAGGAACTTTGACCTTCTTGAATATCTTCTTGGGAGGTTGAGCCCAGTCAAAGTTCTGCTGAAAGTCCATCTGCTTGAGGTCTTCAGCACTATAGAGATGAGAAATAATGGCCCAAGTGCGATCGAAGATTTCACGCGCATAATAGTGATTCCTCTTCACAGTGTTCTGCGTGACAGTCATGTTATGAAGAATTGAGCCAAATTGAGGCTTGACCCACTTGTGATTGCGATCGACCTTCTGGTGAAGACTTAGAAGAAGCTCACGATCAGTCATCAAGCATGGGGCAGTGGCTTGAGGATTTTGCTCGTGGGCTTTGGCAGAATCTTGAGTCATAGAGTCATCATTGGTGGAATACGATGCAGCCTTGCAAAACTGACCATCCAATGGACGAGTGCCTTCATCAATAATAGTAGCTTTGCCTCTTTCATCAAATGAAAAAATAGTCCTTTTGAGGACTTCAATGGGTGGCAGAAAGCTGTGGTGATTCTTGAAATATGCCTTGTAGTGAATTGAAGACCTGGTTCTGATGAATTTCATAATCCAAGGAGCATAGGGCTTCAATTCAAATGCCTATAGTGCAACATTAGACAAAATCCTCATGAAGAAATCATGATAGTTAATGGGAATCCCATGTATGATGTTGAACAGCAGATTCTTCATGATGCCAACAACTTATTTCTTCTTCAGAGTTGTGGCCTTTGATTGGACTGAGGGTTTTGGTCAAGCTGTGATATATCGTCCTTGGCACATATAACAAATCCTTCACTAGGAAGGTGGTTCTTGGAGCTTTGCCTAGACGCAAAGGCTTCATCAACACTTGCATAAGATGAATTGGAAGTTCAGGTTCTTCATACATAAGCCTTGTGCCTTCAGCAAGAGGACTGACTGGGATGGCATGAAGTAATTCAGAGGCCGGAGCTTTATAGTGAGTGTTTTTTGTCATCCAGTCTAGTACCCATGAATTGACATCAGCCACATTGCCAGTGAGATGCAGGGTTGCATAGAGCTGAAGAATTAGCTCTTCGTTCAAGTCATAGATATCAGCACAGAAATTTAAGAGCCCAACTTCATGAAGGACATTCAGAACAGGTTGGAAGAAAGCAATGGACTCCATGTCCACATGAGGAATTTGACGATGCTGAATACCATGTTCTTGTCAAATAGAACAGATGCATAGAAGTTCATCTGGCTTGCAGTCCAAAACCTCTTGCGCCTAAGTCTTGCTGAGTCATATGGATTTAGATTAGTGAAGAAATGATCCTCACGGAATTCATCAGCCTTTAATTTTGGCCTCTTTGCATGAGGATTTTGTGGCTTGGGCTGAAGATTTGCAGTTGACGGTCTCACAACCTCTTGAGTCACAACTTCAGGTACCTCAGACTCAGGAATTGAGGGAGCAGTTTCATCAGCAGTAGTCTGGTTCTTCAATTCTTCAGCTGTTGAAGCTGGAATTTCTTCAGGGATGGACTAGAGTGAAGTTTGACGTCCTTCAGACCCTGTTAATATTTGTTCAGTCTACACAGGGGACTGAGGAATTGGATGCAGAGGTGTGGAAATTGGAGAATTGGGGTGAATATTTTCCCAATATTCATCATTCCGCACAGGGGTTGTAGACCCAATATCCACATCTTCAATTTCTTAAACGCCCACCTGTTCAGTTGTGAACTGAGGCACAGGCGATGATGCCAATGGTGTGGAAATAGCCTCTTACACTTCAATTTCTTCATCCAACTGCTCCGAGGAAGCAGCGGAAGGATTATCTCCATCGATGTCATCTAGAATGACATATTCTTTACCAAATGGAATGAGCTCCTTTCGTGGCACTATTGAGATAGGAACATCATCAATTGGTTGAGTGAAAGAGCTTTTCAAAGTCCTCACCTTCTTGGGAGCTGAGGACTCTGCAGAGGTTCATGCTTTCCTCTTCCTTGTGGCTTCCTTCTCCGTGGCCTTCATTTTCTTTACTTCTGATGCAGAAGGAAGAGTGATTTTCTTCACCTTTGGATATTTTGCTGGAGGAGCAGATGAAGTTGGTGCAGTTTCTTCAGGCACGACTGATGCAGTCGCCCTAGCATTTTCAGTTTCTTCAGACACAAAAGATTCTTCAGCTGGCCTGGGTTGTTCTTCAGGCGCAACATTGGTGGTTGCCCTGGCATGTTCTTTAGGAGCTGGAATTTCTTTAGCAGCGCTGCTAGCTTCTTCAGCGGCCTGATTTTCATCAGTTGTGCTTTCATTTTCATCACTTTGCTGAGCAAATGCTTTAGCCTGAGGTATTGGCTGTTGCAATGATGCTGTAACGTCTGCCTTGAGGTTCTTGGCAATCTTGACAAATCTGACTTTGGCACCGAGCTAATCTGCCTGATATCTGTCAAATTCATCACTGAGGTCTCTGATCTCCCTCTGAACAGTTACAAGTTCTTCAGGAGCCAATATAAGAACGTTGTTCCTCAGGAATCGCTCTTTCTTGTACTGGGCCTTCTTCACTTGTCTGGCCTTCTGAAACTTTCACTTTTCTTTGCCTAGGAAGGCATTCAGCATGTGACATTGACCATGAGTGAGGTTAAAGTCAGGAAGTGGAGTGTTGGGATCTTTGTGCCATAAATCAATGAAATCGAGGATCTTCTTCGGATCCAGCATAAGAGGCACAGAGCTACCTTTGACTCTTGTAGCCCTTTCTAGTCTATCCTGGATGATTTCAGTCAGTTCTCATCATCAGCTTCATCATCGCCATCATACGAAACATGGAAAGCCACATGCTTCTTTTGAGGACTTGGCCTCTTTCCACGTCCAGCAGTGGTCTTGACCTTCAGCAAAGTTGGACCACTTGAGGATTGTGGTTGAGCTGAGGAAGATACAGATGCCCCTGAGGCAATAGAGAACCCTGCAGTCCAGTGACACGTTGCAAGATGCACAGGTGTTGAGGTCTTTGAGGCAGCTGCTCAGGATTTTGAAGCAGCTGAGGGGATTGGATCTTCCCTTTAAGAAGTTGCTTGAGTATTTTGCCCTGAGGGCTTTGCAGTTGAAGAACTTGGTCGTGAGAGCATTGAACTTGAAGATTTCTTCATAGTAGACTTTTTTAGGATGGCCTTCTTTGGTGCAGTCTTACTAGCAGAGGCCTTGGCGGCAGTAGCTTGAGAATCCTCATTGAATTTCCTCACTTCTTCTGCAGCAGTTTTCTGAAGCTTGGCTTCGCGCTTGGCCCATTCTTTAGGAAATTCCTCACCACGCCTGACGCTGGTGGGATCAACTACTTGGCTAGCAGCCAAAGTAGGTCTTCGACATGGAGGGTTTACGGCGAATTTCTTCATGTACTTGGGAGTAACATGGCGATATTCCCTCAATTCCTTTGTCCATCTGTTCTCAATCCTCTGTATGCGCACTTTGCGCTGATTCTTGTTTTCCTTCCCATGAATTTCTTCATCAGGTGTGTAGTATTCATCATAGATGTCTTCAGGGATTTCAAACATTTTGTTTGTCTCAGGCCTCTTGCCTCCCTTCTGAGGTCTCTCCCCATCTGCCATTTTCCTCACTTGAGGACTTTGAACTTTGAATGTTTCTGAGGAAGTATGCAAAATTTCTTCGAAGAAAGCTGCAAATGAGTTAAGTTGATGACAACCTAGTGATTCAGCAGCAGACATTTCTACCTGTGAACATAGTATAGGTGCAAAGAATTTGCAGAGGTCATATGCATTCTCAGAAATTTTTCAAAAGTATCAAGTTTCAGGAATTTGACTATTGGTGTCTTGAGGAATTTCACTAAGCGTTCTTGACTTAGGTTCTAGAGTTGTATAGATTTGAAAATCCACACAATTGAGGAATCTTGAAGAAAAACATAGCTTAGAAAAAGAAATCAAGGAACAGAACCATTCAGGTGTTTAAGGAGTGGCAAGTTGACGAATAAACACCTTTTGAGGATTTTGTGAAAATCATAAGAATCAAAGTAGGGCAGTAAAATCAGACTTTAATTACCCTTGATGAAGAACACGATGAACTTGGAGTGGAGATGGAGAAGTTCGTCCGTTCAGATCTACCACGCCCTAACTCGGCAGCGGGAGACAGCTATGGCAGCGGCGGAGTGAAGATTTACGCAGCCGGCGCGAGTACGACGGCGACAAGGTTGAGGCAGTGAAGCTCTTCCTCATCGGCAATGATGGAGAGTAGCGGATCATCGGCGGAGCGAGGTCAGAGAGCTCGAGCGAGGGGAGTGAGATCAAGTGGATTAAATGAGGTCTGAGGAGGGTGAGGGGTATTTATAGCCACAGCGAAAAACTGCTCGTCCGAAGATTTTGGACGAACATGCCCCTCACCCTTGCTATCCTAACGACATGGGTCACCCACGTACGGAGATCTGGAGATCTTGGGTGAGTTGTTTAATCCATCATGGGAAGCGGAACGGTTTTGAGCGGCAACAGCCGCATAATTCAGATATGAAAATTTTAATGTTTCTTTCGCAAAATCTTCAGCTATCAAGGAGACGGTGAAGACTTTGAACAAGGTTCAAATAGAACGCACATGAAGAATTTGTGAACAAACTGGGTTGAGTTTAGTATAGAGGGGGAACGGGTCCGATCACATTCACTTAGAGGAAAATCAACTTGAAGAATTAGCAATAAGTGAATGTTGTTGAGGTATATACAACTGGTCTATTCTGCAAATACTAGCAGAATAACTATTCTGATAACACTTCCGCACTGCACGCTCAATGCGAGGGCACTGCACTTTCAGTAGCAGGGGTACTGCAATACAGAGACTAGTAAACTTCGTGTCCGAAAAAATTGCACGCGGTGTTTTCTCGGTACCTTTTTCACTCTAGTTTTTTATCCGCTTATCGAAACAAGGCGTGTAATATACCGTTGAGAATCTATGGATTAGGCGCAACTTCGCCATGTTGAACACTTTTTGAGATTTCTCGCGGTTCAAGAGCAGTTTTTAAACGGTGCGGCGCACGACGAGTGGCAGCGAGCATTTTTTTCTAAATTGCTTATCGGAATGAAGGAAATGATACACCTTTGGAAAGATATCGTCGAGCGCATTTTTTATAGCTATTATTTTTTCTATTAAGAGCAATTTAAATTTAGTAAATCATGGAATTCTGTATTTTCAAAAAAATTACAATTTTTGTACTGTTTTCGCTCAAGTTTTTGAACCGTTTGTCGTAACGAGGCGTGCGGTACACCGTTAGAAAGCTACGGACGAGGCACACCTTTCATATGTTGAAATGTTTTTGAGATACCTTATGGTTTTTAGTTAATTTTGAAAATCGTGCGGCTGACGACGGGAGGCAGCGGCCGTTTTTGGTGAAACTTTTACAAACTGTTGGTCGAAATGATTCAAATTACACGCTGTTGGAATGATATCAATGAGGTGAAACCTTTTCATGTAGAACACTCTCTCCAATTCTTTACGGATTAAGAGCAGTTTTGATTTTACTAAATCATGGATACTGTTTTTCACGACACCAAAATCGACGTGAACCGCATTGGACAGAAAACCTCACTGCTTCAGACTAAAAACCACACTGCATCAGACGGAAAAGTGAACTTCATGAATTCTTTGTCGGACATAAACTTTCTCACACGAGTTTTTTGTGAGTTTTTGTTGTCTTCTTTTGCAACAATTTTTATGAACGAGAGTGGACTGCAAAGACGAGGGAAAATGAACCGCGACATATGATGAAGTGAACCTCATTGCTATCTTGTTTTGTTTAAAAAAAGCACTTTCATGTTGGGCCCAAGTGAACAGCATCACTCTTAAAAGTGAACGACATCGGAGGACCAAACGCACTGCAAGTGTAGATGTAGCCGACTGAATTTTGAGACACGCAAAAACATTTTTGCACTTCATACACGAGTCTAAGTGAATCGTATGAATTTTTTGCCATTTTCTAACTTTCTTTTATAGGATTAAGTGGACCACATGGTCAATGTTAGTGTACCACAACAGTTTGCAAAGAGAACCACATTACTGTTTTTTCAAAATTGCATCCTTTTTTAACCGGATTACGAAGGCGAGGTCAGTGCACTACAAGTTTTAATTCAGTGCACTACAACCTATAATTAAGTGGACCACATGGTCAATGTTAGTGTACCACAACAGTTTGCAAAGGGAACCACATTAATATTTTTTTTCAAAACTGCATCCTTTTTTTAACCGGATTGCGGAGGCGAGGTCAGTGCACTGCAAGTTTTAATCCAGTGCACTACAAGTTTTAATTAAGTGGACCACATGGTCAAGGTTAGTGTACCACAACAGTTTGCAAAGGGAACCACATTACTGTTTTTTCAAAACTGCATCCCTTTTTTAACCGGATTGCGGAGGCGAGGTCAGTGCCCTGCAAGTTTAAATTCAGTGCACTTTTGAATTACCATTTTTTGCCATGCAGGACACAGAGGAATGCACACAGCCGAACTAGAACAAACCTAACAATGTACCGCACCCACTGAAGATTTTCTTTCCCAAGTCAAAAAAGAACAGAACTGAACAAATGTGAAGTACATCAGGAACAACATTAGGGATGGATCGAAGCACAGGGGGTGCTCCTGGCGTGGGCGTGCACCAAAATGACCGTGACACCGGGCTGCATGCGAGGCCATGGCGAACTGCATCTGAAGGCAAAAAAAGAAGCAGGAAAATAAGCAATTTCTAAACTACACGGGGCGTTGTTGCACGCCGGCCGAGAGTGAGAGGAGGCGGTGGGGTGGGGCGCTGCGGTGTTCGGGGCCATCCCCGTGGTCGTCGGCTGCCAGGTAGGTGGTGGAGGGCGGCCGTGCTGGTGGCAGGTGGTGGGGTGGGGGGGTGGGGTACCGTGGCTGCACATAGGGGGAGGAAGGTTGCTGGAGGAGTGGGGCTCGAGAGAGACTGGTGGGCGGCTGTGGGAGGAGGGGCGGCTAGGTCAGTGCGGGTCGGGGTGGCTACCGGGTAGGGTGTTATCAGAATAAGCTCCGATGTTATCATAATAAGACTCTTAAGGGTGTTATCATAATAGACCCACCCTATATATATAGTAATATTATTCATCACCCAGGATGCTCTGTTACCCGTAACAGAATAATATTCTGTTACCCCCAGGCCCTATATATGCACGACGCGCCTACACCGTAGAATCCCCCCGAGCCAGCACGAACCCAACCCACCTTCCTCCGCCAGAGGCAGCCGTCGTGGGCGAGCGAGCAATGCCGGCAGCCGGAGCGAGGGAGCCTGCGGTGCCATGACTGGTCGGCGACGGATCCACCGCCGCCATCCCCTTCCTCGGTGACGCATCGAACGACGAGGTCGTGCTCCCCGCCTCCTGCCTCCGTCTTTTGCCAGGGCACCTTCGCCGAGGCCATGATCCCCGCCTCCTGCCTCCCTCCCTCGCCGGGGCCGTGATCCCCGCCTCCAGCCTCCGTCCCTCGCTGGGGCTCCTTCGCCGTGGCCGTGATCCCCGCCTCCAGCCTCCCTCCCTTGCCAGGGAACCTTCTCCGGGCCCGTGATCCCCGCCAGCAGCTGCCTCCCCGAACCTCGTCGCCGGACCTCCACCACAAGCAGGAGCGTCATCGTCTCCCCAAGCTCCATGCCTACATCAATGGCGCCGCCTCCCAAGAACATGCCAGTACGCCGCCCTTGAGAGGAAGAAGAAGAAGTCAGATCCAAGAACATGCCACCGGAGGTGATGTCTGCTTACCACACTAATTTTCATCAAAAATTGAATCAGTTCAAAAAATGTTTTCATGTCTGGGTTTGCCTGAAGAAAAATACCATGTTTGTGTCAGTTCATCAGTCCTGCTATGAAGAAGATTCAGTTTAAAAATTGCACACACTATGCTCTGCCTATATGTTACACTATCAGATTCATCAGTACTACATGTGTGCTGCATCAGTGTCACATGTTCCTATGATGCAGAAGCAGATAGTACATTGCAAATTCTTGCATCTGTTCATTACACCCCTTCCACTTGATGCACAGTTTGGATGTCGAGGTTACTGTCAGTACCTCTAATATGGTAGCTTCAGTTCAAGCCAAAAAACATAAACTTATGCATCAGTCCAAGTAGCTACTAGGCTTTATATAAGGTTCAGCTACCACTTCAAGCTGTATGATGTTATTTCTAATAGTGCATGTCGGGTAGTTGCGTCAGTTCGAACTTGTAAAAGAATGTTGTTGAAAAAATATACACTTGTTACATAGTAAGTTCAATGACGCATAAACTAGGAGTACTTCAAGTGTAGTTGCATAAGCTATAGATGAAAAATAAGAGAAGGCATGCATCAACTATATATATATATGCATATCCATACATCTCTGAAGTTCAATGTTCAGTTTGCAAGCAGTGCACCAAATGTTTATGCATCAGTTATGGGGAAAAAGATAAAAAAAAAACTTTCCATAACAGATGAAGTTCAATGTTCAGTTTACAAGCAGTGCTAA